>CM072809.1:0-1267500 GCA_037013495.1 Hippophae tibetana | reverse complement strand
TCAGAAACTTTCACTTTGATGTCCCTTCATTTTAATGCTTGTACTTCAAATAAATTGATTAAATAATTTATTATTTTCAGAATATCTAAAGATTTCACTTAACAATTTTATTGTTAAATTGTTACTAAAATAGATATTTTACTTCGAGTAGAAAACATGGTTCGGTAGAAATTATTAGTAGAAATTATTTTGAAATAATATTTATTTAAGTAATAAATTATGATATAATTATAATTAATATGGTAAAAATTATTAGTTAAAACAATATGATTTATCTTTTTTTAACTTATATTTTAATTGACACATTAGTTGTGCACAACTTATGATAAATATATTCCTTTATTTTTAAATGAGTTAAATTAATAAATATATCATCTAATCATTACAAAAGCTGTAAAAATATCATTTAATTGTAAAAATAATACTAAAATATAATTAGGAATACTAATATAGTATTGTATTATTTTTCGGTGATTACGTTATATTTTCGATTATAGATTTATATAACTAATAAGAATTTTTGTAATAAATTTATATCATTAATAAAAAAAATTGATAATAAATTTTATAATAGATTTATCATAATTAATAATAAATTAAAATTATTTTTATCATTAAATAAAATTAAATAATATATTTATTAATTTAAATATTTGAAAAAGTATTGTTATATGAGAAAGTGTATGTGAATTGATTTCATAATCAACAAAATCTAAAATCAATCTAGAGTAGTTGACCTAATGATTGATGCATGTGGAAGTGATAGGATGTTTCTTAGTTACTAACACAGTACCACTCACTCATCAAACATTTGAGACCATTGTTTGTTGGGCACTGTCAATTTTTGGTTTTCTTTTTTTGGTTTGCCTTTGGTCCGACACTTAAAATATTTCTGTAGAGCAGAGCTTGGAGCATCTCATGATATATATATAGATTCCATAGTTTTCAAATCAAATAGTTACATAATTATTTCACTATAAATATTAATCATTATTGTTGAGATTTATTGAACTTGCATGAACTTATTATATATAGATTGAAACATGTGATATGAATATTATGAATAGGGCCGGGATCTAGTAAACTTTAGGAAAATGCCCACCATCATAAATTCTATTCATAACTACAATATGCCCCATGGAATGCTGAATTGATAATGAGTTTGAATCTTATATTTATATTATGTGTATGTGTGTGAGTGTCATTTAAGCTTCCTCAATTCCAAAAGAAAACAAAAGAGGTTGGCCACGTTGTATGTTTTGGTGGGTAACACCTTTGTTCTGTACTGTAACACTCGCTTGCATAACTGTAGGTTAACACTAGTTAGGGTATTTTGTCTTTGAGGGCTTACAAAAGTTTTCCTAATTCTTTTATTTCAAAATTCAGTCATTTTCCCGTCATCTTTTTTTTTTGGAGCGGCTGGGGAGGGGGCGGCTATTATGTAATAAAAATCCTATAATTATTTAATTTAAACGATTTTGTTTTATGATTATTATATTGAATATTAAAGATATTGTGGAAAAACATATTACAATAATTTCACTATTATAAGCAAATAATAAGTTTAGTTCCATAATTTTTGAATTAGTTACTTATAATCTCATTATTTATAAAAATTAGGTATTATATGTGCTTATTTTTAATATTTTTGATAAATTATACTATTAAGAATACTTATTTTTTATAATAACAGAATTGATAATTTTTAACTAATAAATTATAAGAATAAAATTATTTTGTAAAAATTAAAAATTAAAATATATATATATTTAAAAGTTTTTGTTGGACAAAGTCAATTATTTTTTAGAATAAGGAGAAATTTATTTAAAATATTTATATCTTTAGTAAGGAATGAGTAAAGTTAATTCGATTCGACTTAATTCCAAGATATATAATGAGAGCAAAAAAGATTATATTGTCCAAAGTTATAAGTAATGAAATTAATCCTCTTAAAAAATAGTCAAGGAATAATAAAATAAAGTATTTAACATTTTTTCATCAAATTTATCACATTGATTGCATGACTTCAATAATAGAGACTAAAATTGTTATTTTAATAATTTCTTTTTTCATACATCAATAATTTTAACACTTTTAATGTATTTTTTTCTTTTTATTTTATTCATTTATGGATTTAATTTATGCATCACACTCACCTAAATATTGATATTTTTAATCACATATATCAAATAATAATGTTTTATTATAAATTTCAATAAAAATTAATTGTTTGTTCTCTTATTCTCTTATGACTCATTTTTCAATAATATATATAAAGCCAAAAAAAATCTCTTTTCTTTTTCAAACACTAATTGAGACATTACCTAGAAGCCTTTTACCATCATTTTTCGTTAATATTAATGCACAAATAAACATAACCAATAAAACCAACTATTAAAGGCTTGCTTTGTAGATTTTATTTTTGTTGAGGATTGCTTATTTTATTGACAGGGTCACACTCCTAACTCTAACCCAAGTAGGTGCATTGTATCGATTAGGATTAATCAGCTTGAAAAGTATATAATTACTTTATAAAAAGCACCATTAATTATAATAATATAAAAATGTACGTATAACCATATAAATCCATTGGGTTTTTAGACAGAGCATCATCTTTCTTCACTAATATTCCCATTGATTAGTAGTATTTGCCTTGGTATATTATATCCCAATCTTTACTATAATGCATGACTTTTCTTAATTATTATTATTATATGTAACTTCAGAAGTCAGGACTTGCTTTTTGTAGTCTACTTATGAGCTACACCTAACAAGTGAAAAGCCTATAGAATAGACATGGTTAATGTAAACTGTAAACATTTTCAAATATCCCAAAGGAACTCAGATTTTGGTCGTGTGTGATAAAGAGTATAAATATAAACGTTCTCAATCTCATCACTTATTACATATGATATTATATATACAGAATCAATGTCTATAGCCTAGCCTTTACAAATTACAAAATTACTTCTTTTACAATCAGATTATAGAAAACTATTGAAAATATGTTTAATCGAATAAACTCTGAAGCTTTATTTTTAATTATTTTAATAAATATACATGTTTTTTATATTTATAATCTAAAAGTATAAGTTTAACACATTTTAAAAATATATGTTGTTTTTAAGGGTTAAACATGTAAAAATTAGAGACTTGAAAACCCGGGGTTTGGTAACCTTGGATTATCCTATATTTACTTTAGTACCCCCAAATTATTCTAATTTTCAATTATAACATACCCAAATTTTTGGAGTTGATACCTTTTGTGCTAAAACTAACAATATTTTTAATTAATTATTTTTTTTTTTGCAAAATTAATATAATTTGACCTATTTTAAAGGGGTATTTTTCTTGCCACGCTTATAACATTCTTTTTATATGTCAACTTTTTTACGAGTAATATATTTTTTAATTATTTTAAGGGATTTCATAATAATATTAATTTATTAATTTTTTTTATCCACCACAACATCCTGATCATCCCATCAATTTCAGCTTCTTCGTTACCATAAGGCGCCTAAAAAACAAAATAGAAACGCCCCTAACTTAAACGAGTTCCTAAGGTTTGGTGAATGATTATATAAATTAATTATTTCAGTAATCACTTTTTTACTTGCTTAATGAATAATATCATATGTCAAAAGAATAAAGCTATACATCAATTCCTCTTGGGAGGATCATATGCCAATGATAATTAAGATAGTGAAGCATCTAGACTTGACCCAAATTAACAAACAAAAGTATGGTGCTGAACAGAAGAAATACATTAATTAATTAAATAATTCTAAATTATTGCTTATAACTTCAAACTAAAGGAGCAAAATAGAATATATGCTATTCATATCATCATAAGTACTTGCAGCCATGAAAATTGGGAATAAGAAATATGGGAAAATTTCATCAATAGATACCCTTGAGTTTTTAATTATCTTCAAAGATGCCCACAATTATTTAAAAATTAGCTATAATACCTTAATATTGAACAAATCTTCAAACATATCATGATTTGTAATGGACGCTAATAAATTTGTTACTTTTATGATGTAAAGTATCGGACAAGGATTTGTAACTCTTAATTAGGTAAAGTAAGATTTGTTGAGTTAAAATTTATTTATAAAATTTGACATTCTAACTATAAGGATAAATATTTTAATTATAAATAATTTAAATTGTGGTTGTCTACAAAAATATGGTAATTTTTCTAAAATAACTATAATTACTAAGTCGTAAATAATGATAGTTATTAAAATACATTTGAAACTGTGATTAACTGAAATCGAATATATATTAATATTATTTTTTATATACATATAATTATAGAATAATATATTTTTAATAGTAAAACACATAATATTTAAAATAATTGTAATATTAGTTTAAATTTTATTTATTATTTATTTTATTTAAAAACATTACTAAATAATAAAAAATGAAAATTAATATTAATATTTTAAATAATATAAGAGAATAATAATTATTTAACATTTAATTTTTTAAAATTAAATATTAAAAAATAAAAAAACATAATTGAATTAAGAGAAACTGTTACTAACTTATAACATAAGTTTATTATCTAAAACATAAGGTTTTTATTTAAATATTCTTCAAATTGATGCTAAATAATTACGATTATTAGGTGAATATCTATGCCACCTACATTAGATGTGTGATGCTTATAAAATCATATCAAGAGTAGCATTGCTTTATAAGTAATGGTGTAAAATCCACAATATATATTATCCATATTTATATACAAACCATCATAAGTCTCGTTTAGGATCCTTCTCATATTCTAGCTTCATCTTCCTCCATTTGGAGTTCACTAGTGGAGATAGTTGATAAGGGGAATGGACAATAACGACTCCCATGTATGTATAGTACTTTTCGGTTGATTAATTAATGCAAAGAGGGATTTTTGAATCTGTAAGTATAAGTGAAAATTTATACTACAGAATTGAATAGAATACAGAATATATATATAAAATCAGAGTTGATTAATATCAGTACAAAAATTTTATATACAACATGTCCAATGCGTTCGACAACTTTAACATGGCAAACGTGCACCACAATTGTATTGACCAAGAAAATTACTAAGGACAAGCATGATATTTTTGTTAGTTAAATAGCTTCCAGTACACTAAATTCAATAACATTATTGTCAAATAACTAAGAATTAATAGTATAATATGCAAAAACGAATCCATTGCGAGTAATTATTTTCTAGAGTTAAATAGTTTGTCTTTTAAATTTACACGTTTTTTTTATAAAATACTTAAGCTTTTTTTTTTTGCCTCTCACTGATAGTGTGATGTCAGAAAATAATAAAATAAAACTTGTAACTTAAGGAACATAATTGATGTATCTATGAATAACAACTGTATTTTTATCTTTTCCATAGCAAAATTAACAATTATTTTAGATTTATATATACTAAAAGTTCAACGCTTTATCAGATACATAAAATTTCAAATTATTCAAATTTTAATAGATTATTTTAAAATAAAATTAACTTTATATAATACTACATAACACATATTAATTATTCAATTATAAACTAACATCGGATACAGGATCACAATTTTAACACTTTGTTGCCGAAAATTTGTTTAAATTTTGGTGTTTTTTTAAATATGTATTATTCTTAGATTTAAATTATCTTAGTTAAATTTAAATAAATTTTGATAGATTGAATAGGAAAATGTACATCATGTTTGAATTTTTTTAATGATAAAAATATATAAATTATATATAAGTGTGTAATTTTTATAGTTATAGAAAATAGTTACACAGATAGGGGGTCAACACGCATGCATGCAGTACTTTCTATATTTTTTTGACTTTAATTCTTTTTCTTCAGCGCACGCTTACACAACTATATGTGATTTTATAATAATTGAACTCACCAATTGAAAAAAATTGTGATATATATTATATTTATGAAATATTTATTATATTAGCAATGATCTTATATGTAATTTGTATTTAATTAACAATTAATTATTTTGATTTTTTTATATTAATTGTTGTTAAAGAATTTGAGATCCAACTAATAATAAAACAACACATCATTTGTAAGTCGCCATGAACAACTTAGTGGAACATGATAGGTTGTCCAAGAACATATCTATTTATAATTATATTTATTTATAATTATGAAAAGACATGTTCTTGGACAATCTATCCTTCCTCACCAAGTTGTTGGTGGTTACTTACACCTAGTGTGGTGGTTGTCACCAACTGGATCTCAAGTTTTTAACATTCCCTCTAAAGTTGTAATATATGTTAATTATTCCTAACTTGTTAAGTAAACTTGAGAACTATGAAAAACTCAGGGATTTGGTAAATATATCTGTTGGTTGCTCTAATGTAGAGATGTGATAAGTTTTGATCATTACAACTTGAATCTTTTTTCTTACTAGATGACAATCGATCTCTATGTGTTTGGTTTGCTCATAAACACTGGATTTGATGCAATGTGAAAGGCTGCTTGATTGTCACAATATAACTTGGTTGAGAATACTTGATACCCAAATCATCCAAAATGTATCGTAACCAGGTTACTTCGCAACATGTTGCTGCCATAGAGCAGTATTCTACTTCTCCACTTGATCGTGAGACCGTATTTTGTGTATTAATCTTCCAAGAAATTAGCGAGTTTCCAAGAAACATATAATATCATGTGGTTCATCGTTGTGTATCTATGCATTTTGCCCAATTTGCGTCACATAAGGCATTTAGTTGTAATAAACTAGTTGCTGAGAAAAAGAGACCTTGCCCTGGTGTGTTCTTGACATATCTTTTTCTTTGGACAATGTTGAGTGAGATGAAGGGAAGGACTGATAAGGCAAGGAAGCTTCTACATGATATGTTTGAAGGGGCTAGGAACATTGGTGGATCAACGAAGCCTATGTGTAACTGGTGTTGGAGGAGTTATGTGTGGTGGATAAGTTGATGATGATGTTTCTGGAGATGAATTTTGAAGATGAAGAATGTCTGAGTCGATTGTTGGAAGGATAGATGATGTATGATGAAGTGATGTATTTGGATTGGTTGATTGACGAATGTTGGGTAGGTCATCATAAATAGTATTTTCTGATGGAGGAAATAGAGTTGGAGTGTTGACAGCGAAAGTGAAATAAGGAAATACATGTTCATGAAAGATAACATCACGAGACACTAAAGTCTTGTTTGTTTCCAGATTGTAGACACGATAACCTTTGATCCCAGATGGATACCCAATGAATATGCATTTATGTGACCTAGCATCAAACTTGATAAGTCAATCATGATGTGTAGATACAAAGTAAAGGGAACCAAAAACACAAAGATTTTCAAACCTAGGAATTTTGTGAAAAAGGACTTCAAATGGTGTTTACCCTTGAGAATAGGTGTTGGAGTACAATTTATGAGGTATGTGGCTGTAAGAATGACATCTCCCTAGAATTGTTTAAGGAGATTTGCTTGGAAGAGCAATGAACGAGCAACATTGAGAAGATGACGATGTTTGCGTTCAGCAACACCATTTTGTTGAGGGGTAGAGACACAACTGGTTTGATGATGGATTCCTTTGGTAGAAAACAACTGGGTCATAGAGAAATTTGGTCCATTGTCGCTATAAATGATTTTAACTCTGGATGAAAATTGTGATTCAACAAGATTAATAAAGGTGGTAAGAAATGCGTGTGTATCAAATTTAGCATGTAAGAGATAGACCCATGTGCATCTTGAGTAATCATTAACAATAGTGAGGAAATAACATGCTCTATTAAGTGATAGAATGTGATAGTCACCCCAAATATCGACATGAATAATTTCAAAATGTGTTTTGTATTGATGGAACTTAGAGGAAATGAATTACGTGTTTACTTAGCTAATGGACAAATAGAAAAATCACTAATGGAACAAAAATGTTTGTTGATGGAAAGAGAAATTACACATAAACTGTTATTAGATAAATGACCAAATTGTTGATGCCGTAGATGGGAGTTGGTGGAAGTAGTGTTTGAAATGGAGAAACATCCAGTGTTTTTAGAAATAGTCAAGTAGTAGAGTCCTGCTTTCTCAGTTCTCATCCCAATCGTCTTTCCTGAGCATTTGTCCTGAACAAAGCACATACTATTAGTGAAGGTGACATGGAAAAATGTAGTTTGAGTTAGTTTGGCTACTGAAACTAAGTTTAATTTGAAGGAGTGAACACACAAGACATTATGGAGTATGAAACTATTTAAGAAATGTACATTGCCAATATATGTGACACAGGTAAGAGAATGATCAGTTAAATGCATATACCGATTAGTGATTGGAATGTTGGAGCTCATAAGGTTTTGGGAACAGACCATGTGATCAATTGCTTTTGTATAAAAAATCCAACGAGTTTCTGAATGAAAAATAGTTGCACATAATGTGTTACCTGAAGAAGT
The DNA here is from genome assembly GCA_037013495.1 of Hippophae tibetana. NCBI lineage: Eukaryota > Viridiplantae > Streptophyta > Magnoliopsida > Rosales > Elaeagnaceae > Hippophae > Hippophae tibetana. The sequence goes on along the minus strand of CM072809.1, from coordinate 1,259,077 downwards.
AGTCACTTGACTTGCCATGCTACCTGATTTGGATTGATTGAGAAGTGTAAGAACCTCTTGATATTGGGCAGATGTAAGGTTATGGGATGGTGTCTTTGTGTCGGAGCAGCTTTCCTGAACGTCAGTATGATGAGCTTTGGAGGGGAAGTCATAACTTGTATTTCTCTTATTTTGAATTGCTACTTTCTTCCGACACATGTTGATGTCATGTCTATTCAAACCACAAAAATTACATTTGAGACACTTTTGATAGTTTTCAAAAATGTGTCCATTGAGACCACAAAAATCACATTTGAAGTGACTTTGGTAGTTCTCAAAATTATGGCCTATATTGTTGCATCGATTGCATTTGAAATGTGCGTTCCTTGGTGGGTAATATTTGTGAGGATATTGTGGACGACTATCTCTAGCAACAATTGCGGCAGCTTCTGACATCCTTTCTATGGTTTGCGTGGAGACAACTTCATGCTTTTCATCTTGAACAATAAGTGAATATACCTTATTTATTGTAGGTAAATGTTCCATGAGCAAGATTTGTATACGTACTGATGTGTAAACCATGTTAAGCCCCATGAGAAACTTTATGATTCACTGCTTTTGTTGCCATTCTTGTAGTTCATTTTCGGCATTTTCTCCACAATGTGGAAGATGACATATTGCATCGCAACTATCTCATAAGCTTTTCAATTTGGTATAGTATTCTTCAATGCTTACACCTTCTTATATGCAATCATGGATCTCTTGCTCAATGTGGAATAGGTGCACGTTGTTGGTGTGTGAAAAATGTTCTTTTAATTCTTTACATAGCTCATATATGGTATCATTATACATGACACTTTCTGCAATTTTGGGCGATATGGTGTTGAGGATCCATCATTTGACAAGAATGTTGCAGCGTGTCCATTGTTTGATTTCTGCTTCAAAGTTTGTTGATGGCCTTTTGATTGTGCCGTCAATAACTCCTTCTTTGTTTTTGGTTATTAGAGCCATGAGCATTGTATGACTCCAAATGTGATAATTTTCTTGATTTAAGGATTGAGCTACTAGAACCATGTCTGATTGGTCTGAGTGGTGTAGATATAATGAATGACTAGGGTCATTATACGATTTTGGTAAAGTAGGGTTGGTATTGGTAGTTATAGACATTATTGTTGAGTAAAATAAATCGAAAGAACGGTATAGATTTAAGTGTGTTTTAGACAATAATGACTATTTATGAAACAAATAATGAATTGAAATATGCTTTATCTTATAGAAAATGAGTCAAGGATTACAGAATCGGAAATTTCATCCACAAACCGGTTGGAAAGTGGGTGAACCGGCGTCTAGAGTGGCTGGAACGATAGTTGCAACAGTGGAGCACTGAACCGAATTAAGACCGAACCAGACCGGATGAAGGATCGAACCGAGTGAACGACGCGTCGTTTGCTTCAGATTCGCGAACGATGTGTCGTTGGAGTTTTCTTCCTCAACAGCTGGCGCGTGGAACGCCGGTGAACTCAAGGATAACGCGTGAGGGCGCGTGAGGTGTTATTTTGGCTTGAAATTAATTGCAGATTGCTCGGATTCTTCTGGATAATATGATGTTATGAAATTGAAATTATTTTGTGAATTGAAATTGATTTAGAAAAAAAATAGAACAAGGAATAAAAGAAAAAAAATTGTGAGCTGAATTTTCTGGGAATTATTTCTCTAATACCATGTAAGAAATAGTTTTATTGATTATGAATAAACGAATGTTTACAAACTATTTATAAAAAAAAAGTAAAATTATAATACTTAAAAATAAACACAATTATAAAAAAAACATGTTCTTGTATAATTTATCATTTTTCACCAAGTTATTGGTGACTACTTTTAACTGATGTGTTAGTTGCCACCGATCTCAAGTTCTTTAACATCTTGTAATCAAGTTCTTTAACATCTTGTAGATACATTTCACTTTGATAACAAACAAGCAAGACCATGAAATAAATAACGATCAAAATTACAACGTGAAGTAAAAAAGAAATTAGAGATCCAACAGTCAAACTGAAATAAAAACAGAGTGGCTTTAAGGAAACAAAGGTTACCAGTGAAACAATCACAAATATGTTCAAGACAGTAAATAGTTTTAACACTTTGAAGTAACTTATTTTGTCAAAAAAATTAATTTATTATTTTTATTATTTAAATATATTTTAATCAATTATTTTAACTAAAAATTGGTAAATATTATCGAAATGTTTAAGAATATCAATTAATGTAAAGAATATATAGTAAATCACAAAATCATTTACATATATATTTACATGATAGTTATTGTCATTTTGATACTCTTCGTCCGAGTAAAATATGTATGCATTTGAATATTTTATGATTCTCCTTATTGTGTAGAAGTCACCATTTGCAAATTTCAATACTATTAGCCGATGATGCTCTCATGGTCTAATCTTTACGGGACTCATATAATTTAACAAGAACATTCCAAAATCTTAAAGTGATATAAAGTAGGTTTGACATTTTTTTTTAATTTTAGTTATTTCTCCAATCCAAACATCAAAGTAGAATTTGATAATATTTAAAAAATTATAACAATAAAAATAATCCATTTCTTTTAAATTAAAAGCATATATATTATTATTAGTAATATTATTTATATTATTATTTTCTTAAAAAATCTATCAAGCAAAAAACTCAATTAAATTTCTTTTATTCTCCGATGATATTTTAATCAAATCTCTGATTAATAATTTCTTAATTTATTGTAACTTTTTCTTCTTAAATTTACAATTAAGTACACTATATATATGCTAACATAATATTATATATATAGACAAAAAAAATTAATAAAAATTTATCAATAAAATTTTTTTTTTTTTATAAATTTTATTATTTTTAATGTTATAAATATAAAACACAAAAAAAAAATTAAACAAAATTTTTATATATACCCATAAACTAATAAACACTAACCAATTAAACTTAATATTATGTAATACTAAGTTCACATGTATACATATTTTGTATCCCAGTAGTGGCATTGTCAATAGTGTACTTTCAATTAATTATAGCATGCCTTGATTCTGATATTGACGTGCATTTTTCAAAATAAACCGCATAACAACAACAAAGCACTATTCTAACGATAACAATCAAGTAAAATAAAAAATCATTTTTCTTAATCTACCAAAATCTTTATTTACACTTTAATGGAATGAATCTATTTTAACTATATTAAATTAGATTAATTTAATTTAACTTACGAATCTTTAATTATAAATTATTTATAGTGAACACCCATAACATAGTCAAATGATTATTGGTTAATTTTGATTTAGTTATTTTTTTTAATGAATATAATGAATTTCATTTAAAATTTTGTTTTAATTTAAGAAAATAAAATGTTGAACCATTAAAATACGTTATTTTGAAGGGAAAACAAATTATACATTTTTTTTTTGTAGTATTTTCATATATCATTTGTTAGTGACACGGTAGGGTTTAAATATTACAAAACAGTGTAATATTGTAACACGTTAGTTTCATATATGAAACAAAGCAACACAAAATAAAAACAGGATGCTAGCACGATTCACATAATCTGTACTCCCTCTATCCACTGTCTTTTAGCGAAGATAATTAAATTAGATGTTAGGTACAACTCACAGGTTTAAGTTTGGAGAATTTATATATGATACATGGTATTAAAATAATGAGATTATAGATTGAATCTAGTGAAAATCTTAAAATTAATTAAAATTTTCAACTTAATACATCTTGTAAAAACATTAAAAAAAACCCATTAAGAGAAGTTAAGTGAATAGCATATACAAAAACGAAATAACTCACACTAATTAAGAATGGATATTAATTTAAAATTAATATACGACACATTTATAAGAATAAGTATTACAAGTTTCAAAAATAACTGAAAAAAAACCTACTTGGATATATTAAAGGGAGGGAGTGCATTGGTACTCTTTATTTTAATTGATAAATTTAATTAAATATATTTTCCAAAAAAACTCTTGCAAAGCAAGCAATTTGACATCTTTTATATCTCTAACTAATCCATAATCTGTAAAAAATGGATTTATTGATGATGAATAAACGAATGTTTACAAACTATTTATACAAAAGAAAACAAAATTATAATAATTAAAAATAAAAACAATTATGGAGATGCATGTTCTTGGACAGCCTATCCTTCCCCACCAACACCTTGGTGGCTGCTTTCAGCTGGTGTGTTGGTTGTCACCAGTTGGATATCATGTTCTTTAACATTCCCCCTCAAGTTAGAATATATGTTAATTATTCCTAACTTGTTAAGTAAGCTTGAGAACTGTGGAAAACTCAGGGATTTGGCAAATATATCTACTGGTTGCTCTAATGTAGAGATATAATAAGTTTTGATCATTCCAGCTTGAATCTTTTCTCTTACTAGATGGCAATCGATCTCTATGTGTTTGGTTCGCTCATGAAACACTAGATTTGATGCAATGTGAAGAGCTGCTTGATTGTCACAATATAACTTGGTTGGTTGGGAGTGTTTGATACCCAAATCATCCAAAATATATCATAACCAAGTTACTTCGCAACATGTTGCTGCCATAGAGTGATATTCTGCTTCTGCACTTGATCGTTAGACTGTATTTTGTTTATTAGTCTTCCAAGAAATTAGCGAGTTTCCAAGAAACATACAATATCCTGTGGTTGATCGTCGTGTATATGTGCATTTTGCCCAATCTGCATCACAAAAGGCATTTAGTTGTAATGAACTAGTTGCTGAGAAAAAGAGACCTTGCCCTGGTGTGTTCTTGACATATCGTAGCACTCGTTGAGCTGCTTCCAAATGTGGTTGTCGTGGTTTATCCATATATTGACTGAGAATGTGCACGGCATACACTAAGTCGACCTTGTGATGGTCAAGTATATTAATCTCCCAACAAGTCTTCGATAGGATGTGGGATTACTGATGAATTCCCCTTCAACCTTGCTGAGGGATAAATTTTGTTCCATAGGTGAATTGGCAGATTTGGCACCAAGATAACCCATGTCCTCCAATATTTCAAGTGCGTACTTGCGTTGTGACAGAACAATTCCCTTCCTAGAACGTGAAACTTCTATGCCCAAAAAATACTTTAATTCACCGAAATCTTTAAGCTTGAATTGTCTCATGAGATGATTCTTAGTTTCTTCAATGTCTTGTATATTGTTTCCTGTTATGATTATATCATCTACATAGACAAGAAGAGCAGAGAAGGAATTACCACGGGTTCGGACGAACAATGAGTAATCATACTTGGATTGGTTAAAACTAGCTAGCTTAAGTGTTGTTGATAGCTTGATGAACCACTGTCATGAGGCTTGTTTGAGTCCATACAAAGATTTATGTAGTTTACATACTCGTGTTTCCCCCTTTCGTCTGAATCCAAGTGGAAGGGACATGTAGAGATCTTTATGAAGATCACCATAGAGAAAAGCATTGTTGACATCGAGTTGTCGAAGATGCCAATTTTGAATAGCAGCAACGACAAGGAGAAGCCGAACAGTGACAAGTTTGGCTACTGGTGCAAAAGTTTCTTGGTAGTCAAAACCTTCAATCTGACTGTATCCTTTGGCCACTAACCGAGCCTTGTATCGTTCCACAGAACCATCAAGATTATACTTGATTTTGTAGACCCATTTACAACCAACTGGTTTCTTGTTTGGAGGAAGTTGTTGAAGCATCCAAGTGCCATTAGTTTCAAGAGCATCCAGTTCTTGTTTTATGGCAAGCCGCCATTTTGGATCATTGAAAGCTTCAGCAAAGGTGGTTGGTTCCCTGAGAATGGAAATAGAAGTAGCAAAAGCACGATGTGCAGGTGATAATTGGTCATAGGTAAGTACATGATATAAAGAATGAGAAGTACATTTGTCTTTGGACGATGCTGAGTGAGACGAAAAGAAGGACCGAGAAGGTAAGGAAGCTTCTACATGATATTTTTGAAGGTAGCTAGGAACATTGGTGGATCGACGAAGCCTATGTGTGACTGGTGTTGGAGGAGTTATGTGTGGTGGATAAGTTGACGATGATGTTTCTGGAGATGAATTTTGAAGATGAAGAGTGTCTGAGTTGATTGTTGGAAGGACAGATGGTGTATGATCAAGTGATATATTTGGATTGGTTGATTGACGAATGTTGGGTAGGTCATCATAAATAGTATCTTCTGATGGAGGAAATAGAGTTGGAGTGTTGACAGCGGAAGTGAAATAAGGAAATACATGTTCATGAAAGATAACATCACGAGACACTAAAGTCTTGTTTGTTTCCAGATTGTAGACACGATAACCTTTGATCCTAGATGGATACCCAATGAATATGCATTTATGTGACCTAGCATCAAACTTGGTAAGTCGATCATGATGTGTAGATACAAAGCAAAGGGAACCAAAAACACGAAGGTGTTCATACCTAGGAGTTTTGTGAAAAAGGACTTCAAATGGTGTTTTACCCTTGAGAACAGGTGTTGGAGTACAATTTATGAGGTATGTGGCTGCAAGAATAGCATCTCCCCAGAATTTTTTAGGAAGATTGGCTTGGAAGAGCAATGAACGAGCGACATTGGGAAGATGACGGTGTTTGCGTTCAGTAACACCATTTTGTTGAGGGGTAGAGACACAACTAGTTTGATGAAGGATTCCCTTGGTAGAAAACAACTCGGTCATAGAGAATTCTGGTCCATTGTCACTACGAATGACTTTAACTCTGGATGAAAATTGTGTTTCAACAAGATTGATGAAGGTGGTAAGAAATGTGTGTGTATCAGATTTAGTATGTAAGAGATAGACACATGTGCATCTTGAGTAGTCATCAACAATAGTGAGAAATTAACGTGCTCCATTAAGTGCTGGAATGTGATAACCACCCCAAATATCAACATGAATCATTTCAAAAGGTGCTTTTGTATTGATGGAACTTAAAGGAAATGGATTACGTGTTTGCTTAGCTAATGGACAAATAGAACAATCACTAATGGAACAAAAAATTATGTTGATGGAAAGAGAAATTATACGCAAACTGTTATTAGATAAATGACCAAGTCGTTGATGCCATAGATGAGAGTTGGTGGAAGCAGTGTTTGAAACAGAGAAACATCTAGCCTTTTCAGAAATAGTCAGGTAATAGAGTCCTGCTTTCTCAGTTCCCATCCCAATCGTCTTCCCTGAGCATTTGTCCTGAACAAATCACATACTATTAGTGAAGGTGACATGGAAAAATGAGGTTTGAGTTAGTTTTGTTACTGAAACTAAGTTTAATTTGAAGGAGGGAACACACAAGACATTATGGAGTATGAAATTATTTGAGAAATGTACAGTGCCAATATGTGTGACACGGGCAAGAGAATGATCAGGTAAATGCACATGCTGATTAGTGACTGGAATGCTGGAGCTCATAAGGTTTTGGGAACAGACCATGTGATCAGTTGCCCCTGTATCAAAAATCCAACGAGTTTCTGAATGGAAACAGTTGCACATAATGTGTTACCTGAAGAAGTAGTCACTTGATTTTCCATGCTACCTGATTTAGATTGATTGAGAAGTGTAAGAAGCTCTTGATATTGGGCAGATGTAAGATTGTGGGATGGTGTCTTTGTGTCAGAGCAGCTTTCCTGAAAGTCAGTATGATGAGCTTTAGAAGGGAAGCCATAACTTGTGTTTCTCTTATCTTGAATTACTCCTTTCTTCCTACACATGTTGATGTCATGTCCATTCAAACCACAGAAATTACATTTGAGATGCTTTCGACAGTTTTCAAAAATGTGTCCATTGAGACCAGAAAAATCACTTTTGAGGTGACTTCAAAAATTCTCAGAATTATGGCCTATATTGTTGCATCTATTGCACTTGAGATGTGGGTTCGTTGGTGAGTAATTTTTCTGAGGATATTGTGGACGACTATCTCTGGCAACAAGTGCGGCAGCTTCTGGCATCCTTCCTATGCTTTGAGTGGAGACAGCTCTTTGCTTTTCATCTTGAACAATAAGTGAATATACCTTATTTACTATAGGTAATGGTTCCATGAGCAAGATTTGTCCGCGTGCTGATGTGTAAATCGTGTTAAGGCCCATGAGAAACTTTATGGTTCGCTGCTTTTGTTGATATTCTTGTAATTCCCTTCCGGCATTTCCTCCACAGTGTGGAAGAGGACATAGTGCATCACGACTATCCCATAAACTTTTCAATTTGGTATAGTATTCTCCAATGCTCACACCTTCTTGCATGCAATCATATATCTCTTGCTCAATGTGGAATAGGTGCACGCTGTTGGTGTGCGAAAAATGTTCCTTTAATTCTTCCCATAGCTCATATACAGTATCACTGTACATGACACTTTCTGCAATTTTGGGTGATATGGTGTTGAGGATCCATCCTTTGACAAGAATATTGCAGCGAGTCCATTGTTTGATTTCTGCTTTAAGGTTTGTTGATGGCCTTTTGATTGTGCCGTCAATGAATCCTTCTTTGTTTTTGGTTATTATAGCCATGAGCATTGCATGACTCCAAATGTGATAGTTTTCTTGGTTTAAGGATTGAGCTACGAGAATCATGCCTGGTTGATCTGAGTGGTGTAGATATAATGAATGGCTAGGATCATCATACCATTTTGGTAAAGTAGGGTTGGTATTGGTGGTCATAGACATTTTTGGTTAAATAAATTTGAAAGAACGGGATGGGTTTAAGTGTGTTTTAGACAATAATGACTATTTATGAAATAAATAATGGACTGAAATATGCTTTATCTTATAGAAAATGAGTCAAGGATTACAGAAGCAGAAATTTTAGGTACAGAACCGGTCGGAAAGTGGGTGAACCAGCGTCTGGAATGGCTTGAACGGCGGCTGCAACGGTGAAGCACTGAACCGAATGAAGACCGAACCAAACCGGGTGAACAACGCGTCGTTATTTGTTTCAGCAGGCGAGCGACGACGTGTCGTTGGAGTCGTCTTCTTCAGCAGTTGGCGCGTGTTGGAGCGTGTGACTCCGGCGAGGCACGTGGAACGCCGGCTAGTTTAAACAAGGTGCGTGTGAACGCGTGGAGAGGTATTTTGGCTTGATTTTAATTGCAGATTGCTCGGATTTTTTTGAATAATATGCTGGGATGAAATTGAAATTATTTTGTGAATCGAAATTGATTTTGGAAAAAAAACAGATTGAGGAAAAATGAGAAAAAATTTCTATGAGCTGATTTTTCTGGGAATTGTTTCCTAAGCTCTGATACCATGTAAGAAATGGATTTATTGATGATGAATAAACGAATGTTTACAACCTATTTATACAAAAGAAAAGCAAAATTGTAATAATTAAAAATAAACACAATTATGGAGAGGCATGTTCTTAGACAGCTTATCCTTCCCTACCAACAACTTGGTGGCTGCTTCCAGCTGGTGTGTTGGTTGTCACCAGCTGGTGTGTTGGTTGTCACCAGCTGGATATCATGTTCTTTAACATAATCAATACGTTGAACTCTAATTAGGCAATTGTGGGAATGTCACTTATTTTTCTATATGAAGATTTTAATAATAACAAGCATTATAACGATTATCTCTTTGCACAATTATGAACAAAAAAATGCATAGAATTAGGTACAAAAATTAAAGATACGAGGAATACTATAACGACCCAAATTTTAGTAACTAAAAATGACAATTTACTAAATAAACATACAAATAAAAGTGTACCAAATTATTGGATTTTAAAAAATTAATATCCAATGAACGTCACACTAAGTGGAAGTTGTAGAAAATCATGGTCTAACTCCTTCCAAAAAAGCTCACAAATAGGAAAGATTGTCATAACCTTATAACCAGCACTTGTCTGGTTTTACTGGTCGATGTGTGACACTCAATATTCTCCCTCACATAGGACGGGGACACCACAAAGACCGATTGATCGTGAGGGGACCATCAATTGAACTCAGTAATTCGTTATGATATTATTCGTGGTCTAACTCCTTCCAAAAGAACTATCAGAGAATAAGGATTGGCATTACCTTATAACCAACACTTGCCTGAATTGTCTGATCGATGTGAGACACTCAACAGAACTAAGAAAATTCAATTGCAATTATACTAAAAATAAAAACCTAACTCAAGCCTTAAATGGCATAATAACTTATTTTTTAAAATATTCTAAACGTTAATCCTACACGTATATGTTTCCATTGCCAAGCCAAGCAGCCTATCACTTCTCAATGGTTATTTGGAATCACAGCAAACTACATGAAAACAGAATTTTCGGTAAGTAAACTGTGCACACATACAAACCACACTTCATAAATACTAGTACATTAATGAGTCACAAAACACTTGATTCTAATATGCAATAAATGCATATTTCTCAAGCATATAAAATCGATTAAATGGTCTTTGTCCCAAAATTTTAGAATTAGTCTAAGGTCAAAGAAAACACATATAAATAAATTCACTATCAGACATCAAATTCGTAAACAAAGCAAGTGAAAGTGAAAAATACTTGACCAGTAGAAAGTTAGGGATCCATCCTCGAACACTAATACTTCACACTGATAGCACAAACTCTTTCATCTCCTTGGGTACCTCACGTTAGGTTGAAAATGCCTTTCAAAATGGTCACACAAAACAGAAACAGATATACTACCCAGGCCATTAGATAGCCATAATTCACAAACATTTTAATTAAAATAGTCCAAAAATGACCTTAGGCTAACGGATTAAGACATATTCAAACCCTCTACCACATGCATCCCAGAATATAAAAATATTAAGGTGTTATTCGATCTAAAAACAAAATTACATAATAATGGAGCACACAAATGTACAATCACAAGGTTTAAGACAATTCACAAGCATACATATTCATGTAACAAGAACACTTAATTAGGTAGCACAACATACACATATATTATAGTTTATTTCAATTCCAAAAACATCAATTTACTTGTCTTATATATACTGCAAAAATCCTATGATAACAAACATGTTAGGCACCACTAATATTATCTTATAATTTTTAAGTACAAACAAATCAACTTTTATCATTAACTGTACATATAAACTATTTTTTTTATTCATTCTTGAATTCTATTCCATATGTCTTATAAATTGTTACATCTTTGCTAAATAATTCATGTTCTAAAATCTCCTTTACGCCTATAGAAAGTTATTACCAAGTAAAAACTATGATACTCATTAGAGTTCAAAACTGTATGGTGATCTGAATATGTCCCAATACAAACTTTATTGCAAAAACGTGATCAAAAACATTTTCGTGCGAAATTTCTTTGGGTAAAACTAGAAACGTTTATCTAATTGTAAAAAAAAATTCCAGGTTAAAATAATAAAGGAATCGGGTTGAAAATGTGTTAAAAAAATTTAGAAAATCTATCAACAAATTTTCTGACCAGAGAGTATCCCTTATTAAAAAATATCTCAAATATTTTATATAAATTATTTGGAAATTTTCAGAGATAACTAACAGCACAATGTACCATTGAAATAAATAAATTAATCATCCATTCTATAAATATTTTAATTATTTAATATAATTTTACTTTATATTTCTATTAATAAAAAATATATATTCATTTTTATCTTGCGTTAATAAATATATGTTTATTTATATATATTATACGAAAAATAAATATTTATTTTTTATATGATGAAAATTAAAAATACAATTCAATATATAAAGGAAATTATTGCATATAATTAAACCATAAAGTAAAGCAATCAAAGCTATTTTTAATTTGAAATCTTCGTTCAAAACGTTCATAATATCAAGTATTCGGATTCAACTTCAAAAAGTCATGAAAATTCTAAAATAGCATATTTTTCAGTGATTCACAATTCATTAGACCCCAAAAAATGTCTATTTTCTCCAGAAAAATGTCAGTTCTTAATTTGAAGCATAAGAATCTAGAAATCATCTTAATATATACTTGACTTAGGATTTTAAGATACTTTATTTCTTTCTCATCTTTTTCTCTTCTCCTAAATTTAATATTAAAAATTGCCATAAAAATTCCCAAAATTTTATTTATGCATAATTTAATAATATAAATCTAGGTTTTATTCATTTGGCTTGAAACCCTAAATAAAAACATAAAAAACTACTGATCAAAATCGAAGGCATTGAGACTCTATTTCTATGGTGGTTTGTAGACTTAGAAGCCAAAGAAGAGGGAAGATTAGAGAATAAGATTTTAATGTGAAATATTTCCTTTTTACGCTTGTTTTGTATTTAAAATTTTATTTCCTCTCTTTTTTGTTTTGTTTCTTAGTGCGTTACAACTTTTTTTCCCTTCTACTTTTCTCTTTCCTTTTATTTATCTATTATTATTATTATTATTATTATTATTATTATTATTTACAGTTGTTATGTACAAGCACAATCTTCTATTTGGTGCGAGACAAAGAAGTAACCCACAATAAAAATAAAAGAGAAAATTTTAGACAATTGTATGATTAACGAGAAGAACTCTTTATTCAAAGTTTTTCGGATCCATTTTAATTAAAATATAAGTAGTGTGGTTTTTAAAATAAGAAGATACATCATTTATACATGCACCTGCACCTATCATGTATAAAAAAAAATCAAATAAAAGTTGAGTTACAGGCGGAAGATTCGACGATGTTATTAAAGCCATTAATGCTTTCAGAGAAAAAATAATAATTTATATTGCAAAATAATCATAATAACAATAGAGATAAGGATAAATTACAATAAACTTCGTGAGATTTTATGAGACTGAACAAAAAATATCAACTTTAAAAAAAGATAATTATAACACATAAATGAATACATATTAGAAACTTGGAAAATTAAATCAAGCTTCTTGGTTACCTTTCTAAAAGAGGTTTCTCGACGTACACAAATATGATAAATGTGTTATGTTTGAAGGTGTGATAAAATTTAATATATTTGTGACATTTTCATTACTCCTTATTATTTTAAGCTTACTCTTACTAATCAACTCAACCTCTTAATAATCACAAAATATTTAATTATTGAATAAGATAAATAATATAACTTGTGAAATGTAGTATTTTTATACAGATTTGTATATATTATTATACTCATATTTTTTTATATTGTATCGCGTGTTAACATTATTTAAAAAAAATCACTTTTTTAATTTTTAAAATAATTTTAATAGATAATATGATCTAATAAATGTGAGTTTAAAATTTTGGGTTATATTTCTCCTTTTAAAATTATGGTTTTTTCATGAAAATTCTTTATTACAATGAAATATATTCCAAGTCAACAATAAAAGAAACTAAGTTTTAATCTTGTCCAATTAATGGATGTGTCCTTTTGTAATATGATCTTTCAAAAGAAAAAAATTAAGACATTATTGTGTTTTGTTTTTTTATCAAATTATATTTTTAAAGTATGTTTACTACTTTATAATATGAATTAATTAGAATGAAAATGAACATGAATTCCATTAGAGAGAAAAGAGTGCAAAATTCATTATTTTTCTATTTGTTTATTAAAAAATTGTGAAGAATTGGAATAAAAATATTAATTTATTTAAATATCATTTTATAAGTAATAATAATTAATAAAAAAATGAAAAAATAACATTCAATTTTGAAAAAAAAATATCAGTACTAATAGAAATAAAGATGTAATGAATGAGAATAAATTTTATTCTTTTTATATCATGTTTTTGAGAAATAAACAAAGGAATGAGAATGATTCCATTTCCTCTCATTTCATTTCATTGTTAATAAGTATACCTTTAATATAATTCAAATTTATGATTTTAAATACTAGATAAATGAAATGTTTGTTACATAATATTAAATAATCTGATTACAAAGAAATCATTTAATTATACAATTAAGAGGTTTGGGTTTAAACTGTATTGAAAAGTTAAATGAATATGTCTAAGTTTTTATTTTATAAAATTATATATGTTGATATTTTATTTATATCAAATTAAAAATAATATTTTTATTTTAAAATATTGATTTAAATAATTTTATAATGAAAAATATTTTAAATATAAAATATTTATAATCAATACTATACATTCAATTGTATTATAAAGATTTTCATAAAATATTTTATAAAATAATTTAATATAGATTAATCACGAATATACTTAATTTATATGATACGTTACACCACAATTGATATTTTAAAAATTATAGTTCAAGTTTTATTTATAAAAAGAAAAAAGAATAAAAAAAGTTACAGTTCAAGCGCCTTATCCGGTATCCGAAACGTCTAATATGAATATGGGCTCCGGAGATAATGAAACCATTGAAAACAAAATCATACTGGGCTATGGAGAGTGCTCTAAGGGAAAGCTTCTAAATAAACCCACATATTTGTTAAATTCACCAATATTTTCATTTTAAAGAAATCTTATATTGTTAAGAAAACCCACCAACATTCCCATTAGAACACTACTATATAAACCCATATTTTTTATGTTTGACTACTAACTAGAAAGAAATGTTGACAAATTTAGTATCATTCTTCCCATTATACCTTTTTCCAGACCCACATATATTAATACTGTTCACTTGTTAGCCACGTGCAACCCTTCATTTTTTAAATTTTTTTTCAAGTAAAATTTCCTCCATTTTGTTCTAGGTCTGGTTTTCTATTAAATACGAAATATTATTCATTATTATACATCTTCTTCTGTGTTACTCTTTTCTTGTTAAAAATTTATTTAATTTTGCATTTGCATTTGCATTTCTAATAATTATGAGTGAAAAATAATTTTTGAAAATGTTAAAAATAAATACATAATTATGAGTTAAAAATAAATTTTGTAAATTATTTAGCCAAATAAGTTTATCTTTTCTCATAAAACTCTTTATTTAAACATATAAAATTTTGAATTTGAGATATAGTTATAAGTGGGTGAGTAGTAGATGTATTTAAAAAAAATGTATAAAAATTAAAATACATTTAGAATCGTATGCTAACTTAGAACCTTTGTAGGCCCAATCCTTCAAAGGCCTAACCCAAACCAACATACATGCAAGTTGCAAATCTAAAACGAATCATAACCTAAAATGTCAAAGTTTCTGGTTATTCTGCTATGCATACATTGTCAGATACTAATCTTTTTAAAATCCTTTACACGTATTTGTATCTAACTTGATCATTTACAAAATATATCCATCAATCGTTATATTCCTGAATCGTTCTTCTTCTTTTTTTATTTTTTATTAACAAGATTTGTTTAGTGCTTCATTTTTCATGTGTTCGATGTTTTGGTCTATTATCTTCCAATTTAAATCATTTTTATTCAAATCTTAGAGAAGAGGAAAAGAAAAAAAGGCAGACAATTTGATGCCAACCTTAGGAAAAATATATAAAATTATTTTCAAATATGTTAAATATTATTTATTTTAGTTCAAAATTTTTAAATTAGCAGTACAAATTATAGAACTTATCATTACATTGTTTATGTTAAATTTTGACAATTTGACCGTGGTAGTATTTTTATAAGTACTTATTTTACAATTGATGCTATAAATTTGAAGAATTTTAACACTCAGAAATAAAGAATATGGCAAACACTTAAAAAGTAAAAAATAATAAATAAAAATAGAAAAATCCAGATCGGGTAAACCAAAATTTAAAATTGAATATCAAGCTAATATAAAGTAATTAATTAAAGGTAAATTTAAAAATATAATAAATTAATTATTAATAATTAATTGGATCGTGAGATTGTTGTATTCATAAAATTAGAGTAAAAATTAGCCAAAATACATGGAGTGAATTTGCCAGCCACAAGAGACTCTGGGATTACTATTTGGTAAGGCAGAGACAAATGTCCACTCACCATTTTTTTTATTTTTATTTTTATTTTAGCTTCCTCATGTCCACTAGAAATTAGAGGATTATATTTTTATCATTATTGAAAGAAAAAAAACTCTACTTGGATTATATTTTTATCATTACTTACGTCCCAACAAATTGTATAAAAATCATAAATAAATAAAAAAGCATATTCCTTAATTTGGGTACAAGACAACTCAACTCATTGTCACTGTCTCTTTGATATAAAATAAGCTTCACTTTTGGTCCTCCTAGCCTTGTACCATAGCACCCGATAATGTTACTCATGACGGACCCTTGTTTTAAACTTTTGAAAGGAAAAATATTATTTGTATTTCAATTTAAATAATCACTTATGGTTGTAAAAACAAGTAAAATTTTAAAGGTAAGGATTCTCTCACACGTCGATCCGTCTTATCGAGGCTTTTGGAAAATTTTAAAGTTATAGCTAATTATTATTTATTTTTTAAAATAATTTTACTTAAATATAAATTATATGTGAATTATGAATGTTACATATTTATAGTATTAATTAAAATCACGTATTTTACAAGTACATTATTTTTATTTAAATGAAAAATTACAAAAATAATTAAATTAATAAAATAAAAACACATCACATTATTATAATAGTCAATAAAAATTATTTGTTCGAGTTTTATTTTTTTGTTTTTTAATT
The DNA here is from genome assembly GCA_037013495.1 of Hippophae tibetana. Lineage (NCBI taxonomy): Eukaryota > Viridiplantae > Streptophyta > Magnoliopsida > Rosales > Elaeagnaceae > Hippophae > Hippophae tibetana. Next base: position 1,242,579 of record CM072809.1, on the reverse strand, counting down.
ATTTAAACATATATATTCCATCTATTAATAAAATAATAAATCTTTAATCAAAGTTTACCGTTCGTGTCTTCGTATATGTATGTTTTGTGGTACAAAAATATCTATTTTAAATCTGAAAATAAAATAAATTAAAAACACAACAAAATATGTATAAAATCATAACAAGATCAAAATCTAAGTGAAAGAAAAATGACACTAAATCCAAATTAATTAAATCTTTTAATCATATTTTTGTCAAGGTAATATTTTTGCATTTTTTTTTGTAAAAATAATTTATTAATTATTATTTTATTTAATAATAATATTAATATATACTAATAATAAATAGTATATAATTGTAATAATATTATTACTATTTTATCAATCATTGAAATATATTATTTAATGTGAAATTAATAAAAAAAATAATGTGAGAATAACCCCATCACTTATATTTTATTTTGCACCTTTTAGCATTTTTTTTATTTGTTACTTTTTACATTTTAATTTTATATTTATTTCCTTAAATATTTTTGCCTAGATAATGCAAATAAATGTGATGATTTATGACTTGACACGAAAAATAAAAATATATATATAAAACAAAACGACACATAAATATTTTTTAAATAAATAAAAATAACATTTAATTTTAATTTTATTTATTTAACTTAAATAAATATTATATAGTATAAATAACTTACTTGAACTAAATGAATTTCTCTTTTTTATTAAAATAAGATTTTATGTTAAAAGAGTATAATGTGTCAAAAATAAATATAATTTTTTTATTAAGTTAGTTGACATAACTCTTATAAATTATCATCATATTTTAAATCTAATTTATAAATAAATCATAAGTATCGTACTATTGATAAAAAAATTAATATAAATAATTTTATAGATTTTTTTATTAATAGAGATCCAGAATAAAAATAAGAAAATGAATATAAGTATTTTATTATATATATATATATCTTCTCTCATGTACGAGCACAATAATCATTAAATTTTCAATAAATAAGTGGCTTTTTAATATTTGTGAATTAGAATGGGAGATTTTCAAATTATCTATTTTTAATAATTTATAAATTTAAAATAAAAATAAAAATAATAGTACAACACACACATTATACATGTCCAACATAATAGTATATGTATATAAATATAAAAATGCTCAAAACTCTATCTATTACTCTGTGTGGAGAATTGATAATAATATAAAATTTTACCCAAACTTATGTTGTATTATGTAATATAATTATCTAAAATAATTTTATTATAAATTAAAAGTTACTCCTGCTACGCAGCCTAGAGCCTTTAGCATTGTCCAAGGACGTGGTGTAGGAGTAACCCATTACCTTCTGGGTGGAATTGCCACAACATGGGCGTTTATTGCAGTAGGATAATAGCTAGGAGGATTTGAAAGGCATTATGGCATTAAGATTTCCAAGATTTAGCCAAGGTTTACCTCAGGACCCCACTACTCGTCGTATTTGGTTTGGTATTGCTACCGCACATGACTTCGAGAGTCATGATGATATTACTGAGGAACGTCTTTATCAGAATATTTTTGCTTCCCATTTTGGTCAATTAGCAATAATTTTTCTGTGGACTTCGAGAAATTTGTTTCATGTAGCTTGGCAAGGAAACTTTGAGGTATTTTTTTAAAATAATTCTAACATATATCATTATATAATTACCTGAAGCATAAAAACAAACATAAATTTATGTATAGTTGGTATTATTTATACTGTGTGACAGTGTATCACTATATTCCTCTCACATTGATTAATACTGTGTATTATGATATATATTAAGTGATATATTAGTTATTTATTAAATATAAAATTGATTTTTTTGATGATAAAATAATTATAACACCATTTATTAACATAGATTAATTAAAATGCAATTTTCTTGTTAGAGTAAATTTTGTTAATGTTAAAATAAATTTTTTTTTTAAATATTAAGTATTAAATTATAAGATAAAATATTTAATTATTCTAATGTTAATTTTTTTAGATATAAAAATATCAAATTTTATAATTAAATTATATTATATGAAATGATGCATCTACTAAGGTTTTGTGTTTCTTTAAAATTATCTCTACGTTTTATTTAATATTAAAAATGTTCATAAACGTTATCAGTGTTATATCTACGTTTAACATTAAAGGTAAAATGGTAATTTCATCATTATACGTATATCACTCGTACGGAAAAAAAATCAAAAATACCCTCAAGGTTTTCAATATCTTCATAAATACTCTTAATGTTTTAAAAAAATTATAATACCTCTGAAGTTTAAGATATCTTAAAAAATGACCTTATTATTTAACACAAGCATAAAAAGTTGTGAAAAAATCATATTAATATCAGAAAAATTATTTTCTACCTCTGTCTATATAACTTTTTGAATATTGTCATTTAAAATATTATCGCAAATACCCTTGATATTTTGTTTTTCTTCAAAAATACATCTGTTATAATAATTAATTTAACTTTATCAAAAATATATTTGTTATAATAATTAATTTAACTTTATCAAAAATGTTACTACTATAATAATTAATTTAACTTAATCAAAAATATTCCTACTACAATATTTAATTTATCTTTATAAAAAATATTATTGTTTCTCAATAACACAATATAAAATATTTTTAAAAAATATTTAACTTAATATTATGTGATTTGTTAATTTTGTTAAATAACAATTAAAAGCAACAGTAACATCCTACGCTCATAAGATACGGTTCCACACAGTATGTGTGGCATGCATGTGGTGATCTTTAATACATTACTGATATGATAAGATTTATCAATATTTTGTTTAACAACGTAATGTTCGAGAATCACATTAATTATCATATATATTTGGAAAGGAATTACATTTTAAAATATATATATATTAATTTGTATATGATTAAGTTATTCAACCGTCTTAATTTTCAGCCTCTTAAAAACATATATATTTTTTACATTATAAAAAAACACATATATTATATGTAAATAGGATCAAAAATAAAATTTTATCTATATATTAAATATATTATACCATATAATTAAAAAAAAATGAAAAAATAATAATAAAAATAAACAGTTCAATAATTACCCATACATGTTGAAAGACCGAGGACCATTGGCTCGTTCCTTCTTCCCCACACTTGATAGGCATGGGACACACTTACTCCTTTTCATATTATTGTATGAAATTCTATACATTATTAATTTTATAGTAGGATAAAATAAATAATTTATACATACGATAATATCGTTCAAATGTTAAATTTGGAAATAAGCCATACCTAAGGTTGAGTAGTAGTCTTTTTTTAACTAATTTAAATTAAATTTCAATATTTTAAATTCATTAAATCCCGTCCAATTCAAATCCAAATATATTCAATTTTTTTTAATCATCCCATTCAATTTGTACCTCATATAATTATTATTACAGAGAAAACATGTTATATATTTATACAATGTTTTAATTTTAAATAGATGCATATATAACAAAAATAATTATTAATAATCATATTAAAAGAATTTATTAAATTATTATAGATATTTAAATTTTAAATTTTATTATTTAAATTAAAATAATAATTTAATAAATATTCTTATAATTATTTAAATATTATTATATATTTATATATAACATAAAGATAAGATATTTGAATATTATTATAATTATTTAAATATTATTAGGTTTTCTTTGACATTTTGATATATTATCATACTACTTAAATCTAATAATTATTTCTTAGTTTGGTTCATATTTTGAGTCATCAACGTTATAATCTAGTATTATATGACATATATCTAAGTTACCAACATTTTTTGGTTGACGTGATGGTACTAGCTCATAATCCAGGTGTTTGGTTGTTTATTTTTTTTTAAACAATGGAGTATAGAAATTTTTGCCCAAATGATTCAAACGGTAGGTTTTATGATCTAATGAAAAAAGTATATATTTTCATTCATATTTTATATGTATTTATACATAGTATATGTAGAGTAGAATAAAACACTTTAAATTTATAACAATTATTTAACATTTATCATTTCTATTAATGACAATTAATAACATGATTTCATATTCATAATAGTTAATTCAAGAATTCTATTGAGTTAGAACATTGTTTACAATTTAAAATTTTTGTAATTTAATTTTTTTTTTCCATGTAGAACATAAAGAATATTAATTTTGTTGTGCCATGAATGATTTATATAATATGCAAATAAGTACTCACATTTTAGTGAATTTTAGTAACAATTACATTGACATACAAAACTAAATGACATTATTATTGCAAAAGTTCACAAGTTAATAATGTCTATACATATGAGTGACATTTTCATTTTGAAATGTCCACTTATTATTATTTATAATTATTATTATTTGCCTCTAAGAGTGACAATATATTTTTAGAAATAAATGACTATAGATCTTTCAAATTAAGCTGTGATCGATGAAGAGGGGAAGATATATATATATTGGGTGGAAAGAGTAAAGAAGTCATGACATTCACAAGTAGGGGATGATGAATCCACACGGAGATAAGGATATACCCTAACCATATTTAAGAACGCCACCCAAACGGGGCACCCTCACGAGTTTAATATTTTTCTGACTTTTATCCTAATAAAAATAATAATGTAGTTTGCCAATCGCAACAAGGCATACTACAGTATGTTTGGAGATAAAATAAATAAATAAATAAATTTGACAAAGTAGTAGTACGTAGTAGTAGTTTTGAGAAATTCTTTTAAATATAATGCACGTTATTACCTAAAATACCAAATAAATTAATCAACCAATGGGCACTTTCTCTTGCTATAAGATTCAAAAATAATATTGTATTTTTGTTGGAACTTTAATTATAACAAACTATCCACTCTTTTTCTCGACTGATACGACAAAAAAGAGTTGCTTTTTTCACAAATAATCATCAACTTTTTTTTTTATATAACATAAAATAATCATCCCCAAGTACCAGTATTTAATAAGATTAATTGTTTTTCCTTTTTTTATTAATAGTTTATTACCTTCTCAAATCAAGAGAATCTTATTATGTAAAATAATATATGAATAAGTGATAAAAAATAAACATTTGTTATAAACGAAGAAGATTAGATATTTCTTCGTTTATAAAAGATTTTCTCCCCTATACTACCCTTTAATTATTGTATAACCGATCAATCTCAAGTTTTTCTTGTCTATTAAATCTTAAAAGTGACTGAAGACACTAATAAAACTGTAATTTATATTTATCTATACTATATATAAAACAAATTACACTTAAAACGGATACCAACTACGGCCTACATCAGAAAAACCCTTTCTTTGAAATCTTATGAAAGAATACCTTCAAAGGCTCAAAAGCAATTGTTGTCGGTATGGGTGGTGATGATGGGGGGGTTCAGGGAAGGACTTGTTTTGCTTAGCTGTTGGTTTTCTTCTCCTTTTTTAATATTATTTTGGGTGAAATTCCAAAAATATTCTTATAAAATAGTTAAATCAAAAATATCATTACGTAATTATCATGTGTATGGTATTATTTTAAAAAATAATAATAATAATTAGATTATTGTATTACATTTGATAACAATATTACTTACATATATATATATATATATATATATATATATATATATATATATATATATATATATATATATATTCATTTAATATATATTCATTTAATTTAGTGAAAGGTCACCCTCACTCTATAAATAAAAAATAAATTCTAACAAATTTCATTATTTATTACTATTTTGTTGTTAAGTAACGTCATTTTATTAGGAGGATAACGAAGACACTTCCTGCTGGGAGTAGTTCTTTTGATATAATGAACTAGATGCCGTAATTTAAATAAGTGATAAATATCCTCACTCTTATACTAATTATAAAAATAATATTTATTTTTTAAAACATTTAATCATATTATTATTAAAAAATATCACATAAACATAAAATAATTTTTTAAAATTTTTTCAATTATATTAGAATGTTTTTAACTTTCAACCTATGACTACAAGAATTAAAAAAATTAAACAAAAATAAAAAATGATAGTTTACTTTTATATAATCAATTTTCCATAATAAGTATATAATTTAAATATTATTTTTAAAATCAACACAATCACACTCCTTGGCTTTCTAAAAAAATATTAGAAGCCAACAAAAATAATAATTAGACGCTAAATTTAATTAACATGGCTCCAGGAATTCTTTTTTCACCAAAAACAAAAAAATATTGTTATTTAGAAATATCTTTTTCGTGATTTATTTTTTTCCCAACTCCAAAAAAATATGAAAAGATATCTAAACACATCATCATAATTTTTATGTTATTATGTTTATAATAATAAACACAAAAATAATAATTAGTACAAGAAATGGAATATCCTAAAAGATAAATATTGTGAAGCGAACAAGCAACTAAATTTAAAAACCACCTTCTAATAGCGAAAAAGGATAAGGCGGTGGAGGACTAGACTCCGACATCTCCGTAAAGTACTTGTCACTCCCAGTGATCTTTAAATGTTCCGAGACATCAATCCCCGGCGTAGAAATAGAGAAACTCTTGTCAAAACTACCGGCTGACGATTCCGCCGGTATCCGACTTGGAATGGCGGTCCAAACATAAGGCTCTTGGTGCCCAATAACAGGTTGAGAAAAAACCTGACCCTGTCTCAATATCGCCGGCGAATTTGTTGTCTCAACCTCGGGCGAAGGTGAAGATTGACAGAAACTATCCATTTCAGGTGACGATATAACGCTGCCTATGATTCCATTGTGTTCTTCGTTCTTAGTATTAGACGATTTCGTAGTGGTCGATGAAATCATAAGCCTTCTCTTTTTCTCGTTAATTTGCTTAACACGGTGTTTGTTCTCTATCATGATGCGAGGTAAAATATCAGGATCATCCACAACTTTAGAGAGAAAAGCCATCATTTGCTGAGGTCGTCTCTCTGTTGCATCTAAACGCTTGTTCATATTTTGAAGCTCTTCATCTAATGCTTTTTGTTCTTCTTTCAATTTCGCTATCTCCATAACAATATCTTCGTTATCAAGATCTCCATCTTCATTTTTAATTCCTTGAAAATGTGAATTTCGATTACAGTGTTTTCTCCTCACGATGTGTTTTAACAAATGCTTTTGTCCTCTTAGAAACCACTCATTCGCAAACTCCCATCTATCTGGATCTACCTTTCGAAATCCCTAATTACAGATCAAAATAAATTTAAATTGATTTATCAAATTTTATTTTTTAAAAAAAGTAATTAAATTAAATAAGAGGTAGCTGTGGCTCACATAAGTGTTAAGCTGTCGAACGAAGGAAGAGAAGTTATTATGCTTGAAATAAATAGGCAAGATTCTCTGAGAAAAGTCTGAGGGATCGATGACGATGAAGCTATTGTAAGCTCTACCCCATATTATGAGATTATCAGTTGCTGAATCATTGACCATCTGATAAGTCTTCATAACGAACGGTGCGATTATGTTTGTAGCCTCCATCTTCTCATACACTATCTTTCTCTCTGACTATGAAGTTGGAATTAGTAGAGAAGAAGTACAATTTAACCTTTTCTCTTTTTTTAAGATGCTCCTCCGGGGGATTATATAAGAAAATGAATAAAATGTACACTACTAACAGTTGTTAACGTGTCGAACAATGGGATGGTTATTATATTTTTTTCTGTCACGGGTAGGACCCAATTTGTCTCCTCTTTTTTATCATCTGTTGTTACACGTCATGGTCCCCGGGCGTTAGATATTTTCGAACCAAGAGTCGTAATTCCACGCACGTGTGTGAGAGTAGGAGTTTTCTTTTAACTGTTTTTTCTACTGACGTGGTCCTCTTGGATTCTGACAACCATAACTCGTATAAATTTTCTGTTAAAATTTTATTATATTACATTTCGTTTGTAATTTAAGTATTATGATAAATATATATATTTTTATTCTATTATATATAAAAAGGGTCGGAGTCTCTAAGCTGTGTTGGTACATGATTAGTCACGTTCGATAAAAACGATATGCTGGATTTTTTGCCCCCCGAGGCCCTAGCCCCTGTGTAGTTCTTGCTCGTATTCCCTTAGCCAACGACTTATCGTATAGTTTCTATTGGCTTTTATTTGAAAATTAGTTTTTAAATTTTATAATTCAAATTTAAAAAATACATAATAGTATTAATTATTTAGTAATTATTATTATTATTATTATTTTATAAAATAAAATAAAAGAAAAAAATAAGCTTTTAAATATAAATTTTTATTATAATTAATAATTTGATATTAATTAATTTGTTACATTATTTATAAATAAATATATAATTATTATTATTTAAGGAAGAATATAATCTAAATACAATATTAACATTTGATATAGTTAATTATTAATTATTATATAATTTTATTTAATAAATAAATCAAATATAATATACATTTTATTTAATATAATTTAACTATATAAAAATTTAATCTTACATGAATAATATAGATATGACTTGATTGAATTAAATGAATATTGTATAAATTGTTACTCTTAATGTAATGAAAATAATTACATTATACGAAATAATTATTTATAAAAATGCATTTATTATATTGACATTGAAAAAAATATGATATATTAATAAGTGAATTGATTGAGTAATAATTAACTATATAAATTGTCACATTTAATATAATTAAAATGATTGTATTATACAAAATAACTATTTATAAAGAAATGTATTTATTATATAGATATTCAATAAAAATATATTATGTAAATAAGTGAATTGATTAAAATACTAATTAAATTTGTAATCATTAACTGTATGAATTGTAACATTTAATGTCATAAAAATAATTGTATTATATGAATTTTTTATATTTATTAGTGTAAAAAAATAACAAAAAATAAAAAATATAATTATTATATAGACATTTTGGTATTTATGTATTCTATAAATGGGCTGTTATTAATAATGAATTATTATTTTTAATGTAATAAAAAAAATATTAAATAAAATAACTATTCTTAACAGATGTATTTGTTATATAGGTATTGTTTTTATTTTTTGATTTAAAAAAACTAACAAAATTATATATATATATATTACATAAACATAAAAACTAACAAAAAAATTATATTTGGTTGGATTCGTTAACTATCAATGCAATTGCGGATGTTCATGATGTTTGGTTTTGCTTTTCCATTAGATTGAGATTAATTTTGTTTAAGAATTAAATAAACCAAAACAAATGAAAATAATCACTTTTCAGTGACTATATTATCTACTTTATTATTTTTTTTGATAATCAAAACTTACATTGTTTCACAAGATATCAAGTTATACACACAATATAACTATATAACTTCTTGTGAATAAATTTACAACTAATTATACAGTTTATACTTAGTAAACATATGTCCATCAATTAATACTTTTTTATTAGTTAGTAGTAGATGTTTAATATGATATTTGAATTGGATATCTTACCTTCAAACATTATTGTAAATAAATTGCTGATTAAGAAATGGTCTAGGAAGAGACAAAAAAGATTTTTAAGTCTGAAACAGATATTCGTAGCCTCGTATGTGTATTCATCGATAAAAATATCCTATTATTTTCATCAAATATTTTGTAAAGCGAAAGTATTGACCTAAAAATGTTTTGTGACTTTCTAAAATTTTGATAAAAATTTGGAAATATAAAAAAAATGTAAATATGAATTTATCACGATATAATGGTTTTTTAATTTTTTTTTTCATAATAAGGGCAAACAGTTTTAGTTTTTCTCATATCTTTCTATCCATCATGTTATTTTTTATTTATGATATATATAGTTCTTATTTTAAAAATAATTGTGTACTTGTATTATTCACATTTTTCATTAATTTATATATAATTTATATAGATATCAAATATAAAAAAAATATTTTTTTATTAATGCAAATATAATATTAATCATTAGCTAGCAATATATGTATAACATATGTTCTATTTAAATCACAAGTATAATATTTAAATAAAAAATAATATACTTAGTACTATTATTTATTTTAGTATTTTTATAAAGTTTAAACAAAATTTAGATATAATTATGATTTTCATTATTTCAATAATTTTCTGTAAGATATCCATTGATATTGATATTATTTTCATTATATCAATAAATTTGTAGTATAAATATTTTCATCAATATCAATATTTTCATGGCATATCAGAATTAGGGGACTGAAATTTACAAATGGGAAGAACGAAACAGTGACTCAGATTCATTCAACAAATAAAAAGAAAATAAGATTCGGTTGCTAGGAATCTAATTTGTTTCGGCAATGGGATTTTGGTTTTGAAGTTTTTTTAATATTTATGGAGTATATTTTTCACTAATGACATTATTTACTGTCTATTAAATATTGATTATTTAATTTTAAAAAAAATAAAATGATAAAAATCTTGAATTAAATTAAGATAAAGTAATTAATCATCATTATATATATATGATGATGATGATTATGATGATTATCTTGAACTTAATTTATTTTGAATTTTGAATTTTGAATTATGATGTTGACTTTTATTTCATTTTAAATTAAAATAATTTTTTTTAATTTTAAAATGTAAGAACAAATATTGTAAATGATTAAATACTGATTTAATAAATGTTTCTTAATTGAAATATTTTTAATTGTAAGTTGTAAGAAAGTTATATAAAGTGAAATGCTGGGACACATTTTCTTTGAAATAATGAGAAGAGTGTGAGTAATATATATTGGATAAATGATTAGAGTAATCAATCAAATTGACATATTTAAGATTTGATGATCAAGTCTATTATTAGTAATGACTGGAGTTATGTCTACATTTAGATTTACGACATTGAGCCACCACGGTAGAGAAGGGATAATTTGTTCTGTATTTTATGTGTGTGGGATGATTTGATGCTAAAAAAATGAGTATTGTAGCAGCTTGAGAATTCGTGGAGCTGCGTAATATTTGTGCATAAGTCTATTTTTTTGTGGTGCAGCACGAAGAATATATAGTGATTATTTTTTGGTTTTTTTTTTTTGTATGTTTGTGAGATTTTAAGTGAAATAGAAGTTTGAATTTGAGTGTTATTTTAATATTATTAATGGAATATAAGTTATATTGAATATTGGATAAAATATTGTATTTAAGAATCGATATTAGTAGGGTTTTTTTTTATAAAAAAATTGTATATGAATTAAGCTAATAAATTTTCTGTTTTTGTCTTATTATCTTATTTATTTTTAGTTTTCACATCTCTTGTGTTCTTGTTTATTTTTATGCTTCCACTATCTCCAATAATTATATACAAGTTATGTGGTGGTTTAATTAAGGACACTCGATGCGTAGAAGATATAAAATAACATTTTTTATCACTTTAATGCCTTTAGTTATCATCTATATATCTTTGATGTTAATTGGTACCGACTATCAAGTTTTTATTTTATTTTTTATTTTAAAAAGAAAGAATAACAATAGATGCTAACTCTACAGAAAATATTAGGTAAGAACAGCTAGTAAGTAGGTAATGGATCCATGTGCTTAATTACATTTCCCTAAAAATAAAAAATAAAAAATTAATATTAAACAAAATCAGATATGGGAATAAATCAATCCTTATCTTTTGTCATTCCAAGCAAAGAAAGATACATGACTTGCCCAAATCAGAAATGGGGCCAATTAATTCTTTAATTTAATCGGTTTTACTATTTACTTTCACATACTCCAATTATGTGAAAATAGATCTAGATAGTATAATAATGCGTTTTCGATCTCTCATTGGACACAGGATATTTGATCTTTCAATATGAAATGGATCCTTATTTGGACTCTTCTCGGATTAGGTACTCATCCTTCCTAGTTCCTACTTCCTACTTCCCTACTATATATATATCCTTACTCCGTACTTACAATTTATTTTTAAAAAATATTATTAAATATTAATCTTCGGTACACCCATCGTCACTTACTATAAAAGTAAGAGTAGTTTCTTTGATGGCCAGAGTTTTCTTTGAGAAAAAATTTAAATAATACATAAAAAAAACTTATAATTATAAAAATAATATAATTTATATTCATTTGGTATATTTTTATTATTAAAAAAATTATTTCATTATTTTAAGTTAAAATATTATGTAATGTTAATTTTCTTTATTATAAATTTTAAAAGTCTATTTTTTTTATTTTTAAGTTTTTTTTAGTTGACAGACAAAAAGAAATACTTTTAAAATATATATATATATATATATATATATATATATATATATATATCTTATTTATTTCTAAGTTGTAACTTACTAATAATATTTATGTTTCTAAATTTATTTTGTATTAATTTTATTTTAAGAAAATCATCCAAATCAAATACCACGTTTTTTAAGAATAACTTGATTTTTTTAAAATATATATTGTACATTTGTCAACAATTTACTTAATTTAATCAAAATTATATAATAATTTATAAAGCGGTTGAGCAAATTAATGGTAACATGGGTAACAAGTGTACTTTGTTATACATTTTATTTAAATTATAAATTTTGTTCATCACTCTTAAAAATGGTGAGTTTTATCTGTTACATCACTATTTCCGTAAGCTTTCACAATTTTACTCACACGGAAAGGGTTATTGTTGAAGTAATTTCTTAGACGGATTATCAAGTTTACTATATTTAGAGAGAAATGTTGTAGCGGCACTCTTGTGAAATTTAACATTTACTTGTTTAGTTTAAAATATATATATTTGTAAATAAGGATATATAAAATTAATTTTTTAATTTATGTTTACTTGACATAATTTTTAAAAACGAATATACTTTAAATATATATTTTAAAATTAAAATATTATACAATATATATATTTTTAAACAAATTGATTAATTCTACTTTTCACCTATTTATTTATTTATTCAAGATGCATCCACAAATAGCAATGGGAAACCAAAATATAGGTGCGTACCTTGCAGATTTTTATTCTGATTAAATATATTTAGAAGAAGTGTGGTATTTTTTTTTTTTGTTAATACATAATTGCAATCTGAGCTAGTGGGAACTGTGAACAAGGAGGCATATTCAGCCCTCTATTTGTAGTGGCTATTCTCAAAGACATTTGTCTTCTTGTTATTTGTAGAATGCTCCCTCTTCCCATGACAAGTTGACAGCATATATATATCATTATTAATTAATTAATTGTATTTAATTTATTGTGGAAATAAAAGTCGATACAGGGAATTCATATTAAATATTGCGGTTAGATAGATGCTTAATACATCTAATCAATCAACTTATTACTAATATGGAAGTTCTAGCGTGCCAATCTACGATCTCATAACAAATAAAAAATTCGTTTTTGCTTACATAAAATTTTCTTTATCATTCTAACCGAAACCATAAAGGTATTTATTAATCATGTAATTAGACTAAATTTTGATTGGTTTGTTGAGTAATTAACAAACTAAATCTGCGTTATTTATTTTAATGTCCAAGTTCGATAAACAACTCCAAGATAACACACCCTAATAACTTATATTATTATTATTATTATTATTATTTTGTGGTGAATAATAACTTTCAGTTATTTTCTAGTATCAATATTTTTAACCACACGTTCATTTTTAATATTTACTTAAAAATATATTTAATTTAAAAAATTATAATGTTAACATAAAATTATTTTGCTAAATAATTTAAAATGTTTACATTAATTTTTTTTAAGTTATTTAACATATATTTTAAATAAAATAAAAAATAAATCTAATTATTTAAATTGTCATGAATTATTAAAAAATATCTTTTTCTACTTAATTATATATATACAAAATATAATATTAATATAAATTCGATTTTAATTAATTATAATTTTGATATTATAATAAATATCACAGTTTATTTTTTAATCGACGATGAGTAATAATTTTTGAAGAAAAATCTTATAATTCTAACAAATAAATACTATTTTTAATTATGTAGGGATAAAATATTCACCCCAAATCGTAAACAACTACTTAAATAATATAAGGAATCAGTTGGTAATAGGGATGTAATTTTTCCCCGCCACGCAACTACATGCTATAATTCTATATTTGGAGACGATGATGGGACAACTAAATAAGAAAATGAGAATCCCCATTTTAAAAGACAAACGGTGTAAGAGAACGATGGAGATTACATTTTCAGTCTCATTTTTCAAAATTTTATACTTCTTTATTATATTTAAATATATATATATATATATACTTAAAAAAATCAAAATATGTAGAAACTGACGCCTGAATAAATCATGAAATATAAAACATTGCATTACTAATTATTCTATGTTATTTATTGTTTTAAAAATATTTTTCCTTATAATAAAATTATTTAAACTAACTTCTAAAAAATAATATTGTGAACAATGTTATTATTTTGTAACTTATTAATAACGATTGTTTTAAATCTGTATTTGTAATTATATATTTATTAATAACTCAATTTTGTTGTCATTTTTATTAAAATTCAAATTAAGAAAATCATTTCAAAATATTATACGCATTCCAATTTTTCTATGGGATCCCCGCTATAATTCCTTAAGGATTTAAAAAAAAATAGAATCTCGAAAATAGGGGCTGGCCTTATTTTGTTGAGTTTACCCCCTCTTAAAATAGAAAGATCTTACCGATCTACCTATTTTCCCCGTACTCAAAAGTAATTATTTATTTATTGAATTAAATAACATATAAATATTAGAAAAAATAATATTTGAATATTTTTAAAATTTATAATTCTAAAAAAATAATTATATATATATCTAACTTAATTATATATTTTTACTATAAAAAATCTCAATTTAAACATTTTACATTTTACATACATAATTTATACGTTTGTTTAAGTTTAATTTTAAATATTTTAATTTATTTAATATTAAATTTTTAATAATTAAATACATTTAATATTATAATGATATTATTTTATTGATATGTTATACTTAGTTATTCGAGTTAGTTTTGTAAATATTGTTAGGTTTGATCGTCCACCAATAACCTTTGTTTGAAGTCCATTAATCCACCAATTATCTTAGTTCTAAATAAATATGTTAGTCGACACGTGTGAATAATTTTCAAAGAAAAGGACAATTATAATCTTATAATAGTTCATTTGATTGTATGTGACTTATAACCGACGTAGAGAATTGTAATTTAAAAATATACATTTTGTTGGATAGGATAATTATAGTTTAAAAATATGCATTTTGTTAGAGTATAAAATCATCATCGCAAGTTGCTCAGATCAATATTAAAAAATTAAATGAGTATAATTAATATATAATTAGATATATTTTTATTATTTAAATTTAAAAATTAATATTAATAATACTACTTTATTTATATAACACCGTTAACATGATATATAATAAGAATTGTCAATTTTTTTAATTGATTAAATTTATGTGTAAATTATCCTATTGGATATAACAATAATGGAAATAATAAAATTAAGAATGAAGATTGAAAAATGGGTACGAAACAAGATGAAGTTTGTATTCTCGATCACTTTTGTCGAATTATATGTTCAATTTTAATAAATATATATAAAAAACATTTTTTTATATTTTTATATATTTAAACTCAAACTAATAATAAATAATGCACTATACATTTTATATTTCATCTTTAATTTTTTTAATCTTTTAAAACATTAATAATTTTATTTTATAAAAATTATTTAAATTCTAAAAATCTAAAATCTTATAATTATTTATAATTTATTATTATTATTTCAAATTAGTTTGTAACAAGTTTATATCAACCTTATTTAATATAAAAAAATTATGTATTTAATGTCATTATCAATGTTTTTCCCTAATGTGAATGAAGATTTATTTGTATTCCTCGTCGGTTTCTAGAATTATATATTATATTTTAATAAATATATAATTTTTTTTTTATAAATTTAATTATATTTAAACTCAAACTAATCATAAATAATACATTGTATATTTTATATTTCATCTTTAGTTTTTTTATTCTATTAAAATATCAATAATTTTTATTTTGTAAAAAATATTTAAAATATATATTCAAATTTTAAAAATCTAAAATCTTATAATTAAATATTTAAATATCATTATCAACAAAAACTATTAAATAGATTATAATAATTTTAAAAATACATATAAATTTATATTGCAAAATCTATCAAAATTTCTTTGATTTTAATTTTTTCTCCTAAACTAACTTATATAACACCTTGAATATTGTAACTTATGTCATGATTTTTTAATAATTTATAATATTATGTATTTAAATAATATGACCAAATAAAAATATACTTAGATACATTTAATGCAAATTTCCACATGCATTCTTTAACTCCCTTTATAGTGGGTATTTTAGATAATACATGAACTCATGAAGGTAAGTTGCATCTGATTGCTAATTAAATTATTGTACCTTTTAATTATTTTTAAATGAAATAAATTAATTAAGACATGTACAAGAGACGACATGCATTTAAATGATTTAAGAACTTTTTGCTTTTAAAAAAATATTATTCACTTTAGTGCGCATATAGAACAAACTTTATACTGTTTCAAACACCAAAAATATGTATAAATTAAGTAAAAATAAGTTTTATTGTGGCAATGGCAATTTCTTTTTATATCTTTTTTAGAAATACTTAATATTTTTGACATAATATTAAATTTTATTAAAATTATAATTCTTTTAATACCAAAAGTTTAACCAATAATAAAAAACAATAAGAATTTTTATGATAATATTATATTTAATTAATATATGAAATTATATTAAATAATAATACTAGCTAAAGTGTAAATGTTTTTCAACTAAAATTATAGTGTGTGATTAATTTGGAGGTTAACATTAACTCAATTTACATCATTCTCGTGTATTAAGGGTGTATTTTAGTATAAAATTTATAAAATATAATGGTAAAATATATTTAGAAAGATATTCAATCAAACAAGCAATAACCTCTAGGTAAAATAATATAAAAATTGATACATGCATAAATCACATCAATAATGTAATAGAAAAACCACATCTCTTAGATTACTTAATTATTTATTATTAAAAATAAGATCTCGTTACAAAACAAGGTATTGCTGTACACACCAAAATAAAACCCCAAATATTTTACTTAAAAGTCAATGCTTTTATCATGAACTCTACAAAAAGAGTTGGTTAGATATATACTAACGTTCTTATAACTTAACTACTTAAACAATCAAGCTCGTATCCCACAGCTTCTTTGCCTCACTACACCCTTAACATTCCGCCAAACTTAAATCTTCTAGGTTAGATTTTAATACAAAGAATATAAGTTGTGTAATATTATTAAAAAAATTATTCGTATAAATTTTATATTTATTTTAAAAATAATATTTAAGTTATATATTTTTTATTATACTTTAGTTTTATTATTATTAAAAAATAACTAAATAAAATAAATAATAATTTTTTTAAATCCTAGATAAGAAAATTAATTTAAAAAATGTGTTGTCTAAGAAGTTAGTATTAGTTTGTGCATCAAATCAAAAATCAGGAGATTTAATTAATGAAAAAAAATTAAGAGAAGTTTGTGATTTAAAGTGACTTTTTCTTTACCTTTTTACACGAGAAAAATAAAAACTTTTTAAAACTGTTGAATTATAGTCCATTGGTAGAGCAGTGTACCCTTTAATCGAAAGGATACATAATAATCATCATTACTTTTTTTTTTCAATTTAATAACATTTTATTAGACTTTGTATTAAATATATTAAAAAATATAAATAAAATTATTAGTTCAATTGTTATAACGTTGTCTAATATATGATATGAGAATGACAACAATCTAATATAAATAAATATATTATTTTTGATTTATAACAAAATAAATTATATTTTAATTAAAGAATTAGTGAAGAATATGAAAATCTTATATGAAATATTTTGAGATAAATATTGTTGATCTTTTGTTTAATTCTTGATATATATTTGCCTTATTCTGAGTTTAATTACAAGGGAAAAAAATATTTATTTGTATATAAATAATTTAATATAATTTTACTTTTAATCTTTTAATAAAAAAATATTTATTTATTTATATAATAAGAAAAATAAATATAAGTTTTTTTAAAAAAATTAAAATTAAAACTACATTTATAAAAAATAATATACCATCTAATTAAACCAAAAATATTTACGATATGCAATCTGCTAAATACAATTGTAAAGTTTTGTACGTTTCAACGAAGTAATATCCATTTCAAAAAACTAAAAATAAATAAATAATAATATTAATCCAGAAGACACGCACCACCAGAATAATAAAGAAGAAGTATTTTTACTTAAAGATTTTATTTTCAAAATTATTTTTTATTTGAAACTACCCGCTCCCCATGAGTCATGACCAAATGTTAATTGTTAAATTTCTAACTCTTACTTCTTATACTCAAAATAAATATTTATTATTTGAATTAAAAAAATCTATAATATTCCAAGGAATTAATTGGTAATGAAATTTTTCAAAGCATTCACTTAGTAATGAAGAAAATATACAAACTAACAGTACCAAACTGAAACATTAATTCACACACAAACATTTATTCTTTTTTGGCCTAGTGGGGGGGGGGGGGTTTATTCTTTTGCTAGGCTGATGTGTCATCCATATCTTTTGCTAGGCCTGGTTAATTATGTTTAAAAAATGAGTTTTATTATTTTAATTAATTTAAGACATAAAATGTTATTATTTTAAATTGTAATCTATTTTTTTTAAAAAGAAACTTTTTTCTTTGTTTTTTTTAATCATCTTTATTAATAATTAGAATCATGATAAATTATACTTGAAAATTATTAGAATAGAACATCACTTGTAATAGAGCCCCAATAAAGCTATCAAACCCATTTAGCAAAAAAAAAAAAAAAAAAAATGAGCAATGACATTAACACATCTAAGAATCTAAGTAGTAAACATATTGAAATTTTTCTATAACCATTTAGCTTGGTTTATATAAATCTATGTCTCCCAAAAATTTAAAAATAGTCAAAAGGTATTTATAACGTTTTTGTTATCACTCCCCAAATAAATAATTTTATGCGTTTTTTCAAAGCCAAATGAACAGAGAAAAGTAGTGCAACATCTTCATTTACTCTAGTAATTCAGGATTTCTTCATTGAAATATCTTATAACCACAATAGTATTAAGATTAGAATTAAAAACAATAGTATCATAGGTGATTAATTTATAAGATACGAAACACAATTGCTTTTCAAAGTAGAATTAAGAATGATTAACAAATTTTAAATTTAAATTAGATAAGATAATAACAAGATTATGAGATTTTAAATTAAAAAATAAAATAATCACTAATCTGTAAAATATATTCAAATGAAACAAAGATACCAAGATAAATTTACTATGAGTTAATTTTATAAAAATAATAATATTTTTAAATTGAAGATTTTTTTGAAAAGATCTTTAAAAAAAATAAAGACCTTTTAATTTAAAACTAAAATATCAATTGAATCCAAATAGAATGGGTAAAGAAAATTTTATCAAATTATTGTGTTGACAAATAATTAAAAAAAAACACGGATTTTTCATCGATTTGTTTATTTTTTATATAATAATTACTTTCAACGTAACGGCAGTGCATATTTCGCCAAAGAGTGAGGATTCGGACCCTAATAATTATAACTATTAATTTTATTTAACAGTTGAATTAATTACATATAATGTTAAATATATGATGATGTATTACTTCATTTTTTTTCTTCTTCTTATTTTAGAAATTATTAATTAATTTTAAATAGTTTATATATGTTACTTTAATTTGTTTTTGTCCTCTCCTAGTTACAGTATCATTTCTTTAAAAATGAATTTGTCTATTAATTTTTTGGGTCAGTCCTTGCAACTCAATGTCATACTCCATTCAATCGGTCTTTTTTCCTTTCCTATAACTCCATTTTGGTCCCCTTTCAGCAATTGTTTTTTTCTTCTTTCTTTTTTTAGTGTATTTTGCATGATCTTGCTTAAAAACCACAAATTATAATTAAAATAAATGCTCAAACACGCTAGCAGCTCCAGAGTATCATATTAGTGGGGATTATTAATAATTTAAAACAGAGAGCATTACAAATCAAGATTAGTTTGATAATAATAATAATAATAAAAAAGTTTGTGAGCATGTTTATAACAAAAGATATATATGACAAGGTTGCAGACTCCCTTTTATATATATATATATATATATATATATATCTAAAACAGAGAATATATAGTTTTAAAGCTAATGACATATCTTGCTACATTAATATTCCCCTTTTGTAAAAACCAGTTTTTATTATTATTTATTTTTAATAAGAAAAATCAAAAAGTACAAAGTGAGAAAGAAAGAAAGAAAAAAAAACAAGAATCTTTAAACAAAATAAAGATGGTAGAGAATAAAAAAAATAAAAAAAAAGATGATGTTGTAGAAATAAAGGATCTAACCATCAAACATAAAGTTGTGCAAATGTGAAATGCCAAATTCTAACAGGTACTTTTAAGATTTAGAACGAGTCACACTTGTTAATTATTGATTCAAACGTTGAAATTTAATTTGGTGGTATAATAATGTCTGGATTTGACAACCAATTAGGTCTTTTACTTTTCCTCAATAATTAAGCATAGTTTATATCTGGCTTCTTAGTTTGAATTGTGTATTGTTTACTAACATGTGGCTTAAAGTAATTCCCATTTTATTAAATTAAACTAACAATAGTACCTCTCAGATTGTTGTGTATATAAAAAAAAGTAACATAATAATAGTTAAAAATGAAATTTTATTTATTGAAAAAGTTTATGTTATATAATATTTTTTAAGTAATTGTCCTAAATGGCTAAATCTTAACGAAGATAAAAGAGGTTGTAAATGGGATGAATGGGGCACCGTTTTCGGTTCACAATTTAGAATTATATTTGCTTGATATTTTATAATGAAAAAAATAAAATTTTGAGACAATAAATAATAAAAATAAAATATATGTAAACAATAAGTTAATAATTCTTTTCTACATTGATAGAATTTCCTTAGAAAATAATAAAAATAAATTATAAAATAGTTATAAGATTGAAGATTTTTTAGAATTTACATAAATAATTCAAATAATTTTTATAAAAGAAAAATTATTGATATTTTACTAGAATAAAAATATAACTTAATAATAATACATTAAAATATAACTAAATCTATTAAAAAATTAAAAATATAATTTAAATATATTTATTAAAATATAATATATTGTAATCTCATCTATATTCTACTTTATATTATAAAATATAAATCATTATTATTTTTATTTTTTATTTTATTATCTGTTTTTTTTGTCTAAATAATTCATATATGAAATTACACATAAATAAAAATTGCCAACCTAAGTAACACTTTATGACCTCACTTATTAGATATAAATCAGACATATTATGAGTATATGTAAAGAAATTTATTTATTTATTTTTACTATAAAGTGGGAATGTAAAATTTCAACCACACATTAATGAAAAGTAAAAAAATTGGAATTTTTTAAAAGTTATTTGTAGCACATGAGTAAATATTTTTAAAGCCTTTTGAATTCTACAATATAAATGCATAATTGAAAAAATTATCTAAATTAAAATATTTTATTTTTTAATAAATCATTCGAACGTAAAGTTTATTACAACAATACTAAGCCTTATCTCATAAAGATTTTAATAAAAATGAAATTCCTGATAAAATATTTAATTGATGTGTAAAAACATTTATTTGGTATAAGATAGCTTACAGTTAATATCCAATGTTGTAATAAAACTCACTATAATAAAATAATATCTTATTACTTACATAATAATTTTGTTAAAAATAAAATATAATCTAAATATTTTATTAGTTTCATATATCACTCCATATAATTCTTCCAAATATTGATTTAAATTTTTTAAAATTAAATCACAACAATACTTAAATCCATAATTATGGGAATCTTGAAAGTTTACTAAACAGGTTGTAGGTTTTTTTTTTAAATATAAAATCACTAGTTTAAAGTTATTATAAAAATATTGGTGATTATTTTTATAAAATAATCAAAAATTATAAAATTAATTATTTAATTATAAATCATAAATCAAAATCATTATTATACATATATCTTGAAATTTCTAATGAAAAAAGTAGCACACTTATTATTTGTATTTTTTTATGGTCCAGAAACAATTTTTACAAATACTATAATACTAATCCAAACATTCATCGTTTTATACTGCAAGCCACCAATCCCTTTAGGTAGGGAGGAGGCACGGCATTGTCCTCATGAAATTGAAAGTGGACAACTGAATTTGATGTTGATGATTTGATAAGCCATTTTGCTTCTTTCTTTCATTCTTTCTTCATGAGAAGCCATTTTGCTGATGTTGCTGCTGCTGCTTTTTTTTTTTTCATGAATAGATATTGTATTGGATTTGTTGTTACATATTATTGATTAAAAGCTCAATCTATAATTAGTATAAGTTGTACAACTTATTACACAAGGACTTTTTGATCTTTTATCAAAGCTCTTTTTAAGCTTTATATTTATATATATTAGTTATACGCACGTGTATTGTAGATAATTTATTAAAATAATTGCTAATAAATTTTATCTTAATTAAAACTATTATTTTATTATTATCTGATCATACATTTTATATTAAGTAAATTTTAAGATAATTATTAATATTTTAAATTGTAATAATATATTTTTTAATTGATAAAAAAGCAGAATAATAATTAAGGGATTAAAGGTGATACCATTATTTTAAAATATATAGTTAATTTTGTCCAAAAATTTATAAACCATAATTAATTTAGAGTTTTATATACTTCCATTTTGTAATGCTATCTTACAGGAACTTCAATTAAAATTTGTTGAAATCAGATCGAGCAATTTGATTTTCAACTAATCTGACAGAAATTATTTAATCCTGTTAAGACAAGTTTGTTAATAACAATACTTAAACAATATTATCTTTTTTCTCTGTCTTGGAACTTAATTGTACTGATCAAGATCGAAATACTACACCTGAAAAATTTATTGCTAAAAAAACTGAAAAATAACTTAGAATTGCATAGAGAAGTTTTTAGAGATAGTTGTGTTAAAATTGAGAATTGAGAATTGAGACTCTCTTTTTATAGGTTTTAAAAACTATGTGACAATTATGATAATAACAGTAATATCTGTGAATTAAGAACGTAACGAATATTCTGAGTAATGAAAAGTAACAACCATTTTTGTGAATAAATACGAACAACAGATATTTTTCTGAATAAAGAAGACAAACAACTATTTAACGGTCATATTTTGACCAACGAATGCACTCGAACTCAGCTCGGTCGGACGACGACGCATGTATGGTATCACATTTGACTAGGTTATCTCCACTACCATAAAAATGAGTAACTATTAGAACAAAATCACAATAGCAGGCTTTTTACTATTTAAAACTCTTTAAAATAATATAAAAAAACAACGTGAGACAAATCTTTACAATTTTTTATACAATTATATTTATATTTATATTTATATTTATATGTACATTTAAATACATTATGAAGTTTAGAGGAAGGAGATCACAAATAACTACTTCAGCGAGGGACATGGAACTCTTTTCACCAAAAAAATATGATAAAATGCAATAAAAATTTAACGAAAATACATTATTAAGTAAAGTAATACAATACAACTTGATATTTTATAAACACTTAATTTCTTTTACCAAAAATAACGAAAATAAATATTTAAATAATTTATAACAGGGGAAGTGAGGGAAAAAGTTTCTTAATAATTGACCTTAGTAACTCATTGAAGCTGTTTCAAATGTTGATAACTTATAAAGTCCAAAACAGATCTTTACAAAAGAGATATGAAGTCAGTTTTCCAACATCACTCCCCTTGGATAAAGAAACAAACAAGTTGACCAAAATAACAAATAAAGCCTTCTCACAATTTTACATACATTACCGTTAATCTGTAAAAAACAGCCACTATTCACAAAAGAAAAGAAAGAAAAAAAGAAGAAGAGAGAGAAACATTTGAAACTTGGAAGTACAATAGACGGTTGAAGTAACCATATAATGGGCCAGCAACAAAACTTTCACCAAAATAAGAACCAAGACATCATATACACAGCAGGACTGC
Organism: Hippophae tibetana; assembly: GCA_037013495.1. Classification (NCBI taxonomy): domain Eukaryota; kingdom Viridiplantae; phylum Streptophyta; class Magnoliopsida; order Rosales; family Elaeagnaceae; genus Hippophae; species Hippophae tibetana. Next base: position 1,218,395 of record CM072809.1, on the reverse strand, counting down.
CTCACCAAAATTCAAATCATACTGTTCGATCAAATTATCAGCACTCTACTACGTATTAAATTAATCACTAGAAGTTACCAAAACATTATGCTCATTCAAACGCCTTTGGAATTGAGCCAACTGGGTTTGGAGTTGGATAATTCCTGCAGCTTTCTGTGAAAGTATAGCATTTAATTTTACTATATAATCATCCAGCTGATTTCCTGGTTGGTCGGCTTGAGCCAATAGATTCATTTCCTGTATGAATTTACAATAAACTTAAGCCTAAACTTCGCAGAAAAAGGAGAGGGATGGGGATCAGACCTAAATGAGAGAATCACTGACCTCTTTAACAATGTCCATTGTCTCCTCCACTTGCTTTCTGTGAGCAGCCACAAGATCTTCCTCTTCCTGGTAACAATAACATCAAATTTGCTTTGGGATTTGAATAGCTGAAAGGGAAACTTAATTTGGATTATGCTAAAAGTGTGCCTACCTTCAAGAGAGCAATCAGATCATCATCAGAACCAGGGCTGTTAGCCTCAAATTCTGAGCGGTTCCACCATTTCATCTGAGCATGAGCCGTCTTCTTGTTTTCTGGCAATGATCTTTGGTCAACCATCATGCTCTCTACCCATGATGATATTTCTTGTTCACGGTCACAGATCTGCTCTGAGACATCAAAATCATCTTTACTCATCCTATTTTGACCAATTTTCTGACCCTTGTAATAATCTGAATAAACAGACGCAGGCAAATTGCCTTCCAACCTTCCACTAGGAATGCGATCAACTTTAGCTGTAGCTGCCGGCCGAGGTTCTTTTTCACTTTGTTTTACCCAACCATATCTTCCCTTCTCATTAGATATACGAGGAGAATTATCTTTATAGGTGGATTCACTCTGTATAATTAAAGACAAGGGCAGTGTGGTGGACTCTCTTAAACTTGAAGATGAAGACAATAGATCCTTCCTGGAGCTGTTCCCTTTCGAGAGACTCTTCACTCTGGAATCAAAAGAAATTTGTTTTGAGGGGGGAATAAAAGAAAAGAAAAAAGAAGAGGAGATAATATAAGCAATGATAGAAATCCTTACTGGTTTCCTATTTTGTACTAAACCACATACCTGTCGGCATATCTTAGAGTGTTGAGAGTGTGTTCACATGATCCTGAGCCGGGTGAAATACATGATATCATAACAGTGCGTGAATCACCAACAAATGAATCTCTAAGAACTTCTGTCAGCTTGCTCCCTCTAAAAGGAATGCGACCTTGGTCATTATCAAGGGCTCTAATGCACTCTTTCAAAGCAAGAAGGCTCTTATTAATTTCAGCACCTTCCATTCTGCGAAAAAAAGAGAAATAAATTTAGTTATTTGTTGCAGATGACAAGACTCTTTTACATGCCATGCAGCTTCAAACTAATTAATAGTGGCATTATAGTTTTATTGTTTTTGGTCATGCAGTTATGCACTTCTGGCATGGAAGCCATGCCAGGTAAATCCCCTGGCTACTTAATGCTAACAATGCAAGAATATAAAGCACAGTGCAATTGTTTGAGTTTTGAAAGGGCCGGGTCTATAAGGCTACTCACAATTCCAAATAATCATTTCATACCTTGTTTGCTTATCATTATCAGTAGTATCTGCACCACGCTCACTTCCAGCAAGATCTATAAAAGATAGTTTTCCAACCAGTCGAGGAGGCTTTGATTCAGAACCGTCAGCTGATCTTTTGATACAAAGCTGAAGTATTGCATGCGATCTAGAAGATTCCTCATTTGCACCAGTTGTTCCGGTACTTCTTGTAGCATTTCCTTTCCTGATGAACTCCTTAATTGATTCCACATTTGACACACTGTACTCTTGCAAACCCACAATGCACACCTGCTGTTTACCATCCTCCCTCATGCAAAGCTTTCTGAAAATTTAGATCTCATTCAGAAAAAAATGATCCTAATGCAACATCCTCTTTTTCTTTACAAACAATGTAACTTACTTCCGATCATTTAGCAGGTCAAAAACTTTCCCTCCATATATCTCGAAGAAACTGACAAATAACTGGAAACCTTGATTCCTGTAATCGTGGTACATCAAGTTTAAAATATCTTGAGATGCTTTCAGTGGTAGGGGTTGCATAGTATAAGTCTTGCCACTTCCTAAACAAGCAAAACGAGGTTAGCCCATGCTTATCTATATAAATGGAAGATAGGTTAACACTATATAGAAAGGTGAGAAGTATGAAATGAAAATGTTAGAATCTGTTCATAAAAGTATACATAGACGAAAGGGGTATTAAAAAAAATTGCATTATTGAATAAGAGGTTAAACAGACTAGTCAATGGAACTTTCAAATTACAGCCTACTTCGTAAAACATAATCAAGACAAACAGAGGTAGTGTGAAGATGATAGATAGATTAGGCAACCGTGAATTCATTAAAAAAAGCGTCAGTTGTCAATAACCACCGAATTTTATTTTTCATCCTTGAACTAGTAATGAAGGTGGAGTACTTTAATCAACCAACAGATACATGTACCAAATTTTATCAGGTTTGGAACCACAAATTTTAGCTAATTAGCATTATACTTGCTGATTAAAAGGAAAAGGCTTCATATATAAGGGCATGCTAAGTCCCTATCATATGCTACATGCATATCAGGAATCTAGAAAGGCAGATATTTCTGTTAAGTTGAAAGATGCATGGTTCCAGTAGGGAGATTAAAATAACTTGCCTGTTTGCCCATATGCAAAGCAGGTAGCCTTTGTCTTATTAAAAATTAGAGGAACTATTTGCTCCACAGTCTCAGAGTACACCTAGAATAACAAAATAAAAGATGAATCAAATCGACTCGGCAATTATTGTGATGTAAAATATGTCTTATTAGATGCTCACTTCTTCATTTGAAACATCTTCGTCTAGCACCGCATTGAAAACAAATTCATGCTTCTCAACATATTCCGTTAGATCAACCTGCAGGCAGTGTTAAAATAGACAGCAGTTAGATCAGACGACTCATGCTGGTGAAGAGATGTCGGAGACAGATTTCAGTATTTACTTGGTCAAATCCTTGTGCTTCTAGCTCAAAGAATTTACTTTATGATTTGCTAAACAAAATCCATTCAGTATCTATATAGATAACTCTGGCCTTATATTACAATAATGACCATAACCATTAAGGAGATGAGATAACGCTCACCTTGAGCTTTGTTTCATGAACTGTGAGAAAATTGGAATGTGGTTCTATGGTTATAATGTCTTGCTCTTTTTTGGACATTTCCTTTCTGTTCAGTGGTCTTTTGCGCACCTGCAATCTTAATTTTGTGTTAAATTGTTCCTTAAAGAAACAAAAGGCAAATTATATAAAGTAGGGGGGGAGAAGGGTAGAGGAAGGTCCATAAATTGCAATGGCAAGTGTCAGTATATGTTACTTGCAAAACGAATCACGTTCAACCAGTTATCATGGTAAGGAATTTATCCATGAGTAATGTTAGGATCAAAAATGTTTGCACACAAATTTACATTTACACTAGTTATGATGTGACGTGTGGCTAAATAACTTTAAAAATGAAATAAGTTACTCATTTTCAAGAAAATTTAGCCATGCGTCACACCATAATTGATAAGAGTGCATGTATGTGCAAATTTATGTAATCCTAATATTTCTCGTTTATCCATCATCCCCAAAATCAGTCTCCATTAGTCTAACATAAACAAAAGACACTTACCACAACTTTTATCTTTGCAACATTATTTGCTCGTTCTTTATCTGCTGAAAAACTTTTTAGAAGACTATTTTCATGAAAACCTTGCAATCTCCCAGTTAACTTGCTGCCAGGGGCAAACTGCTCTGAATTATCAAAACTTTTACCACGAGCTGACTGGTTATATGTGTCGAACATCATAAAGTTTAGTGAAGGCATCTATATATCAATAACATTTATAAGTATTTAAAAAAAAAATGCAAAACTCAGGTTGTGAGGAATAAATCTGATAAAGTTAGTATTCGATATTAGTTACTGATGCTATATGTGGAAACTGAATTAGGTGGATTCGTTCATCTAATTTGAAGTGTGTACGCAGATGTAATTGTTTGTCGTAAAAAAAAGATATCCACGATTGTTATCAACAATTTCTATTTTTATATTGGTCTCAAAAATTAAAAGAAATATTATATAAAATAACATCTTAAAACTTATAATATTAAAAATAATTGGTTAAAATTTGACATTAAACTTCAACATTGTTCAACGGGACGGAGTGAAATTCATCTCTCGGGGAATTTATTCATTTTTGTATAGTAAAAATATATGAATTAAGTGGAGTTATTTTGTTATAAATTTTGTTCCCCGAATTAAAAAAACTTCCAACCGAACATTATTTGAAAATGAGCGCCGAGCCGCTGACCAACAATTCATGACGCATTGACGCTATTTACGTTCTCCAGACAATTATGAAAATTTGATATATAAAGGAACAAAAAGCATAAGTATTGACGTATATTCATCTAGATTAATAGTGAAACATCGTCCAACACATAAATGAAGCGTTCATCGAAAGCATTTTCAAAAATCTAGTTTTAGTTCAGCCGACAAAACGAGAAGCAATTATAAACCTAAAGTAAAAAAATAAAAATGCTTTATTTTGAGCAATACAGAAACCAAACCTCCGGTAATAACTTATTGTCAACAGAGTGGAGATCCAGGAAGCCAGGGCTTAGTTCAGTCGGCGATACTCCATCGTCACCGGACTTCCTTAAGCTCGATGACCTCGATCCAACCGGAGTCATAAAAGCCTCTGACGGTGTCCACCGATCGCTACCGCTCCTCAGCCCATTCCTGTTCGTTGTCGACCCGTAAATCCCCAAATCCTGGTCATGGAAGCAAAAGCATAAGAACGCAGTACAAATCTATGAAAATAAGAACGACTACGACATATTAAAAAAGAAAACTAAAAGGACCTGTGATTGTGCTAGATTGTAAGATTGTAGCCATTTGGAAGAGGCGTCGGTGAAGTGGTCCGAGTGTTAGCGTTGGTGGTGCACTGCCGAACCGGATCGCGACATGTGTCTTCCCACCATACTCGTCTTCCTTGAACTCCCTATCGGGCCGATTCCAATCTACAAGTTCAGCTACTTCACTCTTAGAACCAAAACAAATAATCACTGTGTATATCTAAGTACAGGCAAGGCGTGAATAAGAAGCGAAGTTGTAGTTTAGATATACTGTGTTAATGGAATTAGACGTATACAGTAGGTACTTCTTTGTAAGGAAACCTTTCCTTTTCTTGGGGATTTTCTTCGTAAGCAAACAAGTGTGCTGTGAGGGAAAGTCGAGTTTGAAACTTCACCAACGGGTAAAGATGAGGGACACTCCTGGGGTTTTTGGAAATCAGCACGTGTTCTGCACCAGGTGATGAGTGACGCTGAACGGCTGGTCCACATTGTTTGATAAAATGAAGCAAATGGAGTGGAAGATGTTAGCCTGCGTGGCTCCGTGCTTTTTGACTCTTGAGCGGTTTAATAAGGTGATTACGCGCGATGATTGGGGTGGTGAATTACGCGCGCATGACTAGCAGAAAACATGTGCGTCTGTCTTTGAAGTTCGAAGTGCTTGAGTAACAATTGTTACTCGTTATTATTTTTTTAATATATTATTTTATTTTAAAAAATATATTAATTTTAAATTTTTTTTAATATATTATTTTATTTTAAAAAATATATTAATTTTAAATTTTATTAATCTATAATATTACATAATCAATAAAATAAATTCCAGCTTGATTTTGGTAAAAGTGTCAGGTGCGTCTGGCAGAGTTGGTGGCATTCACGTCGTTAAGTTATGTGAATCGTTAAGGTGGTTCGGCAGTCTATGCGTTTGGTATATGAGGTTTTTATGGTTCTCCATAACGTAGACTTTAGATATTGGACATTATTTAATTGCTAGTTTTCGTGAATTACTTGTTATAATTTATTATATTATTGTAATGACTTTTTCATATAATATTTAAATATAATAATATAATAAATTATAATAATACATCATTTTTCATGCTATTATTTTTTAGCCACGTGTAAGTCAGATGCTTTAATATTGTGATGATCAAATAAAAATAACAAATACTTTTAATTTTTATAAATAAATAATTTAAATATTAGATTAAATATTTTTAAAACAAAAAATAATTATTATAATATCAAGTAACTTAATAACTTAATTTTAACTTTTTAATTTTCATAACAAAATTATTTGTATTTAATTGTTATGGTAGCATAAAATAAAATATTTAGGAATAATAATAAGTTTTTGTTTTTATCTGATTATCGTATAGTATAAATAAATAACTAGTTTAACCTATATTTATTTTGCTTATATAAGCATGTGGTGTAATCATTTATTTAAAACAAATTTATTTTATTATTTTTAGTTTATTAAAATTAGGTCATTTTATTTTATAAGAAATCATTTCTTTACTTGTTAATATATTTTTATATGAGATTTATTAGTAATTGAGATTAATAAAGGGATGGTTAATTTAATTCCGTGTGCCTTTTATAATTTAAATTTTTTAAATAATAGTTATAATTTTATTCTAAATGACATAATATTGATAAAAAATATTATGTAATAAAATTATGTTGATATTATGGCAAAATAATATTAGTCTCATTAATTCATTAAATTACAAGTTGAAGTCAAATTTACTCTAATAGTTTAAAAAATAAAATATTTTGATAACCCAATTTATTATGACATGTATAATATCAATTATTATTTTTTATGATGATATAATTAGCAATATTAGTATTATTAATCTATTGAATATAAAAATAAAAATAAAATAATTATTAAATGATAGTAAGAGAAATTACATACAGTAAAATATCATATAAGCTACAATATAATTTTTTATTTCTTTTTTCGCTATGTGTTTGGCTCCTTTCTATATTACTTTAAAATACTCTTTGTTTGGATAATATTTCTTAGATTAATATCAAACCTTTTTAATCACAATCCCATATTAATCATGTCAATTTTTTATAAGACACCAACTAAAATTTGAACATAAAATTAATAATATTAAATATAAAAATAAAACTAAAGAGAAAACTTAAACGCTATAGTTTAAATTAATATGTGGAAAACAATAATAATTAAAAATCACCCAAAACAAAAACATAAGCCAACAACTATTTGTATTTTTTGCATTCTCTTTCGTTGATAAAATCAATATGTATACACAAAATCCAATAAAAAGTCAAATTTAAAAAAAGATTATAAAAAAATGAGGATCTTACCTTAAATTATTGATGTACAGAACAAAACTCACGTACCATAAAAGAAAAAGAATGTCAACCAAATTCAAATAAATTAAATTAATTCTAATTTTATTCATTAATTTTTTGTCTTTCATATATGTTATTTTTTTAAATTCTCTTAATTTTATCATTATCTTATTGAAATGATGATGTATGAAAATAAAATGCTACGTTCACATTGAATTTTAATAGAAAGAGTAAGAATTAATAATTATAAGATAATTATGGCATCATAGATGATACTTTTTAAAAATAAATTCAAAATATGAAAACATATCTTTAAGCCTATTTTTACTATTTTTTTCCATTTTTTTCTATATATATTAAGGAATCATACATTTGTTAAAAGAATATACACTCTTTTAAAATAATTATCTTATATCGGTTATGTTTTGTCCAATATATAAATAGATAGGTGATATTTTCCATGAATCAATATTATATACAAGTCATTTTCGTAATCCAATATAACTAAATTAAATAGGTGATTAAAAAAATAAGAAACAAAAAGAGAAACATGTTTAACTTGTGTGATAAATATTAACTCAAAACCTATTTGTAATTAATTCAATTCACTATTATATCATTTAATAAAAGTAAAACATCCATCATTTAGTATATCATTTTTTTTTACTTTCTATTATCAAATAATATAATAAAAAATTATTAATCAAAATAAAATCAAATAAATAAATAACTACCGATTTCTCTTTATATATATATATATATATATACGTATTAATATCTTCATCTATTCTTACCTTAACTCAGAATAAACCTAATAGTGACTGCTAAGTTCTTTGGTCCTCTGATTGCTTCCTTATCAGATAGCATGATATCTTATATGACTTTAAATAAATGAATGAATGAATGTAGACTTCCTAGACATGAGCTATATTAATTTAAATACAATGCCCAATTCAAATGCACCTTTTCTTGTATTCAGCAAAGACCTCTTCATTTGGCCAAGATAAAGCCACGAATATGGCAATCTCTTTTGCACTCATTCATGGAATTCATCAATCAATCAAATCACAATATTATAATTTCAATTTATTGTTTAAGATTCTGTGGAAGTGAAAAGTGACATGATAATAAATATAAATAGCCTATATATGTGCCGCTGAAATCTTTTATATGAGTTGAGATTCGTACTTGACGAGCAAAGACTATATGGGAACTTAAGATGGAGTTTATTATATATTGGTGCCATTTGGATGTGAATTTTGTAGAAGTGGTTTTAAATGAAATGGTTGTGTTAAAAGTGGTTTAATATAAATAGCTAATGTCTTTGAATCATAGAATGATAGAAATTCTACATTTTTGTTTTGAGTTTCCTCCGCTTCCCCAATTCACGTACATTTGTTGCACACAACAATTTTTAACTCTTTCTGATGCTTTTCTCACTATTTATTTCTAGAGAATGTCCTGAAGAATGCAAGCAGCTGTTTCAACCCTTATGTTTTCTGCTGCAAGATTTTATTATCTACCAGAACTACGTGATCTTAGACAGTTATTCCATGAGAGATATAGGAATACCTTGGAATATTCTGTGAATCAGGCGGTAATTTTTTTAGGATGCACTTTTGATGAAATTCCTGATCATTTCTTGTCCTAGCACTCACTAACTGAGGTGCTTGTTCTTAGTTTGTTGATAATCTAGCTTCAAAACCCTCAAAACTGGAAAACAAGATCGAATTAGTGAGAGACATAGCATCAGAATTTTCAATAAAATGGGACTCTAAGGCCTTTGAACAAAGGATGTCTAAACAATCTACATTTTATCAGGTATGCACTATTCTGCTTTTTTACCCTTAAAATTTTTCTTATCCTTAAATACGTTGAAGGAAAGTCCTACTAGATCGAAACATGAATTTGTTGGTAGAAGAAAACAGGTACTAAGTTATTAATCATTCCTTAATTTTTTCACGTAACTTTCAAAATCTCAACTGCATTGCTATTGTTATTTTCCCTGTCAACTTTCCCATGCTACTAATGATAAAATTGATTCAGCTACTAGGAAAGACCCGTTGCTCAAAAGAGAGAGCATGATCTTATGTCAAAAGATAGGGTTGATCTGAATGAAGTCACCAAATTGGGCAATGAAAATGAGGGTACTGTAATGAAATCAGTGTTGGGAAATTATACAAATCCCTGATAAGTCAGATTTATGAGAAAGCAAGAATAGAAAAATAACACACAAATTTAATAACGGAGTTCGATTAATCTTGTTTACGTCTTCGGACCTGCTGTAGATCTTTTTATTAAAAATAGAAAAATTACACAAGGTGTTTACAACACTCACAACTCTCAATTTTTTCTCACAAAAGCTTTTCTCTCTAAGTTTTTCTCTCAATTGTAATGAACACTTTGGATGATTAATTCATTACAATTACACATCTATTTATAGAAAAATTCACTTCTTGAATTACTCCTTAAATTAATGGTTCCTTAAATTGCTCCTTAAATTAATGGTTCCTTAAATTGCTCCTTGAATTAAGCTCATTTGTTTTGCTCCATTAATTGTTTCATGTTTTGCTCCTTAATTTACTTCTTAAATTAAGGAGTTTTATAGCAATCTCTAACAATCTCCCACTTGAAGACTAATTTCAATCTGTCTTCACACCTCGATTAATGCAACAGTTTTTCTAGTCTTGTTACTCTAGCAAATCAACTAAGGTTGAGCACAACTTCAGTTTGTCAATAGTCACCACCTTTGTTAACATATCCGCTGGATTTTTGCTTCCTTTAATCTTCTCCAGTATTAATACATCATCTTCCAATAGGGATATGATGAAGTGATAACGAAGTCCAATATGCTTGGTTCTAGAATGAAATGCTGAATTCTACGCCAAATGTATTGCAATTTGACAATCATTGTGCAGAACATTCTTCTCCTGTTTGAATCTCAGCTCAGTTAACAAACCTTGAAGCTATATCATCTCTTTAATGGCTTCAGTCACCGCTACATACTGAGCCTTTGTAGTGGATAGAGTGACAATTTTCTATATTTGTGACATTCAACTAACAACTGTAGTTCCAACAGTAAATATATAACCGGTGGTGCTTCTTCGGTGATCAACTTCACCTCCAAAGTGTGCGTCTACGTACCCTTGTACTTTTAAATCTCCTATACTAAAGTACAAGCGCTTTTCTGTGGTGCCTTGCAGATACCTCAAAATCTATTTGACTATTTTTCAATGAGTTTTCCCTGGATTTGACATAAATCTGCTAACAACTCCCACTACATGGCCAATGTCTGGTCTTGTATAGACCATTGCATACATCAAACTTCCAATGGCTGAGGCATAAGGAACCTTATGCCATGAATTCTTTTTCTCCCTCTGTCTGAGGGGAATGATCCTTGGATAGGCGAAAGTGACTGACGAAAGGTGTGCTAACTGGTTTGGCGTCGCCCATGTTGAATCTCTGTAAAACACGATTGATGTACTCTACCTGAGATAATCGCAAGGATCCTTTCTTCTTATTTCTTGTGATTTGCATTCCAAGAATCTTCTTTGCTGGACCCAAGTCTTTCATGTCAAACTTCTTTTACAATTAATGCTTCAACATTCTAATATCATTCATATCTGAACATACTATTAACATATCATCAACATAAAGTAGTAAAATAATATAACTGGACCTATATCTCTTAAAGTAGCAACAGTGGTAGGCATTGCACTTCTGGAAACCTTCCTTGTGTATGAAGCTGTCAAACTTTTTGTACCATTGTCTTGGGGCTTGTTTCAGGCCATACAAACTCTTCTTAAGTTTGCACACCATGTTCTTCTCCCATCTTTCTAAGAAACCTTCTAGTTGGTACATGTAAATCTTTTCATCTAAATCTCCGTGAAGGAATGCAGTCTTCACATCCAACTGTTCAAGATGAAGATCTTCAATGGCTACAATACTCAACCCTGATTTGATAGTATTGAGCTTCACAATGGGAGCAAAAATTTTAGTGTAGTCAACTCCTTCATTCTGTCGAAACCCATTGACAACTAGGCAGGATTTGTATCTTTTGGAACCATCATGCTCCTCTTTCACCTGGTACACTCATTTGTTATGAAATGTCTTCTTTCCCATAGGTAACTTAACTAGTTCCCATGTCTGGTTGGAGATGAGAGATTTTATTTCTTCTTTCATGGCAAGCTCCCACTTGCTAGAATCTCGAGTCTGACAAGCTTCTTCATAACATTCAGGCTCCCCTCCATCAGTCAGTAACATATAGTTCATGTATCTTCTATTAGGCATATGAGGTCGAGAAAACCTTCTCAATACAGGAGATGTAGTTAGAGGTTATGATGTGTCGGAATGTTGTGTACTGCTTTGTCCAACTAGTTTCTCTGGTTAAGGACTTGTTACAATTGGTTCTATTGCGGAACTATCTGGGACATCATCTGCATCTGCAAATACTGACTCATTCTGCTCTGAGTCATTAGCGTCTATTTTATGCATGTCCTTATACATTACCCTTTCGTTGAAAATCACATCTCTACTATGGATCACTTTCTTGTTTTCGTCATCCCAAATGTAGTAGCCAAACTCATCCTCACCATTATCGATGAATGTGCATTTCTTGCTACACAACTGAAAACTTTTAGATGTGATAGTTTCACCTCTTTTCTGCTCCATACCTTCTCTGGTATTCTGTGTTCCAATGGAACAGATGGGCCTCAGTTAATCAAGTAAGCTGTCGTGTTGACTACTTCTGCCCAGAACTGCTTCGGTAGACCTGACTGTTTACGAATGCTTTTGGCTCTTTCTGTCAACGTTCGGTTCATACGCTCAGCTACACCATTATGTTGAGGCGTGTTTGGCACAGTTCTTTCCATTCTGATCCCGTGCTCATAATAGAAATTTTTGAATCTGGTGTCTTCATATTCACCACCATTATCGATTCTAAGCTTTTTGATCTAACCTATCTCATTTTCCACCATAGCTTTCCATTTTCTGAAAGCCTCAAATACTTCAGACTTATACTTTAGAATGTAAACCCATACCTTCTGAGAGTGATTATCGATGAAAGTCACAAAGTAGTGTTTCCCACCAATGGATGAGACAGGCGTTGGTCTCCAAACATCAGAGTGAATAAGCTATAGCCTTTCCTTCTTTGGGGTTTTGCAACTTGTCTGAAAGTTGACTCTATACATGTCTATCTCCGCAAACTGTAGACCTGGAAGTTTTCCTTTTGAGTGCATAATCTTCATCCCCTTTCTCACTCATGTGGCCTAGTCTTTAATGCCATAGATTTGGTGTTTCGTTGCCTGTTGCAACTATGATTAAACAACATGCCTCTACTGTCATGTAAAGAGTGCCACTTTTCTTGCCTCGAGCAACTATCATTGCACCATTTGAAATCTTCCAATCATCACCATGGAAGATCGTAGTGTAGCCTTCACTAGTGAACTACCCTACTGAGATTAAGTTCCTTTTGAGATCGAGAATATGCCTGACATTTTTCAACTTCCAAACAGACCCGTTCAACTTAATCTTCACTACACCATTGCCAATAATAGCACATGGTTGATTATCACCAAGATATACCTTTCCAAGGTTTCCGAGGACATATTTCTCGAAGAATTCTTTCTGTGAAGTAGCATGGAACGATATTCCAGAGTCTAACACCTAAGATTCTTCCTTGCTCTCTAAAGATCATATCAATGCATCGTCTCCTTCTGAGGTGGAAGTAACATTTGCCTCTGTCTTCACTTGTTTGTCCTTCGGTGCACTCTTGCACTGATTTTTGTAGTGTTCGGTTCTTCCACAATTCCAATATTCGATAGTCTTCGAGTTAAGGGAATTATTAGGATTCCTGGATTTGGACTTCCTATCCTTTGATCTACCTCGGTAGTCTGTTCTTTCACATCCATTCCCTTTGATTGAATTTATTTCTCTTGACTCTGTATGCAAAACTGAAGAAGTTAATGATTCACCTGACTCTCTACGTCGGATCTCTTCATTGAGAACCAGATCACGAACATCGTCAAATTTCAACTTATTGCTTCCTGACGAGCTACTCACAGCCGTGATAGTAGCATTCTAACTTTCGGGTAAAGAAGACAAAAATATCAATACTCGTACTTCTTTATCGAATTCAATTTCCACTGAACTCAACTGGGTTGTGACTGTGTTGAGTTCATTGAGATGTTGAGCTACCGATGCGCCTTCATTCATCGGCAAATTGAACAAACGCCTCATCAAGTGCACTTTGTTGAGGCTGGTGGCTTCTCATACATATTGGAAAGAGCTATCATAAGACCTGACATGGTCTTTTCCTTTGCTATGTTGAAAGCAACATTACGGGATAACGTCAATTGAATAACTCTGAGGGCTTGTCTGTCTAGAAGATTCAAATATTCTTCCTTTATAGCCTCTGGCTTCTTCCATGAGAGAGGTTGATATAGATTTCTTTAATACAGATAATCCTCTATCTGCATTTTCCAAAACTTGAAATTTGTGCCATCAATTTCTCGAGTTTCACCCTTCCTTCATCTGTGGCCATTACTCCCACTCAAATTTGACTTCTTCTGGATCGTTTCTGACTATTTCTATAAACCACCATGTATTAGAACACCTCCGTCAATGAACAAATATCGTTGACAAATTTCACTATTCACGTGAATAGTAACCATGTAGGAAATTGAGAGAAATCATCACTAAAAGCTCTAATATCAGTTGTTGGAAAATTACACAAATTTCTGATAAGTCAGATTTATAAGAAAACAAGAATAGAAAAATAACACTTAATTTTCTCTCACAAAAACTTTTCTCTCAATTGGAATGAACACTTTGGATGATTAATTCATTACAATTACACATCTATTTATAGAAAAATTCACTCATTGAATTACTCCTTAAATTAATGATTCTTTAAATTGCTCCTTATTTTGCTCCTTAAATTAAGGAGCTTTGTAGTAATCTTTAACAATCGGGTGACCGAAAATGTTAGAAAAGGTATGCATTATATGGAAACGGACATAAGACACAAAGTCCAAGGGACAAAGTAAACATGCAAAAAGATGATCATGTCAGTTTACCAGGAAAGAAAAGAGTAACTTTCAGAAAAACCAGAGGTAGGGAATAGGATGGTAAATATCTTACCTGAAGCAAAGTCAGGTATTACTGACCCAAATGTGAAGTATAATGGTGAGAGAATGCCTGCTGATATTTATGGTGGTGGACACATTATTGTTGACTCTTTGAGCAAAGATGTAGTAACACCTAAGGTGAGTTCTCTCACCAATAATGTCCCTCCTCCTTATAAGAAGTCTAATGGAAAAGTAAAAGATAGGAAACATATGACCTAATTGGGATCTTTGGAGCACGATTTTCATAGTAATGATAGAGCCAATACTGGGAATATCTTGAAAGTAACACGGATAGGTTGAGATAATTATGAGCATGAAAGGCATTTTACTGAGCATGCAAGAGCAAATAGTCACGATCATCTTGAAAAGGTTCACATTAAACTAGATGGTTTACCTATCAATTCCATAGAAAGACCAGGATCTGTCGAGAGTATACACTTAAAATCCCAATCCTCTAGCCCGTTATTTACGTCCGTTTTTAATTTTGTAAATTCGTTATATATTAGTTCTTTTTTTATTTCGGTTATGTCTTATAAGTACTTATATGATTCTTTGAGTATATCTATATTTTATGTTAAAAGAATGAAAACTTTCATTATTATTATTATTATTATTATTATTATTATTTATATACTTATTAGGCTTCAATTAAAATTTAAATCTATATTCTGGTGTTTATTTTTGAACATCATTTAAATAATAATAATATCATTTTCTTCCTAAATTATGTTACGAACTAATGTTTTCATTATTTTAAGTTCTTATTTTAAGTCTGTTACCTATTTTTCTTTGTTAGAAATTTATCTTTCAGGATTTATAAACATAAATCTTAATACATTATTATTTCTTATTACGTTAATTTTTCTTCCTATTATTGGATGATTTTCTTTAAAATATAAGTTTCGTTCTTATGGTATTTCAAAGTCTCTTAATATTTTTGATTTTATTATTTATCAAATTTCTTTAAATTTTTTATCCATTTCTATGAATTTATTTTGTTCATATATTAAACTATTATGATTTGTTAACGAATATCCTATTATATAGTATACTAAAAATTAATGATTTTCTTATTTTATTAAATATCTTCTTTCGAATTCATAGGTTAAACTTAACGTTTGGATTAAGTCCTTATCATTAATATTAATGACAAAGTTAAAATATATTATGAATTTTAATTTTTGATATCATAGAATTTCATGTATCATTTATAATAAAACATATTTTTATTTATCATTCTATTATCTAGCAATACTAGTTTTATTGAGATATTAAGTTATTATCTAAAATGTGTTTTTATTAATATTTGTATTCTTTTTAAATGAATATATACAATTTTTTATTTTTCATTTTAAATATTTTTGATAATTTACTGATTTATTTATTTATCAATTAATAATATGTTATATATTTCCTTTTCATCTATAATATTAATACTTATTTATTTATTACATATTTTATTGAAAATATTTTTTTATTTTTGAACGATAAATATTTAAATATATCTTTTTTTAAGATTTAATCTTATCTTTATTCTTATATTTTTAAAACTTAAAAGATACGTGATATTGATTTTTTTTTTTTAAAAACATCATTAATAACCCTTATTAAAATAAGATATTAATACTATATTTTCATACAATTTTATTAACCATCTGTATCTTTATATAAAGTTTAAGGCATCCAACCATTTTTTTACATTCTGATTTTACTATTCTTCTTTTAAGTCCTTGGTATTTATTTAATACCTATTTAATCTTTTTTCTTTTTTTTTTCTTTTTTAAATCAAGCTTGGCCTTTTATTTAACACGATGCATATCTTGTCTTATTTCATGCCAAGACAAAAAGTAATTGGTTAAATTGAAATGCCTATAGTGTGGTGGTGATTTTTGTCCTTATAGTCAGTTTTGTAAGCATGATTTGCAGCAGGGAGCAATAGTCAAATGCGTGAAAACTACTGATACTGATATCTATCACTTACGATATCTACTTGTTATTCTATGCTTTAAGTACGGTAACTAATTATTATATTCATTATTCTCTTATTAAATATTAGATTTTTTTTTAAATAACTTCAAGAATCTTATATTTTAGTAGACTGAAATTAACTTCTCATCATTTATTCAATAAATAATAAATAATTTTTTTTATAATAAAAATAAAAAATAATACCACTTATCTCAATTAATAACTATTTCTCACATCATTTTTTATATGATAATAAATTGATATATAAGAAGTTACTCAACAAAAATAGTCAAAATTTATTAAAAGAAAACTTGTGAACTTTGCAATCTTATCTATAAGAGTATTCTTTTTGCATCAAATTATTACTTAAACAACAACTGATGAAACATGCAAGTTGTACAATATAATTACACATATTTTTCTTTAACTCATTATTAAATAGATTTATTTATTTGTTTATAATATATGTTATTATTCATGAATATACTATTATTATGAAATAACCAAAATAGCCTTGTATGTCAGAAAATCCCCTATCCAGCTCACAACAAAAAAGCCTTTACATTCCCCAGGCCTTTTACTCTTTCAAGATCACTTCCCATCTCCTTTCCTTGTCAAAAGTTTCCCGCCAAAACAACTTCTCTTCCTCCCATAAATTATCTTACCCCGTAGCTCCCTCACATATTATTTCACTAGTCACAAAGACATAGATATATATATAGAGAGAGAAAGACAGAAAGAGAGAATAAATGAAGGGGACTTCCAAGGTGATAATGGGGGCAACCTTAGTAATGTTGGTGAGCCTAGCCATGGTATTGGGTTTAATCTTAGTACTGCTAGCTGAGCTCTACTGCTCTCTCTTACTCCGTAGGCGTCAGCTCAGACTCAGCAGCACCTCAAACACCGCCTCCGCTGTCCCCACTGCTGCCTCCATTGCCACTGAGTCCAGCAGCAACTCCTCCTTACAACCTCAAGAGCACTCAACAACTCCACCTCTCAGCAGCTTATACTCAGAGGGTGTTCTTCTAGCTCCAAGAAGCTTCCTTTTCCCCACACTTTCTAACATACAAGACTGTATCGAATCAAAGAAGCAGCATTCTCAGATTTCTCAGCTTCATCAAGTTATAGACATTCCAACCCAAGAATCAAACAGGTCTCTATCCCCATCAATTTCCTTCCCATCATCACCACAACCCATTAAAAAAGATGCATTGAAAGTTGAAAATGTCACTAGTTGTAGCAATATTGGGGAGAATTTCAATTTGGTTTATATTTCCAATCCGATTTATGACGATGAAGCATGCAGAGACAGTAGAGCTAATACCCCATTTGAAACTCCCGATACATCTCCTTCAAGACTTGAAGAGATAGAAAGTTCGTCAGAAGATGATGAGATTGCCCAGTCATCCCCAACTAGTCCAATAACACCTCCATTGACTCCAATGAAGAAGCTCCCTGCGGAAGCTTGCTCTGTTTCTCTTAAAGATGCCAAATCTTTAGGCGTTTCTGGTACTGACTCTAATAGTAAAGATGGTCTCTCATCTTCATCGTCTGGTTCACCTCGTACTTCTCCTTCATGGTGACTTAGAGCTACCAGAAACCATTCATTGTTCCTGGATTAAGTAATAAGACCAAGTAAATGTAATGCAATTAGTTTTTTGAAAAATACATGGCAAATACTCCAGGAATAATGAATTTAGGATTTGTAATTCTTTTTTGTTTCTTTCCTATTTTCATTACTTGTCTATTTGGGATATGGGTGTTTGTGTGAAGAGAAATTATACATTGGTCCGGTATTAAATGATGTGTTAGTTCTAATAAAATTATTATTTTAAAAAGGTTGTGAATAATTTCTGTTTTTTTTTTTAAATCACCATTTGCTTTACACTCTGCCTGGTAGCATTGCCTTGTTTTTGTTTTCACTTGCTTGTGTAGTTGTTTTAGCAAGTGTTTAATGCTCTCATTCCCATTCAGGCCCCTTTGTTTTTTTGTTTTTGTTTTGGGATTGTGTCAAACTGGCGATGCATGTGAAGTGTTGTAAAAAGAACGAGCTGAAAGACAGAGGGAAGAAAGATCACTGGAAGAAAAGGTTAAAAAAGAAATCCTCATTTTGACTGCTAATTTCGATGCTTTGAAGCTAATGAAAAAAATAAAAATATGTAAATAAAAATGATCAGTTTGCGAGGTCTTTGTCCGCTTTAATAAAGATTAAAGACGACTCTTTCTTGGTTTTCACGAACTACATTAAGCAAGAAGCTTCAGATTCTGCACTGTCTGAAATTAAATGAGCATCCATAATAAAAAAAATGTGAATCTTAGTGTCATACCATTAAATGATTGAAGTAAAAAATGAAATGTTTTAGTGATTGGTTTGGTCGAGACCTGTGTTGCTTGATGAAAGTAATTTTGTTCATTTTCTTTCGTCCTTATTTTCTTTAAAAAGTTGGACATTCGTTATTATCAATCCGGCTCTTTCGAAAAACAGCAGTGTCAAGTAGTATACAAAGAGAGCAAATTGCCAAGCCAATCTTACTTGGAATATACCAAACAAACAGCCATTGGCAATTTGGCACAAGATGACATGAGATACAAGTATGGAACAGTATTCCAAAATATTTTGGAGCCGCTAGTGTTGCATAAGACAAAACCACAGTTCATGCTTCTCTATATGTAAGCAAATATCCCTATTTAAACTGTAGGAAAATATCATGCAACACTAAATAACTTTCCTCATCTATCACTAAAAATTAGGGGTGAGGGGTGTCACTTCTTAAACTTCTTGATCTCGTCAATAAAATTGTTTTTTCTCTTTGAAACATAGAGCTGGTGCCTTTATTATAATGAGTTATGTAACTCTTTCTTGCAAAATACATATTAATAAAAAAAAGGGTCACGAATGTTTCCGCAAAGAGATAACAATATACAAGAAACAGATGATGAAAGGACACCTATGAGCAGCTTGCTCGCAGATGTTTATCTTTCATGACACAGTTAATTTCAGCTCCATTTTGAGTCATTGATATCATTAGTGTAACAGAGAAAAACCTACAAAAAAAAAAGTTTTGTTTCAAAGCACTTGTTAATCTCCGTCCACTTATAGAAGGTGCCCGTACCAAAGGTTACGCATGTTTTCAACATAATGGATGAAATTTTATAATAAACTTCCCATTTAAAAAAGAATCATACTTAATCTATTTAGTAAGTTTGCATACACGCATAAAGGAAAACAAAAACTACGTACTCACCATTCTACAGCGGATCTGTGTATCAAGCAGAGCAGCAAAACAGACCTCGTCCTCTCTCTTGAGATCTGCTATGCAATTTCAATCCGGTTGGACGTGAAGGGTTGGCTTTTGCCAATCTTTTAGCTGCACAACAAAAAAGGGTTTTGTTAAATAAAAGAAAAGTGTTATAAAAATCCTTTAGAATAGGTTGATGGTATCATTTAATTTCTTTGTTAATAACTGATGTAATTTAATCCCTTTAATTTTATAAAAGTTACTAATGAAGATATAAATTATTATTTTAATATATTAAGTCAAAAAATATAATTATTTTAGAATAAGATGATTTGGTTTGGAGTAAACTTGAAATGAACATATTTAAAGAAAAGTGGAGTCATTTAGGTTGCTCTTCATTTTGCTACGGAAGGAATAAGAAAATAACAAAAAATAATCCTATTGAAAAAACAAACTAACTAAAAAACACCCGTTATAAACAAAGAGATTAAATGACACTAATTGCCTAATCTAAGAGACATCTACAGCTCTGTACCCTTTAACATAAAAAGGGATAGAAATCCAGGACAGCCCCAGAAATGATGTTCATATAACTTACCTATTTCATAGAAAAGCTCATTGACATTTTGTGTTGTCTTTGCAGATGTTTCAATGAAAAATAAACTATTTTCTTTAGCATATTGCTCACCTTCCTGTGACAAGAGATTTCATGAATTCATAAGTTGCTTCGTTAACAGTAATAAGTATATCAATTCTTATTGCTGCATCCTAAGGAGGAAAGTTGAATTTGTTATTACCTCGAACCCAACTTGTCTCTTTTCTTCCAAGTCAACCTTGTTGGCAGCCAAGCACATTATTAAATTTGGATTTCCTGAAAAATAGCAATACGAAATCAAATAAGATAATAGAAAATTTCTCAAACCTCATAGAAGAAGCTTACGTAAATTATGGTCCTGGTCAAATTTAAAAAGTTATAATACTTGACGGTCAATTGAAAAACTCACCTTTAAGAAAAATGGGATTGTGAATCTCTCTCTTATTACATACTCAAAAGGTGGGCTTATACATTATGATAATTTGTCAATTACCTTGTCTCTGCAATTCTTGGACCCATCTTTTAGCTCGCGAAAATGAATCCTGAAGCCAAAAACAGTACGTTATAAGCATTCAAATTCGTTCTTATTTCTTCACTGCACTACAGTCTACAGAGTAACAGAGTAGTGATTATTGATATAAGCATAGCAAACAATTTTTCACATAAAAATTAGAAGACAAGTTAACATAAGTTTCAGTGAAAGAGTTATATTACTAATCCCATCATTAAAAGCAAAAAATGGAAGTTAAATCAATAAAGTAAGAGTTGATTTGGAGCCACTTCTCCTTTAGGTTGTAAGTTCTTTAAATGGGTCAAAACACTTAATGATATTTGGCAATCTCTTAGAAAAATAGTTTAAAAAATTTGAACACTATTTATGGTTTTAAGAAAAATAAATAATACTTATTTTGAGATAAGTAGGTTTCAAAGGCATACTTACATCCTACAATACCAATCAACATAACCACTTCTAATAATTTTATGTAAAATATTTGAATGATTCTTTTGAAACCACTTCCAACTAAAGCACGCCCAAACGGGCCTAATTATAGTAAGTGATAGTAGAGAGATAAGTTATACCATGCTAGTTATATCATACACCACAACAGCTGCAGCAGCACCGCGATAATACATAGGAGCCAAGCTATGATACCTTTCCTGACCAGCGGTGTCCCAAATATCATACTTTATTGTGGCTTCATTTAGTGACAACACTTGGGTAAAGAAAGCTGCCCCTATTGTTGATTCCTATATTCTCATATACACACTTATGTTAGTCTAATTATCTGAGGAAGAAAAACATTTAATTCATATTTAATTGAGTGTAATATGAAAGAGAATGAAAATTATTGGAGATAAAATTAAGGAGTAATTTAATGAGTAATTTAAGGAGTAAACTAAGGAATGTTAACTTTTTAATTGAATGTGTAAATCAAGAACCTTAATTCAATGAGTAAATTAAAGAGTAAATCAAGGAGTTATCATCCTTAATTTAAGAAGTAATTTAAGGAGTAAAACAAGGAATCCTCAACTCAAATTTTCAACATGGTATCAGAGCAAGTCGATCTTCTTGAAGAAAAAAAATTGTTATTCCTCTCCTCAAAGTGCGTTTGGCACTCTATCAGAACGATTTCTTATTCTATTTTTTTTTCAAACCAAATTTCTTAGCGATGATGGATTAATCTCTCCTACAGCTCCTATTTGCCCGATGTAAAGGGGAAGTATTATGGTAAAAGGAAAGGTCCCACATTGAAACCAAGTTTTTGGCGATAATAGATTAAATCTCTCCTGTAATTTCTACCTACCTGATGTGAAGAAGGAGTATTGTGGTAAAAGGAAAGATCCCACATTGAAACCAAGCTCTTGACGATGATGGATTAAATCTCTCCTACATCTTCTACCGACTTGATGTGGAGGAGGAGTATTATGATAAAAGGAAAAGTCACACATTGAAACCAAGCTCTTGGCGATGATAGATTAAATCTTTCATGTAGTTTCTACCTACCTGATGTGGAGGAGGAATGTTGTGGTAAAAAGAAAGGTCCCACATTGAAACCAAGCTCTTGGCGATGATGGATTAAATCTTTCCTATAGCTTCTACCTACTTGACGTGGAAGAGGAGTATTGTGGTAAAAAGAAAGGTCTCACATTGAAACCAAGCTCTTGGCCATGATGGATTAAATCTCTCTTGTAGCTCCTACCTGCCCAATATGAAGGGAAAGTATTGTGGTAAAAGGAAAAGTTCCACATCGACAACAATAATTTTTTTTTGCTATCGTAATCAGCATTTTTTGTTACTTTTACATTTGTTGCCTTGACTTCTCATCAGTTTCAACGACTTCTGTGCAAACTTAGATTCATAAACCTTATGAATCCAACTCGATGGGAAGTATTGGAGATAAAATTAAGGAGTAATTTAATGAGTAAATTAAGGAGTGTTAACTTTTTAATTGAATGAGTAAATCAAGAACCTTAATTCAAGGAGTAAATTAAGGAGTAAATCAAGGAGTTGTCATCCTTAATTTAATCCTTAATTCAAGGAGTAAAACAAGGAATCCTTAATTCAAGGATTAAATTAAGAAATTTTTAATTCAAAGAGTAAATCTCTTTATATATAACTATAGAATTGTAATGAAAATAAAAAAGAAACAATACAACTTTGAAAGAGCTTATTTTATTTGGCAAAGTCTTTAGGTCTTTGCATTTGAGCTTGGCGTTTTCTATACAAATTTTCAACAAAAATAATTTAGAATATTTCTAAGTTTAGTTTAATTATTAATTTGAAATAGAACTAAAGCATTCTAATAACTTGTATTCTTTAAAAATAAGATAAAATGTTTATTTTTATTACATATTTATATAATTATTTATTATTATTTTTTTATTTTGTCTCATTTAAAAAAGTTATTTTTTAATTCTACTTTATTTATAATTTATAAATTTTATTTAAAATTTTATAATTATTTTAATTACATCTCAAATAAACATGTTAATAATAATTTTGATTTTCATCGAACTCAATTGTTATTATCATTTTTTCCGTTTTCATTCTACCAACAACCTAATATGCAAATTAATAGTAGAGAGGTAATCACAAAGTGACTCAACCTGATATTCAAAGAATTGTCCTTTCACAAATCTCAGTACTAAACTCGTTTTCCCTGTGCCCATGTCCCCAAGAACTACCTGAAAACAGCCAAACATTGTCATTAAACCAAGGAAATGGCCCTTATATGCTGAATTCATATTTACAATCGTCATTTCAGCTAAGAAGGAAGCTCGGGATCTATAGCCACAAACCTAGGGTTATGCTCTGTGATAAAGAATCACAAAAAATCCATCAATCAAAACTTCTTTTTTCCCTTCCCCTCTTACTTAGTTTCGGATTTCAACCTAATTCCATTTGATTAATAAAATTGAACCACAAATTTACAACGATAAAAAGAAACAAAGAAGACATACCCACCAGTTTCGATTGTATGTTCTTGTTGCCAGAGCTCGCCATTGATGAGTTATTCTTGAAAATTCAGAGATGGAAAAAAAATTGCTTCAAAAAGAGAGGGGCCGAAAATCAATTTGAAAGCTACGACCAAAAAATATCAATTTGAAAGAGAAAAAATAAAAAAGCTGAGTCAGTTGCGATGACAAGAATTGATATGGCAGTGAATCATTCTTATCTTAAGGAAGAAAAGCTTACAGGAATTACTATTTCGAAGAAACTAAGTTTTGCTGTTTCCACGGAAATCATGAAGCAGTTTTGAACTTTGTAAGGAGAGTTCTTGGAAGAAATGAAAACCATTCTGGCAATAGTAATTTGATTTGGATTTTGGACTGTTAGTTTGGCAGTTGACCGGTGGGTGGATTCCATAGCCGTTACATAATGGTTCATTCAGCCGATCATTGGATTCAATTTTGTTTTATGAACTTAAAAATAAAAAATAAATAGAATACACCTATCAAAATATAATCAAATTATTATATTTATTTTATTTATATCATTATTTTAGTTTACGATATTACAAATAAGATAATTAAATGATAAATTTTGAATATCTTAAATAGTTAATTAGTATATCTGTAATAATTTATTTTAAATATATCAATTAATTATATAAATTATTTTAAATATATCAATTAATTATGTTTCAAATTTACAACTAACTAACATATGATATTATTATATAAATATTAATAAAATGATATAAATAAAATAAATACAATAATTAAATAATATAAATAAAATAATAATAATATATAATATGAACTATAAATGTAATAATTCAATGATGTTTTGGTAAATTTACCAAATAAATATACGACAAGTCTATTGAAAATGTTAATAGAAAGAAAAGGAGACATATATTTTAACTAATATTGAATTATTATATTGTCTCCCAAATCGAAATCAAAATTGATAGGTATAAATATGAAAATTTTGCAGTGTTTAATGCACCAATCAAATTTTAGCATCTTTTAAAATGGTTCAAAAATATTAAATTTTACAAAAATAATATTTATAAATTAAAAATAATAATATGATATATATATATATATTTAATATATTTTATTTTATTTTTCTTCATAAATATTAACCTATGTGTATTTTTATTTTTACATATATATAAAATATAAATTTATAATTTTGAATAATCTAACCTGAAACTTTAACTAAATCCAAAATTCTAAATTAAAAATAATTAAACTTGAAATTAGATAATAAAAAAATTACCATTCAAAATCAAATCTATTAGGTTATTACACAGGAAGAACTTTTACGTCCATAATACTTATTTTCAAAATATAAAATACTAATATCATAATAATATTTTTATTTTTAAAAAATATAAAAGTAGGCAAAATTTTAAATTATTCTAATATTAATATTTTTTGGTATAAAAATAATATCTTTCTTAACCTATTACTAATTTATCATGTAGCCTGTACTTTTTTCATACAAAATTTTTTTCTTCGATCATGTATGATTTAAATAAAATGTTAATTATATTTTATGTTAATAACATATAATATATTTGTACAAATATTCAAAAAAATTATTATTTTTTAATTATTTTCGTAACATATGTATAACAATAAAAATATTTACAAACATATGTATTTTTAAAGTTAGAATTATATAACGTATAGATAATAATACAATTATGTTCAAAATTATATATATTTTTATTATTATTCATTTTGAATATAATTTCATTAACATAAATATTTTTATACATTATTATTTTATGTATTATAAATATAGAATATAATTAACTCAAATAAAATAACCTATAATTTTATCTTTCTACTCAAAAAGCTCCCTCTTGCGTTTCTCCCATCGTTTTTATCTAATACATCTTTATTCCTTTTACTCTAGTACATCTTTTATTCTTTTATTTATAAATAATCTAAAACTGTTTTTAGTAGATTATGATCTACCTCTTTAGAAGTTTTGACCTTAGATTAACTCTTTAAGATGTGTTTTTTTTTTATGTTTTGATATTAGCTTCATAACATATTTTACAATATCAGATAAATGTACGTGTATTTATATGATTTATCAAAATTTGACATTGATTTATATATTCAAATAAATATGGTTGGTATCGAAAATACTAAAAAATGAGTAACATGAGAAATATCATAATAATTTGATGTTACTTTCAATAGAGTAATTTTTCTTTATAAGTGTGTTTTATTTTATTTAATTTTAATTATGTGTTGATGAGTTTTATTTAATCAAATGAGATTATTGTTATATTTCATAATTAATATATACGAGAATTAACGCGTCGGGTAGAAGTGTGGCAAGCTTAATGTCAAAACTTGGTACACTTGCCGACTGAACCAAACATGACTTCCCAAGCTAAGGACGATCACGTCCTCTACGCTTCTCTTCCCTCCGATCCCTCCTTTGCCCAACCTCAACCCATCGTCGTTCTCCCCCTTTACCGTCCTCCTCGTCGTACACGTTCTCATCTTTTCATATTCTTCATCCCCTTCTCTGCCATCCTTCTCTTTGCCGCAGTCTTTTTTCTTTACCCTTCCGATCCCAATATCCGAATTGACCGAGTCCACCTTAACCATGTCGGAATCCACTCATCCCCTAAGCTCGTTCTTGATCTCTCTTTCTCTCTCCTCCTCAGGGTAAAAAACCAGGACTTTTTCTCTCTTGATTATGATTCTCTTGGGGTCTCAGTTGGATACCGAGGGAGAGAGCTAGGGTTTGTGAGTTCCAAAGGAGGGCGAGTTAGGGCTAGACGTTCGTCGTATGTAAATGCCACATTCGATCTCGATGGTTTTGAGGTCATTCACGACGTGTTTTATTTGCTTGAGGATTTGGCTAGGGGTGTCATCCCTTTTGATACTAGTACGATGGTGGAAGGGAATTTAGGGATTCTCTTCCTCAAAATACCTCTCAAGGTAAATACTATATCTCCTCTCTTTTTTATTTTCTTTATCTCTCCCTTCGTTTGGTTTATTTCGGTAGTTTAGTGACATTGGCTCTTTTCGGGTTGCAATGCATTGGTTTATGCCTGAAATTGTGAAATTGGATTTTATTTTAGAATTGAAAAACTGGAGTGTTTTCAGGCTCTTAGCAAATTTGAAATCTTTTTTTTTTTGGGTTATGTAGTATTGTTGTGAGAGTTTGACCACGTTCTTGTAGTTGAGGGTGAGTTTGTAATTACCTGAAAAATGATAGCTTTGTCAGCAAGTTCCTCTTGGTGAATTTTACTATTGCATTTTGATTTTGATTATCTTATTAAAATGCATTTTGATTGGTTTTTCTTCCTATATTTTGTTAATGAATGTGCCATATTATGATATTGCCAGCGCTAATCCAATTATGCAATCTTGTCAAAATTGTTGCCATTGCTACCCTGTGTCTGCATTGGTTTATATTGTCGCAGATGATTGAAATTCTCAATATGAAGTATTCTGAAAGGGTTAGAAGAGCGGGGGAGAAAATGCATCCATGTTAGCTTTCATGTTAGGGAAGTTGATGGGAAGTAAGCATGTTTGGGATGTCTTTGTAGGGAGTCAAGTCAGATATATTATTTATGAGATCACGGGGAATCATTGGTTGCTGTAAGTTGCACAAGTTTGTTCAATGGTTCAGTTAACATGCATTCACTTGAGATAGAGTTTGCCATTAACAAATAGAAATCCAAATTTAAATACCATATAGAAATCCAAGTTTTAAAATATGAGCTCTTCGTTTCTACGTTGTCCTATTATTCTATATAGTAAATGCCTTGTCACATCAATGCTTGACGGTGTATCTGTTTTATCAACCATCAATATATTGGGGAGTAATGCCATCTGTCCATATAGGATATCGCCAGGGTGCATAGTGCGTGATATAATGTAGTACTAGTAGCGTAAGGGTTCTTTTGATGCTTCAAAATTGTCAATTTGTCATAATATATGGTTGGAAACATTAAAAGATGGTATTTTATTTGTTGTAGCTCTGTTTTAGTATCTTATCAGATACCTTATTATGCTAAAGTGTATTAGTGTTAATTTTATCAGGCAAAAGTATCCTGCGAGATATATGTAAATACAAACAACCAGACTATTGTTCATCAAGATTGCTCCCCCGAGGTGAGGATAGATTTATTGATTACTTTGAATTCTATGTTGTCTAGAAGCTGGGCACTATAATATTCTTTTAAAATGCTTCTGCAATACTGAGAGTTCAGTAATCATTAGTGGAGAGAAACATATAATGATCCGCGTGTATTGCCTCTTCTCAATACTACACTTTTTTTTCACACTATTGTATTGGTATCTCTCTAAAAAGAGTGTATTCTAAGAGCACCAAAAGGGTTCTCGTTCTCGCACAGTAGATGGTCATTTTGTATCATGGTTAATGAAACTCTTCACGTGTGTAGGCTGCTGTCGGATTTCCTTTTAATTTCCTTTTATCATTTGGAAAAAGGGTAATCCAAGTCCGTTAGAGTGCATTTTAATCCCCTAGGACAACATAAGTATGCTATATTTACAAAAAGGGTCATTATCTTTTATTTTATAAAATGGACTTTTGCTTCCTCTTTGTAAAGATATCATACTTGTACTATCTCACTTAATTGGTACGGGTCTAAGACATTTTTGTTAAAAGTAAACGGATTTAAACGACTTTTCATTATTATCGTTATAACATTTCTTTATGTATGTTTGCCATCATACGAACTACCAATAATTTTTTATTTTTTGCAGTAATGCTGAGGAAAATCATTAGTCTACATCAGAACATCTTCCTGAGTAGTTGGATGCCGATCATTAGGATCCAGTGGTTGGCTGTTTTCTTGTGGTCGTCGTTGTGACTGACCCACCCTTCCCCCTTGTATATGTATTCTCAACCCGTCAGGCTATTTAGATATGAGTCCTGTAGATGATTTTGTTTTCTATTGTAAAATTATGGACTAATGCTCATCTGTATACAAATAGTAATTCGAGAGTGACGTAGAGGATTGATTGATTTATTTTTATTTTAAGAAATTGCAACATCTTCACTTGTACATGGTTATAGTCGATTATTTTGGCTAATGGTTATTGATATCGCAAAATCTGAAAGCCAACTAGCTAGTGGCATTCTATTGAATCGACTGTGAGCCAAATATGATTTACCTGTATAGTTTACTTTCGTAATCTTGATTGTATGTTTTGGTTCTTTTCCTTTTGTTAAAAGACGGACCCTTCAATTGAAGGTTTCTCGTTGGGACACAGAGAGATCAAAAGTTAAAAACAAAGGAAAGGAAACGCCGAAATAGAAAGGAAAAATAACAGAGAAAAAGCAAAACGACCTTGAACTTGGGCAATTCATGTCGTTCACAGTAAGCTAACAGGGGAGTATTTAAGGTGAAATATATAACTAGTACCTTTTTTCTCCCCTTCCCCCCACCCCTTCTTCTACATCCATTCTATACACTTGCTCTATCAGATTGATCGATGTTACCTAATCATTATCGGACCCTGTTTTCACAACTCGACCACCCCAAACGTACTGAGCATGATGTTGCCTGCATCTAAAAGAACCCGGATGTCGAGTCGGCGAACACATACAGTACTGCTTCACGGGACCACCATCGGCTCTCGAATCTGCAGCCCCAAAAATTGGGGCATGCTGATTCACAGTCACAGACTCGACCACCAAAGTTGCCTGCAAAGTATACCATCTCACAGAAACCCTCTGATCATGATAACACATGTTTCAATCTCTCCTGCTATGTCTTTGGTAAGGAATTGAAATGGGCAACCCAAAGCCTTTTAAAAAGCAAAGAATCCTTGAGCTATAACGTTTTGTAATGTCTAAATTTATATAAGCGGGCAAGAAAGGTAAAGAATTAACCAAAGACAAATTAAGGGAGTTGGTTAAGTAAAGTTATGGGAGAAAGGCATAAAGGATTGATTCTCAGGAAAAAAGTTTTTGCTTTTTCCAAAAAATTTCTACGAGGTCTTTTTTAGTAATGGTTTCTTTGTGTGTTTTGTTTGTGACTTGTGCGTGCTGTGTGTCTTGTTGAGGAGATAAAAGCCGGGTTGGCTCAGCTAGAAAGCAACCACGCCAACACTTATTATGTACTTGTGGCCGAGTGTAATGATAACTAATAGCTATGGTTGTTGCTATTAGGCTTCTGGGTTGGGCCCACCATGCTTTCCAATAAGGATTTATATGGACCACGTGGTGACTTATGATTTGGTTTTGACTTAAATAAATATATATTATTTATTATTTTTGGTATATATTTTTCATCAATATATATTTTTTATTTTTTATTGATTTTTTATTTATATTAATATGAAATTTTATTAATTTAAATATTAAATCATCACGTATATATTTTTTTAAAATAATAATTTCTCATCGGAGAGAAACCCACTTGTTATTTGGTTAGCTGCCTTTCGATGGGGTGTAGGCCATATATGGGTAATCCTACAGCCACTGGACTTCTTTCTAGTAGTAAGTTGATACATATATTTAATAAAATATATAAATTTGATACATTTATGGTATGTTTTTTAAATAAATATATATTTTAATATTTTTGGTTCTTTTTATACCTTTTAATTTCTATTTTTTTCTCTATAATTTATGAGCTCAACAACTTTTTATTTATTTATTTTCCTTATTAATTAGTTTAAATTGAGAAATTCTATTTTTTTCACTATAACTTAGTAGGTAAACAACTTTCCTTTTTATTTTTTTTCCTTACTAATAAGTTTAAATTGAGATATTTTTCCTTATTCATCTTTGACTTTGAATCATTTATAATGATTATAAGAATGATAAAAGATTGAGAATCATTTAAGTTATAAACAAATAAATCTTTATGATATTAATATTATTTGTACAAGTAAATTTATATATTTAATATGTATGATGATATATTAAAGTGTGCATATAAATTATTTTTTCTACTAATTCAATATAATTTTTTATGTAAACTACATATTACATATTATTTTTTTATTTTTATTTATTCAAAATTTAAAAATTACATATTGTATAATTAAAATAAAACTTACATAAAATATATAAAATTTCATAAGTAAAGTTATTGAGTTCTTAGATAATATATAAGAAAAAAGTGATTGAAGATAGTATAAAAAACATTAAATCATATATTAAGGATTCAAAAATGACAAATAAATAAACTATTACTATTTCAATAGAGATAATAAATACACATATTTTACACGTATATAGAAAATCTAAATAATATAAAAAATTACATTAAATTAATACTTTTAATTATATACAAGTATTAAAGTACTATCTAAAATAAGAATAAAAAAATATCTAAAATAAAATAACTATACAATTAAGATAATATCATAAGATTAATATTTAAAAAAGAAAAAAAAATATAAAAATACATTTAGTAAACTTTACGTGGGTGTTAAAATATAAATACATTTAGTAAACATTATTTATTTATATCTTGTTATATCATTTTTTTTTGGCAGAAATAGTGGGTTAAAATGGGAAAAATGTATAACTTTACACGTGATAGTGATTTATATTTTTAAGTCACCTCTTACTATCTATGTTGTATTGATATTACATGTAGTGACTGGTCAAAAGTGACACTAGAGAGATTTTGTTAACGAGATTGTGTCTCAACCATTTGTATCTTATTTGAGTAAATTAAATGTCTAATAATTGAGTCTCTATTGTATGAGTAGCTTAGTTATTAAAAAAGATAAAATTAGACTCTATTATTTTTTTTTCTTTTTTATAAATAAACTATAACGTTTAAAGTAAAAATATAGCTTTACAAACTTTAATCAAGTATGATTTTAGAAAGAAAATAATCAAAATGAAGAATAAAACATAGAACATGAAGAAAAATGGGATCAGTTATTACTTATTAGCTAGGCTTGTGTTTGAATAAGTGTCATTATTAGGCTTGCGTTTGAAGAAATTATAAGTTCGTCATACATTGAATAGGAAGAAAATAAAAATGTTAGATGCAATGTTAGCTTAAATCACAAATGTTTGATATAACCATAAATGTTAGGTGCAACCACAAATGATATGTGTAACTACATTTGACAAATGCATCTAACATTGATATGTAATTTTACCTATAAATAGACAATGTTTTTACCTTAGAGATACATCAACACACCAAAACAAGAAGAGAAGCAAAGCAAAGCTAAATGAACAATTTCCTTTGAAGAAAAATAGTATTGTGTGTAAAAAAGTGAGAAAGAATATCTTAGAAAAATATTATGATATTTTTCTAAAAGAGGAGTGACAAAATAGTGAGTTTGGAAAACACTTGTGTGACACTATTTTGGGTTTATCTCAATTTGTTGTATTGTCTCTCACTTTGTACACATTAATTTTATTAGTGGAAGAAATATTTTTCGAAGTTTGTCCCGTGGACTTAGCCCAAATTAAAGGGTGAACCACATTAAATTTCTGATGTCATTATTCTACTATGTTGAATTTATTTTAT
This sequence comes from Hippophae tibetana, assembly GCA_037013495.1. Taxonomy (NCBI): domain Eukaryota; kingdom Viridiplantae; phylum Streptophyta; class Magnoliopsida; order Rosales; family Elaeagnaceae; genus Hippophae; species Hippophae tibetana. The sequence goes on along the minus strand of CM072809.1, from coordinate 1,186,243 downwards.
TTTTACCCGTTGTGCCCAACAACTGGTATCAGAACTAGTCTAGTAAAATTCTTAATATGCTATGTGGTTGCAGCATAGACTAATCTGCCACATCAGAAAAGATTTTATTAGGTCAAGGGCGCATTTATTTACAGAAAAAGAAACACAACGGAAAAAAAATGTCAAGCCAAAAGGTATATATTGAGAAATTTAATGACAATAATAATTTCTCTTTATGGAAAAGTAGGATGAATGATATTCTCATTCAACAGAAGGTCCATAAGGCATTGTTGGGAAAAGAAAAAAAAGGTAACAACCATTACCGAGGAACAATGGGAGGAAATAGATGAGATTGTAGCTAGTACAATCCGTCTAAATCTCTCAGACAGTGTCTTGCAAAATATTGAATCAAAAAATTGCAAGACTGCTAAAGAAACATGGGATACTCTAGAAAACGTGTACATGTCAAAAAATCTTGCCAATAAATTTTATTTATGGAAGGAGCTATATCAGATGAGGAAGGAAGATAATGTGAGCATGATATAGCATGTTAGCAATTTCAACATCAAGTTTTCTCACTTAGCAAGATTTTATGTGAGTTTTGGCGATGAAGAGAAAGTTGTAATGTTATTGGCATCACTACCCTCATCATATAATCATATCACAACAACTCTGACTTATGCAAAAGATAATATGGAGTTTAGATTTGTTGTAGAAGCCTTGTTCTCATATGAGAAACAAAACAAGGAAAGAGATTTAGAAGCACAAGCCCTTATCACAGAGTCTAGAGGAAGGATATTGTACAAAGAACAAAAACCCAGAAGCAAGAGTAGAGGCAAATCAAACAAAATTTCCAATGTTGAATGACATGACTGCAAGAGGAAGGGTCACATTTAGAAATTTTGCCGAGTGTTCAAGAAGGAACAAGAAACGAACAAAGGCAAAGTAATGAAGAAAGACGACGAAAGTGATGATGAGCAAACAAATACCATAGACGAGTTCAATATCGTTTATGATGAAGATTTTGTCAATCTTGCATCACACGAGACTAATTGGGTGATTGATAGTGGTGCTACAGTTCACGCTACATCGCGTAAAGAATTTTTCTCATCATACACACTTGGAAGTTTTGGTGTTGTTAGAATAGGAAATGAAGGCCTGTCAAAGGTAGTAGGTAGATGAGACGTTTGCTTGAAAACAGAGAACGGAATTAGACTATTTCTGAAGGATGTCAAGCATATTCCAGATATGCACCTGAATTTGATCTTTATACGCAAACTTACAAATGAAGGATATTGCAACTCCTTCATTTATGACAAATGGAAACTTACAAAAGGCTCTTTAGTAGTGGCTAGAGGTGGGAAACATACAACTCTATATATAATGCAAGCGAAGCTCTCCACCGACATAGTAAATGCCATAGAAAAAGACAGTGCAACTAAGTTATGGCATAAGCGACTCAATCACATGGGTGAAAAAGGTTTGACAAGTGTAGCCAAAAAGATGATATTGCCTAGAATGGATGAAGTACATATGGAGAAATGTGTTCATTGTCTAACAAGAAAGCAAAATAGGGTTACTTTCAAGAGCTTCCCTCCTTCCAAAATGAATAATATTTTAGATCTGATTCATTCAGATTTGTGTGGACCAATGCCAAAGTCACTTGGTGGTGCTCAATACTTTGTGACTTTCATTAATGATCATTCAAGGAAGACGTGGGTATATCTTCTAAAGACAAAGGATCATGTGCTAGATGTCTTCAAAGAATTTCATGCCTCAGTTGAGAGACAGACTAGAAAGAAGTTGAAGTGCATCCGGACAGACAATGGTGGAGAATACATAGGACATTTCCATACTTATTGCAAAAAGCATGGTATTCGGTATCAAATGACACCTCCAAAGACACCGTAGTTGAATGGCTTAGCTGAGAGGATGAACAAAACTTTGATGAAGAGAGTTAGATGTCTACTCTCACATGCAAAGTTTCCTAAAACTTTTTGGGGTGAAACCATACTCACAGTTGCACATGTGTTGAATCTTTCACCTTGTACTCCTCTCAAGATGGATGTTCCAAATAAAGTGTGGTCAGGAAAGGATGTTTCATATGATCATTTGCGAGTGTTTGGCTGCAAAGCATTTGTTCATATCCCCAAAGATGAGAAATCCAAACTTGATGCCAAAACAAGACAGTTTATTTTTATTGGCTATGGTTAAGATCAACTTGGCTATAGATTTTACGATTCGATTGTAAAGAGACTTGTCAGGAGTCATGATGTTGTATTTGTTGAATATGAGACCATTGAAGATATTATCAAAATGAAGAAAGATGTTCCTAATTCCAATAGTGACTCATCATATTTGGAATTAATTCCTCCAACATCAGTGCCAAGACAAGTTGGAGATGAAGACCAGGTTTATCCACCTGATGAAGATGATGCTCCCATAGAAGTTGGTTCGGAACATGAGGGAAATTATGATGTTTATTATCCAGTACCAACACCAGCGGCTTCTCCTATTCCAATGAGAAGAAGTGATAGAGTGAGATGACCCTTTACCTCATATCCTTAAGATGAGTATGTAACTTTCATTGATGAGGGAGAACCTGAGAGTTACGAAGAGGCTATGGATGACAAATCCAAACAAAAATGGATTGAAGTCATGCAAGATGAGATGAAGTCCTTGCATGAGAATAAAACCTTTGAGCTGATAAAGCTGCCTAAAGGGAAGAAGGCCTTGAAAAAGAAATGGGTATTCAGGGTGAAGCATGAAGGACATAGTTCCAATCCACGATACAAAGCCAGACTAGTTGTTAAAGGATTCATCGAGGTTGAGCAAATGGATGTCAAAACTGTCTTCCTATATGGTGACTTGGAAGAAGAGATATACATGGAGCAGCTAGAGGGTTTTCAGCAAAAGGGAAAAGAAAATTATGTCTACAAATTGAAGAAAAGTCTTTATGGCTTAAAACAGGCACAAAGACAATGGTACAAAAAGTTTGAGTCTGTTATGAGGGAGCAAGGCTACAAAAAGACTACTTCAGACCATTGTGTTTTTGTGCAGAAATTCTATGATGGTGATTTCATTATTATTTTGCTCTATGTGGATGATATATTGATTATTGGCCGAAATATTTCTAGAATCAACAACTTGAAAACGCAGTTGAGTAAGTCTTTTGCCATGAAAGACTTGGGGCCAACAAAGCAGATTCTTGGCATGACTATTATCAGAGACAGAGCTGCCAAGAAATTAAGGTTGTCATAGGAGAAGTACATTGAGAAAGTACTTCAAAGATTTCATATGGATAAGGCTAAAGCAATTAGTTGTCCTCTTGCTAATCACTTTAAGCTAAGTTCTAAGCAGGGCTCTTCTATAGACAAAAAGAAGGAAGATATGGAAGAGGTTCCATATACTTCAGTAGTTGGAAGTCTAATGTATGCCATGGTTTGTACATGGCTAGATATCACTCATGCAGTTGGAATTGTGAGTAGATTCCTTTCAAATCCTGGAAAGAAACATTGGGCTATAGTGAAATGGATTTTTAGGTATCTTCGAGGTTCTTCGAAAATATGCCCATGTTTTGGAAATGAAAAACCTGTGTTAGTTGGATACACAGATGCAAATATAGCTGATGATGTGGATTCTAGAAAATCTACTTCAGATTACCTGATTACATTTATAGGGGGAGTTGTGTCATGGAAATCAAAGTTACAAAAATGTATTGCACTATCCACTACCGAAGCAAAGTTTATAGTAGCAACGAAAGCATATAAATAGTTTCTATGGATGAAAAAGTTCTTAAAAGAACTTGGGTTGCAACAAGACAGTTACCAGTTATTTTGTGATAGTTAGAGTGTTATCCATCTTGGAAAGAATGCATCCTTTCATTCGAGATCAAAATATATTGATGTGAGATATCACTAGATTAGGGATGTAATGGAGAAGAAGCTATTACAGCTTGAAAAAATCCATACAGAAGAAAATGGATCAGACATGTTGACAAAAATTCTCCCAAGACAAAATTTTGAATACTATCGTTTAGCTGCTGGATCGGTGGAGCCCTCTATGTATTCGGAATGGGAAGATTTGTAAGTCCATCCTACATTGAAGAGGAAGAAAATAAAAATGTTAGGTGCAATGTTAGGTGCAACCATAAATGTTAGGTGCAACCATAAATGGTAGGTGCAACCACAATTGGTAGGTGCAACCACAAATGGTAGATGGAACCATAAATTATAGGTGTAACCACAAATGGTAGGTGCAACCACATTTGACAAATGCATCTAACATTGATATGCAATTTTTCCTATAAATAGGCAATGTCTTTGAGAATCTTCTACTCTCGTGTGCGTTGGGAATGTGAGATTGAGAAACTAGATAGAGTTATTGAGTTATAATAAAAAAGTAACAAATGATCAAATGAAAATGTGAAGTTTGTTAATGTGAACTAGGTAAAGAAAAATTATTAATTTTGTTATATTTTTTTACTTTTTATTTATTAAATTATTATATTAAAATAAAAAATATATAATATAATATAAATATAGATTGAATTGGTTATAATAAAATTTTAATATTAAGAACTTATCTAGGAAGAACTAATTTTTAAATCTAAATAGGTTAGATTATAATAATAAAAATTATATAATTTGAGTTGGATTGGAACTTATCTAGGAAGAATTAATTTTTAAATTTAAATAGGTTAGATTATAATAAAAAAAATTATATAATTTGAGTTGGATTGGGTGAGATTATTTGAGTTTTTTTTTTTTTTGCATATTGAGTCACTAAAATACTTGGAATAAGGTTATGCAAACTTTAGTGCTAAATCCTTACTAGGGCTAAAATGAATTTTTTATATGAAAGTATCAAATTTGCCAAGTCATTGATGATGATCACGTGATAAATAAAATTTAGCAATTTTATGTAACATTATGTTTATAATTAAATATGATATAGTATAATTATAATTAATATATCAAATAATTATTAATTTAAATAATATAATTAATTTTTTATCTACAATTAATTATCACATAAAAATATAATTCTTAATAAATAGACTTTATCATAAAAAAATTCTTTTAAGAATCAGTGTGCACACAGTTTTAATTAAATATATTGAAATGTATTTACAATCACACAATTACAACGAATACTAATACATATTTAAATACAAGAAATAAGAATCTGCTTTTGGAAAAGTGCTTTTAGGAAAAGTATATTAGTTGTATACAATTAATATACAGCTGATAAAATATATTAGTTGCATACAACTAATATACCATTAATGATTTATTAACACTCCACTCAAGTTGGCACATAGATATCGATCATGCCCAACTTGCTTAGTGAACCGTATAATGCCTTCTTAGAAACTCCCTTGATAAGCATATCTACAAACTACTCTTCTGTGGAAACAAAAGGAAAACTAATAAGTTTGGCATCTAACTTCTCTTTTATAAAGTGACGATCAACCTCTACATGCTTAGTGCAATCATGTTGTACTGGATTTTGTGATATATCAATGGCTGCCCGATTGTCACAATACATCTGCATAGTATTTTTGAGTTTGAAACCCAAATCCAATAACAAATTTCTTATCCACATCAATTCACAAACCCCATGAGTCATACCTCTATACTCAGCCTCAGCACTAGATCGTGCCACCACTTTCTACTTCTTACTTTTCCATGTAACCAAATATCCTCCCACAAAGGTGAAATAACCCGATGTTGACTTTCTATCTGTAATACTTCCTACCCAATCTGTATCTGTGAATCCACAGACTTCAAGAGGATTGTTGTACCTATCTCTGTTAGCAGATCAATAATGTACTTCCTCTGACACAGATATATTCCTTCTCTTCCCCCTAGCTACCTCAATTCCTAAGAAGTACTTTAGTTCACCTAAGTTTTTCATCTCTAATTCAGAGGCTAGTTGTCTTTGTAATTTATCAATCTCAATAGTATCATCACCAATGATTACCATATCATCAACATAAATGATTAGGGTTGTTACCTTCCCTCGTTGATGTTTGAGAAATAGAGTGTGGTCTTAATTACTCTGTCTGTAACCAACCTTTTGCATGAACTGTGAAAACCTTCCAAACCAGGCTCGATAGGATTACTTGAGGCCATACAAAGACTTCCTCAATTTGCATACAAAGTTACCAGGAGAATCAACTACATACCCACGTGGAAGACTCATGTACACCTCCTCGGCTAATTATCCATGAAGAAACGCATTCTTGACATCAAACTGCCGAAATGGCCAGTTTAGGTTAGCGGCAAGTGAGAGCAATACACCTCCTCGGCTAATTATCCATGAAGAAACGCATTCTTGACATCAAACTGCCGAAATGGCCAGTTTAGGTTAGCGGCAAGTGAGAGCAAAACCCGAATAGTGTTCATTTTCGCAACATGAGCAAAGTCTCATCGTAGTCTACACCATACGTTTGAGTAAACCCTTTTGCTACAAGACGAGCTTTATACCGATTTACGGATCCATCACCATTATGTTTTACAGTAAACACTCATCGACAACCAACTGGCTTTTTTCCTTGTAGTGGTGGCACAAGTTTCCAAGTATCGTTCTTCTTTAACGCATCCATTTCTTCAGCCATTTCCTTTCTCCATATTGGATCTCTCAACGCATCCTGCACTTTGTTAGGTACTGATACACCATATATTTGATTCACAAATGATTTATATGACTTAGATAATCTTTTAGTGGACATGTAATTGGCTACTGGGTATTTTGATTTTGCATGAATATTTGGTTCATACCTTTTGGCTGGTTGATCTCGAGTAGACCTATTTGGTAACACATACTGTCCAACATTAGACTCGATGCTATTAGTATCAGTAGGTGTACATACCTCAGATGAGTGACCTTCAGTACCAGAGAGTTTTTGATCAAGGGTAGGAGTAAGCCTGAGGGTACAGTTGTGTCTTCAACTTAAGTGAATTTCGTGCTTGAATACTTGGAGCATCTGCTTCTGCAATGACTGGATTCAATGAATTAGAAGTCTCATTTGGTCTCATTGGAACATCAGTTGGTGATTCTCCTAATGCCTCCCATCACCATGATACAGTTCTTCAAAATATGTATTCTCCCCCTGACGAGCATTATCAGGTGAGGAAAAATAACGCATGTCCTCAAAGAAGGTAAAATCCATAGTGACATAATACTTTCTAGTCGGTGGATGGAAGCACTTGTACCCTTTCTGATAACTTCCATACCCAACAAACACACATTTAATTGCCCGGGCATCTAATTTAGACCTTTGATTTTTAGGAACATACACAAAAGCAACACAACCAAATACATGGGTGGGAAGATTATGGAAGGATGATGAGGAAACGTAAGATGCGAGAATTTGGAATGAGATTTTTCCGTTAAGGACACTAGACAGGAGACGATTGATGAGATGGGCGGAAGCTTGTACAACATCACCCTAAAGGTATTTTGGCATATAAGCACTAAATAAGAGTGCACGAGCCATATCAAGTAAATGACGATTTTTTTCTTTCAAACACTCCATTTTGTTCTGGTGTTTGCGAACAAGTAGTTTGGTGAATAATCTTATGTGTTTTGAAAAAATCTTGAAAAACATGATTAACATATTCCCCCCATTGTAAGAACTTAAGATCCGAATGATGCCATTGTATTGTGTTTGAACGAAGGTATGAAAATTTTGAAAAACTGAAAAAACTTCATCTTTTGTTCTAAGAAGAGAAATCCACGATAACCTTGTACAGTTATCGATAAACGAAACAAAATATCTCATACCCGATATAGTGGGCTCTTTAGATGGTCCCAAAACATCAGAATGAATTAATTCAAAAGGAATAGTACTTTTATTAGAAATACTAGGAGAATAATTAATACGATGACTCTTGGCCAAAACACAAGTCTCACAATGTAAAACAGTCTCACTAACACCAATAAATAAAGTGGGCATGGTTTTTTCATAAGACTAAAAGATGGATGCCCTAAGCGGCGATGCCATAACCAAATTTCACTTAGCTTATCGGAACTAGAAGTCAATGCAGTGCATGTCCGTGCTCCTGGTTTCTCCCCTCCGTAGTTATGATCCAAACGGAACAATCTACCCCTCAGATACCCTCGACCAATTATTTCCCTGGTAAGAAGATCCTGAAAAATCACATACATAGGATAAAAGGTTACAAAACATTTAGACTCAATATTCAACTGTGGGACAGATATTAAGTGATGAGATAAGTTAGGTACATATAAAATATTATGAAGCTGTAAAGATGGAGTGATATGAACTGACCCCTTTTCTAAGACATGAAAGGCCTCACCATTAGCATTCGTAACATAAGACACTGGTGGGGGAGATAACTTATTAAAATAAGATTTATCATAAGTCATATGATCAGATGCACCAGAATCAATAATCCAAGTATTAGACCCAACAGAGTGAGAAACATTTAAGGTCATACCAATCTTACCACGACCAGCTATTGAAGCTGTAGGGATACCTCTACATTCCATAGGATGATTCTATCCATAGTAGTCTGGTTCTTAGACAATTTGCATTGCAGCTGCTTTTTCTTTAGAACGATGCCTCTGTTGTCGTTTTGCTCCATAGTAGTTTGCTTTTGGTTTCAAGTGTGGATACAGTTTCCAACAAGTCTCACGAAGATGCCCCTGTTCATTGCAATAAGAGCAGTGAGAACGAGGGCGATTGGTAAAACCTAGTGGAGGTCCCTACTGATGAAGTGGAATTTAATTTTGCTGTTGGAGGAAAGATGCCTTTGATTTGGCTTGAATGGCTAGGCTTGATACCTCAACATGTGCCTGATGAAGACTCTCTTGCTGAGATTCGTCTTTACGGATGTATGTAAAGGCAGTAGTCAAGCTCGAAGGGTCTGACATTCGAAGCAATTCGCCTTTAGCACTATTATGTTTTGTATCAAGGCCTCTTAAAAAGGCATGACTCGTTCAAGCTCCTTCTCCTTCTGGTACCACAAAAGGTCTTTTGGATTTTTAATTTTACACGGGCGTTTCTGGTCAATTTTAGCCCATACATTTTTCAGCTTGGTAAAAAAAAAAGATATTGGTTGTCCATTTTGCTGCATACCAACAGCTTTGCACATGAGTTCATGAACTTGAATAAAGTTAGACTCATTTGTATAAAGGTCGCTTAAGGTATTCCATATGGCCTCAACAATTTCACATTCCTCCACCATTTGTAATATATTATCAGTGATGGCTCTAAATAGAATTGACATGACAAAGCCATCATCATATTCCCACCTAGTATAGGCTTCTATATCATCTTGACTAGGAGCCCTGATTGATCTAGATACATGTCTCATCTTATGCATCCCACGAAGATAAACAGACATAACTTTTTTCCATGTTCGAAAATTTGTACCATTAAATTTAGTACCCCCGAAAGAACCAATTTCTGAACTCTTAACAGAAACTTCAAAATTTGGAACTTTATGAATTCTGAAAACTTGATGTTGTCTTAAATCTTCCATTGAAATAATAGTAAAAAATATATTGTACAGCGGAATAAAGATTTTGGATTTTTGGGCCGGGTTGGGCTGATAAGTGTTTGGGCTGATGGGCTTGTATTATGGCTGATGGGCTTGGGCTGATTAGGGTTGAGCTTAAAAATTGAAAAGAAAAAAAACTGAACAGAGCAATGCAGGGCTGTGCGGACTCATAGAGAATGTAGGGGTGAAGTTGGACGGCGCATAGGGGTGCACGAGCTGGACGGCGCAGGGCTGGTGCGTAGGGTTGGATGGCGTAGGGCTGGACGGTGCAAGGGTGGTCGACACGGGCTGGACAACGTAGACTGGACGACGGATCTGCAACTGCTATGCGAACTGAAGAGTGCGAGAAGATTAACGACACTGCATAAAAAACTGGAGGCGGCGCTGCTGCTCAGAAACCGGTAAGAAATTTTTTTTTTCTTTCATGCTTTGATACCAAATTAAATATATTGAAATATATTTACAATCACATAATTACAATGAATACTAATACATGTTTAAATGTAGGAAATAAGAATCTAGTTTTTGGAAAAATGTTTTTAGGAAAAGTATATTAGTTACATACAATTAATATACAACTGATAAAGTATATTAGTTGTATACAACTGATAAAGTATATTAGTTGTATACAACTAATATACTATTAATGATTTATTAACAGTTTTAACACGCAGGCAACGACAACTAATTAGATAGAATTTCTTGTTTTGTTTTGTTTTGTTTTATTTTATTTTATCGATCTTGATACAGGTAGTCTATCAGTAATTACCACTTACCAGTTATTTAGATTGTTTATTTTGGAGTTTGCATATATAAGAAGTCATTTTAATATATTAGTATAATTAATAATGTAAATATAATATACTAAATTTATATAATTAATAAAAAAAATTACAAATAGTTTATACCATTAATAAAAAATTTAATAATAAACTTATATCAATAATAATTTTTTTTATAAATTTATTATAATAATAATAATATATTTGTATCATTAATTATATTTGAATACTATTTTATTATTAAATAAAATTAGATAATATATATGTTTGTGATTTTTGTAATAGTTAGATATTATATTTATTAATTTATCTTATAAAAAATATTATATATTTTAAATTTAATATATAATATAATATTATTAATAAATATATCTCACTAAATTCCATCAAATAAAAATATAATAGTACACAATTATTATGGCGTACTGAAAGAAGGCTAATAATTGTTTAATATATTGTTTGAACTCAACTGGGAGGAAATGGAAGAAAACTTAGGTGGTAGGTCAATAGCTCCCCATATTCACGGTTTAATTTGCCACTCTTCGGGTATAATATGAGAGAGAGAGAGAGAGAGAAATAACATGTAATAGTGAGAGTGAGGGAACAGTGAGAGCGAAGTTGGGTGAGTCTTTGTCTATTATAAGGGGTAATTTCATGGTTTGTAATTAGTAAGTTATTTTTAATATTATAAGTTTGGGTTATTTTTACATAATTATTTATATAATTTTATTTTTATTAATTTTGTTAAAAAATCACTATTATAAAAATGATACATGGTCTCATTTTTTTTAACAATGATTATAAATTTATAACCACGGTTATAAAATTCAAGACATAAGTAGTAAAGATCATAGACTCTTACATATGTTTTTGGTTTTTAACCGAGATCATAAACGTATCATTTAGTTACAGTCTTTAAAAGATCAAAGTTATAGACATACATTTGGTCTCAATATTATAAACGATCGAGACCATAGACATACCATTTGAACACGGTTTTTAAAAAAACTAAGACCAAATGATGTGTTTATATGCTTGGTCTTTTATAAGATTATGACTAAATTGTATATCTATTGTCTCAGTTACACTTAAACCGTGAACATATATATCTCAATTAACACATGTTTTCAATATAAATTATAATATTAAAAATCATATTATATTAAAATTAAAAGTATAATTACATTTAAGAGTTTATACACTAAAACATAACAAAATCTTACTAGTTAGTTAATTAAAGTGTTCCAAAGTTTATTATGATATGTAGAAAAAATAAAAAAAACATATCCTGAGTATAGAATTCACCATATTTATATGATAATTATAATTGGATTCTTTATGATTTTCACTTAAAAGGAATGAATCATTCAATAGTTTAATTGCATGTAATCTCATAAATGCTGAAACCAAACACTTTTTACTGAACTACTTTACTTCAGGATTACTCACTTTACTAAGTGAAGCATACTTTATTCCCTTGCAACACAAGAAAATAACTTGAACTAAACACCTTTTAATGAACTGTTTCACTTCAGGATTGCTCATTTTATTGAGAGAAACATGTTTTTTTCCTTTACAACACAAGAAAATAACTTGAATATTTCTTTGACCACTTAGAGGTAAAATTGACAAATATTTCATTGTGTGAACTATTCATTTACTTAAATAGGTAACTTTTTTGAATATATGTGCAGGATTTTTGCCTATGTGTATTCTCTAGTAAACATTTCCAACATGCACATGCCAAAGGAACATATGTCAACAAGTTCATTGTATTCATTTTCATAAAGTTCAAGAACTATAAATTTTGTAGTTTTTGTATTGATATAAAAAGAAAAAAAATTAATTAAAAGATGAATAACCCAAAAACCTCAAAAAAAAATATAAAATCATTACCGATAACACTAGGAGAAGTGAACTACTACATAACTGTTACCGGTCCAAGATCTCCAATTTTAACTTCTCCATTGTTTTCATTAATAAATGTATTATCACATGTTAAGTCTCTATGAATAATAGAAGGATCATAAGTATGTAGTTAGTACAATCCTCAAAGAATCTGCCTCACCCAATTCTTTGTGGCCTTTGTATCGACATACTTATGCTTCTTGTAATACTTAGATCCTAACATAACAATACATGATATAGATTAACATAACATCCAAGAGAGAGCAAGATTTAAAAATAATGAGAAAATAAATCAATTGAACTTATTGCCTTAAACTCCTTGAAGTGAACAACTCAGTTATGAAATTGACAATCTTGTTATTTTCATCCACCCAAGATTTGTAAAACTTCATAATATTTTCATGCTTCAATGACTTCAACAAATGAACTTCTAAATACAAATTTTCGAGCTACTTTGGTGACTTTAATACATGCTCAATATGTACTAGGTTCCAAGCTACTCCTATTCCATCAACTTCATAAAATGCCCTATATCTACATATATATAAGGGTGGAGGGGGAATGCACTAAAAGTGACCCTAAGTTAAAATGATGAACTCGATGCAATGAAAAATAGTCTGAAAGAATGAGAGGCACAAAATACATACAAATTCTTAACTGCTTATATTCCCAAGATTATGTCATACTAAAGACATTAAACCAAGATAGATAAAAAAAATGATGATTTCTCCAAATGTTTAAATCTGCACGAAGATAAGTATACATATCCCTTTGTCGTGAATTGCAAAGAATAATAAGATTCTAAATTCAAAAAATAAAAGACAATGGACAAAATAAAAACATCTAAAATAAAGACTCCCTCAAAATTATACAACATTGATTGTAATTTCTTTTGTTGACTAATTGATGTGTAGAGTTGAAGGTCAAATTAATTTTAATACCTTTTTGGAAAGCTTTGACTAGAACTTTTCTACTATTTTGTTTTGCATGAGAAAAATAGTGTTGTGAAATCCATAGGATTGGAGGGTCACAATTGATGAACGTGTGGAACTTTATCAGAAAGACGTTGAAGACTTATCTTTTTGATGCCTTAACAAGCTCTTTGTCATGTTGTTTATGTTGATAACTTTATGCAATAGCATTCACAATCTTTACATAAAATTTTAGAAGAAACAACCATACGAATAGAAAAGAAAAGTAAACAACAAAAAAGGTAAATAATGCTAGCCAAACAAGAACATTAGATTATCAAGCTCTTGAGTTGAAAGTTCACCAACTCTATAGTTACATAAGGATCTATAAAATCAAAGACCAAGTGAGAGAGAATGATATGAGATTAAAATATTTTATTATTTATCAAACATATTTGTTCAAATAAATTATAAAATTAGATTAAAAACAAATAAAGACATCATTTAACAACTCTAAAAGATTACATCTAGAGCTTAAAAAGCTTAAAGAGTATTTTACAACCCTATTACTTTTGCTAATATTAATACGTATTTTTAAGAGGATTCATTACAAAAAATTGGCATGTAAGTAACAAACACCAACTTGTACGCAACTAAAAAAGATCATATTTTCAATGGAACTAAAAAAGTCAATAAATATTGTATCTAGAATGAAGTATTGTAAGTTTTCCAAAACTCATTACCCTAAATTTCATAAAATGGAAGCAGAACAATTAGCAACGTAAAAACTCAAAATAAGAAATGATGTAAATAGAGACTATAAAAGTTCAAAAACGCAATAAGCGATCAAGTAGAGGTCAATACCTGGTTGGTTCTACCAACTATTTGGAGAACAAATTAAACTAATGGGTTGGAATGAGAAGCAATGGAGGTAAATGATCAAGAAACGCTAGAAATGTTACATGAAACTAGGGTTGGAAAGGAATAGATAGGGGTAAAGTAGAGCTCGGTACAATCAGAGGTGGGTGGAGTTAAGGGATATTGCAATGGAAAATGCCAAAGAAAAGCTACGAGGTTAGGGAAAAGAAGAAGATAGAAGTTGGGGAAATAGAAAAAAGAAAAAGAAAGAAAAGGAAAGGAAAGGAAAGAATAAAAAAAATTGATGTGGTGTAATAAATAAAAATATATATGAAATTAATTAAGAGAAAAATGAAAAAATTGTGAAGTAATTTTTTATTTTTTAAAAAATAAATAACATATAATATATTATTTGATTTTGGTTTTAAAAAGATTGAAATTCTATTATTTTAATTAGATCGCAATTATTTAATAATCATGATTATATAAATTTATTTATATATATTTAAATAATTTTTATAATTTAACTTATGATCACGGTTACTGATAAAAATCGAGGTTGTATATACACATTATGGTTACGATATTTTATTAGACTGTGCCTAAAATCTTAAAACCTTGATTTTTAAAAATACAATAACTAAATTTTCGAGATTAAATATCACTATTTTAATAATAAATGTATATACTTTTATGCTATAAGGAAAGAAAAAGTTATATACACTGCATAAAATAATGAAAAATAAAACTGATCATGCTTTGCAATTGAACAATTTTTTTATGAAAAATAAAATGAAATAAAATAAGTTCATTAGTGTAATCTTTTTTTATATATAACTTGAGTAAAGTTATACATACATTCTTAGTATAACTCTATTACGTGGATATATATCATTTAAATTATTAATTAAGTGGTTTCTATTATTTTATCATTTAAATTGATTTATGTATTAAATTATGATAAAAATAAATAAATAATGCTAAGTATAAATACTTTTGTATCTATATATATTATATGACATATCAATATATTTAAAAATAAAATAAAATGAAATATCACTTCAATTTTTAAAATAATTAAATGCATGTCATAATTTGTTTTCTCAATGTCACAATCCATTCAAAAATATTAGGTACTTTTAAAAATAATATTATATATAATATTAAATTAAAAATATAATATCTTAAAATAATTATACACCACTTAATTATATTATAATATGTTAACTTATGAACGCGTCAAATTATAATAAAGAGGCATTTTTTCTTTAAAAAACCTTCTAGAGTTATTCTCACCGCCCTTCCGGGAATTCATTCAAAGTTGACATCTATCTTTAATAAAGGTTCTTTAAAACAAGGAAAACATGACAAATAATAAATAATTAAAAAAACATTTGATTGTAATTAAAAAAAGTCTATATAACTCATAAGAAAATACCTTTTCTACACATTAATTTCTAGAAGGTTCTCATTTCTTCATTTTTGACGCTGGATAACTAGAAAATGAGGGGAAAGTGGTTATAAATTTAGATATATCAATTTTGATACATTTATTATGACCGTAACCCAATGATAGTCATTATACTTGAAAAATGGTGTTAACCTCTAACATGTTAACTAAATAGTAATATTAAGTTAACTAATATATGATTTGATTTGATAAGAGTGGGTTAGTTTGAATGTTTAATTTGGCCGTGCATATTTCTAGAGAAAAAAATTGCATAATATTATTCATATTTTTTAAACTCATTTACTATAGTTATATTTATAAATATTTTGGCTATTTTATTCACTATAATTTTATGATTTTCTAAAATTCTTAAAACATTTATCAACCCTTTTAATAAATTAAATTAAAATTAATTTAAATTTTAATAAAAAAATCCAAAAAGTTAAGATTGATAAGTAATTAATGAATACAATATAAAAAAATTTAAAAAACACGAGAAAAACTATCTAATGTTGCATAAGTAAACTAAACAAATGTCAAACTACCCTTATTTGCGTAACTTGGTATCCTAATCGCGTTTGAGTTTGCCGTGCGTGTCAAAATCGTAGTCAGTCAACAAGCCGCCGATTGAATAGTCAAAGATCATAAACTCTGCATTTCTCTGTACTCATGATTACTTTTCTCCAAAATCACCAACACCATATATATATATATATATATAAATTAGCTTCCACATACATTTCTCAAAGCTTCGTATCTCAATCTCCTCTGTTTACCTTGTCTCAGTTTTTATATCCAGATTCCAGAAACAATAAAATGGAATATTTTGCTTTCCCAATTTTTGGGTTTGTGCTGTTTGCACTTTTGAGTTTGGTTTACGGACAAGGCATAGCTCCATCCCCAGCAGCTGAGGCTCCATTTAGCGATGGTACGTTCCAATTCCTTACTTCAATACTTCATCAGTAGTTATTAGTAGTTTTAGTTTTTGGACAATCTCAATCTTTTTATCAACGAATAAGTACTACGTATTGTCTCTTTTCTTTTTCTCCCTTTTCTAAAAGTGCTTATTCTTTGTATGTTTCTTTTAAATTATAGGCACAGCGATTGATCAAGGAATTGCTTATACCTTACTTTTTGTGGCCCTTGCAATTACATACCTCTTCCATTAATTCTTGGATTTTCACTGGCTTCTATGTTCTATACATATGAGTTTATTCTATTCTATTGATTCGGCTTAATCTTTACGTAATTTCTCCTTTTATTTATTAGGAGAAACTGCTCTACTTTTTTCCATGTAAAAATTCAAAATTTATTATTAATAATAAAAAGAGATTATTATTGTTAAACAGAGACAGCTTTCTATGTGAACTAATTATAGGTGTTTTCTTTTTCCTGAGAAATGCTAAGCATGCTTATCCTTACTATAATTTTAAAATAAAAAAAAGTTGTTTATCTTTTAAATTAGTTTTATCATATATTATATTATTAGTACTTCAAATATAAATGTAGGTGCATTTAATATTTTTCTTTTCAATTATTTGAGAAGAAGATGTGTAAGTGGAAAAAAAATAGGCAAGCATTTATTTCGATATTTATATCATTTAATTTAATATTTTAGATTTTTTAATTAATTATTATAATAAAAAATTAGAAAACTTGATTAATAAACACCATGTAAAATTACAATTTTATTATTTTATTTATGATATGTATTTATAATTTTATATATATTTTAAATAATTTAAATATTTTGATTAAATTGATTCATTTTTAATTAAAAATAACCAATTAAAATAAAGAATAGGTGAGGTATGCATAAATATATTAGATTAGGTCACTTAATTATTTAGATTTGAAATATTATTATTTAATTATATAAAAAATATCAATTAAAAATAAACTATATTATTTTTAATTAAATAATTAAAATTAAAATTTTTAATGTAAATAAAAGTGAAATTTAGCATCATTTTATAACTCTGTATTGTAAGTTCGAACCTGTCATTCTTTATTAAAAAAAACAATGTATTTAATACTAAATTATAATTACAACCAAAAGCAAAAGTCCACACTCGTATCTTGAAAATCCTGCCTAAGAAGGCCAAAACCACGCGTGAAATGTGCATGGACTAGGAGGGACCGATCAATCAAGCGGTTGGAAAATTTCCATAAATAATCGTCACAAACATCCCTACAACACCGGACTGAGATTTATTATTCTGCAGGAACTGAGGAAAAAAAAAAAAGATTCAGTATCCCAAATCCCAATTTATAACCTTTGAATCTATTCAACAATTCTAACTTTATATCATATTATCGATTTTTTTAAAACATTAATTGGAATTATATTTTGTTATACAATCACTATGTGATGAGCTTTCAATATTTAAATTACTAATAAAATGATGAAATTTAATAAATATTACATACTATAATAACTCAATCTTATTTTGATAATGAATAATTATCACAGTTAACTTTTTTTCTATATATATTCTTTTCTTGTAATCTAGACCTATTGTCTATATTAAGTAGCATTTAAAAATAGTTATTTATTTTTCATGATATTATGTATAGATCCAATATATTATAACAAATTTTAAAAAAAATATTTGTGAAATATACAATGAAATTTGATGAGTAAGATTTTGAATAAATATTTATATAATCTTTTTATGTTCGAAGAAATGAATCATCATAAATATCAACACATATGATGTCGTCAAATGTTCGAGAGTTTTTCTATTCAATTATTTTTTTCTTCATTGGATATCTTGTTTGTACACTCTTTTTTTTTATTTCTTGAAACTATAATGAGTTATAAACAGAATTTGAAATGATCAAATTTTTGATGATTATATCATATATGATTGAGTTGTGAAAACTTTTAGATAAGTATATTAGATTTAAGTTGAATTCTTTTTAGTTAAAGAATATATTTTGAGTTATTTTGGAAGAGATTCTCTAAAAAAAATACGGGATTCGACTTCTGACGACAAATGTTATGGGATGGTGGTCCCACCTATGAGATCATATCAATATGAAAAAGAAATATTTGAATATCAATCTTATTTATATCATCAAACTCAATGTGTGCTCTTAGTCCAGTAAATATTGTTTATTCTGGTGTTATACAATCATTTTACGTAGCAATGTAAATCTTTATATTAGATCCATTTTTTTTTATTTGTTTATGTCATATCTTTAATAACGAGTTGGTTACAAATGGAAACTAAACATTTTGCAATTTGAGAAGTTGTTACTAAAGGTCGTAATGAATTGCAAATTAAAATTATATTTTTTATTAAGATTATTTTTTATCATATTTATATGATAATTTAGCATTAATTAATATATTTTGTTAATTGAGATACTCTTTTTTATAAGCGGAATGTACTAAATTATACACAATTTCAACACTTTAGGTTTGAAAAAAAAAACTCAAAAAATTTCCCTACAACTTATATGGTTTAAATTGTGATTTGTTGGTTTAAATTAGGAATATTAATTTGGATTATAACTTAGAATACAAACTTAATATGATAAGAATTATTTTTAATTGTAATTAATTATTAATTTTTTTATATTTATAAAAATATTATTATTTTTTACAGTAACAAATAAATAAATTATTTAAAATTAATTTAATTTTTTATAGTATTAAAAAATATCAACACTAATATTAACACATATGTCACTAATAATATATTTCAAATACGTATAATTCTTATTTTATTTTAAATAACTTGAAACTATATCAAAGTATAACTTGACTCAGAAAAAAAGTTTGCGCAATAAGAAAACTTACTTTTTAAGTTTATTTTTTTTTCTTTTTCAAATACTAATATCAATGCTTTTTACACGTGAGTAAACATATTTCACCGTCTAATATATATATAAATTTGTAAAAAAAATAAAATATTTATAAATTATATTTTAATTTATATGCAAATTTTACTTAATTATAGACTTAAGGGGTTAATTCAAGATAAATAAACTTGTTGAGATGATATACATTAATTTTTTAAAATTATATGATAATAAGATACAAACTTTGTTAACAGTGAAAAACAAAAGTTTTCGATATAAATCAAGACAGTTAAAAATTATAAATATGTGTCAATATTCTTACCTATATTCTAAAAAAAAGCCCAAAACAATTTAGTACTACTAAAATTGTTAAGTTTATATTTTTGAATGCATTGTACATTCTTATAATATTAATTTTTTTTCATTTTGTATATAATTTAACAATACATTCTATTTAATCCATACACCACCAAATTAACACATAACATATTTAGTTATACAGGAAAAGTTAAGGAGAATATTTTAAAAAGAAAATTACAAAGCAAAATCAATAAGTGCTTTAATATGATGTGAGTTTGAACCCTGTTTAAAATGGAAAGATTTGAGTTTGTAGTACTATTCAAATAACGTGTTTATGTGTCTAATCACTATTTATAAATAAATATAAAAACAATTTGAAAGTTTAATTTTTTCTTGGTCATGGTACAATAATATAAAATTTAATTTCTTTAATTAAGGAAAAGAGACATCACATGTTATATAAGAAGTTTCTAGTAGAACCTAGCCAAAAAGAAAAGTCATATTAGTTAAACAACATTATATTAAGCAGCTTGTTGACATTCAATAGATATACACAATATCACATACAAGTATTTTAGCTAAAAAATCACACACAAGCATATTTTAACTTTGGATAAAGAATTCAAAATTGATAATAACATATATTCGTGAACAATTGAGTTGTTTATTAAATTGTGTTGATAATAGATGTGTTTCGTACCTTTTGAAAATGATAATTTCAAAAAGAATGCATTGTATAATTTGATTTGCTTAACCATAAATAACGGGCACACACAAAGCTTTAGAATTGTTATAAATAAAAAAATTGATAATTGATATTATTGCTTAAGGGTCTCGGTTGCTTTTACTTATAAATATATTGTTTGTTTTGATTTTTTGTATCAATAAGTTGCCGTTTTAAATATTGTGCTTGTATGTTTGCTTATATGCATATTTAAAGTGGGGGAAACCATATATTATAATTTTTTAAGTAATTGTATTGTAACTGAAAGTAAATTATGCATGATTTAATTTTAAAATTAAATATATATCTATTAAATAGTAGGAGTTTTATTTGGTGAAAATTAAATGATATTGGTTATGTATGAATTTAATGTGAAATTAATTATAAATTAATTTTTAACATATTGTAATGTATAAAAATATCATATTTGCAAACTATGTGATAATAAAGTTAAATTAGTAAAAAAAATTCAAAGTAAAAAACTCATATTATTTAATTGATATAGATATAAGTAGTAAATAGACGAGATATCCTATTAATACATGATTACCCAAAGAGATATCAATTGGAAACTTTTGTTTTTTGGTATCGTATTATTATTTTAGATATATATATATATATATATATATATATATATATTACATTATAAGTTTTATAATTATTTAAAAAAATATTTTAGTTTGAATTTTATGTGTTTAGCTTCTAATAATGAATAACATGTTATCTGCTTTTTAAAAGGTATTTGTAAGATAGATTTTTATATTTTTCAACATTGTTCTCCCTAATTTTGGAGTAATTTGGCTATAGTAATTATAATAATTAGTTTGATTTTTTAAAACAATTTCATTGTAAAATTTATATTTTTAAAATTTGAAAATACAATATATTATGAATATACTATCGAATTAAAATAACTTAATATAATTGAATGGTACAAAAAATTGTAGACATAGAGGAAAAATATAACTTACCACATATTCTATTTTATTTTTGTTAATACTTTTTTGTTTTATTTAATTTATTAGTTAGTTAGGATTTTAAAAAATAATGTTAGGGATAAAAAGATAACCTTTAGTTATTTTACACTTTAATCACCCATTAATTACATTTATTTTTAACGGAATAAACTAATATCACTAATCTCTTAACACTAATTTGATCTATTAAAAAGTTAATGGGATTTGTAATCTATAAGGGATAATTTTAAAATTCAAATGTATTTTTAAGAATAATTTCAAGACTATTTAAACATTTTTATTTATTTATTATTGCTTAATATTGGTACCTTACTCATATTCTAAAAAAATATTCATATAATCAAGAATAATTAATTTTTTTATTTCATCTTTTTATCTCTTTTTCCTTTTTTATCTTATTTTCTCTCATCTTTTTTCACATATTTATTTATTGGTATAAAATTCTCTTTAATTTTTTTTCTATTAAATTTTAAACCTTAAATATTAAACTTTAAACTCTAAACATTAGACCATAACACTAAATCCTAAACTCTAAGAGTAAATTATAAATCTAAATACTAAATACTAAATACTAAATTCTAAACTTAAATATTAAACTCAATAATAAAGAATAAGAAAAAGAAAACATAAAGAATATAATGATAAAATGAGTAAAAATAATAATAATAATTTTATAGGATCGAGAAAATGAGTAGAAATAATAATAAATTTTTTAAAGATTAAATTAAAATATTTTTGAACTTTTTGTAGGTATATTAATACAAATTTGTAAACTCTAATCTTAAACCCACTTACACAAAATGGTTTGAAAACACTAAGAGAAACGGTTAAAAACCCTATGATAAATTAAAAACATTCCTAAAAAGATAATATTTAAATTTAGAAGCATATTAATTTTATGGATATTACACAACAAAGATTCAATGGTGATAAGAAATCACAATGATTGTAAATTCTTTGATAAGTCTATTTGTAAAGAATAATAAGACTAAAAATCTCTAACTTTGATTATAAATCAAATTATATATGAACTAAAATATGACTAACAAAAACTTAATTAACCATATATACGTTCAAAAATAAAACCTTAAAAAAAAGATTATAAGCATTTGAACATGTCAAATTATGAAATTAACAAATTAACCATACATGTCGTAGAACACATTAAATTATGATGCAACGAGGTCTAAAAATGGAAAACTAAATTATCTCAAGATCCTCATGTTATGACACGCTTTAAATCATATTACGGTGCACCTTTAATTTTCTGAATCAAATTTTTTTAAGATTTCTAACCGTAACTTATTAACCCATTTTAACTTAGTAATATTTTAAACTTAAAGTTTTTTATTTCTATAAATAATAGATCCAATTGGAAGACTCTTTGGTAATGCTCCTTGATTCTTATCATATATTTTATTTTTTACTAAATAAATACATTTTAAATAATTTAATTACTTTAAAATATAACTCAAGGATTTTGATAATAATAAATACTAAAAAATTAATATGGATATTAATAAGTTATCACACCTATTTATATGGAGCATATTTGAGGTGGGATGTAATCACTAGCAGTCCCTCTTTATAATGAATTATTATTATTATTATTTGAATGAAAAAGTTTGAAATAAATTGCTGTGTGTATCCATTAGTTATTGTAGGTAGATTGATTAGGTTTAATAATTTTTTTATGACATTTTATTCCACAAGTTTTAAAAAAATAATAGTTTAATTCATTAACTTTAAAGTAATACTTTAGTCTATATAGTTAAATTTTAGGTTCTTAATTTTTTTTGAGTTTTAATATGAATATTTGTTGAATCATTTTTTTAAAATAAATTTTTAAAAAATAGAAAAATATAAAATTAATCATTTAGACTTGTTATATCAATTTTTCAAATATATTAAATTAAATTGTTATTAAAAAAACTGATGGAATTAAGTAATCCATTCCAAAAGTTTAATAGACATATTCCATCATCAGTTTAAAAAGTTATAACATTTTGAGTTTAGAGAAAAATAGTGAAAATAGTCCTTGAAGTTATTGGTTGATATTGGTCATGGCCAATGCAAACAAGAGAGAATAAACTAAGGTAAAAATAACAGATAATTTATTAAATAAGGTAAAGATTCTTATTTATAATTTATAATAAAATAATTGATTTTGTGATTTATAATTTTTTTTCTAAAAATAGTCGCTAATATATTTAGTAGTAATTTTAATTTAGTGATTTTGAAGGAAAAAAAAATCAAAAATCACTTACAAGTTTTTTGTTAACTTTATGGTTTTTTTTTAATTTTTTTAAACTTATAAAATATTGGGTGTTTATTTACAAATTTTATGTTTTTAACATGTTCTTCAAATACTTATAAATATAAAAATGGTAAGACTTGATTTATTCTCTAAAATAATATTTAGTAAAAATAAAAAAAATCAAATCCAAAAATTTTATTTTAAAGATTTATAAATCACCTTATATTTGGTAGTGATTCCTTAAAAAAATCAAAAATCAAAATAAAAAATAGTTAACAAATATACACGATTGAAAAATGAATTAGAAAAATAAAAAATCAAAATTATTATGAAAGAAACCATAAATAATTTACTATGCACTTATTTTTATATATATTCATAGCAAAATTTTCTTATAAAACATATTATACATCCTATCTCCAAAAATATCATCAAAGATATGTTATACCAAAACTAACAAAGCTTCTTTCGCACATGTAAAATTGCTTGAGAAACTTGAACGTTTCTATTTTGCTCGGTAATATTCCTCCCTTGAATGTTGTTACTTCAACGACATCAAATATATTTAATGATTTTTTTTTAAATTTTACCCAAATAAACCTTCTTACATGATAAACGTTATCCACCTATTTGGGAAACATTTTAACATACAAACCCCAATATTATTCTCTTATCATTTTTAATTAATTTTGATCAACACATTAATTTAATTCAAAATCAATAGATAATTTTTATTAATTTTATTTTTTTGCTAATTCTTTAATGAGTTGGCTACTTTTGAAGCATTATTCAATTTAGAGGATGTTGATGGCCGTGATATGATAATTGACATAAGGATACCCCAACTTGCGTTTTTTGTAATAAGAAATCATGTGTCGATGAATTGTGATTAAATACCATTAAGTATGTATAGAGATGACGATGGTTCAGTTTGGTTAAGATCTAAATTGAACAGTAACGATCTGTTGTACAGTTTGAACTTAATAATTTTAATTCATTGGGTTTGAGTAGTATTTGTCGGTCAAAAATTTGACCCATTGAACCTTTGATTTTTTTTAATAATAAATGTAATATAATTTAAATAAGAAAGATACCAATCTTATCACAAATACTTCGTATAAATCACATATAACTAAAAATATTAATTATTTAAAATAATAATAGTTACAAAAATTAAATTAACTTATCAAATGTGTTATTACTAAAACTAAGTCAGGCGATACTTACGAAACAATTCTTATGCATTATTACATGTAGAGTAACTTTTTAATAGTCTTTTGGGTAAATTTATTTTAAAAAAAGTTATAAAAATATTATCCTCAAATCTCCTTAAATATTAAAAGAAAAACACATCATACTATAAGAATTTTAATGATAAAATTAATGAATTTAACTAGTATTAATAAAAAAATTATATATTAATAATATATATTATATACATTCTAATTACACCACATATCTTTTTATCTATAACAATATTTAAAATAAAAAATATTCACCAAATGATTCGTAAATAATAAGTAAAGTAAATAATTTCTAAGATAAATGATGGCATATAAGTGGATTATGGACTGTTTCTGTGAAGTAAATTATTAAATGTTATAATTGATTAATAAAAAAAACTATTAAAAAAAATAAATATTTGATGGCTTAAATTGTTTTTATATTTTATAATAAAATGGATAATATTTTGTCTTGTTTATATGATTATTTATTCGTCGTAATTTAATTAGTATAGATTGAGTAATCATAAAACCACATCAAATGTTAAATGCATGCAAAATATTTGAATTTTAGTATAAATATGTAAGTATTTTAATTATTTGGAAATTTTTTTTCGTGAACTTTTATAAAGATTGATATTTGAAATTTAATTTGTCTTGTTTAAAAAAGTGAATTTTTTTACCATAAGTTTG
Organism: Hippophae tibetana; assembly: GCA_037013495.1. Classification (NCBI taxonomy): domain Eukaryota; kingdom Viridiplantae; phylum Streptophyta; class Magnoliopsida; order Rosales; family Elaeagnaceae; genus Hippophae; species Hippophae tibetana. Next base: position 1,160,838 of record CM072809.1, on the reverse strand, counting down.
TAGTTTAATAGGATATATAAAGGGTTTATGATTTGAATTTTAATTATAGCATGTGAATAACGTGGTTATTGAAAAAATAAGAAGAGAGAAATTTTGAAATAAATATTTGTGTAATGCAATGAATAGAAATTGTAAATTTGCTAAAATAGTAAATAGAATCATAAAAGGCAAGCTAAAAAAAAATTAAAAAACATATTTTATACTTTTATTATTATTAGAAAAAAAATACAAACTCATAAAAACACAAGTAAATATTAAATTTTATTTAAATAAAATATAATATGTCAATCATTCTATTTTTCTCTGTTTTATGCCCCACTATTCTATCAGGTTTTTTAAAACTCAAACCAAGATTGAGCTCTCTATTCGCCCATCTTTTTTAGCGTATGTACTACAAATGATTAAAAAAATTAATCATGTCACAATTACTCTATATATATAGTTTCATTTTAAATTTTTATCCGGAAAAATATATGTTCATTTTTTATACGATCTAAATAAATATATATTTTTTAATAATATATGAAAAAATAAATCGTATGTTTTTTTATTGAGAGAATTAAAAGTAAAATCATACAAGTATAAAAATACCAACACGATATTATCAATATTATCACAATAATATATCTTTTTTATATATATTAATATCAAAATATGATATTTATATCTTTTGGCCAAATTGTGTAAAATTATTCAAAATATCCTTAAAATGTTGTTTAAATGTTATTTTTTTGTTAAAATATCTTGGATATTATTCATATTCTCGTTAAGATGTCATTAAAATATTAAACAAAATATTAAAAATATCAATTCTTGATTTTTTTTCTTTTTTTCTTATTTATAAACAATTATTTTAATTTAATTTTTTTTCTTCTAATTTTTGCATAAGATAATATATATATATATATATATTATTTGTAGTATATTTGCTATACATATGTGATTTTTAAAAATAAATAATCGATAAAATTTATTTTTATACGTTTAGACTTATTTATTTATAATAATAACGATTAAATAGTCTATTTAATTATTTCAAACTTTTTAACTACCTATTCTACGATATTTAACAAAAAATATATATTTTATTATAAAATAATTTAATTAATTGATAAGCTTATTAATTAATATAAATATTTTATATATTTAAAAATAAATATTTTAAATACAAAATTAATTTTAAATATAAATAATTAATCATTTTGATGTTTTATAAAGTTTTATAATTTTTGTGATTTTTTCATATTTTTGTAAAAATTATATCTTAATATTTTCATCGATATTGATATTTCAAACCTTAAAATCATATTAAATAATTGAGTTATATATGCATTGAAAAGAAAAAAAGGCATATAGAATAACACTTTATAATAAAAATTCATTTTTAACTCATTTAAAGGACACTAAATATATTTAATAATGTGATAGATATATATTTAATATATTTTTATAAATAAGGTAAATATATGTGTATAAAGTGATAAATATATATATTTTAGAGGTGAAAAGTAAGACTAATTAAAAAACTTTTTTTAAATAAAATTTGGAGGAAAAAAATATTATATATGCATTTTTTATGATTAAAAAGTGAATTATAAATTAGATTTATAATTCAAATAACTCTAATTCATTTTATTTTTTTTCTTCGAATAATTATTGTCTGTATAAAAAAATAATTTTTTTAGATAATTTTATTGATACATTTATAATAAAGACTCAAACTCATTTTTTTATTTTTATATGTTTAAATGAGTTTTTTGCCCTTAAAAAAATTAAAAAAAATACACTTTTAGATATTTAAGACATGCTTGTTAAATATTATTAAAAAATTGATTATATAATTGTTATACAATTATGTATTTTTAATATTATATTATAAAAAATAAAAATTATATGATTATATAAAAATTTATATTAACTTAAGGTATGGATCTAAACATAATATACACTTTACTTAATTTATTTAACATTTTAATCCTAAAATTATAGGTGTTAACTTTATATTTTATCTAAAATTAAATATAATTTTTTTAAAAATATAAGAAAAAAATTATAAAATAAATAAAATATTATTTTATTAAAATATTTATTATTAATTTTATTAAATTATATTATACATATTTTTATTAAATATTATATAAAATAATTATAATATAATTTAATTGAATTATATTTAACTTATTTACTTAAAAAAACATGCAATTACATCCTTAGTTAATAAATAATACGGGGTTCATACTTCATACTACTCTGGTATCCCTGCAATTGAAATGCCCAAAGTAAAACTCATGTTTTACCAATCCAAGTACGACACGTCAACCACACATGGTAACCTGGTCATCAGGTTTATCTGACACCGTCATTCCCATGGCTAAGCGTCTCCTCTTACTCTCGCACCAATCCAAAGACACCGACCGTCAGTTATGTTATAAGTTATCTGCCGTAAACAAAAGCTCATCTTTAAATTTACCATCGTTTGCATTCCATTTTGTCATCTTCAGTTTCATAAACGCTTTATCCGGCGATTGAAATCCCAAATTTCATTGTTGAAGGTACGTGCTTTATCAAGTTCATCGCTTTCTCGAATTGGATTCTTAGGATTTCATCGTATATTTTGTGGGAGTGCATTAGTATCCTTGAAACATTAACTGGATTTTAATCTTTCAAGAGTTTTGTTTGTGGATGATGATCGTCCTACTGGTGATACGATCGAGCTGAAATTGATTTCATAATGTTTAGATAATATTTTTTTGTTTTGTTTTAGATGGCTTTCAGATTCAAAATATTTGCTTCGGACACTGATTTAGGTTTATAGATTTGGTTTTAATTTTTTAGGTACATCATGTGTGTTTTTCAATTTCTTCTGTTTTAGGATTTGAAAGTTATGGATTGAACTTGGAACTTTTGGGTAATCGGGCTCTTTGGCCTGTTTAAACAAATAAAGTTAGAGCTTTCAAGGATGCAGGAACATAGATTCTCATTCTAAAGTCGATACAGTTAGTTGAGTTGGTTTTGCTAGAATTTCAATTCGTTTTAAATTTTATTAGTAAACATCTAACACAACATGGGTGAATAACAATAGGTTTCCATCTGATATAAAGTTACAATTTCAAAATTCAGCGGCATATAATAAAATCCCATATATAGGGATTGATTTCAAGCAAACTCGTTGCATTTTAGTATTTTGGTTAGTTGGTGGTTCAATCTAACCTTCCAAATAAGTTGTTTTCAAATGCTTGACATTCCAGAATCTGCAGGTACCGTAACTTGCAACCATAGCTTCTAGTCCGTTGTGATGCTTCTGTTAATTTTTTGGTAATGTTGTTGTGTTGTTGGCCTTGTGATTTCTTGAGAACATAAGGCTTCTTTTTGAACTTGATATTATGTTATTAATTTTGAACTATGTCTCCAATTCTATAATGCAAAGTTAATTGATAAGGAATTCTTTGACTTTATTTTTTTATGGCTTTGACTTATTAACCGTATAATTTTGTATTTTTTTTAATTGTTAGTTTAAGGTTCACATCTACAAAGTGTACTAGGGGTGGGAGAAGTACAGCTGATTTGCTTTAGGGTATGAAAAAAGAATGCCGGATCTGAGAAGTGGAGTTCGGCGATCGAAGAGAGTCAACAATGGGCAGGAGAATCCTGCTGTTTTAGTTCCAGCTGCTCGCACTGGACCTGGAAAAGGTAAAGTCCGTAAAATCTTATTCCTCATATCAACTCTTATCAGACCAATTCACTTAGTGTCCTCTTTGTCCAACTTTTGGGCTAGCTGGTAGAGGTAGAGGAAGAGGGTCTAGAGCTATGAATCAAGTTAGGAATGCAAAAAATTTGGGTACTGGAGTTGGAAGAGGTGGATATGCTGCACTGGACTCACCGGGGGGAGAGATAGTTGCTGTTCGTGATGAATTAATAGCTCAAAGAAGCGTAGAGAAAGTAGCTGCTACCGAAGATGAGGGAAGCACAAGTCCACTGCCTGAAAGGGTACACTTCTGTTCTTATTTGCATCCATTGGAGCTTTTCTTTTAACAATTGAATTTAAATATGATTTTTTTTTTGTATTTTATCTGTCAACTTGTATTGATTTTATGATCAGCAAATCAAGATAGTGTGTAATCTGATGCTCTTGTTATATGCAATTTGCAGCAATGATTTATATTCTAGTCCACTCTATGATTTAACTCGCCTAAACTGCAAGTTTTATGCTTTTTGTTGAACCCCTTTTACAGTCGACTCTCATTATTATTCTAATACTCATAGGATCCTCTTTTAAATTGCCTTGTAAATCTGGCATTGTCATGATACCCGTATCAAGTTATCTGTTACTTCTTCCATCCTGTTGTCATCATTAATTGGTTTTTCATTTCATATATTCTTAATTTATTTCAAATGAAAAACTTAGTTTTTGCTTTTGTTATAATGTAGTAATCTTGCTTATCAATATTGTTTGTGGGTGGAAGCTTGTTTTTACATGCTGTTGATTAGGTTTCTTAATTCTTGTTTTTCAGGTACAGGTTGGGAACTCCCCTGTATACACTTTAGGGAGAAAGCTAGGAAAAGGGGGCTTTGGGCAAGTATATGTCGGAAGACGGGTGGCTGGTGACACTGGGCGTGTAGGGCGTGATGCCTTGGAGGTTTCATTCTTTTCTTCTTTTATTTCATCTCAGTTCGAATTGTTGATTTTGTTTCTAATAGTAGTTCCCTGGATCTTTTTGTAGGTTGCTTTGAAGTTTGAGCATCGAAAAAGTAAAGGTTCCAGCAATGGCCCACCATATGAGTGGCAAGTATACAGGTAAACAAAATTTTTTCACCTTTTTTTTTAATATATAATTACTAACTAATAGTAACTAACTGTTCCTTTTCTTTTGAAATTTAATGAAGCACTCTGAATGGATGTTATGGAGTCCCCTCTGTCCATTACAAAGGTCAACTAGGAGAGTATTATATCCTCGTCAGTTTCTACTCTATCTAATTGATTCCCTTGTGCTTTTGAATTTGGAAATGTTTTTTGAGCTGCCATTCAGTAACAATGGTTCTTGTATATGAATAATGTATGTAGGTCATGGATATGTGTGGTCCTAGTTTGTGGGACTTTTGGAATTCTAACAATCAGATGTAAGAAGCAACTTTTTTCTTATGACCTTTAATGTTTTCCTAGCTTCTAATCTCAATTCCTTCAAAACATAATATCTTCCAGCTAAAAGGTTATTGTGCAAGTTTCATAGTTTTATCTAATATCTTTGACCCACTTTAAAGGCTCTCTGAAGAGATGGTTGCTTGTATAGCAGTTGAGGCAATATCCATTTTGCAGCAATTTCACGACAGAGGGTATTTGGCAACTCATTTGTTATTTTTTCCCTTGTTTTTTCCCCAAGTTATGTACTCTAATATACATTGTGGCTTAATCATATTCCAGTTTTGTGCATGGAGATGTTAAGCCAGAAAACTTCTTGCTTGGTCAGACCGGGACACCTTCTGAGAAAAAGTTGTACCTCGTCGATCTTGGTTTGTGTAAGGCCTCTCTTTCAGACTGGTTTTAGATTGGAAGAAAAACAAAACTGTGCTAAATGATGCTTCTGTACATCATGACACTGACATGTGCTGCGACTAATTACTCTCTTTTCTTCAGCTTCAAGATGGAAGGAATCTTCTTCTGGTCGTCATGTTGTTTATGATCAAAAGCCTGATGTTTTCAGGTAGATATTTTTCTCAGTGAGGTGACCTATAATGGATGGACGCGTTTAACATGGTTACCAAGAGTAAAAAGAAGAGGAAAAATAAGAAGAAAAGCTGCTTATCAATTATTTAAAGGAAAAATTACTTGAGTAAAATCTTAGATTTGATTAAAAAGCTGGTTTTTTATAATAATTCATCTTGAAAAATGTGTTGTCTAACCGAATCTATCTATTGCAATTCTTTTGTTAATCATTAGTTTGGTTCTTTATGCTTTGGTCAGGGGAACTGTCCGCTATGCGAGTGTTCATGCCCACTTGGGGAGAACAGGGAGTCGAAGAGATGACCTTGAGTCGCTAGCTTATACCTTAATATTTCTTCTTAAAGGAAAACTTCCCTGGCAAGGTTATGTTGTAAGTTCATTTACCTCACGTGCATTACCATTTGTAGCTTAATTATTGCTGCATCCTTCTCTTTTTCTGGTTTCGAACATCAAAATGATCTTGGTTCGTAATGCAGGGAGAGAATAAAGGCTTTCTTGTTTGTAAGAAAAAGATGGCAACTTCCCCTGAGATGTTATGCTGCTTGTGTCCTCGTCCTTTCCAATTTTTTTTTGAGATGGTGGCCAACATGAAATTTGATGAAGAACCAGATTATTTGAAGCTTATTTCCCTTTTTGATGGCAGTATTTGCTCCATTTCATCGTTGCGACCCATCAGAACTGATGGGGTTGCAAAGGTAGTTGACTCATGTATTAATTCATTTATCAATTTCTTTAGCCAAAAACAAAAACCGTTGACCAATTTTATCACTTCATGCCCATTTTAAGTAATTATGAGATCTTTATCCGACATAGGTGGGTCAAAAAAGGGGAAGATTGCTTGCAGAGTTGGAGGATAGTCCACAGCCTAAGAAAAGAATTCGACAAGGTACTCCAGCTATTCAATGGATCTCAGTCTATAATTCCAGATCACCAATGAAGCAGAGGTAAATGATGTCTCTGTGCAATACAACCACATGTATGCTCTTCTATTGTTTGAATATGCCAGCAATCTTTTCCTATAGATGGCTAGAGCAAATCTAGCCTAATTCTGCTGCTAGAGACATTTTTTTATTTCCAGTAACTGTGATTTTATTTTTGTCTTTGCTTTAGGTATCATTTCAATGTTTCAGAATCCCGACTTCACCAGCATGTAGATAAAGGGAAGGATGATGGCTTATATATTAGCTGTGCAGCTTCTTCATTTAACACATGGGCTATTGTAATGGATGCGGGAACAGGTTACACATCCCAAGTTTATGAACTTTCACCAATTTTCTTCCACAAGGTTAATGTTTCTGAAACCTGTCCCATCTATTTTTCTTTATTCTGCAAATTAGAACGTTGATGCAGTTTGTGTCGCAAGTTATCTTTTTTATGGACTGAACAAAACTAATGTGATGTTATTATCAGGAATGGATAATGGAGCAGTGGGACAAGAGTTACTATATTACTTCAGTTGCTGGTGCATCTAATGGGAGTGCTTTGGTAGTAATGTCTCAAGGTAATGCAACTTCCTTGAAGTTTTTTTTTAACACGAGAGACATCTTACATGATAGCTAATGTTACAAAAGGTAAATCATTAATTGTTAACAGCCTCATGAATGATGTTGAAATTCATATTCTAGTTCTTGAATCTCATTCAACTTTTCTGTTGCTACTGAAAGGTGTGACTTACACTCAGCAGTCTTACAAAGTTAGTGATGTATTCCCATTCAAATGGATCAATAAGAAGTGGAAAGAAGGCTTCTATGTTACATCCATGACCACTGCAGATAGCAAATGGGGAGTTGTTATGTCCAGAAATACAGGCTATTCAAATCAGGTATTCCATTTTATAATATGCTATTGTTTTAATAATTCATTCGTTTTTTGTTTATTTTTGGAATAAATGGAACTGTAGAAGTCTGATATGCTTTTACTATTAGGTTGTGGAACTTGATTTCCACTATCCAAGTGAAGGGATCCATAGAAGATGGGAAAATGGATATAGAATAACATCAACTGCTGCAACAACGGATCAAGCTGCCTTCATACTAAGTGTACCCAAGCGGAAACTACCAGACATAGCACAGGAGACTCTTCGGACGTCTACTTTCCCAAGTTCCCATGTAAAGGTACAAATAATTGCTTACAAAAGGGGTTAGGGGTAGACAAAGCCCTTTATTTACGTGAAAGGGACACATTTAATCCCCTTATTTTGAACAATGTGGACATTTAAGTCCAATTAATACAATAGTATTCAAAAATTGATAAAAATCTCAATTTTCTTTTTTTTATGTTATAGCCATTTCAAAATAACCTAATTTTTTTTGTAATGCTTCATTTTGAATTTAAATTTTAAGACCGTGAGTATGTGCCATGTGCCAAACACGTGATATTTTTTGTCAATTTTGTAACAGTGATGTACTAATTAGACTCTACTGTCCCAATTGTTGAAACAATAGGACTATTGAAATAAGACCACCAATATACCCCTCTTACCTAAAGATGGAACTTCTCGCCTGCACATAATGGTGCTACTTGTGTTTATAGTTTTTAAACTTCTTTCCTTTGTGGATTTGGTTTTCTGAATTCTGATTCCAATCAAAATGTTGTAGTAATTAGAGATGTAAAATGGGTTGTCCCATCTCATCCCATGTCTCATTTAATATCTCTAATAAGTTTTTAGGTTAAAGTTGTTTCATCTCATTTTAATCTCATCCTATTTCATCCCATCCCATCCCATTTAAAGTTGTTTCATGTTTCCTATTTTCATTGTTTTTGTAATTTTATTTGTCACATTTAAGTCCATTTGGGACAAATGGGATATCCCATTATGTACCATCCTAAACCACCAAAAAATAAGTAGGACAAGATGGGATGAGTTCACAAAATTCATGGTTTGTATAATGTTTTAGTGGGACATATCTCGTCCCAATTGATACCTCTAGTAGGAATGCATTGGAGTTACCTCAGTACTCTGTTTATGAGAATAGCATTTTGGTTGATGAGTGCATGAAAAGTACGCTGCCTCTGCACTTGTGCCCATCTGAGTAGCCGTATTATTATTTATCTTTCAAATTACAGGAGGACAAGATAATTTAGTTTCTTGTTAGGAGTTGCTCTGCTGCAACAGTTTTTTTTAATTATAATTCATGCTCTGCTTTTTTCGGTTCTCTGAAGAAATTTTAAACGTTTGGGTAAATTTCTCAATCCAGGAATGTTTGATTTAATCTCTCTTTTTACATGGCAGGAGAAATGGTCAAAGAAGCTATATATTGCATCCATCAGCTATGGGAGAACGGTGTCCTAAAGTTTTGATTACGAAGAAGAAACCGCACTTCAAAGATTAAATACAAGGTATAAACATATTGCGCAGTCTTGTATTTTTATTTTTCTTGTGCTCTTTCTTGATTCTTTTCATTGATGACATGACACGACTACCCACCATGTTCCTTTGCTTCTGTAAATGTGTAATTTACTGGTAATGGTAAGCCAAGAAAGAAACTTTAAGATGCATGAGAGCTCTACAACCTCAAGCCCTTAAACAGGGCGATGATTTTGATTCGTAATTCATTTGACCTTATTTTGGTTTAGGCTTTTATCTTAATAGCTGTACCTGTAGGTGTACCATTCCTTCATGCTGTGCTAGTCTTGTTGGAGATCATGAACGTTTTAGGGGGCATTGATTATTGTAAAGTACGATCGATGATGTTAAAATCAAACGGAGAGTCATTTCTGAGAGGCTTCAATCTTCAGTTTGAAGCAACGAAAATCCTCTAAGACAGTCCCGAGTTGAAACAGGACTGGATGGTGGGGGAATTTTTCTGGTAGCATATAATTAACTACCACCTACAACAATCTTAAATATATATATTTTTACTTGTAAAGGAATATATTCCTTATGAAGCTGTCAAAATTGGTAATGAAAATCCTGTTGTTTTTAACCATTGTTTCTAAATGGTATGATTTGTCACAAAAGTTGGAGTGAAAAAAGAAAGTCTTGAATGTGCGGAGGCATAAGGTGTGTGAATTAGGGATGGGTATTTTAATTATAGATAATTGAAATTGTGATTATTTATAAAAAAATTAATCTTTTTTTTTCTAAAAATAACATAAAGATAATTATTACATTATTAAAATTGTGGTTTATCGAAATTGAATTTATACTAATATTATCTTTATATAAAGATGATTATATATATGATTACATATAAATATATTTTTAATAATAAAATTTAAAATATTTGAAATGATTAGATTTAATTTAATTTATTTATATTTTGATTTTAAATAGTTTAAAATTAAAGTTAATATTAATATTTTAAAGAACGTAGTAAATTAAGAATTATGTTAATATTTAATTTTTTTAAAGCAATTATATTATTGAGTAAATATTAACTAAATGTATTGCAATTGGTGCAAAGTTTTGATAACTAACGTAATTATTTACGAGGGCCACTATGCCCCTAATTCTCAGGTATAACCTAATGTTCCCAAATAGTACTTAGGTGCTTCTGTCAAATTCCTTATTACAAAGGTGAAATTGTCAGACTCTCTCTTTCCACCTTAAGTAACTTTTGATTATTATTTAAAAAAAAAAGCCTAATTATATAATCTATGGTAAATTGTACAAAAGAACCCAAGGAAACTTAACTATCTGGGTCACAAGAAAAGTAAAATAATAAATAATGAAAACATAGTTTGTTCTTCTTCTTTTTTTCGCAATTGCCTTAACTGTAAAAATAAGTATGAAAATATAGATAATAACGACAAGTCTGGTAGGGAGTTTTAAATTTTAACACAAATGAATTTCCTAAGCTTTTATTTGCCTTTTTTTATTAAGTGTTTCAAATTTTCATGAATTTTGATATGGTATTAGATTTTAAGTTAATTGAGTCAATAATTTTAAGCCTCATTTTATCAAAAAATATCTCACATTGATTAAGTATAATGTTATGTTAGACTTTATAAAAATTATAAATATTTTTACTAATTATATTAATTTTTTGAAGTTAAAAAACACATTATTTTTATAAATTTTGACATATTTAACCAACCGAACTAACAAATATGAGTGAAAAAATTTGTTAGTTATATTTGTATCGTATTATTATATTATGTTGTTGTATTTATTGTGTCGTATTTATGTATTAACATGTAAAAAATGTTATTTAATTTTTTCATATTGTAGATATATTATAACAAGAAATTACAATATCTTTAAAAACAGAAAAAAATATTTATAGTGTTTTGCTTTCTTAGATTTAGGCACTTATTATAATGCCATTCTCATCCCAAATTTTGTTCAGTGTAGTTCAAGAGAGCATCCAAATGGCAGAGATATGTGCATGATTCAAGGTAGTAGTCACGTGCATCACGTGATTCAGATTAGGATCCATGTAATTATAAGCTGAACAAATCTTTTTTTTTTTTTTTTGTTAAGCGCATGCCTTTGTTTTTGGTAATTAATTTTATAGTAGTACTGTTTTATAAATATGATATTTACTTGTTTACTTTTCAACTCGTTTTTAGCAGCTGCACAACTTGGACTCTTTCGGTCCAAAAATGCCATCCTTTTAAAAGCCAACTCAAGCTGCTTATTATCTTCATTTTTAGATACCTCTCTCTCTCTCTCTCTCTCTCTCTCTCGGTGAAGCAAACTAAGGGGCAATTATTGATCCATTTGAGCTTTCTTGCAAATACTAGTTTGCTATAGTTTCAGTATATAAATTGGTGCCATGAATATCAGGAACTGGTGCAAATCTGGCCGCGAAACCATTACTTTGGGAAGCTATTACCCTCATGATGACATTAAACCTATGAGATCATCATCGTCTTCATCTTCATCATCAACATTAATATCAAACAAGTTAAGATGGAAAGTGATTTGGAACAAGTACTTGAAGAGAGAAAAGAAGATTATGAATGCTTTTGATTATTCAGCTCCTCATCATCAACTAACTTATGATTCATATTCTTACTCTCAGAATTTTGATCAAGGTCCCTCTTGGGATGATGAACCTGATAGCCTCTCTAGATCTTTTTCTTGTCGTTTTGCTGATCCTTCTAAGATTTTTGTAACCAAAGGGATTATATAAGGGATATTATATATGCATATATATCTTATCGATACTTATTCTTGATGGAAATGTATGTCTTAACATTAATTTACTATGTGAACTACAAATCTACTTTGAACAAAACAAATTCAATTTTATTCAAATCATACTTGGATGGAAAGCCTATCCAGAAAATTTATACGATGAAATGTCAAGCTTTTACGATTCTATTAGAGAGAAGTTGTAATAATTAATTAGATGATATTATTTTCGTGGGTTTTATTTTTATAAATTAGATATATTAATAATTTTATTTTAAATTAATATATTTTAATTATTTTATTGTTATATTTATAAACACTTTATTTTAGATCAATTTTAATTATTTTATTTTTTAAAAAATTATCCATACATTTTTCTCTTTAAAACATCCATCATTTTCTATCAATAAGATATCTATATTTTTATTTATTTATAAATAACATTATACACTTGTACATTAATTATACATACATGTATAATAATAAGCTCGAACATGAATCTTTAAATGATAATTAATTATCGTATTAGCTGTACTTTCAAGTTTCAATATATAAATGAATTTAGGTATGAAAATAAAAATAGATATTAGTGATTATTAGTTTCTTCGTTAATGAAAACCGCATTGTCTCCTCTGACTGTTCTCTCTTGATGTCATTAAAGTCACTTTCGATGAATTATTGTTGTCTTAATTTAATTAGACGAATTAGCTAGATAATCAAAATGATGATCACTTATGACCTGTAGCTTGTAGCTACCCATTGATTTATGCTGACCTATAAAACATTACTTACGCATATTCTTTGACAATTCTATTCATCTTTATCCAATTGAAAACATTAATTTCAATTCAATAATTCACAGCACATAAGTCAGAGTTAGCTCATCAAAAGAAACCCATACATATTGAAAAAATATAAATAGTATTTTTTATTGAATAAAATTATTATTTAATTTTTTAAAAAATATTTATTAATATTTTTATTTATAAAAAAATACTTGTTTGTTTTTTTATTCATAAAAAAGAAATTATTAGTAGTTTTATTTATAAAAAAGTTACTCGTTAATATTTTTACTTATAAAAATTAACCACAAATAAATAAATAAATTTAAATAAATATTAGTATACGTATTTTTTTCATTTATTTACGTTTTATCAAACCAAAAAAATTATAAATATAACCATTATGCGTTATTTTTTTACCTGTAAATTGAATATTTCTGATCATTTTTATTTTTTTAAAATAAATTTAAAATTATTAAATATCTTTTTTTGTATTTTTATAAATAAAATGAATAAATATCATATTTTCAAAATTAAAATACATCATCAACTTCCAAAAAAACAATCCTGTATTCGCTGCTGTCTGAAGGAGATGATGATGATAATAATCATAAAGAGAGCCAACAGAGAGGCATGGACAGCACATGAACCAATTTTGTATGAGACAAGCTAGATTAGATAGGAAAAACAGAAAGTCTAACATGGATGTGGGAGCTAGCTTGAAACCCCTCTTAGCCATGACATATCTCCAACTGCCAAACAATAACTGTGCAGATCGAGTGCTGTCAATATTAAAAGCTAACAATCCCTATTATCATGTGTTTCCATTTTCAGACAAAATAATAATGATAATAATACTATCAGTAGGGAAAAAAAATTACACCGAGTAATTAAAGAATCCAGATTGCTTTCTCAAGCTAGCTAGTAATTTAAGCTTTCTTTTTCTTTTTTGTTTGATGGAGAGGGAGGTTGTTTGAACTTTTAATATATCAAATTATATCAGTTTACATGGATTAATAATTATTTTTCTTAGAAATGAATTAAAAAAAAGTAAGACGTTTAAAAAAGATATAAATTTGTATAGACAAGTAACTCGATCATTAGTCATCCCCTTATCCTCTCCTCACTAATATAAAATATAATATCTTATTTTCGAGAAAATATAGATTCTTTATTTTCTTTCTATTTTATATTATCTAATTATTTATATGATTTTATTTTAAAAATATATTTTTTTAAACATGTACAAGAAATATATTTTTTACATTATATGAAAACATCATGTGTATTAGAAAGGGTTATAAATGAAACTTCATTTATAAGAAGGATTATATAATACATTTTTTTAAATAAAAATAATGTATATATTGATAGAATCAACACAATTTCTAACAGAATAACTATTAATTAAAGAAAGATAATGTCTAATAATAACACATAGAGAAAGATCAATATCAAGTGAGCTAACCTTCTCTCAAAACAAAAAGTTCATATGACTTACTTTGAGCACATGAGCATCTAAGAATTTTATTTTTTTATTGTGAACCACAATTCTAACATCAAAACACATGAGAATTAACATCACATATTGCATCAAAATTTCTAATAATCTGATTTAAAGGTGATTTTTTTTATAATTAGAATGCACAACAATTAAAAGTAGAAGAATAACTATTGAATCTATTAAAAAATTGTTAGGATATACTGTGTGTTTTGTACTCTAACGTGGGAGTATTCTTAGATTTCATATTCAATCCGAGGTACGTTAACGAGTTTTTTTCGTCTTCCCCAAACCTCGAACCAAAAATCTAGTATTTAAGTACTTTAGGTTCTTAAAGGTTGACTGAGTTACGACGCATTTCTTTCGCCCTTTTCCAACTTCGAACATGTGACGTAACCCTTAAGTACACAGATCCATAGAAATTGGTATCAAGTTTCTACGAATCTGTGTACTTAAGGGTCTAGTCATAGGTTCGAAACTTGAGAAAGTCGAAAAGAATTCGTCGTAGTTCAATTTGAGGTGAAGTCTAAAGACACCACCCTTGCTGTATAAAAGTTACGGATACACAAGTATATCCTAACAAAAATAATATTGTATAACATAAAATGTTATTAATAGGTCAAATAAATCAAAAAATATATTAAAAAAATACATGTCATAATTACTTAGATTTATAAATCACTTTCTAGCCAAATAGATAAAATGGACATTATAATCTAATTTTATAACGATAGTAGTCTAAAATTTAATTTCATTCTCGTTATAAATAATTAAATGTAATCCTATATTTTTAAGTAATAATTATTTAAAAAAATAATATTTTTTTATAATATATTTTATCTAATGAAAAAATATATATTTAAATTTCAATTGACATAGAAATATTAAGGTAATATATAATATTTTTTATTTTTTTTATTCTTAAATAAAATATTTTAATTCTGATGTATTTTTTTATCGTATTGTTAAATCAAATAATATAATAATAATAAGCAATTTGGTACTTTCATCCATTCATACGGCTCGTCGTTTTATGGGGACATACATCAAGTGGAAACGGCGGCGTTTCAACCAAATGGCTGACAATTCGAAACGCTAATCTTCATCTGTAGACTGCATTCCTTCTTCTCCCGCAAAGTAAGGGTTTAGGCCTTAGGGTTTTTTATTTCGAGAAATTATTCATTAGGCCTGTAAATTGCTCGTCTTGTTTTTAATTTCTCATAAATTCTGCAAACCAATAAACTTTACGGGCATCAATTTGAATATTATATATCAATGGCGACAGAATTGGTGGTCAAAACAGATAGAGTACAGAAGTTCTTCGAAGACTTAGAAGCCCAAAAGTCCATTCTCTCCACCTGCACTCGTCTATTCACAACCCTTACCAATCGTTTCACGTCCCTCCAACAATCCCTTTCCCAGAAATCTCAATCCCTCGAATCCAAAATCCAAGCATTAGAATCCAGTTCCTGTGAAATTCTAGAATCCATTGAAATTCGAGAGAATTCCATCCCCGAACGTGAATCTGCCGCAGTTTCCCGCGTAGAGCAGCAAAAAAATTCCGCCTTGATTGAGTTCGAGAAACAAATTTCTGGAAATATTGAATTATCTGAAGCCCTAAAATCATTTTCGCGAAAAATGGACTCGGAGGGACTTGTGAAGTTCATTGTGTCAAAACGGAAAGAATCAATGTCATTAAGAGCCGAGATAGTGCAGGCTTTAGCGGAGGCTGTGGATCCGCAGAGATTGGTGTTGGATTCTGTGGAGGATTTCGTGATTTCAAAGTCTGTCAAAGCTGGAGTTACAGATAAGAGGTGGGCATGTGGAATGTTGGTTCAGGCTCTGTTTCCTGAAGTCAATTCGAAAACAAAAGGTCCTGAATTTTCGAGAAGCATTGTCGAAAGAGCTGGTAGGATATTAGAGCAGTGGAAGAAGCAGATTGATAGTGAATTGGAAGGTAAAACGCTGTCATTGGGGGCTGCCGAAGCTGTGATGTTCGTGCAGATTGTGGCATGTTTTCGATTAAGCAAAAAGTTTGACGAGGAGTTCTTGAGAAAGTTGATGATTGAGCACTCTTCCAGAAGGGATATGGCTAAAGTTGCAGCAGCATTGGAAGATAAAGAGAAAATGGGAGGTTTGTCTCCTTTCTTTTCTGTACCCGAACTTAGATATTGCTTTTAATTCTTTAATACATGCAACCATGATAAATCAATAATGTTATTCTGATTTTTATATAAAATCATGAACATGATATTGTGAGTATTGCGAGTTCACTATTCGTGTAAATACCAATTGTTCAATATGTGGAAGTGGTTCAAGTAATAGGTTCGAACTTTTGATCTAAAAAACAATCAACATGTGTGCATTAGTTGCCAGATGGGTAATATGTTCAAGTTTGTATTGTTATTTATGATCTCAACTGAGGCTTGTTGACAGGGGTGGATGTACATGGGGCTTGGGGGAGGCACGTGACAAATAAATTTTTTAGTGTAATATCTATAGAATTACAGATAAATTACGTCTATGAAATGGAACTATCCTTTCAGATTTTAATTTTTAACTTTTTACCACAAAAGAACTCAATACAATAGTAATATATTTTTACTGTTTATATGGTATCCCTCTGAGTAAAAATGCTAAATCTGTCACTGCTTGCTGCGAAACCTTCTATGAATGACTACCTGTTGTGAAGGATTTGATTAGAAGTTCCCATTTATATTTTTTATGATAAGGATTAGCTTGTGTTTGTTGAATGATAATTGCTTACTGCTAAAACTGGAGAACAAAATAATATGGAAATATGCATAGTGGTTGAAACAAAATGTTGAAGCCTGGTAACTATGGACTATCTGGAGAGCATGTATGTGGTTATGAGCAGTGCTAGCACACACTCATTTTCACTTGTACAATTCTTCAAGTGACACATGTAAATTTAGTTGGCATTTTTTCCATCTTTTTTAAGGAAAATTAATGTGTAAAAGGAATTTAAGTTTACATGTGTCACTTAAATAATGATTCAAGTGAAAATGAGAGTGTAATTAAGAGTGTTGCTAGTACTACTCATTATAAGGCTATGATTAGGGTGTAACTGCGTCTCAATGACATATTTTGATTACTTGAATCTAAAGTACACATGGAAAAAAACTAGAAATCCGAGATATTTTTTATTTCTTCTTCTTCTTGTTGTTAGTCAATATTTCCTTCATTTTTTACAGATTCTTGATTATCTATCATCATTTAACCGTGTGCGTTACGAAATTTCTTTTTTTCTGCAGATATCATTGATGAATTGGTGAAGAGTGGCAAGGAGTTAGAAGCCATCTATTTTGCATCTGAGTCGGGCTTGACTGCAAAATTCCCTCCTGTTAATCTGCTGAAATCCTTTCTCAAGAACTCCAAAAAGAATGCTTCATCTGTACTGAAGAATAAAAATAACAGTTTGGCTGCGATGGTTTGTCTAATATTCACCTTCTCTCATATTCTATTTGTTTCAAAATATTTTTCACCACTTCTGTTAATAATTCGATGTCATTGTCTTCATTTTAAATTTTGCAATCTTAAATTAACTCTTCCAGGAAGAGTCCAACAACCGGGAGTTGAATTCTATCAAAGCAATTATCAGATGTGTAGAAGATCACAAACTTGAATCAGAATTTCCCCTTGATAGCTTGAGGAAGCGAGCTGCCAGTTTGGAGAAAACCAAGGCAGACAGGAAGAAGAGTTCATCAGCTGCTAATAAGCCTCAAAACAAGAGAGCCTACAGTAATAGTAGTGGCCGAGGTGGTGGGTCATCTTCTCTTCGCCCTAGCAAAGCAGCTAAATATTCCAATGTTTATCCATCTTTCAGTAGGAGGAACCCAAATCCTCCTCCACATCATAGCCCTGCTGCAAGGTATTCTGCGCCATATAATTATCCTAGCCATGTCTATGAGGCTTCGAATGCGGTCCCATATGCATCAACATATGGTGTATCCCATGCTCAAAGCTCCGCTACTGCAATTCCTCAACAACACTATTCTCTCCCTGGAGACATAGGTGCCGCTGCCTATCGAACCAGTGGTTCGTACAGTGGACAGGCGAGTGTTTCGTATGGAGGGCAGGCCAGTTATGGGTCATACGATTATGGCAACGCTGCTGCATCTACTACCCCATCTTCCTATCTGCCATAATTCTTCTAGTTTTCAGATGAATTGCTAATAGAATTCTCTTAGTTATTAGTTTTCGTCTCTATATGGTAAGTTCTGTCATGTATACTGTTTCTATATGGGAACAATTGAAGTTGTATAATTTTCATAGACCGAAGTAGCAAACTGGTATAATCAAATGTTTGACTGAAAAACAGTATCCCTTTTTTACGTGAAACTTGTACTTGGATTTATTTTTCTTTGTTCTCAAAAAGGAAATCTTTGGATTTTGGATGTATAGAAGGGAAAAAATAAAAAAGAAGAAGGGAATTTAAACAAAAAAAAAACATATTTTACCCCTACAACTCATAACAAAATTAGTACTATCTTCTTCTTTTAATTTTGGGCGACTATTTACACAATTTTTCAAAAAAATAAAAAGTTCCACCACACGGTTGATTCTTTAGACCAATATCGACAAACACATAATGTGATTTAAAAAGTGGTACCGTGAAGTCTAGCCTGTTATGTATGATTCCTAGTAGATATTTTAATTTTGGATAAGTTATCTGCAAAAAATCCTGTTTTTACCCGGAAATAATCCTTATCAATAAAGCATATTACAAGGATAATTGTGAAAATATTAAAACTATCATTAATTAAAATCAAATATATATATATATATTAAATTTTATTTATTTTTTATTTTATTTAAAAAATATGATAAATAGTTAAAAATTAAAAATTAATATTAATATTTTAAATAATGTAACAAATTAAGAATTATGTTAACATTTAATTTTTTAAAATAAATATTAAAAAATAAAAAATTATTTAAATTATAAAAATATTAATACCCATTCATAATCAATAATTATTAATTAAATATATCTAATATTAATACGGTATAATTATAATTATTAACGTAAACCATTTCCAACATTCCTATGTACAATGGAGAGCGACTACATATGAATTCAACGTATATCCTTTGAGATGTGAGTTTCTGTTATGAAGATAACCCTCAACTCAGGCTCAAACATTAAGATCAATAAGAAAAGCATGTTAACTTTCATATCTTTGCTTAAAACCATTGATGGTGTAATCACGGTTTATTTCGATTTCGAATATTCTGATGAAGGATTCATACAGAAGTTACGATCTGTGGCTGAAATTATATTTTTTTTCCTTTCTTTATTTTTATACCAACAAACTTTAAAATTGTGACAAATATATTATTTAACTTCTATTTATGATATTCAAATCATTAAAAAATTTAATTATTATAAATATACTATTAAGGTAACTTCTAACTCTAAAAACCTCAATTTTGCCATGAAATTACCCTAATCTAATTCATATTTCCAAATACTAACATAGTAATCCTTATGAGATTCCAAATACGAAGGATCTTGTTAAAACGTGAGACGTTAGGATACTTCCATGGACTTGCGTTGGTGGACATAGCCATGACTGACCTGCATGAAGAGAAAGGCGATGAATCAAGAGGATTATGCTGATTTTACAGAAGATCTATGGAGCTGTAGGTCTCATTTGTTCTTGAAAATGAAATAAGGATGTGGGTGACATTGCTGATATAGAGGTGAAACAGGCAATTGAGAGACCGGTTACCTTCCTGTGGATTTTGGCGCTAAATTTGTTAATATAGAGCAAGTAGTGTCCGAATATGGTTGAGTATAAATGTGATTAGGGTGATTTTGCAATATAATTAAGGATTTTAGAGTAACATACATCGATTTATCAATAATTATCCATAGCTGTTGGTGTAATTTTACTTAATACTTTATTATTGTAACTATTAAAATAGATCTATTTAATTTTGTAATCTTATTTTTAGGTTAAATTAATATTTTCTCAAAAACAAAATAATTTTTTTTTCTTTTCTAATTAAAAGTTTATAATATACTCCTTAATACATATTTTAATATATTAACTACGAATTACACTATTAAATAAAATCAAGTAGACTGAACCAAACTCTAAACGCTCGGATCCATGGTATATTTATAATAATTCAAAATTTGAATAATATAGATATAAAAAATGAAAGTTTAATAATATATTTCTCACAATCTTAAAATGCAATAGTATAAAAAGAGAACGTAATTAGACTATTTTGCTCTCCAACCTATTAGAAGCTTCTAGGCTTTATGAGAATATTTCTCGTTTAATTCCAATTTGCAAATCATAATTTCTTTTTTATAAATATAATTATATTAACCCCACTTTATACAACATGTGTTTTTCTATAATGTAAAATTTTCAAAACAAATTTAAAACTAAAATGCTTAAGTGATCATATAAACAAAATATTTTTAAGGGCGTAATTAGATGGATATTTTGGTCACCTGAATCCTTCCTGGTCTTCCTTATTTTCCTTGAGCTTATTGTAATCTATTTTTAAGGAATTAAATAAAAAAAAGGCAAATTTAGGATTCAGCAAAAGCATACAAATATTGATTGAGCTTTGAATCTTTCTAATAATTTGGACACCGCGTGGAATTGGATTTGGACCCAACATATCACTGGATAATCATATTAACTGAGCACAAGATACAAAAATTAAAAGATCAAATTCTACATATATTCTCATTCTACGAGAACGTGATTTCTTCACTGATCAATTAAAATACTATCTGACAACCCTTTTTACAGTTCGATTCTTCAATCAGTCGCTCAACTGATGAAGAATTACTAAAAACGAACAAGAAGAAGAAGAAACACCAAATCCAACAAAAATACAGAACAGAGTTTACGATATGCACCCTAAATATGAACTATGTTATTTCAGAATGCGATCACTTCCCCGTCTTTCCTCTAAGCTTGACACCCAAAACCCTCTCCATCTTCGCTAGCACGGCCTGGTTTGGTATGGCCTTGCCGTTCTCGTACTCCTGAACCAATTGAGGACGCTCGTTGATCTGCTTGGCCAGCTCAGCCTGACTCATTTTCTTATCGATCCTCGCCTTCTGTATGGCTTGTCTAACTTGAACTGAGACCCGATTAAGAGTCGCTGGCTCGGTCTCTTCGTCGAGTTTCCTGGCATTGACGACCGGAGCTGTTTTCTTGTTGGATCCAGCATCAGACTTCCTTATGGTTTCGACCTGTGCACCGGACCGAAGTGCTTGGTTCACCGCCTTTGGATCTCGGAGGTCTTGAGCTTTGGGCTTCGACTTATGGAGGACCACCGGCTCCCAATCCTGCGTTATAGCTCCTGGATATCTGCTTGGCATCGATGCAAAAACAGAGCGAAAATTCAAATGCCTTTGGTATGAAAATATGCCTTTGGTACGAGAGTCAGTAGTCATTATATAGTGAATTGGGAATCTCGAAAGTTCTACAATTCTCTGCATTCCATTTTATCTTATCTGTTACTTATTAATTAAATTACTTTCACTTTCTTATTTTTATTAAATATTTGTTTTCTTAAAAAAATTAAACTAATCATCGATTTAAATACAACTTTATAAATAAAGAATAATTTCTGTCCATGTGATTAGCATCATTGGAGTTGTGTCAAACAAAACGAAAAACGTGGAATTAGCTGATTGGTTTTAGAGGCCGATAGGTTGGCCCATTTAGTGCTAAATTTATTTGTACATACGCAGAAAAATTATACATTAATTTAAAAATAATTATTATGATAATTATTATTAATTATTATTTTAAAAATTATACAATTACGTTTTCTAAAAAATTATTGTATTTAAGTCTTAAATTAACATATCATGAATGAACCAAGATAAAGATACAATTTCCCTATTATATATTTTTATTAATCTTTCACTTATTATCAAATCAAAAGATTTATAATAATTAATAAAATATTAATATTTTTTGAATAAAAATATAACTAAAATAATATAATAAAAAATAAATTTAAAGGTTTTGGTAAAATAGTATTCATTCAATATAGACTTATGTTTTTGGGAAATTAAAAAAATATAATGTTATTAAAATTTATAAAAATAAAAATAATATTTTAATAATATTGAAGATGTTTATATGATTATAATTTAATTTAAATGATATTTAATTAGATTGTATTCCATAATAATGATATATTATTTTTTTATCAATAAAAATATAAAATTTGTAACAAATTTAGTTGTTTTGTGATTATAAATTTTAAAATTATTAATTATTTATTTTTGTAAATTAATAAATAAGAAGTTAAATTTGATATAGTAAATAGTCAAAGTAGAGAACATAAATATATGTGATATAATTGCTATAACCTATGCAACAAGTAAATAAATTAAACTCTAAAGTAAGAAATTTAATATCCAAAAAGTTAAAATTTGTAATCAAATTTTATAGAATAACAAAATATAATTAGTGAGATAAAATTACTATCAGTTTGATTGACCGTAAATTATTAAGAGAAAGAGTTATATACTATACCTCAGTTGTAAATTTATAAATTTATAGTTGAATAATTTTTTAAATTAATAATTTTTGTTAGATTCGTAAACTCATAAAAAAATAAAAATTATTACTAAATTTATTTTTTCTTCCTCTCGCACACATATGTGACACTTTTAACTTAAAATAATAATTTTTAAAAATAAGTTATATTCATTGAATTTTATATATTTAAGAAAGAAAAAAATAACAAAAAATGTACAATTGGTCACATTGTTTTATCCTTACAGTTTAGACAGTGTTCTAATTTGTATTAGACGCATAGTTGCTATTGTTTGATTTTTTTTTACCGATGAACAATGCGTTAACTTAACGTAAAGTTTATTTACTTTGTATATATTTTTATACATATCCTTTCATACTCAAATTCAAATATATTTAATATCATAAAAAATTAAATTAAAATAATTAAATTATTTAATATAACAATAAAAAATAATAATTTTAACTAAAAGATAATTTATCTTGACGTTTCATATTCATGATGTGAGGAGTAACCCAAATTATCATGAAATTTAATTATAATAAAAATATGAATACTATGATACTAGTTTAAATTTAATAAATATTTTTGATTAAAATAATGTATATTAATTTATTATTTTTTTAATTATGATATGATCTCAATAAAAAAAATGATAAATTTAAATAAATATAACCTTATCATATATTATTTAATACAATTCAACTCATTCATTAAATATGTAAATATAAATAGTATGAATTATAAGTCTTAACGTCAACAATTATAAGTGATAATTTTAGATAATAAAAAAAATTATCAAAAAGTAATAATATAAAGATAATGTATAATAAAACTATCGAATATATTAGTTGTAAATGTATTATATATTTATATATAAATATTTTAGTATTTATTGGTGAAAAAAATTAACAAAAAAAAACTTAAATAAAAAAATACTACTAAATATATTTTTATATTTAAATATAAGATATAAAGTATATAATTAATAAATTTAACTAAGGTATCCCTTCATCAAAACTCTATTTAAGTGTTTTTAGTTGTAAAGTCTATTTTTGTTATTATGTATAAAGATGTTAGTTGATTATTTTTTATATTTAAATTATATTAAAAAAAATATAATTTATTATTTTTGATATATTTTATTATAATTGATTATTTATATTATTATAATATTTTAATCAATTATTTTATTGAAAAATAAATACTTAACACTCCTATAATTTCTAGATATATATTTTAAAGCTTTAGATAAATGTTAGATTTAAGGTATGATTAAATAAAAAACATAGCATTGGGAAAAGAAAAGTAATTATTTTGATAAAATATTTGATCGGAAGATACTGTAAAAACATAAATAATTAATTGTAATAAAAAATAAAAAATTAATATTATTTTACATAATATAAAAGTTAGTTATATTTTGACTTGTATGATATAATATATTTATAAAAAATGATAAATTTATCAATCATGAAAAAAAGAAATATAACTTTTTTTTTTACTATCCAATTATATTTTCACACGTCCGAATAAAATGAGGAGACAATAATGGTGGAAATATTCAAATATTCCTCTTTAACCATACAAATTAAATAACAATAGACCACTAAAGTTAAATTGATGAGTTAAACAGCCACTACCTCGCCTATGTTTTATCCACATTACTCGCCTCTTTATTTTATTTTTATTTTTCCTGCTGGTGGTAATGGAGAGAGAATCCAGACAAAGTGCTATTAGAGTAAAAATACCCTTACTTACTCGAATACCTCAATTCCCAAAAACATGAATTAAGTCAATTCACACCTATGTTTTCCATACTTGGAAATATGTGTTTTAATTCCTAACCGTTTTTTGAATATATTTTCAAACGGCTTTATTCGACGATCGTACTTTTTGACTGTTACGCAATGGAAAATACAGAGGACGAATACAAAACAGAGAGAGACAAGCACGATACAAAGTCCAGAAGAAAAGAATTGGGGCTTTCTTGCATGTTAAACACCGAAGTCGGAGCTGTCCTTTCCGTGATTCGTCGTCCAATCGATTACAATTCCGATCATTTCGCTTCCCAAGATCACGAAACTGTCGATTCCTCTCTTCTCCGATCTCTGAAATCTCTTCGCCCTCTTATCTTCAATCCCCAACAAGAATGGCGAACAATAGACCCTTCAATTTACCTCTCACCATTCTTAGACGTCATTCAAAGCGACGAAGTTCCGGCAGCCGCCACCTCTGTTGCTCTCTCGGCTCTGTTAAAGATTCTAAAGCTCGAAATCTTTGACGAGAAGACACCTGGAGCTAGAGACGCTGCTGGATCGATTGTGACAGCTATAACAGGGTGTAGATTAGAGAAAACAGACCCAGTTTCTGAAGACGCAGTTATGATGAAAATTTTGCAGGTCCTAACTACAATCATGAAACACCGTGCTTCTATTTTGTTAACCGATCAATCGGTTTGCACCGTTGTGAATACTTGCTTTCAAGTTGTTCAACAATCCGCTAGTCGTGGTGATTTGCTTCAACGAAATGCAAGGTACACAATGCATGAGCTTGTACAGATTATATTTTCTCGGTTGCCTGAGATTGAGATTGGATCTGAATCTGATACGGAAGATGCTGATATTGATGATGGTTTTGATTCTGGGTATGGAGTCCGATGCGTTGTGGACATTTTTCATTTTTTATGCTCTCTGTTAAATGTAGTAGATTTGTTAGAAACAGATAGGTCTTCTTTTCATACTGCTGATGAAGATATTCAACTCTTTGCTTTGGTTTTGATTAATACTGCTATTGAATTGAGTGGAGATGATATTGGGAGACACCCAAAACTATTAAGGATGGTTCAAGATGATTTATTTCACCATTTGATTCACTATGGAACTTGTTCTAGCCCTCTTGTTTTGTCCATGATTTGCAGTACTGTTTTAAATTGCTATCACTTCCTTCGAAGGTTAGTTGATAAAGATTGTTCTTTTTTCAATTTTAAATAATTAATTGAACCAGAAAACCCAATAAAGTTATCATCTTTTTTTAATAATGTTCTTGAAGGTTCCTTCGCCTTCAAATGGAAGCTTTCTTTTCATTTGTGCTTTTTAGAGTTTCGACAGCAGGATCTTCAAACCAACTCCAAGAAGTAGCGTTGGAAGGAGTAGTTAATTTCTGTAGACAACCATCATTCATACTAGAAGTATATTGTAACTATGATTGTGATCCACTTTGTCAAAATGTGTTTAAGGAAACTGGGAAATTGCTATGCAAGAACTCATTTCCAGTTAGTAGCCCTGTTCCCAACTTAAAAATCCAAGCTTTTGAAGGCCTAGTGATTCTGATTCACACCATCGCAGACAATATTGATCAAGAAGATGATTTATGCTCTTTTGAGCTACCCCAAGCTGAAATTACTGAATATAGACCCTTTTGGGAAGACATACCAAAAGAAGATGGTGAGGATTTAGTGGAATTTGTTAGAGTAAGAAAAGCACAGAAAAGAAAGATTTTGATTGCTGGACACCATTTTAATAGAGATGAAAAGAAAGGCTTAGAGTATCTTAAACTCTCTCAGTTGGTTGCTGATCCTCCAAATCCAAAAGATCATGCTTTCTTCTTCAGATACACACCTGCATTAGATAAGAATATAATTGGTGATTATCTTGGAGATCCTGATGAGTTTCACATAAATGTTCTTAAAGAATTTACTGAAACCTTTCAATTTAGTGGGATGATTCTTGACAATGCGCTTCGAACTTATTTGGAGACTTTTAGGTTGCCTGGGGAGTCACAAAAGATTCAAAGGATTCTTGAAGCATTTTCAGATAAGTTTTATGAACAACAAACCTCAGATTTATTTGCCAGTAAAGATGCAGTTTTTATACTTTGTTATTCTCTTATTATGCTCAATACTGATCAACACAATCCACAAGTGAAAAAGAAGATGACTGAAGAGGAGTTCATTAGGAACAATAGAGCAATCAATGGAGGTAAAGATCTTCCAAGGGAATATCTCTCTGAGCTTTTTCATTCGATTTCAAATCATGCAATTACCCTTTTTGGTCAAAATGGTGTATCAATAGAAATGAACCCAAGTAGGTGGATTGAGCTTATTAATCGATCCAAAATTGTTCAGCCTTTTTTGTCATGTGATTTTGATCGTCGACTTGGGAGAGATATGTTTGCTTGCATTGCTGGACCATCAGTGGCTGCTTTATCTGCATGTTTTGAACATGCTGATGAAGAAGAGCTTCTTCACGAATGTGTTGAAGGGTTGTTCTCTGTAGCTAGAATAGCTCAGTATGGATTAGCTGACACTCTTGATGAAATTCTTGCCTCATTTTGTAAATTCACTACTTTGTTGAATCCTTATGCCTCTGCTGAAGAAACTCTTTTCGCTTTTAGCCATGATTTGAAGCCGAAAATGGCTACACTAGCTGTTTTCACCATAGCAAACAACTTTGGACATGCGGTTCGAGGAGGTTGGAGAAATATTGTCGACTGCTTATTGAAACTCAAAAAGCTGAAGTTGCTCCCTCAATCAGTTATTGAGTTTGATGCTGCTTCTACATCATCTGATGCCCCAATGGAATCTGAATCAGGTTTGCCCATCTCTACTTCTGATACTAAATTTGGTAATCGTCAAGCTTCTGGAATGATTAGCAGGTTCTCACATTTACTATCAATAGAAACTGCAGAGGACTCTTTGTCTCTTAATATGAACGAATTTGAACAAAATATCAAGATCATTAAACAATGTAGGATTGGAAACCTCTTTAGCAATACTTCAAACTTACCTGAAGATGGTTTGTCAAATCTCGGTCGGTCTTTAATATATGCAGCAGCTGGAAAAGGTCAAAAATTTAGCACACCAGTTGAAGAAGAAGAAACTGTTGGGTTCTGTTGGGATTTGATAATTGCTGTAGCTATGTCCAACATTCACAGGTTCCAAACATTTTGGCCTTGTTTTCATGATTATCTCCTAACTGTTGCTCAATTTCCTTTATTCTCCCCAATCCCATTTGCAGAGAAAGGCCTATTAGGCCTCTTTAAAGTGTGTCGTAAAATCCTTGGAACATACCAACCAGGAAAATTGTCTGAAGAACTAATTTTCAAGTCAATAAATTTAATGTGGAAGTTAGATAAAGAAATTCTCGATACGTGTTGTGATTACATAACAAAATCAGTAAGCAAAATTATTGTTGAGTACCCTGCAAATTTGCAATCCCAACTTGGTTGGAAAACAACACTTCATTTGTTATCAGTCTCAGGAAGACACCCTGATACGTATGAACAAGGAGTGGAGACTTTTATAATGTTAATGTCTGATGGAACCCATCTTTCTAGAATAAACTATGCCTATTGTGTTGATTGTGCTTTCGGCTTTGTTGCACTTAGAAACAGCCCATTAGATAAGAACTTGAAGATTCTAGACATTCTTGCAGAAACTGTAAAGAAGTTAGTTCAATGGTATAGTCAATGCTCAGATCCTGGTAATAACTACAGCTCAACAAGCAACACAAGTAATTCTTCTGTTGAAGACAATGCCAAATTCTTAAGTTCTCCTAACTTTGCTATGAATTTATTTGTCAAATTAGGAGAAGCATTTAGAAAGACAAGTTTAGCTCGGCGAGAAGAGATAAGAAACCAAGCTGTTTTGGCTCTTCAAAAAAGTTTTTCACTTGTTGAAGAATTGGAATTCACACCAACTAACTGTATTAACTGTTTTAATCTTGTGATATTTGCAATGGTTGATGATTTACATGAAAAGATGTTGGAATATTCTAGAAGAGAAAATGCTGAGAGAGAAACAAGAAGTATGGAAGTGACTTTAAAGCTTGCTATGGAGCTTTTGACAGAAGTTTACTTACAGTTTATTACACAAATATCACAGAGTCCTGGCTTTAGACAATTTTGGTTGGGAGTGTTGAGAAGAATGGACACGTGTATGAAGGCTGATTTAGGTGAATATGGTGAATCAAAATTACAGGAATTAGTACCAGATTTATTAAGAAAGATGATTACAAAGATGAAGGAAAAAGAGATTTTAATGCAGAAGGAAGGTGATGATCTCTGGGAGACAACTTATTTCCAAATAAGTTGGATTGCTCCTACAGTCAAGGATGAGTTATTCCCTGAAGAACTTTAATCTATAAATATTTTTTAGCACTATTATCAAAGCAAATTTTGTTAATAATATAACAATATTTTTATTTTTAAAAATCTTAAAACATTAGGTAAAATATTAAATTATTATGTAATTAGTATTTTCTTCTGAGAATCAATTAGTTTGAACCCGTTTACTGTTGAATTGGGACCAACAACAACAACAAAAAAGAAAAACTCTTCTATCGAAGAGGCTCATGACTCCTTTGTTAAAGTAAGTATAAATGATCGGATTCAATATTTATTAAGAATCAATTTAAGAAAATTCAACATTTCATATACGAAAAAAGAAAAGGAGTGCCCCATGGTTTATTTATCTGACTAGACTACAATCATTTTTTGATTCCTCAATATTTTGCACATTAATTACCCCCCCCTATTCTTTCATTTTCTTTCATTTCCATGCAAATATCATTTATTTTCTAGACTTAACATGTTGAAAGGTTAGTAATTTTTAGTTATATTTTGTTGAGAAAACTGTTTCTTTTTTTCTCAAAATGTTTTGCTTAAGGTTGAGACATTAGACAATTTTTTTAGTAGCTCTAAAACATTAAATCGTGAGAAAATATTTAATTATTTTTATTTTTATTTTAGAAATATCAATTCTCTTTTTTTTTTTATCAAAATCAAGTTTCACGCCAACATTTGCCACCCCCAACCTTAGACATAAACATTTCTTTTGTTTGTACAATTGATAAACTATAACTGCAACGTCTTGGCATATTTAATGTGGGATGCATAAATATTTTATTAGTCACCGTACATGTTTGGATTTTTTTTTAAGAAATATATTTAAAATAAGTGAGTTAAAAATGATTTTAAAAAAAGCAGAGATATTGGGTATAAAATTGATAGAAGTGACTCAAAGTAATATTTTAATAATTAATTTTAGAGATGAGTATCCATCAGAAACTACTACTCCCATAAATAAAGATTTCTTATTTTTTTTCTAAAAACACAAATAATACTTTTTAAAATTTTGAAATCATTTTTCATATAAATCACCCTTAAAATTACTTTCAACCAACAACATAAATGGTTCCGATTAGACTCTCAACGACTAAGCCAACAACAAATATGGAAGAGCCAGATGGTTCTCTATTAAACCATCAAAATACTAAAAGCAAAGCGCAAACAAAGCGTGGATCAAAATTTTGAGCGCTGAGTACATATAGTTTCATTTCAAGGTTGCTCTCTATACTCTACCCCCAAAGTACAAACATAATCCCATTCAAAAACTACATAGTTAGTTAGTGTCACTGCCTACCGCCTCCGCCATATCCACCTCCAATGCCTCCACCATATCCTCCTCCAATGCCTCCACCTATTCCTCCACCAAACCAACCCCCAACTCCACCTCCAATTCCTCCTCCAAATTCTTTGTCATTGCCACCCTTCAAGCCTCCTCGTCCTTGAGATCCACCACCAATGCCTCCTCCGTTTCCTCCACCATCATGATCATGATGATGATGCCCTTTATTGGGTTTTTTTTTGTGGTGCCTTTTAACGCCACTACTTCCACTACCACTTCCACCTCCTCCAACGATTCCACTGCCAATGCCACCACCGCCAACTCCGCCGGAAATTCCACCACCAATACCGCCTGTTCCTATACAGTCAGGTTTAATTTCAGCAAGTAGTAGTCCACCGTCAAGTGACCCTAGTTGATTATCTGATTTCTTCTCTTCATTGGACTTCTCATGATCCTTTAGCAGCTTCCTAGCCTCACTACACTCCCACCATACAACATGCAACAAAGACACCAAGAAAAACACAATGCACACAATTTTTCCAGGCCTAGACATGATTGATATCACTCTGACTCTTACTTTATTGGAACACGGTAGTATATGTCTATTTATAAATAAAAAAAACTGACTAGTTGTAATATTTACTACTACAGTTACGTTGGAAGTTGAGATAGTTTAATTATAATTAATAATACATTTATATATCTATTAAGTAATTTACGCGATTGGGGTTCAGGGTCAACGTGAATAGCTAGCCTCTATCTGCCTATCTCTGGAAGCCTATGGCTAATTTCATGAGGACTGAATTGCTCATTACGGATTTTCAAAGCATAATCTTCATTTAGAAGCTAATATCCTCCGGGTAATAATATTGTAAAAATGTAAATGGTTAATACCATAATTCTTTAATTATGATTTTATTTAAAAATAATGAAAATAATATGTAATTAATTAATATTAAAAATAAAATAAATATTTTATATATTTTATTATGAAAATAATAAAATTATTGTGGTAATATACCCTATCCTCCAAAGTATTGAGTCTCACGCCACGGCCACGCTATTCGCCTGGGAAATACAAGATTTCCTGCGTTTTTCTATGCATGCATGCATATACGATATAGACTTGGACCAAATGCATTTACTCAGTGAATTAATGGATTTAATGCCTTCACTTTACCATCACTTTTTATTTAATATTTTTATTACTTAACACTTAAAAATATACATTGCACTATTGCAGTACTAATTCTTTTATGCTTCTTTTACTTTTAACGGTGGAATGAAGGGCTCTTTGAATACATTTCTTTTTGCAAAGTATCTCTTTTAAGTGGTGCAATATAGCTAATTGAGTTTTTTTTTACCATAATCCACTTATTATTATTATTAAATAAATCACTACAAATCACTTAATTTTTAATATAGAACACTTTAAAATGAGTAATTTTTAATATAATACACTTTAGAAGTAAATGGACTGAAATGTTTTTTTTTCAAAAAAGTTAAAAAGTAATTTTTTGTGCTAATATTTTTAAACCGTATATATACTCCTTTCCAAAAAGAAATTGACTTAGAAATCCATTTTTCCTAGCATTAAAATGAGTAAAAAGAGAATAAATAAAGGAGTAAAGCTAAGGATACACAAATTGCACCCATTTTAAATAAGGTCTACAAATTCAAAAATTACACCTATTCATTCATTCCTTAGACATCTTGATTTGATTGTTTTTTTTCAAATTTAAAATGTTTCATTCCAAAGTTATCCTTAAAATTAACTAAATTAATATTAATCATTGATGTAAATAAAACATTAATTTAAGTAAATTAATTTCCACATTCCCATTCATTACATTTTTCTAATGAATATATAAAAACAATTAACGTGAACTTTCATTGTCTTTCTTCTCCAATACCATATAATATATATATATATATATGATTACTGTTTCCGATACAAATTATTAAGACAAGTAATTTTATTAAATAATTTCAATTTTTAAATAAATAACGACATGACTATGTATTTATAGTTATAATTAAATATTTTTTTATTTTAAGAATAATTCGTTAACTTAAATTTCTATAATTATTGACATTTATATATTTAATATATTTAAATAATTTTATTTAAATATTACTACTATTTAACTAAATAACTAAATATATTTTTATTCTAATGGAATAATAAAGAACCCACAAATATTGGACTCTGAGGCCAGAAAAGAAAAAGGATAGAAAAAAGAACAAATATTGGACTCAGATTGGTCTAAATGGGCACAGCGAAGCTCGGGCTTTAAAATGTGTCAACATCAGGCCCAATTTCATTCCTTGGACTGCTGAACATCATTTCAGTAAAATTTACATTAGGAACTACCAGTCACAGGTGATAGCTATTTGTTCTGAGTTATGATTCTTGAAAATATTGTGTGTTTAGCTCACCATATTTTATGTGCCTGTTGCTTCGATTGGCCTGTGATCTTAGGGCTTAAAAGAGAGCTCTATGATATGAAGCAACTTACTATGTTCTTGAAAACGTCTCTTGCCATATGTTTATATAATCTGTTTTTAAGAAAATTTTGGATTTTTTGAATTAGCTGTTGCTGCCTCCTTATGTTCTTATTAATTGTACAAATTTATAACCAAATTATTTATTAATTTTATAAATTTATCTCTAAAAATATAACATAATCATCAAAGAATAACATAATGATATATTACATTTGTTATTTTAATTACCCTATATTTTATTTTATGGTGGTCAGGTGTTGGAACTAATTAGCTGGTGGCAGGCTATGAATTTTGTTACATGCGCGTTTAATACGAATCTAACTTTGTCTCGGTTAGGTTCAATTATTCAAGTTGGTTTGTTCTCACTCAGATCTCGCTAAACGACAGTTTCAAAGACTAGAAAAAGAATAGGCTCGGCAAAGGTTAAGAATAGTGCTTGTGGCTTTCAAGCTGGGCGGAATATTACAATTGCTTTCAGTAATCGATCTTGTGGGTTTATTTATTGGTTTTGATTCCTGTGGCTCTCATAGTCACGTATATTATATAGTATTATTATTATTATATCGACATGAAAGGATAAGATTAAAATTAAATTTATTTAAAGATCAGTGATTATTTTTTTTAAATAAATATGATCGAGGTCAACTTTTAATTCCATTGCGTTAGGAGTTGGTTTATGAATAAAAGTTTGGAAGTTGCTTCTGGTCAGGTGAAATTGGGTTTGTTTTTTTTTTATTATTATTATTATCAAAGTATTGAATTATCACAATCTTTAAGCTTTATTAATTTGAACGTACACCGTATATAAATAAAGAAGTTTAAAATGGTAAGACGTTAATGTGCTCAGAAGATAGACCTTAGTTTTAGGGGTGCTTTACATAAAAACACGGTATCTTTTCTTTTTGTAAGGATGCTAAGTTTTTGATAATATCGGTGTCAACCACAGGACTATATATATATACAAGACCAGTTGTTCTTACTGCTTAGGGACCACTACACTAGCGCTTTATCATCCTCACATTATCTCGTTTAATCTCATAATTTACTACTCTTGTTTTTTTTTTCACTGTTTCAAGCTTCACTTTTATCTTCACTTCTCTTGTGTGAAAAAAAGCCAGTTCGGACCAAAATTTTGTTTGGGGGCGTAGACATTGAATTACTTGGTTCCGTAACTGTTTTGACTTTATCTTTGGAACCATCAAGAACGAAACAGAAATAAAAAAAACTTAAATAGTATATCACAAAAATAATATTATTTATTATTAATTTATATATTTTAATTATTAAAAAAATAATATACTAAAACTTATAATAATAAAAATAAAATCACATAATATTAAACTAACTGAATTCAATTTAAAAACATTCATTATTGAACAAATTTAAATTATATTAGTTCAAATTTAACACAATTCAATTTAAAATAATATATCATATTTTTTTAATATTAAAAATATATGAATTAAAAATAAAATATATTATTTTTTTAATTACAAATTTTAAATGTATTATTTTTATTTTTATTTTAAAATTTTATTACATTATTTTACATTTACCGTTATTTAATTAAACTATAACTATTTATATTTTTTTTAATATTTAATACCGTTGAATATTATCAAAGTATTATTTTTATTAAGATAAATTTTAAAAGTTTTATTTTTGATGACTTTTTTAAAATTATTTCTAGGCAAAATGATATTATTGAAAAGGAATAATTTTGAAAATCACTCTATTATTTTATTTGAAGAGAGGGTAAATTCGGTTAACCAAGCTATCATAATTCCTAGTACCACTCAATTAAAAAGTTGGTTTATATTTTCACCGATAATTAATTATCTTTAATTTTGATATACTTGGATATGAAGATAGAAATAGGTCTACTTATTAACCACATTTGAGAGAAACCGGTAACTTTTAATTTCACTAGTCATATCCTTAATTAATTGTTTTAATTAGAATGTCTATTAGCGTACTTATTTGATATGGTATTAGTTAATATTTTTCATTATTTAAGTTATATAATTTTTTTTATAAAATAGTTATTGTTTGAAAAATACTTTTATCACAAATATATATATGTATATATTTACATATAATAATACAATTTTACCTTAATAAATGGATCTACACTTACTTTATCACCTCAAAATCTCTAATTTAATATTGAATAGTTGACATGTTACTTATTAATAGTAATACTACAGTTTATATATAGTTCATTTGTTCTTATAGTTTTAATTTTTAACTCCCTTCAAAATTATACTGTTTATGTTCGTAAAGTATTTTTTTTTTTTTTACAAAAAACTGATGTTTTTTTACAACGTATATTTATTTTCATCGGGATTAAAAATAAAACTTAATTTATAAAATAAGTCATTTCATACAATTAACCTCTTAACAAACAACTAATTGATGCAGAAAATAATGATTGAGTTTGGTTGTATGTTTTAAAAATGATAAAATCAACACAATTAAATTAAACTGAATTTTTTCTTTTAATGTATTAATTTTTTAAGTATTTTTTATTATTTATTTATATATTTATATATTATAATATATATATTATTTTTAAATTATAATTATATTAACATTCCATTTAAATTATAAGTAAAAATAAAAATATGACTAATACATGATTTAAAGTGTTATCCAACATTTTATATAAATATTAAAAAATTAATTTAGAGTAAAATATTATTTAAAATAAATGAGTATTTTTATATATCAATGATTTATTTACTTTATTTTTTTTTCTTTGTTTAAAAAAATATATAATATATTTTTTATGTTTTAATTAATGAATACTTTTATATAAATTTAAAATCGTCCAACCAATAGTAATTAAATCTACGTTAGTCTTAAAGTTTTGTTTATATGAAAATTCAGTTAGTTTTAAAAAAAAAATCAAACTACAAGATAAAATTAATTTAATAACTAACATAACCGACTCACACATATTTTAACAAATCACAATTTTCTGACTCATAGATTGTGTCCGTATAATTTAATGATTTCATGTCTTAAGTTAATTCTATTTTAAAAAATGTCATTCTATTATTATTGATATGCCAACTTTTTAAAATAAATTATACTATTTCATATGACATAAATAAAATAATTTACGTAATTTTTTTTTTTTTATTCTTAAATAAAGATACGGTTTTATTTTGGATTTTTAAGATATCTCCGATCCTAATTTAAAATTTAGTATAAAAATTACTTAAATTTAATATTAAAATAATATTATAAATAATTTTAATGCATATTATTTATACATTTTATAATGAAAATATAAAAATTATTATTAATTTTTTTATTATATATAAGAAATTAAATTAAATATATGATATAAAATTAATAAAAAAATATTAAATATGTATTTTGTAAATATTTTATTTTATATAAAATATATTTCTTAATTTATTATTTGATATTATCAGTAAAAAATAAAAAAAATTTAATGTAATTTTTATATTAAAATATTATGAAATTTGATATAAAATTGTGTAAGAATTGGTTTCATAGTCAAAAGAATTGATGCTTTTGACCAGGCGATAATTAGTGGAACAGTGGTTATGTTTCTCATTAGTTACCAGGCACCTACTTCGTCATTAATGTTTGTGTACATTATACTCTGGTTTTGTAATTTTATTTTTTTAAAATATCTGGTTTTGTAATTACTTCCTCATACTTGTAAAACTTAATAGAACAATTTTTTTATAAAAAATAAATTAAAAATTATAGGTAAAAATTTAATAATAAGATTTTTTAAACAAATAAATATCAAAATATAAGATTTATTATAACTATATTAAGTTTTTACTAAAAAATAATATATGTTACACGTAAAATTTAAATTTAAAAAATTTTAAACTT
The DNA here is from genome assembly GCA_037013495.1 of Hippophae tibetana. Lineage (NCBI taxonomy): Eukaryota > Viridiplantae > Streptophyta > Magnoliopsida > Rosales > Elaeagnaceae > Hippophae > Hippophae tibetana. Next base: position 1,124,406 of record CM072809.1, on the reverse strand, counting down.
AAAATTTAAATTAAAAAGTGCACAAAATATTATCTAATTGTGATAAAAACTACAAATTTTTAAATATAAAATACATATTTGATAAAACGACGACCCTAAAAAATGTATACATCAATCGGCCCTAAAAAATGTATACATCAATCGGCCCAGCATACGCGCTTGGGATAACGAGGCTTTTCATCGGGATTGAAAACTATGCTCTGTCATGCTATACTTTGTCCCTTATATATTCTTTTCTTTACAAAACAAAATATTTTATTATTTTTTATAATATATTTATTATTTTATTTTTAATATTTTAATTACAATTTATTAATGATATTTTTAATAATTTTAAAATTAATAATAAATATATTATAAAAATAATAAAATAAGATGTATAAATAACTCCACCCCACCATTAAAAAAAAACTTATATTTATAAGTCTTTGGAAATTGAAACTATAATCAATGTTATTGATTAAGCGATATGAATGAATGATCGTAACTTACCCAATACAATACTAACAGAAGCTATTTATCTATTTTAAGTTCGAAAAGTCTCATTCTCCTCATCTTTTCCATTACATTTGTTTATAAATAATTAACCTCAAATTTTATTTTATCAAATGTATAAATTTTATTAGTATATAAATTAGGGGTAAGCATCGGTTCGAAACTATAAATTTTAAGTCAATCCAAATCCGATCTGATCCGACGCAAATAATGAATTATTCAATCCGAATCCGATCTGATCTGATCCGATCCGAAAATTATTTAAACCAAAAATTATTTAATCCGAAACCAATCCTTTGTACATGCCAATCCGAAATTTTAATTTAAATCTATAAAAAAATTACATAAATAAAAAAATTATGAAATATCAATCCGATTGGAACCGTTATAAATGTCAATCCAAACAAATCCAAATCTGATTTAATTTCAACATATAAAATGAAAAATTACATATAATAAAAAATCTAAAATAAAAACATTTTTCATACAAATTAAAAAAGTAAGTGACAACATGATTAAAAATAATTCAACAAAAATAATTAAAAAGAAAAAATTAAACATTAATTACATAATTCAACTCCAAAAAATTAAATAGCAATTACATAAATTAACTTCACTCTACAAACATTAATAACAACAACTTTTTGATAATCATTCAAGGTTTAAATCACCAATACCATCAAGAATATCTGCACAATGAAAAATTAAAAAATTAAAAATAAACATAATAATAACAAATAAATCTATATATATTTGAAAGTTTTATGAAATATACCTGATTCTAGAGCTTCAATTTTATCAAGTGACTCTTGGATATTAATGGTTGGAGATGAACGAATCCAATTTTGAGTGCAAATCAAAGATTTTACAGTTTTAGAAGATAAGAAACTCTTGTATGGACTAATTGTAAGACCACCAGTAGAGAATGCAGATTCAGATGTTATGGTAGATACTGGTATGGCCAATACATCTCGAGCTATCAAAGACAAAATCTTAAATCTTGAGGAATGAACATTCTACCAACTTAAAAGATCAAATTTCTCATCATCCAAATCAACCAATGCTTCTAGTAAGTATTTTTCCACTTCAGATTTGTTTTTCATAGTATGAACTTCTTTTAAATGCTTTCTCTTACGAGAAGTATAAAGTTGGAATGCATCTACTTCTAAACCAAAACCTTATGTACCCATTTCTAAAGGTTGAGAAGATTCTTCTATGTTTGAGGGAAAATATGCTTTATGATACTCCTCGTACATATCTTCCAAAGTTTTTTTTACCCTTTTAGAACTCATTGAAGCCTCAATCTCATCCCCATTACACAATTCTAGCAAACTTAGATGTAAAGAACATTCTTTATGCCTAGGATCAAGTAAAACAGACACAAATAACATCATATTCATTTTAGATATTCCTCCCTAATATTTGTCAAACTTTACCTTCATATCACTAGCCATCTTCATCATAATATAATCCTCGCATTTATTCCACATATCAAGTTGATCATGAATAAAACAAATACGATCCAAGAAGAAATTAGAAGTCACATATAAAGATCCAGAAAACATTAATGTAGCTTCATAAAAAACTTTCAAAAATTGGACAAAATGTCTAGCATTATCCCAATCCATTATAGTCGGAGCTTGTTTAATTTCACCTCGACAAAACTCTTGATAGTATCCTAAATCAGTGATCTCTAACCTTTCAAATGTTTTTTGAAAATAAGTTGCAGAATCTAACATCAAATAAGTTGAATTCCACCTTGTCGTAACATCTAAACAAACGAGTTTTGAGTAGAGAGTTTTTCCATTTCAGAAGCACTCTTAAATTTTTGTAGTCTAATTGGTGATCCTCTCACGTATCTTACAACAGCACGAATCCTATTTATTGATATGTTATACTCTTTCAAACCCTGCTCAACAATTAAATTTAGAATATGTGCACCACATCGCATGTGCAAATGTTTTGATTCTAAAATTGCATTACCCCAACCATTAATGCATTTTTTCAAATAATTGCAGTATCATTAGAACTTGCATTATCAACTGTAATACATAATATCCTATCAATGCCCCAATCTAACAAACATGCTTCAATCGCTCTACCAAGTGTATCACCTTTATGATTTGGAACTTGACAAAAGTTCAAGATTCTCTTTTGTAAATTTCAACCATTATCAACAAAATGAGCAGTTAAACACATATAACATAAATTCTGACAAGATGTCCATGTATCAGTGGTAAGATATATTCTTTTACTAGTTCTATTCAACAACTCTTTTAATTTTACCCTTTCAGTAACGTACAAATTCAAGCAATCTCTTGCAATAGTCCACCGAGAAGGGATTTTAAACAAAGGTTGTAACTCTTCAATAAACTCCTTAAATCCTTCACCTTTTACGATAATAAATGGCAATTCATCTTTTATTGTCATCCTTACCAATTTTTCTCTACATCTTTTAGCATTAAAACTATGAGGTATAAGACTTCCTTCCTTATGAAAAGCTAAAGTTTTTTGTTTCTTAAGAACTCTACCGGGAAACTTATCACATCCAATGGAAATGTGTGCAAGCAAATTTGACGTTCCAGATTTGCTTGACACATACTTATATTGTTTCTTACAATATTTGCATATAGTTTTGCTATGTTACCCTACCTCTTCTATAGTAAAATGAGCCCATGCTTCACTACTAGATCTAGAGGAAACATTTTTACATTCTTCTTTAGAAGCAATGCATAGGTCATGAATTGGAGTACTTACAGAATCTTCTTCTTGAGTTGGTTGTGTTGCACTTTCATCTTTATTTGCTTCTTCAATCACATAAAGTGTATCATTATCTTTATCTAAAACCATCTGTATAGTTGTAGAAAAAAATATTAGACATTTACAATAAATAATTGTAAAAATGTGCACATAGACGTGGGGTGATGTTGGACATGTTTAATTTCATGTGATTTAAAATATGTATTAAACATTTATATATAATACAACTAAAACTTTAATAATACGAATGAAATGTTCAATTAACATGCACCATTTATAAAACAATGTTTTATGATATTGATTTTTATAATTATGTAAATAAACATGATGTACTACAATGATGAAATTTGTTCTACCAAGCCACGATAGATCTCAATATTTTAAAAATAGTTTAAAAATTGTTATAGCTCAATTAAAGCATGAAAAACAGCATTTTTGGGGAAAAACAATGTTTTTGGCAAAAAATAGTGTTTTGGCGAAAAACATAAAACAATGTTTTATGATATTGATTTTTATAATTATGTAAATAACCATGATGTATTAGAATGATGAAATTTGTTCCACCAAGCCATGATAGATCTCAATATTTTAAAAGTAGTTTAAAAATTGTTATAGCTCAATTAAAGCATGAAAAACAACATTTTTGACGAAAAACATAAAACAATGTTTTATGATATTGATTTTTATAATTATGTAAATAACCATGATGTACTACAATGATGAAATTTGTTCCACCAAGCCACGATAGATCTCAATATTTTAAAAGTAGTTTAAAAATTGTTATAGCTCAATTAAAGCATGAAAAACAACGTTTTTGGGAAAAAACAACGTTTTTGGCGAAAAACATAAAACAATGTTTTATGATATTGATTTTTATAATTATGTAAATAACCATGATATACTACAATGATGAAATTTTTTCCACCAAGCCACGATAGATCTCAATATTTTAAAAGTAGCTTAAAAATTGTTATATCTCAATTAAAGCATGAAAAACAGTGTTTTTGGCGAAAAACATAAAACAATGTTTTATGATATTGATTTTTATAATTATGTAAATAACCATGATGTACTACAATGATGAAATTTGTTCCACCAAGCCACGATATATCTCAATATTTTAAAAGTAGTTTAAAAATTGTTATAGCTCAATTAAAACATGAAAAACAGCGTTTTGGGGAAAAATAGCATTTTTGGCGAAAAACAGCATTTTTGGGGAAAAACTCTGGAAAAACTACCTTTAACAGTTTGGTGTGCCTAGATATCGAAAAGTTATATGGAATCATAAAAAAATTCGTCCAAAACAGATCTCACAACACAAAATTATGACCGTTCAAAGTTTTCTTATAATGTCATCAAAAAATATAACCTTCTTGTTAAGGATGATGAAGAACAACGAACAGCGAGCAGCAGCAGCGGCGAGTAACAGCAGCAGCAGCAGAAGAAGCAGCAGCAGCGAGCAACACCAGCGAGCGAGTAGAGAAGCACGAGCAGCAGCGGCGGCAAGCAGTAGCGGTGGCGAGCAGCAGCAGTAGTAGTAGCAGCGAGCGGAGAAGCAGAAGCATCAACGAAGCAGAGAAGTAGAAGCATCAACGAATCAGAGAAGCAGCTGCGAAACAGAGAAGCACGATCAGCAAAGAAGTAGAAGCAGCTATGAAGCAGAAAAATAGAGAAGTAGAAGTAACTGCAAAGCAGAAAAGTAGAGAAGCAGCAGCAGAGAAGCACTTAACAATGGAGGCAGAGAGAGAGATGGAGGCAGTAGAAAAATATATTAGGTTAGGTTTTGGAGATATACGACAACTTTTTAGGTTAGGTTAAATAATTATATATATATATATAAATATATTTTTAAATAATATATTAAATATATCGGATCAGATCGGATTATACGGATTTGAATATTTCTAATCCGAATCCGAATCCAAGCGGATTGATAAAATCCAATCCGAATCTGATCCGACTTCGGATAGAAACCACTTAATTTTATCGGATTTTTTGGATTGATCGAATATTTTACTTACCCCTAATATAAATAACATAATATAATTACTTATAAAAGTGATAATTAAAGTTAACGAAAAGAAAAAAGGAAAACATAAAAGAAAGAAGATAAAATTCATAATTCATTATATATATCTGTTTGAAAGCTTTTAATATAAGTAAATAGAAGCTATAGCTTGTTACTATAAGAACCTACACATGGAGTATAACAAGCTCTTAAAATAATGATACACACATTTTATCACTTACCATGATCTAATGGTCTACACATGATACTAAACTTTGTTTTTAACTCAATAAACTTATTATTTGGTAAGGATTTAATTCGTATATCAACTATCTGCTCATGATTAAGAGTAAACTCAAAAAGTAAATAATCAATAATAATTTTCTCTTAAATAAAATTAAAATTGATATCAACAAGCTTAGACCAAGAGTGAAAGACATGATATATATTTAGAAACGTGTCTTATGATGATATTATCACAAAAGATTAGAGGAGTTCTAGTAAATGTATGTGTACCTCTTTAAACACCTTTTATATCTATATGACTTAAAACAATAACACGTATCAAGGCACAAAACTCAATGATTGTGAAGGAACAAAAGCATAGAAAAATTGAGATGAAATTCATAACTCTTGATATATGATATGTGTGTATCACATTTATGTATAAGCTCTTAATAGAAACTAATAGAAGCTATAGGTGGTCACTTTAACAACATGCACGTGGGAATGTAACGAACCCTTAAAGCACTCATACGCACACTTTATCAAAAATGTTAATTTAAAATAAAAATAATTATCATTTTATTTATAAATATTATATTAATATTTTTTAATTAATATAATATACTTATTTTATAAGCTAACATCATCTCTCAAAACATGTTCATTTATCCAATAATTTGTATTTTTAAATTATTTTTATGATATCTTAATTTTATTTAAGTTGTTTATCTTTCTTTATTTTTACAAATCTCGTCTTTTTTTATTTTTATTTGTAGGAGGCTCATTAGTTTTTATTTGATTTATTGATTGATTAAAGTTCTATTTAAATGTTTTAAGTGTAAATACAACATAAGACTTCAAATCCTAAATGGTTGATCTTAAAAAAAAGATAAGTTTCATTATATTTATAAATATTATGTTAATATATTTTTTAATTAATATAAAATACTCTTTTTATATATTAAAAAAATAACACTTTATTAACATAGAATCAAATATTATGAAGAGTTTGTATACTTATTCAACCCTTAAATCTACAAAATTTCATCAAGACTTAGATATTTGTTTAGATATAAAAAATCATTGTTATATCTATTCAAATAATAATTAGTTGTGAGAAACATTTTTGTGAAGAACTTAAAGTTTTCCACTAAAATGGTATCAAATAGGTACGATGTTTTTATATCTTTTAAAAATATATATTTATCTCAATTAATTTGATTAATATTAAAATAAAAAACAATATAGAAAACGCAAGAAAGCTCAAATATATTATTTCACATATTTAATGAATATATTGCTAATAATTAATTTTAGTTTTTAATTTAAAGCTTTAATATATATGAAAAAAATGATAGATGATCATTTTTATATATTTTTCTATTATTAATGATATATATTAATTTAGTTGCATCAATGAAGTGTTAATTACATTTAATTTCTTGAAAACTGTTTATTTTGTAAAGTAAATCATACAACTAATATAATTAAGAACAATGAATACTTGATTTCACTAGATTGAGATTGGGAAAGGTTGCCTAATTTCATCTAGATATAGTTATTATTATTATTATTATTATTATTATTATTATTATCTAAAACAATTATTCTTCTATTTTATGTCAAAGATGTAATAATTTATATAATAATAAGATTTCTCCATTTTAAATTATATACTTTATTAATATAAAATATTATTTAATCTAAAAAATATGATAAATATAAAATTATCAAATATAGTTTTATCTAAAAATAAAAATAAGAAAATAGCACACTCCTAATATTCTCAAAATGATAGAGCTCGAAATACTCAATCACATGGATTATTTAAAAAAATCGAAATATATTATATGTATTCACTTGTTTTGTTTGCTCCTAAAAACGCTGTATTCTTATATATAAAAAATGTAAAAGAAAATTTCAACTTAGAAATAATCAGCAGAAGATTTAGATTTAATCGAATGGTATAATATTTTTCCTAAATTAATTTTTATATTTAATTAATTTTTTAAAAGATATATATATATATATTATAACATAAATAAATAAATAAATATTTTTTAATATTATAAAAAAGTTAATACATATTTTTATTAAGAGATTAAAAATAAAATTAATTAAATAATTTATCATTTAATAAAAGTCTATGTTCATGGTAGTATCACATGCAACAAACTCAGTCGCAAATTTTGGTTACCCAAAATAAAATAAAAAACATTAATTTTGCAATTCTAACAAATGTGCCAAATTTATCAATTTTTTATTTTGTTTTTTCTTTGGTCAAATTACAGCCTTTTCATGATAACTAGAAAGCTAATAACCCAAAATCCACTCGGGTCCAAGCTCTAATCTTCTTTGAGTAATAGGTTTGTCACAAAATGCCTCTTTGGACTTGAGAGGTTATGACATGTATAACGAGGTGAGAATTTATTTATGAATGATGTGAATTTTTTCATTATTTTATATAAATATATTTATTTATATATAAAAAAATCATTTTATACAAATATAAATAATATTATTTTAAATTTAACAAGATATATTAAATACTTATTTGATTTATATAAAAAAAAATCAATAATGTCACGTATCTTAAATATGCAGTGACTGAAATATTCGCAAGTCAGCAAATACTGCGGCCACGTGGATGACATCTAATTGTTGCGTGGAAGTTTGCAACTTTGAATTGACATCTGGGTTTCTGTTGATACTCCAGATAAATATAATTATTTTTCTAAAAAATAAAAATAAAAACTAATTAATTTAATTGATAGAAATATAATCTAAATTAATAAATAACTCTCCTATTTTGAATTAACACGTCACACGTATAAGACTTACAGCTGGCTTTGCAGTCTGGCAATTTTATTCTATCTTATGACTTTTTATCTCTCCTGACACCATGCCATAGTATTATTTGTTTATAAGTATTTTTAAATAGATAAGGTGTTTTTTTTTGTTATTAAGAATAGTATTGAATTAGAGTTTATTAATTTAAATTTTATGCTTATTTGTAATATAAATTTAAAATAGAATATAATCAATTAATAAAATATAAAAGTAATCATAATTATATTTTATTTTTAAAAATCATGATTCAATTCTAATGTTAAATTTTAAGTCAAATTTTATCTTAATCTTAAATATAATCGTAAATTCTAAACATTAAATCTTATATATTATATTCTAAACATAAATACTAAATTCCAAAACCTAAAACCTAAACATTATATAAAAAAATAATAATTTTAACCATAAATCTTAATACACACATATAACCTATAAAAGTAAACCTTAAATTCCAAAATTTTAAATCTCGAACCCTAAATTCTACTTAAAAATAATAATTTTAACCATAAGCCTTAAATCCTAAATCTTAACCCTAAACCCCAAAATCTCAAACCTAAATCCTAAACCCAAAATCCTAACTCCTAAACCTTAAATCCTAAAAACAAAAAAATTATTTAAAAAAAAAATAATTTTAATAATATATGTTATTTTTAAGTAATAATTATTTAAAAAAATAATGATTTCAATAATATATTTTGGTTAATAAAAAATAACAATTAAATAATATTATTTAAACTTTATTGAATATAATAACAGTAAAGTAATATACATTATTTTTCATACTATTTATTTGTAAACTAAATAATATAATATTGATACTTCTTTAATTACAGTGATCAAACCAAACAATATTGTTAGGTATTAAATATGTAACAGACATACGATCTAATAAGTAAAGGTATACCGTTAGGATATAATGAGAATATAGGAGTGGCTTAACAAATGGTCTGGGCCTAATGAGCTTGGTAAAGCGTACAACCCAGTCAACAAAAGAACTTCGCCACAAAATGTGAGGTCTTGGATGTCAAGACCTGGTGAAACTATGATATCTCGACGTGATCAGTGTCCTCCCTCTTCATAAGCGACATGTATGTAATAACCTCCATTTTTTATGTGTAATATTTGTAACGATCTACTTTCTATTTAAACTACTTCATGTACAATTTTACTACATATGTAACCATGTATACAGGTCGCTTATACATACCTTGCCACATGCGTAGCGTGTCATATATATACATCTTAAATGAGGAGAATACAGTATCTATTCATTTGTTCATATTTCTACTTCTTTCTAAAAATCACTAGAATCTCTAATCAGAAAATTCTCTCCAAACAATTGGCACCGTCTGTGGGAACTCAAATATTTCTAGTGTATAGTTAGCATTTGAGACCTTAAATCTTATTTCCAGGAGAATTATTTTGTATGTTGGGGACATTTACTCCACGCAAAAACATTGGAAAAACAGGGTGATTAGGAGAAGCAAAGTAGATCTCGGACAGTTGGGTGATCAGGAGATACAAAGTCGATCTCGGGCAGTTGGGCAGCGAGATGGATTGGCATTTAATTATGTTTGGTACTAGACCTCGTTGTCACTGCACATTTTTTACAGCAACAAACTCATTTCTAAATGATACCAAATTTCTCTCACCGGCGATTGAAGTTTATAGGACACTGGTTGAGAAAGATGTGTTACCGAATCAATCTGGACTGAGCCGTTAGGTGGACGGGAGGCCAGCGAACAACAGGTTGGGGTACCTAGTGCATGCATAAAGGGTGAGTTCTTTGAAACCATCTTCACCATGATCGCCATCGTGCAGCTCGCTATGTGAATGACCTGGAAAGATATGGGTCGTTGGGCTAGAAAGGTGAATTACGAATGTGGGTAGCTTTTAGCGCATACAAGACAACATTGAGGTTGTTGGTGTTTAAACAGCTTGTGAATCCAAATTGGACGATATGTTATGATATATACACGAATAGTGCAAGCCGCGAACAACTAGTTTCATTCCTAGCTCATTTCGTGCATTTTTTGGCCGTGAACGGATTGAGCTAGTGTAGGTCGTGGTGCGAATCAGGGAGGATTGGGTCACGAGATGTAGCTGGGGCAGGTCGTTATTGTTAGACGAGGCAGTAGTAGCATGTCACAAATCGAGCAAACTACGAGCTAAAATTGGGTTATGGGTTGTGAACTTTTGAACGAACAGGAGATGGATTGTGCAAATCTGTGCGCAATGAACAAACTATAGAAATGGGATGGTGAGATGATTCTGTTGGGCGTAAACTCTCTTGAATGAACTGGGCCTAACTCGGCTCAATTCATGGAAACCGATATTGTTATTTTCTTTGAATAAACATCATGAACAGTCAAATAGGGGTTTTTTTCTATGAATAAACAGATTGTGACCCAAAGCAATAGTGTGGTGTTCCTTCCTGGTGTCAAATTGTGACCAATTTAGTTCCCAACTTATTTCGTATAGTTATTGGTTACTTGCGGGTTGTTTCCTTTGTTACTACTTCTGAAGCTCTATCAACGATGAACGAGATACCTGTTTAGAATAGACTGAAGGATTAATCGGACTGGATCTAACACAAATTGGGTTCGGTTGGACTATACCTAAGTTAATTAGGTTAGCTTGGGTCATTATTATAAGACCAAGACGAGTTGTGACTGATGTAGGTTGCTATGGTAATACAACATAGACTTTCTCTTCTAACATCGACTTTATCGTGAGCGCTCACCGAGCAACGAGCTATGGGAATGACCTGGATAAATGAAGATTACAGACCAATGCTCTGTATACACAAATTGGGCTTGAAAGAACAGACTGGGCTTCCAAAATGAGCCTAGCTTGGCCCAAATGAACGAAATACGTTGGCGAATATTGGAAGTCTTGTCTTTGTAGTCCCGTTTGCTTCTAATCAATGTGTTATTAAAAAATGGGATTTACTGCGTTAATGTAGAATGGACTACACCTATTTGACATGTTAGATTACATTGGGTTAGATGTATCTGCCTGTATAAACACTTCTGCAAGGTGACGTTAAACTGCTCGGATTAACTCTTAGTAACTGTTCAAATTGATTAAGGTGGAAGCACATACTCTTTTCAGCTTTATCAAAGCAAGCAAAACAACCACCATTTGTATCTTATTTCTACTATTATGTCGCTATAATTCTAAGGATTGGATGCCAAGAAAATTAAGGAAAGTTTATGCACACCACGCGAGGTGAGTTTATATGATGTATGAGCTGATCATTACATGCCTTTCTTTATATGAAATGAGGGAAAACTTGGTGTACTTTAAGATCCCATGCATCTCAAAAAGAAATTATAAGAGGATCAACACTTCATTGATATATGATAATACTTCGATATTCAAATACTATTTAACGAGATCAATTAACAAGATTGTTGAGGAAATTAATATAAAGTAGGACTATTCATGCCACATATGGCGTATACCAGCAATTCATTATCCAAATATTGATGAAGTTATTATGAAGTTTGCATCGTGTTTTCTTTAGGAGCGTAAGGTCTATACATGAACTCCCAAGTTTCGAGTATTTAACTATGAGTTTGTTAAAGTAATGACTATTTCTTCATGCAAGAAAAATTTGGAGCGCATGTGGGGTAGGGTTTTCACCCTCGCATGTCGCCTATCTCACGAAATTTATAACCCCCCATGATGGAAGGAGGAGTCGACTGACCCCCTCATTAGACACACGACATATCTTATGCCTCGTGATTGGAAGGGGAGTCCCCTGACCTTCCCGCTTGTGATGGGAGACACGTCTTATGCCTCATGATTAGAGGAAGAGTCTCTTGACCCCTTACTTGAGATGTGGGATACATCCTATGCTTCGTGATTGGAGGAGGAATCCCTTGACCCCCCATTCAAGATGCAAAATATGCTCACAATCATGCTTTGGGTGTCTTATTTCATACCCCTAAGTTGGAAAAAGTCATTTGACCTTTCCATTTGGGATATGGGGCACGTTTTATGCCTCATGATTGGAGGAGGAGTCCCATAACCCTCTTACTCGAGATGCGGGATATGTCTTATGCCTTCTGATTGGAAGAGGAGTCCCCTAACCCCCTACTCGAGATGTGGGATATGTCTTATGCTTTATGATTGGAGGTGGAGTCCCCTGACCCCCCCTCTCACTTGAGATGCGAGATATGTGTTCAACATGGTAAAAATGCAAGTATTATTAAATGATCCGTTCATAATCTGAAAACATCTTAAGAAAGAAACTTGAGTTCCAGGGCAAACTACTCCTCTTATGGAAACGCATATGAGGGGTTGGATATTTCACTCTCGCAGGTGGCATCTAATTGTGGGTCAATATTTCACCATGACATGTTGTATCTGAATGTGGGCTATTAATCTCTTCTGACAAGTTCCACCACTTCCTTCGAAAGGGACCTCAGTTCACCCTACTACTTCGGTATTAGAAGCAATATAGACATAGCAATTCACATGTTTTTCACTAAGGTAGAGCATTTAAGTCCCTGGTTCATTGGGGTAGTTATGGTATATGAGTCATTTTTCCGCTATAAGGTGATGCTTTACTCCTACTTTAAAAATACCATATCATAGTGTAGTGCGGTGCAATAAAAGCCCCGCTTCTCAGGATACGTGACAAATAAGGGCTTAGATATATGGCTTCTAATAACAAGGCCATCCACATTCCTTATTTGTAAGAATTACTTAATTGTTCCTGTTTAACAATGGAATGGTATAGTAGCATTCGCCTAGCGACATGAGAGTCGAGACCTGAAGACCAAGACCTTTAGGTCAAAGTAAACGACCTGGGTCACCTGTGCATACAATACCTAATCAAGTAACTCTTATATGACGACTTGATTAGACAACGTTTATATGATGATCATGTAGTACTTAAATGAAGACCTGATTTTAGAGCTAATAATGAAACCCGAGGAGAATTTGAAGGGTTCACCCCTTCAAACTCGGATTAATAATAAAAATACTCTTAATAACTTGATAATCTCACAAATAGGAGAGTTAATATAACATTTGGTATTATATAAATATCAAGTATGCTACCTAACGACTTATATCACATCGTCATTGGATAAACCACTTTTTTTCTCTTTTGAGACATGTTAAATAAAATTAAGAGGAAGAAATTACTTAATATGAAAAATAAGTCGTTTGAATCTTGACCTAAAAATAGAGAGTGGCCTAGTTCTCCCTTTGTTATCGTTAAACAAATGAATTAAAAATAGACTAAGTATTTTACTAGCTAGCAGACATAGAAGAATAATAGGAAAATATTTAACATATCGAAATTCTCTGAAAATAAATTTAAGTTAAAACGTATGGTAAAAATAGAAGCTAAAAGGTTTAACAAAAAATTAAAATTATTTTAAGGAATATTATTTGTAGTTAAATAAATTCGCAACTCAAAATTGTATCGTCTGAGTGACCGTTATTTACTTAGATACGTTGAATCGATTAATATGGGTTATTTAAATTAAAATAGACGACTATATATTATTTCCTTGACTTCTCTAAATCAAGAGAATATGAGAATTAATGTTTGATATTAAATACGTAAAGGACATACGACCTAATAAATACATGTATCCCGCTAAGGTATATCGATGATATAAGGCTGGCTTAACAAATGGTCTAAGCTCAACGAGCTTAGTAAAGCGTACAACCCAGTTAATAAAAGGACTTTATCACAAACTGTGAGATCTTAGATGTCAAGACCTGGTGAAACTATGATATCCCGACGTGATGAAGGTCTTCTCTCTCCACGAGTGACCTCCCTTTATTTATGTGTAACACTTGTATTGATGTATTTTTTATTTAAACTAGTTTGTTTACAATTTTACTACATATGTAACCATGTATACAAGTCGCTTATACATATCTTGTGGTGTGCGTAGGGTATCATACATATATATATCCCTTAAATAAGAAGAATACAAGATCAATTCATTTGAACATATTTTCTATTTTTCTCTAAAAATCACTATAATATCTAACTAAAAAATTCTATTGAAACAAATATAATAATAAGACTGTTTTTATTTTGATTTCATTATGTAAACCAAAATTTACCTAAAAGACTTATTTATTAATATATTTAAATATCACAAATATCTTAAAAAATATGTATATATTTTTTAATTGTTATAATTATGTTTAGTAAAAAATAATATTTATAATTTTAATATATATGAGATATATAATAATATTTTATTTATTAATTTAATATTAAATTAATACGTTGATTTAAGGCAATAAAAGGAATAGATATGAAAAAAACTAAATATTTTTTATCTATTTTTAATTATTATTATTTTAAGAATAATTATATATATATATATATATATTAAATTATATTTTTATTACTTTATTTATTATTATAAATATAATTGTAGGTTACTAAATTATATATAATTTATAATAATTAATAAAATATTTTAATTTATTTTTACATATAAATAAAATAATAATAAAGATGTTTAGAGTAGTAATAAGAAGAAAAAAAGTCTTTTATTATCCTCATCGGTTTAGTTTTATCTAATAAATTTGAGAGATAAGTATTATTTTAAATAAAAATTGAAAAAGAAGCAACGTTCACAATTTAAATACAATTATATTGATAATTATATCTACGCATACTAAAAATTAATTATATTTATATAATTATTAAAATAAATTATATATTAATTAAAGTAATTATTGTTTCTTGAAAACAACACGTAATCTTAATCTATATTAATAAATAATGTTACAGTAAGTCTAAGTACAGTAATAAAAGTGTATATTACTCAATTTCTTTTTTCGAAAAATTAATATTCTATATATTTAAATAAAAAAATATAAATAATTATATTAAAAATATATAAATATATTAAATTATAATAAAAATTATGATTTGAGATTTTTTTTAACTTTTATATATTTAAATAAAAATATAAAAATAATTATATTAATAAAATATAAATATATTAAATTATCATAAAAATAAATAAAAATGATCTTTAGTATGATTTGAGATTATTTTTTAATTCTTTTAATTTTTTAAATATATACTATTCTTTTTATTTATAAGAAGATAAATCTTTAATCAAATTTGACTATTTATATATTAAGATATTCATGTTTTTAATTTCATAAATACTTAAACAAAAGATTTAGATCTAAATCTAAATAAACCAGAACATAACAATTACTAAAATCACACTAAATTTAAATTTAGATCACACTATGTCAAAATATATATTTATTAAAACAAATTAAATAAAATTAAATACATAGAGTTTTATAATATACAATTCTCACTCCATTTATTTTACTCAATATTTGTTTGGTTAAGAATAAATACTATTATATATATATATATATATATATGATGAATTATTATAATATATTATAAAATTTAATATTGTACTATCATATCTTAATTATTAAGAATAAAATAAGTGATTTTTTCTTTTTTGTTTATTTTAAATCTCAATGATTAAAATATAAGAATGTAACAATCTTACTAATAAATTAAGATTAGTGATCTTATCCTATATAAATATGAGAAATGATTAATATCATAAATTTATGATAACTAAAATAATATGTTCATTTGTGATTGCTTTCTCAATTATTTAATAATAGCAAATAAAAATAATAATGTGGATATTTTAAGTAAGAGTTAATTAGATCTAAATATATTATTTGTAATTATGATAAATTTATATATATATATATATATATATATATATATATATATATATATATATAATTGTTTTCTTATAAACAATTTATAGGAAAATTTTGAAAAATTATTTATAACTATATTTAATTTAATGAAATATATTTTGATTTGATTTGATTTGATTTATAATATAATTTATTATTAGATAAAATTTTATATATAAGATCGACCTTATTTATTAATAATATGTTTCATTTTAGATGCAAGTTAATAAAAGTTTTCTTTTTAAGTGTAAACAAATTAATTTTACAAGGGACAATTAGTTCATTTTCTAAAATTTCAGAAGTTAAAATATAATAATTTGGGCTCAATATTTGGGATTTTCTATGGGTTTTACAGACAGGGGATGAAAGCTTATGGTGTGGGGTGAATAATTACGTGATTTTTTGTTGTATTTATAATGTGAAAAACTGTGAACAGACTACATAGACAAAGATTTGGGTCTCAAGCTGGAGAATCGAGGTTATTAAAATATTTAAGACATAGTCTGAAAACAAAATGTCAGAATTAAGAAATATTAAAAAAATAAAAAATCTTTTGTGTATGTCAAATGGTCAGCATGAAACTGCAACTAATTTACCGAAGCCACCACTTAAAAAAAAAAAACTTCAAAGACATAACTTTTTTTTAATATATTTTTTGGTAAAATAATATATGGTTTTTAATATTAAATAAGGTAATTTATGTATATATTTTTTAAAATGTAAAAAATATTTTTTCAGAAAAATATTAAAAGTAAAATTAAATGAATATTAAGTTTATAAAAATAAGAGAAAAATAATTAAATAAAGGAACTTAATTCCATATGTGCAATGTTTTTATATATATTATTGATATTTTTTGTTTATACATAATAATTGGCTGTATAATAGGTTCCTATTGATGATCAGAAAAGTCACAGCTAACGTATTAATTATTTTAAGGAATATAAATATATAACACCTCTTGCTGTATATTTTTCTTTTATAAGTCTAATTTTATTAAGGGTAAGTATTTCTAACAAGGGGGAAGGGCATTCTATCCATTCTCTGAGCAGAAAATATTATATGAACCAGTCTACAAATACGAAGTATATTTTGTTAATTTTAATAATATATCCTTAATTATTATATTAAAATAATTTATTTATATAAAAATAATTGAATTCATGTTAAATAGTAAATAATTTTTTTTCATATAGATAAAAGTTTCTGCAAACAAAAAGGTGACAAAAATAAAACGATGTCTTTATTAAATAAAACTAAAAATGTTAATTGGGTAAGTTTGATTAATACCAGATTATATATATAGGCGTAGGTTATTAAATAATATTTGGACCCGCAATATTTTAAAAAGTTATTTTTTCTTTCATCTTTTTTATAGATTGACGTGTGAAATAATATTATCAGTTTTATTTTTATAAATTAATATATAAGTTATATTTTTTAAAACTTTGATAATTTATTATGAATTTTTGTGTTTTAGAATTTTTTTATGAAACAGTTTATGAATATTTGAATAAGAAAATGTATCCAAAAATTAAAAAAAAATTATTAAAATTTGTAAAGATAATTAAAATATATCAATGTAACGAGTCTTAATATATATATATATATATATAATGTAGTTTTTTTTCCTCTGTTTTTTTTTCTTTTTAGTTCGGATGCAGCTCACGTAGTTGACAAGGTGCAATTTAAAGCCTTAAAAAAGGGAGATAAAGTTCATGATTTTTTAATGCAAATTAAATAAAATAAAACTGTAGCATAAATTGGATGATATAGTTATCTAAAGTGGTATTCTATTCACACGTCACCGAACCAGTAAAATATGTTATTAATAATTTTTTTAAAATTTATTAAAAATAATAACGTTTTTAAAATCAAAGGGGTATTTAGCGATTATGGTATTGGGGATAATTAGTAACTTTCTTTAAAAAAAAAAATATTACGTTTATTAAGGATATATTAAAAATTATTTAAAAAATATATAATTTAGTATAAAATAAGCATAAAAAGATAAATTTAATTAATATAAAAAAGTAATGAAAAGCTTTTTAAAAAAATAATAAACTTACTATATTTACTAATTCTAACTTATATTTTATTTCATATTTTATTAAAAAAATTTAAAAAATATCATTGATATATTCATCATTAAAGTAAAATATTAATAATGCATTATTCTATAATTTCATTACTAATTTATATTTTTATAAAAAATTAAGATATCGTAAAAAAAAACTCTTATCCCTTATGATAATCTTTGGAGTGGTTATTAACTACTTTTTTTATTTTATTTTATTTTATAATTTAGGTTCTTAACTACTTTAATCGGGCATCATATATATATATATATATACTTTAATCGGTGGAACTCATTATTGGCTATTAGCAATTATATACACGACGTACACAAACAAATAAAGCCAATAAATGTACTAATAGGCTGAAAGATAGAATTAATAAATAAATAATTGAAAAAAGTTAGTATAACTAAACACTTTGCGTCTTCATTGCTTGTTTTACCATTTAGTAATTAGTTGTATAATTATTGGTCATATTTGTTAATTAATACAATGGCTTAGTCGACATGCTGTTTGGAGCCGAACAATCTATTACTTCAATAGAAAATCATATTTTTTTATTATAAAAAATGTTAAATTAACTAAAAAAAACGTACTATCAACGATTACAGCTAATTTATGTTTGTTTTTTTATTTGTATTTAACTTTATTTACTTAAATTAAATTTAAATTATATTAAATATTATATCAATTATACTAACAACATAATTTGTGATAAAATAGATTTTTTTTTAAAAAGTAGTGTCCATTTGTTAATGAAAAAATTTCGTTTAAAAAGTTATTTTGCCACATTAGAACAAACAGAGGGACATATAGGTCATTTTATGATGCCAATGGGACGCAGGGAGCATTGATGCGGAAGTCGGACGCGGGGAGCTACACCAACGTCAAGCCACTAAAGATGCTAATGGTCCAGTTGGACATAACTCGACACGCGTGGGTCCAAACACCCTCATTTTTGAATCATCGACCTTACAAGTTAACCTAATTGGTATCGCTCTCGTACATAAGAATCCAGCCAGGACTACTTGGTGGAACTGTTTAAAACGTGGCTCAATATATATATATATATATATATATATATATATTTTACTTTATTTTTAACTTTTAAACGTAATAATAACACAAAATCTAGATAAATCAAATACAATAAAAAATTAATGATTATCTATAAAATTATATACATATTTAAATTTAACTTGTATATATAATTTATATTATTTTTACTATATTATGGTTAATTATAATATTTTAAAATAGTTTTTTTTACTGTGCACGTTTCATATACAAGTAACTTAAAAGGAAGATAAAGTTAATGTAAGCAAAAATATATAATTATAATTAAATAATTAATAGTTAGATATAATTTTGTGTACAATATATAGTCTACTATTTCAAGTAAAAACATTTCTATATATTGTAATTATATTATAACTATAATTGTATGATTATATATATTTGATTCTACTTATAGATAATAACCATCTTTATTATATTTATTAATAATATCAACCATTTAATTATAATTTATTATAAATTTATAATAAATAGATATTCTATTTAAGTCATAAGTTTTTTTATCTTGTTAAATAAATTTTAAATAAATATAAACTATATATTTTTTATTTTTTTAAATAGTTTAGTGTTAAAATTTATGCGTTGAATATCTAAATTTTTATATTTTATAAAAAAAATATATCAATATAATTTTTTAAAATATTTTAAAAACTAATAATAGAAATATGCTTTAAGTAAGTGACTTTCTCTACTTAAATGACTTTCTCTTCGTATGATATTTGTGAGATAAATTTTTTATACTATTGTAATATTTTATAACAATTTTTTTTTTAATATTTTGATATAATTTAACTTTAATAATGTTTGTTTTTTAAGTTAATTTCATTGTAACTTTTAATCTGTATTTTTTAGAGCATGAATGTCCTATTGAAACAACATAATATAACTTAATGGTTATTTTTTGTCACTCTTTGATTTATTTATTTTTTTTGGGATAAAAGAAATAAAAAATATTTAGTTATATCACGTTGTAATCACATATGAAGTCACTATTGTTATTATTATGATTAAGTTTGAGATATCACATAATTAACTATTATGATTATGATTATGATTAATGGTGAGAAAATATAATTCGTTTAAATGAGTTAATTTGGATCCATTAATCCTTTAAATTAAAAACATTATTTTTTAATAATTTAATTTTATAAAAAAATTAATTTTATTATTTTAATAAATTTAATATAAAATATTATTATTTTTTATAAATAATTAAAATATAAATATTTACAAGAATAAAAATAAAATTTAATATAAAATAATTTTTAAAAAATAAACAATAATAAAATTCAAAAAAAAATATTTATTGTATATTTTAATTTATAATAAAAATTAAAAAATATTTAAATATTAAAAAAATATTTTGTGAATTTTTTTATATTTTTTATGATTTTTTTATTATTAAATATTCGTATTTTAATAAATTTAATTATTTTAAAAATTAAAAAATTAAAAAATTAAAAAAATTATTTATTTATAATAAAGAAAGAAAGAGTGAGAATTATGAACTGTGATTTAGCTGTCATTTAAATATTTGATGCATGGTTTTTATCTCTCTCTTCTTTTCATACATACATCTCTAAAATTCCTAGAAAAAACCCCACTCCCTTCCATACCATTCTCTCTCTCCTCAGCGCCATTCCACCCAAACAACACGCTCAACTCTTTCTATATTTCTCTCTACTTTTTTTTCTCAGATCTCGAAAGGGGTGTTGAAGATTTCCACATTTCTGAATTACCCTAATGAGAAGAAATTTTACATCTTTAAGAGAGAACTTCGATATTCAAAAAGTGTCATGTAGTGTATCAGAATGTGAGATGAAGGAGACGACGACGACCCATTTGAGCTTTCAGCTTTTTCTTTGTACCCAATTTCTTGTTGCTTTCTTTCTTAGTACAATAATCTGTGTTTCTGCCTCTTCTTTGGAGCCCCAAAACTTCCACATTACCAGCCATGGAGTTCTTACAGATTCAGAAGCCATGTACATCAAACAACGTCAACTTCTCTACTACAGAGACGAGTTTGGTGACAGAGGAGAACAAATTACAGTAGACCCATCTCTGGTTTTCGAAAGCAACAGGATTAGAAATGCTTATATAGCTTTACAAGCTTGGAAACAAGCCATTATTTCTGATCCTCTCAATCTTACTCAGAACTGGGTTGGATCTAATGTCTGCAACTACACTGGAGTTTTCTGTGCATTTGCTCTCGACAACCCCAAGATCCGTACAGTAGCTGGGATTGATCTCAACCATGGCGACATTGCTGGGTATTTGCCCGAAGAACTTGGTCTTCTTACAGATCTTGCATTGTTCCACATCAACTCTAACAGGTTTTGTGGTACCTTACCCCACAAGTTCAAGAACCTGAAATTATTGTTTGAGTTAGATATCAGTAACAATAGATTTGCTGGTAAGTTTCCAACAGTTGTTCTAATACTACCAACACTGAAATTTTTGGATATGAGATTCAATGAGTTTGAAGGGACTGTACCCAGAGAGCTATTCGACAAGCCTTTAGATGCAATATTCATCAACCACAACAGGTTCCATTTTGATCTCCCAGACAATTTTGGCAATTCCCCTGTTTCTGTAATTGTCTTAGCCAACAATAAATTCCATGGTTGTGTACCTTCAAGCCTTGGAAATATGTCAAACCTCAACGAAATCATTCTCATGAATAATGGGTTTCGTTCCTGTTTGCCTCCTGAAATTGGGTTGTTGAAAAACTTGACAGTGTTTGATGTTAGCTTTAATCAGTTCATGGGTCCTTTACCAGACACAGTTGGAGGAATGGTGAGTCTTGAACAACTCAATGTGGCTCATAATATGTTATCAGGTACAATTCCATCGAGTATCTGTCAATTGCCAAATCTTCAGAACTTCACATACTCGTACAATTTCTTCACCGGAGAAGCACCAGTTTGCTTGAGCTTATCGACTTTTGATGATAAGAGGAATTGCTTGCCAAATAGACCATTACAGAGGACACCTAAACAATGTAAGCTATTATTGTCTCGGCCTGTACGTTGTATTGCTTTTAAATGCAAGCCTTTTGTTCCTTCTCCAACTATACCTACACCCACTCTTCCAATTTCACCACCACCTTCCCCAGTTATTGTTCCTCCTCCTTCACCTTCTCCAATAGTCACTCCACCATCACCGCCACCCCCACCCCCACCCCCACCCCCAGCTCCAGTATTCTCCTCCCCACCACCATCGCCTCCACCTCCACCACCACCATCGCCCCCACCTCCACCCTCACCATCACCCCCACCCCCACCCCCACCTCCACCCTCACCATCACCCCCACCTCCACCTCCACCCTCACCCCCACCCTCACCATCACCCCCACCTCCACCTCCACCCTCACCCCCACCTCCACCACCACCATCGCCCCCACCTCCACCTCCACCCTCACCATCACCCCCACCTCCACCTCCACCTCCCTCTCCTCCACCACCAGTTCTATCCCCACCGCCTCCACCACCATCCCCGTCTCCTCCATTGCCATCACCTCCACCTCCAATTCCATACTGTGTCCGGAACCCACCACCACCGTCGCCAAATTCACCCCCTCCACCGCTTCCTTTGAATACCCCACCACTTCAACGACATTCACCCCCACCACCACCAGTCTATCCATATTTATCGCCCCCACCTACAGTTCATCAACCACCACCACCATCTCCATCTCCATGTATAGAACCGCCACCCCCACCTCCCTCACCACCACGATGCATAGAGTACTCACCTCCACTTTCTTCATCACCATCACCGCCACCTCCTGTTCATTATTTGCCACCTCCATCTCCTTCATCACCACCTTCTGCTCATCATAGTCCCCCACCATCTCCAGTACACTATCCACCAATTCACTACACTTCTCCACCACCAATTCATTACCCTTCTCCGCCACCTCCACAACTTCCATGTGAGAACCCACCACCTACTCCGGTATATGACGGGCCATTACCACCAATCTTTGGTGTTCCATATGCTTCACCTCCCCCACCACCTTTCTATTGATTCTTTTGAGAATATCCCTCCTCTACTCGACAATGTCAACGGGTTTCACGGTCAAAAGAAGCTTCTCTCTTTTTTTTCCCTTCTTCCTGTGCTTCATGTCAACCATTCTCCTTGAGCAATTCTCGTCGCTCTTGGAGAAGAATAAAATTTGAGATTGAGATGGGTCAAGAAGCCAATCATTATGGGTAACGAGAAATGGGTCTCTTGCAAGTGTAATTTATTGTTGTACTGAGAAGATGTGAAAGCTAAAGAGGGAGAGGTAAGAGGAGGGAGTCTCTCCATATTTAATTTGCAATTGTTATGCATATTTTGAGTTGTGAAAAATAAAAATTGGCAGAGATAAAGAGTAGGTTGCAGAAACATGTGTATGAATAGGGGATCAATTTGGAGACCATAAATTTCAGGGACTTATGGTTTGTGGGGTTTTTTAGTTCTTTGTCTTTCTTATTATACTTGTGATTTCCAAATTATTTATAGTATAATCTTGAAATTTTTTGCTTGTATTAATTTGATTTTCAGATATTCGATCAATTCGTTTTCTTCTTTTTGTTTCTTAATTCTTTTTGTTAACTCCTTTGTTGAGATACTATTCATTACTTGTATAGTATACACTTCCTATTAATTCTTTTTCTTTCATATTTGTTTTTTCAAGAAAAAAATTTGCACTATTTTTTAATTTTATTGGTGTGAAGTAATACAAATATAGAAGGAATGAGTAATTTCTGCACGTTTGCGTTCTGTTTTGGGTTCTTCGAGTGTACAATAATTGCCAGATAAAAATGCCTCTTTTTTTCTTCTGGATTCGAATGTCTGTTATGATGCGAATGCAAAATTGGAAGTTCCACAACTTATTAACCAAGTATAAAACGTTCATTTCTTTCTTCACATCTTCGCTGGTTCCAAGTTTTCTGGCGCGCATTGGTTTAAATATCTATTATGGGAAATAGAAATAGCTCGATCCTCTGAATTAGGAATCCATGTGTGTATTGATTGGGATCATAATACCGATCATGATATTACTTTGTGTTTGATTTAAGGCGATAAGTGAACCCTTTATTTTCGAACGAGGCTTCACGTCTCAATGGGGTCTCCATTTAAGCTGTATGCCAGTTACCAATTGCAAGTCTTGTTACTTTCATGGTCGCTATTGCTAGTTTACATTTCTAATCTGAACTTTTTTAATTATATTAAAGCAATATGTTACAATTAGATGCGTAAGATTGATACATTGGTTTATGGTGTAATTTATGAATTTTATGAGATTATTTTGTTTCACTTATTTTTTTGTCGAGTTAATGATAATAAAATCATATATAATGAGATATTTTATTTGTATCAAATGGTCTAAATAAAATAAGTAAAATTATAAAAATAATGAAAAAAATGTGATTATCTATAATATTCATGAGCTTGCTTTATAGGGACAATTATAAATGGGATATGATGAGATTATATTTAAAAGTGATACTATTTTAATCCATCAATCTCTTACTAATATTTTTAGAAGTTATTGGTCACTAATTATTTTATAATTTTAAGTTATTGAAAAAAATACAATCATTTTTTAAATATATTTATTACTCTTTAACAAGAATTGGTTTTATGTATAATGAAAGCAAAATTTTTACACCATCAGAATTATTAGGACATGAGGTGTTATATATTATTTTTGAAGTATATTCTTTATCAATAAGATTATTTTCTTTCAATTTTCTATTTGGTATTTATTTTTCTAAAAAAAAAAATTGCATTAATTTTAGATTTTATCAATTTGAAGTAGCATGTAATCATATATTAAGAATTGGTTTTGTGTATAATGAAAGTAAAACTTTTACACTATTAAAATTATTAGGACATGAGGTGTTATATATTATTTTTGAAGTATATTCTTTATCATTGAGATTATTTTCTTTCTATTTTTTATTTGGTATTTGTTTTTTTAAAAGAAAAAAATGCATTAATTTTAGATTTTATCAATTTGAAGTAGCATGTAATCATATATTTTATCAACAATGAATAATTTCTTATTATGTTCACATGCTTCTAACTCTTAACTCTTATCTCTTATGTTATATTAAAAGTTATTTGAAAATAAATTTTTTTACAAATATTTTAAGAAAATGATTAATATTATTTTTATGTATTTATCAGATTTTAAAGGAGATATAAGATAGACATAATAATTGATTTAATAGTTCTAGCTACCATGTAAATAGTTATTAACACAAGATTTTTTTATTCATAGTAGCTTTATTTAATAACAGGGATAATGTGTAAATAATGTTTGAAATAAAATTAAATAAATTATTATTTTATGTATTTTATTATAACAACAATAAATTTACTGTGAAATTATTAGTATTATTTGATATAGTACCATGTGCAGCTCTCCTCTAAAGTACTAATGTTTTATGAGATGAGAAAAAGTAATAATATTTTACTTTTGCAAATTTGAATCGGGATGGCTTTACATTCCCATTTCCATTTGTAATCGATTCTGATATTGTTATCTTATAAAGTGTTCAAAATGGTACGCTATTTCGTATTGTCGTTTATGTGTTTCCGTATGTTATTTTCTCTAATTAAGTACGTGCTATAATATTTTTGAATTTTTATTTTAACTTATATAAGAAAAGTATATATATATATTATTTTTTATGAAAGATATTTCTTTTAAGAAAGATGTAAGAAAAACAATATATATATATATATATATATATATTTTCGATGAAACTAAAAATAAAATTATATGTGAACGGAACGTTATCATCTCCAAATTTTTCTTTTTATCACTTGAAAAAAAAACTTCTATTCTCTTTCCATTTACCAATGCCTCTTCCTGAGTCCACAGCGCATAATAAAGGGGTGACTTACGGGAAAAAAAACTTGTTGGGTTAGTAGCACTCATGTTTTTAAGTTTTATATTTTCTTATAATTGGAATTAGTATTTAATTTTAATGAAGAGAACATTTTTTTTTTGTTGATTTTGTCTTCCTAAATACGAAAGAAACAAACTTAGCAAATAAATTGTGTTCTTCATTTTAATTTTTTTGGTTTTTGTTTTATAATTAATATTTATTTTTGTATTTATATTTTCGAATGATAGTGGGTTCGAGCTTTGTAAGAAGCAAATCTGTCTAGCTCAAAGTGGTATAAGCATATACTTTAAATATCCCTTCCAAATCCACTTAGGTTGGATTAGGATTGATTTTGATTGAAAAAAATCCCTCCAATTTTTTTTATTATTTACATGTAATTTCACTTTTAACATCTTATAAAAATAAAAAAAATTCATAAAAAATAAATATATTGGGTGAAAAAAGATAAGATAAAAATAAAACTTTATTTGTAATTGATTCATGCAGTTGAATCAAAAATAAAAATAAAATAATAAACTATTATTTTTATAATAATATAACTAAATTATTATAAAAAAATATTTTTTTAAAAAGTAAAATATGACGAAAGTATTTTTCTTACTTTAACAAAAAGTTAAAAAAGGTCAAATATTATATAAATTAAGCAAATTATCTTAAAGTTACAACGTGTGTAGTAGATAAAACACTTTAACCCTATTTCATTCTTGAAGGCAATGCATTTAAGTGATTAGGGCAACTATTTTCATGTAGCAAAGGTCAACAAATCTCAGAACCAAGTCCTCTTCTTTCATTTATCACATGATTGGTTTCTACGTTCTAAGGGAAATTGACATTACAAAGGTACATTTTTTTCCCCCATAAATAGGTACAGTTTTTCTGCAGTGTTTTTTCTTTTCCTTCCTAAATTAAATTTTTTTTTTTTGCTAACAACTGTTTCCATAATATGTCAGTTTTTCACTATTGAAAGACTTTTGTTATGGATTTCTATTTATCAATGAATTTACTTAATTGGTTCTCGCATATGACTAGAGGGATGTCCTGTCCCCATTTGCTGCTTGAATCCAAAATTTACAACGCCAGCAGCAATCTCAACTTACTAAATAGACAATAAAAAAAACTTATTATATTATATTAATAATATATATTATAAATATATCATATTTATAATTAATATACATAATTTTATTGAATATATTTATAAAGCTTTAATTTTACTAAAATAAATAACTATTTAATTTAAATAATTCAATTCTATAATTATTACACCGAGTACAATAGATTTTATATTTTTATATAAATGTCATAATGATCTTGTTATTTTACACAAATAAATATTTTAATTGAATAATTTTTGAATTCATTACTTATAATTTTTTATTTATAAGTGTAAAAATTATAAGATTATAAATGTTCAATTTTAATACTTTTGATGAACTAAATATATTTATTTTAATAATTATAGAGCTAATAGTAGTTAAAATTTTATAATAAGAGTATTAATATTGC
The DNA here is from genome assembly GCA_037013495.1 of Hippophae tibetana. NCBI lineage: Eukaryota > Viridiplantae > Streptophyta > Magnoliopsida > Rosales > Elaeagnaceae > Hippophae > Hippophae tibetana. The sequence goes on along the minus strand of CM072809.1, from coordinate 1,096,759 downwards.
TTAATCTGTAAAATACAAGAATAAATAAAGTTTTTATTTTGAAAAATTAGAGGGTTTAATATATATATATATATATATCTTATTAATTACGAAAATAATGTATTTATTTGATAAAAATTATAAAATCTCTATTACTTTTTTGTCCAATAAAAATGTATCTTAAAATTTAATATTAGATCTAAAATTTGAGATATATATAAACTTTTAATTTTATTATTATATTAGTATATTCTCGATCGTTTTTTAATATATCATTTAAACTTGCAATTTTAGACTGATAAATGGAGTTTCGACTAATAAATGAAATATATTACATTATTATATACATTCATTAAAAAAAAATACGACTCCTTTTGTACTATTTGAAATTTTTTACGTTAACAGTTTAAATTCTTTAAAAAATTCATTTTTATATCCTAATAAAATATTTATTAATTTTTTAACTTATATATGATTTAATTGTTTATATAATTTTATTTACCATATATTGTGGCAACTTTTATAATGCCCCTCAACAGTTTAAAGTAGTCTAGTACTCATATCTCGTACTAACAGTCATCAGTTTAAAGTTTAATACTCATAATAATGTTATTGTTTTGATTGATTTAGAAGATTTAGAAATTATTGGATAATTCAATTGTCCGAGTCTTAAAACAAATAGAATTTTCTTTTTTGTTAGATTAAAATAAATAATAATATAAATAGAATATGTTCAAATTTTATCCATGGATACTCTCTTCCATCCATCTATCCATATGTTGAAGTCCCACGTCGAGTGAGCGCTAGGTTTCCGGTGCACTTATAAATCTATAATAAATCTTTCTCTTTGATAGTTCTTTTGGAACGAGTTAAGTCATGAAAAAGTTATTCGTATTTTGAGTTATTTAAAATCTGTTCTTGGAAAATGAGTATTGTTCACTAAAAACTCAGAGTTTTAAAGAATAGAAGTATATACTGATGTTGATTGTGATGAATCAATAAATGATAGGCGATCTACATCAGGTTACTTCACTTTTGTAAGGGGAAACCTTGTAACATGGAGAAGTAAGAAACAACACGTTGTTGCACGTTCAAACGCAGAGGCTGAATACAGAGGCATGACACTTGGGTTTTGTGAGGCCTTATGGTTACAATCTCTCTTGAAAGATTTGGGATATCCTTTTAAAAAATCAATTAAGTTATTTTATGAAAATAAAGCAGCATGTGATATTGCTCGTAATACAGTTCAACACGATCGTACAAAACATGTTGAAGTTGACCGGTTCTTTATTAAGGAAAAGTTAGAAGAAAATTCATTGGAATTACCAAAAATTAAGTCAGAAGATCAATTGGCTGACATCCTTACTAAAATAATCTCATATCGAGTATTCACAGAAGTTTCAGTCAAGTTGGGCATGAAAGACATTTATGCAACAACTTGAGTGTGAGTGTTGAATTCAACAAATACTACAACTCATTCAACAAATACTGCACCGACGTCAAACGTCTCTCAATATACATGACGCCTATCAAACTGCTGTAAATCATGTAATTCAATAATGATGATTGTTGAAATAGTAATTAATATTTGTCTATATAAACAATGTACATAACCGATACAAAATTAAGAAAATATATTGAAGGAAACGTTTATTTCTTCTTCTGATTATTTCTTCAAATATTGATTTCTTCATGAAGAAATCCATGGCCTAACTCCCTCCAAAAGAGCTCTCAAAGAGGAAGGTTTACCATAGATTTATAAGTGCACCGGAAACCTAGCGCTCAGTCGATGTGGGACTTCAACACTCCCCCTCACATCGATTTCCGACCGAAGATATGGAGCACCTTCCCCTCACACCGGCGTAGGGTCCATCTCCTACAACCGGTCGGGTACCGACTAAGTCACCTGGCTCTGATACAATGAAGAAATCAATATTTGAAGAAATAATCAGAAGAAGAAATAAACGTTTCCTTAAATATATTTTCTTAATTTTGTATCAGGTATATATATTGTTTATATAGGTAAATATTAATTACTATTTCAACAACCATCATTATTGAATTACATAATTTACAGGTGTTTGGTAGGCGCCGTATATATTGAGAGACGTTTGACGTTGGTACAATATTTGTTGAATGAGTTGCAGTATTTGTTGAATTCAACACCATCCTATTAGTAAATGAACATAGAGCGCGCAAAATAAAATGACAAGCAAAATAGAAAATATTCAGATCACACAGCAAATTTACGTGGTTAAATTCCCATAACGTGAACCTAATCCACGCGAGGGATCAACCCTTCCAATCCACTAATACTGAATCAACAAATACACACTTCAAACTGTTTCAACAAGAAGAGTTCAACATGCCTTCACCTGCAGCTATAGAATTCATCAGTTTCTTGAAGTATCTTCTCACTCTCAAGCCAATAACAGATAATCACAAGCTAGCTATAAATGATGGCAAGTCATACTATTTATAGGCCACATAGTATGAATGCCTTACAAGTGGTACTGGTACTCTATGGCTCCCTTACATAAAAAGTATACAATTCACTTATTCATGTACAATGTCTTGCATGATGATCAGCTGACGGTTTAGGGTGCATTAAAGCTTTTTGAGTCATTCTTCACACTTCCATCCCAATAATTATATAATTTGTTAATAGAGTTACAATCAAGTTCTTTGCTGTGGTTGGTCTTGCACTATTACTTATGGTATATGATTTTGGAGTTTTCCATTTTTTTCACTCTTCCTTTCCTTTTTTTTTTTTTGGGGGTGGGGTGGGGGGGGTCGGTCTTCTCTCTTTTTCTTTCCCCACAAAGTTTGAAATGGTGGAAACAAAACAAAACAAAAAAGCGCCTCCAGAGTTGAATAAACAGTTAGAATTGATATTGGAAAATTGGAAAATCTCTAGTCCACTAAGAATAGAATGAAGAAGATGGTACAGCTTGTATGTGAAAAATAAGATGAGATGTAAAGCTATCCCACCAAGGATGGTGATGTTAATGGAGGTGACTAGATGAAGCCTCACAATATATAACATTCACATGGGCCCTGAACGCTTTTTCACGTCATTGTGTGTAGTCATGTAAATTTAATCGTATACTATTAAAGGGAAAAAAAAACCCCAAATCATATCCCATTCATACCACCGGGAAGAGTATGTTTAGTCAAACTCGGATTTCTTGAAAGTTCTCCACTTTCTTCCAAAGTAAAATCTGAAAGCCTGTACTTACTAATGTCTAATTAATGCAGATATATTTTAATGGCAGAACCAGACCATATATTCGTAAATCCTTAATTTGCCGAACTTGGCAGGTAGGTAGGATTCACCCGATAGGATTTTCATTCTTTTTTTATATTAGACCTGCTGAAAATGAGAAAACAATTAGAAAATACTATCCTGAGGAAAAAGGTATCGTGAACTCTGTTAATCCAATTGGCAATTCTCCTGTAATCATTAAGAAGGTAAAAACCCTTTTTTTTTTATTGTGGTACTGGTCTATGAATTATTAATGTTGGAACATTAATTAATTTGAACTATACGCTCTTATACTTTTTAGTGTGCATGTTTCATGGGAGTAGCTAGAAACATATATGAAATCTAAGTAGGCATATGCTTGAGGCATGAGAAGATAATTTATTAATCAGCGATCGAACATCCTGTTTTCTTTTTATATTTATATATAATGGTTCTGATTATTAAGTCTTTTTGCTTCAGTCACTGTTGGAGGAAATTGCTCCCACATGGGTGAATGTCTCTTTGAAAATGAAAGATGACCCACCCAGAGACAGATAAAGCTTTCGGTTGGGTGCTTGAAATGTCAGTAATAGTTTAGGATGGGAATTTTTTCTTCTTCTTCATCTACATGCTTACATAGCAATCATAAATTAAAGGGTCTAAAAGACAGCCTGTGATTCGGTAAAATATAATAATGGCATTGGCATGTCACACAAACAATGCTCGTGAAATTGACCCAAACAGCATATATATGAACAACCCAATAGGAAAAGAACAATTATTCTTGAAAATAAAATACGAAAATTCTTCATATAATAGATGATTTTTATTTTTCCGTATCTAACCTTTTGTTATAAACTCCTATTGTAATATGCCCCTACTATTATTTATTTATTTATTTATTAACTAATAAGTACATTAGATTACTTTGAAACTAGTTTATGAGTTGAATAAGCAGCCTGCAAATGAATGTACGTGACTAGAAAGGACAAAGTAAAGAATCATAAATGGAAATTGAAAGCAATACCTAAAAAGATACTATATATCCTTTAATATTTAAACAAGATTTTAATAATATCTAAAAGGAATTTGTTTTAATAAAAGGACGCTATTTATCTATTTATAATTAGGATTCAAACTTTTTACTTTTTATAAGTTTAAATAAACTATATGACATTGAATCATAAGATTGTAGAAAATATTGATTTTAGAAGATATATTTGTAGGATTATGTATTTGTTGATTCATAGCTACATTTCTAACTTAGTTGGGTGCAGTTATTTATTCATAGACATTATTGTGAAGACGCAAACGACCGCAAAAATCATCTGAATAAATTTAAAGATAAAAGATGTTGTTATAATTAATTTTATTATTTCAATAATAAAATATATGAATTATTTTAATTACAATTTATTGTTATTGTTGATGGAATAAGTTGTTAATGAATTATATTGTGATTAAGGATGCTTATTTTAATTATATGTAAAAATTTAATGATTTTTTTTCAAAAATCTTAACAAATTATATAATGAATTGTAATTAAATTAAAATGAACATAGATTAATATGATTTTATATATACATATAATTATATAAAAAAAATATTATTTTAGTAATAAATAAAACATAAAATATTATGAATAATTAAATTAAATTAAATTAAATTTTATTTATTTTTATTTAATATTTTTTTATTTTATTTTAAAACATGCTTTGAATAGTCAAAAAAATAAAAATTAATTTTAATATTTTAAATAATATAATAAAGTAAAAATTATATTAATATTTAATTTTTTAAATTAAATATATTTTGAATAAATATTAAAAATAAAAAACTTCCAAAAAATTAAATATATTTTGAATAAATATTAAAAATAAAAAACTTCATTAAATTGCGGGAAATTTTTTATCTACCTATAATTAATAACTATTATATAAATGTATGTGAAATTGATATAGATTCATTATTGTTGTTAGTGTAATGTCCCACTGGTCCCATCCATTCCTAATCGTTGGCGAACCAAATTAAGGATGTAGATCGCACAGACGTGTATTGTTTGTTCATAGCTGTTTATATTTAAATTTTATAAAAATATAAAATAAAAATATCATTTTATCGACAAAATTTTAGAAAAGATTTAACAAAAGTTATATAAATGAATTAAATTATAAAGTTTTAAAAATATATCATTGTAAAAATATTTATAAATCTTGAAAATACAAAGAAAAATTATATTCACAAAAGAAACTTAAAACTAAATACAAATATTGTTCTAATTTCAAAAGAGATGATCTTTTCATTAAAATATAAAATAGCTAGGAATTGATATAAATTTGTTTATAACAAAGAATAAAATTGACAGAAATAAAGATACAAAACAACCATTATTTATAAGAAATTTTTATTAAATTAAGACTTCAATATTATAATATACACAAGGTTATTTTAATTTTTTTTTAATGTATATATATGATTTTATTTTTATCTTTTATATTATTAGATGTAAATCTATCTGTTATTACAAGTTGGCTTTTCCATTGGAAATTTATCCTCCGAAATAGCACACTTCCACCTCCTTAAGCGTTTTTTTCTTCATTTATCGATCCACGACGTCGTTTTCGACGCGTGATTATACCATTTTGCCCCCGCCTATATTAGCTTATTAGCGCCACAACTCATTAATTAATTGAGGTTCATGCATCAAGCTCACTCGTCCATCAACGTCAAATTCCGGGTTTCTTCTTTGCCTAAAATCCTACGGGTTTGTGGATCCTAACCGTCGAAATCGGACCTCATTATATACATCATTTACTTTCTCGATCTCAAATGGCAACTGCGATGGCCTTATCCTTGTTCTAGTTCCCAGCGACTTTGGATCTAGGTTCTCGGGTGAAGGCACATTTGGTGGGAAAGTGCTTGGTTTATAAGGATTCTGAAATGAGAAAGATGGATGTAAAACTTATTATTTTGGAAATCACCTTTATTTATTTTTGTGGGTTTTGATTATTTTACATTGTGATTTAGTGCGGTTATGTTATTTCTGATATTTTGCTCTAAAAGTGATTATTCTGGGAATGAATGTTATTTATTTCTGTGGGTTTTGATTATTTTGCATTGTGTTTTAGTGTGGTTGTGTTATTTCTGATATTTTGCTCTCATACACCAAGGATTTTGTTGAATAATGAGGAGGCGACGGACCCTAATTCAGTAAAAGGGTATTTTTGGAAAATTAATATTATTTATTTTACTTAAATTATCTTTATTAATTAACAAACATATTACTTTTATACTTTTTACTTGGATGAAACATCCACTCATTACGTCCCAATCTAGCACTGCTGGGTTATTATGGACCTTAAAATCGAATCTCTTTTATGGGCTGAATCAAGACAATTTAAAGGTTTGATAACTTAGTATTATTTTTATTTAGGAATTCATATTTTTAATATAATGTATTAATATTTTTTATATTTAATTTTAGGTATATTAAGATTTAAAATTTACAATAGAGAATCTTGTAAACAATGAGACATGAATAATTGGTAAAATAGTTATCTTCATTCTTCATTTTTATAAAAATAAAAAATATATAACAAATGAATACTTGAATGATATTAAGAAAAGGTAAAAAATATATTATATATAAGATTTTCTTGTACCACTCACGTGTGAACCCACATTGGTGTGATGTTACCTGCAATAACTGAATATGTAGTTTTCTTAGTTGGGATCATCATGACGTACATTTGATATGGGCCTGTGCCATCTTATCTCCTTAACCTATACTTCCTTACTTGGACGTTAGTGATTCAACACATGAACAGGGTATAAATAATACGTTGGTTATCTCCTAACAGTTTAAACTAATTTTTGGAAGATTAGTGACGACAAACTCTAAGAATGTATGAAAGTGGGTTGTCTTATGTTCTTCAACCTACAAGCCCATAATATTCAATTTCAAGTGACGCACTTGTGTTTAGACGCACACTAATTTATGCCATTTTCATATTCCAATATAATTAATTTAGAACAAATGATTATGTAATTATTATTACTTGAAAATTTTAATTTATTATTTTTAATATATTTTTTTATCAATTATTTTTATAATTAAAATGTCTTTCAATAAATTAGTTTGATCAAAAATTGATAATTTTGGTCTAAATATTATAGTCAAAAAGTGAAGTTATAAAAATGTAACATAAATAAAATAACATATTATAATTTCAAGCGTAATCCAAGTTATTTATATTTTCCAATCAATTTTTTTATATTTCACTGTTATAGTTTGTTGAAATATATTTTAATAATATGTATAGTAAATCGAAATAAAAAAAAATCAAAAGTAATATAATTGAATTTTTTTTACTTATTATTAGTAACTAATGAAACGTTTTTCCTATAATTTAGCTTAGTTACAAATTAGAAATGTATGAAATAATGTTATTACGATTAGCTTCCATTAGTTTAATTTAACAGCTCGAAAATATGACACATTCTCTTAATATTTTTGCCAACAAACTAATATTCCTTCCCACTTAAAAAGATGTTATGATACAGGGGGTGGGTCAAACCACCAAATGAACCTACATTAATTCCGATATCTTTGAAATAACCAAACTAAGTTGAATATTAAATACAAAGGAAAAATAAATAATTTTTTAAGTTGAAGGAATACCGTATAGTTGAAGCATGAGTAGATTCTTCTACCATGAATCCATGATTTGCAACTGTCCAAGATATTCTCAAATGAGTAATATGTCTACAATAGCAACATATGTTTCCCACCATTTCTTATTCTCGTTGGTGGCGTAATATCTTCTTACGCGGGATGGAAATATGAAGAAAACATGTTTAGTTTGAATTAAATTAATGGAAGCTTATCATAATAATATTATCTCTCATATTAGCGACATAAACTTTACATGCAAAAAAATTGGGGATATATATTATATACAATACTAGTAAATATTGGGTATAATTTTTATTTTTTATTAAGGTGAAATGATTAAATGGTCACTTTGTTTAGTTTAAATATATTGTTTAGTCTTTTGTTTAGATAAAATAATTTTTAAATCATTTTTTTTGTGAAAAATGTGTTATTAAAATATCTTCTTTAAGAAAAAAATGTGACGATCAACGTTAAAGTAACTTTTCATTTTATTTTCTATTAAAATATAACGAAACATCACATGTACGACATATATGTTTATATTTTTAAATAGATATACGTAAAAAATTAATATTTAATTAAAAAATACTCAAAAAATTTAATAAATTTTTTTCTTTTAAAATTAAAAAAAATTCATTGTCTAATATCCAAAATCACATATTAGATAATAAAAATTTAATTTAAGTTTTATCTATAAATTTGTTAAAAAATTGATTAATTTTTTTAATTAAAAATTACTTCATTTATCTATCGAAAAATAAAACATGTATGTATCAAATATACTATTATGTTATATTTAGCGAAAAATTGGATGAAAAATTAATTTTATCATCGTCTGCACATTTTTTATAAATAAACTTAAAAAAATATTTTTTTATATAAAGGGACTAAACAATCCCTAACATCTAAACAAAGGGATCTCTTTTACCCTTTTTTCTTTTTTTTTTACATTGAGGTATAATTTTTAATTAAGCCCTATAACTTAATGTGAGTTGAATTTTTTTGCCAAAAATAGGTCAAAGTTGGCATCTCACCTCAGAGCCTTTATGTGGTATTCATATGATGGTGTGTCTATGCTCAATATTTATTCATAGTTATGCATGAATTATTTCTTTCAGTTGATGTGGTCATAAAGCTACAAAGAAACCCAATTCCATTAACTCAATATACGTATATGTTGTTTTGGCAGTGAACCACCACGAGAAAATTGTAACAGGAAGGCTGAAGCTTCAACAAAAACAGATTGGCTCACTATCATAATAATACTGAGTTTCTGTAAATTTTTCTAATTTTTGAAGTACCTGAAACTTTTTGAATTTTATACCCTCTTTCAAGTGTTAAATTTTGCTAGAGAAATATGCATGGCTATAAAGATGCCTCACAAATATAGTTTTGCTAGGTTTAATCAAAAAATGCTACACTATTTTTTTTTTTGGCGTTATAAATATACCATCAACCTCCTTACATGTTATAAAAATATAATTCTATCATTTAGCGAAAGGAAGTAAACACTTGTTAAAATAAACTCTAGGAGACGAACAAAACTACTATTAAAATTTTATCATTTGTCTAAATATACCATTTAAATTCATTACTTCAGGTTCACGGTACAAAAAAAAAAAAAACAAAGTTGGGTTCAATTACGTGGCCCAAAAATCAAGTGATAAATTTTAACAAACCATAGAAATTGAAAATTCTCCAACTCAATTCCTATATTTTCTATAGGTTTAAATAAATTTCACGAGTTATAACTTATTGGCCCAAAAAAAAGGCCTTTTAAACTTGAATTTAGCCTCTTTTTTAGGGTTCGCCCAAAAAATTTAATTACTCTTAATGCTAGATAATCTGTTCTTTTTTTTTTTTTTTGCTTTAATCCGTTATTTCTTTAAAAGAACCAAACATAAAATTACTCTGAAGATAATTCTCCTATTTTTTTAATAGCTGAATCAATTCGATTCTTATCCATTTACAGACGGCAAAAGCCAAAAAACAATGTAGAAACCAGATAAAAATATCATCTCAAGTTTCTCGACTCAACGTTAAAGTCTTAAAATTACAAAGAGATGCATAACGAAAAAGAACGAAGTAATTAGACAATAAAGGGCCGTATATTAAGAAACAGATCACCCACAAATCACAACAAACCAATTGGCAATTTGGCACCTGGCTGAACCTAATAAAAATAGGGTGAGGGACACGAGGTAGCTTTTACAAAAATAAATGCTTTATTTCTGTTTTCAAATTGAAAACTTTATTACATAAATCATAAAAGTACAATTTTATTTGTTTTTAATTTAGAGGACTAATGGATTAAATTGCTTTTTTATCAAAAGTTATGAAACCAATTGACCCCATTTCCTATAAAAATAATAATTTTATGGGACCCCCTTAACTTTTCCTATATACCCTTCCCCTCTCTCTCTTTTTTGTACACCATTAACAATTTTACATAGCTAGGGTGCTTTTATGATTTAAAGCAGGGATGATCCCAAGAAACTCTATAGAGACATGCATTCCAACCTCGAAACTACATCAATATGTAAACCAAAACCTTATGCCTCACAAATTAGATTGACTGCAACGAGACAGTGCTCATCCAACAATTGAGATCAGACCGATTCATTGTTCTGCATTTATCCAAATGGAGGTGCCGAGAATCTACCAGCAAATTGTTGATCCACACTTAAGGAACCAAAAGCAGCATCCTCATCTCCTATGCTTCCAAATCCTTGATGTCTGAAAATTATTATAAGTATCAAAATAATAAATCATACCAAAACATTTCATTTTTTATCTTTCATACAAGAAAGAAAAAACAAATCAGGTCTTCTTCAATATTATAAAAGTTTTTCTCCGACAAAAACTTAAAAGAGGTTTATTTTTCATTGCCATTTGTTTTCATTAATTTCCAGATATCTTATCAAAGATTTCCTGAAAAACACATAACGACATTTAAATAGTTACCCTGAAGGTGGTGCGTTGCCAAGAACTAGCTGCCCCATGCAGGTGCCTGAGATTTCAAACCAGAGTTCAGCACATCAAAACAGGAAAGAGGATGGGAGAACAGAAAGACGAAGTAATTTTTTTTTTTTTTTTGTGAGAGGAAAAAAGATAAGGGACAGAGAGAAAGCAAGATAATATACGTAGAGGCATTGCAGAAGCATTAGAGAGTGCTTGTGGAGACAGTGCTGACCCATAGGAGGGTACTTGTGGAGGCAATGCTGGCTTATATGGCAATGACTCTGGCATCCATGCCAATGAAGGTGAACCAAGGCTGGAAGTACGCATTAAGCCTGATCGAGGCAGAGCATTTGGTAGAGCACCATGTAGAGATGCCATAGAAGGAAACTGCACAATAAGAAACATGCACATGAAGAAATATATTGAACAACCAATAGATAAATTACCCAAACATTTCACTAAAAAAGTGTTCAACTTAAAGCAAGTTAGTAACAATCATAACAGCAAACACAGTAATAACTTTAAACATGGTTCCAACCATGTCTATCAATGACTTAGATAACAATCAAGAAAATCAAGTCAAACCTTATAGTTAATTGAAGGTGACGAGCTTTATAACCACAAAGCCCTTGGATTCCGACACCATCAATTCATCCAATTATATTTTTCCTTTACTTCAGTACCAGCTCAAAGATGACAAGTCTACCAAATTCGAATATCTATCAGTTAGTTTAATTCTACTTCTATATGTTTCAATACCCTCAAACTGTCCATCACAAGTCTGCTCAAAGACAATCAAAAGGGTGTGTTTGGTGTATCCAGAATCTCAGCTTTGAGAACGTGTTCAAGAACAAGTGGACATTTCCTCTTTGAAAACACATTTATATATGAAATATAAAAGCAAAATTAAATAGGTCAACACTTTTAACAAAAAAAATAATAAATAAATAAAAAGGTCAGTAACAGTGAAAAGCAATGAGATTACATATAGTTGGTGCTTGAGCTGGAGAAGGTTCATTACTGACATCAAATGGGTTGGGTGACTTGACCGACTGCTGCAAAGTAGGCATGGGGGGCTGTAAAACCAACAGATATTCAAATATGATTAATCAGTAATTGTCGTTAAAATAAGCAATTATATCAAAGTAAAGTCATCACTTTAAAAATCATCAGTTAAAATACCGTTGCAGTATCATATTGCATGGAGAACCCCATACCACCAGGTGGGCCCATTTGCCATCCAGGAACTGTTGCAGGAAAGGCTGAATAGATGGCAGTAAAAAGATCCTACAGAAAACCATATTTAGTTCCAAATAAGCAGACTTATAATAAGAGAAAGAAAGGGAAGCCCAGCAAAGACACAAGCTTACCACTGGCAATTCCTTTCTTCCACTTAATTTGACATCTACAACAGAAGCTTGTGATTCAACATCAGACGTGACTTCATTGGCAGATTTTGGTACAGGTTGGGACCCTTGTGCAGTTGAACTACCCTGATAACCTTGCATACTCTGAGCAGGTGACGAGCTCCATGGCTGCTGAAATTTTCGAGGAATATATATTAAGGTAAATAATATAGCCTGGCTGCAAAGTAAAATAAAAATTGAGATAATAGCCTAATAAACCTCACCCGAATACTTGGATGTCCAGTACCTGGAGTAAATTGTTGTATAATTGACTGGTTACTAGTGGAAGGGAATAGGGAGTGCTTGCTGATGCTGAATGGTTGAGCCTTGCTCTGCTCCAGAAATATAGGCAAAGGAATTATAACCATTGACTGTCAATCCAGGGGCAGAAACTGAAGCAGCACCTAGGGGAAACGTCAACGAGTTGCTCGGTGATGAAGCTATAGAAGGATAATTTGTAACATGCATTGGTTGCCCTAATGAAGGAACATATATAGAAATCACCATTAGCTGCCAATACTGTCATGCTAGCTTCAGATGCAGTTGTTATGGAATCACCATTACTACATTACCAGGAATTCCAGAAGCAGGAGCAGGAACAGGTGTTGTAGTCAACGATTCTGATAGTACAGATTCCAAAGGGTTCGCGGTATAAGTTTGAGTGACTGTTGTCTGTGAAAAAGCATCAAAAGAAGCCCAGTTGTTATCATTGTCCGAACTCACAGATTGTGTAGTGGATTGAGTTACAGTAGATTGTTGTGCCTGAGGAACTGCTGCAGCTGCTGGAGGTTCAAGCTGAGCATCAAAATCAATTAAACTTCCAGCAGTCTCCAACTTCACTTCCACTGGCTTCTCAATGGTGGAGACCAAGCTACTAGAAGACGCAGTTCTCTGAAATTAAATCATTTGTAATGTAACGCCATGCACATGAGTAAAATAGATATGTTACAAAACATGGTGTCTAAAGCAAGGTCAAGGAAGAACAATAATCAAGCAAGATCAACCATCAAGGAATGCTTATATAGGTTCGTAGGAAGAATAAATAACGGTTAAGCATAAAGCATATCCTATATAATACAAAGAAAAAAGAATAAAAAAAGGTTTATAAACATGGAGATATAAGAATTTCTACAAGAGCTCACCAGTGTCTGTGATGAGACATCAAAATCCCTGCCATCAGCTTTTGGCAGTTCACTAATACGAAGAGGTACAGTATGCTCTTCCAAAACATCTCTAACAGGCCTCACCACAGGAGGACTAGCTGATCCTATATCTTTTGGTCGCTCTGGTGACCTACCATCCAACTTTGTGTCTCCATTAGAGACTCCATGATCCTCATCTCTTCTTCCATTTCGTTTATCATCTAGGCTCCAATCATTGACAAACTGAGGATGTGATGGACTTCTCCCATAATCTCCATACTGCCTGCTTTCTTGTTCATATCCAGGACTCCTACGTCCATCATAACTCCCACCTGGACGAGATTTATAGCTGTAGCGAAGCTCAGTGTCCTCATATGGTGGGCTTCTAGACCCTCCTTGATATGAATCTACTCTCTGGTTATCATACAAGTTCTCCGTTTCACCCTGCATGATATTCAATTTAAAAAAACATAAGAATTCTTTAACTCCAAAACAAAGAATATCTATCTATATGAAGTCAACAACCACAATAATCAATTGTCTTTGATAGCTCGAGACGTATTAATTATACCGGTATCTACCGTAGCATTTGAATCTGTATTCTCTATTGATGATCGTACAATTAGTCCATACAAGAGTTCCTTATCTTCTAAAACTGTACAATCTTTGATTTACACTCAAAATTGAATTCGTTCATCTCCAATCATTAATATCCAAAAGTCACTTGATGAAATTGAAGTTCTAGAACCAAGTATATTTCATAAAATTTTCAAATATATATTTCAAATATATATAGATTTATTTGTTATCAAATATATATTATTATGTTTATTAGCTCATTATTTATGTATGTTTTTAACTTTTTAATTTTTCATTGTGCAGATATTCTTGATGGTATTGGTGACTTAAACCTTAAATGATTATCAAAAAGATTTGTTGTTATTAATGTTTGTAGAGTGAAGTTAATTTATGTAATTACTATTTAATTTTTTGGAGTTAAATTATTACTATGTATATTTGGAGTTAAATTATGTAATTAATGTTTAATTTTTTCTTTTTGATTATTTTTGTTGAATTATTTTTAATCATGTTGTCACTTACTTTTTTAATTTGTATGAAAAATATTTTTATTTTAGATTTTTTTTATTATATGTAATTTTTCATTTTATATGTTGAAATTAAATCAGATTTGGATTCGTTCGGATTGACATTTATAGCGGTTCCAATCGGATTGATATTTCATAATTTTTTTATTTACGTAATTTTTTTAATAGATTTAAATTAAAATTTTGGATTTAATAATTTTCGAATTGGATCGGATTCGGATTGACTTAAAATTAGCAAATTCAGATTTGTTCGGATTGACATGTACAACGGATTGGTTTCGGATTGAATAATTTTTTGTTTAAATAATTTTCGGATCGGATCAAATCGGATTTAGATTGACTTAAAATTGGCGATTTCGGATTGGTATGTAGAGCGAATCAGATTCGGATTGAATAATTCATAATTTGCTTCGGATCGGATCGGATCGGATTCGAATTGACCTAAAATTTGCGGTTTCGAACCGATGCTCACTCCTAGTCTCGACTAATCATAATTTTTTTTATAAAAGTATATAAGTAAAATTACTATATATATATGATTAAAATATTATTATTTATATAAATATTAAAAATAAAAGATAAATAAAGTACCGAAAGTGTAACACCTTAAAATCTTTGAATTATTATTAAATGACAAAAATAATAATTAAAATGATAAATCTTACTCCTACTAATCAAATTATGTAAAAATAGTGTAATAAATTTAATAAAAAATTATTAAAAATTAATTTTGTTATTTTTTAATCGTCACTTTATAAAAATAAAATAAAAAAATATTATTTTAAATTACAGTTCAAATAACTAATCATGATGCTTTTATTTTATCTTATTTTTGTATGTATGTAATTTAATACTTTTATTTAAGACATGGTAAGTAATATAATGATTCTTAAGAGTCATTTGATTGATTCATTTAAATTAAAAAACTTTATCAAATATCTAAGATTTGTATTAAATTAGATTCATAAATATTATAATCGAATCAGATTTAGATTAAAAAATATATAATTTGTTTGGATTTGAATTAGATTTAGATTAATATATTTTATAATATATTGTATTCATATAGATTAAATTATTATTAAATTATAAATAAATAATTATTTTATTTTTTAATGATTATATTTAAATATCATGCACAACGTAATCATATTATATTATTATTTTAATTGATTTTATTATGATTATAAATAATAATTTTTTTTACAAATATATGAATTTTAAATTTAAATATTATTTATGTTGCGTTTTCAATCCATTATTCACTTTTAATGACTACTATCATGGTACATATAAAAATAAAACACAATGCCTTCGTATCGGCATTGGCTGAGCTGATACAAGTCACTGTAACATATATGTTTTTAACTTAAACATAATTAATCGAGAACAACAATTTGGGAATGTTTTAAACTTTTTATTTTAAATATTAACCGTGATAAAAGTAAGATATGGCTAATATTTAGACATCCTTGCCAAAATGAAAATTAATGAATTTAAATTTAAGAAATTAATATTTATAAAACATAAAATTTTATTAAATTTTTTATTGTATAATTTAATAATTTAATATTTTTAAAATTAAAAACAATAGGTTACTCTAAATAAATATATAAATCATTATAAAAGTATCCAATAACTAACTTACAAAGTTACAACTGACATCATCAAGGTAATGAATTTGTATTTGAAATCGTTTTTTTTTTTAAAGCAAAATTTGAAAGTGGGGAATAAACATGCTGTTTTTATGTCTTGTAGGTAAAGTAACACCGTCACAATGCATTGTTCGGTGGTGGCATCCAGTCGGTCACTGAAAAAATACCATTAACATTACTGTTAAAACAAGAGGTCACAATTCATAAATAAAACATGACATAATACTAATTAATTTTTATTATTCAAAATTAACTATTAATTTTGTTAAAATTATAAATACGTTATTTATCTTTTAAATATAAATAAATTAATTTACATAGTTTATGCTATTATAAAATATGTAAATTTTGAAAGGGAAAAAATTATTAGTAGGAATATCTTAATACGAACAAATACAACACTATTGTCAATTGACCACTATAACAAATAGAAGAAACGTATTATTTTCTCTTGGGCCGGTGGTTTGGGTCCTGTCTAATCTACATTATTCGATGAGACAAATTAGATTTTATAAAGAATATTTTTTTATACTTATTATCATATAATAATTATTAATTTAGATAAATAAATAATTTTTTTAAAATTAATAATTAAACTCTACATCAATTATTATTGCTACCCAATAATATAATCAATAATGTGAAGAGCACGTGTCTAACATGATTTCGCTTCAAGCTTTTCCGAATTTCTTTTCTTACTCCCATAATTAATTATAATTATGAAGAGTGTCCAATCTTCAAACCACATGGACCAACTTGTATAGAATAGAAGAAAACGATTTCATCTCCCTAAACTCATTTAATTATCTTATAAACTAAAAGCATATTTTGAGGTCATGGCCTCCACTAGTTCATTGCCTTCTGCCCCTTTTTCTATTTTAATAATCCATAACAATGACAAATGTGTCAAAGTTTGACGTTTAATAAAATGATTTTTTACATTAATTTTCTAATTTCTCATCTCTAACACACCTCACACTCAAAGAGGCCCTACTAAGTTGGGAATGACACTGACTCTACCTCTTTAGGTTTGATTGATTTGACAAGGAATGCAAACTAATTAATGGATTTGAAACAATCCAAATGCACTGTTTAAATAATGGATTTGAATATTTATTTTTCTATTCGTCATTTATCACACACCCCCCCACCCTCAAAAACTGTCAAAGACTAGACTCTACTACTCTACTTTTTTTTTTAGGTTTGATTGGTTGGACAAACATTATTAAAAAATTGATAGATTGATACCAAATTATCAAAATGCACCATTTTTACATCACGGCAATACCATATTCTCTTTATTTGTAATTTAGGGGTAAATTAGTTAATTTTGTATAATCAATGATATGCTTTTTCTTAAAAATTCACTTTTGACAAGATATCATACCAAATAAATTTCAACTTTTAGTTGATGATAAATACTTTCTGCTTACAACGGTAGCTAGTATAGCTATGTCATATGTTCTATAGTTGGTTTACCAAATATTTTCAAAAAAATAAGTTATTTATATATTTAAAATAGAAACATATCAATAATGTATAAATTTAAAAATAGTGAAGGGAACTTCTTCTCCTATCTGAAAAGAAAAAAAAATGATAAATTAGAAGAAAAAGAATTGTTAGGTATTTCATAAAAGATAAAAAAAAGGACAGAAATTCAGTTTATATTCTTGGTTTACCAAATATTAATTCCATCTATTTTATCTCTTTTAATTTATATACACAAAATATGATCTCTTTTTTGGAAGAAGAAAAAAAAAATCTTATCTACACCCCTATATAAAATTGACATTTTCCTCCACAAAGCTTCGAAGAAGCCATAGTGGTCACATGTGATGCGATCACTTCCTCAAAATACATTTCTTTTTATTTACCTCTCAAATCATATAAAGTACATAGGCTTTCTCTCTCTCTTTGGATTGAATATATAAACTTTCTCATAACTTGCTTTCAATGCATTTTGAGTTCCTTCATACACTGCAAACTTCACATGAATTTCCCACTTTTAGCGTTGTCTGGATTTTATAGTGGTTGCAATCTTTATTAGATCATTCACCGATTCCCATGTCTAAATCTAGTCAAAGTGAAAGCAGCGTTTTAAATAAGTGATTTCAGATTTAGAACAATCTTTTTATATTACAATTATAACAGGGAATTATTGACAAATGAATTATAACAATATTAAAACTTGTAATAAATAAAAAAATTCTTAGATTTAAGCAGTTATTCCAATAGGACCACTTAAAAAATAAATATATATATATAGAACATTGGGGTTTTGTTTCTTTTTCTTGTTATATAGTCTTCATTGGGCTCTGTTCAGTATTCAACTTTTGTTACCCCCAATGAAAATTTGACATTAAGGTCCTCTGTTTCTCTTCCTCCTATCTATTATATCATATATTGCATATATATATATACTAGTCTTGCTTTGGATTTCACATTACTGAGGCAGTTGTGTTGAGATATACTAGTTCAAAGTTGTGTGGAAATGGGGAAGCTTAGTTTTGGAAGAATGTTAGATTGTCTTTCGTCTGGGTCAGGTTCTTGTTTCTGTACGAATTCTATGGAAAGACAAGAAGAGTTTGAGGGAAGGTCACTTATTACAACAAGCGAGAAAAGTAGTCATTTCTTGAGATTAAAGGATGTTGTTTCTGAAAATCAGACATTAGCATTCCAACTCAAGCCCAAGGTATGTATTTTGTTTCTCTGCTTTACTAGTATTATGCATTCATATTCTTTAATCTAAAAAATAACGGATGCTTTTAAATTTCCAAAATGATGGGAGCTTTCTACTTATGCAGATGGTAATGTTAAGGGTTTCAATGCATTGTAATGGTTGTGCTAAAAAAGTTGAGAAACATATCTCAAAGATTGAAGGTAAAATATTGTACGTAAAAGGCTCATTATAACATGCGTAGTACTTGTTCAACACGTTTATATTAACCACACAATATTGTCTTAGCAAATCTCTTTTAATGTGGCAGTATAAATTACTTGTAAGAACTATAGTTTTTTCCATAAAAAAATCTTTCAAGTTCATAAAAGAACTAAAAATATGTATTCTTTATTAGAAGCATTTTCTTCTAATGTAATTTTTAATAGAAGTTATTCAAACAAAAGAATGTAACGAAACATGATTTTGTGTATGTGTAGCATTCTCGAGACCATTACGTTAATCAAAATATAACCAATTATCTTAATTTTAAAATAATTAAAATTATTGGTGCAAATATTATCATAATTTAAAATTTAAATTAGTTTACAACTTCTAAAATTAAGGAAAATATTAAATAACACAGAATTAAATCTTCACTGTTAGATTTAAGTCATCAAAGATATGATATTTGATTAGATTTATTTGTTAAAATCAGTGGTATCAAGATTATTTCTCAAGTATGTCGTCAAAAATTGATTATTTATTTTTGTATTATGATTTTGGCTGATGGAATCTTTTCCTCTGTTTTACATGAAAACAGGGGTGAGTTCGTATAAAGTAGACTTGGAAAGCAAGATGGTGGTTGTAATTGGAGATATTCTACCATTTGAAGTGCTAGAGAGTGTATCTAAAGTCAAAAACGCTGAGTTTTGGAATTCTACGAACTTAAATAATAATATGAATTTCCCTTCTCACGTTGCAATCTAGGTTTCAGTATCCCTGCCAAAAAAAAAAAGTTCTGAAGGGAAAATGGTGGATAGCAAGGCACTAACCCAATATTCAACATTGGGATTGTAAACGTAAATTGTAATATGTGTATGAAGATTGGACTTTCTTGTTTTATTCTTGTGCAGATTTGAACTGTGTATGAACACAGTTGCAGTCAGTCTGCTGCAACTTGCAAGCCATTTAAGTACAATACATGGCAGTGTCATCAATCATGTAAATGCTAATTAAGCCCTATATGCTCGGTTTCCATTTTTGCATGGTTTGAATTTTTAAGGTAAATTTATAATGTTGAAGAAATACATATTGTGTCAGCAACATTTCAGATATAGGATTTAGGTTCTATTTGTTTGTGTTTGTAATAAAAAAATGCTTTAGAATCAAATATAATTTTTTTTTTCAAAAGTGCTTATAAGGGTTAGAAATACATTTCGTAGTTTATGAAAGAAGCACCATGTGAAGCAGCGTTTGTGTCAAATCACTATTCGCATAAGAATATTATACCCATAGACATTTCAATTGATTACTAACTTTAAATTTTAGAGATTGTGTTAGCTTAACTAAATTCTATAAGTTGACTTAATTAGAGTAGTCGTATAGTTATTTGATTAATGTAAGTAATTTAATATGGGGTGGATTCTCTATGATTTTTTTATTCTAATCTTTATGATCAATGATTATTTATTTGTAATAAAAAAATTTGTTTTAACAGTATCAAATAATGCAGAATATTAAATGTATTTTTAAAGAATGAAATGTAAAAATAAGTAAAGATCAAGGATCCAAACCCATTTAATATATCATTTTTGGGTTTAAAAGTAGTCGGTGTCTTAGCAAATTAGCAGCACATTTTACGCAAAGCGGTTGTGTGGAGCTAGACAAAAGCAATTATGATCTCCATGGAAAGACTCAGAATTTTGAGAGATTAATACCTAAAACGGGACTTTAATAATAATAAAAGGAGATATTTTAAAATTAATTAACTAATAATATTAATGGAAATATAAAACAAATTATTAATCATTTTATATTGTCAAATAATACAATGATATTATGGCCTACGTTGGTATTTAAAAGACTGGTTGAGTTCAAATTCAGAAAAATATAAAGAGTGTAAATATGTGACTATGTTATTAGTAAACAAAAAATATAAAGTAATAATTAAAGTCATTTAATCTTAAACATAATATATTTAATTCTCGGTAGAAATAAACTCTTCAAAAAGTTTACTTTTAAAATAAAAATAATTATAAATAATATCGAATTGTATAACGATCACAACACTCATTTTCCTCTTTACTTCACGCTGATAACTGGCAACTGCTAAGACTATAACATGCAGCTCCTCATTTCGAACTAGTTAATTATGTGTCAGAAATGTCCATACCTGCTCCTAACTATTATCCCTTCCTTTCTTTTTACATGGTCACAAGGTGGTGGTGTTATACCCTTTTTTTATATAGGTGTTTTTATATGGTATCACAACCGAGTGTATAAGAAGAAAATTTTATTTTTCTAAAAAAAAAAAATGGAAAGAAAAAACAAACGGAGCTTATCCTCATTCCTCACCATTCACATCCTAATCAAACAAAAACTTTGGCCCAGAAGCACATGACCCAGGGCCCAGATTCATTGTTAGTACAGTATTGAATGTTATTGTGTTATTATTACATGTTTCACATTTTCGTGTTAATTAGTATATAAAAAAAATTAATTTATTTTATTTTTTATTTTTTATTTATAAAATAAAAGGTAATATTTTATAATAATAATAATAATAAATAACAATTTTTTTAAAATATTAAAAATATTATAATTAATTTGTTTTTACAAATGTTACGTTAGGTTTGTGTGTAAAGATTACCACCCAACTACAAAATAAAACTGATAACATAAAAAAAATAGAAAAATCAAGCAAACACAACGTTTTGGTATTTTGCCACTAACTTGTAAATTCCAAATATGAAAATATAAGTGATATTGTTGATATTATTATGAAAATATCTATTTTTTATATATTTTAATATTCAAATATGATATTTATATTTTTGATTAAATTATAGTAAAATTATTAAAAATATCATTAAAATATAGTTTAAATATTTTTTTACTAAAATATTTTAAATATTATGAATATTATAAAATAAAATATCAAAATATATTAATTCTTAATTTATTTTTCTCTTTTCTCTAAATAATTATTTTATTTGAATTTTTTCTAACTTTTACCTAAGAGAATTTATAGCATTTTTTTTCTTATTTTTAGCATATTTTTTATACATAATAATACTTTTAAAAATAAATAATTAACATAATTTATTTTCATAATGTCGAGATTTATTTATTTATAATAATAAATTCAATTAAATAATATACTTAATTATTTTTAAACATTTTAACTATTTATTCTATAATATTTAAAAAATATACATTTTATTATATAATATTTTAATTAATTGATAAATTTATTGACTAATATAAATATTTAAAAATATATATATTAAATAAAAATAATTTATTATATTGATATTTTCAAAAAAAAATCTTCAATTCTTATATTTTTTTTAAAATTTTCAACCACAACAATAATAAATTCAATATTTACTTAAAAATCATATCCCAATTTCCGCACATCCGCATTTCAAACCTTAATTCCAAATATCAATTTTCTTACCCAAACAATAATGCCGACAGTCCAAAGAACGTAAATAGACGGACCCGCGAAGCAAAATTATCAAAAGCCCCAAAACAAAAATTGAAACTTTCTCATTTGCTAAACATTTTCCAAAAGTTAAAAGTAGCAAATAAATAAAGTAACTGATTATAATTTAATAAACGTACACCATGATTAAATCCTTCTTCTTTTCTTTGATCATCTTCCTTTTCGTACCTAATTCCTATCAAAACCCGAATTCGTATCCATCTCCGTCTCTGGCCCACACAGAGCTCACCAACTATGGCTTCCCAATCGGCCTTTTACCCT
The DNA here is from genome assembly GCA_037013495.1 of Hippophae tibetana. Taxonomy (NCBI): domain Eukaryota; kingdom Viridiplantae; phylum Streptophyta; class Magnoliopsida; order Rosales; family Elaeagnaceae; genus Hippophae; species Hippophae tibetana. The sequence goes on along the minus strand of CM072809.1, from coordinate 1,073,944 downwards.
CCGAGGTCATAAACCACGCTATCAATCAGACGTCCGGTGAGTTCTTCGTCGGCCTGGGTGGAGATTGCCAGGTCACACTTCCGCCTGATAACTACCTGGCTATTTACTCGAACAAGATCACTGGTAAGATAGAGCATGGTAGGATCGCCAAGCTCGATGGAATAAAAGTTCGAGCTTTCTTCAAGTGGTGGTCTATTACTGGGATTCGTTCAAGTGGAGAAAACTTGGTCTTCGAGGTGGGAATGGTTACAGCCAAGTATCCCTCCAGGAATTTCGACGAAAGCCCAGCTTGTGAGGGTCGTCACTCTGCTTCCTGAGAGGTTCGGGTATTTGATTTTGGATAAATTTTCAAGTTTCATTGGATTTCTTTTTGAATTTTGCCTGTTAGGGTTTTTTTTTTGTTATGATGGATTTGAGTCCAATTGCTTTCAATGAATAGATAATTTAACGGTTCCTGATGTGTGGTTGGAGGTTGTGGTAGCAATTCGAATGACGTTGGTACTTTTCTCGGTGTTCAGCTTGAAAACGATGCACCAACCTTTTAAATGGTCGCCAAATTCAATTTCTTTTTTTTTCTTAAAGTTGTGAATTGGATAATTTATGCTTTGAAATTCATTTACCTTTGGATCGTACTCAATATTTGACTAAAATTGTATACTTAGAATTAGAACAACTGCTCTATAATATTTTATAGAAGATATCAGAATAATTCTGAAGATAGCAATATTCTTGTTGTTGTTACAGTTAATAACTGGGTGAAGAGGCTAGATCTACTACTAGTGGAGAGCTGAAATTTCATTGTTTTTAGGAGAATATATAGGTTTTGCTGATTTCATAAAATTAACTCATATTTTGACCAAAAATTAGATTAGATTATGTCATTTATTAGTCATGTCACCAAATTTATGAAAGTATTTCATTAATAATTTTATTGAAGTTATTAGGGCTGTTATCAAGTTATATTGGATTAGACATGAAAAGTAAGACCATAAATACCCTTATAAATTTGGTCACATGATCACCTAATCACAGAGTCTGACCAAATTTATCAAAGTTAATTCATGAAACCAAGGGAACTTATGTGATTCAATAAAAAACATGTGATTTATCCGCTCTAATCTTGTAAGATGTAGTACACCGACCCTTAATAATTCATATTCATCTATTTGTTTTCATAGTCGATTATGCTTTTTGTGTAATGCTTTCCTATTATCAATATTCCTGGTTTTATCACTTTATTTGTGAATCAGGTTCTTTTCAGTTATTCCTTTACAAGGGTTCCAACTTTATGGTTGTATTTGATTTAGCTTTTTGTATAATGCTTTCTTAGTATCAATATTCCTGGTTTTATCTCTTTATTTGTGGATCGGGTTCTTTTCAGTTATTCCTTTACAAGGATTCCAACTTTATGGTTGTATTTGATTTAACTGGTTGCTAAATTAGGTTGTGATGGTTAGAGAATCTCTCACTAATTTTTACAAAAAGTTTTTATCCAATAAGATGTTGTATAACAACAGATGTGACAGATAATTATACGTAGAAAAAATAAGTCATATTATTTTAATCAATTATTGTTTAACAACTCGATGTATAAAGAATTACTCTAATTTTTATCTTGAAAACAAAATTTGATAGCTGTGTCCATCAGGCCGATGCTATTGGATTCAGTCTTAATTAGACCAATACAATTATGTAGGTGCAAATTACAAATAAAGGCGGGTGGACAACCATATTGAACCGCAGGAGTGGTCAAGTGGTTGAGCACCTCCTCTCTCAAATGCACTAGCCCACATTTGAATTTTGAACCTGTTCTCTTCCAATTGTGAACGACCATATCATATGGGTTTTACACTTTGCAGTTCACTTTATTAAAATTTGAGCATCCATGTAAGTATTGCATTGTAAGCAGTGTGGCCTGGATTGGGTTATAAGGTTTTATGATCTATGGCCTTATTTTTCATTATCGATTCATTACCAGAATATGGATCAATTTGTTGAAGTCCCTTTGAGTAGGGGTGTCCATAAACCGGTCCGGATCGGACCAAATTGGAGAATTAGACTGGATTGAACGGTTTTATAAATCAAACGGTCCGGTTTGTACTAATTTTTAAACCAGTCGAACTGGACCGGTTTAATAATATATTAAAATTTTCATATTATTTCTAATTAAAAGTGTCCAAAAACCGAACCAATTCAAAAGATGAACACAATGTATGGAGACACTTACTATCTTTATAAATTCTGATATAGAATTATCTTTAGTTGACTTGCATGAATGGTGAACTATTGTAGATTCTCATTTTGCAGTCAGGACCGTTAAGCTGTAATAACTTGCTTTTGATTGCTTTCTCCGTTTTGTAGGCATCATTTTCCATGGATTATGCTATCTGATATTGTGCAACTTCAACAATGGATATTCGTGGAAACTAAGATGAAGTGTTAGCTACTTTGTATTCTGAACTGTGAGGGCAAAAAGTTCCTCTCTTGTATGTAAACCACGTTTCAAGTTATTTTCAGTTTGAATGTTTGGGAACAAGGCTTGTTAGAATTTTTCACCAATAATTCAATGAAGAATTATTATTAAACCTAGCTAAGGGTAATTTTAGTCTTATATTCTTTTGATAAGGTTACTTGAGTTTTGTTTGTTTTATTCTAATAATTTTTAAATATAATCAATTTAGTCTAATTTAAGTAAGAATGAAAAACCAAAAAACTTTCTCTCTCTATCTTTCTTTTATCTCGCGATCTATCTTAATTTCTCGATTATTTTTTTTAATTTATAAGATATAATATTGATCTTATTTTTTTTCTTCATATATTTGAGTTTTTTTACATATTTATTATAATTTATGTTATTTAATTTTTTTTATTTTTTTTTGTCTGCATATGTATTAAGTTGTGTTATTTAGTTTTGTTATAACTTAATTTAAGTAGTTTTTAGTTTTTATTTTAATTGTATAAAAATACATATTTTATATATAATAATTATGGTGTAATAATCAAAAACATTAAACTTTATAAAAAATTTAACACCAATCAATGTTTTTTTTATATTATTTTATAATAATTTAATTAAAAAACAAAATTATTTATTTTTATTATTGAGTTTATATATACTCCTGTGGATCTGAATACGTCTATTATTTTGAGCTATCCCCAGACCTTTTAATGCATAATTAACATTTTAAAAACTTATTTGTTGTATAGACCTGGAAATAAATCTCCGAGCTAATTCACGAGGGGTTGAAAGAAATCAACAAGTAGGGCATGGAAATTACTTGCAAGAATAAAGAAATTATTATTTTTGATTTAAATTGAAAACAATTCTCCTTGTATATGAACCCCAAATTTAGCCCAATAACTAAACATGTTTTCTTTTCTATAATTTTTTCAGTACTATGAGAATATGTATTCCAGAGATACGAACAAAACAAAAGTATACATAACAGTGATAAGAAGATGTCATCGAGAATACATGCATAATTCAGGTTATATTTTGTATATCTCTTTCTAATAATACTAGCCACTTTTCAATACTTTCAAAATATTTTAAAAAATTTGCTTGTTTCCCAACTGCCATTAATCTAGACATAAATTAGCTGACTGTTACACGCAAGGCTGAAGGTGTGTTGGGTACGCAATAAACTCATTACCATTCCATTTGTCTAAAAGGCACTGACATTTTCTTTGGTAATTTTTAAAGGCGCAGAAATAGAACAGCCTTTGGAGTCATTTTATTTAGGGAAAGGGTCACCCTTGTTTAGACCCTTGTTTAGACCCTTGTTTAGACCTTAGGGTTTATTTAATCTTTTTTTTAATATGTATTTTTAATTTTACTTATTTACGAAAAATATATCAGATAAAATTAATTTTTTATTTAATATAATATAATACCACATATAATATATACGTATTTTTATTTATTCGTAGATACATATCTAATAAAATAAATTTTAATTAAAAAATTAATCAAATTTTTTAGTAAATTTTTAAATCAAACTTAAATTAAATTTTTATTATTTAATATGTGATTTTGGATATTAGATAATTTTTTTTTAAAATTTCTTAAAAAATTTGAATAATTTTTAAATTAAATATTAATTTTTTATGTAGATACTTATCAAAAAATATAAATATATATATTACACATATTATAAATAAAAGAATTTAATAATATTTTTTTAAACAAATAGATTAAACAACTTATTTAACTTAAATCATTTAAACAATTCATACTTTTATTTAATATTTGTAATAATTAAGATACTCGGATTAATTATTTTTTTTAACTTGTCATTATTTATCATATTTGTTGTTATATTAATTAGGCTTTGGGCCATTTTAAAAGCAAACCCAACTGAGTATAAATTTTGTTAAATACATTGGAGAGATTAAATATTATAATTATTTTGTATGATTTTTATATAATATAATCAAATGAAATTTATGTTAATAAAATAATTTATATTTAAAATATTATTTAATTTATTTTATGCATTTTTTATTATTAAAATAATTAAATTATAAAAAATTATTTAAATTAATATTAAAATTATTTTTATATTTTTCATATATTTAAAATAATAATAATTTAAGATGAAAGATAAATTAAAGATACATAATTTTAGAATTAAAATTTAAATAAAGTAAATAAATTATCATTTATGATTTAGATATAATTAAATTTTTTTATATATATATAATTTTTATTATTAATAATACAATCTTATTTTATAATTAAATATATATTTTTTTATTAACAACTAAATACATATTTATGCAAAAATTATATGATAAAAACTTTTAGTACGAGACATGCCCTTGTTGTCTCTCTGATGTGGTGAGTTGGCATGTATTTTTATAGAATGCTTGTCTGCTGCTTCTACATGCCTATAGCCTATATCTATGCAACAGCCGCGTGTATGTCTGTTTGTTTATTATATTCTCAAATAAATATTCTCCAACCACCACACACCGTACTTCACAGCAATTTTTTTTTATTTTTTTTTTAAACAACAAAAATTCGAGACAAATGTAGTCGTTAGTTACTTAGTTTTTTTATTTTTACTTTTCACGGTTAAGTTAATTTATTACCTTTATCGGTTAAACTTATTTATTATTTTTTATATATTTTAAACGGTATAAAAACAAATTATCAGATTTTTTTTAAAAATATTTTTATTTAATTATTAAAAATAATTTATAAAATTGATATCTAAATAAATAAAAAATATTTATTTATCAATTTTTTGTCATTTTTTAAAATAAAAAAAATTAAATTATTATAAAATATAATAAGATTAATAAACTATATATTCTTATATAATTAAAAAAGTTATGCTATTATTTACTCCTAAAACTATATCTAATGATATAAATCTCAAAATTATCTACAAGTCTGCATAGTTACAAAAGTTTTTATATTTTTTAAATCTCACAGGAACCAAGTTAATTATAAATATGTAATATAGAATGTGCAACACTACTCCAATTATATATATAAAAAAAAATGCTATCTATTTTAAGTTTCAGATGGATCATAAACAATGATGGAGCTAAGGTTCACGTGTCTCTTTTAACTTTTTGATAATTTTTTTTTATATTTATAAATATAGTTTTATATTTTATAAAAATACATACACAATGTTTTTTTAATTGATTATTTAAATATATTTTTTTCTTTTATTACATATTCATTTATATTTTTCATATATTTTTATATTTTTATTATACTATTATATAATTCTTACTAAATAGACTCTAATAAAATGATAAATATTTAATATTTTTTTATAAATTTTAGAAAAATTACATTAAATAACACTTAAAATTTATATAATAACAAAAATAATATATCTATAATATTGAACGAGTTTAATTAAACGAAATTCAACATTGAATGAGTTTAAATAATTGTAATTAAACTTAAACGACATCTAATTAAATTACATTCAATATGAAAATGATGGATCTGACTTTTATTAATAGTAAAAATATATTAATTGAATTTTTGTAGTTACAAGTTTTAAAAATATAATTTTATTGTTTTCTTTAAATTTTACTAGTATTTTCTTAAAAAATAATTCATTTATCTCACGTATAATTTAATTACTATATGTTATATCACATATGATTATAAATATTCATTATTATTTATAATATATAATATTAATTTTATACATTTTTCTTTCACGGAGTTGGATTTTTTATATATTTATTATGATTTATATTGTTTAATTCTTGTCTGCATATATATTAAGATACGTTATTTAGTCCTATTATAACTTAATAATTTTTAGTTTTTATTTTAATTAAATAAAAAATATACATTTGACGTATAACACTTGTGTAATATTCAAAAATATTAAAATTTATAAATTTTGGAACACCAACTATGATTTTTTTCATATTATTTTATAATATCTTGATTAAAAATTTATAATTTTTAACTATAATTATTCAAATGTGTAATAATTATTCATTTTTAGTATCAATTTACCTACTATGTCTCCTTTGAACAATAATCTTAACTACATATTTAGACATTATATAATATAATATTATTAACAAATATAATCGGATCTATAAAACTTAACCAATAAAAAATAAATTTTAATTGAGATTGTGATTGTGATAAATTTATAAATTTATAAGGAAAAATTATCTTAAAAGTCACTTTTTTATATCATTTTGATACTTCCATTACATATTTTTTTTTATAAAAGATATATAAGTTACTTGATTTTTAAAATTAATATATTTTAATAACATAAATATGAAGTTATATGATTAGAAGCAATTTATTATATAAAGTGATTAAAATATTAAACTTATATAAATAAAATTAATACTCAATTATAATATATAATATTACTCTAGGGACGATTTATCGTTGTTAAACACTGTTAATATTCTAACTTAGAAATAGCAACTCTTTAGCAAGCAATTACAGATTCTTTATATGGTTGATATTTTAGATGGTTTCCCTTCTAATAGCTTTTCCTATATACGCTCAATACTTGTTAAAATTAAATTACGCTAGAATTAAAAAATATAATATATATATTTGACATGAAAAATATTCTTGAAATTTATAAATATATAAAAAAAATTATTCTTTTAAATCTCGAGGCTTAAAATAAAAATATAAAAATAATGTAATATTTTTAAATTAATAATCCTATCCATATATATGTTGCAATTAAATTTGATGGTGGCAACAACTAAAATAAGTATACAAAAGTAATTATTCAGATCATCAGTCTTTGAAAGAGAGAATTTGTCAAGTAGACAAGGCATTAGGTTATTTTCGAACGTTTTCCAGCGACATTCTATATAAAGTCGAAGAAGTGGATGGATTTTTTTGACTGTGTGATCAATGCAAATCAACACTCATACATGGTCTTTAATGCTTACAAATATCTTTAAATTTTGAAAAATGGTTGTTAATGACAGTAAGGTTGGATAATTTTTTTCTATCTATTTTCTCTCACATATTATTTCATTTTTTACTAAATCATTTAAATACCCTTTATGTATAATAATAAAATAAAAAATATATTTAAATATTTATTATGGTTATAAAATAAAAAAACTAAACACATAAAATTATAAAAGTATTTAAATTTAAAAAATGGTCATAAAAAAATTAATCTTAAATTCTTGATTTCATTTACCATGTATTCTCCTATCTCTCTCTCGGTTTTTTTTAAATATTTTTATTTTTTCTACATTATCTAAGTTTTTCTCCTTTTAATATTTATTGATAAAAAAATTAATTAATTAAAAAATTAAATTAAAAAATATTTTTAAATGTTTATAAAAAAAATAAAATTTACTTTTGATATAATTAACATAATTCAAAAAATAACTATGCATTCAAAAAATAAATAAATATATATAATAATTGAATAATTTATTAAAATAATGAGTTAAATACAATTTAATTTAAATTAATAATTCATAAATATTATTTTCTTAAATAATAGTCTCAATTTTAATGAGTGACATAAGAGGTTACATAATTTTTATAAAAGAATCGATTTAATCTCGAAATTATAACGCTTTAGTATTATAAGTTTTAAAGGTGTGCACAATTTCAAAAAACTTAAAATATTTGACTAAATGTATTTTTTATATCAAAATTATAAGACTTAAAATATATAATTTTTAAAATTATAAAACTAAAATATTTAATTTAAAAATGATAGAAATATAACACACAATTGTGCAAAGTTAGAGTATCGTTAATGCCTTTCTTCCTTTTATAAATTAGTTGATTTTGTTACTAATTTCACTATAAATATTAAAATTAAAATTATTATATTATTTTTATCATTAATATTAGGTTATATGTTTTAAAATTTAATTGAAGTTAGAACTAAATTTTTTTATTAAAAATTTGAGAATTATTAATTTAATATATGTGATCTGGGATTAAAATATTTTTTACATGTCCTTTAATTTTTATTTTTTTAATCGGTAAAGCATATGTATATTTTTTTAATCGGTAAAGCATATGTATATATTTTTAATTTTAAGTAAAATTATTTATTTTTCTAGTTGTAAGTTTTATAATATCTGAATAAAATTAAAATATAAAACTTTTATTAGTTGAATGTTATTGTTTATTTAATATTAAAGATATTATAATTTTGTTTTGAATAATTGTTGTCTATAATTTCTATTAAAGTTATATTTAATATTTTTAAAAGGTGGGGGAATATTTGTAAAGAAAGTGTAAACTTCAAAAACGCTATTGATATTTTTCTTAAATCTTAAGCTGTACTATTTTTAAAACTATTTTGACGAGAAACATTATAATTAATTATTCATAATTATGTGTATAAATTGATGTATGTTTATTATCGAGTATTGATATTCCTAAAGCAATATTTTTAATTTTAGAATAATATTAAAAATTAAAAAAATTTCTACTTTATATCTCAATTTTTAGTAGCGATGAATATTTTAATAATAAATAATTGAAATTATAATTATCTATAAAAATTTAATAATTTTTTTAAAATAATCTTAATAGATAAAATATGAGATGTGAATGATTATTACAATATCAAAAATATGAGTAATTGAAATCAAACGTATATTATTATTTTATATACATATAATTATATAAAAAATATAATTTTAATAATAAAACACATATATTTTTTATAATTAAATTAAATTTTATTTATTTTTATTTAATTTAAAAACATGTATTAAATAATTAAAAAATAAAAATTAATTTCAATATTTTAAATAATACATTAAATTAAAATTTAATTTAATTAAATATATTTTTATATAAATGTTATAAATTAAATAATATAGTTAAATTTTGAAAAAATTATTAATAATTAATAATTAAATATATTTAAAATTAATTCGTGATCACCAATCCACTCCCATTCATAATTCTCACCACACTTTTACTGCATTAATTGATATAGAATGGAACGCTAGTTTAATATATAACCAACAAATAATTAATATTTCCTAAGGAAATTGTAAACATAGTTAATCTTTTTTATACAAACATGTTAATAATTATTATATTTATTGTATTTATATCATTGAATTAATTTTTGTATTGTTTATACTACACTATTCACAATTTTTTTTATAGTTTATGTTTATTGTCGTCGCACAATAATGATAAATTTAAATCAATTCAGATATTTCTTAGAGAAACAAATTGTACTAAAAGATCATATACCATTAAACACAAGTCAATGAAACGATATAATAATTTTTTTAAGAGTTAAATAGTATAAACCAAAGAAAAAATAATTTGATAATATAAACGATAGAAATATAATAATTTAATAATATTTTTATAAAAAAATGTATATTGAGTATTTTATTTTCACAAAATAAATATATTAATCATTTTATTTTAAATTAATACACTTTAATTATCTCAATATTATATTTGTAATATTTTAATTATATTAGATCAATTTTAATATTTTAGGAAAATAATCCGAGATAATTTCCTATTATAAATTTTATTTTAATATGGACATCCTATTTTTAATTTTTTATGCATGTGGTGTCCTTTTAAAATAAAAATAATAAAAATGGTTAAATGAACCTATTATTTATTATTTTATTACTTTATTTTTTAATTTATTTAACCTTTTTGATATATTTTTATCATGAAATATTTATCAAACTCTATTGATAAGATTTATTTTATTTGACTTAAGTTATTTTACCAAAATAATGATTAAAAAAATAAAATTATAAATAAAAAACTAAAATATATAAATTTATAATAGTAAATTAATTAAATTATATTAATTTTAAAAAATATAATTAATATATATATATATATATATAATTTATAAAATAAATTTATTGTTAATATTTATATTAAAAATATATATTTATTATAAATTATAATATTATTTATTATATTAATTATAATTATACCCTAATTTATTTGATAAAAAGTTGTTTTTTTTATAATAATTGAGTGAAACTTTTTGAATTTATATAAAAAAAAAAGTGAAACTTTTGGATAATGTTGTGGCACGCACCAGTTAACCGTGTGTATAGGCGGACCAACCACATAACGAGTCACTGCCTCCATGTACTTTTCCTTGCACAGTTGAAGTAGAACCAACCCACTCAACAAATAACAATTCTTAAGCAAAAAACAAATATAAAAAAAATGCTTAACAATTGAACCCGCCACAGTTACGCGCGCCATTAATGCGTGAAAGTCATCAGGGCGCCCCCCTCCCCTAAATCGTGAGTAACTCGTACAAGACATCATTCATATACCAACTAACAATAGCGAAGTCTCTCTCTATAGGATTCATGCTCCTTATTAGGAGCTGAGTTCTTCGCCTTTGGCTTTTGGACGCCGTAACCCTAGATTCGTGCCCATTCTCCATTGGTACGTTTCTTTAGAATTGTTTATGCTACTGTTTTTTTATTGTATATTTGATTTTTTTTCAAATTTTAATGCGTTTTGAGCTCAGATCCGTTGGTTTTCACCTTTTTCTGTTTATTCTTTTTGGTTTCCTTCGTTCTTTCTGTCGTTCGATTTCCTTTTCTATGCAAGTTTTTTCAAAGAGGTGGTATTTTTCTCTTTTAGTTTATATAGAATTTTTTTTATTTTTTTTATTTTTGACGTGATAAACACAATGTGTATGCGAAATGTTGCTATAGAGACTTTGGCACCTATTTCATGTTGCTTTAACTTTTGGGGCAGAATGTAGGATATAACTTTTGTACATACTACATTATTCTTTTACTATATGTTATTAGGAGAAAATTATAGAAGTACTTGTACGTATTTGTGCTAAAATTTGATGGAACAATATGAGCATGACAGGTGCTTACAGCCTTTGCTTTTGGCTGCTTCGCATGGGGCTTTCTGAGTTCTTGATGAAGCAAGATTTTTTTTAACTCTTTCTTTGTTTTTTAGATTGTTTAACAACTTGATTTTATTGTTTTTAGATAAGTTTATTTTCTATTTTGTTACTCTGTAGTCTGTACTGCTAATTTAGTCGGCTTTTTAGTTTGTACGTTTAAATCGTGAGCTACATTACAGCGTAAAAGAAGAGAGTAAACCAAACGAGGGATCAAAGATCTTTTTGTTGCACATCGGAAATAAACATGTTATATGTTTAGAATGAAGTTTAACACACTTATTTATTTATTTTGATGTTAGCTTTTAGTTTTAATAATAAAAAAGGGGAAAATACCCTTTGTTTATTTATTCTGATGAACTGAAGTTTTACCTTTTAGTTTTAATAATAAAAAAGGGGAAAATACCCTAGAAGTCTAGGTTAGATAAATTTGACATTTAAATTAAATCCACTAGCTTTTAGATCGTATAGTATAAGTCCACTGAGTGAAAAGTATGACACTAGAAGACCGTGATGATCTCTATTGTCCTATTTTAGTGTTCTTTCACATGAAAAAACTGTGTTCATGATTTTCTCTTACACTTGCATTTGGGTTGAAAAAGTAAAAAGTGCTAGAGAGTTAGAGTTGTTGACTTTTTTTATGGTCAGTTTGACTGCAAACTACTATATTTATTTGACATCTCTTATTAATTAGAAAAAAAGTGACCTATTATTGTATAACTTATTTAATATTTCGATTGTTCTTCTGTAGTACTGGAAGCTGCATGCTTATATTTCTATTGTTCTTCTGTATACTTTAATACTTCGGTTGTCCAGGTTTTTTATTCTACTTCTCTGTTACAGAAGGGAGTGCTCAGTTATCTTTGCTGCTGCTTGAAAAATGGAGTTAGAAGATAAATACCTTGTTAAAGGTGTGTCCTTGTCGTCTAATGTGCTTTCTGTTGACAGCTGCAGTGCTTGTTACTTCATTCATAATTCATCTTCCCTCAGATTCCAGCATATCTACTCTCATAGTATTGCTGTAAAAAGTAAAAAGAGTGATTATAGACTATGCTTCTTTCTCTCAGTATTATTGCTATTGATGGGTTTTGTTCTTTCTAGTTATGATATGTCACAAGATAGCCAAAAATTGACAATGATACAGAGGTGAGGTAGTTTAGCTCTAAAGGTTGAGGAACATAGTTAGAAATATCTAATGAACATTGCTTTAGTGATATTGAAAATAAATAAGTGGCACCCAAGGTTGCTGTAGTGCTGCTCACTACCAAAAGGTTTGATTCGTTAAGAGGTTTGCATTTCAAGTCTGATAGGCTTTATTCCTCAAAGCCCTCTTATTTTTTCATTTTACTTGTTATATTTTTGACATCAGCATTTTCAGTTTATATTGCAGCATCTTTTTGCTTAATTTGGATATTTATTTGGATTAGCATGATTATTTATTATGTATTTATTTACCAGTTCTCAGTTTGCTAACTTTATTGCAGGTTCTGGTGTTCAAAGTCTCTCTTCCAGTGTTCAAAGCACTCCAGAGAAAAATGGTCATTCAGATGATGCTTCAAGAAGTCCTGAGCTCCTTCAAGAGTTTCTGAAGTCTGGTCTCAAGAGAGAATTTCTTCGGGCATGCTTTGATAAGGACAAGAAGACACTTGTTTCATCAAAGAACAAAACAACAGAATTGAAATCAACTAACAAGATAAACAAGAAACAAGACTCAAGAAAAACTTGTAGTCCTAGTAACCAGCCTTCTAAGAAGCAACATAGAAAGGGGGAAAATCCAATTCGAGTCCCTGCTGCTCCTGACCAGTCACAAGATTTTGGAAATCCAAACTCTTGGATTTGTAAAAATTCTGCTTGTCGAGCTGTCCTTTCTATAGATGACACATTTTGCAAGAGGTGCTCCTGCTGTATCTGTCATCTGTTTGATGACAACAAGGACCCTAGTCTTTGGTTGGTGTGCACATCCGATTCTGGTCAGGGAGACTCCTGTGGATTATCATGTCACATTGAATGTGCTCTTCAACATGCAAAGGTTGGGGTTGTTGACCTTGGGCAACTGATGCAACTAGATGGTAGTTATTGTTGTGCTTCTTGTGGTAAAGTTTCTGGGATACTGGGGTAAGTGGTCATCTATATGTTCTAAAGTTTAGATGATAATTCATCGACTTCTTTTACAAGCATTGTTCAGTCATTTTTTTTAATGCATGACCTTTATTTAGCATTTTTTTAGAACTCAACAATCGTCACATTTTTTTCCCATGAAAGTAAGCATCCAAATGTTTACATTAGTACCCAAAATTTATACTGTAGTTTGCTAGGATACTTGAATGAATATGAAATGGGATTTGGGACTCGGCAAATAGGCGTCTTCAATTTAGAGAAGTTGTCGTAAATCTTTTTCCCTGCCCTATAATGCGAATAAGATGCAGGGAGAAAATTCATCCTCTTTGTTGTTATATAGAGATGAAATACCAGTAATGAGAAGGTTAAAGACTACATACTATAAATTACATATATTCCAGTTCTAATTTTATATCCTTGGGATTGATACGAGGGTTTGATTTGTGTATTGTTGGCAGATGTTGGAAGAAACAATTAACTATGGCCAAAGATGCTCGCCGTGTCGATATACTTTGCTATAGGATTTACCTGAGCTACAGGCTTCTTGATGGGACTTCAAGGTTTAAAGAATTGCATGACATTGTAAAAGAAGCAAAGGCTAAAGTGGAAGCCGAAGTGGGTCCAGTTAATGGATTTTCTGCCAAAATGGCACGTGGTATTGTCTGCAGACTCTCTATTGCAGGTGATATGCAGAAGCTTTGCTCTCTTGCAATTGAGAAAGCAGATGAGTGGCTGGCCAATATTTATAGTACAAATCTTACTTGCAGAGGTTGGAACCTGTACCTGATGGTATCTTTATGCATTTAATTCTTGGTTTTCTTATTTAGAATATGTCAAAATAGTTATTTATGCTTCTCGGTTTCATTTCCAGAACCTTTATATATTTATAGTACAAATCTTAATTGCAGAGGTTGGAACCTGTACCTGATGGTATCTTTATGCATTTAATTGCTTGGTTTTCTTACTTAGAACATGTCAAAATAGTTATTTATGCTTCTCGGTTTCATTTCCAGAGGGCTCACTTCCTGCTGCCTGCAAGTTTCTTTTTGAAGGAGTTACAGCTTCCTCTGTTGTGATTATTTTGATTGAGCTGTCTAGTGTATCATCTGTTGATATCAAAGGCTATAAGCTTTGGTATTACAAGAGCCGAGAAGATACACGTGCAAAGGAGCCAAGCTGTGTCTTTCCTAGATCACAGAGAAGAATTTTGATATCCAATTTGCAGCCTTGCACTGAATACACCTTTCGGATTGTATCCTATACAGAGGCTGGTGACTTGGGCCATTCAGAGGTAAAGTGTTTCACCAGAAGTGTTGAGATAATTCACAAGAATCCCAATTCAGGGTTTAGCATGGTTGGTAAGAAAGAGAACCCTGTCTTTAGAGGAACTTCAAGTTCTAATGGAGAATCTAACACTGTAGCGGGATCATCTGAATTTAAGGTGCGACAGTTAGGAAAGGTAATACGTCTTGCTTGGGCTCAAGAAAAAGGTTGCTTGGAGGGGTTTTGCAATGCTGATATAGAAAAGAGCGGTGGTATAAAAAATGTAGTAAAGCCCAAAACTGTACAAGAGCATTTACCATCTGTTCCACGTAGGCTTGACTTGAATGTTGTCTCAGTACCTGATCTGAATGAAGAGCTGATTCCACCATTTGAGTTTTCCAGGGATGAAGATAATGGATGCACGTTACGGCAGACTGTTGAGGCAGATGATGATGATGCTTCCCACGACGTGTTAAAGAATGGTATAGCCAGATCTCATGGTAGTGGTGACTCTCAGACCTGGACAAACGGGCCAACAGGAGACGTACCAGCTGTTGATTCCAAGGCTGAGTTTTGCAGGAAGAGGGCATCAGTTTCAAATGAAGAGATGCATGACTGTGACAGCACACTAATTAATGGTTCGCCGTTTAATATTTCTAATGGTTCTTGTTTGGATGAGAACTTTGAGTATTGTGTGAAGATAATCCGGTGGCTGGAATGTGAGGGTCACATTACAGAGGAATTTAGGTTGAAATTACTGACTTGGTTTAGTCTGAGATCAACCGAGCAGGAGCGTAGGGTGGTCAATACTTTCATTCAGACTATGATTGATGATCCAAGTAGCTTGGCAGGACAGTTGGTCGATTCATTTTCTGATATTATTTCGAGGAAGAGGCCACGGAATGGATTCTGTAGTAAGCTGTGGCATTAAATAAACAGCAGGGCATTCTGATATACAGAATTGCTATTAGATTCATATTTATAATCTACTTTTGCTCTGCATAAATGACCTCTGATTAAGTTGCCGTCTTTGTACAGGCATTGTTTTTCTTAAGTCACTGCTAGAAATGATTCATTTATATGCCGGACAAGATTTGTCCGGCTAAAGATATTTGGTTTCTGATTCAGGACAGTATCAGGTATTTTCTATGGAGGGAGAGGCCATTGGAATGAAAGGATTAGCAACTGTAAGAGGATTAGTTGGTTTCCGAATTAGAATTTCAATCACAGAAATTATGTAAAAACTCCCTCTATTATTGTTATTGCCTTCTTAAATTCAAGAAGGGTACATGAATAGATGGTAGGGTATTTACAATTTATTTATATGGATTACATTTGCTTGTCAATGATCTTTTAGTTCACGTCCATTGTTATTGCCTTCTTAAAAGGAATGTTGACATTTTTTCACTATTTACTTGGGGTAGTACAGACAGTGGCCATTGGTATTTGCATGGTATGCTATTCAAGGGAGCTAACACGGATCTTATTTGCTTAGTCGACCATATAGCTTACCAAGTGCCAAAATAACACAAACCTAACAATTGGGAAGAGATGAGTCCACCATGTGAACCACAACATTTCTTAAATTGAAAGTGAGATTGAAGTTTTTTTGGGGAGCAGTGCTGGTAGATGACCGAAATTAACATTGAAATTTGAACAGAAATTAACATTAGTGGGTGATTGTGTAGATCTATTGGCTTTTACAACTGAAGCACTATGGCATACTAATTATTTTCGAGAGTTTAATTCTGCAATTGGGTTCAATAGCTATTTTTTAATTTTTTTAAAGTATTTGATATTGAAAGTTTTAACATAAATATTTACTGAAACGATTTTTTAAAAATATATAAAAAAATTAAAAAATTAAAATTAAAATTAATTATTTTTTCTTATAGTGTCATTTTTTAGAACTATTGGATCAATTGTTCACAAAAATAATTACTAGACTGTTGCATTATCTAACACTCAAAAAAGTTGGGAGCAAATATGGTAAAATAAGGGTTTTGAGATCTCTGTGTAATATGGGTAAAAGTTGGTACTAAAATTGTGATTTCTTGTCAGAAATGATAAGTTATTTATTGAATTATGTTAAAAATACACGACATCCATTTATATTGCTGCAGCATTAATAGCCCAATCAAATGGTAAACTCTAAAACAAAAGCAAACTACTCAGGTTTCTTCTTTTATAATTTTTGTTTTGCCCTTATTGTGATAGCTATTTTTGCAATTGTTGAATTAATATTTTTTTTTAAGCACACATAGTTATTAAATTTATTTAGCATTAATTTTTTTTTTTTAGAAAATTTCAATTCTTGAATAATATTATTATTAAAATACTTAATTATTCTGACAATAATATTTTATGATCTAGACTGTGAAGGCAATCAAGGTGAAGGTACCAGATTCAGATGAAGAATTTCTTCTCCATCCTGCAACTGTGTGACGCAATGACCATTCTGCCCAAAGGGTGGTATGACGTCATGCTTATAGATCCATTGCCTTTTTGTTTTTGGAGAAAAAAAATAATTAAATTAAGTATATGAGAAATGGTAATAAAGAAAAAAAGAAGCCCAGAATCAAACTCCAATTCTAGATACATGTGCAATCAGCTACACATATATTATCAACAAAAAAGCTACACATAATACGTGTAGCATTTTCTGAAATGCATTGTTGATTCTAAAAACATGTTTTCCTCTGAACTAGTGAATGGTTTATAAATATTACTTTATGATATATGATACAGGACGAGTGTAGTGGGGAGCAAACATTGCATTACAATGATGTTCCTGAAGACATCGAACCTGAAGAAATCCAGCCCATAGGGAACCATGCTGTTCAAATAACATGGCCAGACGGATTTAATCAGGTGGCTTCAACGATTGAGCTACTAATTTATTTGTTATTATTATTTATTTTTTTGGCAAGGAGCCCTGTTACTCTTGGAGGGGTGTCGATCTCACACCTTTTGCCGACCTAACTTCAAGCTGCAAGGTTACAAAAATTCCTATTAGTCCTAGTCTATGCCTATGCCTGTAGGCTGTAGGGTTCATGAATTTAATTATTTTCCTTGCACTACTTTGCAAAAATGATACAAGAATGAATACCTTTTTCTAAAAATCAAAATTGGTGATTATTGGAGCCAAGCTTTTCGAATCGGACTTAGTATTCATAGGATATATTGACGGTTTTGGTGTGATTGAACTTGAAAAGAAAAGTCTTGTCCACTAGATCATAAGAAGAATCACGAAAGCAAGCAGTTCAAATGGTTAATCAGTGGTTACTGGTTTTTTTTTAAAATTAACTAAAATAATAGATTTGGCTAGTCATGAAATATTTCTTTATTATATTTTTGCAAATTTTGGCTATGTAGTGATGAGTACTTAATTGTTGTGTTATGTTGCTGATAGCACCCTATGATCAGCTGCAAACAATGGAGCGCTTGGTTGATGTTCCTCAACCAACTCCTGCACACAGCCAATATGCTATTTTCTTATTTTCTGTTTAATTAATTGCATGCTCTAATATTTCTATACATACAAAAATCTCAACATGAACATGCATGCCTTTTATTTTATTTTTAACTCGTCTACTGGTTGGTTCGAACCTGATTCTGGACGAGGAATCTTACATTCAAATCAGAACCCGTCTGGATAGTGTTCCTTGAACACGGTTACCAACTGGACTACATACACTCAAGCGTACTATATGCTATTAGTAGCTAGCTTGAAGAGGAAATTGTTAAGATTTATTATTTATTTATTTAAATTTGGTAGGTTAGTTTTTCATACTGACTTTGTGGTCGGTAGAAAGTGTTTTTTAATTATCCTATTTTATAGGAGTTTAAGTTAGTGGTCATTTTGTTTGTTATTTCTTTATTTATATAATACCTATTTATAGGCTAATTTCATCAATAAAACATGTGCAACTTTTTCAACAATATTTCACTTCTTTTATATCAGTGGTATCATAGCAAAACAATTTTTTTTTGCACAAACAATGGCTCAAAAACAAATTTTGTGCAACCAGTAATTCCACGTTTTGATGGTCATTATGACCATTGGAGCATGCTAATGGAGAATTTTCTACGGTCAAAAAAGTATTGGTCGATTGTTGAATCTGGAATTGAAGAACCAGCACCAAATATTGTCTTGACAGACGTCCAGAAAACAGAGTTAGAAGCGAGAAAGTTAAAAGATTTGAAGGCAAAAAAATTACCTTTTTCAGGCAATTAATCGTCCAATCTTGGAAACAATTCTTTGCAAAGAAACTTCTAAAGATATTTGGGATTCTATGAAAAAAAATATCAAGGCTTTGCTAGATTAAAGCGTGAACAACTTCAAGCTTTGAGAAGTGATTTTGAGACTCTACAAATGAAGAATGAGGAATCTGTCACCAGCTACTGTGCCAGAACTATGGAAATAAGCAACAAAATGCATTTTCATGGTGAGAAGATGGACTATGTCAAAATCGTGGAGAAGATATTGCGTACCCTAACACCAACATTTAATTATGTTGTGTGCTCCATTGAAAAATCTAAAGACATAGATACATTCTCTCTTGATGAGTTGCAAAGCTCTTTGCTGGTCTATGAACAGAAGATGAACCGAAGTTCACCTTCAGAAGAGCAAGCTTTGAAAGCCTCTATCTCTACACATTTCTCAAACTTTAGAGGAAGAGGTAGAGGTAGAAGTGGAAGAAAGGGAGATCGAGGCAATAGAGATGGCAGCATGCATGATCAAGATAGACGAGATCAACCATTTGACAAATCCAAGGTAGAATGCTTTAGATGTCATAAATTTGGTCATTATCGTTCCGAATGTTATACTAAACTGCCTAACAAGAAAGAAGAAGGAGAGACATCAAATTTTGCAGAAAATAAGGAAGTTGAAACTCTGTTAATGGCTTATCATGTCAATGAGGAACCTGAATTAGATGTTTGGTATGTGGATATAGGTTGTAGCAACCACATGTGTGGAAGTAAGTCTTTGTTTTCTTATTTAAATGAAGACTTTCGTTCTACTGCTAGTTTTGGTGATTCTTCTAAAGTAGAAGTAATGGGAAAAGGTGAAATAAATATTAGAACCAAGAATGGTTTTGTTGAAACAATTTCCAATGTTTTTTATGTTCCTGACTTGAAGAGTAATTTGTTAAGTGCTGGTTAGTTGCAAGAAAAAGGTTATGTGATAACTATTCAAAATGGTGCTTGTGAGATATATGATACTTCAAGAGGAGCAATTGTTGTTGTTCAGATGAGTTCAAACAGGTTATTTCCTTTGAAGATTAGAACAACTTAACATAGCTTAATGACTGAAGTAAAAGACCCTTCATAGCTTTGGCATTTTCGCTATGGCCACTTGAATTTTGGCGGATTAAAGACTCTCCAACAGAAAGATATGGTAACGGGACTCCCTCAAATTCATATACCTTCTCAAGTTTGTGAAGAATGTGTTGTTAGCAAACAACATCATTCTCAATTCCCTCAAGGAAAGTCGTGGAGAGCAAAACATGTCCTAGAGCTGGTACATTCTGACATTTGTGGACCGATAAATCCATCTTCTAATGGGGGTAAAAGATATTTAATTACCTTCATCGATGATTATACTAGAAAAACATGGGTTTATTTTTTGCAAAAAAAAAAATTAGAAGCTTTTAGTGCATTTAAAAGCTTCAAGGCACGAGTTGAAAATGAAGCAGGAAAAGCCATTAAAACTTTTCATACTGATCGTGGTGGAGAATACAACTCTAAAGAATTTGAAGGTTTTTGTGATGATCAAGGTATTCGAAGGGAATTCACAGCTGCTTATACACCACAACAGAATGGTGTATCGGAGAGGAAAAATAGAACCATCTTCAATATGGTGAGAAGCTTGCTAGCAAGAGGGAACATTCCAAAGAATTTTTGGCCAGAGGCAATAAATTGGAGCATTCATGTGTTGAATAGAAGTCCAACCTTTTCTGTTCAAAACATGACACCTGAGGAGGCTTGGAGTGGGCGAAAACCAACTGTAGATCACTTTAGAATTTTTGGTTGCATCGCTTATGCACATATCCCGGATGAGAAAAGGAAGAAGCTTGATGATAAGGGTGAAAAATGTGTTTTTCTTGGCATAAGTGAAGCTTCCAAAACTTACAAATTGTTCAATCCGCTCACAAAAAAGATTGTGACCAGCAGAGATGTCATTTTTGATGAGAATAACACTTGGAATTGGAGTAAAAATTGTCCACATCAGCAGCCAATGCCAACCTTTTTTGATTGAGAGAATGAAGAAGAAAGGCAACAACCTTTACAACAACAAAATTCAGCAGCTAATGTTCCTGAAAATTCACCAGCTGCTGCCACTCCACCAACGACAACATAATCTACTGATGCAACAACTGAATCACGTCTACGCCGTGTTCGAAAGAGGCTCGGATGGATGACAGATTTTGAGGTACCTAAAATTGACCAATCAGAGGATCCAATTACTTACTTAGCTCTTTTTTCAGATTGTGATCCTACAACTTTTGAAGATGCTGTCAAAGATTCAAAATGGCGAAAGGCGATGGATGATGAAATTTTCACTATTGAAAGGAACAACACTTGGGAGTTGACTGATCTTCCAAAAGGACACAAGACTATTGGTGTGAAGTGGGTTTATAAGACAAAATTGAAGGAAAATGGAAAAGTTGATAAGTACAAGGCTCGACTCGTTGCAAAAGGGGTACAAACAAGAATTTGGCATTGACTACAAAGAAGTGTTCACTCCAGTAGCAAGGCTTGACACTATTCGATTGGTGTTATCTACTATTGCCCAAAACTCATGGCCTATCTACCAACTTGATGTAAAGTCACCATTTTTGCATAGGGAATTGGAAGAATAGGTGTATATAGATCAACCTCAGGGATACATGAAGCAAGGTCACGAAAACAAGGTATACAAACTAAAAAAGGCATTATATGGACTAAAACAAGCACCTAGAGCTTGGTATAGTCGTATTAATGCTTACTTTGCTAAAGAAGGTTTTCTTAAATGTTCTTATGAACACACACTCTATATTAAATTTGGAGCAGATGGGAAGATAAATATTGTATGTTTATATGTTGATGACCTTATTTATGTTAGTAATGATGGAGTCATGCTAGCTGATTTTAAGAAATCTATGATGAATGAATTTGAAATATCAGATTTGGAGTTGATGTACTATTTTCTTGGCATTGAAATAGTGAAATCTCATGCTGGTATCTTTATTTCACAAAAGAAATATGTCCTGGAAATTTTAGACAGGTTCCAAATGAAGGATTGCAATCCAGTTTTAACTCCATCTGAACCTAGTCTGAAACTCACAAGATATGGAACAGAAAAAAAAGTGAATGCCATTCTTTACAAGCAAATTGTTGGGAGCCTCATGTATTTAACGTTGACAAGACCAGATATTATGCATGATGTTGGTATAATCAGTCGATACATGGAGAATCCAACTGAAGTTCATCTCTTATCAACAAAGAGAATTTTTCGTTATTTGAAAGGTACCGCAGACTTTGGAATATTTTATAAAAATGGTGGAAAATCAAGTTTGATTGGTTTTTTAGACAGTGACTATGCTGGAGATATTGAAGATCGAAAAAGTACTTCTGGTTTTGTTTTTATGATGAGTTCAGAAGCTGTATCATGGTCATCAAAGAAACAACAAATTGTGACTTTGTCAACTACAGAAGCCGAATTTGTTGCAGCTGCTTCATCCTCATGTCAAGCTATCTGGTTGAGGAGATTGCTTGAAACACTTCAAAGTTGGCAACAATGTCCAACAACAATCCATTGTGATAACATTTCAGCAATCAAGATGTCAAAAAATCCAATTTTGCATGGAAGGCGTAAGCATATTGATGTTAGATATCATTTTTTACGTAATCTTTGCAATGATGGTATAATTGATTTGGTATTCTGTAAAAGTGAAAATCAGGTGGGTGATATTATGACTAAACCACTTAAGCAAACCGACTTTGTGAAACTTCGAAGAATGCTTGGGATATGCTCTTCAAAGGATGTTGTTCAAGGGAAGGCTTAATAAAATTGCTAAAGTTTGTTTATTCTTAAAGTGATTTTGATCCCTATAGATATCAATTTAAGTGAGGGTGTTAATATTTATTATTTATTTATTTAAATTTGGTAACTTAGTTTGTCCTAATCTTTAGGGATTTAATTAGTTAAAAAGATTGTGTATTTGTGACCGTATAATATATTTTTTAATTGTCTTATTTTATAAAAAATTAAGTTAGTGATCAGTTTGTTTGTTATTTCTTTATCTATATCATGTCTATTTATATAGTATCTATTTATATGCTAATTTTACGAATAAAATATGTGTAACTTTTTCAATAATATTTTACTTCTTTTATATCAGAAATACCACTACAAACTATACATGTTTTTGTTCTGATCGTTCTTCTGAATTCAATTTAGTACTTAGGTGGGAACTACAGTACTGATCAGTAAGCTCTTGGAGCCTCTCCCGATCTCTCGGACTTAGATATTACACTTTTCTCGGAGATAGGCAAATCTTTAAAATACGAGTTGATATTATAGTTTAAATCTCTTATCTATTGCTTCTGCATAGCTTTTGAAGTACATTGTATTATTTTAATGAAATTATTGGCTCTGTGACTGGCTCATATTACTCTTCCTCACCATTGTAAAGTTGGATGATAAACTTTGAAGTCATTCCATAGACTTAATTCGACTTGTAATTAACTGGTAAATTTATGGTCTATATATTGTTGTTTTTTATATACTAGGAATATGAATTCTCTATTTATCTTTGAATTTACTTATGAAAACTAAAGATTAAATATTAATTTCTATTAATAATTTCGCATCACTCTATACATTAAACATTAAAATAGATATTTAAGATTTAAAAATAAACCGAAACAATAAACAAGCGGAGAAAAAATACTTTTATTATTATTATTATTATTATATATATATATATATATAGGATTCACCCAATATATTATCTAAATCTTTCGTAGTCAATCAAGTTGTTCTAATTCATTTTTTAATTAATTTCTTTTAAATTAAAAGGAGGATTGCGTTTATAGACTGACGTTAAATGAAAGCAACCGGTTTGATGGGAACTAAGTAAATTTTGAGAGAACCAATGGAGACCACGAAGGGGTCGGACGAAATATCATTCAAACACGAAAGTATAATAATTAAATTCCTCCAAGAACAGTCAAAAACAAGGTACTAAGACGAAATTAATGAAGCCAAACTATTTCAAATATTAACTATTATAGGAGCCGCCCTTTAAATGACCTTACCTGCTTCGAGATATTTCTGCATACAGTGTTTCATGCCACATACAAATTCTATGGGTAATAATTCATTATTATTATAAAAAAAATTATTAATGATAATTTTATTTAATAATAATAATAATTTTATTATTAAAAATAAAATTAATATTTTATATATTTTTATTAATATTATTTAATTCTTTTACATTCATATCTTTTATATTTTATTATGTATTTTAATTAGTTTGAAAATTAAAAAATAAATAATTTTTTTAGATATTACGATATGTAATAAAATTTAAATAATATAAATATAAAAATATTTATAAATTTATGTATTTCTATTATTCATCCAAATTCATATTATATAAATGTTTTCTTTAACTTTTCTTTTTTATTCACCATAAATGAACCTTTTTCTTTCTTTCTCTTTTCCTTCCATTATTTGCCGACATCCATTTTTTCTTTCTCACAATAGTCGGTATTAGATTCTACAAGTCAATAACAACGATTTCAAATATGTTAACATGGTGAATGTAACCTCCATTATTTTTATAAATTTTATAATAATATTATTTTTAATTAATATTAAATATATTAATACTAATATTCTTATTATTATTACTTTGTTTATATTTTATTCTATTGGGTAACTTATATATTTTTTTTATTTTTAAAATTTCCTTTTTATGTTTTCAAGTGAACATGTCTACACATGTCTCATAATTAATTAAAAAATTAAGTAGTAATTTACTTATAAAGATGACTTCATTAAATAACATGACATGTTTTTAGAGTTTTTTTTTAGAAATAAAATCGTGAGTTTTCGTTAAAATATCAAGTTATGATCGTCGGTGTACTAAACTTATAGTTATATATCAAAATAAATAATCTCGTACCACGTGTAATAAATCTAGTCCTAATGAATCTTATTGATTAATCTTTATTCATTAGAAACTCAATGATTTTAGTTAAATCAACTAATGTTTTGATAGCATGGTAAAATCTTTGGTATCATAGATTTTTTTATCTCAAAAAATTTAACTTATTAACGATGATATTTATTACTTTTATAAATTTTATCACGATATTATTTATAATATTTTACCTCTAACATAAATTAAAGGCTCAGTTTTGTTCCGTGGTTATAAGCATTTTGACAAAAGTACGAAGTGTCGTAGAAGTTTTAAAAGAAGAACAGAATTAAACAGTATTTCAAAATTACTTATAAAAATAAGTATTTTACACTTTTTTTTAATATTGCTTAAATACTTTAAAAGTGCTTTTAGTTAATTTGAAATCAAGTTGGAAATTTCATTCCTAAAAAATATATATAAACGAAAATGTTTTATTTATTATTCTAGCTCTAGCATAATTTTTTTGTATTTTTTTTTTAAAATATACTAATATTATATTTTATTAGTTTAGAATATCAAATCATCATTTATTTTATAATATGACTAATTTTCATAAATAAACCTATCAGTTATTATATTTTTTTTCATCCCAAAACATGCTTAAATAATTATGGTTCATGGGAACATGGACTCATTTCAAAGATAAATACTAATGTGAAAAGCACGTGGTTTTAGACACATTCATCCGTTTCCAATCACTTTCCATACCTAAAAGGTACTTGTGAGAAAACTAGGGTTAGAAGTTTAAAAAATTGAAGAGAAATAATTTGATAACTAAATAATTTAATTATTATATCTTAGAATACTAAATTTCGTGACACCATATTGTTAAAGAAAATAGATCAATTTAATAATCTAATAATTTAATTATTATATCTTAAAATAATAAATTTCATGACACTATATTGTTGAAAACAATAGATCAAAATCTTTAATTCAAAACAAATTTATCATCACAATATTTTTAAGGTTTTAATTTTTAATATTTAAAAAAACATATGTTTATAACATAATATTGTTTAAGTCTCACATCGATTGAGCGTTGGATTTTCGCTGTATTTATAAGTCTATGGCAATCCTAATTTTTTAAGAGCTCTTTTGGAGTGAGTTAGGCTATGGATTTTTTCATGATATTAAAGCCAAGTCGTTATTTTATACAAATTTGAAACAATTGTTCTTTAAAACAGAGATTTCTTTCTCTGAAAATATTTGTTCCGAGGAAAAAAATTATCATTCAAACACTCATACAAATATTAATTACAAACATCATTTTTGAAGCGTTTTTTGTCACACCTAATTTTACCATATTACTCTAAACACAATTATGAGTATTTTGGTAAAAATAGGGTAGAAGAAAATACTTCAACATGTTGAATTCAACAAACATTGCAACTCATTCAACAAATACTGCACCGACACCAAACGCCTACCAATATACACGGTGTCTATCAAGCAGCTGTAAACCATGTAATTCAATCATGATAGTTGGTGAAATAGTAATTGATATTTGTCTATATAAATAATGTACATATCCGATACAAATTAAGAAAATATACGAAAGAAAACGTTATTTCTTCAAATATTAATTTCTTCATGATATCAAAGCTAGGTGACTCGGTCGGTACCCGACCGGTTGTAGTAGATGGACCCTACACCGGTGTGAGGGGAGGCACTCCATATCCCCGATCAAAAATCGATGTGAGAGAAAGTATTGAAGTTACACATTGATTAAGTGTTGAATTTTTACTGTATTTATAAGTTTATGATAACACTTATTCTTTAAGAGTTATTTTAGATGGAGTTAAGCTATGAATATATATATATATATATATATATATCACATTTATAAACAAAAATAATATAACCAAAGGTATAGAAAAAAATTTCTTAAGAAAAGACTACACGTAACAAGAGGAGAGTTGATGAGAGAGAAGAAAAACATTGATAATAATAATAATAATAACAACAAGAGTGTGAAGCCTTGTGTTTATGTTTATGTTACACGTTGGAATTATTTAAAAATAAATAAATAGATTGTAGTGCATGAATCTAAGGGTTGTTTGGGGCAAGTAACAACGTGGGTGGGGTAGGGCAGCTTTAATGCGGAAAAGGTATGCCTTGGACTTATCTCATTACAAATGACGACAAATGGCTCCTTTTTGCAGTCACAATTCTCAAATCATTTTTTCGTATATATATATATTATTTAAAAATATATTTTACATCAATTATATTATTTTTATTTTTATTAAAATAATTATATTATTTTTATCTTAAAATATAAAAAATATATTTTTTTCTTTCTAAAATATCAAATCTTATTAAGTATGTGTTGTTTGTATATATATATATATTAAAATAATTATATTAACCTCACATATTTCTAATCGTCCCTCGAAAATAATTAATAATTCCAAGCTATATATGGCTGCCATCTGCCTCTTCCTGTGGTTCTGCTCCCCTCCTAAATATTCAGACCCCACTTTTCAGATCCATTCTTATCCTTAATAAAAAAACATGAAAATTAATTGGAGTAGGGAAAAAGATATGGTAGAGAATTTTTTAATAAATAGAAAAATCAGATTTTTTTAGATTAGATTATTGAAAGAAACTTTAAATTAATAAATTAAATATATATATTTTAATAATTATAAATAAAATTATATGAATAAATAAATTAAACAAAATTCCATATGTTGCGACGACAATTTGGACATGTGAAAATATGAATAGTTTAAAAATTTAATTATCGATCTTTCCGAGCTACTTGTGCTAAAAGTTGTGAATCTTACCCCAAACGTATATATATATGTTTTCTTTCCATCGACGTTCTTAGCAATAACGTATATATTTGGACGATGAGAATTTTTATTTTATTTTTTCATAATAGACAAATATTAATTTTATTCATAAGTTATATCGATAATTTAATATAAATTAAGTTAAAGAAGCAGAGCTGATAACAATATTCGTGAAATCAAAGTTGAGAAAATTAAACAATAACAAACACTAGTAAATAACAACCACATATTTCGATAAGTAGTGGCTTCTAATTCTCTTAATATCTATTACATCTGGCCTATAAATCATATACCATTGTAGGAGTTCCAAATATGCCACAAGTTCATATACACTAAAGCTAATTTCTCATCTGCATCATGTAACATAATAATATCATCAACCAAAAGTTGAAAACTCAAATGAAAAGCTCCTAATTAACTCAAATGTTGCAAGACTAGTTGTAGTTAAGGTTTTAAGTATCAATATCTTTTAAGACGTTGAGGTATGATTTTTATAAAAATATCGAAAATATTATTATTGTTAACAATAATTTTGAAAAAAAATCATATAAATTATAGAAACTCTATCAAAAATATGAAAAATTTATAAAACTTTATTAAACATCAAAGTAATCGATTATTATATTTTAAATTAATTTTTATTCGATATATGTATTTTTAAATATTTACATTAATTAATAAATTGATTAATTGATTAAAATATTATATAATGAAATATATATTATTATTTTTAAATATAGTAGAATTAGTAATTAAAAGATTTGAAATAATTAAGTAGATTATCTAATTGTATTAACTATTATAAATATATAAATATCGATAATATAAAAATAAATTTAATTGATTATTTATTTTTTAAAATACTAATATGTGTAACAAATATGCTATAAATAAGAAAAAAAATAGAATATAGTCTCTTCTTTAAAAGTGAGAAAAAAATTGAATTGAAATGTTTGTTAAAAAAGATTAAGAAAAAATAGAAAAATAAATTAAAAATTGATATTTTTGATATTTTTATTTGATATTTTAGTAATAATATATATAATATTTAAAATATTTTAACAAAAAAAACACTTAAATGATATTTAAACAATAATAACATTTAAACGATATTTTAATCATGTTTTTTATTTTTAGGATAATTTAATAAAAAATATAAATATCATATTTTATTTTAAAATTTATAAAAAAGAGAAATTATTAGGATAATATCTACTATGTCATCTACAGTGTACCAATATTTCGACGCAACCCACAAATCATGCACATCTCATCATCTTCTTTTTGTGGACAATCATGGCTTCACCATCGTCATATATTAATTTTTTTAAAATAATAATTTAATTATTATAAATATAAATGTTCGTGCTCTTAGTCTTGGCATATATTTGGGAGATTTTTTTTTGTCTTTCCTTGAAAAGGACCACTCAATTTGCAAAATACCTAATTGGCCCTACAATGTACATTATTCGGGTAAAGGCTAAATTAATTTATAACTTAATTAATCTTCTGCGAGCAAAATCAGAGGCGAGATTGATGACTCAATTAGAAACTTAAGCTGCACACATTAAAAAAAGCAAAATATAATTACATCTTTTACTTGTCTACTTTACGCTAATCATCATTATTCAAGTCCCTCTAGCTAGTTATTAAATTGGATGTTAGAATCTCTCTATTTCTGTTTTTAAAGTTAATTGAGTAAAACATAATCATATAATTAAGATATATTTTTTAATTGAATATAGTTATATATATTCAATTTTATTTATTAATAATAATTACGTGATAATAATTGATAACAAATTTACGATAAATATCATTTTTTTATAAAATTAAATAATTAAATAAAATTATTTATGATCTAAGATTAAATAATACAAATAATTTAACGTAAAATAATCATTAAGCTCACTAATTAATAATAGCACAAATTTCTCTCATATAGATGGTTAAGTGTGTCTGCATCCTCATAAACAAGTGAGATTGAATCTCTCCAATTCCATTTAATAGCCAGAGCTTAATGTTTTAGGCAAAAGCAAATTCTGCAGGAGAGGGGTAGGTGGTATTTTGGATATAACTCAGAACTTTTTAGTTTGAATGCCATAATTCTGTGGGCTATAGTTTTTTTAAAAATAGATCATAATTTTTTTAATTAGTTTTATTTTCTATCAATATACATTAATTATTGTATTTTTTTGTTAATAATAATAATATTAAATATTGTATAGTAATGTATTTTATACTACTACTAACTAACCCAATTATTCAACTTTTAACTTTTAACTTTTTAAAAAAAAAAATTTATGTTAAGAAAAAAAAATATATCATGTATTACATTTTTAAATATGCAAAAAAATATATCTTTTATACATTATAAATGTTAAAAGAATATAAATTAAATGTTAAGTTCACCTCTTATAAACTTGAATTTTTAAGATAATAGATAATTCATACTTTTATATGGCATCATAGAAATAAAATTTTGAGATCGAATCTATGTAATAAGTTAAAATCAATAAATTTTTTTAAGTTTGATGGGACTTATTTAAAGATAAATTAATCTATACTCAATGAAGTAGTAAAAAATATAAATAAAATGTTAGATCCATTTTAAATTAGCTTGGATTTTTAGAAAAATTAATAACTAATACTTTTACAAGAAAAAAAAAACATGTACTAAAGCCGTTAAAAATGAAAATTTATGTATAAAATTAAGTATATATATTATACAATTAAACCAAGTATTAAACTTACAAAATATTTGCTACTAACCAATTCCTCGTTATTATAAATAGATGCCAAAAGGGTTGATGAGCACACAATACCATGCACAGTTATCAAGTGTTCCTCTCGGTATCTTTACTCTTGTGCTTTTCCTAATTATTTCCTAGCTAGATAGCTTTATTAATATATCAATATGGTGATAAAAGAAAAGGGTAGTCTTTCAAGTGCCATGAACACTAAAATCTTAGGCAAAGGCAGTACTAAGACAATAGTACTAGCACATGGTTGTGGAGGTGATCAATCTGTGTGGGACAAAATCATCCCTTACTTGATTCATCAACATTATCAAGTTGTTGCTTTTGATTGGACATTTTCAGGAGCTGTTGAGGACCCAACTCTGTTTGATCCAAACTACTACTCTTCTTATGATGCTTTTGCACATGACTTAATTAGACTTTTAGATGAGTTGAACTTGAAATCAGTAATCTTTGTTGGTCACTCCATGTCTGGTATGATTGGATGCATTGCTTCTATTAAGAGACCTGAGCTCTTTAGCAGACTCATTCTCGTTTGTGCTTCTCCAAGGTACTTATACACTAATATTATTGTTTTCATCTATATACTATTATTACCTTTTTATTTCATATACTTTGTTTTCAAATTTCTATTTGTTTATGTTTATGAGACTTGTAAAAGCGTTTCTAACTGTAAAATGTATTTATGTACCGAATAGAAAACATATTTGTCATAGTTGCTTCACTCTTTTTTTTCTTTTCTCCTTCCTGATGACAAAAATATGTTATTTTCTTTTTGAAAGCACTTTCTCTTAAAATATTATTTTTATACCGAATAGAAAATATATTTATCATAGTTGCTTTAAGAGCTCATAAACCTTTTTTTTTTCCTTCCTGATAAAAATGTGTTCTTTTTTTTTTCATTTTGAAAGCAATCTCTTTAAAATTGATGACTAAATCAAGAATAAGACAGCGCCGACCTGGTGTTCTCCATCAAGTATTTTAATGCTTGGCTTACATGATGAAATGGATTATATATAGTAAAGAATTTTTAGGTTCACAAGAGAGCTTCCATTTTTTATTATTTAATTTGAATACTCCTATCATATAGTAACTTATGTGATCTCATGCCTAAGAAGTTTATTAAAATTTTAAAAAAAGTCTTAATAGTTCTTTAATTTATTTCATTTTAGTTTGTTTATTCTTGTACTTAACAAATAAAGTTTTTTATTCTATTATTTTTAAGAAAATAGTAAAAAAAATAAAATCATGACATTTCTTTAATTAAACTTATCATATAATTTTTACATAACTTATTTAATAGATGTTAGAGTTGTTATTTTAATAATTATTTTTACCATTTAATAATAACACAATAATTTAGTGTTGTTTTTCTCTTTATTATTTATCTTTTTAGTTTTAATATCCGTTTTAGTTTTATTTAAATAATAATATTTTAATTATATGTATAGTATAATAATATTTTTTGTACAACAAGATCAAATTACTCATTTTAAAAAAAAACTAACAATCACCTAACCTGGACCCTCTACCCAAAAAAAAGTTAAGGTTACTTTAAATTATGTTTTGTTGTTATTACTTGATAGGTATTTAAATGCAGAAGATTACGAAGGTGGATTTGAGAAGTCAGATATTGAAGACATAATCTCAAAGATAGAATCAAACTATCAATATTGGGCTACAAACTTTGCTTCAGTTGCTGTGGACACTAAAGATACTCTCTCAGTTGAAAATTGTGGGAAGTGTTTTAAGAAAATGAGGCCTGAAGTTGCTTTGGCTTTAGGTAAAACTGTGTTTTACGTTGACCAAAGGCAGGTTCTAGAGAAGGTTGAGACTCCAAGCACCATAATTCAGACCAAGGGTGATATTACTGTCCCTAACTCAGTTGCATTCTACATGCAAAACAAAATGATGGGAAAATCAACGGTCGAGATCATAAACAGTACTAGTGGACATTATCCACAATTAACTGCTCATCTTGAATTTCTTGATGTTCTTGGAGCTGTCTTGGGCTTTTGATATTGATCATGACAGGGTTGATATTCTAAGTATTATTAGGCTAGATAATAAGATTGTTATGATATTGTTAGGCTTGTACCTATAGAAACAGAACACTTGTACTTTCTGTTTTTAGAGACTTGCTATAGATGTCAGCTCACCATTTGTATTAGACTAGATATCAATCGGATGATAGTATTGGATATTAGACCTTAATTCAAGGAATAAAATAAGGACCTTAATTCAAGGAATAAAACAAGGACCTTAATTCAAGGAGTAAAACAAGGAATCCTTAATTCAAGGAGTAAAACAAGGAATCCTTAATTCAAGGAGTAAAACAAGGAATCCTTAATTCAAGGAGTAAAACAAATAATCCTTAATTCAAGGAGTAAAACAAGGAATCCTTAATTCAAGGAGTAAACAAAGAATGCTTAATTCAAGGAGTAAATCAAGAAATGTTTAATTTAAAGAGTAATTGAAGGAATAAAATTTCCTTATAAATAGCTATACAATTGTAATGAAAACATGAAGAAAATAATACAAACTAGAGAACTCTTTTGTGTAGAGTTATTTCTTGTTTTTTCAACATGGTATCAGAGCAGGAAAATTAACTTGCTTCTGTTTTATTATTATCTTAGCATCTTCAATCTTTGAAATGGCTGAAGACAAGCCGCTAGGATCAGAAGCTGAAAGTTCATCAGTGCTTTCCTTCATGAATATGCATGAGGTGGATGTCAACCCAAATCAAAGATTAAGCTCAGTCTTGTTGAATGAGTTTAATTACTTGCCTTGGTCAAGAGTAGTGTCTCTGGCTCTAGGTGGAAGGTCCAAGTTGGGATTCATAAATGGAAGCATCAAAGTACCTGATGTTTCCTCACCAACCTATGAATCTTGGCTTAGTAAGGATCAGCTGGTTATGTCATGGCTCCTAAATTCCATGGAACGTAAATTAGTTGAAATATTCAGTTACTTTGAATCTACATACCAACTATGGGAGACGGTCAAGGAAATGTATGGCAGTCAAAACAATGCTGCACGAGTTTTTTAATTAAAGAAAGACATCTCAGATCTGCAACAAGATGGCAAGCCTTTTGTACAACTCTTAGGAATCATGAAAAACATGTGGAATGAGTTGGAAATATATCGTCCTCATACAACCGATGTAGCTCTGCTACGAAAGAGAGCGGAAGAATATAAGATATTTCAACTTTTGTCCAGTCTGGATTCAATATATGAAGATATACGATGCCATATACTCATGAATACTGAACTTCCTTCCTTCACCAATGTATGTGCGACAATTCAACGTGAAGAAGTAAGAAGGAAAGTCATGAACAAGGATACAATGGCTAGTTCACCTGAGGCAAGAGCCTATCTAACCAACGAGAGGAAGTACAAAGGGAAGCATCCAAACTTGAAGTGTCAACATTGCAACCATACGGGTCATGTTAAGGACACATGTTGGATTCTACATCCAGAATTAAAACCTGATTTTATAAAGGATAAGGGTTTACAGAAAGTGAATCATACTGGACACCGTGCTAATCATGCTTTTGCCTCTACCTCTAATGGGTCTGATCCATTCAAGAACTTCACAGCGAATCCAGCTGAACTCATGAATGAGTTTATGTTGTATCTTCAAAGCAAGACAAGAGGAGCTAGAATTGACTGTGTGGATAGCATAGAAGAAGGAAACTCGACAGCATTGCTAGGCAAGTTTGTGGGCTTCTTGATAGATACAAAACTCATACCACAAGAGGACATGCAAGGTATCATAAAAGCCTTTAAAACTGCTCTTAAAATAAATATATTGCATGATTTTTGGGTTGTAGATTCAGGTGCCACAGATCATATGACAAACCATGTGTCAAAGTCTCATAAGTTTGAAAAATTAGCAAATCCTTCTCAAGTTTCAATTGCAAATGGTGAGAATTTAAAGGTTTTAGGAAAGGAAAAAATAAAATTAATGTCAGATGAAATCGAGTCGGCAGTTTTATATGTACCTTTCTTTCCTTTCCAACTTCTATCTGTAGGAAAAATCACAAATACCTTGAATTGCTTAGCCATTTTTTCTCCTCACAATGTCATTTTTCAGGATTGTGTCACCAAAAAGACGATTGGTAAAGGGTTTTACTTAGATGGTCTCTATTACATATCCAAGAGCAATCCCAGAGGGTTTCAAGCCAATTTTAATCCTATCCAAGATAATCAATTGTGGCATCAACGTTTAGCTCACCCTTCTCTACCAATTTTGTCAACTTTATTTCCAAACTTAGGAAATGATGAAATTGCATGTGAAACTTGCCACTTGTCTAAGGCCACTAGATTGCCTTTTAATTCTTCCTTGTCTAGGGCTAGTAAGTGTTTTGAACTAGTTCATTCAGATGTATGGGGACCAATTAATGAATCTTTTGATGGTTATAAGTATTTTGTGATTTTTGTTGATGATTTCTCTCAAGTCACATGGTTATATCTTTTAAAGTCTAAGAATGAAGTTATGGAAGTATTTAAGTACTTTTATAATCTTGTTAAAAATCACTTCTCTTCTAAAATTCAAACCTTAAGGTCTGACAATGGCACTGAATACATGTCACATATCATGAAACAATATTTGAGCATTCATGGCATTATGAATCAAACAAGTTGTGTTGGCACACCTCAACAAAATGGTATAGTTGAACGCAAAAACCAGGACTTACTTGAAAAAACTAAAGCATTAATGCTACAAATGAATGTACCAAAGAGATTCTGGTCCCAAGGGGTTATGGTAGCTGCTTACATCATCAATAGATTACCTAGTCGAGTCTTGAATTTCAAGTCTCCTCTAGAGGTCGTGAAAGGAAGGAAAATTAACCTTTCACACCTTAGAGTCTTTGGTTGCATCTGTTTTGTACATGTTCAATCTCATCATCGAGATAAATTGGATCCTAGAGTTGTTAAATGTATTTTTCTTGGTTATTCATCTACACAAAAGGGATATAAGTGTTATGATCCTCAACTTAGGAGATTAATTGTGTCTAAAGATGTTCGATTTTATGAAACTAACCTTTTTTTCAGCAAGTCACATGAAATC
Source organism: Hippophae tibetana (assembly GCA_037013495.1). NCBI lineage: Eukaryota > Viridiplantae > Streptophyta > Magnoliopsida > Rosales > Elaeagnaceae > Hippophae > Hippophae tibetana. The sequence continues at coordinate 1,038,349 of CM072809.1, read as the reverse complement.
ACAAGTCAAGGGGATGGCATCTTGGATGTGTTTCTATTACCAAGAATCGAACTTGAGGCTCCACAACAACAAGATCCCAACCATGTCAACATTGATGCATCTTTCACTGAAAGTAACAATGGAGGGTCTCGTTTTAATGGTACACTGCATGAAGATGGTGATAATCAAGATGATCCTCACAATATGGTACAAGATGTGAACGAATGTGAGATAACTCCTTCTGTTCCACGACATAATCCAATGTGTGTTAGGCAACCTCCCACAAGACTTCAAGACTTTGTCACCTACAAACCCACACATCCCATCTCAAATTATGTGTCATATAAGAGAGTGACACCAACCCATGCCGCATTCCTCAGCACTATATCGAGTTACAGTGAGCCTCAAAACTTTCATGAGGCCAACAGCCAAGAGGTGTGGAAGGAAGCCATGCAAGAAGAACTTAAAGCCCTAGATCAACACAACACATGGAGCATCACCAAACTTCCAAAAAGGCAAGAAAGTTGTGGGTTGCAAATGGATCTATAAGCTCAAATTCAAGTCAGATGGATCAATTGAGAGGTATAAAGCAAGATTGGTGGCTCGGGGATTCACTCAAACATTCGAGGTGGATTACAAAGAAACATTTTCACCTGTTGCAAAAATGAACACAGTAAGAGTGCTACTGTCTGTGGCTGTAAACAAGGGGTGGTCCATGTACCAAATGGATGTGAAGAATGTATTCTTGCATGGTGATCTCAAAGAAGAAGTCTATATGAAATTGCCACCTGGGTATCCTCAAAGCAATGAACTGGATTTAGTGTGCAAATTGCACAAATCCATTTATGGTTTGAAACAGTCCCCACGAGCTTGGTATGCCAAGCTAAGCTCAGTTCTTACTAGTGTTGGTTTCAAAAGCAACAATGCTGATTCCTCACTATTTGTTCGCACAGGAGCTATGGGCAAATTGGTTGTGCTGATTTATATAGATGATCTGATAATTACAGGTGATAATGCTGACGAGATTTTCAACCTCAAACAGTCCCTCAGACAAAGGTTTGCAATTAAAGACCTTGGGATATTGATGTACTTTCTTGGTATAGAAATGGCAACCTCGCATAAGGGACTCTTTCTTAACCAAAGGAAATATGTCCTAGATTTGCTTAAGGAAGCTAACATGAGCGATGCTAAACCAGCCATTACCCCTCTTGACAACAAGCTCAAACCTAGCTTGAAGGGCACGCCACTCATGGATATAAGTTATTACCAACGACTGGTTGGTAAGTTGATCTACCTAACAATCACCAGACCTGACATCACATATTCTGTAAGTATTGTGAGCCAATTCATGCATTCCCCGACACTTGAGCATTTGACCCTTGTTAAAAGGATCTTACGCTACTTAAAAGGATCAGTGGGTCGTGGTATTATCATGAAGAAGAATGGCAACACACAAATCATGGGGTATTGTGATGCTGATTGGGCAGGGAATGCAATTGATCGCAAGTCCACCACTGGCTACTATACATTTGTCGGTGGAAACCTGGTCACATGGAAGAGTAAGAAGAAAACTGTCATTGCCAGATCAAGTGCCGAAGCAGAGTATCGTGCAATGGCTTCAACTGTGTGTGAGTTGATATGACTTAAAGGTCTTCTGTGTGATTTAGGTGTTCCTACAACTCTTCTTATGTCCTTATTTTGTGACAATCAGGCAGCTATACATATAGCATCAAACTCAGTGTTTCACGAGAGGATGAAACACATTGAAGTTGATTGTCATTACGTTCGTGAACAAGTTCAATCACAGGTGATTCAGACACATTATACAAGAAGCTTCGACCAACTGGCTGACATCTTCACCAAGCCTTTGGCTTCTCATCAATTTCAACGACTTTTGTCCAAGCTTGGATCCATAAACCTTATGGATCCAGCTTGAGGGGGAGTATTGGATATTAGTCCTTAATTCAAAGAATAAAACAAGGACCTTAATTCAAGGAATAAAACAAGGAGCTTAATTCAAGGAGTAAAACAAGGAATCCTTAATTCAATGAGTAAAACAAGGAATCCTTAATTCAATGAGTAAAACAAGGAATGCTTAATTCAAGGAGTAAATTAAGGAATGCTTAATTTAAAGAGTAATTGAAGGAATACAATTTCCTTATAAATAGCTATACAATTGTAATGAAAACATGAAGAAAATAATACAAACTAGAGAACTCTTTTGTGTAGAGTTATTTCTTGTTTTTTCAACAGATAGTTTTATTATCTAGTCTATTAAAACTAAAAAATAAATAATGCTGATGTATCTGGTATTTTCTTTGTGTCAATATCATTAATTGGGAGTGATCCAACAAGACCAGCCATAATTCTTTCATGTTCATGGGATATGTGTACTCTTTTTAGAAGATTAATGTTATTTTGTAGAATATTTAAAACTTTTAAATTATCTTGCAGTATAATGATATATATTTAAGTGTACATGTAAGTTTCTAATTTAATTAAGTGTATAGGTGTTTGATACATTATTAAAAAAAACATTCAATGTTGTTTAATGTAGTTTATATATTAGTTATGTTCTAGTGGATATGAGTCTCAATTTCAGAGTTTCAAAAATCATCAAATACTATCCCCACATTTGGTTGGAGGGAATGGAATGGAATCAGAATTGATTCCTTCCATTTTGTGTGTTTGGTTGGACGGAATGGAGGGCGGAATGGAATCTGATTACTAAAAGAGAAGGAATCACAATTCCTTCTCCCACCTTTGGTAATCATTATTCCATTCCCATCTAAACTTCTTTTTTTCCAATTTTACCCTCACCTAAAATATAACCTTAAATTCAAATCCCAAAATTCCAAAACCCTAAACCCTAAACCCAAAATTTCAAAACCCTAAATCAAAATCTTAAAATCCTAAAACCTTAAACCCTAAACCTCAAATCCCTAAACCATAAAACCCTAAACCTTAAAACATAAATCCCCAAATTCCAAATCCTAAAACCCTAAATCCTAAACCCCAAATCCCCAAATCCCTAAACCATAAACCCCAAATCCCAAATCCCTAAACCCTAAACCCTAAACCTTAAAACATAAATCCCAAAACCCGAAACCCTAAAACATAAATCCCAAAACCCTAAACCCCAAATTCCAAATCCTAAAACCCTAAACCCCAAATCCCTAAACCCTAAACCTTAAACCCTAAAACCCTAAACCCCAAATCTCCAAATCTCTAAACCCTAAACCCTAAACCTTAAAACATAAATCCCAAAACCCAAAACCCTAAAACATAAATCCCAAAACCCTAAACCCCAAATTCCAAATCCTAAAACCAGAAACCCTAAACCTTAAACCTTAAAACCCTAAAACCCTAAACCCTAAATCCAAAATTCTAAAACCCTAAACTATTTTTAGAAAAATAATAATTTTAACCCTAAACCTTAACCTACAAATATAACCCAAATCCTAAATCCCTAAACCCTAAATCACACATCCTAAACCTCAAAACCCTAAACCCTATTTAGAAAAATAATAATTTTAATAATATATTTCTTTTTAATTAAGTAATACTTATTTAGAAAAATAATAATTTCAATAATGTATTTTGTCTGACGAAAAAATAGTAATTAAATGACATTATTTGAACTTTACAACATGTAGGGGTATTAAGGTCATTTATAGTTTTTTTCATTCCATTCCAGTGGCAAACCAAACACTATAATCCTGATTCTGAGCTTGATTCCAGTGGTCAAACCAAACAAAATTGTTTCCTTTCCATTACATTCCATTCCGATTCCGATTCCGATTCTGATTTCATTCCATGAAACAAACGTCACCTATCTATTTTAGGGCAAAAAGCGGTTACAGTGCATTATATAACATTTGAGTTATTTAGTTATATAATTTAAAAATGTATTTTTTTGGGATTACTTTTAAAAAAATCCTTGGATAAAAGATAAAATCAATTTATGTACATTTTTTTTTATCATTCATATCAGTTTTCTTGTGCATCATTTCATTAATAGGAACTAGAATTGTTATTTTAATGATTATTCTTATCATTTATCAACACCTTATACAAATGGTGTCATTTTGTCTTATTCATTTTTAAATTTTCATTTTCATTTTACTATCATTTAAATAATAATATTTTAATAATGTGTATCAAATAATATTATTTTATTGTAGATATTATTAAATTTTAACATTTTGTTATTTTATGACTCCTTTTATAATTACAACACGAAAAAAGGAAAAAAACACATTTTCCACTTTAAACCTAATTTAAATATATGTCATGATACTTACAAATACAATTAATATGATAGATGATTATTGATTAAAAAATAAAATTTATTTTTTAATCTATAATTAAATATCTTAGTAAATAAACTTTTCAAAATAAAAATATCCTTGGACTGGGAGATATTAGCTCAATAATGGATCTGGGTTCTGATATTATGAGTTTTAAGAAAAATTATGTCTTTTAGCAAAAACGCATGATTTATGAATGTTGTGATCCTAGCCCAAAAATGGAAACTCTCTCCACTACAAAATTCCGTTATCTATAATTTTGCCATATAACTATACTTATTATATTTATTTCAATAAAAGTTCAAAACTCCCTGTGGAGAGAGTTCAACTCGATGTGGTAATAACTTTTTGCATACATGTACACTAATAAGCCTTTACAATACAATTTAACTTCAAAACCAAATTCTCAATTAGACAAAAATTGTCCAATCCTTGGAGAGCCAACAAACATACTGTAAATATTGCCACAAAATTAAAATTTTCCTCAAACTTGGAAATTATGTACCCAGAATTAAAAGTCTGATATCAAGAACCAAGTTATCTCCTACGCAATTCGTAAGATAAAACTTGAACCACTACAATGGATTTACTCTTACTAGGAGCAATCCCCACTCCTTAAACTTCGTAGAAGATCCAAGTACCCAAAACATTCAGGACTGATATACCTGCATCGGTTACAAAAACAAATTAACAATAAAAATGATCTTGACGAACAAATGTCTTAGTTTTCACACAAGTAATCGGAACAAATAGTTGCAAATTTTCATGTACTTAATGGCCATAGTTGTAAGAGAAATGTTAGTTCCATACATTAACCATAGTGTGCCACGTGACAAGAGTTTTTTGAAAAATAAATAATTTCCCAATTTTTAAAGTTATTTTAACACGTGATATGTCTTAATTGGCATGAGTATTTCAGAATAATATAAAACTTTTCCATTATCTTTATTCAATGGGAGCAAGGACCTGGCCCTAAAGTAAACAGAATTAACTTAATCTTTTTCAGTACTAGCATTTTTCTTCCAGTAGTCACATGCAGGAGAAGATGAAGACAATGGTTATGGAGGTCATAGTTACGGTTGCATACTTCACAACCGAGTAGTCATCTCTTACTTATATGAAAACAAGTAGAAAAGAAGCAATACCCATGTCGAAGCAAAAAATCAATGATTACAAGAGAGCAATTTGACTTGAAAAAGTAACTTCTTCGAACAATGTTTGCAACATTTGTCACAGGGATCAACTGGAAACTCTCTACTTCTCCATCTGCCACATTTCGATGGTCATTACATATGAGTTGAGCCTTCTCAGAAGAAAGATTGCAAATAATACAGAGTAACTGCATGACCAAAAAAATCTACTAGAATGTTTTCCCAATTTACTAAAGGAAAATCAGGTCTAAAGAGCTTCACCTTTATTCTTGGGTATAAAACTTTCAGGAAGCTTTAAATCATAACAAAATAAAGCATCCCTCTTATATCCGTGTCCATCAATGTCCATATAAGAAACAGCACCAACTGATTTAGCTCTAAAAGAAAAGCATTTTTGAGCCCATCAGATGAAGGTTAAGAAAAATATGCCACGAGGAAATAGATGTGTGGTGCGCCCAGCTCCAAAATCCACATTGCAGTCAATAAACTTTATAAGTCACATTGATGTAGCCAAACACAAGGCTTACCTACTAGAAATTGATTTAGGTATCCCTGCTTCTTCTTCACATTCCTTCACAAGATTGTCACTGCATGCAATCCCATGAGGCTGCAATTACCATCAGAGAAATATGACCTAACAAGCATAAATGAAGGGAATGAAGAAGAAAATAAACTAGATAATTGATATTAAAATGAAATAAAAATATGGTCCTTATCATTATCATATCTGTTATTGCTTTTCAAGATTGAAATCTAACTAAATTTTTATCAAGAAACATAACTCAATCTTATACAAGCCAAAACGAAAGTATTATATTGTTTTATCCAAGCATGCATTCTAAGCAAAAAGGGGAAACCCCTCTACTGACATGGCAAAGAGCTGAGAGAAGCAAACATGAATATATATTCTTGAAGATCAAAATAGGAAATGAGAAGTAATCATCAAATAAAATTGTCACATATTAAAAATTCTAATGAATCCATTTTATGTTGGTTCTGCAATAGGTGGAGACGACAAGAATGCAAATTTTATTTCTTCTTTTGTTTTTTAGTAAATTTGGGTCAAATTATTGAGACATTCAGAGTCTAAATTTTTATATGAAATGTCAGTTATGGTAAATGAATATCTTTCCCATTTCACGAACCAGTCCTCCAGCAGCGAGATTATCAAGCATCCCTGGGAAAGTTTGTTTCAGTTGACTTCTTTTCCCTATCCATAAATATTCCTGGCCATCTTTCTCAACGTAACCATTCATTTGAACTCCATAAACCTGTTATAACAAGCGGAAGAAGTATTCAGTTTATACTATCGGTAGAACAATCCAAATCATTGCCTCCATATATGTTCATTAGTATTGGTTATTAAATTCATTTTAAATGAAATATCATGCATCTTTAGTATAGTGTACCAATAAAAGAATAAGTATCGTCCATAATGCTTGCCATAGACGGATTGTGATACCAAGATTCATTAGAACCTTAAAGTATTCAATAAATAAAGAAGAAATAAAAGAATTAACTTTTTTATTTTTATTTTTCTAAATGCAACTAGCGCATACATAATATTCTTTTGCCGTTCAAACATGCCTAGGAGTGAAGCTACAATTATTGAATAGTACAACTTAAACAATCGATCCAATCATGTCACAAATGTTCAAACAAATTTAAGAATGAATCAGTGTTACTTATTCATTATATAAAATTTACATGTTATAAGAGCTTCATCGATCAATGGAACAAAAAAAAAATTAATGAGCCTTTCACATAAAAAATAAAATTACATGGACCTTTAAAAAGAAATAAATAAAAACAAGTGACTCAAATAAAATTAGAATATAATAAAAATAGGTTAAAAATTTGAGAGGGTGTTATTGTATAAAAAAAGTATCCTACATTGATTAAAAAGAGTACTCTACATTGATTAAAAAGAGTACTCTACATTGATTAAAAAGGGTGCTATTGAATGACTTATGTTATATACACACTATAAAATTTACAATTAGTTGCAAGAGAATCGCACAACACTGCTATAGCATTAACATCAACGGATGCCAATACTAGAGAAATGTACTTTTCAAAGGGCCATGGAGAGACCAGGAGGCAAAAACAAACCTTAATTCCAAAATATGGAGCAGCTGCACGCTCTAGCGAGAAAAATGTTGGAGCACCAAAAGATGAAGTCACGGGATACAGCTGATTGACACCGATAATAGTTTAGGTAAGTGACAAAGGTCCTATTTCTCTACCACACATTAACTTCAAAGAATTCATACTCAGATTAACAATATCCCTAGTACATTTGTGCATTGTTTTAGCAAGAGAAAAGGACATGGAGGCAGGAACCACCAAATATAGAATATGAATTAAGACAATGCTCAGCTAGCTTAAGTAGTACCTCATTGCGTACACCTGGAATCAGTTCCCCCAAGCTTTTGATAACTTCTCCTACTCCTCTGGTCCTCTCTTCTGGTGTCTTGAGCGATGAATGCAAGGTTACTTGGTCACCATTACATCTATCTTCCGGGATAACGAACACGTTCTGAAACCTCCTTAAATGATCGGAAAAACTGCACCAATTTAAGAATGATCTCACTCGCGTTCATAAGAAAAACTCAGAATGAGTTAACTGCGCAGAATCTCTAAAAACCTGACCCTTTATGTACGTAACCAACGATTCGGTCCTCAATTACAAACGGAAGGAACTCAAATTGCGAATCCTGCAAGAAATTCATGAATAAAACTGAGATATAGCGCAGGTTTTGGTAGCTAAGAAAAATGTAAAGCGAAATAAAAGTCCGTTTGGCGACTGAGAAAATTGTAATACAAGCGAAAAAGTAAAAGAACGAAAGGCTCCTCACTGATCCTCGATTGCACAGTTTAATCTTTTCAAAGTAGCCTTTGAGGTCTGAAGGATTGTCTTGAACGCTATCGGGTTGAGAAATTCGAAGGACATCGTCCCAAGTAAAGCCGCCACTTGCTGATAATACTGATAGCGGACGAAGAGTGGCTCTTGGACGAGGGTGAAGAGAGATGGAACTAAAATTAAAACCAAATGCAAACGGCGTCGTAGAGGAGCAAGTATTGGTAGCACTGGAATTACTGACAGAGGAGATACAGTAACGGATTTTGGGAGAGAGGTGACAGCAGAAAATGCAGGCCATGAGTGCTAGTTTTTAGCTTGACTTGGAGTCAAATGACGGAAATATTTATTTTTAGAGGTATTTTACTAATACATTAATATTAAAAAAAAATCGTCTTAATATTATAATTTAATTATTCATATAATTTTTATTTTTCTAATAATAATCAATTTTTTTATTAAAAATATCCTTTTAATTTTTTAGTGAAATATTTTTATTTTTTCTTTATGAAAATTAATTAGACCTAAAGAAGTAATTTTTTATATTAAATATTTTTTAATATTTTCTACTAAAAATTTAAAAAAATAAAAATTATTAAATTTATGTCTTTAAAAAAACAATTAATATAAACAATTATTAAAAAATACAATACTCCAATAATTTTATTAAATCACGATAAATTTTTTTTTTATAACTAATTGATAGGAATGATAAAATATTTTCATAAATAATTAGTTAAAAATAACAATTTTTTTATTCTATTTAATTGCCAAAAAGGAAAAAATCTTCATAAAAATGTTAAAAAGGTATTTTGGATATTAACTGAGATATCTCAAACCCCTATAAAAGTATTCTGAAACGACGTGATGTTAAAACATATCTTTTACGATATATTTTTTAAGATAAATGTTTTGTGGCCATTTTCTTTAATTAAAAATATAATTTAATTGTTTAAATTCATAAAAATACTCATTAATTATTTTACTTATAAAAAATATATTCATTAGTTATTTTATTCATAAAAAAAATATGTACATTATTCTTTTTATTTATAAAAATGAATTACATAAGTACTTTTAGTAGTATTAATAAATTTTTTAAAATAAATAATGCAAAAGATAATATTGAACAGTAAAATAAGGAGATATATCATTGATAAAAAATTTATAAAATAATTTTAAAATTATTAAATATCTTTTTTAAAATAAAAATGACTAAGTGACATATTTCCTAACTTAAAGAGATTAAATGATATCTTTTATATAAATAAAGGGACTAAATTGTCATCTCATAATTAAAATAAAAAAAAATTAAATTAGCTATTTTTTAAAAACACTTAATAATAATATTATATCTTAACTGTTTGATATTAAAAATAACGATTTTTCTCTATTTTTTAAATCTCAATAATTATGATATAATGATGTAATAAATTCCAATCATTAAAATAATCCATATACATATATGTTATATTTTATAACTTTATATTTTTATTTTTTCCCAAATTAAAAAAAGTATCTATTAATATTTGAAAATATGAGTACTACATTTAGTACAACTATGTAATTATGAATTTATTAAAATAATTTATTTTATTTCTACAAAATTAGAATGATTATTAAACTGTATGTATTTTCTATTGTTTTTATTATTATTACAAATGACACTATCTTATACCAAAAACATATTTGAGGAAAAATGTTAACAAAAAAGAAAAATAAAAAAATATAGTAATCTAAAATATTTATGCATTAATTACTTAATAGTCAAATAAGTATTTTTCCGTTTTTTTATTTAGTTGTCCAATCAAGATTTTACGAAGAAATTGACCTAGCTACTTCATTATTTAAAGCATTATTTCCTTACATTCATCATCATTTAAAAATGGTTTGACTATTAAAGGTGGTATGAATTTTCATAATAACATAAGATATAATAATTATTAGTATAAGTTAATATTACATAATAAATTAGGATTTCTAGAGAGTGTGTTTTTATTTTAGAATAAAATCTAGATAACGATCATTGAAATTTAAAAAATATAAAGAATGTTACCTTAAAACTTATTATGGTATAAATTTTATTTAAAAAAATAGGTTCAAAATTATATAATGCATAATCTGATAATATATTACGTACAGGGAAATTAATAGTATAGTGCTAACATGATAGTTATACGAATAAAAGAGTAAAATAATATCTATGATAAAATAAAAATTAAGATAACTATCTCATCAATCCAATAATAAATATATCAAGTAAGCTCTCTTTTTTTAATTTAATAATTTTTTTCATTAAAATGATAATATATATTAAAAAATGTATAAATCTTGATTTTTTACTTAAATAAATGTCTAATTTTTATGAATAAATTACTATTTTCTTTTCTGAAAAACATCACAATTGAATAAAATTGTCTAAAGTAAAAATTAACAATGATAAAATTGTCTAAAATAAAAATTATTAAAGATAAAATTGATCAAAATGAAAAATAATGCATAGAAAAATATATGCAACCTGTTAATTTTAATTAATATGATGAAAAATGAGATTCTTCAATTTTACTGTAACATAAATAGTATAAATACATTCTGTTGATCAATAAAATACAGGGCAGGTTTTGTTTCAAACGGGAAGTCATAAAACATGAGGCAGAGCTTGCCTCCAATATGAGATACTATTTCTAAAGATTAGATGAAGCACTTATGGCAGAAATGGGAAGAAAGGCTTGATGAAGATACATTATGGAAAAAGCTTATTATCTCATACTGGAGATTGTGGAAAGAATAAGGTGATCTTTCACAATGCATGTTTCTTTACCAACAGGGAAACGTTATAATATTTCTCTTGTATCTCAATGAAGTAACTTTCCGTTCGAAAAAAAAAAACAGAAGACAAATGACTACTTAAAGATAATTAAGAGTACCACATCGAGTATGCACAAAAGAAAAAGAGGCGCGGTGTGCTATAAAAATAGAGCTACAAAACCTTAAAACATACTTACCTGGACGGGGTCTATTGGTGATCGGAAAGACCAATGGCCTAGGTTGGTGACCTTCATTGCACTTTGGAGGGGTGCCTACTTATGGTCTCACTAAATATGTGGGATCCAACGTCATAATTTGTGGTAGTTGGGGGCCTGCGTTCGCGCGGCCCCTTCTTAATCTAATTAATATATTTTCTGGCATTCTCTAAGTTTTGTTTTAGACCTAAGTCACCGTCCTAATTGATGTTTTTTTTTCTTTTACTTGCAAAAAAGCGAGATTTTGTACCAGTTGTCTTTGCTAAATCTGAAAGTGGCTTCATTCAAACCCGTCTTGGCTTTACTTAGCTCTCTCTCTTTTTACATGTTGATCCGATATCTATATGTTTTGATTGTTGTCTAATGGTTGGACTGCCTTTGGTTTGAAAAGTTTAACATTCTTTTTTTTAATGTGAAAGACCTTCATAACTTTTCTTTTGCTCAAGATTGATTCTTAAAATTATGCAAACACAATGAAGCAGATAATACTTTACATCCATTTAGCAAAAAATAATTGAGTAACTATACTTTTTACAGCAATATCATTTGGATTCGGATGTGGTGCTAGCTCTCTAGTGGCCTGTCCAATTCCAAGCAAAGAGTTAGGCTATGACAGTTGAGCAAAAGCTCTGAGTGTCATTGTCTTCTAGAGTGGAGGGAACCGTGTTAGGTTGGCTTCACAGAGCAATAAGCACCTCCCGTTCCTTGCAGTGGAAGGATTACAAGCCCGTGCTTCTCATGTTCAATATGACCCCAATGGGCACATCCCGGATGGATCTTCATCTTTTTAGTTAGTTATAATTATTATGTTTTTTTATATATTTCTTAATCTATTTGTTTAAAATGTATAATTTTGAAATATCAAAAGATGAAAAAATTTCTTAAAATATTTGAGTAATTTTTTTAAATATATCTATCAAAAACAATAAACACTTCCCGCTCCTTGCAGTGGAAGGATTACAGGCCCGTGCTTCTTATGTTCAATATGGCCTAATGGTCACATCCAAGATGGATATTCATTTTTTTAGTTAGTTATAATTATTATGTTTTTTTTTCTATTAAACCTAGTAAAAATAGATAAATAAAATTTGTTTGAACCTAGTAGTATTATTGTTTAATATATATATTTCTTAGTCTATTTGTTTAAAATGTATAATTTTGAATATCAAAAGATGAAAAGTTTTCTTAAAATATTTGAATAATTTTTTTAAATATATCTATCAAAAAATATACATTAGAGAAAAAAGTGAAGAATGAATGTGTTGTTTATTATCTTAATTAAAAAAACACAAACATGACAACAAGCATTAAAATATTATTGTTATTATTATTTTGTTAAAAAAAAGCATCATTAGCCCTAAATTCAAAACTGAAAACAAATTCTAATATTCTAGCGAAAAAAATTTAATTATAAGAAAAGTTAATTTTATTTTTGTTTGATATATTTTTCACTATACATAAAAATATATATATTTCTTAAACTAAGATAGTAAAAACACATTAAATCTAAAGAAATACACCATTCCAAAAAAATTATTCTTAGTTGAACGAAAAATATTTTAATATGATTTTCAGATACTGTGTGTGTGGGTTTTACCATGAATATAGAGCATTTTTTGATATAATGGATTATTAATATCTTATTCCATAAAGAATATAATATTATATATTAGCTTTTTTTAAATGTTTAAAAATATAAAATGAAATATATAAGAATTGGTAATGACAAAATAAGTTTATAGTTTAAAAAAAATCTTATTTATCAATATTTTATATTAATTAAATTTATTTTTTATGATTATTTTAAATTAAATTATATATATTTAAAGACAATAAAACTTATAATATATATTTAAAAAATATATAGTATTTTGTATGTATTTTTTCGATTCTATTCGGTACACACAAATTGTATTACTTTTTCATGAATATAATATGACATGGGAATCTAAACAAGTAAAGCCGCTAGTTTCCAAAATTTTGAATTGACAATTAGATATGAGTTCCAGCCTTTCATTTTCAAGGTCACATCTCTACGGTACCTCTTTTACCCGCGAACTCCTCTTCGTTTCCGAGGGTCGTTCTTCATCGTCACCGTCCAATCGCAGTCCTTCCCGCCCGATTATGTCTCAGAGTATGTCTAGTGCGTCTCCGATCATCTTCCCCACCATCAGAACAGTCACAATATCTTACTCACAACTCAAAGTAATCTTTTCTCTTTTTTATTCTGTTTGGTTGCCGGGAATATTAACGAAGAAAGATATATATTTGTTTGGCCTTTTTTCATAATGGAAAACTTAAAGATTAATTAGGCTTTGTATTGACTACAACACTGAGTTGACTGACTATATTGCTATAGCAAAAAATAATTTACAAAACTTATTTTCTTGATTTTTCATTCTATTACGTTTTTGGAGCAGGATAAGAACACGGAGTTGTCTATGAAGATCGAGGAGGGTTTTGGACCAAACGGGATGGGAATACTGTCGATCACTGATGTATACATCTCTCGAACAAAACCTGTTTGTATAAATTATGTTTTTTCATCAAAAAATTATTAATTTGTTGTCATAGTTAAATACTAGTTGACCACTATTATTGGCAAATTTAAAATGTTCAATGATATTGTAATCTTAAAATATTGATTTGAAGAGGGAGGCCCATCGAACGAAAAATTATGTGATTTGATAGGTAAAATATCAACAATTATAAATACAGTGTATGTTTGTTGTATATTACAAATATAGTAGAACTATAAACATACACTATACTCACCAAATAAGATAATTTCCCCACATCAATGCGTTTTGGTATTTATGTGTTTTTTTATTGCTTTGGAACGCACTTGCACATCTTTGTTTAGTAATAGATTTCATTCTATTACTTCAATGTTCTGCAATATGTCTACATTTCTGATATGGTCATATATGGTTAAACTTCTAAATATTATATGCCACCCATGACAAATTGCTTTATTATCTTTATGATTGTTTTAGTTTATCCTTTGTAGGTTCCAGGATATTCCCCTTTGCGTCAAAACCTTCTTCGTCTTTCACCTAGGTATTATCTTTGGAGAAAAATTCGCATTGTATTTTGAACTCCTAAAATAAATAATCGAGGAAACAATTTTATTTACATGGGCATTTTTCTTACATTTTGTCAGATTAGCTAGTCTACCTGAAGAGGTGAAAAAGGAACTTGAAGATCCTCATAGTAGGTAAAGCGTTTATTTTATAAGGTTTAATGTTATTTAAAGTTTTAACCCATTATGAATGACTTTATCACATGTTTGGCAGCATGCTTACATATATAGAATTTGTGATAGTTAACACCTAGATCTGACTCTGCCTGGAATATATATATATATATATATATTAAATTGATTTTATACAGTTGATGAGGATTGAATATTTCTGAAAATTTGATAAATGTTAATAAGATCTATTTGTTTACTGTGGGCTGAATTCTTATTTTTCTAATGTTTGAAGTGTCTATGTAGTGTTATAACTTTTTTTAAATTACAATTACTATCATACCTCTGTTCCTCCCCCCCCCCCCAAAGCTATCATAGCTCTATTAGTACTGCAAAACAGAGGCATTGTCATTTATGTTCCTTTTCCCTGCCATTTTTAGGTATAATTTTGGATGGAGTCACGGGAAAGAAAAGCTAGAATCTGGCAAGCCAGGTAAACTGGTAACATATTTGAAAGTATATTAATCTAATATATTTACTATAGAGAAATTTCTAGAAACTTTCGATTGTGGCTAATATGTTTAACATCTCTATTACTGAATAGAAATTTTAGATGGTGGCTTAAGCGTTTGGAGCAGGGGAATTCCTGATATTAGACATTAGATGAGACTTACTTTTATGGGTTCACTACTTAGTAGTACCATGATTCTATTTTTGGTATCCTTTTTTATCCATATTTTTGAGATGGTGCTTAAGTGGTAATACATTTAAAAAAAAGTTTTCAATTTACTGCAATTTGTCATTTAATCGAGAGCTTTTCACATGTGTAGTAATACACTGTGTGATATTCAAAAATGTCACTTTTGGACAATCAATTAATTAAACAATAGTCAGAGAGCATTTTCGGATAATCAATTAATTGATTATCCGAAAATACCCTCTGAATATCACAGGTCTATTATTACACATATGAAAAATCTTCAATTAAATGACAAAAAGGTACCAAAAATAAAATCGTGATACTATTAAGGTAGCGAACCTTACTTTTATTCCTTTGTATATTACCTTTTTTTTCCTTCTCCTTTAGTTCAAGACAATGATTAAAGGAACACAATTTTCCTTTATAATAATGGAAAAACTGGAATTTGATGTGCTTCTTCTGGTAGCTGTTTGCAAGGATAATTACAAGCAAGCAGATTGTGTATATGGTTTTATTCTAACACAGTCAGCTCATCAAGTGTTATTTACTTTTGAACCAATGCCATGTAAGAATGACTAAAGTTCATTTTTTTTTAAATAATCAAGAATGGCTGAAGTACTTATTTCTACATTTTATAACATTATTCAGCCTTTAGGCATTGTATAATTTTGACAGGGTTGTTTTGCTTTTGGCCTTGATGTGAGTGTCATTTTAAGTAATATTGTGCATAAAATTCTTAAAGTTGATGGTTGCATTATTTAGGACATTTTTGTGATCTTGATTTGCAGATATATTGAAAGGTTCTTTCTATGCAAATCCATTATTAGATAGGCCCACAATAGATGCATCTCTAATCCAAAGGTAAAAGAGGCTGAAAATGTGCACTCTCTTTAAAAGTAAATGAGGTTAGGCTATATTTGTGTATGGTTATGAATGCTAGTGTTCATGTAAAAAATGTTTTGCTCAGACGGACGCTGTAAAATACATAATTGAAATAGGAATATGGATCTTGGGAAATAGTTACTTATATGATTAGCATCTTCCATATGTTTGTATTTCTTTGACTACTATAGCTATTTCTTTATTTTCCCTACTTTTCTTGTTATATGTTTAGGTAGTATAAGACCTATTTTAGAAGTTATTTGTTGTCTTTAGAAAGTCATATCCTTTGTACCCATGCAACTTTCATCATAACTTTTGAATTGCAGGTATCCATCTTATTGTGGATCAAATATATGGCCTGACAGTGCATTGCCAGAACTTGAAATAGGTCTGCAAAAAAATCGTTTGATAGATAGATTTATCATGTACCACAAATGTATTTTTTAAAAACTTTCATGGTAAATGTCTTGAAGTGATAATGTTTGGTATGTTGGTTTCCATAGTTTTTAAGTTTTTTTTTCATGAGTATAACAAACTGAACAAGAACTGTGAATATGCAGCTTTCAAGGCTTTAGGGAAGCTGATTCTTGATGTTGGGCTCATGTTGGCATACCACTGTGATCAATATGGTAAATTCTCATGCAAACTTAGATTCTTCAATCAAGAATGTTGTTAGGTTTTTAAATGCCTCAATTGCCTTTAAAGTTGTTGGAAAAAAATGAGAATATATAGTTGTACATTTTTGATCAGACAAGCTAAAGAGTCAAATTTTAATGTACTCATAAGTTTCATGGTGAAGTTTATAAGCTTCAAAATTATACAATCTATGGAAGTGATCTTTGGCACAATTCTACAAGGTATCTGAATAAAGGCTTATGTCACAAGAGACATTTTTGGATGCAGTATTCTTATTTATTAGGGAGAAATATGCTCCATAACTGGCCATCAAAATGAAATTTTTCAAACCATACAAATTGCTTTCTTGAGCCTTGTTCTCTTTTTGTGCCTCTTGCTTTTTTTAATTTTTTTTTCAAGTGCTTATTCTCTCAGTTGTATTGATTTTCTGATGTGAAAAACTTTTTATTTTTGGTGAGTGTGATCAGTGTCTAAAGTGATGAAAATGGATGCAAACGAAGGCCTTGAAAAGATACTTCTTCGCTCTCGGTGTCATAAAGGGCGTCTTCTTTATTATTTCCCCACAAATAATAGGTGCTTGTCACATAATTTTAGAGGAGTAAAAGTATTGGCTTTAATTTTGAGATTTGTATACAATTTCACAATGTAATAATTTTCTTTTTGTTCACCCTTGCTCTTGATGAGTGAAATATTTGGTGGATATGGAACTCTGCAGAAATTTTAATTAAATTATAGATAATAAAGTAGACTTGATGGAGCGTTGGTTAAGATGGTAACTAATGCAACTGAATGCAAGGGTTTGTACATATTAGAACATGTTGCTTTAAGTGGGATAGTCTAGGAACTTGGGCTCTCAGGATATAATCAAATTTCAAGTGTAATATGATTTGCATTTTGCAGTTATGATCCCAGTTCCATGTCATCTTGGTGCGGATGGCATACGGATCACGGTTCACTTACAGGTGACCATTTTTTCTGTCCTTTTAACTGCATTTGTTTTTCACCTCACCTGGTAGCTTACAAGCTTGAAACACATATCAAGGTTTCTGTGACTTGTTATGGGATGTAACCAGCATATCTAATTTGATAAAATGTTTCTTTTTAATATCTTGCGTTACTGTTGTTACAGCTAATTTGTGTGTCGATTCATTATGTAGGTCTTACCCGTGGCATTTTTACAAGAGATGCTGTAGAAATACCTTGCCCTGATCATAATGCTGGTCTTTATATTAGAACGAGAACTGATCAAGTAGTCAAAGTAAACTTTCTCGTTCTTGATAATTTACTAATCTAGTATTGAGAACATTGATAAATGATTAATGTTTTTCATGTTATCTTGTTTAAAATGTCATGTAGCAGTTTGAAAAGTTAAGGAGTTAGTTAGTATTTTATGCAGTGTGTCTGTATCAATATCACCATCTTCTTTCCTTCCCAAACAACCTTATTTTGGAAGAAAATATTTTCTGGACAATATAGGAAGTTTGGGTCAAATATTAATATTTAGAAAGAAAAAAAATTATATATATATATATATATATATTTGGATGATAGAATGATTTTAAAGTTAAAAGTGCAAATTTGATCCTTTGTTAGACTTTCCATCCAGCAACCTGCTAATGATAAAAAGTTGAGGAATTATTACTTGTAAGTATTCTGTGCAGTACTCTGCAAAATGATTTTTTCATATCCCATTCAACTTGCAATTTTGTAGTTATGTTTGGAAGGATAACGTAGGCAATATATTGTTTTCCTTCTTTCTTAGGTTGTCTTTGGAGAAGATGAAATAGCATACCAAGTTGGTGAAACCACCGAAATACTTTCAAGGGGTTATCTTTGTGCAACTCCTCATTGTGTCCGTGTAAGTACTTTGGTTCCCTTAACTTCCTGTCCAGCTAATACAGTGTTTTGTATTTGATTCTTTGCTGTTTTCGATGTCATCTATATTCTGGATATCTGCTCCCGCTTCCAATAAGTTGTTATTGCCACAATTTGTCTAATAAATCCTTAATTTGAATGTAGGGACCCACGGGGGAAGAAGCTTCTGGTCTTGAAAGGTCTACATTTGCGTTATTCATGCAACCTGATTGGTATGCATATATTTGAGGATACCAGTATTATTAACATTAATAAACTATGTCAAGAGAATCTACCTCTGAAAAATGGAGATAAAAGGGTTATTATATAGCTTTTGCAATATTGCCTTGAAATGTTTTATACGATTGTGTCAATATTTTTCTGTTATTTGTTAGATGAGTTAGGATTCACTGGATTTATTTGGATAATTACGTGGTTGTATATTTACAATAGTCATACCATGCTCTGAATCTTTAGGATACTCTTATTTCTTTGTTTTATTAGTCATAGCAAAATGGAAAAATATGGGTTATAAAAAATGTAGAATAGGAGTGATCTATAAACAAACGGAAATGCACCATCCAAACAATAGAGGAAAATAATTTACATGAACAACCAACAAATAAGCAAGTGCGTACTTGATAATTTGCCTTTACTCAAAAAAAAAAAAAAAAGAGAGAGATAATATGTCATTCAAAATGTTAAGTTTTATTGGTCGTGTGTATAATGGGTTGTTATTGCCTATTGGTATTTATCCCCTAAAGTATAGGCTCAATTTTTTTTTACATCTGAGATGACCCAACAAACTTTTATGTTCAATGTTTCCAGGGAAGAAAGGCTTAATTTTCCCGAGGAGGTGCACATCCACAAAGAGGTATGAATCATCTTCCTTGATACATTAGCAAAGCCTAATCACTGAAAATACTCTGACTCAAATGTCACATTTGTATAAAAGCTTCCCATAACTTGTTTTCTCCTTGGTATTGTTGAAAGCAGGACCTAGTAACTAGTTTCACCCTTCTAGGTCCAAGTTAAGATGGTCTATATTTAATGGGGAAAACTCGTTTCCATCTTAATCTTCAATATATAAAACCAAAGATTGTCCGACGCTGTTCTTGATTGTAAACCAGTAGTTGGTTTCTTCTATTTTTCTTTTTTGGCCGTGAACTTATTGATGGTAGTTCACCATATCTGGTGAATGGTGATCTAACTACCAATGAGGTTTGTAATCCAATTTTTAGTGTTATGAAGTTTGATCCTTAAGAGAATATAGTTGCATTATAAAACTGCTACAAAGTTTTAATAACCCTCTCTTGTTCTTTTCCCTCTTTCCACAGCTGATCTCATCAAACCGTGCTCTTACTTTTGGAGAGTATACGGAGAAGCTCCTTGACAAGTACTATCACGTTTAAGACATGGATTAGTTTCTTTTGCTCTTAACAACCGTGTTTGTTTATGTGCTCACCTAATATAAATTGATAAGCATGACGAAACTCTAATTCACTTTTTATTGGCACCTCTTTTTGATATGGTTACCCTGTCATGTTGCCATTACATTTATTTTTAAATCAAATGATACTTGATATAATTTTAATTAAATATTTGACTTTAAGTGAAGAAAGGAAAGTCGTATCTATCCTACTTGAAGGTGAACTACATTACGTTTATTATATTCTTTCAGCTTCTTTTCCATACGTGGTTATAATTTATAATATAGTTGGAGCAATTTTATTTACTTCAAGTGGTGGTTGCAACATTGTATGGGTATAACTAACGTGGAACTATATTCTGTCATTTTACCTGAGCACTAGCCAACCTATATTACTTCAAGATTTTTTTTTTAAATTCTAATTCACACCCCATAATATAAAATGAGAAAAAAAGAAGTTAAAAGACTTTGTAATCGTTAAGAACAATGTTCCTAGAAAAGCAAAGTTCTTAGATTTAATGAATAGAGGTGTAAAGTTTTATCAAATTGCATTCCATTTCATTTAGATTTTATTCTTAATGAGTTTAATTTTAAATATATATTTTATTATTATTTTTTATTAAATTTATATTATAAATTATTATTTATTATATCTTTTATTGTTTTTTGTATTATTATTTATATTATTTAAGGATAAATAAGATATTTTAAATAATATTATTTTGTTATTATTTTATCTTATTAAAAATTAAGTAAAATAAAATAAGATAAATTTTAAAAATTAATATATTGTTTCATAAATTTCATTAATATTTTATTTTAAAATTAAACATGCTTAACAAACTTGTTCAAATATTTGTTTATGATTTTTTCTCTCTCTAGACATGATATTTTTCTTGTAGAAGCCAAAACTGTATCTTCTTATAAATAGAAAAAACAGTTGAATTCTCTCACCAGATCATTGTTGATTCCGTGGACTTTACTGGCCTTATACTTGTCGACCTTAGAAGCCTCTTTTTATTTTTTATTTTTGTTATTTTTTTTTTTTGCTAGAGAATAGACAGTAGTGAGTAGTGACACTAGCTCATTCTTAAAATTGTTGAAAAGAAAAAAACAAAGAAAGTCGACAATAAAGTTTAAAAAGACTGTTTTCTAATCTAAGTTTTTAATAAAAAAGCCTATTTATCTTAATTTTTTAATAAATTATAAATAATTTAACATAATATTATTAATAAATAGAATCAAATTTTTTTAATTGAATAACTTATATGAAAGTGCTCGTTCTAATGGACTTGCCTGTTAATTTTTTTTATTTTTTATCTGAACCTGGCTGTCATTCTCAATTTGTAAAGGCTACTGGATTCTTACAAAGGCAAAAGAGGGTAAAGTTTGGCCGTCAGCTGAAAAGCTCAAGAGAGAAATCCATGAAAAACGTGGGTAAATAAAAACTAATAAATCACATAGGAAATTCGTGTAGGAGAGCAGGACCTGTATCTGGGCCTCTTGCTATGTTAATCCATATACGGTATTCCAATTTATTATTTCTTTCTCTTTTTCCTTTTTATTTCTTTCCTGCTGCTAATAGACTCCTTTGCTAGTTTAGGACAACGAAATAAGTGATTTTAAAAATTTATCACTTAAGATATATTTGGATTTATTGTAGAGGTGATAATTTCTACGTGTAAGCTTGAGATTGTTTGAATTAGTTTAATTTAAATCCATGGAATGCTAATTCAAATTGAATTTTACTCTAGAAATCAATTGATCCAAAATAAATTGAATTATTAATTACATATTTTTTTATAAATAAAAAAAATCATTATTAAAGCTCGTTAGTATAAATATTACTACATAAAACAATAAAAATAGGAAAAATAATATTATAATAAGTTAGTTAATCATAAAAATTATACATTAATAACATCTTATTAAATCATCGTTCAAACATTAAGATTTAAAATAATTTATATCACATTTAATATTTAATTAATTTCAAGCTATAATATTTTTAATTTGGTTTTGATCCAACGGAATGATCTGAATTTAATTCGATTTATGTTTTATTCGGAGTTTTCGATTTGTGTTCGATTCGATCAATTAAACTACGGTACAAATTATCACCCATAATTTAAGATATTGAAAAAATAGGGAATAAAATATAGGGCATAAAAATAATAGATAACAAACATTTAAAAAAAATTATAAACTCTTTTCTTCACATAATAATTAATTCATAAATAACACATTGCATTTTTTTTCATTTTATATTTTAATGCTCATATTTTTATCATTGTTATTTTTAAATAAAGTAAGATAAATTATAAATTAATCTTCCATAAGGATGACACAAGCCAAAACCATTCTTATTCCACTTTTTGAGTTTACTTGATGTAACTTTTTTTTTAACAGATTCAATGCCTAGTTTCCAGTTGCAGTAAAATTCCAAGCTTGATCAACAACTTGTTTGCAATTTGGATCTCTATTCCAAGCTTCGATATATGTAAAAGGTTTGGGAAGATTTAAATTATATTTAAACAAATCTAACACTATGGCACAGTGATCCGAGACTGTAAAAGATTTAGTCAGAACCAAAGCATTTGGATAATTCAGAAACCAACCATGACTAGCAACAACTCGATCCAGTTTTTTCTTAACTTTAGATGCACTTGATTATTTATTAGTCCATGTAAATTTGGGTCCATCTGCACTTATATCAAAAGCTCTAAAGCTAACAATAAATTGTTTTACGAAACTTTTCTGAATGTTAACAGGTTTTTCTCCATTTTTTTCATTCGAATACAAGATTTCATTAAAATCACCAATGGTTAACCATTCACCATGACAGGATTCAATAACACTAGAGAAGTAAGACCAAAACATAGCTTTTTCATTATAATAAGGGGTAGCATGCAAGCAAACTAACAAACAATCTATTAAGGCTACCAGCCATTCCACAAAATTCTACAGCTAGTAATCTTTCATATTGCTCAAAGTCATGCTTGATGAAAAGAGCAAAACTACCATCTAAGTTTGCAGCAGAAGATGAAATGGAAAATCTAAAACCAAGGCCAACAGCTAGTTGGTCTATAAATTCACTCGAGGCTTTCGGACAACAGGATACTTCGTTGAATAGTTGGCCTCGAGTGTTCCAAGAAACTACTTTCATGGCTGGTTTGGGGGCAAGTTAAGGGTTGTCTCCCCACCCATAGAAACTATCTGTGCAAGATTGTTATTTTCCTCAACTTTAATAGCTTCAGCTTGTTGAGTCATGCTACTTCCTTGAATAGTTGGTTTTATGAATTTGTTCCATTTACTTTCTTTTTCAATAGTTTTCATACCAACACTACCACCAGAGTGATCAGTAAGACTTTTATCCATCACAAAATGTGAATAAAGAAATTGAAATTGTCCTAGAGCTTTACGTTTTTGAGGTGTGGAAAAAGAATCATCCTTCAATTTCCTTTTCTTTGGACTTGCAGGAACAGTTGAGACCAAACTTTCATTCTTTTTTTCTTTTGTCACTCTAGATTTATCAGCAGAAGAAATTCTGGTGTTAATCTTTCGGACAACAGGATTTCTTTTTTTGACTCCCTTGGAAAGTTTTGATAAAGATTATGATAAAAGGATAACAGTAGCAGAAGGTTGCGCATTAGTGAAGAAGGTGGATGTTGGAATAGTAACTTGAACAACAGAAGGTTGTGCAATGGAGAAAATGGTGGAGGTTGGAATAGTGACTTGAACTGTAGATAGCATAGTACCATAAGAAGCTGGATGTTCAGAGCCAGAAATGACATGGATAAAAGGTGCTTCAGTGGTTGTAGTAAAATTAGTGGAAGATATCATGGGAAAGGCAAGAGATGTATCAATGTGTGCCGTATGTTCAGAGGTGAAATTTTGAAAATGTTCTTTCCAATGACAACCTTCCTCGTAATTGTGCATGTTATGAAATACGTCAAGAAAGGAACCATGTTGGTTTCTGATATCTAATTGAGCAGGAGAAGTAGACGAGTTTGTAGCTGGGTTAGTACTTCTCAGTAAAAACTTGAATGGCTTCTTGCAAAACTTTTTTAGTTGAGGCAAAAGGTTCAAGACAAGTGAGAATATTATCAGCAGTCATTAATGTAAAAGTTTGAATAACATTTTCACCTTGTCTAGAAGTGCCTTCTTGAAAGACAAAAATAATTGAAATCTTGGTTGATGTAGCAAACATCGCATTCGGCAAAGCATCTGGGGCAACAGATAGCAATTTTGAATTTGTCTTGCAAATAATTAAACTAGGGTTCAAAGGTTCTTTAGGAGTTGTAATATGACCAAGGAAATTGGTTGATGTATCTGGCAAGACGTCATTTTGTTTGACAGGTTTCTCACTAGAGATATGGAGCTGTTGTAGTCTTTGAGTGTGGGAAGAATTCTCAGAGTGAGTTTGAATTCTGAGGACAGAAGATTATAAATCAACCCCTTGAGAAAAGTAATCTCTGATATATAAGGCCATAGAAGCATGTAATCTCAAATTGGATTTAAGCCAGTCACCATATAATCGAAAATGTGCTCCATCTCCAAGAGAGATACAGGCTGGTTCATGAGCTCTGCAGTAAATTGTGACATGAGTGATTGTTATAAATAAGCACTCGCGGAGATCGGATCTAATTTTAGTTGCATAAATATATAATAATGGGTAACAACAAAATAATAAGCAGTAAATGACAAACAATAATTTAAGTAGTTCAATTTTTTAATGTAAAAAGTCTACTCTACTGACGACGACCGAGAAAAATCCATTAATAATCAAATAGAGATACAAACATCAATTTTAAGAGAATTTTACAAAATTATATCAAAATCTAAAATCAACTCACAAAATAACTCTATTTAATTTACTGGTAATATATAGCAAAATAAATTAACAAATTTTTTATTAAATCAAATATTACCATACAAATGAGATGAAAGATAATTAGCGGTAACGACGGTACAAAACTGACGGAAGAAAAAACAACAAGGCATCAGATCCCAAAACTCTTCTGCGGTAGATTTTTCTCAGCTGCACTATTCTTTGTATCGTGGCTGTTTTTTTCCATATCTTTTGCTCCATGTTTTGCTCCTTGTTTTGCTCCATGTTTTGCTCCTTGTTTTGCTCCATGTTTTGTTCCATGTTTTGCTCCTTAAATTAAAGAGCTTTATAACAATCTCCAACATTTCAGACTAATCGCTACAAAGTTCAATGAGTGAAAGAGAATTGACAGACTTAGTGTTGATGATGGGATTAGGACTAGGAGGCATTGTGAAGCAAGGAAAATGAACAACATAGAAGTTGAAAAGAAGAAAAGTTTAAGCAACCCCACAAAGGTGAGAAAAAAGTCATTTAAAGAGACAGGTATTTACGGACAAATTTCACGAGTAGGAAAGGGAATAAAACCAGCAAAAAAAACTAACCAACAGACTCCTCAGAAAACATATTTGTTGACGGTACAGAGCCAGGGATGAAAGGTCAGAAATTAAAGAACGCATTCAGGTCAAGACTATAACGCACTATCCAGATTCCTCTACCTCAACACGCTTGCTCGCTTCTCGAGATACTTGATTGGAACAGAGGAAGAAGGCTCTAATTAAACGGAAGAATGATTTGGTATAATTGCCAGAATTTCAATCAAGATGAAATCGCTTAGTTTGAATGTTTGACAAAAGATTGTACAAGAGATCATATACAAGAAAAAAGAAAAGGTAGACTCAATGTTACACCAATTCAATAAATAAAGTGGTTGAAGGATTTAGAAAAATAAATAGAGTGGTTAAAAGATGAATAAATAAGGTGGTTAAAAGTTGTAGAAAAGAGAAATATGTAGCTAATATTTGTGTGGTTAGAATTATTTCTTAGTTTTATATTTGTGTGTTGTAGATTGTATGGTGAATATTATAAATAAACTACCTTACATTTGGTTTAATCATTTCATAAAAAATAAATAAGTCTTAATATTCTTAATTTAAGTATGAGTTGAAAGTTTTTTCTTTAAATATTTGTATTTTTTTTTAATTTGTAAAATTTTTTATAAAAAAATATATAATAATTATAATATAAATAGTTTGTTTAATTATTTAGATTTAATATTAATAATTTAATTAACGATATCATCAAAATAAAGAAATCATGAAAGTTCACGCTAAATACCAACAAAATAAAAGGTAACCATTAGAAGAGCCAAACTAGAGAAACGTTTATCCCCCATTAAAAAAACTCTTCAGATTCAAAGGGCAAAGAAAGTAGAAAAACCAAGGACAAGAATCAAGACAAGACATTGGGAGAAGGAGAAA
The DNA here is from genome assembly GCA_037013495.1 of Hippophae tibetana. Taxonomy (NCBI): domain Eukaryota; kingdom Viridiplantae; phylum Streptophyta; class Magnoliopsida; order Rosales; family Elaeagnaceae; genus Hippophae; species Hippophae tibetana. Next base: position 1,012,023 of record CM072809.1, on the reverse strand, counting down.
ATGATAGAGATGAAAGAAGGTGTAAAAGCAAAGTAAAAAAATCAATAAAGATCTGCAAAAATGTTAGTACATAAAAAGACCACTAAATAAAAGGAATACAAGCAAAAGATTTTGAAAAACCCAAAGAAACTTTTGAATTCCAGAAGGAGAATACAGAAAATAAGAGGAACAGGGATCAAAATAAAGCATAGGGATAAGAAAAGATAAAAGAAGTGTTTTTAAAAAATCAGAAATAACGTATGAAAATATTCAAGAACCACTTATAATCTTACAATATATTACTCGCAATTTACTCTCAAGACTTTCTCTCACTACAATTTCTACAAGAATTTAATTGTACTATAATTGTTTTTATTTTTTCTTTTATGAGTTGAGAATTCTAGTTATTCTAGATAAGTAACTCATTTAAGATTTTTTTTTTTGAATTTAATAAAATCGAAATAAAAATGAAACATTTTTGTTTAGTTTGAATACTTGAATTAAAAAAGAAATCAATATTATAGTATTTTATTTATAATTAGAATGAAATAAAAAATAATATATATTACCATAATATTTTTATATTCAATAAAGTTTAAATAATATTATTTAATTATTATTTTTTGTCAGACAAAATAAATTATTAAAATTTAGAGTAAAGATTATAAGATTTATGGTTAAAATTATTATTTTTTTAAATAGAATTTTGAGTTAGAGTATAAGGTATAATTTTTAGGGTTTATAGTTTAGTGTATAGGATATAGAGTATAAGATATAATGTTTAAGGTTTAGAGTTATATTTTTTGGTTAAAGTTTAGGGTTAAAATTATTATTTTTCTAAATAGTATTTAGGGTTGTGGATTTTGGATTTATAGTTATATTTGTGGGTTAAAATTAAGGATTAAAATTATTATTTTTCTGAATAGGGTTTTAGGTTTTAAAATTGAAAAAATAATTAAAATGAGAATAAAATCACGATTCTTTAAAAGAGATTATTCTTTAAATGGGAGAAAAAAATCTAATTACTTATTTTTTATAAATCGATTTTATTACCTTCTTAGTTTTCAGTTTAATCAAGATTTCATTATATTTTAATCGATCAAATATGATATTTATATTTATAATTTATTTATTTATCATTGTATTAAATTCGAAATTCTCTGATAAAAAAACAATTAAATTAGAAAAGATGGTGATGTAATATTGTATATGTACTGACAAGTTGTCATGAATGCATGGTGGAAGACAGAAAAGAGCTTTCCATCTCGAAAAAGCGAAGAAAATAACAAATAGTTAGAAATTTGGAACACCAGTGAGTTCAATAAAGATAATTACGTGTTTGATTGTTTTCTTCCTTTCTCCAGTTTTTGGGTCAAAATTACAAGCCTAAATTTACCGTACTAACTGTGGGAAATAGTTAGGAACATTTGGACGTTTAAAGTCCTTCACGTTGAATTTTTTTTTAAATACTATTGAAGTCTCGATAATAGGTATTTTTGGATAAAGATATAAACTCAAATACCATATTTAATGTGTATTTTCAGCCCCATCACACCCTTACTATTTTTTTATTTTTATTTTGGTTTCTTCGTATATCTATTCAAAGGTCTAAATATTCTAGAGTGCTGAGTACATATTCCCGACTAAAAGAAAAATATTACGATTATAAAAATAATATTTATAAAATTTAAATAATATTTAATTAGATAATATAATATAATAAATTTTTTAATAATAAAAATATATGAAATAAATATAAAAAAAATTATATTTTTATAATTATAAATTTAAAATTAATAAATTGCCTTGTTTTTTTTTTTTTGAGAAATATTCTTTTTCGTGGTTGAGTGAATATGTTTGGTTGCTTAAATCAGTACCTTTTAAATCTTTAGAGTTTCAAATTGCGATTTCCAATCAAAGTCAAACTTTGATCAACAATCAAATTTAGGCCTAACCATGTTTGAAGATATTGATGAATATAAAAGAAAGGTAGTTATAATCTAAGAACTTAACCAAAAAAAGTTGCGTGTAAAAGTAGATTTTGATAATGAAATGTTGTTTATGTAAAGAAACAAGTATGACCATCGCGTCCAAAGTCCATTGCTCTTAGACCAAGTGGATCGGCCTTTAAAAATACAGAGAACCATTTAGTGTTTTGCGTAAGAACTCATAAACCACACAAAATTAATGCCTTTTTAATCCACTTAGTATATTTAAGATTCTCTACTTTCTTAAATGAATATCATTTAAATTTCGATTTAATTTTATCTCAAAACTCAGATTATTAGACAGAAGATTATTATTATTTATATGACTAATTTTAATTTCTTATTACGTAACAATTACGACAACGACAATAACATTCCCAAATATATCTTGTCTGAGAAATAGTGGGAGGAAACTTAGTTTTAGAAAACGATGTTTGTCGATTGTAAAACAACAAAAGACTCGCTTTTACATCTTTGGATGTTGTGTTTCTATGCTTCTTTGTTAGTACGATTATATTATTCTCTGTTGTTACTATCACGTTATCTTTGATTAGTTCTAAGTCTTTAAGTTTATTAATTTAAAAGTTGAACAAATAATTAAAAATTTACCCATTTAAATCACTCGTTAATAGGATGATTTTTGACATATTATTAATAATTTTTAAAAATTTAAGATTTTTTTTGAAGAAATCTATCTCGTCTCGTTAGGATTAGTTTATTCATCCATCTAATATTTCTTCGATTTTAAGGAAAAATGAAATTTAGTCCTTTTTTCAGAAAAAGAGAAGAAGAAAACAAAGCTTTTTTGGTTAGTGTGTTATCGAGAAAAATTATTATGATTATTGTTGAAGTTATTCGTCTAATTACAAAAATGAATTATAGACAGAAGCAGATTAATGATTTCTTGTAATTAATTGAAACTGTTAAGGTTGTCTTCTTCTGACTTTTGTTAATTGTCTGTAACATAAAATTGAGCCGCCCTCGGTTTGAAATTGTGGCGATTAAACTATGTGTATAATTATTCAAGAGGGAATTTTATTTACTGCCTGCATCTTTTATTTGAATATAATGTTAATAACATATAAATTGTATTATTATTATTATTATTAGTTAATAATTTTTAAAATTTATAATTATAAAATTAATATATTTTTATTATTAAAAAAATTAATATTTTTATTACTAAAATTCATTGATTGTTACTTGTTACAATATATTTTTATTATATTTAAGCTTTTACTATATTTAAGTGCCATACTTTATAATTTATGGATTTAAGTGTGAGATATTAATTACTATCAATTTTTAATTTAAAACTTATATATTAAAATATAATATATTGAGAATCAAAGTGTGATGAATGAGAATGAATTAATAGCAAGATAAGTATTACAAATATCGATATTATGAAATTTTTTTTTTTATGGTTTTATTATTTGTAAAACTATCGCAAGTGTACGAATTATTTTATAGAAAATTATAAGTATACTCTCAAATGTCGATCTAATGAAGGAATTTATATGGTTTTTAATTTATTATTCAAAATCTTAGAAACAAAATTAAATCTTAAACATCCTATCATGGTATTTTGGTTTGTTTGTTTTCTAATCTAATAACATAAATATAAACATAGATATAAATTCAATAAACAATAATACAAATTTTATCATTTATAACGGTAGAGTATTTAATGATATAATAATTAAATTAATTATGTTTGCACGTATTATTTAGGTTATTAAAGATATAAAAATATTTGTTGATTTTTAATTTTTGGTACGAAAGTATCATTAGGTAGGGTCCAAATTATTTTATTTAATATTAACTAACTAATATCCTTAGACTAGACCTATTAATTAATTAAATATTAAATTTTAATTTTATTTCTAAGAAAATAACAAATCATCTAGTCACGGTTGTAGATAGAGTCAAATAATTAGACTTTATTCAAGGTATCCAAATTAAACCTAAGATTTAATTTTTCAAGTATTAACTTCAAGTTTTAAAACCAAATACTGAAAATATGTCGTCAATACATTTTCGAATAATAATTCTTATAAAAAAACGTTTGAAATAGAGTTTCACTCTAACTACGTGGCGATTTTACCAATAAATAAAATAACATTACTCTAAATTATACTAAATAATTAAACCTTAAAATCTAATTTTCAGATTTAAGTTTGTAATAAAAATAATGTATTTCTCTCTAACATCTTTAATATAAAATCTTGAATAAAAACAAAATCAATTTATTTTATAAAAGTATTTTACCTATTTAATATTTTGCAAGCATAATCACGTCATAATTATATCATATTTTCAACCAGTTAGTCATATTAAATTTAATCACAGACAAATTAAATATAATATATAAGAATAAAACATAAAATAATAACTGTAAAGAATCCATTAAAATAATACCTTAAAAGAATCCTTAGAATATTTTGATGTTAATTTTGTTACTGGAAAACCTACAAACGGATTTACATATTTGCTTATCGAATCAAAAACTAAAAATTTATAAAAAAAAAACATAACTAGTTCCTCTCAAAAAGAGAAGAACTTTAAAAAAAATCTAGAGAGAGAAAGAGCTCAGAAAATTATGTGTATTTTGGAATAGAGGAATATAGTCCTTTTATAGATGAGAAAAAGGCCCAAAAAAGGGAAAAATATTCCAAATTTTGAATTTGGACGCGTTTGGATAGGTTGGCACATGTATGGGCACAAAAATCTCGACAGATCGGTTGCTAGCATGCACGGGACTGGGGGAGGAGTGTACTGGTGCACGCACGGAATGGCGCGGGACTCGGCGTGGAAGGACTGGTGTGCAAGCGAAACTCGGCGCGGTTACATGTGCGATTTTGGGTTTTTTGACATTTTGGACCTATTTTGTCCAATTTTCCATTTTTTTTTCTCATTTATTTTCTCAATATATTTGTGATGTATTGTCTCTAATATTTTTTTCTTCGAGTCTTTAAGTTATTTTTGAATTAAAATATCTGAAAAATAATAAAAAATACCCGTGATTATGAAAAAACAAATTTATATAAAATATGATAAAATCATACAAATATAAATCTATTTAATCAATTAAAGTACATTAAATTATGGTAATTTTAAATCTTTTAAGCACCCAATTGTATCTCATATAACTAACTTTACAAGCGAGGTGGATAAACATGAACTTCTTCCACTTATGAGAATAAACATCTATTTAACCACCTATAATAGAGGAGCGTGATTACGATCATTTACATGTATTTAATTTTAAACATTGTTCAATAGATATTAGAGTATTATTATTATTGTCATAAGTGTTATGGTGTTTAGGTAAGATACCTAAATTAATGCATTGATACCATTTATGTCTAATGTTATTAAAATATTTTATTTTAATAAATTTATTCAATAATCGGTACACTTTTTAATCATTTTAAATAGTGTTTACTTTTTTGTCAAAATTGATTACATGTGTCTTACATGACAAATTAAACAAGAATATTTGTGAAAATTAATGATAAAAAGATGTACTAATAATTAAATTGGATATTAAAAATAACATTTTAATAATATAGACATGATAAATACTACTACATTAACTAGAGTATTGAACCTCTATAACAATAAAAAAATTACCAATATATTACTATTATCATTAATAATATGAGTTTAATTTTTTTAACAAAATAACATAAAATAAAAAAATAAAAAAATCATTCCATTAATTTTTTTTCTTTTGTAAGAAATATAATCGTAATTCTTTTTTCTATTATCTTATTTCCTTAAATTTTCATAAATATTTTTGTTCAATTTGTCAAGTAGAATACATGTGTTCAACTTTGATTAAAAATAAAATAAAAACATTATTCGAAATAGTTAAAATAAATATTAATACGTGTATTAGGTGTTAAAACATAATGTTTTAAATAACATAAATAAATGGTACTGATGTATTAACGAAGGTATTATACTATTCAATTTTTGGTAAAATTTAGTCATATATTACATTATAATCCAATTGTTGTTTCTTCTACATGATTCTTATAAAAGCTGAATGAAATTTTAGCTTTTCAAGTTTTTAAGCCTTTCAATCGTTTGGCCTATGTTAGACTAGTGTTTAAAAATCTACCATACGTTGGTTCCACACAAAATCACAAATCCAAAAGATTCACCTAATTTTGCTATAACAAGATTTGATGTATATTTCACTCAACCAAGTTACTAAATGATTTCCAATAAAAATATTTCTTTTGAATTACTCATAATATATAGTTCCAACACCTTTTTTAATACAGATGATTAAGTGAATATTAACGTTTATAAGTGAGAAAGAGGTTTTGAATCTCTACATTCTTGTTTATAAAGTTAATCAAATTACATTAAATTTTCTATTTATTGTTAAGACAAACAAAATATTTTGTAATATCTTGATAAAAAGAAAAAAGAAAAGGAAATTATACCTACTAAAAGATACGCAATCATTATTTTTTTCTAATTAAAGTATGATTTCTTCCTCCCAATGAACACAAACAAATACACGAGGCTTAGCATTTGTTAGAAATTATAACACGTTGTCCTCATTAGTGGGACTTATCCTTATTGCTCCCCTCAAAAACAAGTAAGAAAAATTCTAAAAAATTCTACCTTAATTAAGAGCCTTATTATACATCCATTTTTATTTTTATTTTCATATTTTATATTTAACTTTTTAAATTTATGCCAAAAATTCGCTTGCATTCTCTTCTTTCTTTCTAAAGTACGAAGCCAATATTATTGATATTATACATATTAAATTTCATTTTCTTATATTATTGATCTCATGTTTCATACATATTTTCTTTTCTTGTTTTTTACTTAAAAAATAAAGAATTTTTTTAATTATTATTTACAAATTTTAGGTTTTAATCATTTTCTTCAAATACTTATAAATATAAAAATCCAAAGATTTTATGTTCTCTAAAAAATGCTTAGTAAAAATTAAAAAAAATAAGAAATCTAATTTCAAAATTTTATTTTAAAAATTTATGAATCACCTCGTATTTAATAATGATTTCTTAAAAAAATTAAAATTACAATTAAAATTATTATAAAAAATAACTGATTAAAAAATTACTTAAAAATAATCAAAAAATTAATTAAAATCATTATCAAAGAAAACTTTGTTATATATTGTTTTGATTCATGATTATATTGATTTGTCTTTATTTAATGAAATTTTTTCTAGGTTGACAAAATAATTTAAAAAATAGTTATAATATTTTGATTAATTATATTTTAAAATCTTGTTTAAGAATCATAAATTTGTATTAATTGTTTGATAATATATATATATATATATATATATATTGTGTGTGTTCTTCGTGCGTAATTTTTATGAAACTTAATATACATGTGTTTATTGTGGGGGTGAAAATGTTACTTAAAAAACAAAATTCACAAATTTGTGATTGCTCTCATGTGATGCGCGTGATTTCTTCCTATTCGTCATTCTGGAATCTTTTTTGTCATTGTTACGAAATGATTGGCAATATAGATCTATAATAAACCCAAAGGAACATGTATTCTCCACTTCATTTCCAAATCAAATTTACTTAAAAGTTTGCTCAATAATACAGATGTATAATAAATCCAAAAGAACATGTATTTTCTACTAATAAAAAATTTAATATAATGAGTATTTATATTTAACAATAAAAATGAGAAAAATAATATATTTAATATTTAATATATATATATATATATATATATATATATATTAAAAAGATTAAAATAATCTTAAATTTAATAATTTAGTATTTAAATTTTAAGATTTATGATTTAGGTTTTATGTTTTATAGTTTAGTATTTAACTATTAATAAAAAGTATTATTAATAAGTTAATATTTTTTAATTTTTTAATTATTAATTTTATTAATTTTATTTTTAACTATAAATAATATATATATATATATATAATGGTATTATTTGTCTAGTAATTTTATAGTTAAACTTGCGATGGGGTTCTTGTCAGTCGCTTTTTATTGAAGGCTTTTTTTCAAAATAAGTAATTTTCTATTTTAAGATGGGACACATCTTACATCACAAAGATTTGTTTAGATTGCACACAAATCAGTAATGAATCAAGAAGCATGATATGGTTGAAACGATGGTACTGCCGTGAGATTTACATTTTCTTATTTTTATTTTTATTTGTAACTTTAACTCTGTTAGACTTAGTTTAATTATATTGAGACATCTATGATAATAAAAAATAAAATAAAATAACAAAAATATTATATTTTAAAATTTTTAATTATAAAAATAATATTATATATATATATATATTAAGGAAATTTAAAACTATTATTTCGTATTAAATATTATTAAAATTAAATTATAATTATTTAAATTAATTTAATATTATATTTTAAAAATGTTATTTTATGTAATTTTTTTCTATGCTAGCTTGTGTTCGAGAAATTATTTATTAAGATTAAAGAATTTGATAACGTGTAACTATAGTTCAAAAAGTTTCAAAATAAATATAATAAATTTTCTCGAAAAATAAAATTATCCTTCAACTTGTTAAAAAGGCATCCTATAGAATTAATAATAATTATCACTTTATATATTATTTTCATATATATATATATATATATATATATATATATATATATATATATATATAGTTATGTTATACTTAATAATTATAAGTAATAATTTAATTTTTTTTAAAAGAAAGATGGGATGACGATGTCACATTGGATTCTTTGAAACGGTAGAATTAAACTTCATTTAATATAAATATATTGTTATAAATTTTATGAGATAATTTTTATGTTATTTCATGACAGGGGTTTCCTATTCTTATGTAGTGTTATTCACATGTTAGTATTCGAATCCAATAAATTTTAAGATAAATGTAATAAAATTTACAAAAATAATAAAAATAATAATTTTAAAACTTATAATTATAAAAATAACATCTTTTATTCTCATTTTATATATATTTATAATTATAAAAAGTTTAAAATATTATTTTATTTTAAACGTTGTTTAAGTTGAATTATGATTATTTAAATTTATTTAATATTAAATGTTGTCTAATTAAATACTTTATTACGATGATATTTTTATTATTATAAATTTTAATATATTATTTTTTATAATTTTCTTTCAATTTTTTGAAAAAATACCTATTAAAGTACTAACATCTTAAAACACAACTGATAAATTTAATACAAATTACATATTATATACTCAATAAATAATAAATAAAATTTAAATAAATTTATTCTTATTCTTATATATAATTATATGATACTTTATAATTATAAAATAATAATTTCATCTTTTTATAAAAAACTATGGGATGATAATGGCATGCAAGATACTTTCTGCAGCTCTCTTAAGTTTTTTAATCTTTATTGGTGTTTTTGTGTACAAAATATGAAATTTGTTTTATTTTATTTAATGTATATGTTTTAATTTATATAAAATTGATTACTAATTATTAGTAATGTACGTGACTATAATTAAATAATTTTGTATATGAGTGGGACAAGTGTGGTTTTTAGTGTGAACGATGGATTGAATAGTGTGTTCATATTTCGTTTTATTTTTAGATATTTGTGAAAATAATTTGAATTTTTTTTAAAATAAAAATCACATTTTGGATAGCTTGATGTACCATTAACTACCTCTCAATAACCCTAATTATTGACGCCTTTAATAGTTAGTTATCTTCATGTGGTTGGTTGTTACCCTCACTAATGGGTAAATGATATGTTTTAATTTATATAAAGTTGATTACTAATGATTAGTAACGTACATTATTATAATTAAATAATTTTGTATATGAGCATATAATGGGATAAGTGTGGTTTTTAGTGTGAATGTTAGATTGAATAGTGTGTTTTTGTTTCGTTTTATTTTCAGATATTTGTGAAAAATAACTTGATTTTTTTTAAAATAAAAACCACATTTTGGATAGCTTGATGCACCATTACCTACCTATCAATGACCCTAATTATCGAGACCTTTAATGGTTAGTTGACTTCATGTGTTTGGTTGTTATTCTCACTACGGGGTCAATGATAAGGTCAACGAGGTATCCTAAAATGCTAAAAAAATTATGTAAATATATATCTCTTTTTTTATTCTTTAATCAAGAAATTTGAAGCTAAATTATGTTAAAATTTTATCTCATTTTTTATTTCATTTCATAAATCATTTAGAGTATATTTTGGTGTTCGTATTAAGTATTTGTGAGTGTAAAATGACATTTTTAAGTTATGAGTACTTAAAACTATTTTATTAGCGGAATGTGAGTAAAAATGTATTCTTGGGTTAAGCTTAATTATATCTATGTATTCTCAAGATAGTGTTTTGTAGCATTTGAGGTGGTTCTTAAATTATTGTACACTTTGATTATCGTTAATTACTAATCACATTGTTCTGTACAGTGTTGTCTTTGAGAGTAAGATACATGTATTAAATCAAGTTGTTGCAGATACAATAAGCAAGGACAACAATATACAATTAGGATAATATTATCTTGATTCGTAATAATATTTGTGTTTATATTTTTATCAAGTTATATATGTTTATTATTATTATTAGTGAATTATTTGTTGTTAAAACCTAAGAATTTTATCATTTTATATGAATTTATCCTGTTATATATATTATTATGCATAATTAGCTGTTATGTCAATATAAATAAAAAATGTTATGTCAATATAATTTAATTTGTTATTGTGTATTTTCTATCATACAAGATTTAAACTTTAATTAAAAAAATATTTAATTTATGTTATAACATGCTTTTTTTGTCTTTTTATTATGCTTTATTTTAGTATCTATTATAATAAATTAATCTATTTAATCTTTGATTAATTTATATTATTTTTATTTTTATCTACTATCTATTTATTTTATTTATTAACGAGTTTGGTCTAAATCTTTAATTAAAAAATAAACATCTCCTTAATCGTGTTGTTTACAGATCTTATTCGCTTTGATTCGATCCAGCATATAATGGAGCAGAGATGATACAGCCATAGCACATTGGTATAGTGATACGCAATATTATAAGACAAAAGAGCAGAGAGATATCTCCTTATCGTGTTGTTTACAGATCTTATTCGCTTTGATTCGATCCAGCATATAATGGAGCAGAGATGATACAGCCATAGCACATTGGTACAGTGATAACTTAATATTATGAGACAAAAAAGCAGAGAGATCAAAATGTCGCAAATTCGCTTCATATCTACAAGCACCATCAAACACGACATCAATCACAATGAACTTTCTCGCAGAATTGAGCTAACTCCATGGGATCTGACACTCATATTGATGGATTATATCCAAAAAGGTATTCTTTTTCACAAACCCAAATGTACTAAAGAAAGTAATAGCGGTGGCAACGAATTAATACAACACTTGAAATTCACACTTTCTCGGACATTGAATATATTTTATCCTCTTTCTGGTCGCCTTGTAATGATAGAAAATGAAGATAAAACCACTTCTTTTTACCTTGATTGTAATAATCAAGGAGCCCAATTTATTCATGCTGTTAATGATGACATCAAAATATCTGATATTCTCAATCCCATTCATAATATATTTCCTGATGAACTTGTTTACTCTTTATTTTCAATGAATAAGGTTTTAAACTACGAGGGCACTTCTAAACCATTATTGTCTGTTCAAATCACTGAGCTTATTGATGGTCTCTTTATTGCTTGTACTATGAACCACTCTGTTGCTGATGGCACTTTTTTTTGGCATTTCTTTAATACTTGGTCTTCAATCTCTCGAGATCTCGGGTTTTCAATTGACTCGACCCAAATCGACCCATTACAATTCCAACCCGTTATTGATCGTGGGTATCTTGATGGAATCATTGATCTTCCAATTCGCATACCTTTTTTCCAAAAACAAATCCAAGATAAGTTCATTTCACCACTACCATTGCAACAAAAAATGTTTCACTTTTGTAATGAAAAAATTGCACTACTTAAAGCAAAAGCTAATAATCAAATGGGCACTAATAAAATCTCCTCCCTTCAAGCCCTTATGGCTCATCTTTGGGTATCTATAACTCGCAGTCGAAATCCAAACCCCGATGAAGAGGTTAGTTATAACGTTCTTGTAGGAACGAGACAGAGAATTCGACCACCATTGTCCGAACATTACCTTGGAAACGCTATCGTTTTTGGGACAGTGAAGTCAACTGCAGGGGAGTTGTTAAATAATGGTTTAGGTTGGGCTGCTTGGGAAATTAACAAGATGGTTGCTTCTCAGACAGAAAAGGAAGTTAGGAGAGTATTGGAGGATTGGTCGAAAAGACCAAAATTAAGTAAACTTGGAACTCTGAGGGCCAATCATGCAATGACAGGAAGCTCACCAAGATTCAATGTGTTTGGAAATGACTTTGGTTGGGGAAGACCAATTGCAGTAAGAAGTGGCCCAGGCAACAAATTTGATGGGAAGCTTACTGTATTTCCTGGATTTGAACAAGGAAGTATTGATTTTGAAGCTTGTCTTTCTGATTTGACCTTGCAATCTTTGGCTGATGATGCAGAGTTTATGGAGTTTGCATCTAACTGAACTATGAATAATGTCATTTATCACTTCTAAATTAATAATGCAATTTTTTTTTCACAACTCACGCCATAAAATTGTGATTTGAAAAAACTCGGGTTGAAATTATTGTTTGGAATAGGTTAATGCTCTATGTACTTAGTGATTTGTGATGGTTGGAATTAATTGTAAATTGATAAAATGAGATAGTTAAGTAATTATATACTAGTTATATTATGATAGGTGAATTGAAATCTAGGTGTGATAGAAAAAGAATTCCTTAATTTTATTTTTTTATGAAAAAATTGATTGAAAATTTTAAAATAACAGTTACAAACTCGTTTTAACATATATGGTTACAGTATTCACAGGAAATTATATCGTTATACTGCCATTGAATTTGATAAATGATAATCAGGAAAGGAAAATCCAAGCTAAGGGAAGATATAAAAGAATGATCACTTATAATGGAAAACCAAGCAAAGTAATTGCTTGATTATGTCAAGATTCTAAGAAGGGTTATATGAGAGTTGCTGACAGACTTCAATCATTTATTTCCCTCCTTAACTCTTCAAAATATCTTGTTATTTGATATCTTATGATTAGTGTGATTTTATTTTTGATATTTTTTTATCTAGATTTTTTAGATGTTATATCTCATTTAAAAAATATATTAATTTAAGAATTTATCATTAATACAAGTGCGATATTCATATAGTAATTTTATATAATCAATTAGTTGATTATCTCAAAATATTCTCTAATTAACCGTATTTTATTTCAAAAAGATATTAATTTCATATAATTTATATTTAATTGATTTTTTACCTATATAATAATATACCTGTGTTATTCAAATGATACTTTTGAATAATCAATTAATTATTTGTTTCAAAATCATCTTTAAATATTATTTAATTAATTAATTATTCAAAAACATCTATGAATATCAATGTCACATGTGTTATTTTACATATGAATTTTTTTAAATTAAATGATAAATTATAATAAATTAATATTTTTTAAAAAATATTAAAAAATATTTAAAATAAAATCATGATATTTTTAGTTTAACAAAAACAGCTAAGAAGCATACGTGGAATTAGAATTGAAATTTAGGAAAGAACCATAAAAATAATTAAAAATTAAATTATTTCGTTTGTTATTATTATTTGATTTTTATTAAAAAATATGTGATATATATTTTATTTGAATATAAATATATTTAATTATTTAATTAATAGTAAGTTTTTAAATGATAAAAAAAATTAAAATTTATGAAAGATATAAATTTATTTTATATGTAAATTTATTTATAATTTTATAATTATTATACATAAAAATTTATATAAATAAGGATATATGTCATATGTTACCTCCTTAAAAGTAATCACATCAAAGCACAAATCTACCTTATCCTCGGATGAGAAAACTCAAATTAACTTCTTAAATCCAACCAAACCTTAGTTTGGTTTAAATATAATTTTAATTAAATTGATTTATATTTAGGCCGAAACAATGGCAATAAATGGGTTGAATTAAAATTTACACGAAAGCAACCCAACCTTAGTAATTATAGGGGGATGGTTTTACATGTTTTGTATTTATTTTAAAAATAATATTTAAGCTATGTAATATTTTTATAATAATTTAGTTATATTATTTTAAAAAAATAATCATTTAAATTATTGTACAGATATAAATAATCATTTTTATATTTTAATTTAATATTTTTTCTCGATTCTTTTAATTATAGTTAATTTAAATTTAAATAATTTTTATGTAATATAGTTAAAAAATAAAATTAAAAAAAATTACTTTTATTTTTTAATAAGATTAAACTATTAAATATAAAATATATATGTTATTTTTGTTATAAGTATAGGAAATTATCATAATTATACTTTTTTTTAAACAATACTCGACGGGAGTTGAAGTCTAGTATTAAGCATAAAGTCATGAATCCTACCAACTTATTTAGCAAGAAGCCTGATATTTGAAAGAATTTGAGAATAAAAAAAATTGGAAATTATATTTAGTTTCTGTATTTTCGAATGCTTGTCTTACAAAATGAAAATACATACAAATATATAGAGTTCAGAAAGTAAGAGGGAATGATAATTTACAGCAAAGCATGCATTGACACATGCAGAGTATCATTACAGTTGTGATATAATCATGTCTTTATCCATGGAGGTGCTGACATCATATTGGCACATGCAATGTATTATTACAATTAGTGTATCATTATAGATGATCCATGGAGATAGAGTTGTTAGTATAGTCTTTAACATTCCCCCTCAAGTCGAGCGAGGTGAGTGGTCAGACAGTCAACTTTAGTGTCAACCGAGAGAAGAATTGAACACTTAAAGCTTTTGTGAAGATATTTACAATTTGATCACAAGATGGTACAAACCTAATTTGAATTAGATTTTTCTGAATTAGGTCACGAATGAAATGTATGTCCAATTCCAGATTAAGACTGTGTCCCTTAGTAAAATGAATCCTATGATTGATTTTGCCAACCAAGTACCTAAGAATCCTTTTCACTACCTTCCAGTGTTCATCTAAAGGACAATGCATGAATTGACATACTCTATTAACACTATAGGCAATTTCTGGTCTAGTGAGAGTAACATATTGGAGAGCACCAACTATACTCCTATAGAAGGTAGGATCAACTGTAGACATACCCTGAAATTTAGATAATTTCAGTGAAGAAACCATTGGTGTAGGAAGACTCTTAGCTTGAGACATTGAAGCTCGAGTGAGAAGATATTTAATATATGTCCCTTGACTAAGATGAAGACCAGAGTTAGTATGAGTAACCTCCAATCCAAGAAAATGATGGATCTCACCTAAATCTTTCAAAGAAAATTGCTTATCAAGGTGAGTTATGATAGATTGAATGCCTTTGATGTCACTTCCTGTGACCAATATATCATCAACATAAACAAGAAGCCAGATGCAACCAAAAGAGGTATTTTTGAAAAAGAGAGAGTTATCTTGAGCAAGAAAAACCATGACTAAGGATAATATGTTTGAGTTTATCTGACCAAGCTCTAGGGGCTTGTTTAAGTCCATATAATGCTTTGACTAATCTGCATACCTTCAAGGATTTGTCACTATCACCATCATTCCTATATTCAAATCCTGGTGGCTGACTCATAAACACTTCCTTGTCTAAATCTTCATTTAGAAATGCATTGTTTACATCGAGTTGTCTTACTATTCATCCTTGATTTATAGAGATAGAAAGCACTGTTCTTATGGTAGTTGACTTCACTACAGGGCTGAAAGTCTCTGAAAAATCAAAACCAGGTACTTAATCATAGCCTTTAGCTACCAATCTAGCTTTATACCTAGCTATACTTCCATATGAGTGTCTCTTGACTTTGAATACCCACTTACAACCAATAACCTTCTTACCAGCATGTAGGTTACACAAGGTCCGTGTATGATTCTTCATGAGAGCTCTATACTCCTCTTCCATGACCTTTTTCCAATGTGGATTAAGAAGAGCCTCCTTGTAAGAAACAAGTTCTTGTGTGTCAGTCACTGTTGTATGGAAAACTCTTGGCTTTAAGTTCCCAGTTCTTGACCTTGTGACCATATGATGCTTGTTAAGAGTACTTGTAATTGGATCATTCATATTAGTATTACCAATAGACTAAGGATATGCATTAGACTCATTTGGTAGCTCATCAATAAGAGGAGTATGAGTATGATTGGAAGCTTAATAAGGAATAAAAGTAGGCGAGTGATGAGATATGGAAGACATTTGGTGAGAGTGTAAGGAGCCCGGAGTAGAATGAGAAGGGAAAGATTTAACAGGTGAAATGTGTTAGGATGAGATAGAGTTGGAGTGTAATTGAGAAGGTAAAGGGAAAGTAGTGACCGGTGGAAGTCCCAAAATGGATGATTGAGAGTGAGGATTATGATATCTAGGATCTTGAGCAAAGGGAAATCTACTTTCATCAAAGACCACACTTCTAGTTATTATGACTCTACCATTTGGAAATAGTGTTTTATAACCTTTGTATTTGTTGTTGTATCCAAGAAAGGTGCTTGGCTGTGATCTGTATTCCAACTTGTGTTTATTGAAAGGTCTAAGATGAGGATAGCAGAGATAACCAAAGGTTCTTAGATGAAGATAGGCAGGCTTGGATTTGAAAAGCATCTCATAGGGACTTTTATGATTTAGGATCTTTGTTGGAAGCCTATTAATGATATAGACTGAGGTAGTGAAGGCATCATCCCAAAACTGAGTGGGCATGTTTGAGTGAGCTAATAAGGACAATCCCATCTCCACAACATGTCTATGCTTTTTTTCAACAAGACCATTTTGTTAAGGTGTATAGGGACAGGAAATTCTATGTAAAATGTCATGATCATTGAAAAGTTTTGTAAGACCTATGAACTCATATCCTCCATCACTTTGAACCATTTTAATTTTGGATTGAAATTAAGTAGAAACAATGTTTTGTAAATGAATGAAAGCATTTTGAACTTCAGATTTTTGTATAAGAAGATACAACCATGCATATCTACTATAATGGTCAACAAAAGTAACATAATACTGAAAACCATTTGTGGATTTTGTGGTGAAGAACCCCAAACATCAGTGTGAAAAAGTTCAAAGGGATGTTGATACTCAGTTTCAGACATAGAAAAAGGAAATTTATGACTCTTAGACTTCATACATGAATCACATAAAAGATTTTTATTTAAAATATCAGAGAAATTACAATTCTTCAGAACTGTACCAAGAACAGTTCTTACTGCATTATTTGAAGCATGGCCTAATCTATTATGCCAAAGCTGAAAATTTTTATTATTTCTCTTGACAAGAAGAGTTGAAACATGTGAAGGTAATTGAGTGGTGGCTGAGTGAACAGTTTGAGACTTAAGGGGTTGAATATCAAACTTGTAGAATCCATCCTTAAGAGTACATTTGAGAAGTGTTTGATGGTGAGTAATTTCAGGTAGCTATTTTATTTAAATTCTCTGAGCTTATTAATTTAGCTTCAATTAGAACGCATAGAAACAGAAACATGGGTTAAGAGAGAAAACAAATAGGCAGTGGTCGAAAACCATGCTCTGATACCATGAAAGAATTTGAGAATAAAAGAAAACTAGAAATTACATTTAGCTTTTGCATTTTCTAATGCTTGTCTTACAAAATGAAAATACATACAAATATATAGAGTTAAGAAAACAAGAGTGAATGATAATTTACAACAAAGTCTGCATTGACACATGCAAAATATCATTACATTTGTGATATAATCATGTCTTGGTCATGAAAGTGCTGGCAGCATATTGGCATATGTAATGTATTATTACAGTTGGTGTATCATTATAGTTGGTCCATGAAAATGGAGTTACTGGTATAGTCTTTAATAATATTTATGCTAAGTAGTAATATATTTTTCTATAATAAAAATCAACAATTTGAGTTAAATATGGATTAAAAATACAAAAAAATATATAAAATTAAGTTTTTCAAAAACATTTAAGTTACAGTTAAAAATATAAGATTAATTAGTAACTGTATTATGTGATTTATAAGAAAGTATTCTTAAAGTCTCTTGGTTTACTAGGCATTTTCATTCATTTTAATACATATTTAAATCAATTGATATAATAATTATTCTAAAAACCTCAAACAAAAATATAAAATTGTAATTTTTATTAGAATACGTCACAAATATTTCACAACCCACGTATTGTTTATAATTAATATCATTTCTTCCCTATTCACATCATTATCATCACAATCGACACAAAACAATACCATAACTGGCTTTGAAAAATACTAAATCTGGCTTTCCATTAACTATCATCATCTTTATCTTCCTCTTGATTTAAAAAATCATCATCTTCATTTTCATCTAAATCCTCCAATAGAACTTTCATTGTAGCCAGATAGAGTAAAGCTTGAAAAAAAAAGGGCAAAGGGAGTTTTATAATGTAGGAAGAATCAACTTAAATAAAAAGCATACGAGAAAAAAAGATAATAAGAGAAAGAAGACTTGATAAAAATTATAAAGATAGAGATCTTAAGAAAGGAGACAAAGATCGGTCATGGCTGGAGTACGGCTTTGAGTACTAACTAAACGTATTAATCTTATCATATGCATATTTTAGTAAGTCCAATTAAACTAAAAAAAAAAGTGCCCAACTTTTTTTTAGTACTCTTCTACATAAATGGAGAGTCTAAGTTGTGCTCTCGTAGAGAATTATAGGCCTGCAATTTTATTTTATTAACATTGATTTTTTTTTTATTTTAAACCCATAATTAATAATATTATTATATTATTACTGTTTAAAATTTGTTGAATAAATTTTAGTCTAAATTATTGTTAGATTTGAACCTGATTTCATCTCAAAATTTAAATTAAGATGAATAATTATTCAAGGTTATATGGGCAACATAAGCCTAATTTTTGCTCGATGTGTAACTTAAGTTCCTTAACACTCTCATTCCACATCGACGAAGATTGTGTCCTGAATGTCGACGGGAGTTGAGCTTCAGTGATATTTAAGGGTCAAGATCTCAACTCTGATATCATGTTAGACTTAGTCTAACTTCACCTCAAAACTTAAGTTATGAGATGAAATATTGTCAAAAATGATGTATAATATTAACCTAACTCCTAACTGATGTGAAACTTAAGTTCATTAACACTTACCTTCCATATTGGCAAGAATAAGCAGGTTGAGATTGTGTCTTGAGTATCAACGGATGGTGAGCTTTAAGGGTGCCCAAGAGTCAGGAGCTTAACTTTGATAACATGTTAGACTTGAGTCTAATTTCATCTCAAAATATAAGTTGTGAGATGAATGATTGACTGAAGCTATATGTATAGTGAAAACCTAACACATGATTTATGTAAGACTTATCATTAACAATTATCAACACAAACCAACTTGGTTTAAGTAGATTGGATTCAATTAATTTTAATCATAATATTAATCAATTTTAACTTATTAATTCTTCAATACAAACACTTTGAATTGGTTCAAAAAAATTCTAAACGTAACCCAATGTGAGATGTTCAGTCTTACTTCTCCAACTCCCAGTCATCAACAAGAAAATAATAATAAATGTAAAAAGGAATTCTTATATCTTTAAATTTTTATATTTATTATTTTTTTGGATTTTTTTAAATCCATATATAGTTTTTTTGCCTTTTTCTATAAGAAGAAGCATCCAACTGAGGTTTTGATAAACTTTTAAGGAATTATACATTTTTAAAAAATTTATGAATTTTTAAATGTATATATTATTTTAAAAAACTCTCTCTAGACTTTATTAGAGTCATATTAGTTATAGAAAATTTTATTTCATGAACTTTAATAGATTTATAATGATACTAATAAAAATTAGAGAGAGAATATTGAAAATAATTAATAAAATAAAAATACTAATAAGTTCTTAGAAATATTTACGTTGAGAAAAAAACAATGGTATATTTTCTTACCTATAATTTTAACCCAAAAAATTACATAAAAATCTAAAAGTTTTTAAAGTCTAAATATTTTTTTTAACATATACACTTTTAAATATTTTGATTTTTACATGCTCCTTTTTAACTTCTAAAAACATATATTTTTAAGTTTATACACCATATTTTTAAATATGTGTATATTATAAGAAGAGAAAAAATACTGTGTATATAGAGATGTTAAAAATAAAGTTCCATTTATAAAAAAAATTATGTTATATAATTAAATCAATTTTAAAATAATTTTATAAATTTTTGATGAAATGCACCTATTTTTTATAAATCCCTTAACAATTCTAATAAAACACTTAATTTTAAAATCTCAATAAAAACACTAAGTTACAAATGAAACGCACCATTTAAAAAAATTAAAAAATTAAGGAAAATAATATTTTTAACAACTCTAAAAATTAATAAAAAAATATTTTTTTACGTTTGGTGTGCACCCTCAAATTTTATTTTAGGTATTTTTTATTTATATTTTTAAGTGATATTTTAAGGATACTCATATTTAATAAATGTAATAATTTAATGTAGTTTTTTATTTTATTAATTTTTTTTTACACATATGTATCATATGTGTTTTTAATGAATGATATTTGTGGCATTTTTTTAACAATTTTCTCTACTAAAATGTTAAAAATTAAATTTACCTACTATTTTTGAGTTATTAAATAAATATAGAAGCTCAATAATTTTATAATACATAGCAGTTAATTATTAATATTTATTTAAATTTTATGTAGTTTTTGAATTTAAAAGTTTTATAATTATGTGAATCTTCAAAAATACTTAAACGGAAATAGTAATAGAAAAGAGATCTATATTTAAAAAAACTCAATATGATGGAAGTTTTTGAGTCTAAAGTAATAAAAAAATAATATAGATTAAATATTGTATAAAATAGATTAAAAATATTAAAATATGTATTTAATTATTAAAAAGTTAGAAAAAAAATAATGTTATAGTAGAAAAAATTATAAAAAATATTACCAATGTCTTTCATTGTTTGCAAAACCTGTGAATTTTTTTCATTGAAATCATATAAAATATTAAATTTGTACATTGATATTATTAAAATATCACCTAAAAATATGGATAAAAAAATACTTAAAATAAAATTTTATTTGAAGTAATGTAACAATCCTTTCATATGCACGTATTTTATTATTAAAAAAATTAATTTCAAGTATTTAATATTTAACAATTTTTGGTTGTATACGAACTTACACTCCATATAATATAATTCTTTTAATATTTTTAATTTTTTTTAATTAATTTTAATGCTATTATTTTATGTAATTAAAAAAAAATTCTTCACGTTCGGATACGTTATCTAACCAGATAAGCTTGATATACTTTGAAATCTCTGAGTTGCGAAGAAAATATTGTTTTATTCCTTTTCCGCATTGCATCCTTATTTAACTTATTTGTTCTATAAAAAGCATATCTTATATCACAGTTTAAAAAAAAATTAGAATCTATTTTAATTTAAAAATAAATAAATTAAAACTCATTTAATAATTGTAATTTTTTTTTCTTTCTAACTCACCATCTCATCTTCTCTCTCCTCTCTATTATTTTTCTCTCTCCTTATTTTTTAAAATAAAAACAAAAATAAAATATCTCTATCCATCAATTTTTAATAAATAATAATTTATTTTTATTATGAATAAAAAATAAAAAATTTTAAATTATTAAAATTTTTACTAAAATTACATTGTAATAACATATATATATATAATAATAATTATTATTAAAAAAATAAATATTTATTAATAATAATTTTATTTAAATATTAAAATATAATTAATTAGATATAATTTATATATTTTAATATATTAATAATAAAAATAATTATAATAATATTTTCACATAAAAATTGTAATATAATTTTATATGTTTGTATTGTATCTTATAAAAAATTGGATAGAAAGATTTTATAATTTTTTTTAATAATTTTATTATTTTTATGAATATTTTTTTTATATCATAATTATAATTAATATTATAATTATGAATTATCAAAATGTTTAATATATCATTTTAAATATACATATAAATTTATATTTATTTTATTATAAAATAAATTATTTTTTATTTTTTAAAATAAAATTATTAATATATAATATGATAAAAGAGATTTGTGTATTTAAAATTAATTATAAATTTATAAGATGTTAATATTTTTTTATATTTATAATAATTATGTTTTAAAAAATAGAGTTAATATATTTTTTTCTTAAATATAATTGATTAAAAACTTTAATTTTAAGTTTAAGATAAGATAAGATGTTGTATATTTTCTAAAAAAATATTATTTAATTTCATTTTTAAACTATCTGGGAGATCCTCTTAGAAAAAATCCCTTGAACTTGTAATCTTTGTTGTTGAAATTTATTTCTCAGGGTCCAATCATTCTGAAACCATAATTTTTTTTGGTTTTTCTCGTCTCTTAGGGCCGCGTAGATTCTTTTGATTTTCGATTTTGTTTCTTGGAAGAAGCTCTTTGGCTTGTTCTCAGGAGTTTAATATCTTGGTGTTTGGTGACTTGATTGAGGTATTCGGAGCTGGGGTTCGAAATGGCGGGAGGTGGGAGTAGAAGGCAGGAATCGCTGGTGATAAACAGCTCCAACGTGTTCGCCGCTCTCGGGAGTAAGAAGAAGAAGAAGCCTTCATGTTCTGAGAAGGATAAGAACTCCTCGAAGAGCAAAGATTCGGCGAAGAAGCTTCAGGAGGAGGCGGCAAAGGAGGTTTTTTGGGCCCCGGCGAAGCTCACGACAAAGTCATGGGCTGATGTTGATGACGAGGATGATGACGATTACTATGCCACCGCAGCACCTACGAGCTCCGTCTGGGGTGCTTCAGAGTCCAACAATGATCCCAACGAGCCGGAGCCAGAACTGGAACCGGCCCTGGAGGTTGGTTCTCTTTACTGTTTTTTAATTTTGTCGAGTTAGTCCGTGGTCTTTTATTATGTATGGTCCGAATTTTGGATGTTAAAAGAATTTTCCAATTAAATTCTTTTTTTGCTATGTGATTACCTGCATGTTCCTCTTGGTGTTTATCCTAGAGAATTTTGAGATAGGACTGGGTAGGACTAGGTATGTCGGATACTCTGAGAAGGATGATTATGTTTAACAAATGGGAAAATAACATCCCTTAGGACCTTAGAAAAAAAGGTACACCTGAGATACTCTCCAATAAGAAAAAGATACATTTAAGTCAAAAATTAAAAAAAAGGTAAATAGAATTGAGAAACAACGAAAATATCATTTTTAAAACTTGTAAACATAAATATAGTACCCTTTATGCCAACTCATATGTTTTTACTATTTAAAAAAATTCAAGTTTATCATTTCACATCGAACCGAACACTTTCTAATGGATGCTATTAAATTGAACTACAATTATTTAAATTCTTTTAATATTAAACTTTATCTAATTCGATCTCATTTAATATTATTAGAGTGTTATTTTTTTTATAAATTTTAAGGGTATTATTAATTGCTATTTTAAAGAGTTATGAGCTAATTGGATACCTTTACTAAAAGCTAAGGGACTAGTAATATCCATGTCAAAACTTAAAAGTTGTGGTACTTACAAAAGCTATAGGACTTTAGAGGCTCCTAACCGGCTTAACACCAGTTAAACTAATGTGGAACATTTTTGTTCATATATGAATATATTCTACCTTAGGAAACTATCAATATTTTTATTTCAGATATATGATTTGTACATATTTATGTTTTTGTTATATGCCCAATTGTCCCCCGTTGTTTATGTTGTGATCTTTTTACCGATTGGGAGACCGTACTGCATGGGTGTATGTGGTGTTGGGCTTAAACGAATGATTCACTGATCAATTGATCAGAAGTATGAATCTGATTTACTTTTATTTTTGGAATGTATAAGGGATTTGTTGATAAAATGTTTTATGTTTAATTATTTCTTAATATTTTAGGGGCACTTAGATTTACTGTTGCTTCAGTCATTCCTTTGGTCGATTAGTTTGAGGTTAAGCCAACTGGCTCTTTAAAGTTTATGCTGTTGTCTCCTGCTTATGGTTCTAGTTTCCATGTGTTGGAACGATGATGTCATTGCTGTTATGACTTGATTTCTGCAGTTTACAATAGTTTTAGGTTTTTATCTACTTGTTGCTATCGTCAATGTTCTTTCATTAACTTGTGTTATGCCATTACTTCATATAAGGTATTTTGAAGTGACAGTTTGTTGATATGGATTATTGTTCTATTATCAAGAACTGCAAGTCCGATCGTCAAAATCTTGTATGCATTTAAACTATTGGGAAAGAAAATGCTGTGGATTGTATGAATGTTGGCTAGACGACCAGCTAATTGATATTGGATGAAAAAAGAAGGAAAAGAAATTGATTCTTTGATGTTTGTTAAGCTGAAGGGTGCAAAAAACTTCATTACACGTGCGTAGCTATTGTTATTACCACAATGTCTATTATAACATATATCTTTAGTTTAGGTATATACCTACACAATGTTAGTCCTAAATCCCTATCTGGAGTTGGACTCATAAAATATGTCTATTTAATATTCACAATGTCTATTTGTCTTGGTTTGGTTGTTTTATCCTTGATGATGGAACCTTTTGGTTCTTCCAAACAAAGATTTGGGATCAGCTACATTAATTAGAACTAATAAAAGATGCCAATGGGTTATGTCAATGTTACCAAATCTGAATAATTGGAGTTTTAGACAAAACCATAATATATAATTCTCCTAAATTTGTCTTCCTTTTTGTTGTTGCTAAAATTTTCATTTTAATGTTCTCTTTCTATACTCCCACTGATCCTTTTACTCACTTACTCCAGGTAAGTGAAAGTGAGGAAGAAGCATTTGATGAGGTTGATGATGAGGTGGAGGAAGAACAGGAAAACGAATCTGAAATGGCATTGCAAGCTGAGTCTTCTGTATCTTTTCTACCTCCTAAAGAGTCGGAGAGACAACTTTCGAAGAAGGAACTTAAAAAAAAAGAGCTTGAAGAACTTGTAGCTATTCTTGCTGAACTAGGATGCAATACTAAAAGTGAGACCAGTGGTCAAGGTCATTCTCACACTATTTTAGAACCTTTATAGGCTTTATGCCTAACAATCCTTATCTCGTGGATGGTCATCTTCCATGCTAAGTAGTAGCGCTGTAATATAAAGTTTTAAAAGAACCCTTCCTCCTTAATACCCAAGTGGCCCAAGTCTTTTTCGATTAGGTTTATGATATCATCGTATCCTTAAATTCTTATGAACCCTGTTAGATTTATTTCCATAAAGAATTTCTTTAATCTGATACTTCTTTATGAAGAAATGAAGCAACATTCCTGTGTTTATCAAAAAAAATTCAACCTATTGGAAGTAGGTGAGATCAGTAAGACGTTGTTTTGTTCATGACATTTCATACTCATTGACCTTCTCATCTCAACTGAAAATGCATTTTTTCAGCTTGTGTTTTGAAATCTGAACTTTGCGACTTCCATTTCGTGTTTCATTTATGATTATTGTTATGCTGTGCCTTGCTGCTGTTGCAGAAGAGAAGAATATGGAAACAGTTAATGGAGGGGTGAAAAAAAAGGAAAATGCCCCTGGGGAGAGCAAATCTGCAAAAAAGAAGAAGAAGGACAAATCATCAAAGGAACAGAAATATTATGACCAGCAGGATGACACAGAAAATGGTATTGCAATTGGTGAAGCCGCCGAGGCAGAGAAGGTGGAGGACGTGTCTGCTATTGATGTCAAAGAGCGGCTAAAGAAGGTGGCATCTATTAAGAAGAAAAAATCAAGCAAGGATATGGATGCTGCTGCCCGAGCTGCTGCAAGTGAAACTGCAGCAAGGAGGGCAAAGCTAGCTGCTGCAAAGAAAAAAGAGAAGAATCACTATAATCAGCAACCTGTGCGGTAAAGTTGCTGAATTTTTGTTTTTGTTTTCTCATATATGAGCATGTTCTCTTCATTTGTTGTATGCAAAAATAAACATTGGAAATTGTTTTGCGAACTTTAATGTCAACAATATTCTTGAAGAAACTAACGAGAATTTGGGTCTTTATTTGTTCGTCTCCTTATCTCCCTCCACTTAAACTGCTGCTGCTTTGAAGGGTTATCTACAGCTGTCTTGCTTGGTATTTCCTTTTGGACTGTATTGGAATGGGACCCAAGTAATTTCTATAAAAAGGGCAATAGCTGACAATAAATAAATAAATAACTTTTGTCATAGAAATTATCAAAGAATAACAGGACTTCGCATATAACATAATTAGTGATAAATTTTTCTAATTTATTGTATTGTGCTCACGAGTCATATGGGAAATTGCCACCTTGAGTTTCTGAGCACAATAGTTAATATGCTAGTTGGGATTATTATCACAAATACTTATAAGATTTTGTGTTTTTTCAAAATTACTCCTGATTTTTATTTAATATCAAAAATGTTCACGAACGTTATTAACGTTACATCTCTGTTTAATATTAGGGGTAAAATGGTAATTTCATCCTTATATATATATCACTCTCGTGGGAAAAAAATAAAATACCTCCGAGGTTTTCAATATTTTTAGAAATATTCTTAACATTTAAAAAAAATTACAATACTTATGAGGTTTAAGTATTTTCAAAAATGTTTTTATTATTTAACAGAATCATCCAAAAATTGTGAAAAATCATATCAATATCAGAAAAAATATTTTCTATCACTACCTATATAGTTTTTTGAATATTATCATTGAGAATATTATTGTAAATATCTTTGATGTTTTGTTTTTCTTCAAAAATATATCTGTTATAATAATTAATTTAACTTTATTAAAAATGATCCTATTGCAATATTTAAATTATCTTCATAAAAAATATCTATGTTTCTCAATAACACAATATAAAATATTTTTAAAAAATATTTAACTTGATATTGTGTGTTTTGTTAACTTAATTTATCTTGAGGGATATTTTTAGAAAATATTTTATATCGTGTTATTGAGAAGCAGAGATATTTTTTATGAAGATAAATTAAATATTATAACAAAGATATTTTTGATGAAGTTAAATTAATTATTGTAGCAGATATATTTTTTTATAAAGTTAAATTAATTATTATAACAGAGATATTTTTGATAAAATTAACTTAATTATTATAGCAGATATATTTTCGAAGAAAAACAAAACTTCAATGATATTTGCAATAATATTCAAAAAACTATATAGATAAGGGTAGAAAATAATTTTTCTGATATTGATGTAATTTTTTAATGATTCTATTAAATAATAAGAATATTTTTGAAGATATTTTAAATCTTAAGAGTATTATAATTTTTTTTAAATATTAATAATATTTTTAAAGATATCCAAAAACTCTGTGTTATTTTTACTTTGTCACGCATGTTGCAACATGAAGTTCAGGGTACATTAATAATTTATTTTTCTTATTCTCTTCCGTCGTGCTTTATCCACAGAAAAATAATGTTCAATACAAAAAAATAAAAATAAAAAGTAATTTCCTCAAATTTATAATAATAAAAATAACTTTTTAAAATGATGAAAGAAGATTTTAAATCGTTGGCAGATAAATCCCGATGCAACTATTTTATTAAGATTTGCATTTGGATATCGTGAATAATATCAGGCTTATATGTTTTATTATTTTAAAACAAAATTACATTCATCATTTCGTATTAATTATCATTTAATTAAATATTATTTAAGTTAAAATATAATTTAATATTTATTTTTATTATTATAAATTATTGATAATTTATTTTTATTATTATAAATTTCAAATGTATTGATTTTTTGAAATTTCCAAATTTTTCTCTATTAACTCAATTTTTAGAAACAATATAATGGTACCATGCTTATTTCATGTACAACTGGGCAGTTTACTATAAAATAATAACTGGTTAAGAGTATATATATATATATATAAATGACATTGTTAATAATATATATTTAATAATTATTTAACACATAAATAACATAATTATTATTTTATTTAGTAGTTTATATATGGTTTTCCTTTTTCAATCGGCAATAAATCAATCATAATTTGAATTCTTAGATTCTCTTTTCACCATCTGAATTTCCCCCCTCCCAACTCTTTAAGTTGTAAATAAAAGTGACACATTCAAATAATCAATGAGTTGATGGGTGTATGTATACGATATTTGGGAGGATATCTTCACTCCTTACTTCATTAAAAATAATACATAATTTTTTATAATTTTTGTGAAAATTAAATAATATGGGACATGTAGTGCCTCTTTTCAATTTAAAATTTATGTGCAAAATATTTTAAATTTAATTTTTTATATGTGTAAATTTAGTTACTTTTTAATTAAAATACAATAAAATTATAACAAATCTTATATTTTGATCTATATATTACGTCATAGCATTTTATATCAATTTTTTAAAATTTAAATGTGTTTAAAAAAATTGAAAAAAATATAAATATGAAATAATTAATATGTATATTTCTTCGAAAAAACAAATTAATATGTAATGCATAGCAAAAATTAATTATAGTTTAGTCGTTATCATTTTTTTGGATGATTATTCTTGATGAAATTTATAAGATAGACAAATTATAATGATCTTATATCACTTTGTGAGATGATTTTTGAACATTCGATGATTAAGTTAATAATTATAAAATGAAGGGTAATTGAGGTTTATAATTTTGCTATAATAATTATATAAAAAAATAATATTTAATTGTGATTATCTGTTATGAGATCAAATGATTTATCAAGATATATTTTATTGTATATATGTGAATATATATGTATATATGTATATATATATATAGGAAATAATTAATCTGATAGTTATTATTGTATGATTAATATTGATATGTTGTAGCTTTGTATTCTTTGTGGACATTTATCCTTAATTATCTTATCAATTATTAAAATTTTATAAGATACAGACTTAATTAACTTAGAGTAAGTGAATATGTTATTTTTAATTTTTATTAATTTATAATTTAATAAACTAAACAAATCAGTCAGATATGTAATTACGTGTAAAAATAAAAAAATTACACACGATATTTTTAAGTGGAAACAAATTAGGTCACAACCATTACCTAAGAGGAAAACCATCAGTCCATAGGACTATCTAACTTTTCACTATGAAAATCAAATATTTAAATACAAATTCAATTTTATACTACTCTTCCTAGGATACTACCACAATATACCTTACTCGCGAGTCTTTACTATGTGTTCACAATTTATATAATTAGCGTGAGTAATTTTCAGACTAACATTTAAATAAGTTTCACGCCAATTAGACACGTTCTCGAATTAATTGAAAAATTGTTACCTCAAAACACAACTGTCAGTATATGTTATAAAACAGATTTAATAATGAATAATTCTAACTATATGATTCAAAATATATATCAATTAAATCAAATTAATTATAAAATTATAGAGTAAAAATATTAAGCATATGTTCCATAAATATAACATTTTTGAAGTTTAATAATTAAATTAAATAGTCAATATAACTTATACAATTATTTGATTTAAACATGTAAGTTATTTATCAAAAAGAAAATATATGAATAAAAAATATATAAAATAAATAAATTTATAAATATAAGAATTTAGAAAACCAAACAATACTAAAACTAAAAGTGTTATAATATTAACCAAATAACTTCCAAAACTCCATCATCTAATGTGCGAAAACATACCACTATTTATAGTCAGTGGACTCTCAATTTTATATATATATTAACTATTTCATTAAGCTCCACCGATATATTATTTCTTTGTTTTCGGCGGCAGCATATATATTTTCTTTCTATTGTTTTCGGCGGGTGATTTGTAAAGTGGCATATTTTTTACAATAGTTTAAAAAATGGTTAATATTGTTTTTAGTTTAAAAAAGTCACATTTTAACATTAAACTTGAAAATATATATTTTAATCAATTTTATTTAAAAATAAATAAAAATATATATAAACTCTATTTTAAAAAACATAATTATTATAAATATAAAAAAATATTAACATTTTATAAATTTATAATTAATTTTAAATACATAAATCTCTTTTATTATATTATATATTAAAGTTTTATTTTAATAAATAAAAATAAATTATTTTATAATAAAATAAATATAAATTTATATGAAAATGATACTATTTTGATAATTCATAAATAATATAATATATTATTATTATTATTATTAAATATAATTATAATTATAATTATAATTATATTTAATAAAAATTATAATTATAATATAAAAATAATATTCATAAAAATAATTAAATTATTAAAAAAATCGAAAACCTCTATATACAACTTTTTACAAGATATAAATACAAATATAGAATATTTTGAGGCAAACTTTGCGTCAAAATATTATCTAATATAATATTATTATAATTATTTTTATTATTAATATAATAAAATATATCTAATTAATTATATTTAAATATTTAAATAAAATTATTATTAATAAATATTTATTATCTTAATAAAAATAAAAATTATAATAATATTAGAGATATGTATTATAATGTAATCTACTTTTTAATTTTTTAATCTTAAATAATTTATTTTTAAAAAAATATCAATAATTTTTCATAAAAATGGTTGTAACTATTTAGTAAAATTTCTAATAATTTAAAATTTTATAATTTATTATTATTATTTTAAATTATTTTATAATAAAATTTTGATAAATTATTTGTTATAAAAATTATATATTTTTTATTATATAAATATAATTTATTTTTATTTATAATAAAAATAAATTATTATTTATTAAAATTTGGTTTTTTTAAGAGAAAAAAGAAGAGAAAAAAATATAATTATAGGTAAATTGTTGAATAGGTTTTAATTTATCTATTTTTAAACTAAAAACAATATATATTCTTTTTTAAACTATTATAAAATATATGCATTTTTTTGGATAAATACACTTTTCGACGGCAACAGCTTCTCAGTTTCAAAATCGGCCACACAATTTTAAATGCTAATGTATTTATATACATAGATAATAACCATAACTTAATAATATTAAGTTTGAATATATTTTTTAGTTAATTTTTTAAATTCCATTAAAAAATTTAATATTATATAAAAAAAATTAAAACACATATTAAAAATATTAACACATCTAAGAAATATTTAATTAATAATTTTATAAATTAATTCAAATTTAAATAAATATTTTAGTAGTAAATTTTTTTTTATTTTTATGAACATATGTAATTAAATGCATGAGTATAATTTTATGTATTATAGTTATAAAAGATATAACTAAAATATGATTATCTAAAATTCAAACATTTATTCAAATTTACTTAATAGACTTTATAACAAGTTTAAAAATAAGTTTACATTAAAAAATATTTTATCTACAAAAATAGATAATATTTATAATCTTTATAATTATCTTTTAAGATAATTAAAAGATAATATTTAAATATTTATCTCTTTAAAATAATTAAAATATAATATTTAGGTTTTTATCATTTACAAATGATTATTTATTAGAATCTAGCTCTTTACCGGCTAAGATCACCTTTTAATTGTAAGTTTCGATGGAAGAAATTACGCCCAATATTATATACATTAATATCTTACTCTTCCTATTTTATTAGCAAATCGTATTGCTCTCTATAATTATTTATATACATTAATATCTGCAGATTAAAGTTTGTCCTCTCTAGAGTAAGAGCCCGCCGGTACCCATTAAATACTTGCCACACTAATACGTATACAACATGGCATGAATAATTTGCGTAGTTCAACAAACTTTGACTAATAAGTTATAATTATTAAACACCCCTTTTATATATATTTAATTATTTATGACCATTTTTGTTAATTTTGGTTTCCTTTCCCATTCAAAAGTTATTATTTAATAAATAATGAAAAGCAATAATTTAGATTCTAGATTACAAAGTTAGTTCTTCAGTAACCTGTCACTTTGCGGTATTAAATAACGCATGAAAAGCAATAATCTATCTTCCAATATGTTTTGAGTCTCTCAACTGTTTTGGCTTCAAGTTGCCTTAATTAATAACTTCATGCATGCTCCATCAATATTATTAAGCTATTTTAAATATGACTGTTGCGCGAATACAGAGAGCTTTCTCTTCATTTAATTTATTTAACAGCACACGCAGCAGCACTGTTTGGGTTTACTTATTAGTATAGTAGGCTCGGTTTGGGTTTGAAAGCCGTTCAAACTAATTTTACTTTTTATTTCACAAAAATATACTTCTACAAATATAAATTATTATTTCCTTAAAAAATATATATTCTATTTGTAAAAGATATAGTGAACACGATAAAAATGGAAACTTTTACCCTTACGAAAATTTTGAGAAATTATTGGTTCATAATTCATAATTAATTCTTATTATTATATTATTCTTATTATTATATTAGTGGGTGAAAGTTATATATATATATATAATATTTTAAAAATTTATAATTATAACAATATCACCTCAATAATAAGATTTAATTATTCAAAATTTAATATTAAATTTATCTAATCTATCACAATTTAACTTAATTTGATATAAAAATTTTTGAGTTAAGAGATTTTATTAGTAGTGAAAATCTATTGAATACAAATTTGCGATAAATTACAATTAATATAACTTAATATTATTGGCGAATACAACAAAGTTTATATAACTATATCTAATAAATATCTTATAATTTTAATATAATTGTAATATATATATATATATAAGTGTTAAAAATATGAGTAAAAATAAAATATATATTTTTGTTATAAATTTATTCTCCGATGTATAAATAATTCAGTTATTCATTATATATTTATTTTAATTTTAAATAAAAAATATGTGTTTATTTTCGTACCATGTTAAAAAGTATATATTTATATTTGATTGGAAAAAAAATAAAAATAGTTTTTCCTAATCAACTAAAAAATATTATAGATAAATACAATAAACACCTAAATTTTAAGATTATTATAAATATTGTTATTTTTTAAAAAATATTGCTTCTCTTTTTAATATTTGGTGTAAATTCGTACAAAAAATATTGGTAGTAATATTTTTATTTTTACTTATATTATTTATTAATTGATATATATAAATTTTATTTTATTTTAAAATTATTTTTTATTAAAAATATGAAAAGAATTAAAAATAAATTAGAATTTATATATCATTCGAAAAATAATATAAGTGAAAATAAAAATGTGACATAGTATTCTTATAAATATTCTTTGTACAAGGAGAAAAGTTGCCAATTATCCAGGTGGCAATTTGACTAAATATTATTAATACTATTATTATTATATATATATATATATAATATGTATATATATCGTTTTAATATTAGTCGCTGGCCTCCGTTGCTCCCGACCCCAGAACACCGCTGGCCCTAAATTTTCTTTAATCTCTGTCTCTGTTTTGAAGCCTAACTGAATTGAGAAAACAAGAAAAATAAGGGCAAAAAAAAAAAAAAAAGAAGGAATAGAAGAAGAAGGAGAATTCGAAGAACAAAGACATTGCATAGAACTTACCAGAAAGCAAGAACGATTTCCAGATCGCTAATGACGCTGTAGCGCCTTCAACTTTGTGTTTTTGCTAATCATTTCTCCTCGAGGTTTGTGGTGTTTTCAAGTATTTTCGTGTTATTATCTGTCTCGCTCGCTCTTTATTTGAGGTAATGAAGCACATATTGTTTCTCCATTTTTTTATCATTTTCCTTCTAATCTGGTGGCTGTATGCTTGTCGATTTAGGGATGTAGAAGAGGAAATAGGACAGGTTTAGTGTTTGTTTGAGTCTTTCTGCGTGTTATAAACTTGCTTCGAGTCGGAGGGAATGATAGTGTCACTCTTGGTTCAGGTACTGATCTAAAAACACTTTTCTCTAGTGCTAGTGATTTGTATATTCTTCTCGACAATCAAATGCGACATTGAAAGTTTTTCATTTCATTATGTAATTGAGGTGTTTAGTTTAAGGAGGTAATAGTTTAATAAGTTAAGATCAAAACCGGAAGGTTTTCTTTGTTTTCATAATTTTGCAAATTTTAGTTTTTTGTTGGTGGCATGAATTTTATTATATTATTCTTTAGCTACTGTAATTTCTCAGGTCGAATCTGCCTTGATTTTCCACTGATTTTTTAAATCAAATACCCATTTTTCCCTTCCGAGCATCTCTCTATTATGTAAAACACGAGTTTCCAAATAAATAAATAAATTGATGCTTTTGTATGTTAAAAGCAATATAAGGAAAAAGTTTAGGCAAAGATTCGTAAAGACTTTTCTATGCCGCTGATATATATCTATTTTCCATTGGGGTAGTAACTTGATAGAGAGGAACTTTTTTATTTGTGTGGTGGTCTCGTTGGTTTTCTTCACCCACAAACACCAACCACA
Organism: Hippophae tibetana; assembly: GCA_037013495.1. Classification (NCBI taxonomy): domain Eukaryota; kingdom Viridiplantae; phylum Streptophyta; class Magnoliopsida; order Rosales; family Elaeagnaceae; genus Hippophae; species Hippophae tibetana. The sequence continues at coordinate 977,571 of CM072809.1, read as the reverse complement.
AGACTTTCTCACTGGTTACAAAAAATCATGCAATTGTTGTGTGTTGGCCTTGTGTGTATTTTGCTGAATATTTCAGTTGTGCATTGACAAGTTTTTTTTTAACCAGTGCTTTCCTTGGCAGTTGCTCTGACATATTTATTAGGTTTTCGAAGCTCATCATGGTTACTGCTGCTGCTGTTGCTTCAGCATTTGTACCGATTTCCTCCGCATCTCCTGATTCTGGGGGAAAGAGTACAAAAGATGGAACTTCTAATTTGGGAGGATTCAAGTCTAAATCTGGCTCTCGGGGTTTGCAGGTCAAGGCAACTGCCCGAGCCCCACCAAAGATAAATGGCACACCTGGTGCTTTGGCATCTACTGCAGAGTCTGTGAAGAATGGGGATGACATGGCATTGCCTCCTCCACGAACTTTTATTAACCAATTACCTGATTGGAGCATGCTTCTTGCTGCCATAACAACTATCTTCTTGGCAGCCGAGAAGCAGTGGATGATGCTCGATTGGAAACCCAAAAGACCTGACATGCTTATTGACCCAACTGGTATGGGAAGAATTGTGCAGGATGGACGCGTGTTCCGGCAAAAATTTTCAATTAGATCGTATGAAATAGGTGCTGACCGCATGGCTTCTATAGAGACACTAATGAATCATTTACAGGTATCTTATTTTACCTCAAACTTACTGTGTATTGTTTGAGATATATCCATGTTATATTTCCATTATTCTGTAGCCATGAAATTGAAGTGCTGTTGAGTTAAAAGAGTTGCTAGTGTTGCATGCATGACTGCATGGTATGCTTTGTCACAATCTTCACCATTGCTTGTCTCACTGTCTTCTTTAATTGGCTCAAGGAAACGGCAATTAATCATGTAAAATGTGCTGGGCTTCTTGGTGAGGGCTTTGGGTCTACGCCAGGGATGAGCAAAAAGAACCTCATATGGGTTGTCACTAAAATGCAGGTTGTAGTAGATCGCTATCCAACTTGGTAAGTCCTAATTTCAAGCACACAGCTTCATTTGGGGCAGCAATCGTTTGTGGTTATCAGCTTCATTAGGTTTTGGCTTGTAATTGAAAGTTGGGATGTTAAATGGTTGAATTTCCAAATTTTATTTCTTTTTGAGGTTCTTTTCCCCTTAGGTTCATAGGCCTGGATTGGTCTCTGGGAGACTGGCCTAGCAATTTATAGTTCATCACATATTATGTTTGTGCAAAGATTTTCAATTTAGTTTGTTGGGTTGATACTGTTGTTTGTTCTGGAAGCTGGAAGTAAAATGATACATATCCAACTGTTGGAGACCTTGTGGTAAAGTATTAGCATTCAAAAAACTGGACTAGAATTTTTAACATTGTAAAAATCTCTTCGCTTTGGGTGATGACTAGATGTATGTCATCCAATTTGGCAATTATAAACTATTGTAAATTTTTTCGTGCCTGGACAGCTAAGGTTAATGTTATGACTTGACTCCATGATAAAAAAAATTTCAATTATTTGTTGGGGCTCTACAGGGGTGATATTGTTCAAATAGACACTTGGGTTAGTCAATCTGGAAAGAATAGTATGCGCCGTGATTGGATGCTCAGAGACTGTGGAACTGGTGACGTTCTAACTCGGGCCTCTAGGTAATTTTATCTTTCTTTTGGACTTTTTTTTTTGGTCATTAATTGTCTTCTTCATGGTCTCTTTCCCGACCAATTTCTTTTTATTCATGACTGGCATGTTGATGCATAAAGTGTAGGATGTATACATTTGACATCTTATACAAGCTGCTAACTTTTGCTGTATGCATCCATTGAAAGACAAAAAGTAGTGATACCATTTCATGAGAGATGTTTTCCTAGAGATACAGAGTGGAATTTGTGAAGTGAATTTAGGAATACTGCATTTGTTTAATATATTATCATGTGAAATCAAATTATTACCCGGGACATCATGTTTTGTTGATTTGTTCAGTGTGTGGGTGATGATGAATAAATTAACGAGGAAGTTATCGAAAATGCCAGACGAAGTTCGAGAGGAAATAGAACCTTATTTTACTAATACTACTCCTGTTGTGGAAGAGGATAGTAAAAAATTGACAAAGCTTGACGACAATATAGCAGATGTCATCCGTACTGGTTTAGCTGTAAGCCACTAGCTTTAAAGCACAATACATCATATTCTAAAAAATGTCGCTTTAAACTTTGATCTTCTTTTCTCCCCGCAGCCAAGATGGAGTGATCTAGATGTCAACCAGCATGTCAACAATGTTAAGTACATTGGCTGGATCCTTGAGGTAGACATTCTTTCCAAGCTAATTTATCTCTCTCAAGCTCAAAAGCTCCAACTTCGTCCATGCAATATTCTTTCCTCTTCTTTTTTTTCTCCTTTTTCTTTTGGCCTTTTTGTCATAAGTCACATGTTAGAATGGGCTTCACTCGAGAAATACTTGTTTTTAGTCTTTAGGCAATTATTTGTTTAAACGACCTAAACTTAGGTTAGGAAGCATGAGCTCTCTGCTACAACGATTCATTGACTTAAACACTGCACTGCTTTACAGAGTGCTCCTCAGCCAATCTTGGAGAAGCATGAGCTCTCTGCTATGACATTGGAATATAGAAGGGAATGTGGGAGGGACAGTGTGTTGCAGTCCCTATCTGCTGTCTCGGGTGGTAGTGGTGTTAATGATGCAGTGAGTTCTGGTGATATTGAGTGCCGGCATTTGTTACGGCTCGACGGTGGAGCGGAGATAGTGAGAGGAAGGACCGAATGGAGGCCTAAACTTGCTAACAATAATGGAATTGTGGATCAGTTTCCAGCAGGAGGTGCTTAAGACGTTCGAGTTCTTTTCAGCTAGGGAAAATCACAGTAATCTATGTCGTGTCTCCATTACTTGTGCGGTATCCTACTCATGTTTCTTGGATTTACATTATAGATGTTTTTTCTTTCCACATATATTCCCCAAGTCTTGACGAGTAATCCCATTGTAATTAATCCCTTGCAGTGTCTCTCTTGCCCCCTCTGCTGTCAAATGTCAGGTAGGTTTGCCCTAAAAGATAAACGTTTTATGGCCCACTTTTGTTCCTATTTTGCCCTTCATATATTGCAATGATTATAAATTGTTACACAAATTTATTTCTTTCTCCTTTTCCTTTTATTTTGTTTTTAATTCAAAAATTCATGTTTAGTAAAAAACTTTTGAAATAAAATATAACAAGTTCTTATAATAATATTCAAAATAAAACCATTTAAATTCAATTACTTATAATTTTTTTAGTAAACAGTACTAAAATTGTTTTATTTTAATACATGTAAATTTAATTACAAAATTAATTTGTTTAACGTTTTGTTGATGTGTGAAGCTTTTCCTAAAAATAAATATTATTATAAATATAGAGGTGTCTTATTTATTTATTTTTTTAAAGTTAAATAAGCGCCCTTATGTGATGGGAATGGATGTTATTTGTTAGATTCAATCTTAATCAATTGAACCATCGGGTGAATTACACTTGGTGTGAAAGGAAATGTTGTCTTATTTGATTTTCACTTGCACCTTTAATGCACTGAGAATTTTATTTTTAAAAAATTTAATTTAATTTTTTGATTGAAAGAGTATAAAGGTAAGAAAACATTGTGCATAAATTTAACTCTTCAAGTTCTTTAGTAATTAGTTATGGATAAATTTAAATATAAATGTGGGCTGACTTAGAAGCAATTATATTTAGATAAAGGATTTTTAGTAATTTATAACTAATTTAGTTTTTTTTAAATAATTTACACACTTCTATGCAAAAAGCACACATACATTCGTTGGGTTTGAACTTACATAGTGATTTATTTACTATCGAACACTGCGTAAGTGAGTGGCGCAAACTTATAAAATTGTTTATCTCATTTAAAGTTATGTTTAATGAAATTACACATAATTATTATAGATAAATATGTTTTATTTTTATAATTTTATTCATCATTTAAATAAATTAGGGATAAATTGATATATTGTTTTATTATACACCTCTCCCGCACTAGAAATCCATCCTGAATTCTTTTTCATTAAAAATAAATTATACTTGGAATTCTTTTTGTATATCTCACCTACTTTAATAATGAAACTTATGTTTGAAAATCAATTCAATGTTGAGTTGTTAACAGTCCTAGTATATACAAATAAAATTACTATCGGTAATCCATATTAATACCTTGACTAGCACTTAGCTTTAGTTATTCATTGAATTTGTTTGAACAAAAGAAGAGAGTTTCTATCTGTTATTTATTGATATTGTTTGAAATATGCTGATTTTTTTTTTACACTTAATGGTCTACTAATAAGAATTATTTATTTTCGTTTTAAAACACAAATTGAAACTACACTGAATGCTGTTTGATCTTAAAAAAAATACTTTTCTTTGCAAAACTTTTAGTATTTACTTGTTTATGATCTTCTAGCGAATTTAGTTTGAGTTATCTTTGGCATTATTTCATTTTACATTTATGCAAATTTAAATGGAAAATATGTAGAACACAAAACACCCTACTTAAAAGGTGAAATCGGAAGGTGCATTGCATTTTTTATCGCAATTAATTTTTCTAATTTTAAGACCCTATTAGCTTATTTTAGTTTCATTTTAGAGTGATAATATTGTTATAATTAAAATTATTATTATCATAATATTTTTTTTATTAATGATAATTTTATTCAATAATAATGACACTTTAGTGTAATTAATTTTAATAATAAAATGAATAATTTATATACTTTTATAATAATAATAACAAAAATGATTGTGATAATAATAAGGAAATAACATTTCAATAGTAAAAAATAATGATGTTAGAGTAATTAAATATTTTATCATATAATTTAATGCTTTAAAGTTTTTAAAAAATAAAAATATTGTTCTCATATTAATAAAATTTACTTTGAAAATAAAACTATCCTAATATTATTACTCTTATTTTATTTTGTTTTGTTTCAAGTCCATTGTATGTTTTGTTAAGGAAAATAAAAATAAAAATAAATAATAGTTCATTGTATGTTCGGACTTAAATTTACAACTCATGCATGCACATGGACTAACAAGAATCCAACTATTCATGCACGAGAACTCACATGATTGGACACCAATGCCTATAGCTTACTTGGAAGCTCCACCCAATCCATTTAAACTACCTGTAATGGAAATCACTTATTGTTATTAAAGTAATATTAATATAGTCATTAATCAAATAAATATATTTGAGATAATTATAAGCATTCTTTTTGTCCAAAATTATAAGCATTTTATGAAAAGACAACATTGTTACACTTTTTATTTAAAAAGTGAACTTGTAATAGCAATGGAGGGAATGAATAATTGATAATTGATTAATGAAAGGGAAGGTGTTATTGTTCTACTTAGAATATATGTAATAACGTGGTAGGGTATTGGAATTTAAAATTAATACAATTTTTGTTTATAAAAATATAAAAATCCTATATTTGATAAAAATAAAAAATAATTTGATTAATAAAAAGTTATGAATAATTCCTCCTGATTTTTTATGTGAACTTAAAATGAAGTTATAGCATATATGTATTGGAATAAATGCGCCACTTATATTATTTAACTAAGTAATTGATATTTTTATATTATAAATATTAATGTTAAAGTAATTAAATATTTTACATCATATTTTAATGTTTTAGAGTTTTAAAAAATAAAAATATTACTCTAACGTTAACAATATTTGTTCTGACAATAGAATTACCCTTTAACTATATTTGATTTAGATTCTATACATAGGTTTTAATTAATTTATTACTCAAATTATTAATATTAGATCCAATAAAACTTATTATTTTATCATTTAAAACCACAACAGTTATTTGATATAAAAAAAATCAAATAAACCCAGTTAATAATGGTTTAAGTTGCACCTAAAGCCTGGTGCGGCTGCCGCATTTAGAGGTTTGATAAACCATAGCAAAACATAACAAGTTCAGTTAATTTTGGTATTCAACTCACTTATATTTAAATATATATTAGAATTATTTTAAAGATGAAAAAAGTAATTAATTTTTTAATATTTTATTATACATATAAATAAGTTTCTTACAAAAATAAATAGAAATTTATAATATATATTTATTAAAGCCAAAAATACACAGATTTTCTATAATAAAAAAAATAACAAGGTACACAGTTTTGGAGTTGGGATTCTATGAATTAAAAGCGACACTTCGTAGACATTTCAACACTATCACATGCTTAATTAGTGGCTTTGTCAAAAGCAAATAATTTGACTTGTTCTTGCTCCTTTAACAAATAATAAATGTTGTGTAAGTTCATTTAAATTTAACGTGAAACTTGACATAATTATAGAATATGAACAATGATTTGTTGTTTTCTGATAAATAAATATGACAAAAATTGATATTCTGAAATTAAAATAATATTAATATTAAAATAATTAAATAATGGATTTGTATTGTTATATTTAATAGCTATAGATTTAAAGTATTTTTTTTATAGCTTACGGAATTAGGCGACGTTCGTCCTTTCTAAAACATGTTAAAATTTCAAACTAGCATTTTAGCCATAAGTTGGCATCTGTACAAGTCTTAAATGTTGATCATTTATACATAACAACAATATACAAGTTCTTTTTTAACTCATTGATTATTGTTAAGGTTCATAACAATATTATATTGATCATAAAACCCAAATTAATGATCAAAACTTGGATAAAATTGGATGTACCGACACAAGGCCCAATCTTAAATGTTATTGTCGTCAAAACATGTTACATGAAGATTTTCCACACGTGGCTTTTCCCCATTGGACTCCCTCAATAGTCATCTAGCTCTCTTCTCTCATCTCTAGCAAGTATATATATATATAAGTAGATGACTACATGTACAACAAAGGAACACACCCACACGTTCACAAAGCACTGTATGCTCTTTAATTCGATTTTAGAAACGACAGGTCGTTTTGTTCAAAAGTAGATCAATGTCACCTGTAGATATAGAATTAGTTAGTAATCTGGCTTACAAAGACACAGAACTTACTCTAGGACTCCCAGGTAGCACCAGTACTACTACTGAGTCAACTTGGTCGTCAGAATCGGTCTCATCAAGTGGACAGATCAAGAACTCCACCAATTGGAATTGCAAGCGTGGAATCGTAGAGACAGTTGGTGTTGATTTTCTGGGTAGCAAACCACATGCCACAATTACTACTCACGAAGATGATAATTTGGAACACACTAAAGCTCCTGCTGTAAAGTAATCTATTATTAGCTTATAAAGTAGTCCTTATGTACTAGAGGTGGTTCGTTTATGCTTTTGTTACTAGTGATTTCATAAAGAAATACTTATAGGATAGAATGATATATATATTTGTAGTTAATTAGGAAGCACAAAATGTGCTTTATCAGATTTGAAAGCGCTTTTCTAAAAAGTACTTTTATGGTCTTCAAAAACATAAGCGCTGCCATTAGTGTTTTTATAGGGTATCAAAGAATATATACTCGTAATTTATAAGAAGATTAATGTTAATTACACATAAATTTATACTTATTTTTACATACAAAGCTCTTATGTTATATCATGTATCAATATTATCTATAAAATTCAATCATTTTTTTAATTTTCAAAATAATTTTGATACATGACACCAATTAAGAGTTATGAGTTCAAAAAATAAAAGGTAAATTTATTTGATGTTATAGCATTTCTCTTATAAAGAATTGCTTCCATGAATGCTTATATATAAGTGGTGCTAAGGGCACTCAAATTACACTCACACAAATCTAAATATTTTCTAAAAAGATAAATCACTCAAATAATTCTAATACATGTTTAGATAAAAAAAAGGTACGTGATATATATTAGCATACTTATATATGTGTTTTATAAGTAGTAATGGATGTATTGTTTATTACTCCTAGCATGTACTACCATTAATCATATTGTTTACTCTTTTTTTTTATCAAGTATTTATATTTTTCAAAAAAAAAAAAATTTGTAATAATCTTATACATTTTATTAATTTGGAGTAATACACGACAATTATTTTGAATTATTCAGAAAGTAGTGATAATTAATGGTAGTAATGAATATTGGGTTAATGCATTTAATGTGTTATGAAGGGGTCAAGTAATTGGGTGGCCACCGGTGAGATCCTGGATTAGAAAGAAAGCAATTAAGTACGTGAAAGTGGGTGCAGAGCAGATGGAGAACCATTTATGCGTAAAATAGACCTAAACATGTTTACTAGTTATGAGCAGCTACTCAGAGTCTTGCACCAAATGTTCTATTGCTTCACTATCTTGGGTTTGTTTCTTATAATTAATTTCCTTACCAGCACATTTCTATAATAATATTATTCTTAACTATTTAATTATGTCTAAAAAGGAATAGATCACTTTAAGCTTATGGATAACTCAAAGATGGAGTATTTAGTTGTACATTGTTACTGAATTATTAGTAGTACTAATTTGAATATATGAGTTTAAGGTGGCTATTTGGAGCAGAGCAAAGCAGAGAAAGGAATGGAATGGAATGTAATACCACTTGCCTACTTATGAAGACACAGATGGTGACTTAATGTTAGTTGGAGATGTTCCTTGGAAGTTAGTTTTCTTGCAAACTTATTATAACTCGGTTTAATTAACTTTTATTTTAGAGGTGTAAATATTTTTTTTTATAACTAAAAACTTGTATTTTTTACTTGTGTTTAAAAATATAGTGCACATATTAATTTTTTTATAACATAAAAAAATATTTGTTTTTATACATTAAAAAATATGGTGTTTATATGTTTTTTAATAATGTAAAATCGTTTTTTTAAGAATTAAAAATAAAATAATATGAATAACTAAGTTGTATAAAAATTAAAATGTTTCAACTACTATATGATAGTTATAATTATTCTAAGAAGTTTAAAAAATTGACTCGGTTAATAATTTTTACAATATCATTAATTAATATATCATCTAACTTAGTTATAATTTTCAAATGGCAGAATGTTCATAGAATCATAGAATCATGCAAGCGTATCAGGCTTATGAAAAGTTCTGAGTCAATTGGACTTGGTAATATTATTGCATAAATTAATATGCTTAATACTAACAGGAACAGATATGGTACTGGGTGTCCCTTTGCTTTCCACAATCCCGAACCAATTTATATATATATATATATATATAAAGATAGACTTACGTGATTTTTTCATGTATTGTTCTTATGTCTTTGTTTAAGAGTAATTATCACTTAAATGTGCGTCTTCAATTTGTAATTTGTCTAGCTCTACTTTAAACGGCATCTCCGACCCCTGTACCATACCACTAAATTTGGTGTAAATTTGTTTTAATCTAGCATCAAATTTTGCATTAAAAATAATGTGATAAATAATATCGTGTCAAATTTAACACAACAATGTTTACAAGTTAATTTTTTTAAAATATTCTAAAAATATTGTTATTTTTTATTATATATAGTAAATTAAAATTAAGTATATCTTATAAAAGTTTACAAAATACAAAGTAGAACTAAAAATATAATATTAATTAAAATGAATATTATATTTTATAAAAGAATATATATTTTTTGTAATATTTGATGTTGTGGGTGAAGGATGAGTAAAAATTTAATAAAAAATTTACGCTGAAATAATATAAAATTTGGTATAAAATAGTGTTAAGGATGGGTGATATGATTATTGTCTATACTAGATTAGGAAACACTTATTTATGTATTGTGGGGATTAATTTGCAATATAATTCACATCAAGAACCTATTAGGGGAGATTAGATGGAAGTAATTTACGGATAAATTTCAAATTAATGATTAAATTCATATATAAACCGCAATAATCATATCAGATTGCGCGAGGATATATGATATTGATTGCTCTTGAGGTCAATGATGTGTCAGTTTTGATCACCAATGATACATTGTAAACATGATGGTAATAATTTTTGCAATTAATTAATGTTATTGAAAAAATAAAAAAAATAAAGGCTTACATACATATTTTCTTGCAGCACACTGTGACACATTTTTTCTCTCAAAAATGGGATACTACTATATATTATCATCAAATGCATGCATGCATGCAGTAGTATACTGTGACACATGATTATTGTAGCTAGCTAGACCAGGACTAACTAGTTATCATTGCAAGAACAAAGCAAAGGGGAATAATGAAACCCCATGCATCAATAAGCTCCGGCTTATTTAATAAATTAATGTTGGTGCTTGTGAGCATTTTTATAAGTAAACTTGCCAGCATTTGATGAACACTGCCATTGAAATTTTTGTTTAATCAAACATCCATTAAATGACCTATGGAGTAAACACCGTTAAATTCAAAATGATAATTCTAAAATGAATATAACTCTAAACTACAATATATGATGTTGAGTAATAAAAATGGATATTAACTCTAAACTACAATATATGATGTTGAGTAATAAAAATGGATATTTTTTCTAACTATGATCATGTCAACATTGAAGAGAATAATAAGAATAAGAATAAAACATTTTGTTGATGCAAGTACGTTAAAATAGTCTTGGAACAATATTATCGATAATCTAAAATGAATTGATTGAGTTGAGTCGCGGATTATGTCGTTCTCTTTAAGACGTTTCGCGACTCTACCCAAATTTGTGCAAGCAAACACAGTCCCGTCGTTTTCAGGATAAAACAGCCCAAAATTTATTTCTCTATTTCGGAGCTTCACTACACTGATGAAGACCAGAATGTTATACTTGAAAAAATTTTGTTGCTCGAAAAAATGAAAAATAACTTAGAATTGTAGAGAAAGTTTTTTCTTAATGAGATGAGTTTTTAGATTGTTGTGTAGAAATTGAGAACTAAGACCCTCAATTTATAGGATTTAGAAATCGTGTAACTGTTATTTAAACTATTTTAATTATTATTATATGATATTAGATACCTTAGATAATGTGTTGATTTTTTAATGATTTTATGTTATTAAAATATTCTATTATAATATATAATTTAATTATTATAACACGTTTTAGCTATTACATTTTCCTTTTGTTTAAAGTTTTACAAATATTTTTGTCTAATTTGATAAAAAATTATCAATATTTAAATTAAGATATTAAAATTAAAGCAAAACATAATTTTAATTAGAATATTAAAATAATATTTTTTAATAATATAAGTTATAAAAATATCAATTAATTAATACATTAACTTGTATACCATACACCCTTCTTTTCCAAATTATGTCATGTACAGAGTTTCTTTTACCCGTTTCTTACTTGTGAAGAGTTCATGTAGTGGCTACTGGCTAACTAGCTACCCAGCCTCTTTTGCCCAACTTTCACTTGGGATAAATTAATGTAAGCTGCAAAAAAAGTGAAGAACAAACTTGTGAAACAATAAAAATAACATTTAAAACATACCAGTTTTTGTATTCACTTCACTTAATTTTACTATTTAAAAAATATGATATATTATTTTAAACATTATATAATTCGATATCGTTTAAATATAACTACCATCATTTAGACATATTTAATATTGAAAATGAATATTATTTAATATTATTTAGATACTATTTTTATTACTATAAAATTTAATAGTACTATTTTTTAACAAAAACAAAAATAATACATTTAAATTATAAACATAAAAATAATTTTTTTATGTTTATATCATATATTTTTACTATTAAAAATAAAATCCGACAAATCATTTTATTTTAAATATTATTTAATTAGATATCGTTCAAATTAAATTACTATCATTTAAATATGTTAAACTTTATTCAATTGTATCAAGTATCAAGTTTAATGTTATTGAGATGTTATTTTTTGTTATAAGTTTTAGATATGTTATTTTTACTATGAATTATATTTTTAGTCCACTAATTTTGTCGGTTAACACTTTGTTTTCTTAACAAATTTTTTATAACTTTTGGTCTACTTAATTTTTAAATTTAACATATTTAATTCAAATTTAAAAATTAGACTAAAAATATAATTCATTGTAAAAGTAATAAATTCAGTGAGTAAAAAAATATATCTAACCTTATTTTTTATAATTTTTCTATTATTTTTAGGTTGAAGTATATCCTTGGTCAATTGATTTTATCAATTTAATTTCTTATCAATTTTTTTTGTATTATTTAGTCTATTATTTTTTATAATTAACATATTTAATTTAAATTTAAAAATTAGATAAAATCATAGATTAGAATTAACTTGGTCAAAAACTCGTTTTTTAATTATATAATATTTTTATTTTTAAAGTTTATCAATTTAATTTATTATCTTTGAATTTGAATTGAAATTATTAAATATGAAAACTAAGCTTATTAATTTTTTTATTAAATAATTAAAGTATTAAAAATGATAAAGTTATTTTATATAATTTTCTAAAAAGGTTTTACTAAAACTGTTATAATGTGAAATAGGTACGTTTAAATAAAATAACAGAGAAGGTAAAAATAATAAAAATTGAATTTAATGAAAAATTTATCAACTAATTTATTTGAATAATAAATTAAAAAATAAATAAAAAAATTATAGCGTTAAAATGATGCACAGTTAAAAAAATGAGGAGGAAAAATAAAAATAAATAAATAAATGATAACACTTATAAGTGAAAATATATATAATATTTTAATGTATTTTTATAGTTGCATGAGGAATAAATACAATATATTTTATTTTATATTAATAATTAAACCAAATATACATAATCCTTTCTTATTACTATTTATATTATTGCTGATTAAAATCTTTATCTATAAATATTTTACATGATTTATAATTTTGGTCGACTTATTAATTTTGTCTGTTATTTCTAGTAGTAATAAACAATAATATCTTTGAATACAGACACCAATCATTATTAAACACTTTTTAAATTGTGTTGTCGGGTAAGAAATTGCAAACTTACATCTGTAAGACATTAAGTAAGATATTAAGGAAAACTTACTTACATCTGTAAAACATTGAGTAAAACTTTACATGATTAGGCAAGACTTTAATTTTTTATTTTATTTTTTCTTGCTAATAATGATTAAGCAAGACTTTATCGATGAGATATTAAGACAGTTATATGTAAACAAAAAAACAAAAAAAAATCATGTTTATTTTTTGCTTTATTGTTTTGTTTTTACTTAAACTCTAAAATACGTTGAAAAAATTTTATATGCACAAATTACATTTTCATAACATTAATTAATTTCGTAATATATTTTATTTTTTTATAAAAATAAATAATTAAAATAAATTTATTAGTGTATGAGTTGATGAGTTATGATATATCTTATAATTTTAATAAGATATCTTTAATATCTATCTAAAATACGAGGGAATTGGATGAACATAGTTCGATTTTAATTGATTTTTAATTAAAATATTAATTAAATTGATATATATTGATTTATTAAATTAAAAATTTAAATTAATTTATAAAATATCAGCCAAAAAAACATTTAACCAATCTATAAATAATAATTATTGTTTAATCAATCATTTCATTAATATATATATATATATATATTATATTTAAGTAGAAAATAACTTTTAAAAATGAGTAAATTATTCATAATAACAAATAATTTAGATTTTTTATTGGTTATATTAATTTTTTTTAAATAAACATAAAACAAGAATAACATAAACTATATTTTTAAATAATATAAAAATTTAATTAAAATTATATGTTTATAAATATATGTGATATATATATTATAATTATATAAATTAAGAAATAAATATATATATATATAAATTATATGTACATCGATTTGATTAAATGTTTGATTGAAAATTTGTTTTTGTATTTTATAAATCAAAACTAACTTATTTTAACTTATAAAATATAAAATTAGGTTTTTTTTCGGATTAATTTTTTATTATTATATCAAATATTTTGATTTATGGATTATTATGTATACTTATTTGAGGTACTATTAATCGATTGTTAGTGAGGTATACTCCTTGCAACATCAGTACCTGTTTAGAGTATACCTCACTAACAATTCGGATACCCACACAGCCACAAAGTACAGTCTAAAGCAAATTCATCGAAGCTGAATGAATCCAATTCATGTTTAATTCAGACCAGGCTGACCAGCGAAGTGACCACCCAAATACTTATTTATACTTTTTTTTCCTATTAATAAAAGCTCTCAAACTTTTACATTATAGTTTTATGTTTTTTTTAATTATTTTAACTTTTAAGAGAATATTATATGAAATAATTGCTTTTATTTTTAATTTTTATTATTTTTTAACAAATGTTTATAAATACTTTCTTTAATTTTGTGCTTACATTGAAAAAAAAATATCTTAGTTATATACAATTATTAAAATATTAATAAATTATAGAAAAAATTATATTTTTAAATTATTTTATTTATATTATTTCATCATTCAGTTTATAATTATTTAATTTTTAAAAAGATATATTAAAAATACATTATTTTTTTAAAAATAATATTTTAATATTTTAATATAAAAATAATATATTTTGTTAATAATTTTTATAAAGTAATAAATTTAAGTAAAAGTAGTTTTTAATTTAAAGAATTATTTGTGTGCGACGGATCAAGATAAACTATTATTCTAAGTACCCATCACATGTGTTAGTTTAAGGTATTATCTAAGGAAGTACATGAGTTACTTGACCTACACGAGGACACAAAGAACACGAGGTACCCGACCCTAGGTACATAACAGTGAGATATTTAACTTGAATAGGAGACAAGAAGACATATATTAAAGGATATATGGATATGACCTCAAAAGTTTAAAATAATTTTATTTTTAATATAATTTTTTTATGATTTATATGTTGAAAATTTAGATATTAAATTATATGATTTAAAAATATATGTATAAAATTTTAGAAATTTGTTTATAAAATGTTTAAATTATTAGGTATCATGGCGCTTCAAACTATTATACGTACAATAACACTATTTTCTTTACTTACTGTTGGTGTATAGAGTCAGGTGCGTGCAAATTCTCAGAAAATGCCACACCGCCTGTTCTCTTGAATCGAGGATCTCTTGCTAATCTTTCATGGATATCTAAATCCAAATTCAACCTAAAGTTTCTCATTTGATCAAATTCAAGATTAAAAAAAATAAGTAAATCACTTTTACTCCCCAATACGCCTTTTTTAGCCCAGTGTTTTGGGTTTCTTTCTCACCCTTTAAAGTAAAAACATTATGACGATTTCAAGACTATATCATATCATGACTTGAGCAGCTAAGCTCCTTCTTTGCCTCTTTCCTTTTATCCAAGGCTATACGCGTAGCGTTCACTCCAAAACCCACTACCTCAAATGTCAGGTTTTTTCTTTCTTTTTCCCTTGCCCTCTCTAAAGTTCAGTTACTACTTTCATAGTTTCCTAGGTTTCAAATTCTTAATAAATGTATTTGAGTCCAATGTATGCATTTTGAAGATTAAGGCTAGTTTTGTTTTCAAATGGGTCTTCTTCTATTTGCTTGAAATTTATAATGTGATTTAGATCCTTGGTTTTGTATCTCGTTATGGTGTTTTAGTCCCAGATCTGAGATTCTGTTTAAGTACTTTCGCTGTTAATTGCTTTGTAGTTTCATCCAACTATTGTATTTCCTTTTCTCCAGTTGTCTTTATACGATACTTAATCAAAGTACATGAGCATCGGGGTTTGCTGAATGATTGAAAATGCCTTTAGCGTTTAAGAAACTTTGTCGTTTAGGGTACAATCCTCTGAGGAGTGGAGTTATCTTTATTTTACGCTTGTATTTTGGGTTTTCGTTCTAGTCTTGTTTTAGGTTGAATGCTATAGATTCCTAAGAATTTTAATCAAGTAGTTGAGAAAACAATTCTCTGTTTAAGCTTTTGGAAAACGGTCAATCTATGATTTATAGGCCAAACATTTGCAATTCAACAAGGTTACTGGGTTTGAACTCAATAGCTTGGATATCATGTTAGAAGATGTTGGAAAAAATGCTCTCCAAGATACTTAAGCTATTACTAACTATACTTTTATAAATCTTTCATCATGTTTATAAATTAAAAATTTACTTTCCACCAATTGAATGAAGCTAAAATTCCTAAATTTATATGGTAAAAGTCCTGCTACAAGTTGACACATGTTTTATGAGCTCCATAAATTACATCACAATTTGAGCAGTGTTTGCATTTTCCTTTAATACAGTTGATGTTCTGTATACTGATTAATTTGTTGTGCCATTGATTCTATGCAGTAGAACTGACACTATGTTGAGGCAAATTCTTAGCAAACTTCCTCGGAAGTTGCCGAAAGACTCACTGGATTCTATGGAGGGTGATTCTGGAAGCAGTACTTCAAGTTTGGGCAGTGGATTTCAATGTACGTTCGGTGGGAGCTCTTTTTCAAGCAAATTAAATGTTGTCAAGAGGGTGTCTTCTGCCGTATTCCCAGCTAGCATTGCTGCTGGGTTGGAGGCCGTGGAGCCTCATTTGTCCTTTAAAGATGTCTCGAATGGGCAGAAGCAAAATTTGTATATTAGTAAGTTGAATTTGTGTTGTGAGGTTACTGATTCTTATGATCCTGTTAAGCAAGATCTTAAACGCGAAACATTGTTAGAGGTTGTTGAATTTGTTTCTTCTGGATCCATAAAGTTTACAGAAACAGCAATTTCTACAACGTTTAAAATGTGTGCAGTCAACCTGTTTAGAGTTTTCCCACCAAAGTATCGTTCTAATTGCTCTGGCATTGAAACAGAAGATGATGAACCAATGTTTGATCCTGCTTGGTCATATTTGCAGATTGTGTATGATCTACTCCTCCATTTTATCAGTAACAATTCACTTGACACAAAGGTGGCGAAGAAATATATTGATCATTGTTTTATTATGAGATTACTCGACCTCTTTGATTCTGAAGATCCAAGGGAAAGAGACTGTTTGAAAACAATTCTGCATAGGATTTATGGAAAGTTCATGGTACATAGGCCATTTATCCGTAAAGCTGTCAGCATTGTCATCTATCGTTTTGTCTTTGAAACAGAACGGCATAATGGCATTGCTGAGCTTTTGGAGGTTTTTGGTAGTATAATAAGTGGCTTTGCAATGCCACTGAAGGAGGAACATAAAGTTTTTCTTTGGAGGGCTCTGATTCCATTACATAAACCAAAATCTGTGGGTGTATATCATCAAAGGCTAACATATTGTGTTGTGCAGTTTATAGATAAAGATCCAAAGTTGGCAAGTTCTATAATAAAGGGGATATTGAAGTACTGGCCAGTAACAAATAGCCAGAAGGAGTTGATGTTTCTGAGTGAGTTGGAAGAGATTTTGGAGATGACTAGCATGGTTGAGCTTCAAAAGATAATGATTCCCTTATTTCGTCGCATCGCATGCTGCCTCAATAGCTCCCATTACCAGGTGACTACTGTTGCAGAAAATAATAAAAAAGAACAAAGATTTTTTTTTTGGTGTTTTCACATTGTTCTTTGGTTAATTTTAGTAGAATACACACTATTAAACTCACACCCATGCACCCTTTATATAGGACGGGCTCGAACACATACTTCAGTGCCCACTTGGAGCTTATGGCATTGTGTTACAAGGCAATTAGCCTGTGGTGGCTCACTTCTCATTTCTACATGCCAATTTTAAATAACGAGCTAAATTTTTTCATTTCAGGTAGCTGAACGAGCACACTTCCTATGGAACAATGAGCATGTTCTCAATCTTATAACGCATAATCGTCAGGTTATTTTGCCACTTGTCTTTTCAGCTTTGGAGTGCAATACTCAGAATCACTGGAACCATGCAGTACTCAACTTAACACTAAACGTGAAAAAGATATTCCATGAGATGGATGAAGAGCTAGTGCTTGCTTGCCAATGTAAGTCAGAGGAGGAAAATTTAAAACTAAAGGCAGCAGCTGAGAAGCGAAGGCTGGCATGGGAACGCCTGGAAACTGTTGCTGGTCTCCAACCTCCATCTGTTAACTTTTTAGTTCCTCTTAAGCCTGCTACATGCTCTGTTGCCTGCTGATTTGCTTACGTAATGGTTTTTCGGAAACAAGTCCATGAATGCAGTAGCTGCAACTGTGCAACGTGGTGTCAGTTCTTTGGATCAACTTTTGGTTTATAAAGGGTGTGTACTAGTTCTTTGTTGTGTTAAAAAGTACCTGACAATCGCTCCACCTCTGAATTAAGAGAGGCTCTTTTTTTTACTTGCAGTTACGTGCATCTACAAGTCTTGTCGAGGGCTGTTTGTTTTTTAGCCAATATTTTAGAAACCACTCTTTGTGCCCTTTAGGACCCTTGAATGCTGAAGCCATCGACTTCCTGGTGTGTAATATGTATAGCCAAAATTGTCTGTATTTTGTGAAGGATGTGATTTCTGTATCATATACTTAGAGAGTCGTGTTTGTTCTACTTGGAGAACGATTAAAGTTTCCTAGTGGAATGAGTGTAGCGGAGGGAATGATAATTTAATGGTATTCATGTTATTGTTTTTGTATTTATTATTTTCTAAAGTTTTTTAGTATTACCTTAAAGGAATTCATATTTTTAAAAAGTTGCATAATAATGAATTTTATTCACAAAACAAGGGAGGATAATTTAGTCATTTTAATATGTTTTTAGTCTCA
Organism: Hippophae tibetana; assembly: GCA_037013495.1. Classification (NCBI taxonomy): domain Eukaryota; kingdom Viridiplantae; phylum Streptophyta; class Magnoliopsida; order Rosales; family Elaeagnaceae; genus Hippophae; species Hippophae tibetana. Next base: position 958,979 of record CM072809.1, on the reverse strand, counting down.
TTTTTCATCTTCTCTTTCTTACACTTCTTCATAAAATTATCTCATTTCTCTTTTTCTACTGAATTCTTAACATTAAAATATAAAATTTTAAATTTTAAATCCTAAATTGCAAAAAAATTTGTTAGTTTTTTTTGTTTTTCTTTTCTTTCTTTTTTATTTTTTTTTATTCTCTCTTCTTAGATTTAGGGATTAGAATTTTGTGTTTAGTATTTATGATTTATGGTTTAAGATTTATAGTATAGTGAAAAGTGAAAGTATATATAATTTTATGTAAATAAATAGGTGTGAAAAAGAAAGAAAAAAATAAAAAGAAAAATAGAGAAGAGGAAAAGATGAAAGAAAATAATAATAAAAATTTAAATGACTGAATTACCTCTTTTGTTCATAAAAAATATTTTTGATTAGATTGTACATTGTTTAAGAATTTTGATAATATATTACTTAAAGAACTCAGACAACAGTAAATATGGAAATAATAATATGGTTAAGAGAGGTACTAGCCCTGAAAAAAGAACAATAATAATAATAATAAATTTAAAATATTAAAGTAATCTCTAATATTTTGTGCACATGTTTTTTTAATCAAAATAAATACATTTTAGATAATTTAAATATTTTTAAAATATGGCACAAGAACTTCTCCAACAATCAATACAAGAATATTAATATAAATACTAATTAATGTTGTTTCACCTAATACATTGACCTTAAAACCATTTAAAAAAGAGAGTTTGTATCATGTATATATTAGACGGAATCTTCAATTTTGTCCAAGTAGCGATGGCAATTTAACCCAATGGGTCAGTGCTTTGCGGGTATCTGGAGTCTCAAACAATTTGGTATGTATCTTGTAATACCATTCCAAATTGGATTGAATCGTAGATCAAGTTAGATTTTATCTGTTTCCCATTACTTTTTTTAGCGTGTTTACATTTTAAGAACTAAAATAGTATTTAAAATGAATTAACAGTTTGAATCAACTTAAACCGATCTATTATCTTAGCATGCAAACCACATAACATAAACATAAATGTGAATATTCAACACTCAAATTTTGTGAAAATTAATAAAAAGTTGAGATAGTAACCATATCAACACCAGAATACGTATCTTAAATAATTCGCATCCTAAAATACTCCACGTAACGTAGCTACATCGTATTAGTTTATCTTCTACAATCCACTTCTTAATATGGTCTACTTGTCTCCATATTTACAACCCTTCTCTCGCACTGTGTCATGGGTCTTAATGGAAATCTTCGGATCATGGATTCTAGAGATCTTATAACTTTTGATTTAATACTAATCTTATAACTTTTGAGATGAATCTCATTGATCATATAATTAAAAAAATTGATAAAAAAGTAATTTTTTATTTTCAAATGCACAATAAATAGAGGGTATTTTTCGATATTTTAAATAAATTGAACAAAAAATAAATAAAAGCAACGTTAAATGCATGAGCCATAATTATTCACAAAACTTCCATCAAACCAGAATCGCCAAGTGCCTCATTGAAGATGAGATCTAAACCATTTTATTTACTGCACAAAATGAGCAAGGTATCAGCTTTTGTTTTTGATTGCTATTTCTTTTCACAATTTTTTTTTTTGTTGAGAACGTAAAAAGTGTGGGATTCATGCTAATGTTAAGCTCCAATTGTAAATTTTTGATCTCTTGATCTAAGTGGTTGGTTATAAAATGACACTAGAGGATGGAAATGAAAGACAAACAGGCTTAGTTCTTTTTTAAAAAAATTATTTAAAATACCAAAAATGCACTCTATTTACTGAGCATTTGAAAATAAAATAAAAAATAAAAAATCACCTTTTAGACTAATTTTTTAAATTATAAGACTAATGGAACTCACTTTAAAAGTTATAGAACTAGAATTTATTAAACCAAAATTTACGGGAACTCTAGAACCCCAGACTGAAATCTTTTTAGGAAAAACTCCACGTCTCCAAGTTTAAACTAGGGGCACTGTCACATGTCAATATCCATAATAGACAAACAGAAAGAGCCTTTGGTGCTATCAAAGGGGAGACATTTGAGCAAGTGATTGAACAGAAGCTTAGTATGTCCTAGTCCAAGTGTTCAACACTAAATCTTGGTCTGTATGCCAATCCTGAAAAGCATTTGAAGATTCTGAACCATATGATTCTAAATTAGTGTCATTTAAACACAACACTTCGATTTCAGAAAAGGTATACGCAGACAATAGAAGTCAACACTGCCGTCAGCAAGATAGAGACACTATTCACAGCATTATTGTCGAGAAAGTCAAGACCTGATATTTTCTTGACGGTTGGTCCTGGTTTTCCAACAACCTAGAATCACCATCACAGGTTGTTAGATATATTGCATTTATATTCAAGACTACGCTTGAGCTAAGAATGCACAACTATAATGCCACAAGTAAAAAAACACAAAAGTCGTGCTCACTGTTTGCCTTAAACTTACCTTATTGCGAACAGAGCAGAATCCACTGAATTGTAGAGTTGCTCCCAACAGAGAATCAATCACACTACCACATAAACCAGCCAGAGCAGCAAGAGGTATTATCAATAGTTGCTTCAAAGCTGCATCATAAGCACATTTTGTAGAGAGAAAACCGAAAATTATAAATGTTAGTCCAATGACACTGCCTGCAGCTGCAGCTGCCAAGAGTCCAGCTTTTGTAACACCACCATTTGTGCCCTTCCGTACAGGCTGCAAGCCATAGGTAAAAAAAAAAAAAAAAACTTAGCATGCACAAATACACAACCAAGCAGCCAACTAATTCCCTGTCTCCCTCAACATTTAAATTTCAGTCCACAGACAAAGGAAGACTATGTTACACTACTTTGTACGACTATTTCAGCTATACTCAAATTTTATTTTAACATTTTTATTTCATTATTTTGTAATATAATTATGTTGTGAATGATGAACCAAAAATGATAGTGTAGCTGTAGTTGTGTTAGCGAGTAGTGTAGAATACAATAATTCATAGACAAACCACGAGATCGGGTCTTAGATAACATGTAAAGGTTGTATATTATCAAATTGATCCCAAAATAACATGATAGCATATACATATGTTATATGTACACTTTGCACATAAACAAGATAGGTACATGTATAGTAGCTATGTACAACTAACATAATATTTTGGGACAAATTTAATTATGGATGTTAGAAATATTTAAAGATTGTATTCTATTTTGTATTGAAATGAATATACATGATGCCTTTATATAGGAATTACAAGTAAACTAGATATGTCTAAACTAACTAAATATAGATATCCCTAAAGTAAATAGATATACATTAATATGTTATTAGATATACATTAACAACCCTCCTCAAACTCAAGGTGTATGTGAGATCAGCTTGAAGTTGTCAACCAAATTACGAGTGCGTCCTTTGGGAAGTGCCTTAGTGAAGATATCTGCAAGTTAATTGTTGGAGAAAACGGAGAAAAGCTTGAGAGCACCATGGACAAGATGAGAGCGAATAAAGTGACAATCAATGTCGATGTGTTTAGTCTGTTCATGGAAGACATCGTTGTGAGCAATATGAATGATACTCTGATTATCACAATAAAAGAGAGTAGCAGAGGATGTGAACACACCCAAATCCTTAAGAAGCCATCGTAGCCAAAGAAGCTCAGATATGGTATCAGTAAGAGTACGATATTCTGCTTCAGTATTAGAGCGGACCACGAATGTTTGTTTCTTACTTTGCCAAGAAATCAAAAAAGAACCAAGAAGAAAGCAATAACCTGTAGTAGACTTGCGATCAGTGGGATCTTCTGCCCAATCAACATCAGAGAATGCACGAAGTACTAAAGGAGAATGAGCTGAGTAGAAAAGGCCATAAAAGATAGTGTCTTTCAAGTATCGTAGAATACGCAAAACAACAGCATAGTGAGTTGATCGTGGAGCAGACAGATACTGGCTTACCTGATGAACAACATAAGAAATGTCTGGACGAGTAACTGTAAGATAAACCAGACTATCAACCAATCGTCTGTAAAGAGAGGGATTAGACAATGGTTGCCCCTCCGATGGTGTGAGATGCGCATTAAGTTCAACTGGAGTGTCAACAGTCTTGCTGTCAGTGAGTCCAGCTTGAGATAAGAGGTCAGATGCATACTTAGCTTGAGTAATATAAAGACCATCTGTGGAACGAGCGATCTCAAGACCCAAGAAGTAGCTGAGATGTCCAAGGTCTTTCATCTCAAACTGGTGACTAAGAAAATCCTTGAGTTCTTGAATACCACTGAGGTCATCACCAATTATGATCATATCATCCACATATAGGAGAAGAAAAATGGTGCCTTTATCATTGCGACGAAGAAATAAGGCAGAATCATAAGGACTGACAGTATAACCCAAGCGAAGGATGGTGGAGCTGAACTTGGCAAACCATGCTCGTGGAGCTTGTTTAAGGCCATAAAGTGCTCGTCGAAGGCGACAAACCTTATTTGTTTCAACAGAAAGACCAAGAGGAGGTTGCATATAGACTTCTTCATGCAGATCCCCATTAAGGAATGCATTTTTGACATCCATCTGAAAAAAGTCCCATTTACTAGCAGTGGCAACAACTAAGAGGATACGAACAGAGGAAATACGGGCAACTGGAGCAAAAGTTGCTTCATAATCAATCTCATACTCTTGTGTAAAACCTTTTGCTACAAGACGAGCCTTGTAGCAATCGATGGACCCATCAAAGCAAGTCTTGATCTTATAGATCCACTTACTACCAACCACAGACTGACCAAGAAGGAGAGTAACCAAATCCCAAGTATTGGTTTTTGGTTAATGCATCAATCTCTTCTTTCATTGCAATCTGCCAAAAAGGGTTAGTAGATGCCTCACGATAGGTGTGAGGCTCATGGAGTGTAGCAAGGGCAGTATAACAATGATAACCAAGTAAATGTGTAGGAATGGATCTTACCCGGGTTGAGTGGCGAGATGGAATGTCTTGTGGAGGATCGTCAGGCGGAGCAAGACCAGGGGACCTATGTTCAAGGTGGAGTAGCTCGTTATCAACCTGTTCTTCTACAACCTACCTACGATAATCATCAAAAATATCTGAAGATTGAATAATGAAGTTCATAGGTGGATTAAGAGTATCTTTAGAAGGAACATGAGACTCATTTAGAAAGATTTCTAAAACATTTGAATTAGTTAGGAAAGAACAAAAGTGAGAAAGTTCAACAAATAAGCGGTGTTCCCAAAAGACAACATTTCGGGAAACACGAAGATGATGTGAGACAGGATCATAACATCGATACCCTTTTTGAGTTTCATCATAACCAAGAAGACAACAAAGTCTAGATCGAGGCTCACGTTTGTTGTGTTCATGAGGCTGAAGAAGAACAAAACAGGCAAATCGGAATGAACGAAGGTAATGATAGTCAAGAGATGACCCAAAAAGGCGCTCATACGGAGTCTGATTATGAATGACAACGCTTGGAATGCGATTAATGGCATGAACAACATGAAGAGCAGCTTCACCCCAAAATAGGGCAGGAACTTTGGCCACGAACAGTGTCAAGAATATGACAAAGTTTTCTTTCAACTCGACCATTTTGTTGAGAGGTTCCTGGATAGGTTAGATGATGTACAGTGCCATAGGAGTGTAACAGAGCTTGAAAAACATTTTGAGTATATTAAAAAGCATTATCAGATCGAAAAGTTTTGATATGTTTGAAGAATTATGTTTCAACCATTTTTGCAAAGTTATTGTATATTGGTAAGATTTCAGAACGAGATTTCAGAACGAGATTTCATTGGAAAGATCCAACTATAACGAGAATAATCATAAAAAAAACAATAAAATATCGAGTTCTACCAATACTAGTAACAGGAGAAGGTCCCCAAATATCAGAATGAATTAACTCAAAAATACTATTAGAGATAGATTTACTATTATTGAAAGGTAAAGCTGGTTGTTTTCCTAACTGACATGAAGTACAATCAAAATTGTCTTTGGACACAGAACCCAATAGATCTTTAGAAGCTAACTGTTGTACCCGAGTGGATGGGGCATGACCAAGACGAGAATGCCAAAGTGCGAGAGAAGATAAGGAAGAAACTACAGCAATTGCAGCAACAACAGAGGCAGGAGCAATAGGTGAAAGATGAAGATTGTTTACGGGAAACATACGCCCGACCCTAGGACCGGTCCCAAGCTCTTGCCCCGTCCTCGAATCCTGCACAATACACCCAGAATAGTAAAAATAAGGCGATATCCTAGTTCAACTAATTGTCCCACAGAGTATAAATTATAGGATAGGTCAGGTACATGGAAAACCCCAAGAACAGAGAGGGTAGAGGTCGAAACAAAACCTAGACTATTCTCATGAATGGTGGAACCATCAGCTATATGAATATTAAGAGGATGTGATGCAGGGTCAAGTTTGGAGAATAAAGATGAGTGAGGTGTCATGTGATTGCAACATGCAAAGTCAAAAAGCCAAGTTTGAGACTTACCGAGCAAAACTGAGAGAGTAGTGGAAAGAAATGCATTATCAACCATTTGAACAGCCTGAGTTATGATCTTATGTAGTTCATTGGAGGAGAGGTTGATAGTGGATCCAGAAGACTGGGACTCTACTGAACTAGAAGACATTTGCGAAGTAGGCTTAGTATTAGCAACAACAACAGTAGATTTGTTGCAACGGTAACAAGTCTCAATGGTATGGCCATGACGCTTGCAATAATTGCAGAACCTTTTATTGCCCTAGTTCCTGTTGAAGTTGATGCAATTCAACTATTAGTTGATATTTCATGGATCCATGAGTAATGGAGTACCTTTTGGCCAACATATCCCATGCTCATTTGGCATCACCAAAGCTTCCCAACAGATTGAAGATAGAGGGAATAGAAGTATTTCGAATCCATGTGAGAATCATGTGGTTGTGACTATCCCATTCAATCATGCGACGAAGAAAAATAGTATCTTCTTCACTTGCTCCTTTAACAGGAATGATAATTGCACTAGTACAATAATGTCAGAATATACGACCCTTAAGAAAACTGCGCATAGCTTGAAACCATGACAAGTAATTCTTGGTCCCTTCCAATATAGTATTGATAGGGCAAGAAACAAAAACATCATTTTTATCCATTTGGAAACACAATATGCAAAAACGGACTGCAAAAACGAGATCTACGCGAAAAATTGAGTAGGGTGAACTTGTATTGCGAAATCACGATCAACGGGCAGTACGGTCAACGGTCAACAAGAAGTCAACGATCATGCCGGTCATGGTCAGCGGGTTATGTGACGTCAGAAGGCGATGATGACGTCAGTCCTAGGCAAGTTACTGATGACGTCACGAGCAGAGCGTGGCGTGCTTGGCCCGTCAGATTCACGCGCGGTTGCTGTTGTCAGCGCGTGTGGAGGCTAATGACTGTGATACGCCCACGGTTATGTAGATCGGGTCGCGGCGATTACATTGGTATCTGCAGATAGGTCATCGGGTTAAGATTCACGGAGGCAGTTAGTTTCAGCGGCGATGCGTGAAAGGACGTGCAAATTGTTTGAGCAGTGCGTGAGGGAGCGTGCGGTGTCTGATGGTTGCGATACTTCCACGGTTGTGTAGATCCGGTCGAGCCGATCACAGTGGTATATGCAGAAAAATTATCGAAATAAGATGCACGACGAAGGCAGTGATTGCAGTGGTTTATGTGGTGCGGGACTCCTTAACAATGACGACTGTAGTCCCGGAACCTAAGGACAACGGCTGAAAGACGTCGGAGGTTCAACGGTGAATGATTACAGCAGCTATTGTGACAACGGAAGCTATAAGGGTTAAGTAACACCAGGAAAGACAAAACTGCTAGAAAGAAAAGAATAATGGCTTTGATACCATGTTAGAAATACTTAAAGATTGTATTCTATTATGTATTGAAATGAATATACATGGTGTCTTTATATAGGAATTACAAGTAAACTAGATATGTCTAAACTAACTAAAAATAGATATTCTTAAAGTAAATAGATATATATTAGCAGATATATATACACATTAATATGTTACTAGATATACATTAACAATGTACAATATATACATGTAATTTGGGGTTCAAATCGACACAATACCGTAAGTGTGTGGGATAAGAAAATGCTCCATATGGGTGAGAAGTAGTCCGGGACATAGGTAGACTATCAAAGCTTTCTAACAAATAATGAGCTTCAATCTAAATGTCCCTGGCTCTAAAAATAGAAGTAACATTGACACTCAAAGGTGAGATAAAATCAGGAGCTCGAAAGGAAATGTTATATATTTTGATCACAATTGGGTACTCTCAAGCTAGAAGAATAGGCACAGAACCGCAAAGGTAAATGGTATCAAAGCAAAACACGTTAAGATTAAGCAAAGCGATGAAAACATTTTGGAATCTATGCACAAAAAGGGCACACACGTGGATTTATTAGCTAATCGTGCAAAGTATAGAAACTGCCTGTAATTAACAAAAAGAATATTGATGTGGCAAGGAGTAATTGAAAGGTGAAACCTTGAAGGTAGTAATGAGTCGAGGTTGAGAATCACTGAGTATGCCAAGTTCAGAAGACCAAGTGTCTCCATTACAACACGAGTAGTGACCGATCACGCCCCCAATCAGAGATGTAACCAGAGCTGAGTCCCTGGAGTCTAAGCACTTGTCTTGCCACTTCGTCACTCTCCATAATATCAAAACCAATATCGTAGCAATCCCACTGTTGGATAACACTTGTATCCTAAACAATATTTAACATCAAATATATTAGAACTTGTTGAAATACAATCCTATTAAAAACTTAAACTATTGTACGAACTTAATTTTATATACTTATCACCTTCTCAACTACACTTACAATTTAATAATTAAAATTACTAAAACTTAAATATATAAGTCTAATAGCATGTTAGAATTTGTCAATTAAACAACTCTTCCAAGGGCATAAACTACTTCTATACACCCAATAATTGTATAAAAAGTACGTTGGCTATGGGTTAAGTTTTTGGCATATTTGAAACAACTCTAACAAAATAAAATAAAAATTGAAAAACTTCATCACCAAATCCTAGACTATTTCAAATTTTAAGAACTGATTATAGAAACCATACCAATTTCGTTGTCCACCTTCCTTGAAATCAGCATCCACGCGACGCTTTTTCTCTTCGCCAAACTTGGTTAGCTTGGACGAAGTGAAGAAGAAAACCAACAACATAGCGCCATACCTTATTAATTTTTTTATAGATAAAAGTGAAAAATAAATTTAGTGAAGTAAAAGACGGGGAAAAAAAGGAAATTTAATTTTGTTTTTATTTTCCAAAAAAATTCCACCAACCAAAGCAGACAATTAAATGAGGAAAAATGGATTAATATATTATCAAAGTAACCGATTAAATCGGAGAAATAAAACAAGAGAAAAAAAATAAAAATAAAGAAGCACCTGTATCCAATTGAAATATGAATAGACATAACAATGAACCCCGCGATTGCTCCGGAGAGGTCCAGCGATTTCCTTTGATAGGCCCTAATCGCGATAAAGGACGATACAAAAACGGCGAGTAACAGCTGAATCATGTAACTTTCCATTTTAATTCTTATGAGCTTTTCAACAGTCTTTGCATTAATTTCCTCAAAACTGCATTAGTTTCTTGAACTCTGACTCGAAAGCATAAAATTTGCAGAGGTGTTTTTCTGTTTTTAACGTAGAAAGCAAACACAATAGTTCTTTAGATTAATTTAATCTTTTTCAATATTTTTATTTCAACATGAAGTATAACAATATAAATAAAATGTTTATATTAAAATAAAATTAATAAAAATAAGTTATATTTTACCTGTATCTTTTCAAAAAACTTTTTAAAATGTTGTTAATTTTATATCAAAATCAAAATTTAAAACTTATATAATTGATAGATAATAAACCTTTAAAAGGTAGTAATGTAATGACACCAAAATCTACTTTTCAATTAGTTGAAACGAAAATTAAAGTTTAATCGGAGTGTATGAGTTTATAAATATAACGTTATTAAAAAAAAGGTTAAATTACGTTCTTAAATTTAAATTTTTAAATTTTATACTTAAATTTTTAAAATTTTATATATAATTTATAACTTAATATTAAAATACATAATTATAGATCAAAATTTAATATCTATATATAAAATTTAAAATATTTTAAAATTAAATTATATAATTTAAAAAATTTAACACGAATCAATATAAAAATTTCAATAAATTTTGAATACCAATATTTAACCTAAAAATAATTTGGCGACCACCAAGATTTTGAATAGAAAAATTGAAACCTGACACATTCGAGCTCCACCCAAGATTTTAGCGAGTACAGACTAATCCTGTTGTCCCACGTTTTGGCTTCTCAGCCTTGTGAACTTCGCTCACCTTATTATTATAAATTATATATATTTTATTACTTTATTTTAAATTAACTTATTTTAATTATTATATTATTATATTTAATTATTTTAAATCAATTTTGATTATTTTAATTACTTTAATTTTATATTTTTATTTATTTTTTTTAAGATTCAATTTAATCTAACTTAATATTTTTCAAAATATATCAAAAAATGACTAAATTATATAAATTTATAACAATAAATTTATTAAAGTAAATTTATTTTAAAAAAGTGATTAATATAAATTATTTATAAAAATAAAATTATCAACATCTCATGAAACCTTTTTAATAAATTGCAAGTACTCTAAAACTTGAGTATTCAATATTTTTTAAATAGAATAATTTAGTAAAGTAAAAAAATGAGTTACTTTAAAAATACAAAATTCGTTTTTTTTCTTTATCAAAACTTTCATGGTCTCTTCTCTCTTTTAAAAAAATCATATTTTTATATGATATTTTTTAAATTAAATATTTTTTATCTTATTATTATAAAAATTTAATATATTTAATTTCATAATTACTAAAATTAAATACTTAATATCATACAATTATTCAAAAAATGATTTTCTAATTCTTTTAAGTGACAACTTCTATACTTACATATCCAATCTAATAATAATACGATTATAATCTAAAAATGATAGAATTAAATTATATTTAATAATAGAACTTTTACCACTTTTTTCTCTTTCTTTTGATCTACTTATGTATTATTTTTCTTTTCTTTTCTTTAACCTTTTAGTTAAGTTATATTCAAAATTGAATATGTATTTAAAAATTATAAAGATGATTTGAACACATAATAAAGTATATATTCATGATTCAAAACAAATCTAGACAGAGCATGGGTTTTAAGTGAGTGCTCTAGTAGTGGTTGTATGTCAAAAATGCAATAAAAATACAATCACATTTTAAAAGTTGGGAATGTGAGGCATATATAAATTTGTATCTAATTTTTGTAGTTATTTAGGTCACTTAAATTTTATATATGTATAATATTATCTAGAAAATGAAATTATTTATAAAAAAATTAAATTAATTATGATATAAAAAATATATATAAAAAAGTGTGCAAAATTTAATAAAATTAACTTTTAACTTAAAAGAATCGTTACATTCAATATTCAATATTCTAATAATAATAATAACAATAATCATATAATAAGGTTGGTGGACGCCTATTTTGACAAATATCAATTACAGTGTAATATTCAGAAAAATATATAGTTGAACACTTTGAGATCTATGTAAAGTAGATTTTTGAAAAAAAAATCTACTTATAATGAATTTAAAATTGATTCGGTGTAAAATCGACGCTATCTATGTTAGACGTAACGTCGGTTGACGTGAACAACCGACGCTACGTCCTATTATTTTAAATTAAAAAATGCATAAAGTAAATACAATTAAAATTATTTTAGGTCATTAATTATTATTTTATTTGACTCTTTAGAATTTAAATTGAATATAAATATATATAAATAGTATAATTTTTCTTTTTTTTAGACAATTAGCTTTTAAAATTATATAATTTTATTTATTTGTTTTGATATTTAAATTTTTATATGTACGTACAATATATGTTTATTTAATTTTGTATATATGTTTTAATTAAATATTATTGAAAAAAAAAAATTTAAATCGCGTGGATAGCATCGGGTCTCCACGTCAATCGACGCTACGTCCAACGTGGATAGCGTCGGTTCGCCACGTCGATCGACGCTATCCACGTAATATATCCGTTCGACTCATTTTTTCTATGCAGAAACCCAAAAATCTTCATTTCTCTTCTCCATTTTCTCCCAAAACCAAGCTCACACTCACCCTCTTTCTCAATTTCCGACCACCATTTACAACGTCGTTTTTTTAGATCTACTATTTTTTTGACCGAAATACTAAAAAAAAATTATGCCCATTTTTTCACTTATTCGCACTTACAAAATACCATTTTCTTCTTATTTCCACCATTTAGTCACTTCATAATATTCTTGTAAGTATTTTTATTAATTTTGTAGCTTATTATTCAGTTTATTTTATTTTTTGTATAAATTTTTGATTTAGGTATGTTTTTTATTTTGCTTGTTATTATATTTGACTTATTTTCTACGGAAATATTATTTGAAATGTTGTGGGTTTGAAGGATTATATATATTTACTATGCGTGGATAAATTTATTTATATATAAATAATTATATTTTATTAAGTAATGAATAGAGAAAAAGTAATATGTTTTTTAAAAAATTTAAGAAATTATATTGGTATCAGAGTTGTACGTGCTATCTCTTGACTCTTAAAAAAATTATAAATATATATTTATAAACTCAATAATTTAAATAATATATATATATATATATATATATATATATATATATTAATAATAATCAAATAATAACTAAAAACTAAGTAGTATTATTATTTTTATTTATATATGCTACTTATGTGTTAAAATGTTAAATATGTTACTATGTTAGCCCCTACTTCTATAGAATGTTATATACGTATAATTAATATTACTTTTTAATTATGATATAGTAACATGTTTAGAAATTAGAATCAACCAAAATGATTGGTTTTTATATATTCATGTTGATGTATAGAAATGAGGTTGTTTGTAACTTTATATTTTCATTGCTTCTTTAGGTACAGATTGATTCCCAACTCTAACCCTATTATCCTTCCAAAAGTTATTTATATATAATAATACTTGAAATATATTCATTGGATATATAATTAATTAATATGTTTAATTAATATCATTAATAGAAAATGGACAAATCTTGGATGTCAAAATGTAGAATTAAGCAAGACTATATTTCTAGAGTTGAAAGTTTCATGGAATTCGCTTGTAGAAATAGTAATACTGAAACTAGTATGATTTGATGTCCATGTGTTAAATGTAAAAATGAACGATTTTATGAATTTGACGAGATTAAGTATCACCTTATCCATAATGGTATTCTTTTGAGCTATAAATGTTGGTATTATCATGGAGAAAATATTGATAATACTAAATGGGAAAAGATAAATAAGAATGTGAGTGGATTACATACATCTTATCATAATGTAAAGACAGAAAATATGTTTCATGTTGTTGAAGATGAATTACGCGAGGATGATCCCGAAACCTTTAAAAAACTTATAGAAGATGTCGAAAAACCGTTGTCCAAAATGCAAAAAATACACTAAAATGTCGCGATTGGTTCATTTGTACAATGTGAAGGCAAAACATGGTTTTCCTCACAAGCGATTCACTGAATTACTAAATATACTAGTCGATATGTTTCCTGAGGGTATTGAATTTCCATCTTCAATGTATGAAGTGAAGAAATCTCTTAGTCGATTTAGCATGGAATATCATAAGATTCACGCTTGTTCAAATGATTGTATTCTTTATAGAAAAGAATATGAGACATCAGATGATTGTTCTATGTGTAAAGAATCGAGATGGAAGCATGGTACAAATGAGACAACACATAAAAAAGGCGTGCCTGCAAAGGTTCTTTGGTACTTTCCTTTGATTCCTCGCTTTCAAATGTTGTTCAATAGTAAAAATACATCAAAGATGTTGACTTGGCATTCGGATAATCGATCTGATGATGAGGTGCTACGTCATCCTTGTGATTCTCTAAATTGGAAAGTAGTAGATAATTTATCTCCTCAATTTTTATTTGATCCGCGCAATCTTCGTCTTGCCATTGTTGGTGATGGAATTAATCCACATAATTCCCTCAGTAGTAGATATAGTTGTTGGCCAGTAATTATGGTAACATACAACATTTCTCCCTGATTGTGTATGAAAAGAAAATTCATGATGTTAACATTATTGATCTTAGTACCGAAACAACCCAGTGTTGATATTGATGTATATTTATAGCCTCTGATAGATGATTTAAAGACATTGTGGAATGATGGTGTAAATGTTTACGATGCATATAAAGAAGAACAATTTAACTTGAAGGGGGTCCTTTTATGGACAATTAATGATTTTCCTACCTATGGAAACTTATCAAGACATGCAACAAAAGGTTACAAGGGATGATCTATATGTAGTGATGGAACTTCTACAACTTATCTTGTTCACGGACGAAAGATGTCTTATAGAAGACATAGAAGATTTTTGCCATTTGGACACAAGTTTAGATACCAAAAGAAACTGTTCGATGGTGAAGAAGATCATGATCATGCAACTTGACCTTTGCGAGGTGTTGAGATATTAAGGCAATTGAATGGTATGACATTCAAACGTTATGGAAAGATGAAAACAAAACTCACTAAGGTAGGGAAATGAAAGAGGTCAACTAATGAAATTGGTGAAAATGAAATAGAGTTTGAACCGACTTACCATAGTTGTTTAAAACAAAAATCAATATTTTGGGAATTACTTTATTGAAAATACCTACACATTCGTCACATCTTAGATCACCATCCATGCCAGGCATGCCACCCACGCAATCTCATTGCGCTCAAACTACATTCAGTATGGGATATAGTCATCCTATTGGTCCTCACTATATGCCAGGAATGCATATACAATCAAGTAGTGGTTCATTTTCTCTGTTGCAATCTACACATTCTTATCATCAATCAAACCACGATGAACGTTTTGATGAGAATGTACATCCAATAGCTACCCCACATGGGACTCCTCTTCTATTTGATGAATCATATGTGGTAAGATTTTAATTTCTGGTGTATATAATCTATTATTTTTAAATTCTTATTATATGTTTTATTTTTTATATATAACACTTCAATTTTTTACAGAATATGAAATGTTTGTTGAAACATCCTTTGTCAACGAACTTTATTACTATTGGAATGGTACAACATTTGAGCGATGATCAGATGATTCATAATCAATATTTGCCTAATCATTGGTGAATAGTAATTGATCAATCATTATTTCATGATTGTCCAATACCTGTGCCTTATGATGCTACCACAGTCCAAGACGCAGTTGGACAGTATGTGGCTTGGCTGTCGATTCAAGTTGTTCTAAATTTTAACGTGTTACTATTTTTTTAACTTAAAAGATAACACTTGTTTACTACTCTATTCTTTTATTATATCTTATATTGTTACTAAAATACATATATAATACTTTTTTTAGTCTATTATACCAGAACTCTTAAATATGGCACATTTAAGTGATACGGAGCAAGTATCTCACGCTAAATCTATGTCTAGTGGCCAATCATCGCGCACTAAGTCATTCAAGAAGAAGCCTTGGAAAAAGTATAGTTATGATTATGCTTTAAACTTGAACAGAAATCTTGACACTTTGATGACTATTGTTGGGAGGGCATCTAGCATAAATGATGGATGAACTGTGCTACTTTCTATAGAAATTTCTGGTGTAGACCTTGGCCAAAATTATATATCGATCGAGTGCATATTATAACTATTTGAATATCAAATAATTAATTTAAATATAATTCAAGTGTGGACAAGGTGAATCCTCAATCTATTTATTTTTCTTTCATTTATGTAGAACATATATAATTATATTTATATTATCTAATTATATATATATAGAGCGTGCTATTATCGACTTCAATATAATCACTCATCACATTTAGCAATGTTCTATGATTCTTCATATGTCAATCAATATCAAGAGAAGGATGTTAGCATAAGAGCTAAACAATTATGTGATAAGACATTAACGCTTAACAAAAATAAAAAGTTGATAATCCATTGGCCATTAAGGTTTGAACAAGGCCAAGATCATTGGATGTTGATAATCATTGATCTGTTCAATAACCATGCTTGGTACTGTGACTCAGCTTCCATAGAACTGAGTAAAAATACAAAAACAGTTGTTAAAATGTAAGAGTTATAGTTACATATTAGTTTATTCTATTATTTTTTGTAATATTTAATAAAAATTAACTATTTTAAACCTTGATAGGGCATGAAAGTTGTGGAACAAGTTTAAGGGCATTGCCCTTAAAAAATCTCATAAGTTTATATGGACAAAAGTTATGGTATGTACAAGCCAATATTAATAATTTTATTAATTTTACAATTGAATAATAAAAATGTTCGAATATGAAAAATCATGTACACTTGTTTTTTGTAGGTTTCACAACAAAATAATGGAGTTATGTGTGGTTATTATGTCATGAAGTTAATAAGCGAAATCATCACAAATATCAAAATTCCAATTGATGATGTGGTAATGTCTTTTACCCATATATATAAAAGTTTTTAACATATTTGAGTCATTTTTTGTAAATAAATGAAATTACATTCTTATTTTGATTTTAAATACATGTAGTTCTTTGGTTGGAACAAGACGGGTTACGACCAGCAAATTTTTGATGATTTACGAGAAGAATGGACATAACACATGGTTCAAATTATATCATCACAAGAAGAATCAGGAGAAGATTCTGATGATCTTGAATAGTATATGACAACATAACGGTAATTTTTTTAATGATTTAATTTCTCTATTCCTGTGTCTGAAGTCCTTTGTTTGATGGATGATTATATGCTCATGTATTTAGGGGAATGCATTATTTTATGGACCTATTTTTGGCCCAAATTAAATCTCTCTAAACTACTTTCCTTATGACAACAATTAACACTTTATTAATCATTTGTCTATAAATATGAAGTTATCTAGAATCTCTGTATTTTTAATGCTATAATGAGCTCTAAATATGAAATCAGGTGTAACTCCGATTTTTTCTTAGTTTGTATGAGTTATGATGCCCATTAACGTATTTCATACGTTTAAGGGCACCAAAACTCACACAAAACAAGTAAAAAATCGAAGTTACACTTGATTTCATATTTATGGCTCATTATAGTATTAAAAATACTAATAAAGATTCTAGATAACTTCGTATTTGTAGTAATGTACGTCCATTAAGTATAAAAAATATTATGTTAAAAGTTTTATTTAGTGATTTGATAAGCTTTGAGTTTTATCATGAACTATATATATGATTTAAATAACATTAATAGTGTTTGGAAGCTCTCGACGAAAAGTTTGATGATGATTGATTCGCTCACAGATAAGCTATAGTCTCCAAACAATGACATTTTAGCAGCAGACAATCTTCACCCCTGTCGCCACCCTTGAATCTATTGTTTGAAGACTCATCAGCAAACCGAGTAGTACCAAACTTCATTTATTGTGAGCTTTCCAATATTATCAATATTACTGTAATATGATGCATCGTTCAAAAGTTTTCACCGAATGAAATGTCTGTGTCCCATTTTACAAAACTTATTGTTGAATTTAGAATAAATACTTTTAAAAATTAAATATATTAATTATTTTACTTTAAATTAATATATATACATTTTACATACTTTAATTCTTAAATTAATCATTAATATTATTATTATTAAAAAAATTAATTATTTTAAAAATATTAAATATTACTTGTTCATTGTGTACTCTCTTATAAGCTTTTTTTTTATATCAATGAATATGCTTTTGGATGCTAAAAATGAACCACTAAATATGAAAAGAATTTCATCGTTCTTCCTTATATTTAGTACAATAAAATGTGTCAAAAAGTATAAATTTGTTTACTTTTACTATTACATCTTCTATCATAGTTTAAAGTCGCTTTTGTTTAACATTTTCAAAAATACTCCATATTTACCGATCATTCTTTTGCTCATAAGATTTATTTCAATTTTTTTCACTAAAAAAATAAAATAAAAACTAAAATTAATATGATTAAAATTTTAAAAGTATAACAATAAAATAATTAAAATACATCAATTTTTTTAAAATAAATAATATATTTAATTTATAAAAATAAAATGATTAAAATATTATATTTATAATTGTGTATTAGTTTAAAGCTAGAAATTAAACTATTCAACCATTCCAAGCCAATATAATAATCCGAATCTACACTACATTGGAAAAAAATACATGACAAATTTATTCATACTTTTTACCAAAAAAAATGCTAATAATATTTTTTGCTAAGAAAAAATTATAAAATCATAAAATCATAGGCACCCTCCACAAAAAATGATGAAAAGGCAAATACGACATGGTAGTGTTCTTTGAGAATAAAGAAAAGACATTTTGGAAAGAAAAACAAAAGTCATTATTACAAGTTTGCAATATAATTGAAATACTATGGCATATTATAATTAGATAAACAGATAAATCTACAGAGTTAAATTCAATCAGATTATATCATGTCAGCTGCTGTGTAATATATTTGTAAAGAGAAGTGTTAAAGATATATACATTTGTATATATGGATATTTATATTAATTGAAATGTGATATATAATAAAATAATTTTAAAAAGTAGAAATATTATTTATTTTTAAATATAATTTAACCATGCCATACACCTTTATTCGATAGTTAGTTATATTTTTTTTTATTGTTTATAAATAATGTTTTAGCATTAATGTTTCATATTTTGGCAATATTACCGTCCACTTTCTTTTCTATTTTTGTTATGTTTACGATCAAGAACAATTTTTATTTGCCTATATTAATAAAATATCTCAAAGTCATAACACACCCTTATCATTATTTAAAATTGAGAAGCACCTGAATAATTTCGAAACATAAGTATCTTTGAAACCAATTGCAAACTGATAAATATGAAAGCAAGCCTTATTATTTTTACAAACAACTTGTAATTTGCAACAATATGTTGACGAATAAGTCTAATTATTACAGATTTATAATATATTTGAAATAATATGTTAAAGTGTGATTATATAGTATGGGTTCATAAAATTAGAAATTATGTTATTTTATTGTGTTTGTAATATATTTATAATATATATTTGTGCTTTAAGTGTATACTTAAAGTCGATAATATGTAATCTCTTAGTAAAATATAAGTACAAAAATATTAATATAATTTTGAATGATAAAATATAAATTACAAAATTATAAAAGAATATAAATAGAAAAAGTAAAAAATAAATACCTATTCTCATTTTTCATACTATTTTTTTAAGATGCATTTGTTCTCTCGATGTGAGTGTTAGATAATCATAGACGTTTATCTCTTAGAATAAAACAGTATATAAGCAACAAATATACAACAATGTAATTGGTTTGATGAATTAAAAATGTGTTTAAATTCCATCACATTAAACATAGCTCTAGAAGAAGTATAAGAAAATTCTTCAATAAGAAAAAAAAATTAAGAGCTCTCATTTTTTCAAAATTTAAGATCTAATTTTTTATGTTAATTTTACAAATATTTAAAAATCAATCTATAATCATCCATATTATGACCTTTCATTTCCTATAATCATTTATGTCATAATATAGACATGAACCATTTATGTCATAATAAAGACATTAACGATAGTAATCATTTTTGTTATAATATAGACATATATAAATGCCATAATATCATCTTGTCATTGTTGGAAAATTACGCAAATTTCCGATAAGCCAGATTTATGAGAAAGCAAGAATAGAAAAATAACACACAAATTTGATAACGGAGTTCGGCCAATCTTGCTTACGTCTCCGGACCTGCTGCAGATCTTTTTACTGAAAGGGGAGAAATTACACAAGGTGTTTACAACACTCACAACTCACAACCCAATTACACCCAAGAAAATTACTCTCAATTTTCTCTCACAAAAGCTTTTCTCTCTAAGCTTTTCTCTCAATTGGAATGAACACTTTGGATGGTAAATTCATTACAATTACACATCTATTTATAGGAAAATTCACTACTTGAATTACTCCTTAAATTAATGGTTCCTTGAATTGCTCCTTGAATTAAGCTTCATGTTTTACTCCTTGTTTTGTTTCATGTTTTGCTCCATGTTTTGCTCCATGTTTTACTCCATGTTTTGCTCCTTAATTTAAGGAGCTTTATGATAATCTCCAACAATCTCCCACTTGAAGACTGATTTCAATCTGTCTTCACACCTCGATCAATGCAGCAGCTTTTCTAGTTTTTATTACTCTAGCAGACCAACTGAAGTTGAGCACAACTTCAGTTTGTCAATAGTCACCACCTTTGTTAACATATCTGCTGGATTTTTGCTTCCTTGAATCTTCTCCAGTATTAACACATCATCTTCCAATAGAGATCTGATGAAGTGATAACGAAGTCCAATATGCTTTGTTCTAGAATGAAATGCTGAATTCTTGGCCAAGTGTATTGCACTTTGACTATCACTATGCAGAACATTCTTCTCTTGTTTGAATCCCAGCTCAATTAACAAACCTTGAAGCCATATCATCTCTTTACTAGCTTCAGTTACTGCTACATACTCAGCCTCTGTAGTGGATAGAGTGACAATTTTCTGTATTTGTGACATCCAACTAACAGCTGTAGTTCCAACAGTAAATATATAACCGGTGGTGCTTCTTCGGTGATCAACTTCACCTCCAAAGTCTGCGTCTACGTACCCTTGTACTTTTAACTCTCCTTTACTAAAGTACAAGCACTTTTCTGTGGTGCCTCGCAGATACCTCAAAATCCACTTTACTGCTTCCCAATGAGTTTTCCCTGGATTTGACATAAATCTGCTAACAACTCCCACTGCATGGCCAATGTCTGGTCTCGTACAGACCATTGCGTACATCAAACTTCCAATGGCTGAGGCATAAGGAACCTTAACCATGAATTCTCTCTCTTCCTCTGTCTGAGGGGACTGATCCTTGGATAGGCGAAAATGACTGGCCAAGGGTGTGCTAACTGGCTTGGCATCGCCCATGTTGAATCTTTGCAAAACACGATTGATGTACTCTGCCTGAGATAACTGCAAGGATCCTTTCTTCTTATTTCTTGTGATTTGCATTCCAAGAATCTTCTTTGCTGGACCCAAGTCTTTCATGTCAAATTCCTTTGACAATTGCTGCTTCAACCTTTTAATATCATCCATATCTGAACCTGCTACTAACATATCATCAACATATAGTAGTAAAATGATATAACTGGACCTATATCTCTTGAAGTAGCAGCAATGATCAGCATTGCACTTCTGGAAACCTTTCTTGTGCATGAAGCTGTCAAACTTTCTGTACCATTGTCTCGGGGCTTGTTTCAGGCCATACAAACTCTTCTTAAGTCTGCACACCATGTTCTTCTTCCCTCTTTCTGAGAAACCTTCTGGCTGGTACATGTATATCTCTTCATCTAAATCTCCATGAAGGAATGCAGTCTTCACATCCAACTGTTCAAGATGAAGATCTTCAATGGCTACAATACTCAATACTGATCTGATAGTATTAAGCTTCACAACAGGAGCGAAAATGTCAGTGTAGTCAACTCCTTCCTTCTGTTGAAACCCTTTGACAACTAGGCGGGCTTTGTATCTTTTGGAACCATCATGCTCCTCTTTCACCCGGTACACCCATTTGTTGTGAAGTGCCTTCTTTCCCATAGGTAACTCAGCTAGTTCCCATGTCTGGTTGGAGATGAGAGATTTCATTTCTTCTTTCATAGCAAGCTCCCACTTGTTGGAATCTCGAGTCTGACAAGCTTCATCATAGCATTCAGGCTCCCCTCCATCAGTCAGCAACATATAGTTCATGTATCTCCTGTTAGGCACATGAGGTCGAGAAGACCTTCTCAATACAGGAGTTGGAGTAAGAAGTTGTGGTGTGTCGGAATGCTGTGTACTGTTTTGTCCAACAAGTTCCTCTGGCTGAGGACTTGTTATAATTGGTTCTGTTGCGGAAGTATCTGGGACATCATCTGCATCTGCAAATACTGACTCATTCTGCTCTGAGTCAGAGGTGTCTATTTTATGCATGTCCTTATACATCACCATTTCGTTGAAAATCACATCTCTGCTACGGATAACTTTCTTCTTTTCGTCATCCCAAATGCGGTAGCCAAACTCATCCTCACCATAGCCAATGAATGTGCATTTCTTGGATTTGGGATCAAGCTTATTCCTGCCTTGATCACTGATATGCACAAATGCTACACAACCGAAAACTTTTAGATGTGATAGTTTCACCTCTTTTCCGCTCCATACCTCCTCTGGTATTCTATGCTCCAATGGAACAGATGGGCCTCGGTTGATCAAGTAAGCTGCCGTGTTGACTGCTTCTGCCCAGAACTGCTTCGGTAGACCTGACTGTATACGAATGCTTCTAGCTCTTTCTGTCAATGTTCGGTTCATACGCTCAGCTACACCATTGTGTTGAGGCGTGCCTGGAACAGTTCTTTCCATTCTGATCCCGTGCTCATAGCAGAAGTTTTTGAATATGGTGTCTTCATATTCACCACCATTATCGGTTCTGAGCTTTTTGATCTTTAAACCCGTCTCATTTTCCACCATAGCTTTCCATCTTCTGAAAGCCTCAAATACTTCAGACTTATGCTTTAGAAAGTAAACCCATACCTTCCGAGAGTGATCATCGATGAAAGTCATGAAGTAGCATTTCCCACCAATAGATGAGACGGTCGTTGGTCCCCAAACATCAGAGTGAATAAGCTCTAGCCTTTCCTTCTTTGGGATTCTGCAACTTGTCTGAAAGCTGACTCTCTTTTGCTTTCCAAGTATGCAATCTTCGCACATGTCTATCTCCGTAGACTGTAGACCTGGAAGTTTTCCCTTTGAATGCATAATCTTCATCCCTTTTTCACTCATATGGCCTAGTCTCTGGTGCCACAGGTTTGGTGTTTCATTGCCTGCTGCAACTGTAATTGAACAACGTGCCTCTGTTGTCATGTAAAGAGTGCCACTTTTCTTGCCTCGAGCAACTGTCATTGCACCCTTTGAAATCTTCCAATCATCACCATGGAAGATCGTAGTGTAGCCTTCACTGGCCAACTGCCCGACTGAGATTAAGTTCCTTCTGAGATCGGGAATATGCCTGACATCCTTCAGCTCCCAAACAGATCCGTTCAACTTAATCTTCACTACACCTTTGCCAATAATAGCACATGGTTGATCATCACCAAGATATACCTTTCCAAGGTTTCCGGGGACATATTTCTCGAAGAATTCTTTTTGTGAAGTAGCATGGAACGATGCTCCAGAGTCTAACACCCAAGATTCTTCCTTGCTCTCCAAAGAGCATATCAATGCATCGTCTCCTCCTGAGGTGAAAGTAACATTTGCCTCTGCCTTCACTTGTTTGTCCTTCGGTGCACTTTTGCACTGATTTTTGTAGTGCCCGGTTCTTCCACAATTCCAACACTCGATGGTCTTCGAGCTATGGGAATTATTAGGATTCCTGGATTTGGACCTCCTGTCCTTTGATCTACCTCGGTAGTCTGTTCTGCCACGTCCATTCCCTTTGGTTGAATTTCTTCCTCTTGACTCTGTATGCAAAACTGAAGAAGTTGAAGATTCACCTACCTCTCTACGTCGGATCTCTTCACTGAGAACCAGATCACGAACATCGTCAAATTTTAACTTATTGCTTCCTGACGAGCTACTCACAGCCGTGACAGTAGCATTCCAACTTTCTGGTAAAGAAGACAAAAGTATCAATGCTCGTACTTCTTCATCGAATTCAATTTCCACTGAACTCAACTGGGTTGTGACTGTGTTGAGTTCATTGAGATGTTGAGCTACCGATGCGCCTTCATTCATCCGCAAATTGAACAAACGCCTCATCAAGTGCACTTTGTTTGAGGCTGATGGCTTCTCATACATATTGGAGAGAGCTGCCATAAGACCCGCCGTGGTCTTTTCCTTTGCTATGTTGAAGGCAACATTACGGGATAGCGTCAATCGAATAACTCCGAGGGCTTGTCTGTCTAGAAGATTCCAATCTTCTTCCTTCATAGCTTCTGGTTTCTTCCCTGAGAGAGGTTGATATAGATTTCTTTGATACAGATAATCCTCTATCTGCATTTTCCAAAACCCAAAATCTGTGCCATCGAATTTCTCGAGTTTCACCCTTCCTTCATCTGCGGCCATTGCTCCCACTAAAATCTGACTTCCTCTGGATCGTTTCTGACTATTTCTGTAAACCACCGTGTATTAGAACACCTACGTCAACGAACAAATATCGTCGACAAAATGTCACTATTCACGTAAATAGTAACCTTGCAGAAAATTGACAGAAATCACCACTAATAGCTCTGATACCAGTTGTTGGGAAATTACGCAAATTTCCGATAAGCCAGATTTATGAGAAAGCAAGAATAGAAAAATAACACACAAATTTGATAACGGAGTTCGGCCAATCTTGCTTACGTCTCCGGACCTGCTGCAGATCTTTTTACTGAAAGGGGAGAAATTACACAAGGTGTTTACAACACTCACAACTCACAACCCAATTACACCCAAGAAAATTACTCTCAATTTTCTCTCACAAAAGCTTTTCTCTCTAAGCTTTTCTCTCAATTGGAATGAACACTTTGGATGGTAAATTCATTACAATTACACATCTATTTATAGGAAAATTCACTCCTTGAATTACTCCTTAAATTAATGGTTCCTTGAATTGCTCCTTGAATTAAGCTCCATGTTTTACTCCTTGTTTTGTTTCATGTTTTGCTCCATGTTTTGCTCCATGTTTTACTCCATGTTTTGCTCCTTAATTTAAGGAGCTTTATGATAATCTCCAACAGTCATAACACTTATATATGTTTTGTAAATATTTTGTCATAATGTATACATAAATAAAAAAAATGAACATAATTGTTATAAAAGTAATTAAAGATCTATGTGTCAATGGAGAATTAAAACATATTTTTCTATGTTAACGAGTGATCTTTGAGTATTAAAATACTTTATTAAGAGTATTTCATTTATATTAGTGCCTCAAAATGACACATCTTTGTATGTATCCATTATATACTCCATTTTTAACATAATCTTCTTCTTCTTTGAACTGGTTGGTCTTTGTATATGAAAGGCTTAATTGAGATGATAAACTTTGAACATTCTATTCAAAATATGATTCAATTTTAAATATACTGTTTTAAACTCTTTAAGTTTTGAAACCATAACTCTCTTAGTTTTGAATGCTCCTAGTTTTTAATGCCATATTTTAAACATATATTAATATATTTTTCAATTTTAAATACATAATTTAAACACATTATTTGTATCCTGATTTTGAACAACTTATTTTCATGAAGTTTTAATTTGTTTTCTACTTATACAGAATATCCTATTTTGAACACATATTAGGCATAGGGTATGGCATGTGGTGTGGTGGGTAGTGTTGAATAAAATGTTAGAAAGGGATTAAGAAGGATGAAGTGTTATTTTTCTCCGGTCTAAACTACGAGTCTGTTCATTTGTGTACTCTCCCCATTTTTTTTTAGGAAATATTTGTTAAAAGTATATTAGAATAAAAATGAAGGGTTGGTACTTTGGATTTTGGACTACCATGATTTTTTACTTTGTCATCTTATATCATCACATTTTTAACTAAAATTTTTTAGATACAAAAACTTTAGTAATTAATACATTTTTAGTTAAATTAAATAAATTATTTTAAGTATTTGAGATTCTTTTATAAAATTAATAACGCTCAATCCATTTTAAAGAGTTACTTTTATCAATCCACGTTTATAACATTTTTACAAATAATATTTTTTAAACTTCATTATCATCCACCCAAAAAATATAAAATAAAAACTATAACTCAGCTTAAGAGATCACTTAAAATAATTAAAAAAAAATTATTTGTAAAAAGACTTAGCAAAAAATGTTATAAGTATGTCTAGATAAAAATACTCATTTAAAATAAATGAATTCATAATAATTTTATAAAAAAATTTAATTTTTCTTTTAATTTAGCTTGAAAGATACCAACCACTAAAATTTGATTATTTGAAATATCATATTTAAAATTTAGATAAGGTTGTCAAATTTTTTTGATGAGTCAAATCTTTACGAGATTATCTGATTGAAAGTAAGAATGAAGACAATAAAATGAAAAACAAAAAATAAAAATAGGGATCCATATTTTATAACATAACGTGGAACAACACGGAAATCATATTTATTTTTTGTCCTGTTTCTCAAAATTATATATAATATTACAAAAAATATATAAAAATTTAATATTTTAAATTTTTTATAAATTTAATTATATTTATAATTAAACTAATAATATGTAATACATTATATATTTTATATTTCTTTATTTTTTATTCTATTAAAACTTCAATAATTTTTCTTTTATAAAAATTATTCATAACATTTATTTAAATTCTAAAACTCTAAAAGCTTATAATTATTTTATAATTTATTATTATTATTATTTTAAATTAGTTTATAAAAAAATATTATTAATGTTGTTTTAAATTAGTTTATAAAAAAATATTATTAATGTTGTTTAATATAAAATAATTATGTATTTCTTGTTACATATATTTTGTTTTTATTTATTTCGCATAAATATCATTTATTTTTATTATTTATTGATTTAAAATTTCAATTTTTTTAATATAAAATATTTATTATTAACTTATTATTTTTATAAATTTTTATTTATAATAAAAAATTTAAATTTTAAAAATAAAAATAATATTTAAAATATTAATTTAACCTCGTTACCTATACGGAGGTCTCTGTTTTACGTTAGAAATCTACAATATATTTCTGTAAAATATTGAAGTAAATATAATCATTAAATTGTAAATTATGGATATGGAATGGGGAGAAGGTCTTTGGCACACCCAAACCTTAAATTTTGGTGATTAAGGTACTCTAAAAGTAACAAATCTAAAAATAAAAATATTTTATATTGATTAATAATGACATTAATGTAATATTTTTTAAATAAGCATATATATTGTTATCATTGCTAGTAATGATTATTATAATATCAAAATTAAAAATATATTAATATTATTTTTTATATACATATAGCTATATATAAAATATACTTTTAATATAAAATACACTTTTAATGATATAATACATAATATTTAAAATAATTATTTTGGATTTTATTTATTATTATCTTTATATTTTTTTATTTTACTTGTAAACATGTATTAACTAATTAAAATATGAAAATTAATGTCAATATTTTAAATAAAATAGTAGAATAATTATTATATTAAGTAAACTAAATATATTTTTGAATAAATATTAAAAAATAAAAAAAAATGTGATTAAAATGTGAGAAAACTACTACATATTCGTAACCAACTATTATTACTCAAATATATCAAAAATTATTTTTTTATTTTAAATAACTATTTTTTTATATGATTATTAATATAATTGTTTTTACTCACACCACACTTGTTAATTTTTATAATTATATAACTCATATTACAAGTAAACTTTACAAAATTTATATTGGATAAATCAATTATTTTTTTTATTTTAAATAGTTATTATTTACATATATTATGATTTAAAAGAATATAATTCAAAATAATCGAGTTAATAATTACATTATCGTTCTACGTTTGGGTGGCTTTAAGGGAAAAAAATGATATGGCACGAATTTTTCAAAGAACTCTCTAACTTATCTCGATCAAGAGATTTTTAATCGAAGAAAGCATGGTAAGAAGGTAAACAAATTTGTATGGTTCCTTTTAATTATTTAATTTCAAAAACTAAGCAATGTGAACATAATATGATTAATTGTTATTGTTTCATTATAAATTTTTTAAGAAAAATATAGATTTCATTAATCTAAATCAAAGATAAATTAATTAAAAATGAGTGACACTATTGTCGGTGCCCCCAAAAAATATAATAAGAACATTGAGTTTACTTTTAAAAAACTTTTAGTCGTAGTTATTAATTAATTTGACAACATAATGTCTTGCTCTAAATAACAATTCCTTAAATTATTAAATTGTTTTAGTTTTAGCCCTTTCTATTCGAAAAATAACAATTTCTTTAAATGATGTGACATAATCAATATGTAGGACATAAGCATGTTTTTAACATTGCTGAGAACTTTTAATACATGTATAATTTTTCAGTTAATTAGTTGTTCAAATTAAACTTCAACGTATAATTACTTTACTTATTCTAATATGTTCATTTTCTGAACTGTATTAATATATACATATATAAAAAAAAAATCAAATTTAGATACTAAAAATATATTAAATCTACCGTAGGATACTTCCATAAATAGAAATAAGAAAAAAAGAAAGGTAATTAAGAGTTAAATTTAAATGGAATCGATAATATATGAATGAATTCAAGATTACGAGGATATGTATTTTAAGAGTATCTAATTTTCAATACTCATTGAAAAAAATTTCCTACACACATACAATCTCAGATAATTATATGCAAAAAAATTAATTTAAAAAAAATAATATTTATATATTTATACACTCACGTACATCAAAATAAATATACTATTTATTACTATAATTCAAAAAAATAAAATAATTATTTTAACAATATTTATCCGGCCATAATTCGTACGTTTATTTTTTATTCAATTGATTCGTACGTTTATTTAACACTTATTTTGAACATCTATAATATTTTTATCAAATTGAATACGAAGGAAGAAATGATTTTTTTTTCCCTTGAGGAGTATAACGAAATGATTTCTTACAGGAAATTGAATTGCCTTCTTTGTATCCAACAACAATATCATCAGAGGAGTTAATATTTATTATTATTTTTTATTAAATCTTAAATATTTAAATTAAAAAAACCGATATATTAATATTAAATTGTATTCACATTAAATACTACATCATCACCTATTAATAATTTTTCATCAACAAAGTTAATTCAAATAATGAACGAGTGCATTTAAGAGCACATGGTTAGTTAGAGCAAGTTTGTCACAGCTGGCATTATCTCTCTCTCTCACCTAATGGACAGCTGGTTAATTGTGACCTGCATTTTTTACTTGTGAATTCAGAAGAGTCTGTTTACCGAATGCCCAGTACTAGTAATGCTGATCGACCTGAGGGTAAAACCGTGGTAATATGCATGGCGCATTATAAAGGTGACCCATCATTTGAGCCCAAGCCTATTTGAAATTATGTTGTCCTATTTTTTTTTTACCATATACATCATTTTATTCCATTGATTTTAGAGGGAAACTTCATTTGAGCTCATCCACTTCTCCGAGGCATCATCTTTTTCTTCTTCTATGTCTAATTTATGCATTAGAAAGGGTGTCTTTTTGGGCACTGACCCGTTTTCTATCTTATAGATCTGCTAATTTATAATTGATTATTCTAACTAAATGTAATCAAATAACATGATCAATAGATTTTAATTAAAAAATATGAACTGATATATTAAATTAGATCGATAAATTTATAGTTTGATTGGATTTGGATTTAAAGTTATTTAATAGATTTTATAATTCGTTATATTTAATTCGAATCAAATTATTATTAAATCATAAAAAATACGTATTTTATTTTATAATATGTTATATTTAAATGGATATTATAATTATTTTATATTATTATTTTTATGAATATTTGTAAAAATTTAATAATTGTACCGACATATTTTTTATTTTTTTTAATTGTAACTATAAATAATAATATTTATTACAAAAATATCAATTTAAAACAATTTAAAATTTAAATTTACATATATCGTATTTTATATATTATAATAATTTATAAATAAATTTTAATATCAATATAAATATAATATTATCGGATACAAAAAAATCCGATCTATTTAGATTCAAATTGATTATATCATCCGATCGAATTTGGGTTTGAAATTTCAAAATCTGTCTTTTTTTATCCGCTGCCTACTTTTAATTCTAAGAATAAGTAATGTTGCCTTCTCAACATCATCGTTACTAAATCACATTAATTATTACTCAATCTAAAAAAATTCCCCGTAACTAATGTACCACTGTATATATCACCTCCACGAAGCAATATAAAACATTGACTGCCATAAAAAAAAAGTCATGCTATTTATATGTATTTTTAAATATAAAAATGATAATATCTAAATATAAAAATAAGTATAAATTTATGTATCTCTAATATATACAGAGGGGTTGATAGCTTTATGTTTATTCGATTGTTTTCTGGTGATTTTTTCTTTCTATTTATTTTATTACATTATTTAGTAATATAAAGTAAAAAAAGAAAATAACATAAAAAATAAGAATATTTTCAAATCTATTACTCTTATATAAAAAATATATTACACTTATATATACAAGAAAGTTGCTCTATAATTACTGTTAGAAATACTTAATGATTGTATTCTATTCTGTGAATAAATGAATATACATGATGCCTTTATATAGGAGTTACAAGTAAATTAGATATGTCTAAAGTAACTAACTAAAGATATACCAGAAATAAAGAGATATACATTAGAGATATACATTAGCATATATATATATATATAAATATATATATATTAATATATTATTAGATATACATTAACAGTCCCCCTCAAACTCAAGGTGGATGTGAGACCAACTTGAGGTTGTCAACCAAATTACGAGTGCGTCCTTTGGGAAGTGCCTTAGTGAAAATATCTGCAAGTTGATCGTTGGAGGAAACAGGAAAAAGCTTGAGAGCACCATGGATAAGATGAGAGCGAATAAAGTGACAATCAATCTCAATGTGTTTAGTCCATTCATGGAAGACATCGTTGTGAGCAATATGCATGGCACTCTGATTATCACAATAAAGAGGAGTTGCAGAAGATGTGGAGACACCCAAATCCTTAAGGAGCCATCGTAGCCAAAGGAGCTCAGATGTGGTATCAGCAAGAGCACGATATTCTGCTTCAGTACTGGAGCGGGCCACAAAGGTTTGTTTCTTACTTCTCCAAGAAATCAAAGAAGTACCAAGGAGAAAGCAATAACCTGTAGTGGACCTGCGATCAGTAAGATCTCCTGCCCAATCAGTATCAGAGAATGCACGAAGTACTAAAGGAGACTGAACTGAGTAGAAAAGACCATGAAAGATAGTGCCTTTCAAGTATCGTAGAATACGCAGAACAGCAGCATAATGAGTCGATCGTGAAGCAGACAGATACTGGCTCACCTGATGAACAGCATAAGAGATGTCTGGACGAGTAACTGTAAGATAAACTAGACTGCCAACCAATCGTCTATAAAGAGAGGGATTAGACAATGGTTGTCCCTCTGATGGTGTCAGATGCGTATTAAGTTCAACTGGAGTGTCAACAGTCTTATTATCAGTGAGTCCAGCTTGAGATATGAGGTCAGATGCATACTTTGCTTGAGTAATGTAAAGACCATCTGTGGAACGAGTGATCTCAAGACCCAAGAAATAGCTTAAATGTCCAAGGTCTTTCATCTCAAACTGCTGACTAAGAAAATCCTTGAGTTCTTGAATGCCACTGAGGTCATCACCAGTTATGATCATATCATCCACATATAGAAGAAGCAAAATGGTGCCTTTATCATTGCGACGAAGAAATAGGGCAGAATCATAAGGACTGGCAGTGTAACCCAAGCGAAGAATGGTGGAACTGAATTTGGCAAACCATGCTCGTGGAGCTTGTTTAAGGCCATAAATTGCACGTCGAAGGCGACAAACCTTATTTGTTTCAACAGAAAGACCATGAGGAGGTTGCATATAGACTTCTTCATGCAGATCCCCATTAAGGAATGCATTTTTAACATCCATCTGAAAAAGGTCCCATTTACTAGCAGCGGCAACAGCTAAGAGGGTACGAACAGAGGAAATACGGGCAACTGGAGCAAAAGTCTCTTCATAATCAATCCCATACTCTTGTGTAAAACCTCTTGCTACAAGATGAGCCTTATAGCGATCGATAGACCCATCAGAGCGAGTCTTGATCTTATAGATCCACTTACTACCAACCACAGATTGACCAGGAGGGAGAGTAACAAGATCCCAAGTATGGTTTTTGGTTAATGCATCAATTTCTTCTTTCATTGCAATCTGCCAAGAAGGGTTAGTAAATGCCTCACGATAGGTGTGAGGCTCATGGAGTGTAGCAAGGGCAGTGTAACAATGATAGTCAAGTAAATGTGTAGGAATGGATCTTACCCAGGTTGAGTGGCGAGGTGGAATGTTTTGTTGAGGATCTTCAGGCGGAGCAGGAGCAAGGGACCTATGTTCAAGGTGAGGTAGCTCATTATCAACCTGTTCTTCTACGACCTGTCTAGGAGAATCATCAAAAATATCTGAAGATTGAATAGTGACGTCCAAAGATGGATTAGAAGTATCTGTAGAAGGAACAAGAGACTCATTTGGAAAAATTTCTAAAACATTGGAATTAGTTAGGGAAGAACGAAAGTGAGAAAGTTCAACAAATAAGCGGTGTTCCCAAAAGACAACATTACGGGAAACACGGAGATGATGTGAGACAGGATCATAGCATCGATACCCTTTTTGAGTTTCACCATAACCAAGAAAACAACAAAGTCTAGACCGAGGCTCAAGTTTGTTGTGTTCATGAGACTGAAGAAGAACGAAACAAGCAGATCCGAATGAGCGAAGGTAATGATAGTTAGGAGATGATCCAAAAAGGCGCTCATACGGAGTCTGATTATGAATGACAGCGCTTGGAATGCGATTAATGGCATAAACAGCATGAAGAGCAGCTTCACCCCAAAATGGGGCAGGAACTTTGGCAGAGAGAAGAAGAGCACGAACAGTGTCAAGAATATGACGAAGTTTTCTTTCGGCTCGACCATTTTGTTGAGAGGTTCCTGGACAGGTTAGATGATGTACAGTGCCATAGGAGTGTAATAGAGTTTGAAAATCATTTTGAGTATATTCAAGAGCATTATCAGATCGAAAAGTTTTGATATGTTTGGAGAATTGTGTTTCAACCATTTTTGCAAAGTTACTGTATATTGATAAGATTTCAGAACGA
The DNA here is from genome assembly GCA_037013495.1 of Hippophae tibetana. Taxonomy (NCBI): domain Eukaryota; kingdom Viridiplantae; phylum Streptophyta; class Magnoliopsida; order Rosales; family Elaeagnaceae; genus Hippophae; species Hippophae tibetana. The sequence continues at coordinate 925,858 of CM072809.1, read as the reverse complement.
GATTTCATTGGAAAGATCCAACTATAACGAGAATAATCATCAATGAAAACAACAAAATATCGAGATCCACCAATACTAGTAACAGGAGAAGGTCCCCAAACATCAGAATGAATTAACTCAAAAATACTATTAGAGATAGATGTACTATTATTGAAAGGTAAAGCTGGTTGTTTTCCTAACTGACATGAAGTACAATCAAAATTATCTTTGGACATAGAGCCCAATAGACCTTTAGAAGCTAACTGTTGTACCCGAGAGGATGGGGCATGACCAAGACGAGAATGCCAAAGTGCGAGAGAAGGTAAGGAAGAAACTGCAGCAGTTGCAGCAGCAACAGAGGCAGGAGCAACAGGTGGAAGATGAAGATTGTTTACGGGAAACATACGCCCGACCCTAGGACCGGTCCCAAGCTCTTGTCCCGTCCTCGGATCCTGCACAATACACCCAGAATAGTAAAAAATAATACGATATCCTAGTTCAGCTAATTGTCCCACAGAGCATAAATTATAGGATAGGTCAGGTACATGGAAAACCCCAGGAACAGAGAGGGTAGAGGTCGAAACAAAACCTAGACTATTCCCATGAATGGTGGAACCATCAGCTATATGAATATTAAGGGGATGTGGTGCAGGGTCAAGTTTGGAGAATAAAGATGAGTGAGGAGTCATGTGATTGCAACATGCAGAGTCAAAAAGCCAATTTTGAGACTTACCGGGCAAAACTGAGAGGGTAGTGGAAAGAGATGCATTACCAGCCATTTGAACAGCCTGAGTTATGATCTTCTGTAGTTCAATGGAAGAGAGGTTGATAGTGGATTCAGAAGACTGGGACTCTGCTGAACTAGAAGGCATCAACGAAGTAGGCTCAGTATTAGCAACAGCAGCAGTAGATTTGTTGCGACGGTAACAAGTCTCAATGGTGTGGCCATGACGCTTGCAATAATTGCAGAACCTTTTATTGCTCTGCCTGCGACGATTGTAAAAGCCAGAGGAATCACCTGATTGCTGAGGTTGTTCAATGGTAGGAGCAGGAGGAGTAATAGCCAAAACATTGAGCTTATTTTGGGCTTGAAGGGTTGTAAGTCGAGCTTCTTCTCTAACCAACTCATTTACAGCAGTATCAAGAGAGGGAGGAGGACTACGATTAAGAAGCTGACCTCGGATTGGCTCAAAGTCCTTGTGGAGTGACATCAAGAACTCATAGAGACGAAATTCATCCTTAATTGTATCATATTGCTGAGCATCTGTTGAGCATGACCAAATTGGATCACAAAGGTCAATTTGGTCCCAAAGGAAGCGAAGTTGATCAAAGTAGTCATTGATGGATTGCCCTGGTCCCTGTTGCAGTTTATGCAATTCAACTATTAGTTGATATTTCATGGATCCGTGAGTAATGGAGTACCTTTTAGTCAACATATCCCATGCTGATTTGGCATCATCAAAACTGCCTAACAGATTGGAGATAGATGGAATAGAAGTATTCCGAATCCATGTGAGAATCATGTGGTTGTGACTATCCCATTCAATCATGCGACGAAGAAAGATATCATCTTCTTCACTTGCACCTTTATCAGGAATAATAATTGCACCAGTACAATAATGCCAGAGCATACGACCCTTAAGAAAACTTCGCATAGCTTGAGACCATGACAAATAATTCTTAGTCCCCTCCAATATAGTATTGATAGGGCAAGAAACAAAATTATCCTTTTTATCCATTTCAAAACACAATTTGTAAAAACAGACTGCAAAAACGAGATCTACGCGAAAAACTGGGCAGGGTGAACGCGTGGACGACGTGCAGAGTGGTTGTGCGGCGCGTGAGGGAGCGTGCGGTGTCCGATGGTTGCGATATTTCCACGGTTGTGTAGATCCGGTTGAGACGGTCACAGTGGTATATGCAGAAAAATTTTCGGAACAATATGCACGGCGGCGGCGGTGGTTGCAGTTGTTTGTGTGGTGCGGAACTCCTTAACAACAGCCACTGTAATTCCGGAACCTAAGGAAAACGACTGAAAGACGTCGGAGGTTAAACGGTGAATGATTCCAGCGGCTATTGTGACAGCGGAAGCTATAAGGGTTAAATAATCACCAAAAAGAAAAACTGCTAGAAAGACAAGAATAGTGGCTCTGATACCATGTTAGAAATACTTAATGATTGTATTCTATTCTGTGAATAAATGAATATACATGGTGCCTTTATATAGGAGTTACAAGTAAATTAGATATGTCTAAAGTAACTAACTAAAGATATGCCAGAAATAAAGAGATATACATTAGAGATATACATTAGCATATATATATATATAAATATATATATATTAATATATTATTAGATATACATTAACAATTACTATTCTATTTATTTAACATTTATTTTGTTCGATGATTTTTTTATTTTTATTAAATGATATAATAATCGAGTGAAGTATTTACACATACATTTTGAGTCAATATCTATCACACACTTAAAACAAGTTTTTTACTTGTTATTTTTGAAGTACATATTTAGTTTAGATGTGTTGGATTGCATAAATGACTTATATGTACTATTGACTCATATAAAATATTAACTATCTACTTATATCTTGGACAAAATACAACCGATATAATATTAATTTGTTTTATCATGTTCTTTTAACAGAGATATGGCTCCGTGAGATGTATAGTAAAACTGAAGATGAATGGTAAAAAGAGACTATAAAAGATATCATGATCTTATACTTTGATTTCATTTTACAAAAAAAGTCATCTATAATAAGAGACCATAATCATCTTATAATTGTAAATTATAACTCTTTCAATCATAATTCAATATGAATATTGTTTTTATTTTATTTTTGTACATTTTCATTATAGTAAGGCAGTGATAAAATTAAAAGAAACCAAAGGAATCGAAAAACTATGCATAAAAGCAAGCAAGAAGAAAAAAAATGTCAATAGATCTGGGTTAGATTTAGTATATTTGAATCTCTTTTGCCATTTTTTTCTTCCATTATTATTTAGTTATTGAACATCTATCATGAAATTGAAACTAATTTTGGTAGTTTTTCTATTTTATTTTGACACTAATTTAAGGTAAGATTCTCATCCTTTTAGTATCTCTTTTTAAATTTGACTCTTTATTCAAGTTTTTATATACATATCTTTATCAATTTTAAGAGATTACAAAGAATACAAAAAGTTCTTAGATTATGTTATTGTTTTGAATTATTTTTACTTATTTTTGTTTTGTACATATCAATTTAAATCGTGGTTTTTAAGTTTTTTCTATTTTTATTTTGACTTTTGGTTTTATTAATTCTATGTGTAAATTTTAATTGGTGTTAAGATGTTTAAACTATTATAATATTTTATATTATAAAAAAGAATAATAAAAAACAGATACTATAAATATGAGATTATGGTTGGAAATGTTTGATACTAGCTAATCTAAGGAACAAAGATGCGTACAAGAGCATTGCAAAATCAAATAAAAGGAGCCAAACACATAGCCAAAAAAACAAAATTCAAAAATTATATTATACCTTAGTTGATATTTTTACGGTGTGCAATTTCATTTAATAATAAGTTTATTTTTATTTTATGATCAATAGTGTAATAATACTATTATCGCTATTATAAAAAACAATAATTGATATATCCTTCAATTTTATACATGTCATAGTAAATAGGTATATCAAAATATTCATTTTCTTAGGATTCTTAATAATGTTTTTTTTTAATAAAAATTGTTAGAGCAAATTTGACTTCGAACTTGTAATTTGATGAATTAATAAGGCTATATGATAATATCTTGTCATAATCTTCACATAGTTTTATTACATAATATTTTTTATCAATATTATGTCATTTATTAAACTTCTAATAAATAAAATCATAACTATTATTTAAAAAAATTAAATTCTAAAAGGCCTACTGGCTTAAGTTAACCCTTTATTTAATAATTTTAATTACTAATAATATTAATTTAAAATATATTGATAAATAAAAAAATGTTTTTTTATCAAATAAAATTATCTATTCTAGATAAAATAAAATAAAAATTATTAATACCTCTGTTTTAAGTTAATGATTATATATAAATATACCGGCCGATCTTAAACCACGCCCATATAAACAAAATAAATATAGATTTTATTACACAAATATAAAGCTAGCTATTTATTTATACTCTGTGATAGATAAAAACAAAAACTTAGTATTATTCTTATTTGATGTTACCATAACAACCAAATACAAATAAATTTCTTATCAAAATTAGAAAAGTAAATAAAAAAAAGCAAATTATATACTGGGTTACTTGATATTATTCAATTAATTTTTTGTTTATAAGAATTTTTAAAAAAAGTTTAATCCAATATTTAAATTATTATTTTTATTTGGTCATAGTACCGTATGAAGAACGTGCCTTGCATATGCCTAAAAACTAGTATATGTATTAGGGGGCAATGGACGGCATTGCGGTGGACACATTTATGTTAATATAATTTTTTATCTTACATATACTATTTTTTAAAGTGATATTATAACCGAAAGAAAACATTAAATAATATATTTTTAATTAACTTATTTTTTTACAAAATAAACGAATAAATAATATCACTAATAATTTAATAAATTAAATTACTTAAATAATTAAATTTGAAGAAATTTATGTGACATTTTTCTCAAATAAATATTTACTCACTTATGTATACACTTGTCATTGATATTGTTTAATATTATCATGGCTAGAAATAGCAAATTTAATTCTTATTACAAAAATTCTGCTAGAAAATGTAATTTTTTTACATAATAAATTTTAAAAATTTAAGCATAACTCAACTCAATAAGATCTTATTAAGTTAAGGGTTGTCCAAGCTTATAAGCATCATTATTTCCTTACTCCTAACCGATATGGGATAAGGACACTTAACATCCCTATACACACGTCAGATAAAAGTGGACATAAGTGTCACAGTGAGATTGTATTAAGATCTCATTGAGTTGAGTCAGACCTAGGTTTATAACATTAAGTATCATTGTCCCACATTGGCCAAGAATAAGGCATCAATGTTGCTTATAAGTCTGGGCAACCTCTGACTCAATGAGATCTTATTGGATTGAGTTAGGCTTGTGTTTCTAACATGGTATCAGAGCTCTGCTCTTGGTGTCTATGTGCTTGGATCCTGGGCTTTACTACAGTCTTATCGTGACATTAATGTCCACCTTTGTCCGCTGTGTGGAAGGGGATTATTAAGTGTCTTTTTCCCACATCGTTCAGGAGTAAGGTAACAATGTTGCTTATAAGCCTGGAAAACCCTTAACTCAATGGGATCTTATTGAGTTAAGTTAGGCCTAGATTTCTAACATGGTATCAGAGCTCTGAACTTGGTCTCTATGTGTTTGGACCCTGAGCTCTACCATAGTCTCACCATGGCACTTATATCCACCTTTGTTTGCCGTGTGAAGGGAGCTATTAAGTATCCTTGTCACACATTGGCTAAGAGCAAGACTATTTTCATGTTGCTTATAAGTCTAGGCAACTCTTAACTCAATTATATCTTATTGAGTTGAGTTAGACCTGAATTTTTAATATGGTATCAAAGCTCTGCTTCTGGTCTCTATATGCTTAGATCCTGGGCTCTACCACGGTCTCATCATGGTGCTTATGTCCACATTTGTCCGCCATGTGGAGGGGGTTATTAAGTATCTTTATCCTACATTGACTATGAGGAAGTTAGCAATACTAATTATAAATTTGAAAAACCTTTAACTTAATGAGATCTTATTAAGTTAAGTTAGGTATAGATTTCTAACATCAATCAATGGAAGTTAAAAACACTAAATCTCTACGAAGTTGGCAAGATGACTTTTAAAATTACATTTTTATTGTATTCATTAAAAAATATATTATACTATTTATAAATGCTTATGAATCTTATATAATTTAATAACTAATATTATATATAATAATCAATACAAAATTAACTCATTACTAGAGTTTGTAACCTCCCATTACAAATAGGTACTTCTTTTAAAACATGTAATTTCATCATTTATATAAAGATTGTTACTTATTAATTGTATATGCTTTGTCTATGTTTTCTTAACAAAATATTTGAAATTGTATAATTTATGAATTTTTTTTTTAGATTAAGCCATACTTTGTGTGTTAAAAAATATATTCTTATAATTGAAGATAAATCTAACCATTAAACCATTATCCAATTATGCAAAACATAATTTGAGTAAGAAATTTCCTTTACACCCATTTGAACTCTTCATATTTTAAATTATACATAGTTAATACAATAAATTGTTTTTTGGCTAAAAGTATATCTTTCATGATACTACTTTATTAAGTCAAGCACACCTCACGTTCAAAAGTTCATTACGTTATTTTTTTTCTTTCCAAAAAGTCCATTACGTTAGTTGTACTTTAACGCATTGATCACGTGGTTATGTTGACAAAAAAAATACCAACTTAGTCCTTCATTCTATCTCCTAAAAGGTTGGCAAATTTGAAAATAATAAAGGTTCACTACAAATAATACATTTCATGTTCGCTGAAATATCAAAAAAATCCATTAAATTTTAAAAAATAACAATCACATTTCTTTTAGTTACTTTTTTATTACTTTTTATATCATGTATTTGCTCAAGATATTCATTAGAGAATATTGTAATATAGCTAGCAATAATTCAATGGTTGTAATATAATTGCTTATATATTTGTAAAATTTTAGGGGGCCTTTTTGCTTTTTTGAAAAATCCTGGGGCCCCATTGTAATTTTCCCAACTTAAAATTGCCACATTAGAAGTTTGGTCATCTAATTTGATTTCTTACAACTTAGAAGTAAATGCTCCTTTTAATTTTATTTTTGGTTGATGTCATAACTTACATTGCTCATGGGGTTAATTTGGCAAAATTTATGCCGTAATTTAATAAAGACATAAGATCAATGTTAATATAAAGTGATATTACCAAATGTAAATGCTTTTGAAATGTTTGGCTCCTATCTTTTTTTTTTTTTAATCTGTCAATGGTACGCATCTACTTCTTACAACCTTATAGATCGTTATTATTATTATATAAATTAACATAGATATTTATAATATTTTAATTTTTAATTTCTATCTTGTCATTTTAGAATTAAAATTTCAATTTTAAATTATTATTTTTTTGAAAAAAATAAAAGTGGTTTGCTAATTAATTTTTAATTTTAATTTTGAAAAATAAAATTGAAAATTGAATATATTTTTTTAATAAGTAATTCTTAATTTTCAATTTTTAACTTTCTAAACTCTAAATTTAATTTCAAACATATTTTTTGATAATTTTTATTTAATTTTGACTCCTTAATTATCTCAAGTAAGGTTGATTATGATTGAATATAGTTAATTTATTAAATTTTAGTGTAAAAAAATAAAAAAATAAAAATTTAATTCCAAATCTAACTGGATTTTTCAATTTCAAAATTTAATTTAATTTTAAAACTGAATTTAAAAATTAAAAATAAATTATCATACATACTTCATTTTAAAATTAAAAAAATTAAAATAGTTATTAAAATAATTCCTAATTAAGTTGCAAAAACTCAAAATAGTTCGATCATGCATCATATTCATATCATATAACCTAATATTACATATTTATAGCGACATACTACATATAAATCCTCACTATGGCACCATCAAAGTAGGCCAATCATGCATTATATTCATATCATAAAACTTATTTATAGCGACATACTATACATAAATCCTCACCACGTCACTAGCATAAGAGTTGATTTAACAGGTATGGTTATAGCTAATTATTTTCTAGAAAATAGTTATTATTAAAATAATATTTTTTAAATTTATAATTTATATATATTTTATTATAAAATAGTTGTACACTGGGAGTTAGACTTTGTTAGAGTTAAATTGTGATTATTTAATTATCGTTTAATTAAATTTATTTAATATTATTAAAATATTATTTTTATTATTTTAAATTTTAAATTTTAAAGATATTAATTAATATATTTTTTAAAATTAGTTAAATATGTACCAATTATCTCAATGAGTTTTTTCAATGGTACGCAACATAGAAATAGAAGTCGCTATGATTTATATTGTGGCTTTGAGATTGAATTTTATTTATTTATATATTTGCTTTTGGGATTGAAGTTTTTCTTCTTCTTAATATAGAAGTTAATATTAATCAAATTTATTGAAACTCATTAAAAATAGAGCCATAAGAAGCTTTGACCTAGAATGAAGTTTCATATAGAGTTATGCAAGCAAGGCTCTTTTAATTAGAATAATGTTTATTTAAAAAAAAAGTAGGAACTTTATTCTTGATTTTCTTTAAGAAAATATTGCAATTACTGAGTCATTCATTTTTGTCCAAATGCATTTGACGTAAATATTAAAGTTATATTTTATATATATACACGATAACTTATATATATATATATTTAAATTTCTTCATTAATATAAATTTAATAAATATATAATATTATTAATTGATTAATAATAATTATTATGATTAAATTTTTATTATAAAAATAAAAAAGTTTTAAATATACTTTTTCTTTAGATTGTTTTTACTATGACAAGATAAAAAAAATAATTTAAAATTTTATATAAATGTTTAAAAAAATAATCTTAAAATAATAGTTAATTAATTTGTTAAGAGTAAATATATAATAATAATTATTTTATTAATAAATATTTATTATTTTATTATTTTAGTGAAAAATATATACATAATTATTGTTATTTTATGAATAATAATTGTGTCACTTTATGATAATGTCATACAATATAAATATTAGTGATATTTTATTTAACAAATTAATCAAATATAACATAATGAAACATATAAACTTGACATGATAGATAAAACTTGATTGAAATTAATAATTAATTTAATGAATAATTTTTGTTTAAAAGTAATGTAAGTTAATTGAGTATTTTTAATTGATATTAGATATAACATAATTTCAACATAAAAAATATCAATTCAACACAATTATGACTCTTAAAATAATAATCAAAATTAAATTATACAATTATTATTTATTATAAAAAATATTTTAATATTTATTAATATGTAAGATAGATAAAAAAATTAAAATTAAACCTTAAACAAAAAAAACCAAAATGAAATATATATATATATATATAAAGGAAGTAGCATAAAAAAGGTGATAGAAGAACTACCCATCAAAGAGCTTTTATGTATAAAGATTAATTTTGAATCCATGTAAATGCATATATTAGTGATTTAAATTTAATATGTATACAACAACATTAATCTATGAGAAATAATTATTTAAAAAAATAAAAGAAAAGAAAAGAAAAGTCTTTAAATATAATTTTTCTTTATATTGCTTTTACTATGAAAAAATAAAAAATTGATTTAATTTTTTTATATAAATGTTTGAAAAAAATAATCTTAAAAAAATAATTTATTTATTTATTTAGTACATATTAAATATATAGTAATAATTATTATATTAACAAATATTAATTATTTTATTATTTTAGTGAAAAATATATACATAATAGTAATTATTTTATGAATAATAAGTGTTGAAGATTCTCATACGTAAAAATAATTGCACGAAAATCGATTGTTTTTTCGACTTAAATATATAACTGAGACCTATACGAGGGGTGAAAACATAAACCTATAAAATCTTTTTGCAAGTTCTATACTAATTAGGCCAAAAAAGGTTCATAAATATGAATTAAGCAAATTATACAATAGTAATACACAATTACATGCTAAATTTAACACAGAATATATACTAGTGACGATGTGCTTCTCAAGCTCATGTCCAATTAACAACATACATGATAAACAATACATAACTTGTGATACATGCATACATAACAAAAAGTTAAAAGGATTACCAATCACTTCAAAAACTTATATGTAAAAACATATTTAGTAAATAATGATTTTACTCTCACAAAATGCAATCGAACATACAGAGCAAGCTATAATAAAAAGTTTAAACCTGGTACACTTTCAAAATAAGAAGATACAGGCTTATTAGAGACTCATATCAAATTCGTATGCAGATAAAAGAAAGATTATATTAACACACAATCTGATCATACATGACTACAAAGAAAGAGTCTAAAACTTAATACATAATCAGGTCAAAAAAAGTGGTGGCAAGATACTTTAAAAAATTATATTTTTCATTTAAAAAATTATTGAGTAATTTTATAAATAACAACATTCAAAATGAAACAAAAGTACGAGCAACAATGTCGATTTGTTGCAAATTTGCTTGGTGAAAACTACGATATTAAATTTAGCATGCAAATTATGAAAACCAACCCTATGGTATGTGTAAACATACTCGCATACAAAACATAACTAATTATATGTGTGTGTATATTATTGATCTACAGTAATCAACCTTACATAGAAGAAGATAAAACACTTGTAAAAATAAAATAGACACCATATTTTATACATGAAAAACTAACATACAGATATTGAGAACAACAAGACTTATAGGTGTGACACTTTGTGATTGTGACATACAATATAAATATGAGTGATAGTTTATTTAACAAATAAATCAAATATAATAAGATGATACATATGAACTTGACATGGTAGAAAAAAACTTGATTAAACTTAATAAATATTTTTATGAACTTTTTTGTTTAAAAATAATGTAAGTTAATTGATTATTTTTTAATTAATATTGGATATAATATAATTTGTACATGAAAAAAAAATGATTAGTCCAACATAATTATGACTTTTAAAATAATAATTCAAGGTTTATAATTTAAAGTCAATACAAATAAAATTATTAAATTTAAATTATATAATTATTATTTATTATAAGAATAGAGTGAGAGAGGAAAAGTAAATGAAATATATATAAAGGAAGAAGAAGTTGAGAAAAAAACACTTGAAAAACGACGGGTTTTTATATAAGTTAATAGATTTTTTTTCAAGGAAATTATAAAAAATAAAACTTTTAAAAATTATAATAATAAAATAATACATAATAATATTGATTATGATATAATTGAATATCGTTTAATATTGTATAAATATAAATTACATTAATTTAATTTGAATAATATTTAATATGAAATGATATGCCATATTTTTTTAATAATAAAAATATGTGAGTTAGATATCTAATATATTAAAAAAATAACAAAAATAACACAATTTAAATTTATAATCATAAAAATAACATATTGTATATTTAATATATATATTTTTACTATTAAAAAAAGATTAACAAGTGATTTCATGTTAAATATTGTCGATGTCATTTAAATTAAATTATGATAATTTAAATCTATTTAATATTTAATATTATTTTTTATTATAAAATTTTAAAATATTATTTTAATTGTCATAAATTTTTATTAAAATAATGCACTCACAATCCCTTGAACTGTAAATCGAGTTAGAACGATGCACCGTATATATAAAATTTAATTTTTTTCTCTAAATTAAAAATTGCTAGAAATATAATATTAAGGAATGTAAATTACGTTTGAATCACGCTACATTGACCATTAGCTATTTAACCAACCACTAAGCGAGCACATAAAGTTTAGATAGTGAAAATAAGAGTAATTTTAAAAAAAAAATATATTCGAAAACCAAATATCATGTTAATAATATTTTTTTTATTAAGAATGCTAAATCTTATTATTATATGTGTGCATGAATCTGTGTACATGTAAATGTTATTTAATTAAAATATTAATATTTTCACAATAATAATTATGATAATAAGTATTATTTAATACCAGAAGAAAAATAAACATTTATATATTTTTATAATAAAGATAACAGTTTATTGCGAAAATATCATTATCATTTAACTAACTATTGCGGTAGAAAGTAGATATATAGGCGAGACTTTTACAACAATGCATTGAATTGTTGATTGGTTATTAATAAAGTACTTTAGTAGTTTCGTGACATAAAATTTCCCAACTTTTTTTTAGCTAACTAAGATCTTTCACACCTATCTTACTAACAGGATTTTATTTATTTTTATTTCCCAACCTCAAATTATTGAAACAATTCTCTCCTACAATTTTGAATGATCTATAATTTTATTGCCTGCTGTATCTAAGGATAGAAAAATTGCAACTATCGTTGAAAAAAAGAAATTGTAAATGTGAGACTTCTTTACTTTTCAAACAATTGATAGTTAGTTCTGTGTATAAGATTTATTAATTTAATTTAATTTCTATAAATTATTATGTAATATTATATGCTTATTATATATATAAATGTTAATTTTAGAAGTAAAAAAACAATTTATAGGTAATCTTTATGACGTTTGAGAAAGAAAAACTAAATGTATAAGTAAAGAGGGATAAATTTGACTTCCATCAATTATTAAAATATCATATTTATAAATTTATCCATAATTGAATTTTTTTTGTAATATTATTAATATTGATATAAATTTATCTAAAAGTATAAAGAGTTATTTAAAAATATTAAAATTTTAAATAATAAATCTAAAAAATTAAATAATATTATAACTAATAAATTAATATTCTCAATAAATTAATAATTATATGTCAAATAAAAGAAAAACTTGAGTGAAAATAAGATGCTTTACTATAAATAAATTAAGAAAAAAATATGCTATAATTACATCTAAAAAGACTTTATAAAGAATTCAAATCAAATGATATCTTTATTTAAATAATATTAATATCATTAATTAGTATTTGTTTGAATATAATGATTAGGATATCATGTATACTTTATTTGATATCTTCTTATTGTTTTTACATGAATAAAAAATTGTAGATTAACTTAAAATTTTACATATATTGTGAATGATTTTCAAAGATTCTATTAGAATTATGTATATCTATACTCTTGAAATTTTACTTTTATTTGTATTAATGTTTATTGAAGATAGATTTTCAATTATAATTCTCTTTTTAGATTTTTATATATCATTGTATTCTTTATGATGTCTTATTATGTATTTATTTTTAATAGCACCTATTTTTTGACCAACAACTCTAACCTATAATCTTCATATTATATGATATGTGTATATTTAACTTCACAAATGAATGAATTTATATGTTTTCTCTATCTACATCATGATTTTATTGTCATCACCGCTCTTTGCACTGTCTTTTATGACGTAATAATCCAACAAGATTATTTTTGTAGTTCCTATCATGATTTGAGAGTATTACTCATTCTTCAAATTAAATATCGTTTTAATCTAAAAAATTATTTAAGATAACTTTATTCACATACAACCTTTCATTAAAAAATAGAAAAAAATTCTAAAATTACATTGTATAAATTTAATTTTGTTATAATATAGTGAATAATATTCAGTTTTTTTTTACAAAATTTATAAAAATTTACAATTTATTTAGTATTCATCCTCATGAGTAGGCTATTTATCTTTGTAAATTTCAAATATTACTTGAACTTTATTGGAGAGAGAATTTTCATTTCTTTTTACCATTATATCAAATTTGATAATTTAATTAATATTAAAAATAAAATATACAATCTATATACTTTTAGCTTAATAATAACAAAAAAAAATAATTATTATAATAATAATATTATTTTTACCATGTACGCTTTAACCTTGTCAATTCAGTACTAGTTTATTTTATCACATGGAAAATAAGAAGACTACCCGCCCGTTATCTACTTCCAAACATAACAAAGACAACCGGTCCCCTCAAGTAAAAATTGTACTAACCACCCATCTTCCTAACCGTTTTAATTCAAAATTTATGCGTAAATCCTACGCAAACTTCCACACTCTCCCACCCTCACCACCCCAACTTGAACGGTAATTGGATAAACAAATTTTTACCATATACTATCCTTACATTGTTCTCTACTTTTGAGAAAGAGAAAAAAAAAGCTTTCTTATTACTGTAAATAAATAAAATTCTCACAATTTTTATATGGTATTTCTATACTATGTCTTTATCAAAAAAATGTATTTTAAATTTGAAAAATTATTTAAATTAATATTTTTAAAATTTATAATAATAAAAATAAAACTCCAATAATATTAAATAAAATTTAATTAAATGATACTTAACTTTATCAAAAAAATGTATTTTAAATTTGATAAATTATTTAAATTAATATTTTTAAAATTTATAATAATAAAAATAAAACTCTAATAATGTTAAATAAAATTTAATTAAATGATACTTAACGTTAAAAAAGACCACAATTTAATTTTACGATATTTAATATAAAAATGATGGATTAATTTTTTTTAATAATAAGATATATGAGCCTTACATAATGTGTAATATTTTTATAATTATAAATTTTAAATATAAGTATGTGTCAATAACACATAGATTAATGTTGTGTATTTAATAAAAAGAAGTTAGTATTTTTTTTAAATTTGTCATTTAAAGAAGTATAAGATTGTATATAAAGTAGATATACGAGCATCTTTAACATTAAATTATTTTCACATATGAATAATTAATAAAATGAAAAAGCCTGAGTTATTGGTTGAGGATGAGGTAAAACACTATTGTTTGTGAATATCTTAGTTAGAGCTCGTTTCATTGAAATAAAATGGTAAAAATGTCATCCATCTATTTATTGTGTAGCATCATTATATGCTTGGAACCGTTAGTTTTATCTAAATTAATATTAATCATTAGATTTTTAGAAAAGAAAATTAATAAGGACAGTATAAATATAGGAAAAATTATACAGAGATAATAAACCACAACTAATGTAATGTGCTTGTTTTGAATAGTGATAATTTAAAAATACAAATTCAAATATATATATATATATATTAAGATTATTTTTAAATCTTTATTTTATCCCCGTAAGTATTTAAAAGGAATAGCTACCATTTTTTTAAAGGATTTTTAACCAAGTTTATGGAAGATGTACTCTTTAAATGTTTGAAAAAATAATAAAAAATATAAAATTTATAATCTTAAAAATAACAACTTTTATATCAATAAAATATATTTTCAGTATTAAGAATAGTCTAATATTTTATTTTATTTTAAATATAGTTTAAATTGAATTATAATTATATTGATACTAATGAAATATCATAAAATATTATTAAATGTTATTTTTATTGTTATATTTTTTATAATTTTATTAAATTTTAATGTTAATTTTACAA
Source organism: Hippophae tibetana (assembly GCA_037013495.1). Taxonomy (NCBI): domain Eukaryota; kingdom Viridiplantae; phylum Streptophyta; class Magnoliopsida; order Rosales; family Elaeagnaceae; genus Hippophae; species Hippophae tibetana. The sequence continues at coordinate 910,701 of CM072809.1, read as the reverse complement.
CAATGACAAAACTCACCATAATTTATCGGTTGGGCGGTATTTCATAGGGGAGCGAGTATACCCTAATCACGTAAGCAAGCGAGTGGATGGTTTTTGTCAATTTCCTTCCGCACAGATTTGTCTTTCCCGCGGCTATTAAATGATCTTCTCTACACAGTCTTAAACACACTTCAATATTTACTCTAAAACCCCATTAGACCGAGAAAACAAGAGGGACTAATCATAATGAAGAGCACTCTACAAAAAACCAGTCTTTCAGGGAAAAAATAGGGAGGGAAAGAGGACAGAAAAACTCCGCCATTAATGCAAAGCTCAACTACCTACTTGGCTGCTTTTGAGGATTAGTAATATAGCTCACTGTCACATATTCACACCAATAATGCTATTCTCACATTTAAACCATTCTCCATATTAGCTTTTCTTTGTCTATTTCTCTCTGTACCTTATCAACAGAAGAGCTTTCAGCTTCCTTCGTTTTTTAGGTTCAGAGATAATTGAAGATCCGATGTGGAACACGGCGGAGAATGTCTTTGTGAGAACGCCTTCGTTTAGGGAGGAAGGGGAGGATGAGGAAGCGCTCCGATGGGCGGCGTTGGAGAGGTTGCCTACCTACTCCCGCGTCCGACGGGGTATTTTCACGAACATTGTTGGAGACACCAAAGAGGTCGATGTCTCTGAGCTTGAAGCTCAGGAGCAGAAATTGCTGTTAGACCGCTTAGTCACTGCCGTTGACGATGACCCCGAGCGCTTTTTCGATCGAATGAGACGCCGATTTGACGCGTAATTTCGCATTATTTTTTGTTGTTTTTGTTTATTTTGCTTCCTTTCGGAGTTAACGTAGTAATAATTGGACAAGAAATTGAAAACTAGTGAATTTATTTATACGCTAATGTTTGAAATGCGAGGCTTCAAGTCTCTTTTTTCTAATCTTCTGAAATAGAATTCCAATTTCGATTTATGTTTGTTCCGATGCTTTTCCCCCACTCTATCTTGATTGTGTTTTACATCTGAAGCTTTTGATTAGTGTCTCTTACCATTTTTTGCTTATTATTCGAAATTTTCTTCAAATGCTGATATTGCAGAGTTGATTTAGAGTTCCCTAAGGTGGAGGTTCGATATCAGAATTTGAACGTTGAGTCCTTTGTCCATGTCGGAAGCAGAGCATTGCCAACCATTACAAATTTTGTTTGCAATATGACAGAGGTTGATTTTATCAATCAATGTTCATTTTTGGATCTCTTGATCTTTATTTTTAGCTTGCTCTTGTGTATTATTTCGTCTGAGTTCTCAAATTGTTGATTCTATGGATATTACTCAGGCTTTTCTGAGAAAATTAAGGATATACAGCGTAAAAAGGAGCAAGTTGACAATTCTAGACAACATTAAAGGGATCATAAGGCCTTCGAGGTACTTATCAGAACAAATTCCAGCTAATATATTTTTGTTATCTCTTCTAGCTGTTGTTAATCTCTAATAAGCTGTTGCTGGAACTTCTAGATTAACGCTGCTGTTAGGTCCTCCAAGTTCGGGAAAGACAACTCTTCTCCTTGCTCTTGCTGGGCGGCTAGGCTCTGATTTGAAAGTACTTGTTAATTTTTTGGTTAATACTTGCATTAATGTGATAAACCCGTTAATTTATTGTTGCTAATCGTATATCCTGAATTTATATACAAAAGCAAGTGTCTGTGATAAGAGAATGATGGTAGATTAACTTTGTAATGGGATTGACTCTTGTATTCGTGGTTGGATGTAAAGAATCAAATCTTGTTAGGTCTCTGCTAATAATTTTATTGTCTTCACTTTTACATCATCAATTGAAACTTTTGTCTTTGAAGATGTCAGGGAGCATCACATACAATGGACATGGCTTTAATGAGTTCGTTCCTCAGAGGACATCTGCATATGTCAGTCAACGAGATTGGTTTGTGCCTGAGATGACTGTAAGGGAAACACTTGACTTTGCAGGGCGTTGTCAAGGAGTTGGATTTAAGTATGGTAAGATTTCAGGAAATTCCATTTTTCTATGTAATTTCAGTAGTTAACACTTGAATGTTATTTATTAATGGTTGCAAGCTGTGACAGATATGCTATTGGAACTTGCTAGAAGGGAAAAGATTGCTGGGATAAAACCTGACGAGGATCTTGATATATTCATGAAGGTGTTTGAATTCTTCACACAAGACACATAAACACATATATTCGATACATGTTTATTTAGTACTGATGTAGTATCATGTCCAGTCATTGGCTCTTGGGGGAAAGGAGACAGGTTTAGTAGTGGAGTACATCATGAAGGTATTATTCTCTAGATGCTGGTTTTCTTTGTTGCAACTACGGTAATCTTTACTTTGTATGGAACATTACTATTCAATTTTTCCTTTATGTTTTATAAGAAAAATAGAAAGTTTCTGAAGATCTTAAGAGTGACTTTTAATAATATCACCATGAAATTAGAGCTGGTACCAAGTGGATGGATCAGAAAGAATAGATAACATGCGTATGGAAATGATGTGTTTTCTATTCATTCCTTTGTCTTTCTCCGAGTTAATCTACATGTTTGCGGTTAACTTTTATAGATACTTCCAAGGTACTAAAATATATCTGACAAAGATTTTAGGGTTGGATCTATGTGCTGACACATTGGTTGGAGACGAGATGCTTAAGGGGATTTCAGGAGGACAAAAGAAGCGGCTTACGACAGGTGTCTACCATAGTCCTATTTTTTTTTCTTTCTCATGCAACAGTAAGCAAAATACATGTGCTGCTAAGGTGAAATGTCATGTCATGTCCAGGTGAACTTTTAGTGGGTCCAGCAAGAGTGCTTTTCATGGATGAAATATCAAATGGACTTGATAGTTCAACTACATATCAAATCATCAAGTATCTTAGGCATTCGACTCATGGGCTAGATACCACCACTGTTATTTCTCTGCTCCAACCTGCTCCTGAGACCTATGAGTTATTTGATGATGTCATCCTCTTATGTGAAGGACAGATTGTTTACCAAGGACCACGGGAAGGTGCTCTTGATTTCTTTGCATTTATGGGATTTTGCTGTCCAGAGAGAAAGAATGCAGCTGACTTTTTACAGGAAGTACGTGGTAGACTGAAGAGCTAGAAATTTAAAAGTCTTTTTTCTTGTTCCGAATTTTTACATAAAATATGTACACAGGTTACATCAAAGAAAGACCAAGAGCAATACTGGTCTAGTCCTGACCTTCCTTACCGCTATGTACCAGTTGGAAAATTTGTTGAAGCTTTTCGCTCATTTCATTATGGGAAAAATTTGTTTGAAGAGCTAGATCTTCCTTTTGATAGACGATATAATCATCCAGCAGCCTTGTCAACTTCTCTTTATGGAATCACAAGGTGTGAGCTTCTCAAGACAAGCTATAACTGGCAGAAGTTGCTGATGAAACGTAATTCATTTATTTATGTTTTCAAATTTGTTCAGGTAACTTTTCCATTGGTTTTTGTCCAAGATTTCATGCCATTGCTGTTAGTGATTACTCTATGAGTAAATGTTCACTTTTATTGCCAGATAACCATCTTACTGTTATTACTTTGTGTTGTATTTACTGTTTACCAGCTTCTTTTTGTTGCTGTGATCACAATGACTGTTTTTTTCCGAACAACAATGGACCACAATACAATTGTTGATGGAGGCTTGTATCTTGGAGCCCTGTACTTTTCAATGGTTATTATTCTTTTTAATGGCTTTACAGAGGTGTCAATGTTAGTAGCTAAGCTTCCAGTGCTTTACAAGCATAGGGACTTACATTTCTACCCAAGCTGGGTTTACACTCTTCCATCATGGGTCTTGAGTATTCCTACTTCAGTAATGGAATCTGGCCTGTGGGTTGCAGTCACATACTATGTGATTGGATTTGATCCTGCAATCATTAGGTAACTCTTAAGTTCTATTTGAAGTGTGCATTTGACAGTTTACTAGATATCAGCTTAAGTTATTTGGAATCTGCAGATTTCTTCAGCAGTTTTTGTTATATTTCTCTCTACACCAAATGTCTATAGCTCTCTTTCGTCTTATGGGATCATTGGGTCGAAGTATGATAGTTGCCAACACCTTTGGGTCTTTTGCTATGTTGGTTGTTATGGCTCTCGGAGGTTACATAATCTCTAAAGGTATATAAAAAGCGTAATCCTATGCGTATGTTTTTAATTTAAATCTTATAATCTACTCATTTGTTGTTCTGTTGTGAAAAAGATTGCATCCCGCGTTGGTGGATATGGGGTTTCTGGTTTTCTCCTTTGGCATATGCTCAAAATGCTGCTTCTGTGAATGAATTCCTTGGGCATTCCTGGGATAAGGTAATATGCATGTTTCGATGAATAAACTAACAATTAGTTTAGTGGATCGTGTTTATCTCAAATCATGGATTTTGTTGTTCAGTGGATTGACATCTTAACCTGATAATAAAATAAAATATAAGTATAAACAAAATTGTTTTATGCAATTCTTCTAAATCATGGCATGTAGTAAGTACAAGAGTATAAAACGGATACTTCACAGTATGTTTCACGGCCACCACCTAGCATTTTGTATCTGTATTGCAAACTCAAATTTTGGCTCCCTTGTATTTGTAGAGATTTGAGAACCAAACCAGCTATTCATTAGGTGAGGAATTGCTCAAATCACGCAGTTTGGTTACAAAGAGCTATTGGTATTGGATTGGAGTTGGCGCTTTGCTTGGATATACAGTCTTATTCAATATGCTCTTCACCTTTTTCCTATCTTACCTTAATCGTAAGCCTTCTCTTTCTCAATTGTTTTTTGGACAAATAGCCATTAACTGCATGTAGCCAAAAGGTGATATTAGAAATGGCAAACCTTAAGAGTTCAGTTTACTGTGTTATACAGCTTTGGGAAAGCAGCAGGCTGTAGTCTCTAAAGAGGAGTTGCAAGAGAGAGAAAAACGAAGGAAAGGAGAAAATGTAGTTATTGAGCTCAGAGAGTATTTGAAGCATTCAGGATCATTGAGTGGTTCGTACATTACATATTACAAGATTTTTTTTCTTTTTCAAATATTTTTATAAATGTTAAGAATAATCTTTAAGTATTTGTTCTCTGACCAAAAAGAAAAAATCTTTAAGTACTTGTTTATCTAAACTTCTAAGCAGGAAAGTATTGTCAGAAAAGAGGAATGGTTCTACCATTTCAACCAGTTTCCATGGCATTCAGAAACATTAGTTACTATGTGGATGTCCCTTTGGTGGGTGTTTCATCAAATCTTCTGTACATCTACTTTGGGAAACATTTTGACTATTTATGTGCCTAATCTGGTACCAGTGCAGGAATTGAAGCAGCAAGGAATTATAGAAGACAAATTGCAGCTGCTGGTTAATGTCACCGGAGCATTTAGGCCTGGGGTTCTTACTGCATTGGTTGGAGTGAGTGGTGCTGGGAAGACAACCCTCATGGATGTTTTAGCTGGCAGGAAAACTGGTGGTGTCATAGAAGGAAGCATATACATATCTGGTTATCCCAAAAGACAGGAAACATTTGCAAGGATTTCAGGTTACTGTGAGCAGAGCGATATCCACTCCCCCTGCTTGACTTTATTGGAATCATTATTATTCTCTGCTTGGCTTCGATTACCATCTGAGGTTGACTCGGAGACGCAGAAGGTATTTTCTTAACTTTCCTTGTATTTTTTTTCCTTTTGCATGCTTACTACAGCTTAAAATTCCAGGCTTTTGTCGATGAGGTCATGGAACTTGTTGAACTTACACCGCTGAAAGGGGCATTGGTTGGTCTACCTGGGGTTGATGGTTTGTCAACAGAACAAAGAAAGAGATTAACAATTGCTGTTGAGCTTGTTACCAACCCTTCAATAGTATTTATGGATGAGCCAACATCAGGGTTGGATGCTAGAGCTGCAGCCATTGTGATGAGGACTGTGAGAAATATTGTTAATACTGGACGAACTATAGTGTGCACAATACATCAGCCCAGCATTGACATCTTTGAATCGTTTGATGAGGTATTTCATACAAAATATATTAATTGTTAATCTCTGCTAGCTCGTCAACTTGTCTAGTTTAGTCCGTATGTCCCTGGTGCTTTACGTAAAAATGTTTCTATATTTAATTATAAGCAAGCATATTTCTCTTTTGCCTTGGTATATTTTTCTCAGTAGAATGCTCTGCATCAGTACTACATTCAGATCTTTTTGCTAATGAAAGAACTAAATGAACTTCCGATGCAGAGCATCCAACACAGAACATATACCTCAGTGCTCTTTTAGGAAATATCTTTAAATCGTAACTACATTTCGAGGAAATGTGAAAACACCTTATTTATATAACCTAGTCCTTAGTTATTATTAAGATCCAATATAACATATAAGATCATAGTTAGTCCATCTCCTAACATTTTGAATTTTTAGAAAAATTGGGTTCGAATATTCTCATCTCTAAAGTTTTCACTAATATTAAATAGGTATTTTTTTCTTTCATTCTTACCTTACTTAAAGAAAAAAATTCTCTCTGATTGACCTTATAAAAGCTATCTACTATCTAATCCAAGATTATGTCTAACTACATTTAATAGGCCTTCAAAACTATCTATTTAGCTTAAAGTGAAAGCTCATCACAATCCAGCTCCTAACAGCTTATCTTTTAGAAAAATTGGTTGCTAACATTTATCTAACAATTTTCATTTCTAATTGCAGCTTTTATTTATGAAGCGTGGTGGAGAGCTCATATATGCTGGTCCACTGGGTCGCAGGTCATGTGAACTCATAAAGTATTTCGAGGTCAGATAATGGATGCCATATTTAGAAAGTAGTATTTTAATAATTTTGAATATGTTCTGAGTTTAAACTCTTAACCATCTCTTACCTCAGGGAGTTGAAGGGGTCACAAAGATCAAGCCTGGATATAACCCTGCTGCATGGATGCTCGATGTTACCTCATCATCTGAAGAAAGCCACTTGGGAGTGGACTTTGCAGAAATTTACCGAAGATCATATTTATTTCAGTACGAGTTTTCCTTTAATTTAGTTGTGTTGCTTTTACACGCAGTTACCTTTTTCTTTAATATAATGATTTCTTCATTTCAGACGTAATAAGGAATTGGTTGAAAGTTTAAGCAAACCCAGTTCTAATTCGAAAGAGTTGAACTTCCCAACCAAGTATTCTCAGTCGTTTTTTGAACAGTTCCTGACTTGTCTTTGGAAGCAAAACCTTTCTTACTGGCGAAATCCACAATATACTGCAGTTCGTTTCTTTTACACTGTCATTATCTCGTTGATGCTTGGAACAATATGTTGGAGATTTGGTCAGAAAAGGTATGGTTCTATTTTTGTATCCTTGGAAATTTTAGTGAATAATGTTGTTACATGCATCTCTCCAATTTTTTTTCTTTAATCATAAAACTCCAAGGGTTTAGATATATGTTATCATGCTCAATTTGGACTACCACTCTGTTCTTTTGATTTCATTCTGTAAGGGCTGGTTAATAGATAGGAATGTGCAAAAAAAATTGTGGGTTCGGTTATCTGTACCGTCGATACGGTTTTTACTCGATAAATTTTGGGAATGGATACGGTTTCGAATATTAACCGAACATGAAGCAACAAGTACAATTTGGGTACAGTTATATTGATAACTGTATCTGACCGTACCCAAAATTAATTAATTATATTTAATTTATTTATCTATTTATTTTAATTAATATTGATTTCTTCCCCACTTTAGAGGCTACATGGGTTTAACAATGGTATGGTTTTTTTCCTAATATTTTTAATAATCGTCCCGAATTGTTATCCATGGGTAAAAAACCATCACGAATTGTAACGGTTTTCGGGCAATTTCGATTATAGATTTTATAATTCGATTTAGAGACAATTATATAAAAACCGTAATATCCATACAATTTACTATTAATAGATTAATTATTTTCTGTAGAAGTTGTGCTTGTGAGTCCCCACCAATCAGACTCTTGCTCTGAATTTTTAAATGAAAAGTAGAAGGTTACAATTTTCAAGATAATATTTGGAGTACCATGTCAACAATAATTCAACAGTACTCCATAATTTCTCATAGGATTATAAATATAAATATTGTGCATTTTTATTTTTTCTTTTTTATATTCTTCTTTTACTTAAGAGAAAAAAGACTCCTTGACCTATCAAGGTATATATGATTTTCCTATCATTACTTTGTTGTATTTATTCTTTGTACAGGGAGACTCAGCAGGATATATTTAACGCCATGGGATCAATGTATGTAGCAATCCTATTCATTGGAATTACCAATGCTACTGCTGTTCAACCTGTTGTTTCTGTTGAAAGATTTGTCTCTTACAGAGAGAGGGCAGCTGGAATGTACTCGGCTTTGCCATATGCGCTTGCTCAGGTTTATGATTCACTTTATCATATAATTATGTTATTTTTCACTCCTACATTAGAGCAGAAAACTGTAAAATCTGACAATAAGATGATTGGTTTTGCTTTGGTTTGCAGGTTGCCATAGAGTTCCCTTATGTATTTGCTCAATCAATCATTTACAGCACAGTTTTCTACTCCATGGCTTCATTTGACTGGACTCTCTCGAAATTCACTTGGTATATTTTCTTCATGTATTTTACCATGCTTTACTTTACCTTCTACGGGATGATGACAACAGCTGTCACGCCAAACCACAATGTGGCTGCCATCATTGCTGCTCCATTTTACATGCTATGGAATCTTTTCAGCGGCTTTATGATTCCTCACAAGGTAAGGACGTGTTTATTTTCTTTCTCATCCATTTAACTTGTCTTTTGCATTTCTGCTCATTGATGAGTACTTAAGCATACGGTTTGTTGTGCCCCCACTACGTGGGCTACATAATAGCAAAAATGTATAACAAGGTTTCTTACTGATTCTTTGAATCTCTACGGAAGTATTCAATTATAGATGGTCTTCAGATTTGTGCACAAGTACATTATATCAGCTGTATTGTACCTCATGCACTAACTAGCTCTACTTTTTTAGAGAATCCCCATATGGTGGAGATGGTACTACTGGGCAAACCCTATAGCCTGGACTCTTTATGGTCTGGTGACTTCTCAATATGGGGACGACAACGATTTTTTGAAGCAATCAGATGGAAGTCAGCTGATACCAGTAAGACATTTAATCAAAAATGTTTTTGGATACAGACATGATTTCTTGGTCATTGCCGGAGTAATGGTGGTGGGTTTCTGCTTGTTATTTGGAATGATATTTGCATTTGCAATTAAATCCTTCAACTTCCTAAGAAGATAAAAATAATGAATTCTACACTTTGGTGTAGAATCTTTGCATATATTTCTAGTATACAAGCTAAACATCAACCCATAGTAAGGTGTGAAAGCTGTACAGAAACATGATTATAAAGATCAATATTATTGGTATTCGTTACAGTGAGGGCAGATAAATAGCCAGTAGCTAGCTGGAAATCGTTTGTAAGCCAATAATCAGATATGCTTTCAGCTTCAGGATTGTACGTAGATTAAGATATTTTGTAAAACTACCTATATATATTGTGGCATTTGACCTTTCTTTTTACGGTTCTATCTATTTTGGCAACCTTTTATTTTATAACTTTGTTTTGATTTAAAAATGTACGAATAGACGTTCAGAAAAGGATAATAAGAATAATAAGTAACTGTGTGCACTATTTTTTATTTTCACATGTTCGTGTGCTTACTCTAATATGAAAGTTATTTGATCGTTGAATCGCATAGGTTAACCCTCCCTTACAATTGGGTTACAAATTCCCCAATATTTGGAAGGAAATTGATTTGTTTGTTGTTAAGATTTCATTGTATATCTTTTTTTCTTTTTTTTAGTATCTGCGAGGGGTTTTTTCCAGTGACATTAATTTTTTTTTTCTTGCAGTTAATTTTTTTTTTAAAAACTTAAGTATAATTTAATAACTTACATAAAATGATTAAGTATGTAATAGTAAAAATAAAGTTTAAAAATAAAAGAATAACATAACATTTTTAGGTGAGAACAATCTAAGCTACAACCATGATCCAAGAGAAAAATCATCTGTCTATTAGATTATCTAATTTTTCACTATAAAAATAAAATGTTTAAGTACAAACTTGATCTTATGCTACCCTTCTAAGAATACTGCTTTAATGTACCTTACTTACAAATCACTGTTTTGTTTTCATAGTTTATAAGATTAACGTTAGTGGTATCCAGATCAATGTTTCAATAAACTTATCACCAATTACATCGAATTAATTACAAAAATGTCAGTACAAATACACAAGTATTCGTGTGTATTTTAGAATAGATTTAATAATAAATAATACTAACTAGATGATTTAAAATAAATTTTACTTAAGTCAAATCAACTAGCAAATTATAAAATAAAAAGATTAAGTATAAATTCAATAAAAATAATTTATTTAAAATTTAATAATCAAATCAAATAATTATAATCACATATAAAATTATTTAAAAATCTAATAAAAAAATTATATAAAGATAAAAATACCAAATAAATTTATTAATAAATATCTTATTATATATATTAATTAAATCTACTTTCAATCTAATATCTCTATTGTTTTTTCTCTACTGTCGCTGTTTTCGACACGTAGGGCTAGTAGAACCATGAGTTTAGTTTTGTTTGAAATGAAATTTATTTCACCTAATGGCTTAATGAATATGTCTACTACATGTTCAAATTTAACATCGAGTTTTTCTTACATCACTAGATCACGTATGAAATGAAAATTGAATTTCACATGTTATTACAGGGTTAGTTGCTAAATGCTTTAGGGTAATGTTATATGTGAAAAGTATAGGTATATATTGGTTTTTATATGCAACTAAGTCAATAAAAGAGTGTAACTAAACTATTTCTACGAAACCAAGTACTATGGCTCTATACTTAGCTTTAACACTCGATCTAACAACAACTTTTTGTTTCGAGGCCATCAAATAGGCAAAGCTATTAACGAAATAGATGTCATATTCCTCAATACTCTTCCTTTCATTCGGACAAGAAGCCCAATTTGAATCTGTAAAACCAACTAAGTCAAGTTTATTTGATTATTGAAGCAACATTCCATGAGTAAAGGTACCGTTTGGGTAACGAAGGATTCTTTTAGCAACTATCCAATGTATCTTTATTGGTGTATGCAGGAATTGGCATAGTCTATTGACGATATAGGCTATGTTAGGTCATATTAGCAAACAATATTAAAAGGCGTTTATAATGCATCCTTAAAGTGTTGGATCATTGAGAGTGTCACCTTCAAAATTGGACATAATTGGCTTAGCACACATGGGTGTTTTAAGTGGCTTGATGATAGTAAAATTGGCTATGGACAACAAGTCACTAATGTACTTCTTTTGAGTTATATGCAACAAAATGCCATATTGTGTGATTTCAATGCTGAGAAAGAAATGCAAAGGACCAAGATCCTTTAAAGTAAACTTGTTGTTTAGTATCACAACCAATTCGACAACATATGCAATATTACTACCGTTGAGAATAACATCATCCATATAGATCAACATAATGGTGAGATGATGGTTGGATTGATAAATAAACATAAAGGTGTCTAATTTTGAATTTATAAAACTCAAGGTAGTCAAGCATGTGCTTAATTTTTGGTACTAAACCTGTGGGGTTTATTTTAAGTCATATAAAGACTTTTTCAGCTTACACACCCAAATAAGATGTTGTTTGTCTTCAAAACCCAAAGGTTGCTTCATATAAACAATTTCATGCAATTCTCATTTTTTCAACTCCTAGTTATTAGATATGGCTACTGTAAAAAAAACTCAAATTGTTTGAGATTTCACCACAGGAAATAAGGCTTCAGCATAGTCTATACCCTTTACTTGATCATACCCCTTTGCCACAACCCGATATTTATCGAGTGAGCCATCACTCCTTACTTTGGTTCTATAGATCCATTTGTTACCAATAAGGTCAATACCAACTAGGTAGAGAACCAGGGTATATGTATCACTAACCATTAAGGTATCAAATTCTTTTTACATGGCATCTTTCCATTCAGGTATATCCTTTGCTTCAATATAATTATTAGGTCAAGTAACAAAAGAACAATCACTAAATAGGCTTTAGGTTTAAGACAACGTATCTTAGAAGGAGTTAACATGGAATAAGAGGGCATCATAGATGAACAAAGTGAGATAATATAATAATTCAACAAATAATTGCCCAAGAAGCTATGGTGGAATTGTGTTAAAAGAAATGGGTATTAGTGCAAAAGAAAAAGCAACTAGAGATTCATTGTCCATAGAGGGTAAGAATAGAGGTGATCTCGAGTTTGAGCTAGAAATATCAAAAGTGATTGGATTAAGAAAAGAAAATTTTGATAATTGAGAAGGAGTTGTCGTGGTGGTTATTGTAGTTAAAGAATATGGTAAATCTAGTGGAAACAAGAGCTTATAAAATTGCTTAACATCATCCCAGTTAGGGGGTGCAAGATCTGAATACAAAGATATATATATTCATCAAATCTCACATGTCTACTTGTGATGAATTTGCCAACCTCCTTATCCCAACCTAAATAACCATATTGTTGGAAAGCATATCCCATAAACACATATGTTACAGGCTTTTGATGATTAAATGATTAAATGATTAAAAGGACTTTTACCTGACAAAACTTATGGGAAGTCTATTTAACACAAACAATGCACATCTAAAGGCATAAAGCCAAAACTTTAAAGGTACTCCACTGTGAAATAAAAAAGCTAAATGCCTTTCAACTACACGTTTATGTCATAACTACACAACACCATTTTGTTCATATGTGTGAGGGCATATCTTCCTATGAACAGTGCCTTGAGCATTGAGCTTGGAAGTGAGAAAATGAAACTCACCCCCACAATTTGATTGCAATACTTTCAGTTTATATGAGAAGTTTCTATCAACCATGACAACAAAGTTCTTAAATAGGCTCTGAGCATCCTCTTGACATTAAGAAAGAATATCATCATATATCATGAATAGTCGTTAACAACAAGCATAAAGTATTTAACACCAGTATTACTAAGAAATGGAGAGGTCCAAAAATCAACAAAAAAAAAAATTCAAAAGGATGAGCTATAAGAACATGCATGGAAGTAAAAAAAAGTTTCCTGAACTTTGACATTTCACAAGTTAAACAAAATATATTGTTAGAAGTGCCAAAAACAAAAAAAATGTAGCATTAAAGTAGAGATAATAATGATTCGATTTTAGTTAAGCTTGAACCAGACCAAATTGACTAGCTGAGTGGTTTGAATTGAATCATTTTAAGTTATTTGATTTGGTTTAATTTGAGTAATATTTATAGATAAAAAAAATATCCTTTAATTCATTTGATTTTTTTATATTTTTCAAATAAAAATGCAATATTATACTTGTGTAATCGAAAAAACTAAGCAGTAATATTAATCATATTATTATTTTAATTAAACAGTTTAATTTGTAATTATTTAATCATGCACGTCAAATCCTATAATTTAATAAAATTATTCAATTTAATCTAATTAAGTGACTAATATGTGTTCATCGTTCCAAGTGTATATTAATTATTGAATTGATTCCCACGTTTCTCAGTTTCTTTCGTTACTTTTGGCACCATTTTCAGTATTTATAAACTTTAAAAATAGGAAAGATTAATGAAGTTTAACACAATTAAATCTATAAACGTCATCTCCATCTCATAATAAATTATGGATTCTCAAGGTATACTTAACAGTTTTCGTGGAAGACAGTTATTTCATAAAATCTCATGGGCACACAAGAATCTTAGAATAAATTATTACATTTATGAGGAGGTAAATATTTGTGTTTTGCACGAATTTTCTAAAAGAATTGAGTCTTCTGATATTTATTTGATGATTTATATTTTTTTATTTTTAATGTATTCGATATATTTGACTTATATTTTTATTTATTTGATATATATATATATACATATTCATTTTTTATTTATTTGATAATTTATGTTTGTTTTGGTGATTGATTTGTAAAAATGTATTTATTTCATATTTTTATTTTGTTTGACAATGAATAATATAGTTTTTATCTTTTCTACATTTTATTTCATAATTTATATCTTTTAGTAGATAATTGGCATACTACATTTATTTTATATTTTTATTTTATTTGATAATTTTTAAGGTGTAAAATACTTTTTATTGTACCTTCTGTAACTTAATGTCTTCAAATTTTCATTGTTAGATATGAAAATATAAAATTACAGATTTGATTTCAAGGTGATAATTTATATTTCTTTTAACATATTATCGTAGAATTGTATTTATTTCATATTTATATTTTATTTGATAATTTTATTTTTTTGAATAAATAACTTATGTTTTCTTAATGATGTGAAATAGAAGTTTAAATTGTCAAGTTAAAAAATATAATATATTAAATCAATTAAATTTAAAGAAAAAATATCAAATTAATTAACTATTTAAAAAATATTAGAACACTTCTTTTAAATATATATATATATATATATATTATACTATTAAATTAATAGATGCATATGTTTAAATTTATCAATTTTTAAAAATAAATATATTTTCTCTCTATTTTTTATCATTAAAAAAAAAATAACAATAGCAGGATGACAGGATCCTGCACCAAAACTAGATTTTTTAACGGATGAGAAATTGGGGACAAATTAAAAGAAAAACAAATCCTTAACATAAAGAGAACGTTTCCACACCACTGCCATCGAAACGAGGTCTTCTGTTTTTCTCTCTGCTTTTATTTCACTTTTTATGACCTCGTGATACACCGAAACCTTCTCTCTCTCTCATTGTATCTGTTCCTTGTTTATGGCCGTTCGTCGGAAAACCAATTCTGGTTTCTTTCATAGCCGCCTAGATAAACCACCATTGACAAACAGCTGATTGAAAACACTAAAAAAGCTCCCCATATATTTATTATTTGTTGGTATCTAGTTTTGCCAGATTAAATTAAGTAAAGAACAATGGGTGTCATTGTTGGCTCTGAGTGTGCGGTGGCTTTCTTTGTCTCGTTTATACTACTAACTGGAAGAGTCTACTCGGAGCCAACTCAAGACAAGCAAGCTCTCCTTGCTTTTATTTCACAAGTCCCTCACGCGAGTCGGGTTCAGTGGAACTCCTCCGAATCTGTCTGCAATTGGGTCGGTGTAACATGTGATTCGAACCAATCTTCCGTTCACAGTCTTCGTCTACCAGGTGTTGGGCTGGTGGGTCCGATTCCTTCGAGCACACTCGGCCAGCTGACCCAGCTCAGAGTTTTAAGTCTTCGCTCCAATCGTCTTTCCGATGACATCCCTTCTGATTTTTCCAACTTAAGGATGCTTCGGAGTCTCTATCTTCAAGACAACGAGTTAACAGGCAAATTTCCGGCAAGTATTACCCGTTTGACTCGCTTAACGCGGCTTGATCTATCCTCCAACAATTTCTCAGGTCCAATCCCCTTCTCACTCAACAATTTGACTCAGTTGACTGGACTTTTCCTCGAGAACAATGGGTTCTCGGGTACTTTACCCAGCATCTCATTCTCAGAAAGTTTAGATGGTTTCAATGTCTCAAACAACAAGCTCAACGGTTCAATTCCCAAAACCCTAACGAAATTCCCAGCTTCTTCATTCACCAGAAACTTAGATCTCTGCGGTGGACCATTGCCTCCGTGTAACCCTTTCTTTCCAGCTCCGACACCATCACCATCTTCCAATTCTCCACCACCAAACTCACTTCACAAGAAGTCCAAAAAACTCTCAACAGGAGCCATTGTAGGAATTGTCCTTGGATCTATTTTTTCCATTCTTCTAATTCTCATTCTCATCCTCTGCCTTAAAAAACGTCAGCGTCGACAACCCGCGAAGCCACCAAAGCCAACGGCAACAACACGTGCGGTAATGTCAACTGAGGCCGGAACGTCGTCATCGAAAGACGACGTTACAGGTGTTTCAATGGAAACAGAGAGGAACAAGCTGGTTTTCTTTGAAGGTGGGATTTACAGTTTTGATTTGGAGGATTTGTTGAGAGCTTCAGCTGAGGTATTGGGCAAAGGGAGTGTTGGGACTTCGTATAAGGCTGTACTTGAAGAAGGAACAACTGTGGTAGTGAAGAGATTGAAAGATGTAGTGGTCACAAAGAAAGAGTTTGAAATGCAAATGGAGAATCTGGGGAAGATTAGACATGAGAATGTAGTTCCATTGCGTGCATTTTACTATTCCAAGGATGAGAAGTTGCTTGTTTGCGATTACATGTCTTCTGGAAGTTTGTCTTCTCTTCTCCACGGTATGTTTCTGAATTCTCTGCAATTTTTTTTTTTGTGTTTTGTTTTTCTTTCGAATTTTTAGGAATATAATTTATTTTTAATTGGATTAAGTTAATAAATATATAGATATATTTTTAATAAATATGCAGGTTAAAAAATGTAACCTACGTGCATAATAAAAAAAATATTAATATATGTTATTTTAGTGTGTTAAAAAGTAAAATTATGTAATGATTTTAGATTAAAAAATTATTTTTAATACTCAGAATAATTGTTGCTCTTGTATTTTAAATTAAAATAATAATTATTTGAGAACTATAAATAACTAATAATTAATTCTAAAAATAAATAATTTTAAAAATTTATATTGCTTATATTCAATAAAATTATTATAAGGATTATAATATAATATAATCATGACGTATAAAAGTGGAGATAATTTAATTGTTGTATGCTCTTGAAATAATCAATATAGCTTAGACATTGAATTGAGGTGAACATGGTGGTCTTAGAGCTGTAAAGGTGTTGGGAAGTATCTTTCAATTAATTTGGCGCTGGTTTTTATGGATTCCATTTCTTTAATCTTATCTGAAGAAAAAAAAAACATTCTAAACTGCTTCTCGTATAAAAAAAATATTATTAATTATTTTTAAAATATTCAGTGATATGATATTAGTTAAATGAAATTCAATTTTAATACAAGTATTATTATTTTTGAAAAAATAAATATTCAATAACATCTTCCCATAAACATATTCAAATCAAGTGTCCCCAATTCATAAATCACGCCATTGTCATACCGAATCATTCCTATGCTTTTACATTATTATTATTATTATTATTATTATTATTATTTTCTTTTGCTAATATGCTTTTACCTTATTTGTTTAGAGAGCTTTTGCTTCTTTTTAAAAAGTCCATACACTGCAGTGCAGACTCTAAAAGAAAAGGAAGAAGAAGAAAATTTACAACATAAAACAAAAGGAAAATGTGTTTCTTTGGAAGAATGGTCGTTGAATCGAGGGTTTGAGTAAAACCTAAATGCACAATTTCATGTGTCTCAATTTATTATCAGAATTGTTGTTAGTGAAAAGAGAGCAACTTAAAATTTTGCAACAATTTGATGACGTAATATTTTTAAAAAAGAAAAAAAAATATATTTTTTTTTTACCTTAAAAAAACTGTCATAATTATATGGATAAGAATTTTGATAAGGATACTGCATACGTTTTGTTATTATTTGCTAAAAAATATAGAATTTTTTTTATTTATTAATTATACATTGATTTTATTGTTATTGAATAAAGTTATAATTATTTAATTAGGATGTTTCGATTATGAGAGAAAATTTTGTTAATAATATGATAATATTTTTATTTTTATGAATCCTAGATAATTAAATTATGAGGTAATATATTTAATTAATTTTTTTAAAATATCCATATCTATTAATTATTATTATGTAAATAGTATTTTAAAATTTGTCTATATGCTATCCTAACGTCGTGTTTTTGTTATTAAAAAAAATTGATATATCATTTCACATTAAATGTTTATCTTTTAAATTAAATTTTAACTATTTAGACTTATTAATATTTAATGTCATTTAATTAAAAATATTATTTTAATTATTATAATTTTTTCTAGTGTTATTTATTTATTTTTTAATTTTTTTTGATACTATGAAAGAGAGAAAATAACAAGTTTGTTAAAATTAGAATGGTAAGAAATTAAAACGAATATGAAGTTAAAATTATATACCATATATCTATATCTTCTAAGAGTAAATAAATTTTTTATCATATATTTTTTAAGAATTATTATAAAAATATTATTAAATTTTAATTTATTATATGATGAAATTTTATAAATGTCATAAAAAATATCATTAAATTATTATTTTTTATTTTCATAATATTAAATTTTATAATTATAATAAAAATATCATTAATATACATATAATTTATTTTTAATTAATCAATTTTGATGGTATTTTTATGTTATTTAAAAAAAATTTAATAGAAGAAAGTAAAAAGAAGTTATAATAATTTAATGATATAAAAATAGTAAATTAAAATTTAATAACAATTTTATTAAAAAAAACTTTAATTCACATTACCCATTTGTCAACGATATTGACTTAAAATTTGGCAAAGTCACGGCGCGTATAATTTTTACAAAAATAAAATAAAATAAAGTAATAGTCTCGTTTGAATACCCAAATCGAGTGCAATGCTTGTCCTTTTTGGGGTCCTCAATCAGATTAAATGCTTGCTTCCATAAATGTTGACAAATTGTCTCCGTTTTTATGAATTTAAATTTAAAAAAAATGCAGGAAGCAGAGGTTCGGGTCGGACCCCATTGGACTGGGACAGCCGCATGAAAATAGCGATGGTCACCGCAAGAGGCATAGCTCATCTCCACGTCACCGGCAAGGTGGTCCATGGAAACATAAAGTCCTCCAACGTCCTTCTCCGCCAAGACAACGACGCTTGCGTTTCAGACTTCGGACTCATCCCATTATTCGGCACATCAACTCCTTCAAATCGGGTAGCGGGTTATCGAGCTCCTGAGGTTGTGGAGACCCGAAAAGTGACCTTGAAATCCGACGTGTACAGTTTCGGTGTATTGTTGTTGGAGCTATTGACTGGTAAATCACCGAATCAAGCGTCACTAGGGGAGGAGGATATTGATTTGCCTCGGTGGGTCCAATCGGTGGTTCGAGAGGAATGGACGGCTGAGGTTTTTGACGTGGAGCTGATGAGGTATCACAACATCGAAGAAGAGATGGTTCAACTTTTGCAGATTGCAATGTCGTGTGTGTCCATCGTACCTGATCAGAGACCTGACATGCAAGAAGTTGTTAGAATGATTGAGGATCTGAATAGGGGTGAGAGTGATTATGGGTTAAGACAATCGTCTGATGATCCATCTAAAGGATCGGACGGTCATACACCTCCTCAAGAATCCAGGACTCCACCTAGCTCTGTCACACCTTAGTGAAATCACTAGGAAATATTACGGGGGTAAAAAAGGAAAAAGAGTGGACAAAGCAATGTGGTGGGCAGTGGGCAGTGGCCTGTGGGTTTGTTCTTGAAGTGTTCGGTTGATTGGGGTATAGGTGGTTTAATCTGTTTTTTTTTTTTTTTATTTGAAAATAATTTTAAATTGTTATTTTTGGACGATATTTACAGGTCGGGGAGGATCTCAATTGTTTATGAGTGGAGTAGAAGTTTCCATGAACTGATTGGAATTGTTGACTATTTCATGGACTGAGTCTTTTTTTTTTTAAAGAAAAAAAAATTAAATTATTATTTTTTATTATCAAGTTTTAGCATTCATAATCTATGTCTGTAACAATTGGATCGTTGTGTTTTTCTCTGATTAAGTTATTGCAGTGCAATACAGCAAACCTGCAACTTGAAAGGACGGAGCCTCTGGTACCACTTCTACACATTAACTATTTTTTATATTTAAAAATAAAAATAAAAATTAATATTTTTAAGTTATTATAATTTTTTAAAAATTACGTGAATTATAAAACTAAATATTGAGAAGAACAACCTCTTCATTGTTCTAGAAAACAAATGAAAACACAGAAACGAATGGCTGCCAAATACCTCATTGATTGCTTTTAAAAATTATAAAAAAATATTTTTAAATAATAACTTGAAAAACATAAGATTTAAAATTGCTTATTTGTAATGTTGAACACACACTTGGTTATTTCTGCTAAAAGAGTGCTATTTTCTTTTCTTTTGCACGGTGTGGATGTGGGTGTTATAACTTGTAAAATATTACTATGTATAGAAAATTTATCACGAAATACAACTAACTTAATTTTCATATTCAATCATGCTCCGAATAAATCACCGAATTTGTATAATTTAACTTTAAAGTATTTCAATTTATAACAAAATGTTATTCATTTGCATTCACACGAATTCAAGTTGAAAAATTATAAAAAAAAATACATCTAAATATCACTAAATGAGATTTAATTGGATAATATTTAATGTAAAATAATATAATATTTTTTTTAAGAATGAAAATGTGATATTAGTTTTATGGGTTTAAAATGATTTGAGTAAAAGGATACAACATATTTAAATTTATTTAATTAAAATAAATAATTTTTTTATTAAATAAAATCCATAAAAAGTAAAAGATCAAATATAAATTAAGTATGTTGTATTAATTCTAATTGGTGTTGGGTTTTAGAAATTGTTGATGTTGATTTCTGTATCAGATAAGATTATCATACGTGGATCTACAAGATGAATAAACCATTAAGACTTATCATCGTGTAAAGGGTAGTTTTTGGCCCTCTCGATATTAAAATTAGTAAAGAGATGAGGAAGATTATAGGAGATTTATGATATCACTTTGTGATTATAAGAATAAATAATATTTAATTATATTTTTATGTTAGATGAAAGATCTATTTCAAATTAAGTTATATTTCTTCATTGTGTACATATATAAGGATATATAAATTAAGTTATATTTTTTGATTGTGTAAATATATAAGGATATATAGGAGAAAAAAATAACTTATGGCTATTTGTCGTTGGAAATGAATCTTTAAGATAATTAAGGATTAATTGTATCGTAATCATACTTATTTGATAACTTAGTGCTTATTATTAAGCTTGTTTTAAAAGAATCTTTGTTGATTGAAATCACTATTTACTTGCCATATAGTATATACAAAATTACACCAAGACAAACCAATCAAACCTATTTCATGGGAATTGAAATCTAACAGTATCACAAAATGGCATTTCTTACGTCTCACTCATACTCACATAACCAAAGGGGTGAGTAGTATAAATGTGCATAGGACGGACGAGAACAATTGTGTTAATAATCATAATCATTTCACATTAGTTTTGGATACATTCGTGTAATAACCGACAATTATAAACAAGAAATAATTTTACTATGCTTCTTATTTTTTACATTTATTCAAAAGTATATTTAGTTTTAAAAAAATTAAATATTAACATAATTTTTATTCTACTACATTATTTAAAATATTGACATTAGTTTTTATTTTTTAACTATTTAGTACATATTTCGAAGTAAAAGTGAAAATAAGTAAAATTTAACCTAATTATTCAAAATATTGTGTTTTATTATTAAAAATATATTTTTTATGTAATTATATATATTTTGTATATATTAGATTTTGATTAACTATTGTTTTAATAATGCATTAACTATCTCCGCTCTACGTTTTATGGATCAATTATTTTTGAGAAAAAACGGTAAATATTTTATGAATAATCATAATTTTAATTATTTATAATTAAAATATCAATCTCTATTGAGCAACAATGATTCATACCGGCATTTTCTTTGATTTGGATTCTCCCGTGTGCATCACATTTGTATAGCAACTTTACAAAGGTACAAATAGGTATTTGGTAAACTCTAATAGTTTTAAATTTTTTTGTAAAAGTTTAGGTGTATTCAATTAAATTTTTTTAAGGCTTTTTAAATGTTTGCAAAAAGTATTAGAGCTTTTAAAATATTAATGAATTTCAAAAACTTCACTTAATAAGAGACTTTGAGAATTTTAATATTTTTTATGCATAAATAAAGTCTATCACAAATAACATATTCTTTCATAAAATTTCTAAAGATCTTTTTAACTCTTTTCAGTTTTTATTTTTTATTTCATTTTTTTCTTTCTTCATACTTGATTCCTATTCTTCTCCCTTCTTTATTTTTTTTATTCTTATATTTATTGACCTTAACCACCAATAACCAACGTAAGGTTGAGCTAAATATTTTAAATAGTATCATATAAAATTATCAAAAAATATAGAATCTATAAAATATAAAATTGATTTACAATTAGCTAGAAGTTTATTTATAAAATTGATCTACAGGTACATTTTATGTTTTATTTTCATTTTTCGTATTCAATATTCAATATAGTATAAAAAACTAAAATATATTAAATAATATAAATAATTAAATTTATTACAAAAACAAATAATGTACATACAATACATATAGTTAACTTAAATTACAAATGAAATAATGTCGTCAAAGTGTAATTGGATTGGGCAAGCAAACTTGGTTGGCTTAGAATCACGAGTATTATGACAAGAAAACTAGACAAAAAACAACTGATCCATATAACAATTCATTCCCTTACATACATGAGCACGTAAATATCCATAAAACATGTAGTCTAAACTTTAGAGACATACGAATAGAGAAATTAAATCATTATAAATATTACCATAAAAAAGAGATTACCACAACGACATCCGAGTGTTATAACTCTTCGACGAACTCATATTAGCAATTTATTAATCATTTTTCTATAAATATGAAATTATCTGGAATCTTTGCTAGTATTTATGCTATAATAAGCTCTAAATATGAAATCAAGTGTAACTTTGATTTCTTACTTGGTTTGTGTAAGTTTTGGTGCCCTTAAACATATGGAACACATTCATGGGCATCAAAACTCATACAAACCAAGAAACAAATCGGAGTTACACCTGATTTCATATTTAGAGCTCATTATAGTATTAAAAATACGAGCCAAGATTCCAGCTAACTTCATATTTATAGACAAATGATTAATAAAGTGCTAATTGTTGTCATAAGGAAATTATGCAAGAGATATGAGATGTAATTTGGGCCAAAAATAGGTCTATAAAACAATACATTTCCCTAAATATATGAGCATATAATCATCCATCAAACAAGGGACTTCAGACATAGGAATAGAGAAATTAAATCATTAAAAAAATTATCGTTATGTTGTCATATGCTACTCAAGATCATC
Source organism: Hippophae tibetana (assembly GCA_037013495.1). NCBI lineage: Eukaryota > Viridiplantae > Streptophyta > Magnoliopsida > Rosales > Elaeagnaceae > Hippophae > Hippophae tibetana. Next base: position 887,627 of record CM072809.1, on the reverse strand, counting down.
AGAATCTTCTCTTGATTCTTCTTGTGATGATATAATTTGAACCATATGTTCTGCCCATTTCTCTCGTAAATCATCAAAAATTTGCTTGTCGTAGCCCGTCCTGTTCCAACCAAAAAACTACATGTATTTAAAATCAAAATAAGAATGTAATTTCATTTATTTAGAAAAAATAACTCAAATATGTTAAAAACTTTTTTGTATATGGGTAAAAGATATTACCACATCATTAATTGGAATTTTGATATTTGTGATGATTTCTCTCATAAACTTCATGACATAATAACCACATGACTCCATTATTTTGGTATGGAACCTACAAAAAATGTACATGATTTTCCATATTCGAACATCTTTATTATTCAATTATAAAATTAATAAATTAATATTCGTTTGTACATACCATAACTTTTGTCCATATAAGCTTATGAGATTTTTTAAAGGCAATGGCCCTAAACTTGTTCCACAAATTTCATGTCCTATCAAGGTTTAAAACGGTTAGTTTTTATTAAATATTACAAAAAATAATATAATAAACTAATATGTAGCTATAACTCTTACATTTCAACAACTACTTTTGTATCTTTACTCAGTTCTATCGAAGCTGAGTCACAGTAACAAGCATGATTATTTAACATATCAATGATTACCAACATCCAATGATTTTGGCCTTGTTCAAACCTTAATGGCCAAGGGATTATCAACTTTTGATTTCTGTTAAGCGTTAATGCCCTATCACATAATTGTTTAGCTCTGATGCTAACATCATTCTCTTGATATTTATCGACATATGAAGAATCATAGAACATTGCTAAATGTGATGAGTGTTTATGTTGAAGTCGATAATAGCACGCCCTATATAAAAATAATTAGATAATATAAATATAATTATATATGTTCTACATAAATGAAAGAAAAATAAATAGATTGAGGACTCTCCTTGTCCACATTTGAATTATACTTAAATCGATCATTTGATATTCAAATAGTTTCAATATGCACTCGATCGATATATAAGTTTGGCTGAGATCTACACTAGAAATTTCTATTGAAAGTGGCACAGTCTATCCATCATTTATGCTATATGCCCTCCCAACAATAGTCATCAAAGTACCAAGATTTCTGTTGAAGTTTAAAGCATAAGCATAACTATACTTTTTTTAATGCTTCTTCTTGAATGACTTGGTGCATGATGATTGGCCACTAGACATAGATTTAGCACGAGATACTTGATTCGTATCTCTTAAATGTGTCGCATTTAAGAGTTCTGGTATAATAGACTAAAAAAAGTATTATGTATTTTAGTAACAATAAAAGATATAATAAAATAATAGTAGTAAAAAATTGTTATATTTTAAGTTAAAAAATAGTAGCACGTCAAAATTTAGAACAACTTGAATCGATGTCTAAGACACATACTGTCCAACTGCTTCTTAGATTGTGGTAGCATCAAAAAGCACATGTAGTGGACAATCATGAAACAATGATTGATCAATTACTATTCGCCAATGGTTAGGTAAATATTGATTATGAATCATCTGATTATCGCTCAATTGTTGTACCATTCCAATAGCAACAAAGTCCATTGACGAAGGATGTTTCAAGAAACATTTCATATTCTATAAAAAAAATTAAGTCTTATATATAAAAAATAAAACATTTAATAAGAATTTAAAAATAATAGATTATATACACCAGAAATTAAAATCTTACCACATATGATTTATCAAATAGAGGAGGACTCCCATGTGGGGTAACTATTGGATGTACATTCTTACCAAAACGTTCATCGTGGTTTGATTGATGGTAAGAATGCGTAGATTGCATTGGAGAAAATGAACCACTACTTGATTGCATATGCATTCCTGGCATATATGGAGGATCAATTGGATGACTATATCTCATACTGAATGTAGTTTAAGCGCAATGAGATTGCATGGGTGGCATGCTTGGCATGGATGGTGGCATGCTTGGCATGGATGGTGGCCTGCCTGTCATGGATGGTGGCATGCCTGGCATGGAGTGTGGCATGCCTAGCATGGATAGTGGCATGTCTGGTATGGATGGTGGCATTCTTGGCCAATATGGCATGCCTTGGTTGTAGAATGATGTCATGCCTGACGTGTGTTGTGATTGATATTCTTTTAGACTGACAATCTCACTTAACATTGAGGCTTTAAAGAAGTTGAATTCTTCTTCAATTTTAGTGTACTTCTCCTTCCAACTGTCATCAACTTTGTAACGATTTTGTAAAAATATAGTACAAAAAATTAGATATAATATATATATTGATTATAAAATATAAGAGACTTACACAAATGGTTATCCATATTTGGAATTTTTCTACATCGTCAACCTGAGACCAATCATTTATATTGATTGGTATACTGGACTTCGCAATTCGACCAATAGAAGATTTCAATTATTGGCCATTTTCTCCTATTGGATTACCAATAGCATCAAATAGAACATGTATTATATCATTTGGGTTAAGTGGAGCATCAGGTATATTCATCCAACCCCTTATTTTCAAATATCTCAATGGATCATTTGGATCTACAAGCTCTATTATATGAGAATCTGTGAAATATCTATAAACAATGAAGAAATATAAATTAATTGACAATTTTAGGAACATACACATATATAAGAGTTATTACAACAATATAGAACATATGTTATGTTTAATTAGGTTGTTGATTGTATACATATATTCCTTCACAATCACTTCGAGCCCATGACGAAGAATCATCATCATCAACTAGATCATCACATACATTAGGCAATTTATTTGAGAAATTACTAATATTGGTTAATGTATCAAGCATAGGGTCATCATATTCTACATCATCACAATGATAAAACTATTTTGTGGAGGCGTTAACACAACATACCATCTTGGATTAATTTGATCGCTCAAGTAAAATACTTTTTTTGCATGAAGTACTAACATGAAAGGATTATCAGTGTGACTTATCTTGGATAAATTTACAAGGGTAAATCCAAAATCATCTATTTTATATCTAACATTGATAACATCTTCGACCCAATCACACAAGAAAATTGTTTCATGGAAGACCTCATAATCCAATTCCCAAATCTCTTATATTATACCATAATATGTTCTATGATAAAGTACAGGATTATCATCTTTTGAACTGAAAAATTGCATAGTTTGTGCAACCATCTTCACACCACTATTTTGAAAAATTGCATAGTTTCTAGCTTGAGTCATAAACCTCGATCCATTTATTGTGAAACTATTAAATGATTTGACATCAAATTTTGACCCATATGCAAGCCATTGTAAACTTTCTGATATTTTATGAGTGGGTTTCTTGAGTTCATCTCGAATCTATGTATACAAAAACATGAAATATGTTTAGAGCAAAGTTTTACAACATTGAATATATCTAGGAACATACATGCATGAATTTTTGTTTGTGATACTTACATGGCTACAAAACCAATTAATAAGCTATCACTTATGTTCATCATACAACCATTTTTCTTCTCTCTTTTTTTATAACGAGGATCGATATTTAATAAGTTTAAATATATATGAAGTTATATATCATCATTAATAGTTAAATAAAAATGATTTTTGCAATCATGAAACAATGAACATCACTTACTCTATGTACGGTTGTGCCTCATTATTATTTACCAAAATGATTCGGTGTGATTTTTCCAATCAAGTGCGATCAATAAAAAAATTCTTACTTCCACCAAGCATAGGGTTACCTACTTGGATCATGTGATGTTCTAAGAACAACTTGTATGTAGTATTCCCAATTTCAGTGCAACCACTAAAGTATTCAGAACAAAACTCAATGGCCTCTTCAGCAATGTAGCGTTCCACCATGCATCCTTTAGGTCGATTTCTATAATTTACATATCCTTTAAGGACTTGCATATATCTCTCAAAAGGATACATCCACCTTAAGTAAGTAAGACCACACAATTGAACCTCTCGAACTAAATGAACACACAAGTGAATCATTATATCAAAGAAATAAGGAGGAAAATATTTTTCAATTAGACACAAAGTCTCTACAACATCTTTCTGTAAAGAATTTAACTCGCCAATTAATATAGATTTCTTGCATATTGTATTGAAGAATGAACAAAGTTGAATTATTAATAATCGAACATGTTTTGGAAGAATTGATCTAATAGCAACTGGTAATAACTATTGCATTAAGATATGACAGTCATGTGATTTCAATCCATACAATTTCTTATCGGTGATTGACACAAAATTTCTTAAGCTGGATGAGTAACCATCAGGAAATCTCACACCCTCTAAACATTTACAAAACACATTATTCTCTTTTGTTGACATTGTATATGATGCTGGTGGTAAGTATGTTCGATTCTTATCATTTTCTACCCTTGGTTCCAATTCAGGTCGTATGAGTAGTTTCTTTAAATCCAATCTTGCTTTAATTCCATCCTTTATTTTTCCAGGTATATTAAGTAAAGTACCAATCAAGTTCTCACATACATTTTTCTCAATATGCATGACATCTAAGATGTGACGAATGTGTCAGTCTTTCCAATAAGGTAATTCCCAAAATATTGATTTTTTTCCAACAACCATGGTAAGTTGGTTCAAACTCTTTTTCATTTTCACTCATTTCATTAGTTAACCTCTTTCGTTTCCCTACCTTAGTGAGTTTTTTTTCATCTTTCCATATTTTTGAATGTCATACCATTCAATTGCCTTAATATCTCAACACCTCGCAAATGTCGAGTTACATGATCATGATCTTCTTCACTATCGAACGGTTTCTTTTGGTATCTAAACTTGTGTCCAGATGGCTAAAATATTCTATGTTTTCTATAAGACATATTTCTTCTATGTCCCATGTAATCTTTTGTTGCATGTCTTGATAAGTTTTCATAGGCAGGAAAATCATTAATTGTCCATAAAAAGACCCCCTTCAAGTTAAAGTGTTCTGCTTTATGTGCATCGTAAACATTTATGCCATCATTCCACAACGTCTTTAAATCATCTATCAGAGGCTACAAATATACATCAATATCAACACCGGGTTGTTTTGGTCATGAGATCAATAATGTTAGTATCATGAATTTTATTTTCATACACAACGAGGGAGGAAGGTTGTATGTTACCATAATTACTGTCCAACAACTATATCTACTACTAAGGGAACTATGTAGATTAATTCCATCAATAGAAATGGAAAGATGAAGATTGTGTGAATCAGATGAAAATTGAGGAGATAAATTATCTACTACTTTCCAATTTGGAGAATCGCAAGGATGACGTAGCACCTGATCATCAGATCAATTATCTGAATGCCAAGTCAACATCTTTGATGTATCTTTACTATTTAAGAACCTTTGAAAGCGAGGAATCAGAGGAAAGTACCAAAAAACCTTTGCAGGCACGTCTTTCTTATGTGTTGTCTCATTTGTATCATACTTCCATCTCGATTCTTTACACATCGGATAATCAACTAATGTCTCATATTCTTTTCTATAAAGAATGCAATCGTTTGGACAAGCGTGAATCTTATGATATTCCATGCCAAATAGACTAAGAGATTTCTTCACTTCATACATTGAAGATGGAAATTCAATACCCTCAGAAAACATATCGACTAGTAGATTTAGTAATTTTGTGAATCCCTTGTCACAAAAAAATATATTTTGCCTTCACATTGTACAAATGAACCAATCCCGATATTTTAATGTATTTTTTGCATTTTGGATACAATGGTTTTTTGAAATCTTCTTTAAGTTTTTTAAAGGTTTCGTGATCATCCTCACGTAATTCATCTTTAACACCATGCAAAATATTTTCTGTTTGTACATTACCATAAGATGTATGTAATCCACTCACATTCTTATTTATCTTTTCCCGTGAGTATTATCAATATTTTCTCCATGATAATACCAACATTTATAGCTCAAAAGAATACCATTACGGATAGGATGATACTTAATCTCGTAAAATTCATGAAATCGCTCATTTTCACATTTAACACGTGGGCATCGAATCATACTAGTTCCAGTATTACTATTTCTACAAGCAAATTCCATGAAACTTCCAACTCCAAAAATATAGTGATCTTGCTCAATTCTACACTTTGACATCCAAGATTTGTCTATTTTTTATTAATGATATTAATTAAACATATTAATTAATTATGTATCCAATGAATATATTTGAAGTATTATTATATATAAATTTCCTAATTATTAGAATATATATCAAAACATACATAATGCAAAATAGTTATCATTTTAATCATTTTACAAATGTATTATTTTTACTTAATAAAATATAATTATTTATATACAAATAAATTTATCCACGTACGATAAATATATATAATCCCTCAAACCCACGACATTTCAGATATTATTTCCACAGAAGTATTCAGAAAAACATATAATAACAAGCAAAATAAAAAAAATATACATAAATCAAAAATTTATAAAAAAATAAAACAAACTGAATAATAAGCTCCAAAATTAATATAAATACATACAAGAATGTTATGAAGTGACTAAATGAAGGAAATGAAGAAAAAAATAGTGTTTTGTAAGTGAGAATAAGTGAAAATATGGGTATAAAAAATTTGAATATTTTGCTAAAAAAATAGTAGATTTGAAAGATAATAAGAAGAGGAATAAAACACACAAAACGGCGTTGCAAATGATGGTCGAAGGTGACCAAAAATTGAGAAAGATGGTGGGTGTGAGCTCAGTTTTGGGAGAAATAGAGAAAAGAAATAAAGATTTTTGAATTTCTGGAGATAAAAAATGAGCTGAACAATAATATTACGTAGATAGCGTCGGTTTTCCCCGTCAATCGACGTTATCCATGCAATTAAATTTTTTTATCAATTATTATTTTATTTAAACTATGCATATATGTACCATAGAAAAAGAAAAAAAAGTAATTTTACAATAATATTTAAAAAAATTATACAAAATTAAATAAAGATATATTGTACGTACGTATATTAATTTAAATATCCAAACAAATAAACAAAATTATATAACTTTAAAAATTAATTGTCTAAAAAAAGAAAAAAATTATACATATATATTTATATATATCTAACTTAAATTTTAAAGAGTCAAATAAAATAATAATTAATGACCTAAAAAAATTTCAATTATAAACTGCATGCATTTTTTTAATTTAAAAAATAAGACGCAGCGTCGGTTAACGTGACGAATTGATATTATCCACACGTATACCATCAGTACTTCTTGCCAACCGACGCTATCCGCATAGAACATAACTTCGGTTAATGGGCGAACCGACGCTACATGCGTGGATAGCGTCGATTCGACACCGAACTGATTTTAAATTCATTATAAGTCAATAAATTTCAAAAACCGACTTTACACAATGACTTGAATACCCCTTTTGTAGTAATGTGTGCATAGGACGGATGAGAACGATTGTGTTAATAATCATAATCATTTCACCTTAGTTTTTATATACATTCGTGTAATAATCGACAGTTATAAACAAGAAACAATTTTACTATGCTTCTTATTTTTTACATTTATTAAAAGTATATTTAGTTTTAAAAAATTAAATACTAACATAATTTTTACTCTGTTAAATTATTTAAAATATTGACATTAATTTTTATTTTTTAACTATTTAATACATATTTCGAAATAAAAATGAGAATAAGTAAAATTTAAACTGATTATTCAAAATATTGTGTTTTATTATTAAAAATATATTTTTTATGTAACTATATATATTTTGTATATGTTCGATTTTGATTAACTATTGTTTCAATAGTATAGTAACTATCTCCCGTCTACGTCTTATGGACCGATTATTTTTTTAAAAAAATGGTAAATTTTTTTTTATGAATAATCATAATTTTAATTATTTATAATTAAAATATCAATTTTTAATTAACAACAATGATTCATACCGGTGTTTTCTTTGATTTGGATTCTCCCGTGTGCATCACATTGGTATAGAAAGGGTACAAATAGGTATTTGGTAAACTCTAATAGTTTAAAAAAAATTGTAAAAGTTTAGGTGTATTCAATTAAATTTTTTAAGGCTTTTTAAATGTTTATAAAAAATATTAAAGTTTTTAAAATATTAATGATTTCAAAAACTTCACTTAATAAGAGACTTTGAGGATTTTAATATTTTTTATGCATAAATAAAGTCTATCACAAATAACATATTCTTTCATAAAATTTCTAAAGATTTTTTTAACTCTTTTCGGTTTTTATTTTTTATTTCATTTTTTTCCTTCTCTTTCTTTCTTCATACTTGATTCCTATTCTTCTCCCTTCTTTATTTTTTTTATTTTTATATTTATTGACCTCCACCACCAATAACCAACCTAAGGTTGTTGAGCTAATTGTTTTTAAATAGTATCATATAAAATTATCAAAAAATATAGTATCTATAAAATATATAATTGATTTACAATTAACTAGAAGTTTATTTATTTATTTTTTAATTCTCACTTACTAAAATAGTTTTCTTTATATAATTTTTTATAGTAATTATTAGGGATTAAGTTTCTCATAATAATATATTTTATTATAATTTATGGTGTACATGTGCCTATTTTCCTTTAATGTAATTCTGTATTTGTTTTTATGAAAATTATTGATATTTTCATAACTTAGAAAATAATATAGATTTTATTAAATTTTAAAATAAAATACATAATAACACATTGAATTTTTTTGATAATTTTATAGGATTCATTAATATATTATAAAATAATTTAGAATATAGTAAAAGGTTGTATATGATAAAATTTTAAAATATATTTATTTTATGAAAAAATTCATACAAATTCATTCAAAATTGTATAGTATTTTTAAAATTTTAATAAAATATATCTAAATTCTTTAAAACTATATTAAAATTTATAAACATTTACTTATTTTATTTGTACTTTTAACACTTTTAATGTTTCATAAAAGGATATATATATTATATTTTTAAATTTGTAAAAAAAATAATGTTTTTTTATGTTATAAAAAATAAACATATAAAATAATGTTAAAAACAAAATTATGTCTACAAAAAAAATTATGTGATATAATTAAGTCTAATTTAGTTGAGCAAATTCAGGAAGATTATGTCACAAGGTAAGTTGCAAACATGAAATATACGGGAGAAGTTATCTATTATTTATAAAATATACTATGATTTGATTTGATACTTTAAATTAATAAAATTTAAAATTATTATAATATTTTTTTTTTAAAATAAATACTTAATATTTAATATAAAGTAAAATAATATTATTAATAAAATATATATTTTAAAAATAATAAATAATATATACTACCAACCGTGCTATTTAGTATTTTCCTTCTCTCTTGTTCGGGAAATAATTCATTAGGCATTGATTATTCCGATGTTCTGGTTGAGTGGGAAAACCAATTGAGTCTTAAATGGGTGTTATTGAAGATACAGTTGGCCGAATGGCGAACTAACATTCATTTATCACATTAATATCAAATGGTCATAGACAACCATGAAAAAAAACAAGATAAAAAATTGCAATTTTTATTTTTTATTTTTGTAAACTATTGTGTAATGAGATGATTGTATGTCACGGTTAAATAGTGCATTCCATCTTGAATTTTAGCATTTTTCCACCCATCTAATTTCGTATTTAAATTGACTTATCAACAAATTTTTTAAGGAAAGTATCAAGAAAATATAGGGAGAAAAAGTTTTTTTGTTTTTAAATTAAAAAGAAATAGGAAAAATACACTTAAAACTTAAAATAACAAAAAATTATACAATAAAATTAAATAATATTTAATATAAAATAATTTATCAAAAATTTTAATATTAAACATATATAAATTATATTATTTTTATAATTATATATTTAAACAATCAATTTTTATTATTATTTTTTAAAATAAACGGTTTAACTCGATAAAATGTAGAGAAAATGAACCCTCTCGATTTTTTTCCCTCTTTCTTTTATAAATAAAAAAATTGAAAAGGAAAATTTTTTAAGACTCTAATTATCCTATGAATTTCAAGAGTAATATTAGAAGTTGAAATTTCACAAAATGAACATAATAAATTTATTAAGAAATAAATAAGTTATTTTTAATTTTATCAAATTATAATTTTGTAATTTAAATAAAATGGTCAGATATACAATCGTGTGTAAATAGTAAAATTTAAAGAATAAAAATAACGCACAATATTTTTAAATAAAAACAACCTAGGGCATAACTATGATCTAAGAGAAAAACCATCGGATCGTGAGACTACTTATTTTTCATTATGAAAACTAAACGTTTAAATACAAACTCAATATTATGATATATTTCCTAAGGTACTACCTTAATGTACTTAACTTAGAAGCCCATACTTTGTTTTAATAATTTCTAATATTAATATGAGCATATATACATACCAACATTCTAATCAACTTGTCATCAATTAGATACCTTCATAGATCAACCTACAACCAAGATTAGCATAAAAAATACAAGTTTTCGTATGCGTTTTAAAACATATTTAATAATAAATAATCTTAACTAAATAATATATTTTTTAAATTTATAATAAAATTTAAATAATAATAATGAAGTCTAAAATAAATGAAAAATAAATTAAATTATTTTAAAATTTAAAGTTAAAAATTGAAAAATTATATCAAATTATGTAAATTATCAATATTTAATAAATTTTAAATAAAAAATAATAAAAATAAAAACTTAATTTTTAATTTTCATTTAATTTTAATCAATTAGTGAATTCTAAAACTTCAATTAAACATGAGTTCAATAAATAATCTCATTTTTATACTATCATAATCGTATAAAATTAAAGATTAAAAATAAATGATAATACTTAGATCTATGCTAGCATTATTATATAAATATATAAGATGAGATAATAAAGTTCAAGTTAAAATAAAGAAGCAAAAGAGTAGAAAAACTGACACTAAAAACCTTATACCCCAAAAAATTGCTTATAATTATGTGTATAAATTATAAGAGACGAATGCTGAGACTAATGTTGTAGTTAAACAAAATCTAGATGTAAAAACATCTCTTATAATGTGTCAAAATATAATAATAAGTTGCAACTAACTAAGATTAAAAACACATAAAATAGTACAAAATTAATCAATTTTCGTCTGGAAAATCTATCCTTCTATGAGAGCAATAGATCTCTCTCAAAAAAGGTTATGCTAACTGAAAAAGGGATTAATCTTTCTCTCTAGACGTCATTTTTTTAGAGTTACGTTGACATGATCTGTTAAGAATCGTTCAGGGATTGGTCCAAAGTAAGATTGATTCATCTATTAGGGGGATCGATCCCTATATCTAAAAAGTCCTATAACTCAATCTTACAACATCATAATTGATCCAACCAAAAACCTAAAATAAATACACTTAAATATGTATGAATAGTACATGAATATGTATTAATTATTTGAGTACTATGATCACAATGCAATACAAATTTTTTTGATTCATCTTGTGAATATGTGCTAGTGGAAGAATAATTGAAATCATATCTGTGATAGTTATAAAATATATACTTATAGTATTACTTCTAAAAACTATGATATTTTTTCAATTTTATTTGATAGATTTGATAACAATCATAAATATAAGTTTACATGCAAATGTTTTGATTACGAAAATAACCAATACTTATAATCTTTGCATGAACATATAATTTTGAACTTAATTTTACAAACACTATTTTGATTTTATCACGTGTTAATATTATTTAAAAAATTAAATTATTTTTATAATTTTTTAAATAATTATGACACATAACAAAATATAAATATTATAGTTGTGAAAATACGTATAAAATTAAATAATATTAGTATTTTTTTCAAAATTTCAAATGAGCCAACTTCTCAAATTTCAAATAACTATTTTTGCCTTTTGGTTTCAATATAAGTATTTTTTTAAGGTCAAATCAATATGTGTACCGTAGTGGCTAAAAATTTTATTTACGCAAAATACTCAATTAAAAAAAAAAATCAGTCTTATGAAAACACTATCGGCACAATGAATTTTTAGAAAGAGTTTAGTGGACGCATAGTTAGAAATTTAAAGACAACTTAAAAGGAAAATCGTCTTATAAATTATAATACATCAACAAATAGTCTAAATATGATTAGGTTCAAGCCTCTGAAATTAGAATTATTCGTTTATTTAAAGACAAACATATTCATACACAATTGTATATAACTTTGAATTTAAGACAAGTTCTCTTGTCGGTTAATGTTTGTTGATCAAGTATTAGATATTTAGATTTTAGATAGGACACATTTTTTTTAAAGTCAAATTTAGTAATTAAAATAAACTTGTTAAAAATAATTTATGGGGAAGAAATATATTATGATAAACTACATATCCACATTTTATTCACATTTAATTAAATTTATAGTTATCTTTAAAAGGTGAATTTTTTAACGAGGGGACATTAATGGTAAATATATATTAATATTATAAATTATATATATATATATATAATTAAAAAATAATAATTTTATTATTATTAAACATAAAATTTTAAATAATTAGATTGAATTTTTTATTCTCATGAACATATATTAATAAAAAATCATATATGATTAAATATGATCCCTTTCAATTTGACTTTTTACCTAAAATAATAAAAAAATTCATAGTTTTTATTGATCAAATGTGATTTAATTTTGATTAGATATTGATTCAATTTGACAAATTAAAAGGTTGTCCAATTAACAAGAGTTTCGTTGATTGGTGACCTTTACTTGTTGGAACCAAGTTGAACATATGTCCAATTGACCTGAGTTTGGTTGATTGGTGGCTCTATTCTTTGAAATCGAATTAGACATATGTCCAATTAAATTGAATAGTTATGTAACTGATCAAATTTTGATTAAACAGTGACATAATTTGTCGAAATTAAATTAAACACATGTTCAATTAAATCGACAATTATCTAACAGGTTGAAATTTGGTCAACTAGTGACTCTGTTCGTCGGAACACAGTTGTATACTAGTGTGATTTTGATTAACCAATGATCATACTCATCATAACTAAATTCGAAACACGATCATCTAATTAAATTTTAATTAGTATATGATTCTTATCGTCAATTAATATATTTTTAAATAATTAATTATACATATTTTCTCTATATTTATCCATATAAATGGTTGGACAATTGTCCAATTCTTTTATGTAAAATTAAACAAATGTTTCTAAAATAAAGTTTTTGACTTTTAGTTGGACATATGTTAAACTCTATTATATCTCGTTAGATATATATACAACTTTGTGTTAATTAAAAGTATAATAAAAATATTAATTAAAGTATAAATTATGGTTTAATTTGAAATGAAAATATTGATAAAAGGTTATATAAGCCTATTTCTCTCTATATTTTTATTTCACTTTAAAATGTGTTAAATAATAATAAAAATTAATATCAATATATATTTAAATAATTTAATAGAATAAATATTATATTAATATTTTAATTTTTATACAAAATATTTTTTAAAATAAATATTAAAAAAATAAAAAATGTGATTAAATTATAAGAAACTGATATACGCTCATAAACGACATTTATTAATTATATCCAAAGTCAATGTAGGACTATTATAATTATTAAGAACTTATTTGATAATTATTTTGATTTTAAATTTTTGATTTTTTTAGTGATTTTTCAATAGGTATATTTGGTAATAATTTTTTTATTATTAAAATATAAGGTGATTCATAAATCTTTTAAAAAAAATTGAATTAGATTTCTGATTTTTAATAATTTTTAGAGAAAAAATGACTTTTGTATTTATAAATATTTGAAGAAAAAAATTAAAAATATAGTAAATTTTTTTAATTTTTTTTTTTGAATATTTTTAAATAAAAATAGTTATCAAATATATTGATACATATTTTTTTTAAATTATAAATATAACTCGATTAATGCTAACCTTATTAAGCAAAAATCCCATAATTAACGTTATGCTTATTTCCCAACTACCATATATAACAGTTGATTGGATTGTGCGGTAAGTAAAGACTAAAGAGAGTTGTCTCCAAAAATCATTTCCTTGTTCTTTCCAGTTATCAATGATTCGTTCAAAAAGTATTGCAATGATATTTAGAAAATGCCGTAGCAGTAAAAACCACTCCTTTGTCATAGGGAGTCTAATAGTTATTTTTTCTTTATGGAACTATTGCTTTAAAGATGTAATAATTTGTGAAAAAGTACCTACTTTAATTTCCTTAAAAGACATGATTATGATATCTATAATTTCACTTGCACATGAAGCAACTTGGACTTGGACCAATACAAAATTCTCGACTCCAATTCTCCTGTCATTTTTATTGCATCACTGTATGTTTCACATATAAAAAAAATTGTTCACAAATTATATATATAATTTCATTTAAACGTATATTTAAAAAAAAGTACAACATAAATTAAACTTGGTATTTCTAAATACAACAATGTTTCATTTGAGAAGTATAGCAGTTGTACTATATTATCTTATGGGAGATACTTTTGAGGTATTCCTTATTTGCTTTGTCATAGGGAGTCTAATACTTGAAAATCTTTTTAAAAAACATGAAATATTAATATCTATTGAAACGCTATAACACAATAAAAGATACCAATCTTTTATATACGATCATTTATTCATAATAAAACATCATTTTTTTGTTATGTTTATGTTGAAAATTGGTATTAAAAACACTAAGGTCAAAAGCTAAGGTCTAAAGGTCTTTTTAAATAAAACAAATTCTCTCAAAATTGTATTATTTTTTTCATATTTTCATTACAATTTTATAGCTATATATAAAGAGATTTACTCCTTGATTTAAGGATTTTTTGTTTTTCTCCTTAAATTACACCTTAAATTCAGGATAACAACTCCTTAATTTATTTCATAAATTACTCCTTAATTTTATCTCCAATACTCTCCCTCAAGCTGGATCCATAAGGTTTATGGATCTAAACTTGCACAGAAGTCATTCAAACTGATAAGAGGCCAAGACAACAAAGGTAAAATTAACAAAAATGTTGATTACGATACTCCTCTTTCACACCAGGTGTTGAAAACGCCAAGGCCAAAGGTTAAGGCTTAAAAGACTTTTTAAATAAAACAAATTCTCTCAAAGTTGTATTATTTCTTTCATATTTTCATTACAATTCTATAGCTATATATAAAGAGATTTACTCTTTCAATTAAGGATTCCTTGTTTTTCTCCTTGAATTACTCCTTAAATTAAAGATAACAAATTCTTGATTTATTTCTTAATTTACTAAGGTTCTTGATTTACTCCATGAATTAAGGAGTTGACACTACTTAATTTACTCCTTAATTTTATCTCAAATAGTTCATCTAAATTAATATTACACTTTATTGTATTTTTATCACCAATTATGTTCGCTACGTCATTAATATCATTATGATCATTATCAAAAGAAGTGTCTATTTATCTCGAATTTTTTGATAGATTATAACTATGAAAATTTGAGTTAATGTGGATGTTGTATCTCAAGAATAATTTGATAAGAAATGTCAATATACATGTAACAATTGATAAATATTGATTTTTTTACCATTACCATTTCCCCTCTCACTTAGAATATGAGGAAAAACAAATTATTCAATTCAATGAGATGTACCTGGTTTTGAAGTACAATTGATGGCAAAGGGAGCAATCAAATTTTGTAAAACGATCTTGCAAGTTCAGGCCCTAAATTGCGTGCGAATTTGGGTTGAAAATGTGTCAAAATCACCCATAAAGCTTGTGTACTACATGTACATAACTTATAATTTATGTACATGAATAATGTACAACCTTATATTAGCTCGTGTACGACTTGTAAACGTTTAAAATTCGCTATATATAGTAGCGGGTTATATGTACATAAGTACAACAGTAAGTGAGCATGTACATCTATTTTATTATTGTTCTTGAATACAAGGGTAAATGTACATCTGTATCCAAATCTAAGAAGAAATTTTGTCAATTTTTTTTTTACCAAAACCAGAGGATTCTATAAAGATCACATCGGTTGTGAAAATCAAGTTTGCATTTATAGCCTTTATAAGTCATCCGTAACAAGAAAAAGAAAAGGAGGAAAAAACCCATCATGGTTAATCAGCTAGAGGCTTTGAGGAACGATCTACCACATGGCTAAGCAGCCCATAAATATGGGCCTAATGCAGCGAAAGAATTCACTTTTAGGCCCAAAAGTGAGCCCGGTGAATGATAGCCTATCTCAGCCTTTCCTTCTCCGAAAATCAGAGTATTTGTTTGATGGGTGATACCTAAAAACTTATAGGAAAATGGTAGACATTTGTGGAGCTTGTGAAACAAGTATAGTGCAGTTTGATGTTCTTTATGGCCTACAAAGTCACTTTGTTATACAATATTAAAGAATCTAATTGCATAATATATATATAATTATGTATTCGGTGGTTGTATAATGTGATCATATTATAAAAAATAAAAATATTACAATTATATATAAATTTAGTACATGTAGTAAGAGTGAGTCTAAATCATATTGTATACTTTATTTAGCTTATTTAAAATTTTAATTTTAAAATTATGTGTCTTGTTTTTTTATTTTTAAAATTTAAAGAAAATATAAAAATAAATTAAATATCGATTTAAATAATTTTTATAAATAAATTATTTTGATAGGTAAGAAAACTATATAAAATATTATTTTAAATATAAATTATTTTATTAAAATATTTATTCTCAATTTTATTTAATTATATTATATAGATTGTTATCAAACACTTTACACAATAATTATAATATAATCTAAAATAATTTAATTTAATTTAATATAATTATATTTAATTTATTCAATAGAGTATGTCAAATATGCATGACTTTAAGGGTTCATAAATGGGGTTTTTCTTCCTTGCGTAGAAGGTGTTTAACAAAAGTCTTCAATGAGGCTACTATCTTCATAATTTTTTTTTTATATATTTTAGTATTATTATTTTTATTATTCTCTATTATGTATCGTTGCATTGCATAAGCGTTAATCGTACTTTGCTCTTTGAGCTATAGTTGCAAGTTATGTTAACTTACCTACATTAATTTAAAATGTCTTTTTAATTAAATGAAATACTCAAGTTCGAATAAAAAAGAAAAAAATTATCGTTCGAATTCTCTTATATCTCTTTTACAATTAAATTACAATAGATGAAGGGAAAAAAAATTGCATGATATATGATTTTTTTTTCAACATGTATAACTAGGTTGGATATTTTTTAGAAAGTCTCACGATCGAGAAAATTTAAAATTAAATCAAATTTGTATTTTTTATTTATAGGTTGCTGGTCTAATATAAGTCCAAAAAATTTTAAAATCTACATAATAAGATCAGTGGAAAGTTTTAACTTGCATAACCTACAAAATTTAACTAACTTATATATATTATTATATTTATAATATTTATATATATTAAATTTTTTATTGGTTGAGTGTAATATGATTTGTATTGTGAGTTTATTTTTGTTAAAAAATATTATAAATCTAAAGTATATATTATAATCTCTTATTATATTTATAAAATATATATTATAACTTTTATATTTGATTCCTAGATAATAGTTATAATGTTAACTAATTTTAGATAAAAAAAAATTATAGATTTAAAGTTATGAAGTTAATAGCTTTCAAATCAATCTTATAATCTTGTAAATAGATTTCTTAGAATAAAATATATGTTAAAATTTTAATATTTTTAAAAACACTCGTATAAAATCAAATCGTAAAATAACATAATAATCAAAGAAATCGACCATGCCCACAATTAAGGATAGGCAAAAAAAACCACAGGTCAGTTATCCGAATTAATGGTTTGGTTTTTAATCGATAAATTTTGAGGACGAAGATAATTTTGGATAAAATTTGAACATGAAACAACATGTACAGTTCGGTTACGGTTATACTAAAAACCATACCCGTTCTTACTCAAAATTAATTATATTTAATTAATTAAATTATAAATAGAAAATTAATTATATATATTTCAGGTTTTTTATAACTGTTTCGAACCGTTACCCATGGGTAAAAAATCATTCTCAAACCGTAACAATTTTTGAGCGATTTCGAGTATAGGTTTTATAATTCGATTCGGGGACAATTATATCAAAAACCATCTCCGTCCGTCCCCGTGCCCATTCCTATCCACACTTATATATAACTTAGATTTTTTGACATGTTACAATGTTAATTCTCTAAAAAAAATTAAACTAAATATCACTACTATAAAAAAAGGGTATTAAAGTCGGTTCAATGCGTGAACCTATTTTAATTTTTTTTTTAAATTTACTCATTTTTTATTATATTCAAATTAAAACCTGTATTCGAGCAGAAAAAAACCAAAATCAATTTAGCAAATAGTTTAAATAATACAAATATTTGAAAAATAAAATATTAATTAATAGTATAAAAATTACCATGGTTTTATTCTATTTTATTCAAGATCATCATATTCTTCTCCTCATGTTATAATACAAACCTACAAATATAAAAAAATAAAATTATACACATAATAATAGAAAAAATATGAATAATAAGTGCGTAAAATTAATAGAAATACTTACAAAAGTAAATGAAATTACAAAATGAAGAAAATGAAGAAAAATGATGTTTTGTAAGTGAGAAATGGGTATAAAAAATTTGAGTAGTTTGCTCAAAAAAATAAGGGATCTCAAAGATTAGTTAGAGAGGAAGAAAACCCACTAACAGGCGTTGGAATTGGTGCGATCAGAAAATGAGAAAGAGTGGAGAAGAAGTGGAAGAGGTTTTGAGTTTTTGAGAGTTATGCAACCCTTGAAATAGTTTCTATCTGGAGAAGAAAGAAGAGAAAAAAATTTATCCACGTGTGTAGCATCGATTCTATGTGTCAATTGACGTTATGCTACGTGGATAGCGTTAGTTCCAAGTGTCAACTGACGCTACGTCCTATGTAGATAGTGTCAGTTCCAGGTGTTAACCGACACTACGTCCTACTTGGATAGCGTGGGTTCTACATTGAACTGACTTTAAATTCATTATAAGTCATTTTTTTTTCAAAAACCGACTTTAAATATCGACTTAAATACCTATTTTTATAGTAGTGTATATGTTTAAATTTTTGTAAATTTTTTTTATAACAATTGTCCCATATTTACTTTCTAATATATACAACTTTTACTCTATATATATGGCCTATTTATCTACATGATTTTAATTTTAATTCAAAAAATATTTTTTTTACATTATTAAAAAATATAAGTTATATTATGCAATTAAATCTAAGATATATAAATATTTATTTTATAAAAAAAATCTAAAAAATATGCAATAAATATTTTTTTATCAATTTTAATAAATTCATGATGTAGGAGGATAGTTCTATCCAGCAGACAGCGGGACAAGGTCCTGACTTAGAGTTTAACGAGATATTACGACTTTATTCCTAATATATAGTTACCAAATACCCTAAAATATATTATGTTATTTAGAAAATATTTATTTTTTATAAATAATTCGTAAGTGATGTGAGAGGGATGGAGTCTTTAGTGCATCAATTCAACATATGTTCAAGGTTATTACGTACATGCAATGCTTTGAATAATGTTAAACATGTTTTTAGTTACCACTAAGAGTCATAAACGATATTTTACGTGTGAAAAAGTAACATTTTGTACACTTAGCATTTCTTTTAATACCAAATAATATTTTGAAGCATGAAAGTGAATTTTTAATAAGTAAAGGAAAATATTTATCATGGTTGGCTTTGGTAGACAACCATATTGTGTACTTTGTGTTGAAATTTAAGACAACAAGAGGTCAACTGTTTATACATATAAATATAATTAAAACATTTGCTTATTTTATTATTCTGTATTCATTAACACACTAATGCTACTTTTATGGGAAGAAATTCACCTTTTCCTAAGAGGCCGACCAAAGTGATTCTAATTCCATCCTCCACTTCTGCTTCAGATGCTATATCTGCACTTTCATTAATCTAATTAATGGTCAAACTTCTTTAATTATTTCAGAGTTTATAAGACATTATCATCGGTAGATATTCACATATATATTAATATTATTCATGAACTCTATCGCATCAAAAATATTTAACATTCAGACAAAATTTCGAGTATACCAATGACCCATTGTCTGTTAAATACATTACTTTTATGTTTATATATAGTATATCCTAGCTACGTACACGAGTTTTGTCTTAAATCTTATTCTCTGCTTCTTGCTATTAATAAAAAAAAAACACCAATACAATTTTACAGCAGCCAGAACAAAGGCAAATAGAAATGTGTCGACAAAATTTTGTTTTTCTAATTGTTTGATCACTTTTTTTAAATTACATATCTTAATGTATATAAAATTTAATTAAATAATGTTTAATATTAAACGAATTTAAATAATTTAATTTTAAGCGAAGTTCAATGTGAATAATATATTATATTTTTTAATAATAAAAATATATAAATTGAATATAAAAAATTACTTTTGTAGTTATAAGTTTTTAGGTTGTTATTTTAATTATTTTTTCTATCATTTTTTTATTTTTATTTTTCAAAGAATAAAATAAATATTTGATTCCTTATATAATAACTTTATTATTATATTATGTTAGTTAATTAAATTATAACAATATATGTAAGTTATACGTTATATGTTTTTCAATGGAGAGCAAGAAATATTTATTATTATAAGCAATTCAAGATTGATAAAATATTAAAATGATAATATTACAGTAAAAAATTAATTTATAAAATAAATATAATAATTTTAAATTAAAATTTGTACATAAATAAAGTATAATTGAATTTATAAAAAGCTAAAGAATATAATATTTGAACATAAAAAAAGATGAATAAAATAATTTTTCAAAATAAAATTGTAAATTATAAAGCATTTATAAGAACAAAAAATGAAAATAGAAAAATTACACAATTAGATTTCTTTTTAGTTTTGTTCTAACTTTAAAACGACTTACCAATCATTTCGAAAAATTCTAGATAGAAAAAATGAAAGAATAAAATAATAATTTTTTATGATTCTCAATTGTTGAATACTGCATCTATTTATAGTGTTATAGCAAGAATATTTGTTAAATTATATTACTATCTTACAATTTTTCTAGGAGATAATTGATTTACAAAACCTTTTAAAAATATGAGTTGTATCTTGATATTTATCTTTTTTGGGAATAAAAATTTATCTAATTTGATACTTTGTAAAAAAAATCTAACAAATATTCAAATGCAATATATTTTAAATTGTAACTCATTTTTAGACTTTAAATAATTAGATTTTTATATTCACTATGAAATATGATATTAAGCATCATTTAATTATACTTTCATATTAACTTAATTATTCCATTCAGAAATCATAATAACTTAATTCGTCAACATGTTCACCAAATTTCGATAAGAAATGTTACTAAAATTAAATTTTGATTCTTCTATATTCTTTTTGTTGATTTTATTTTTCATATAAATATAAAATCATTATAATTAATATAAATAATATTTATTCAACTAATATAAATAATTCTTAATGTTAAGGTACTTGAATTAGAAATTTCAATTAGTTTACACATTTAAAATATGCATCTTATCCCATTATCACTTACATAATAACTTTATTATTATATTATGTTAGGTAATTAAATTAATTAGTTAATTTGATATCTCATAAATTTTTATTTATCCTACCACAGCTACATATAATTAGTTTTTATATTCAATTTAATATATTATTAAATTTACTTGCACCATTGAAAATGGTATATATCATTCTATTTACAATTTTACACAATAAATATGTTATTCAAACTCAATTTTAATTAGTTATTTAAAAAAATAAATTTTAATTTATATTGTAACTAAATATGCATAATTTAAATTTCTCATTTTAACTTTTTCCGCCACCTCCTACATGTATTAGTTGATTATTAATGTTGAACACTGGTTTGATACAATAAACGGGATAAATATCTTAAATTCGTTAATATATTTATTTAGTTATGTAAAACTTTAATTTTGTTTTTAAATTCATATAAATTATTTCTTAACTTTTTTATTTTATAAAAATATTAAATTCATTTTTTTTAATTACTATAAAAAATAATTTTTAAGTCAATTATTAACAGACTTAAAAGAAACCAAACTAACTTAAATATAAGTGATTTTAATTTTCAAATCGATTTTAAAATTTTAAATCAGTTTATCCTTAGAACCGACTTAAAATTTAAAGTTGGTCTTACGTGTCAACCAATTTAAAATTTTAAGTTGATCTTAGGCTAGAACTCACTTAAAATGGTATAACCTTTGAAACATATTTTTTTTTAATTTTATGCTAGCTTCACTACATGTTTTAAATCGCATAATTGTAGAAAAACTAGAATATGTTTAAAAGAATTTTTAATTTTTTTATTTATTTAAAAAGTATATATTAATTAATTACTTAAAAACTAAATTTATAACAAAAAATAATATATATATATATATAACGACTTAATTACAATATCACTAAATATGATAAGATACATATGATATTCAATATCATCATATTATTCCTCTTATTCTTCTTGTGATCTTATCATTTGAAGCATGTGTTTCGCTTATTTTTCTCGTAAATATTCAAAAATTTGCATATCATAACTCGTTTTATTCCAACAAAAGAAATACATATATTTTAACTAAAAATAAGAATTTAATATCAGAAATTCATAAAAAATAGCATATATATGTTAAAAGAGTATATTAGTAAAAGAGATTATCACATCTTTAATTGATATGTTGATATTTAAGATGATCTCGCTCATAAATTTTCAAACAAAGTAATCACACATGATTCTATCATTTTGTTGTAAAACCTACAAAAAATAAGTGTATATGGTTTGTCAATTCGAATATCTTTATTATTCAATCGTAAAATTCATCAAATTATTAATATTCGCTTATACACACCATAACTTTATCTTATATAAACATATGTAATTTTTTAAGGACAATTTCCTTACTCTTATTGAATGACTTATATGTCCTATCAAAGTTTAAAATAGTTATTTATTTATTCAATATTACAAATAACAATAGAAGAAAAATAGATAGTTTGTGTCTTTATTACATTCTATGGAAGTTGAATCAAAATACCAAATATGATTACCATATAGATCAAGGATTACCAACATTCAATGATCTTGACCTTGTTCAAATTTAGTAACCAAGGGATTATCAACTTTTGATTTCTCTAAAGTGTTAATGTTCTATCACATTTGTTCGCTCTTATACTAACATTATGCTCTTGATTTTGATACACAAATAATAAGTCATAAAATATTATTAAATGTGAAAGGTGATTAACTTCAATTCGATAATAACATGCACTATATAAAATAAATGTATATAGATAATTAGATAATATAAACATAATTAATAGTTAAATAAATAATAATTTTATTTTATATGAAAAGTGTAAACCTATCATTATTTACTCTATGTACGCTTGTGCCTCGTTTTTATTTACCAAAATGATTTGGTGTACTTTTTTCCATTGAATGCAATCAATGAACAATTTCTTACTTTCACTAAGCATAAAGTTACCTACTTGGATCATGTCACGTTCTAAGAAAATATTGTGCATAGGATTCTTAATTTTAGTGCAACCACTAAAATATTATGAACAGAACATAAGGCCTTGCTTGTATCCTTCAGGACAATTTCAATTATTTCCATATTCTTTAAGGACTTGCTTGTATCTCTCAAAAAGATACATCCACCTTAAGTAAGTAGGAGTACACAATTGATCCTCTCGAACTAAATTAACACACAAGTGAATCATTATATCGAAAAAGGGGTAAAATATTTCTCAAGTAGACACAAATTCTCCACAACATCTTTCTATAAAGAGTTTAACTTTCCAATTGATATAGGTTTCTTGCATATTATATTGAAGAATGAATAAAGACAAATTATTGATAATTGAACATATTTTGGAAGAATCAACCTAATAGAAACCGAAAATAACTATTGCATTAAGATATGACAATCATATGATTTCAATTCATCAAGTTTCTTATAAGTCATAAACATAAAATTTCTTAAGTTGGCGAGTAACTATCAAAAACTTTCATACTATCTAAACATTTACAAAATATATCCTTCTCTTTTGTTGACATTTTATATGATACTAGTGGCAAGTATGTTTGATTCTTATCATTTTCCACCCTTGGTGACAATTGAGGTCGTATGCTCAGTTTCTTTAAATCCAATTTTGCTTTAATTTCACCTTTGTTTTTTAAGGTATATTAAGTAATATACCAATCAAGCTCTCACATACATTTTTCTCAATGTGTATGACATCTAATAAATGATGAATGTGTAGGCTTTCCAATAAGGTAATTCCTAAAATATTGATTTTTTATTCCAACAATTATGTTTTACTGATTAAGTTCATTTTTATCCATTTTATTAGTTGACCTCTTTCGTTAACCTCAATTAGTGAGTATTATTTTTTTCATCTTTCTATATTGTTTGAATGTCATACAATTCAATCGCCTTAATATCTCAACATCTCGTAAAGGTCTTAATGCAAGATCATTATCCTCTTCACCATAGAAAGTTTTTTTTTTTGTATCTAAATTTGTGTCCAGATGGCAAAAATATTATATGTCTTCTCTAAGACATATTTCTTTCGTGAACAAGATAAATTGCAGAAGTGTCATCACTACAAATAGGGCATCCTATATAACCTTTTGTTGTATGTCTTGATAAGTTCTCATAGGCAGAAAAATCATTAATTGACCATAAAATGATCCCTCTCAAGTTAAAGCATTCTTATTTATGTTTGTCGTAAAAAATTATGCTATTACTCCATAACGTATTTAAGTCATCTATTAGAGGTTGCAAGTACACATCAATATCAACTTTGTGTTGTTTCAGTCCTAAAATCAATAATATTAGCATCATGAGTTTTCTTTTCATAAGTGTTGTCTCATTTGTAGCATGATTCCATCTTGATTCTTTACACGTAGAAAAATCATCTAATGTCTCATATTATTTTCTATATAGAATGCAACCATTTAGATAAGCATGAATCTTATGATATTTCATTTCAAATTTACTAAGAAATTTCTTCACTTTATACATTGAAGATGGAAACTCATTACCCTCAGGAAACATATCTAGTAGTACATATAGTAATTATATAAATCGCTTGTAAAAAATCATTTTTTGTCTTTATATTGTACAAATGAATCAATCTTGACATTTTAATGTATTTTCTTACACTATGGATACAACAATATTTTGACATCTTTTAGAAGTTTTTAAAGGCTTTGGAATCATCTTCAATAACATGGAACATATTTTATGTCTATACATTATATAATCCACTCACATCCACTACTACAAAAATGGGTATTTAAGTCGATACGTAAAGTCAGTTTTTTTAAAAAACCGACTTTAAATTGGTTTAAAGTTGGTTTGGTGTAGAACCGACGCTATCCACGAAGGATGTAGCACCGGTTGACATGTCGAACCGACGCTATGCGTGGACATAGCATCGATTCATCACGTCAACCGACGCTACGCTAAGTGGATAGCATCGATTCCAGGTGTCAACCGACGCTACGCTATGTGGATAGCGTCAGTTGACGTGGTGAACCGACACTACACACGTGGATAAATTCTTTTCTCTTCTTTCTTCCCAGACATAAACTATTTTCAACGTTGTAGAACTCTAAAAAACCGAAAAACCTCATCCACTTCTTCTCCACTCTTTCTCATTTTCCGGCCACTTATGACTACCATTTCTAGCACCGGTTAATGAGTTTTCTTCATCTTTAACTAATCTTTTAGATCCCCTATTATTCATTTTTTTCTTTTATTATGTGTATAATTTTTTGTATTATATATGTAGGTTTGTATTATAACATAAGGAGAAGAATATAATGATCTTGAATAAAATAGAACAAAACCATGGTAATTTATATTTGTATTATTTGAACTATTTGCTAAACTGATTTTGATTTTTTTTTCTACTCGAATACAGGTTTTTATTTGAGTATAATAAAAAATGAATAAATTATAAAAAATTAAAGTCAGTTTTTAACCGACTTTAATGCCCCCTTTTTGTAGTAGTGATACTAATTTATCTATTTCCTATAAATATTATCAATATTTTCTCAATTATAATACCAACATTTATAACTCAAAACAATATCACTACGAATAAGACGGTACTTAATATCATCAACATTATGAAAATTCTTATTTTTATATTTAACACATTGACATCAAATCATACTAATTTCATTATTACTATTTGTACGAGCGAATTCCAAGAAAGTTTCAACTCCATAAATATAGTCATGCTCAATTTTTAAACTTTGGCATCTAAGATTTATCCACTTTCTATTAATGACATTAAACATATTAAATATGAATTCAATAAATTATAAATGTATTAATCACTAATATATTACAGATATTATTATATATGAAGTTATAAGTTATTGAAATATCAATTAAAACATCATATAAAAATAAATACATAAAATTTGAACAATTAATAAACTCATTATAATATTAAAAATATATAATATTATTTAATACATGTAATAATAAGTTAACAAAATTTAAATTTAAAATGAATTAATAAATATAAAACATGTAATACATAATATATATATATAATGCATGTGATAATAAGTTTAAAAATTTAAAATTTAAAATAAATTAATATATATAAAAAATAAAATACATAAAATTAATTAAAATAAAAAAATACCTTATTTTTTAAGCTTGAATAAAAATAAACAACCTACATAACACAAAATAATTAATAACACATAATATATATTAAAATAAAAAATAATTATACAAAAATTATATAAAAATAAAAATATCAATAATGAGTGTAAAATAATTTATAGAAATACGTAGAAGAATAAAACAAGTGAAAAAATGAAGAAAATAAAAGAAAATGGTGTTTTGTAAATAAGAAAGTGAAGTAAAATGTGTAAGAAAAAATTGAGTGTTATGATTAAAAAAATGGTGGATATAGATCGAAAAGTGGAGAGGAACAAAACTCATCTGATGGCATCAAAAGTGGACAAAAAAGTTTAGAGGTAACACATGGTAGGAGAGAAAATGAGATAGTAGCAAAATTGTCAAATTTCAGGATGGAAGAGGAAGAAAAAGGAAAGAAAAACACGTAACATCGGTTCTATGTGTTAACTGACGCGATGTCATGTGTAGAGTTGATTGACACAAAGAACTTATGCTATATGTGGCACGTAGGGTCAGTTGATGTGTAGAACCGATACGAGGTCACGTATAATGTCGGTCTTACATATCAACTCATACAACATTACAGGTTAGTTGACGTGTAAAACCGACGTTACATGTGATTTCGCGTCGGTCGATGTGTACAATCTACATTACATGTAGTATCAATTGTACACGTAAAATCAATGTTATTTGTTGATTTTTTTAGTATTTTTTAATTTTAAATATATTTGAAGTAATTTTTTAATGTGAATTAATTTTAAATTTTAACTCGGTTTATAAACATATTGACTTAAAATTCATTATGAGTTGATTTTAAGAAAAAATTTACTTTAAATCTTGATTTAAATATTATTTATTGTAATAATTTATGCATATTATATTGTTATATATATATTTTTAGAAAAATCTCAATATAAAGATTCAAAAGGATAGTATTCTACGTGTGAAGCATAGGTTGTTTTCAATAGATAAGAGTGCATCTTAATTAAAAATACATATCCCAACAGCTAGCAACCAAATAAAAAATATAATTAAGTTCTGATGCTAAAGCAAAAGTAATATATATCCAATTAAGTGAATAACGGGGAATTTATTCATGAGTTGTTATTTATAATAGATTAATATATTTTTTAGTAATTATATTTATTTATTTATTAAAAACTAAATATTTATTTTTTAAAAAAATTATATTAATTTAAATTTTATAAATTTAAAATAACACCATCGTATAGTAATAATAATTAGTGTATAACAATCTAACGTCCTCAAAATTTTAGGTCAGGATTCTTAGTGAAAATCTATTGTCCGTAAATGTAGCTATCATTGGCTTTCCGTAAAGCTTGAGAATATTTCATTTAATGCAAAACTTAAATTAATAGTCATTCCTGAAAATTTTCTCCCCCTTTCAATTCTCTTTTAACTTATTATAAGTTGAAGAGAACTTTGCTTTCTAGATTTTTATTTTCTTACGACCAATCCATTTATACCTAGATTTTCAAAGTTAATTGGATAGAAAAGAATCTTACATGTCTTATTCTTGTTCAAAACTTACCAATTGTGGTTTTTAAAAAAATAATAATAAACCAATTGTGTATAATAGGAAACTTTTTATAGATAGAGATATTATTATAATTTAATTTATTATTATCATATTAACAATTTATTAATTATTATTTTATTTACTACTACTAATAATAAATAATAATAAAAATAAAATAAATATTTTATATATTTTATATATTTTTATTATGTAAATAACAAAAATATTTTTAATACTATTATTACTTAATATTAATTGAGTTTTATTTGTTACCCATCATAGTTAATGAAAAATACATATGAAAAATTAATGAAAAATATATGAATTAATGACATAACTAACAATTTTATGTATTATATTTATATTATATATATGTGTATGAATTAATGACAAATACTCATATTTTTTATTAAAAAATATTATATATGTATAATATGTTTCTCGTATAATAATAAATAAAAATACTTCTTCTGGAAATAAATATTTTATATAAATATGTATATTAGTATTATTTTATTAATAAAATAACATATAATAAAAGTAATTATCGATTATATTTAATTTATATTTTTTATAGTTTATTAAAACATTAAAAATTTCGATCATAGATTTATACAAATAAAAAAATTCAATATAATTAAATCTAAATATATAGGTTAAATATTTAATAATAAAACTATTAATTATAAAACACATATTAAAAGAAAAATACGTTAAAGATGAATTTTTAAAATCAAACAATAATAATTGATTTAGTTCAAACTTTTGATTTGAAATGAAAGAGAAAACTCTTATTTGTTAAATTATTAAGAAAATCAGGCTAAAATTAAATTAAATTTGATGTTAATAGTTAACTTATCTTCACTTATTATCTATTTATATTAAATCTATAATTATTATTTTTATATTATTATGAAAAATAAAATAATATTATAATATTTTTATTAATATATATATCTTATTACCATATTTTTAATAACTTAATTTTTAAAATTAAATGAATAATACTCATGTTTATATATTTTCGTTTTTTATAGCAAATTTTTGAAATATTTTTATATAAAAATAGTATTACATCTACTCGTACATTTATTCTAATAATACTTGTCCCATATTTTACTAACTATGTTTACAATACATTCTTCGCAAATTACACGCTTACCAAATATGATATATATAGTTTTAAAAAATTAAATATTAATTTAATGCTTACTTTACCATATTATTTAAAATATTGATATTAATTTTCATTTTTTAAATATTTAGTAAACGTTTTTAATTAAAATAGAAAATATATAAAATAAGGATAAATAAAATTTAATCGAATTATACAAAATATTGTGTATTTTATTATTAAAATTATATTTTTTTATATAATTATATATATATAAAATAATAATATTAATATATATTCGATTCCGAATCACCATATTTTAAGTATTTTAATATTAATATTAGTCTTTTTATGGTAATTTAAAAAAAAAACTGTTGAATTTTTACAGATAATCATAATTGCAATTATCTATTATTAAAATATTTATCTCTAATTATAATTATTAAACATGCCTTAATTACGAGAGTAAAAGATAGCTAGTGGTGCAAATTGCAAATTAATTTATAGGCTTTGAACTCTTTTCAATTTGCATGGGAAGAGCTGGAATAACATGGGAAAAGCAGGAACTAGCTTGGAGGGAAATTTCTGTAAAGAAAAGTTGAATATTAAAAAAAAAAAAGTAGTCTAAAACTGGGGCTTTTCATAACAAAGTAGATAGGCTAGTAAAAAGTGTCTGTTAGGCTGTTTTTGCGGGGTCACATACATCTACTGGCCCATCTTAAAGCCATTGGAAACTCCGAGCTAGGCTTCAACGCCATGCTCACAATAATCAAGTAGTTAGCTGCTTTGTAAAGTTTTTTTTTTATATATGTATTTCTCTTTTGGGCTTCAATTAGGGGGATAAAATTGAAGTTTTTGAATAAAGAATTTTAAGTATAATGCCAAATAATTTAATATTTTTTAATTTTTTTTATAGATTTAATTACATTTAAACTCAAACTAATCATAAATAATACATTATATATTTTATATTTCATTTTAATTTTTTTATTCTATTAAAATTCCAATGATTTTTCTTTTATAAAAAATATTTATTTAAATTCTAAAACTATAAAATCTCATAGTTATTTTATAATTTATTTTTATTATTTAAAATTAGTTTGTAACAAAATTCTATCAATATTGTTTAATATAAAAAGATTATACATTTTTTATTACATATATTTTATTTTTCTCCTTTTCACATAAATATCATTCATTTTTTTATTATTTATTGACTCCAAAATTTTATTTTTTAATATAAAATATTTACTATTGGCTTATCTTTTTATAAATTTTTATTTTTATTTATAATAAAATAAAAATAATATTTAAAATATTACTTTATACTAATTCTTCATTTGGGGGTTCACGTTCTCCATTTAGGATTCCAATATATTAGGGCAAAGATTTTAAGTGAAGATGAAATATAAATTTTAAATTGGAGATGGGAATGGAAAGGGGTTCCAAGCTCCATCCTGCCCCGTTTACAGCCTTATATGGTATATTGTATTTATTTTTCATCTTATTTTAGGGCTTGGTGTACTACATTAAATAGGTTAAATTAATTATATTAGTATAATTTTTTTGAACTATATTATAATTAATCTATAAAATATTTGATGATGTACATTGTACACCTATATAATATAACTAGATAAAATTTATGATAAATATTTTAATAAAATAATTGATATTTAAAATTGTTAAGAAATATAAGTCTCACGTCAACCAGGAACCAACATAAGAGTTGGTTTATAAACCTGTACAGTCTTCACCCTTGTAAGCGCGTTTTCAAGGGTAGAATTAAACCCAGGTGAATCAACATGGTATCATAGCAGGACCCCTGACGGTAGAGGAGCCATCCTGCACTACCACCCGTGGTAACAATAAGACCATCACCGTCCGTCAACACAGTCGATATGAAAGAGAGTGTTGAGGAATATAAATCCCACATCGACCAGGGTGTATGTTGATTCATCTGGGCCTAACTCTACCCTTGAAAACGCGCTTATAAGGGTGATGACTGCCCAGACTTATAAACCAGCTCTTATGTTGATCCCTAGTCGAGGTGGGACTTATATTCCTCAACAAAAATGATATTTAATTTGTTTTAGGTAGTTTTTTAAGTATTAAAATAATTTCATTATAAATATTTAATTTACAATTTATATTTATTTTTGTAATTTAAGAATAAAAAATATTTTTAATTTAAGATAAAAAAAGAAAGTAAAAACACATAATTTTAGATGAAATTTCAAACAAGAAAGTAAAGTGTCCATTAAGGTTTACATCTACACCCCATTGATGATATTAAATTTCTACAATTTTTATTATTTATAATATATTTTTACTTCACAATCAAACACATGATTGTCTAAAAATTATACAACAAGAATATTTAATAATATGCCCTTATTTTTCATATTATGTACTGTGACCAAGGGGAATAGAACATGCGCCTCTCATTGCACTCACTAAATCTTATAGTTTGTCACTTTTCCTCTTCTAAAATACCCTTTAGAAACAACCACTAGAATTAGACAATTTTTTGGATGATAACATTTCTATAATATAAATTGTTATGGTAATAAATATAATTTTATCTATAATAATAATAATAATTTATAATCAATAATATAAATAAAATTTTCATACATTTTTATTGAATAACATAAATAATTATGATAAATATCATTACCCCTTGTTTTTATGCTTTGCTTTAAAAGAATAAGAATACTTATACGTGTTCATAGTTAGTTAAGTTACCATACTCCAACAACATTTTTTTGTTTTTGTTTTTATAGTGTTGGTTCAGATTTGAATTGTTAAACGATTAATTTCAGTATTTGTTTGAGGTTTTAAAAGATGACTACACGGCTCAGTTAAGCTCCTTGTGTTAATTGTGCGTTTTTGGGAGGTATTAGCCCATTAATCATAATCATTTGAGGTTGGAGGAAGTGATATATATGTAATATGATACTATCATCAATTACGTTGTTTATCCTTCAATTAAGTATTGAGTACTTATGCTGGTGTGAGCACAACTTAATTAGAAACAACATATAATTAAGTTATGATCACTTCCAACATCCGAATGTGTATTAATTTGAGTGTTTGAATCCCCCTTCCCTTTTGGAACTTTGTTGCAGACCAAGTCAGCAATATATATTAGTATTCTCTAAAATTAGGGATTGTGTCGTGCATCCTTATGAAATTCCTCAATCCCTTTCCTTGATTAAAAAAATATTGAATACTTATATTTTGAAGTTCATTAGTCTAAAATATCACCTCTATAATAAATAATTTAGGATCCATTTGGTGTACAATTCAAAATCAATTTTTTTTTTAATTTTAAAAAACAGAAAACTAAAAATCATACTATTTATGTTTTTGGTACAGATATATTTTTTTTGAATACCAATTTTATAAAATTACTAAATACTATCTTTTATGTTTTTTAAAAATTATACTTAAATATAAATTAAGTAATATTTAAAAAAATCAAATAAAATTTAAACGTTAAATAATTTTCATATCATACTCTCATTTAAAAAAAATTGAATTATAACCCAAGGAACCCTTAATTTTCCTTTGGAGAACGTCTTTCACAAATTATTAAGGGAAAAAAAAAAGGCAGTAAACGGAAAATATGGAGAATAATCATCTATATTAGCGCCAGACAAAAGGGATATTCAGAAGTACTATAGGAGGAATATTGTGACACGTTGCACGAGGAGAATCTGTTTACTTTCTTTGCATAAATCTATTATAGAAAAGAAAAAACAGAATAGAGAGAGAGAGAGAGAGAGAGAGAGAGAGAGAGAGAGAGAGAGAGAGTCTGTTAAAAAAAAAGTTGAGAGTTGGAGGCTTGTACGAGAAGACTGATTTAGAAAGCGTCCAACCATCATTGTTGCCCTCTTCTCTGTGGCCTTTGTCTTTCTAAGGGAATTCGATGCAGTCTCTCCTACTTTTCTCATTTTCATTTAAAGACAATTTTTTTTTTCTCCTTTCTTAAAAGAACGAAAAACACTTCTTCTATTTTATTTTTTTAATACCCTCTCTTTTTTGCATTTTTTAAAAAAGAAATCTTTAACATAATTTCATAGTATAATTTAACGAGAGAAAGTATTCTATAGTATTTTAATTTATATTTTTATGATATTTTTTATCTATTAATTAATATATTTCAATACTTATATTTTAAACGTTTAGAATACTATTTATAAATAATATCCTCAAATTTATGCTTTTGAGATACTTTATTTTTTAAATTTAATTAAAATATGACAATTTTGTAAATATTTAAGGATTAAAATATCTCATCTTAATAAACTTTAAACAATGAAGTACAAAGTTTACAAATTTAAAGATTGAAATACTTTAAAGACAAATTTAATGACCATAGTGTCACTCTCAACTTAAGTTAATTCTCTTAGGGCGTATTTTGAATTTTTTGTTTCATGCGTTTAAAAATTAATCCCTAAATTTGATTAAGTAGAGATTGAGAATTGAAATAAAGAAAAGGAAGTTTCTCGCATTATTTAAATATAATAATAACATAATATTTATAATCATTATCTTCTTAATGATAACATTTTGAGAGGATAACAAAAAGTGGGAGAATTAAAATATTATAGAATAGGTTAAAATAAAAATTGTTGTTACAAATAATCTATACTTAAAGGATATTAAAGATAAAAAAAAATCTCATATTACAAAAGAATGATATTAGTATTTTATGTTAACTTTTTAAGATTAGAAAACCTATTGTACTTGTGAGTTCTATAAAATTTAATGAATATTGAACTTGATTTAAGTTTATCTAATGTTGAATATATGTTATGTGAGTTTTAATTTAATTTAAGTTTATCTAGTATTGAATATATGCTTTATTAGCTCTAATTTGATTTAGTAATGATATTAGTGCCTGGGGTTTGCTTTTTTAGATTTAATATTTTGAGCTCTACAAAATTTAAGGAACCTTGAGCTTGATTTATTAAGTTTATCTAATGTTAAATATATGCGTTTCTTTAATTTAATTTTCTATTTAATTTTTAGAGTAATTTATTAAATTAAATTGAAAAATATAATAATAACCACTATTAATTTAAATTATTTTATAATTACGATAATTTTTAAACTTATTCATCACGTAAACAGACCAGCTTTTATATATATATACTTAATTACTTTATTTTATTGAAAAGAAACTATAATTATTATTATGCACAAGTGAGCAAAGGTGAGACTTCGTGCATGTTGTACGTGCTTGTGTTATGTTTCTTAATCCTAATTCACTTATTTTTTAATATTATAAAAAAATAATAATTTATTTTTAACTAATTTGTTTATTTATAATAATTTAAAAAATTATTATCATTTTTTAGAAAAAAAAATTAATAATTAATTTAAACTTAAAAATAATTCATATGGTGTTGTATTGGATCCTCATTATGAATAGTAGTTCAAATTGTCACCCATATAGATGGCTACATACGGGTCTGATCGACTCAAGTATATGTAAATTAATTAACATTAATTTACTTAGAAGAAGAAGTAAGACATACCGATCGAATAATTATAGTGTACCTTCCTATATATTCAAGTTAGAGGGTGTTGCACGAGTCCACTAGACATCATATATATTGTTGTTGGTATATTTCTGAATTCATATTCATGGTCAAATTGGGAGCTAGCCTGCAATAATATTCTTACCCGGATCCGAATTATTAACAATATTGGTTCAGAACTCCCCATAAAAAATCACATTAAGCTTTTTTTTTTTTTTTAATTAATCTTTTATATATATAGAATCTCCTTACCTTCCTACCCACTTCATTAAAGATAGTAGCAGAAGAAGATTCCCTATTCTTAGGCTCCTTTAATTTTCTTTTGAGAAGAGGGTTTTGTTTTGTTTTTTTGTTTTTAATTTATTTTATTCTTTAAGCTTTGTGGGTTGTGTTCCCTTAATTAAGAGACGTAGAATTGGAACTTATGAGATATTCCTTTCTTAGAGGGAAAAATTAAAATTTATTTTATTCTCTAAGATGAATGTCTCACATCTTTAGATTAGATATTCCCTCCGAGTGCACTCAAATTTAGAGCAATTATTCAACTTTTGAAACCTAAAAAATAAAGTTGCATGGTGGATTGATACTAAACCCCATTTGAATATGTCCTTTTTTTTTAATTTCTTTCTCTGAAAATGAGGTAAATAATGTAAAATATTATTTATTAATTAATTGTTTTTTATAAAACTTTATATTATTAATTAATTTGGATGACGGTATATGCTTTCGGCATTAGTTAATTGTAAACGATAGTAGAATCATTAATACATGATAATATATAAAAGGACATTACAAAAGAATACTTTGGTAAGGACGCCTCAAAGTACTACTTAGGCGTAACGTGTCGCTGCTTTGGATGTTTGAGTAATGCTATCTAACACAAATTAATTTGTAACTATATTTTCATTTATATTATTTATATGTCATTACATATGTTATCAAATTTTTTAAAATAAATAAGTTATTTGTATTTAATTTTTTTTTAACTAAGAAGTGTCACAATATAATAATTATGATTATAAATATAAGTATAAATTTATATAATTATAACATTACTGTTATATTTATCTTACCAATTAATATATATGTATATGATAAGTTGATCAGAACCCTAGAATCCAACTACTTCTTTCTTTCTTTTTTTCGTTCTCTCTTTTCTCTTGCAGCTCAATCCATTCATAAATTTTCACCCTTTAATTTGATACCCAAAAGCACCTTGCTCTGTGTTCAAGTATGTATTAAGTATTATATCATGATTCTCAAATTAAAATATCGATATGATTTACAGAGATGAATTTGGATTATTTAATTGCAAATAAGTAATTAAATATGATTAATTATAATTAGCTTAAGAATAATCATAGTTTGGTTGTAAATTTTTTTTTTTTTTACAAAATAATATGGACTAATGAAAATGGAATTTTCTTGCAGTAATATAATGTCATTACCAGACGCTTTATTCTTTCTTTCCCAAAAATAATTGCTGTGAGGTGATTGAAATAGAATTTTCGAGTAATATTATGTTTTTACATCTCTAGATGCTTACTTACTTTCTTTTAGAAAATATACAGGAGTGGGGTAATTGAAAAATTAGAATTAGGTTCATTTTAGTAACGTAATTATTTGATAAAGATAGTTTGGTTTCTTTTATTTTTTAAATTGAGTAGATTTAAACGTTTAATCAATTAATTTTTAAATAGAGTCAATCTAATCTATTTATAATTTTTAAAAGATAAAGCTAAATTTTTCTTAAAAATAAAAACCAAAATATATTTCATCTCTTCTTTAAAAAACTATCTCTGCCATCTCAATCCATCTGTTTCTTTCCGATCTTGATCTCTCTATTTTTAAGAGAAATACTATTTTATCCAATGAAAATATATTTAATTTGGGTGAAAATATGATCATTGATTTATTTGTTTTTCAAATTTAATATATAAGGTTTTAAAAAATGTAAATATAATTTAATCAAAACTTATATAAATAACAATAAATTCATATCTCTTGGTATATATATAAAAATGTTCTATTAAAATTTTTAAAAAAAACTAATGAATCATATAGCTTAATTAATAACATGATTTTTATTTAAACATATAAAATAATCGAATTTAAATTTAAATGTAACTTTGGATTAAAGTTATAACTAATGTTATCACCAAATTAGAGAGACAGAGCAAATTCATGTTATCACTAAATTAGAGAGACATGATGAGCAGCTGGGTTAAAAAGAAAAAGTAGTGTAACCGAAAAGAAAAGGTGGGAAACAGAGAGTAAGAAGAAGAATCATCTTCTTTTTAATTTTTTTTTTATTTCGGTGAAATATTTGAAATCGTACAAAGGCTGAAAAACGAGGAGGTCCTAAGCACATGACACTCAACTGTCAGACTACCTCCTGATTCCTTATTTCAGAGCCCACACCACACCACACCTCACCACTGTCTAATTTTTAGCTTTTATATATTTTGCTTTTCTTCTTTGAAAGAAGTTACCATCCTTCTTTATCCCTTCAATTGCTTTTTCTATCTTTTCTCTCTCTCTCTCTCTACTTTATTCCCTTGAACTCACCCCTAAAAAGAAGACGATCCCTCCCTTCGATCCTCATCGTGTTCACAAACCAAACGTTTTTTAACCTTTCTCTCTCTCTCTCTCACCCCACTTGAAGGAACTTATTAGAAAGAAGCCAAACTCTCTCTTTTGCCCTTGTTTGTACCCACATAATCCCTCCGGCCCTCTCTTCTTATCTGGGCGCGCGTATCATCAATTAACTACATTTTCTAAACACACCTAAATATTTTCTTAAATAAATAAAATCTTCAAAAATAAATTAAAAAAATATGACATCATCGTCGGAGCTATCTCTGGATTGCAAGCCAGTTCACAATTACACCACGTTGGTTAAATCATTTGCTGAACAATGTGATCAAACCCAGAAGCTTGAAGAGTTCCTTTCTCGCCTTGAAGAAGAACGCCTTAAGATTGATGCTTTCAAGCGTGAGCTTCCTCTCTGCATGCAACTACTTACCAATGGTACCTTTCATCTTCAATATATATTTTTTAAAATAATTTTAGTGCAGAACTAATAAATAAAATTCTACCCATCTAGATATTTACCTTTATTTTATCATATACTTAGCTTGTGCAATATTTAGCTCGTATGCGTAAACTTTGGCTTTATCGTTTTCTTTTGTTCATTGAAATGATAGAGAGAGCTTTCCCTTCGTCTCTTGTTTTTTTTTTAATTTTTAATTTTCGAATATTATATAATTATACTACTCACGCACCAATAACTTGTACACAAATCACATAACTTCTGCATGTCCAAGTGAATTAGCTGAGGATTGAACCACAAATTAGCCAAATGGGTCTCTTGCTTTTATTTATTTATTTATTATTATATTTAGTTATTAATACATATTAATTTAAATAATATATTTTTTTAGCTGTGGAGGCTTCAAGGCAACAACTACAAGCCTATAGAGGAACAAATATGCAAGGGCCAAAACCAGTTCTGGAAGAATTCATACCCCTTAAGCATACCAACTCTGAAAGCTGCTCAGAAAAGATAAGTACAAACATTTGTGATAATAAAGCAAATTGGATGACCTCTGCTCAACTATGGAGTCAAGCAGGCGATGAAACCAACTCACAAACCGCAAACACAACTTCAAATATGAATGAAACTGATATTAGCTTGAATGTAAGTTCCAAGCTTGGTTTAGACAACAAACAAAGAAATGGAGGAGCCTTTATTCCGTTTTCAAAGGACCGTAACTCGTGCCCTAACCCGACTTTGCGGTCTCTTCCAGAACTAGCACTTGTCTCAGTTGATGAAAACTCGGAAGACAAGAGGTGTTCTGAGAATGAAAATGGAGTCATTTGTCAAAGGAGATCAGAAAACCCTAGCAAAATTGATCACAAAGGAACAGAAAATGGGAATAATATTGGCTCAGAAGGACAAACAAATAACACTACAAATAACACAAATAGTAGTGGTAATAATCAAAATCATAGAAAAGCTAGAAGGTGCTGGTCACCAGATTTGCATAGAAGATTTGTTAATGCTCTTCAAATGCTTGGAGGTTCTCAAGGTAATAATATATATACTTGAAATTCTTGAAGAGAGAAAAAAAGAAGATGTTTTTTATTTATTATTATTTCCTTGTCTACTGCTAACAATCATTAACCTTATTATTGTTACAATGATTATCAATAGTATTGTTCATGTAGTTTCTAAACATATTTTTGCTGATTTTTGTGTACCTTTTTGTACTAATGGTGGGGGCATGGAAACAGTGGCAACTCCAAAACAAATAAGAGAACTAATGAAAGTTGACGGCTTGACCAACGATGAAGTTAAAAGCCATTTGCAGGTACTATATACTGTAAATCTCTGAATACGCAGACATGAGAGAGCTAGCTTTTGTATTATCTCACTTCGTTATATGAAAATTTTCTATTTTTTAAGATTTGTATGCAGTAATTTTTTGGATTTATATTATTGTTTTGAAAATTTGAATTTTTTCAAAAAGGATCGAAATTTTTCATTAATACAAAGTATGAAGTACTCTCGTGTTCATGTCATAACAATTTGATACTTACAATTTCCATTATTTAAGATATCTATCTCAACTTCCCAAACAATTTTTTTAGATTTTTGTTTTTATTTTACAATAATTTCATGCTTGTTTGAGTAAAATATAAAACTTTGAAAAATAGCATAATGATTTTTATTGTTTTCTTTTATGTGTGCACAGAAATATAGACTACACACAAGAAGACCGAGTCCAAACCCACAAGTACCAGGAGGCCCAACACCACAACTAGTAGTCCTTGGTGGCATCTGGGTTCCACCAGAATACGGTACAGCTCACACTGGTGCCCCAACTGCCCTTTACGGTCCAACACACCATGCAACCGTCTCTCATGCACCACCACACTATTGTGGGCCCTCTGTTCCCCAAGACTTCTACTCTTTGCCGCCTCCTTCTCCTCACCAATTGCACCATCACTCCATCCACCACCAACTTCATATGTACAAAGCCCCGTCGACTCACACACATGGCTCACCGGAGTCCGATTTTAGAGGCATTGGCATTGACCGCTCTGAGAGCATTGAAGATGGAAAGTCAGAGAGTAGTAGCTGGAAGGGAGAAAGTGGTGAGAATGGAGGAGAGAGAAAAGGATTGGCTTCATTAAGAGAAGACGGTGAGGAAAGCAATGGAAGTGACATTACCCTAAAGTTTTGAAACTTTTGGGTGGTATTAGGGTTAGGATTAACAATTAAGATATTGGTATGTGCTAATAATTATGCTTAATATTTATATTTTTCATTCTTATGTGAAAATATTAATAAAGATTTGTATTTAGAAATTAATATTGTAGAAGAGGGCACTAAGAGCCGATCGATGATCATAAAGCTTGACTGATCAGTATTTTTCTTGTTAATTATTGTTGTATGTTACCTACGTATCATGGATAATACATATTATCTTTTTTCTGATGAGGGAAGATTGAAAATTGGTTATTGAATTTTTCCAATTTTCTTCATTATATTAAATTTTTTATATCAATTTTATTTAATGTGGTTGCAGCCTATAACTTAAATAAAAATGAATAAATCTTACTTTCAAATACTAATTGATATTGATATGTAATCTTTCTTAAATATGGGAATTATATTCATGGTTGAAAGTTTAAATTTAAAGTTTTATTTTAATTAAGTGATATCATTACCATTCATCGTTATCAATTTATATTATATAAATTTTTGTACCCTCTTATTTTAACAATTTGATATTAGCTAGACGTTTATGTTTTCAATCAAAATATATAAACTATAACAAAAAAAATCCTTTTGTTCCTAATTAAGGCAGATTGAACAGCAATACACAACTTTAAGACAAAGACTTACAAGTTATGTATTCTAGAAACATGAGTAGGAAGCACCCGGTGCTGCCGCGCGCGGTACCAATTGTGTAATTTGGTGCAACACATCACCAAAGTTATCAAATTTAGTAGCTAGCATTTTCAATACATATATGTAGGGAAAATATCAATAGTTCCAATTTTTCACACAATATTTTCTACATCCAATATTTTAATGGTTCAAATTTATAAGAATTTGAAGAGAAAACTATCTCATTAAATCTTGACCATTGATTAAGAAGTAAAAATTTGGGTAATATTTTGTATCTATTAATTCTATCCCTTTATATATTTAACGATTTTTGAGTATTGGAAGGTTCACTGCTAAATTATTCTAGTGAAATGGACATAGACCATGAATAATGAATTCAATGGCCCTTCTAGTGTATATCTGATGACTATATAGCCCCACAATAACCAGAAATAGTTACTTTATATAATAAAAAAAGTGAATTTTAATGTCACTTTTTAAAAAATAAAAAAATCGAATTGTTCCATGTTTTATTAATATTACAAATAAAAAATATATCATCTTCATAGTTTTAGCAGTTGTTGGAGATTTAGAGTATTGGTATATATATATATTTTGGCTAAACTTATTGGAGCGTATGTTGTTAGGCGCGGTTAAGACATGCTCTATGTTTATACAACTCTATAACCAAGTGACTACACATGTAATGTTACATGGACTCATGATTTATCCCGTCATATGTCGATGATATACAACACCAACACCAACACCAAATATGGGTTCAATCCAGCAAATTTATTTTGGGAGAAAAGTTGAATATTATGTTGGGCGTCAGTCTTTAAATTTGTGCCTTTTAATTTTTTTTTTTTTTTTTTTTTGGGGTTACGGGTTGTAGCTTTTAATTATTTTTATTGCTATAGTCCATTGTAAGTCTTCAAAATTTTGGCTTATAACATTAACTCATAAGAATAAAGTTTCATGAATAAAGGCTATTATAAATTAAAATAAAATGTAATATCCATTATTATAATACAATAATCAATTAAATCTTCATAAATATTGGGCTTTTCTCTTTATTAGAAGAGTCTTGCTAAATCAAGCCACATTTTTATCATGCCAGGCCACAATTACACATAGCTAGGAGCCCAGCTTGAACTTGGGCTTCCTTTTCATTTATATTATGGGCTTTTATAAATTTTGAAAACTGATCCCTTTGTAATTTAAAGAAACAATCATAATATAACAATAAATAACAATTATTAAAAAAATATTATTTGAATAAAAAATAAAATAATTATTATTTTAAGTATAAATGTATATAAATATAATCGTATTCAAGTGGATGGGTTTAAAAACTAGGCACTTTATATCAATTTCTAAGTGTCTTATAATTATAAGTTATATATATATATATATATTAATTTGTATTATATTGAGTCTTTATCTAATAAAATTATATAACGGGTATGGAAATCGATTTGAAATTAAATTAAAATTCTAAGTGAGATAATACCTTCAAATGTGGTGAGGCTTAGAGCTCTCATCTATCATATATAGTTTATTTGCTTAAAAAATATTATTATATATTATAAATTTATTAATATTTTAAATAAGTGCTATTGTTTTATTGAAAAAAATTAGTATCTATAATAAAATATTATACAAAATTTTATCATCTTTTATTTTTATTGTTAAGATTTAAATGATTAATTTTTTTTATTCTCTTATAAATTTTAATTGTTGATATAAATTAGTATAAAAATTTAAGTAGAAAGTGATAATTGATGATATCAATTATTATTAAATGCATTAGAAGAAATTATTGTGAATTTTATTATACTAATATTATGTCTTAATCAAATTTAAAATAGATACAATATTCCGTCAATAAACGTAGACCACATATTACTTCTAAGGACAATCTACGTTCTTTTTTCCATTTAACCTCAAGTGGACAATAACCAGTAACTGTAGAATATTACTTAAATTGATCGTATTAAACTTTATTTTCTCTCGTGTGCGAACACGTGTACATATAATTTGCAACTCACACTAGGTATTTTTCATTTTACTTGAGATGTAACTTTTAATGTTATTAATATACTCGTGATTTAAATTATCATATCTCTTTTAATTCTCGTAGATTAATTTCATTTGATTTCATTAAATTATAATCATAACTTATCTCTTTTAAACATAATTTCTCATTCACACCTATTTATGACATAGAATCTATTCTAAAATGAAGGAAGTTTTTAAAATGTTAATTCGTTAATTTTACCTTACATTTTTTCTTACTTAAAAATATTGTTATTATATATTATAAATATATGAAACTGTAAAATAACTTATCAAAAAATTTCAATTGACATATAAAAATATAGATAAAAATAATTATAAAATTAATGGAAATGAATTACTATAATAGTATTCAATGATGGTTACATAATTTAATATAAAATCACCATTATTAGTAAATTATTTAACATTAAAATTGTTTTACATTATTATTTATAATATATAATAAAAAAACTTATTATATATAAGTTTATCTTACAATATAATGGATAGTAATTAATTTAAAATTTCAATATCAACTAACTATTTTGATTTATATATATATATATATATAATAAAAAAAATGTAATTATATTCTTACCTTCTCTCGTATTATTAAAAATAAAATATTTTTAATTCTTATTATTCATTTTATTAGTCTTAATATTGTCTCTAATTAAATAATCACTTTGATACATAAATGATTTAGTTATTCAACATGATTTTATTTTTAATTCATTTAGTAAAAAATATTTATTTATTTTCGTAAAATGTTAAAACACATGTTTATTTTTCTAAAGGAGTTAAAAATGAAACTACATGTATAAATAGATTATACCATGCGATTAAATCATAAAGAATTTTGACAAAGATTTATCTCATTAAGATAAATTAACAATCCTTTAATGGCTTAATCCATAGGACTTCACATGCATCCTTACACTTATGAGCATAATGGGTTAGTAGAAAGGAAACATCATCAAAATAGTTGATCAAGGACTTAGTCTCTTAGCTCAAGCATCAATGCCTTTAATTTCTTAGATGAAGCCTTTCATGTTGTGG
Organism: Hippophae tibetana; assembly: GCA_037013495.1. Classification (NCBI taxonomy): domain Eukaryota; kingdom Viridiplantae; phylum Streptophyta; class Magnoliopsida; order Rosales; family Elaeagnaceae; genus Hippophae; species Hippophae tibetana. Next base: position 843,564 of record CM072809.1, on the reverse strand, counting down.
TCTATGTAATCAATAGGCTACCTCACTCATGTTTTGAGTTCAAATCACCTTTGAAGTTTCTATTTAAAACAAAACCATGTTATGAATTTTTGAAGGTCTTTGGATGTAGGTGCTTTTTATTACCTAAGGCCTTATAACAGTAACAAACTCAAGTTTCGTTGCACTTCATGCACTTTCTTGAAATATAGTCCCAAGCATAAAGATTACAAATACCTCTACCCTAATGGCAGAGTCTACCTTGCAAGACATGCCACTTTCAATGACACATTCTTTTTCTTTTCAACTCTACCATCTACACCTAAAACATCTTCTGCTTCTCAAGTCACTTTTGTTTTACCTATTGTCCCCTCAGTAGGGTCACATGATAGACATAACTTTGGCTACTTTTTTCTTGATTTCATATTTGAGTTGTCTACTTTATCCCCTAGTTTCTGCAGAATTACCAATTTCATCTAACACATTTAATTTAGCTGTGTCTTCATCTTCTAATTCAGGTTATTCCTTTCCCAGTTTCTCAAAAGCTTGCAATTCATTTTCACCTTTTTCTTTCTATCTTTCTACAACATAGTTTTCTTTTCCTAATGTCCTTTTTCATTCTTTGTCTTATTCTAAAAATATTATCCTTTCAGTCTTTCCTTCATCTGAATCTTTTTTCCCGGTTAATCCTTCTTATACAAATCCTATGATTACTAGGACAAAGGATGGCACTCAAAAACCAAAGGTTCTTTTAATTGAGCTTAATTTCACTGAACCAACTTCCTCAAAGCAAGCATTGGCTCATTAGAGGATCTCCATGAAAGTTGAGTTTGATGCTTTTCTTAGAAACAATACTTGGAGCTTGGTTCCCAGACCTCCCAATAGAAATTTGATTGGTTATAGATGAATTTTTAGAGTTAAAAAATTGCCATCAAACTTGGTTGAAAAGCTCAAGTCTCCGGTGGTGGCCAAGCATTCTCATAAAGTTCCTGGTTTTGATTTTAAATAAATTTTTACTCCTATTGTCAAACTTGTTACCATTCGAATCATCATCATTATTGCCTTAGCTATATAGTGGAAATTGCATTAGTTGGATGTTAACAATGTATTTCTTAATAGAAAGCTTCAAGAAGAGGTCTACATGGTACAACCATTGGGTTTTGATGATTCAAAACACCTTTATTATGTCTATAAATTGAATAAGGCTATTCATGGTGTTAAGCTCCTAGCGCTTGGTTTAACATATTGAGCAATACCTTGTTTGCTTTGAGGTTCATAAGATCTAAGGCTAATTTCTCATTGTTTTGCAACTTTCATCACTCCACACCTATTTATTTATTAGTCAGATGACATCATTATCACAGATGGGGATGAACGAGTTGTTTCCTTTTTGATCAAGAATCTCAATGCTTCTTTCCCTCTGAAGTATCTAGGCTTATTACAACTATGTCAGATGGTGATTTGTTGTTAATCCAGACTAAATACATCAAGGAACTTCTACATAAGGTCAATATGGATTTGTCCAAGCCTATTGTGTCTCCCATAGTCATCTCACCACCTTTATCAGCTTAGTTATGTATTGGAGAGCCCCAACTATCCTACCAGAGAATCATAAATCTCTTATTTCGTTAATTAGGTTTGTTAATTTATGACCTATTCGACAGTTGTCAAAAGAATTCTCCAATATCTGCAAAGGAATTTGTCTCATGGTGTTATTCTTAGACTTTCTTCTCAGCTCCTTATAGCATTTACTGATGCTGACTAGGGTATTTCTCTAGATGATAGAAGATCTATTAGTGGTGTTTGTGTTTTTCTTGGGGCCAATTCCATCATGTGGTGCTCTAAGAAGCAAGCCATTATTGCAAGATCTAGCTATGAAACTGAGTATCGAGCCCTAACCACAGAAGCTATAGAGGTGTTTTGGATCAAGTCTTTACTCACTAAGTTGTAGGTTTCATTGCCTATTGTGCCAGTTCTATGATGTGACAATCTGATTAGTGTTTTCCTTGCTGCTAATCTAGTGTTTCACTCGCACACTAAGCACGTGGAGCTTGACATTCACTTTGCTCGAGGCAATGTTTTGGTCAAGGAATTTCTGGTTCAACACATTCCTTCCCATGAATAACCTGGTGACATTTTATCCAAGCCCTTCTCCATTCAATAATTCTAGTGAAATCGAACCAAACTTAATGTTATTCAATTTCCACTAAACATGGGGAGAGGGGGTAAAAGAGAGTCAATATAATCATTTACCTAATGCATTCCTTCAAGCCAATGATGCAACAAATCAAGTGATGGTGCAAGATAGCATGGCTGATCAAAACAATGACTTAGTTACAAACTGATGGTGCATGCCAGCATCCCTGCCTATGCGTGCCCATCAAGTTTGTTAGAATCTTGTAACAACCCACATGGCTACTACACGTGCAGCTCTATTTTTCTGTTTCAATTTCTGTTTTCCGCTTTTTATTTTGCTTATAAAAGGTTAGCACAGATTAATTTTCTTTAGCTTCAATATTACTATTCATTGTCTTCAAGAATGATATATGATATTAGAGGAATTTGTCAGTAATTGCTTGAGCTATACTTTCTCTTCATATCTTCTGCATTTCTAGTTTCATCAAATTCAATCCTACTTCCTTCGCAACGAAGTTTATACAGATTGGATTTTTGTTAGGTTTTGTATCTCTCCTGTCCTCCTGTTTCTCTATCTTCGTTTTCATGATCTAATTTATTGTTTCTTGCATCTAATTTTTCATTCATATTTTTCTGTTTTTCCAAACAGAACAGAGTATTTAGGTTAGTGAAAATGGAACTTCAGAGCATTATTAAGAACTTGACTCACCACTTGACTTGTCAAGGTTACCACTACCAGATGGATGCATAGCTCCTGTTATATCATTGACCACACCTTCCGACGTCTGCAGGTTAGCGTTGGTTTCACGAAGTTTCTGCTCGGTTGCTGAATCAGATTTTGTTTGGGAGCGATTCCTACCCTCAAGTTGACAGGATCTCAAAAGTATGCATCTTATGTTCTAAATCATAATTTGTTTTGGCGTAGATTGATTAGTCAATAAAATTAAATATGCTAATATTGTTGTTCATGAAAAATATTTATTGGATTTCTTTTCGTTTTAAGCATCTGCTTTTATCTTCAAAGCCAGGTAGTGTTGTTGCTGGCTTGCTGCTATGACTAGAATTGCCTTTTTTAAAAATAAAAAAAAGGTATCGGAGAGCAGAGATAATCTTTAAGGTTTTGTACATTTAAAAATAAATAAATGAGATTAGATTGTTTATAAGTATCAAATAGAATTGTACCAAATTGTTAAAAAGTAATATATATATATAGAATAATAAAACTTAAATATATGATAAAATGATTTATATTTTCATGTATTGAGTTTGTAGTTTGTTACTTGTTTATTACCAATAATTAAATCAAAGTTGAAGGTTTAATTTGCTTAAAATTTATTTTTATTATTTATTTGTTTTAATAAAATCATAAAAAACTTACTTTTCAATTTTCGAATCATAGAAGAGAAAAGCCAAACAATAATATACTTAGATTTAATCACTAAACTACATAATATTATATTCGTAAATTGTAAAATTGTTTATATAAAAGTATCAAACCAAATTTGGTTTAATTTTCTTATTTCATCCGTTTATTAGAGATTTTTCTGCCGAACCCTAATAATTGGGCTAACTTACATAACTATTTAGCGATTTTTTCTTTAGCTTTTGTAGCAGATGTTTTCGTCGGATACATGGATTGGCAAAAAGAAGTACATGCTTTCCGCAATAGATCTCTCAATTAGCACCAATTTTGATTCTTATTGGGTAGAATCTGTAATTGAATACAGTTAGGTAATTGGCTTTGATAAGTTTTATTATGATTTTTTTTATAAAAAAGAAATGTGTTATATGATATGTTGACTGTTTATATATATATATTTGAGGAATGTTGTATGCATTTTGCTATCTGTTTGAATGATATGTGATATTTTATTTTAAAATTATATTTTCCTTAAAATAAGAATTGCACGAGGAAGTGTATGAAAGGAGAAATTATACCTTTGTCATAGATCATTGATAATGTAATAATTTTAGACAATTAGGTTAAAGATAAGTGTAATAAGTTTTAAAAAACAACTATCAACTTTTTTTAAAAAACTAATAAAATTAACGAAGAATACTAGATTAATTACTTCAAAATTAATATATAACTTCTTGCGTAAGTGTGACTAACATTTCTCATATTTTGTGTTATCTTCAAGCAAATGATCCAATTATAAGCTTTTTAGAATTTTATTTAGAAAATAATATTTTTTTTCATTCCATTGTTAAAATTGAAAATATATTGTTAAATGTATGAATTAATCTCAACACTCTCATTTCACATCGACGAGGATGAGACTTAAGATAATACCTTGGATGCTGACGGGTGAGAATTGTCAAAACATTATCAAGAGCCCAATTTTGATACCAACTGTTGGAGTTAGAGTTGTGCTAGGTCGAGTTTGTTTATTTGATGGGTTTTGCTGCGTTTGTTTTAGTTTTTGGATTTCTTTCAGATTGTTTTGATGATAACGTGCTTACTAATACCGAGAAAATTAGTGTTTTTAAGCTTCAAGTTGGATTGTTGGCTATGGCTCGAGAGCTTCAAAGGGATCTTGATCATATTAATGAAACTACATATACATCAACTCCTGAGGTTTAAGTTATGTACTAATAGAAACAACATTGGCATTACTTCGACACCCTAACTTCTATATTTCGAGTTACTTATCGATTGATTTAAAGCGAAACATAAAAAATGAGAAAAAACGCTTCAATCAAATTTCCATTAAAAAACGTGAGAAATTCGATGAAGAGACTCTTGTAGATGTTAACAACGTTAAACAACAAAGCACAACTAGCTAGAGGGCCAGTGGATTCAGCAATGAGTACATAGTTGTAAAAATCTTGGTGGCTGTTGAATGAGTACATAAGTTGCCCGCCATCAATGGAGCGGGGACTTGAAAGAAGCTTTCAAAAGGCTTGGCTTCATTCCCTCAAGCAAATTACTTGTAGTAGAAGTTTTATGGACCCTTGAGAATGAAAATGACACTCTTTCAGAGAGAGAGAGCTACTAGAATATTATCCTCTTCTAAGGCCTTTGTAATAGAAGAGTGAATAATGGGTATGAACCAAGTTGAACTTGAAAGTATTATGTATGGAAGAAATAAATAGCGGTATATGAATATATTAAATCGATAAAAAGAAACATACAGAATTTACGTGTTTTGACAATTTGTCTACAGAAGACATGTATTATTGAAATGAGTAGAAAATATACAGAATATAAATACAGATTTTCTCACTAATAATATATTTCAAGTGTTTTTCAAAACTCATAAAAAATCACACTCACTAAGTATTTTCTTTATTTAAATTCGCTTATACTTTCTTTGATTTTTCTGATTGTTGTCTTATGTTTTCAATGCATGAACTCCTCCATATTTATGAATGAAGCAAAACTCCCTTTCTTTATAATATGCCATAATTTAAGCCAAAAATTAGGTCAAAAATAAAGCCAATAATTTTCCTAATTTAGACCAATAATTTGTTTCTTTGGTGCCAATATTCAACAGAAAGACTATAAGTAGAGGTAAACTTATTTACTATAAAGAAATAGCATTTGTCTTAAGAATCAAATAGAATGTATTGAAATTTATTAGATAAGTAAATTTTAGTTAGAAAACTTTCTCTTATTTAACTTTTAAATCTCATCCCTAATTTTCAATTCCATATCTCTAATAGAAGTACAAATATGCCACAAAGTTTAATTTTATATATTTTGTGATAGTGAATAAATAGTTAGGTTTTATAAGAATGAATAATTGTATGTTATCGTTTCACAAGAATCATATATGTATTCTAGTCTAATATAGTATTAAAGTTGGTTCCTAGTAACCCGGGGCATCTTTTTTATAGTCACTAATTTAAAACCCTTGTATCTTGGTCGATGTAGAGGGCTGTTGTTAAGGATCTAAATTCTACATCGACCAGGTGTTAGTGCTGCACATATAACCTTGTGCAACCCTTCACTTTTAAGCATGTTTTTTGTGGTGGAGTTAGGCTAAGTCTAATATTATTAATTGCTTGTAGTTGAGAAGGAAAATGAAGGATCTTGGAGTCAGAAAGTTGCCTGGTTATAGTTCAATAGAGATTGATGGGATTATCCATGTATTTATTGCTGGAGATTCAAGTTTTGTAAGATACTCTGATTTATATTATGAATATTTGGAACAAATGCTGGATAAGGCAGTTCAATTAATTTCAACAGCATCGTCTGAGGAACACTGTCAAGATTTATCTGCTGACTATGTAAGATGAAGATAAAGAAGAAAGTTATGTATCTAAAGCTGGAGACTTGGTGAGTTTTCTATAAACCCTGTCTACTTTGACAATAGTTAGAATTTTGTGATAAGAGAGTTGTCTGTTAAGAAATGTCCATATTTTTTATATAGATAAACATGACAAGATTATATAAATATTCTATTGCATCTAATAGAAATAGATAGAAAATTCGCTGTAATATGTTATCTTTATTCTAGTAGAACATAAGTGTATTGTAGTCCCTTATCCTAATAAATTAAGTTTTTTTTAGAGTTTCCTCAACAACTTTGAAACTAGAACACCATAAAACATTCGTAGAAAGCAGCACAGCTTTGACTTTCTTAGTTCAAAAATCATAAGCATGGTTATTATTATTAGGACACCGCATGTAGATTAAGTTTTGGAAATTTCATCTGACATCATCCTACCATATAAAGAAAAGTACTTTACTAACGCTAACAAAGATAATTTTATACTGATGATTCATGCAGCTGGAGCATAATCATAATCACCATCATCATCGTCATCGTCATCATCATCAATTTCTATCCAAGTAACCGGATCAGCTGCGCATATACCTTTGCCATTGATGACATCTCCTTCTGCATTCTTGTTACAGAGTTGATGCTTACTGATGGAGCAAATGAGAGACATTTTCTTGAGTTGTATTTGTCTTTGCAGGAAAGAGTATTTACTATGTGAATTTTTTGTGGGAAGTACTAAGAGAGACTCCTGAGATTGCATTCTGGGCTATACTGCTATGTTGATAAGTTCTTATATAGAAATTTATGGGAGAAAGAAAATGAAGGACTAGGTTAGAGCACAAGTTTGCCTCATGGAGAGTTGTGTAATGGTGGCTACTGAATGTGGTTTCCCTATTGCCTGATGAATATCAGCCTTGCCACCTAGGAACCTCAACTGACAACTCAGCAACCACGTTGATAGAGAGCTCTATAATTCCACGTGATATAAGTTTGGTCTCTTGGGTGTTTAGTTGAATCGTATTAAATGTAAAGATCTTAATATTGGAAATTAACTCATGAAGAAAAGTAGTGGATGCTTCTTTTTAGTGGTAGGAATTATGGGACCATATCATTACCTTCAACCTTTAGATTTTGGATTCTTTTGAGTGAATACTTTATTTATTTAATATTATGATATGCATAATTTTGTGATTAATTCTTTAGGTTGTTGGTAGCTGGAGTGATTTAAATTTTGATTTAATCTTACCCCTTAATAAATTATATTTTTTTCCAATATCTTCAAATTATATATTAGTTCTGATATCAATTATATTATTTATATTTATATTTATATTTGAATTTTAACTCAATTTATGAGCAGAAATAGTTTATTTGTATGCAAGATGCAAATTAAACCTATATCACTTATATTATTTATAATTGAATTCTAACTTAATTTATTAAAAAAAGTAGTTTATTACTATCCTAAATACAAAACTAATTTCAAAGGACAATTTGCCCCAACTAATAAGACTAGTTCTTCTCTAAACTCCAGGCTAAGCTTGGTAGAACAAAACTTATCAAAACCGACGGTTGATGTGTAACGTTTAGAGGGTTTTTTGTATGAGGACCTACCTCATCTGTTCGATGATCAAGGAATTGATCCAACGGCCTATGACGAACGTGTCAAATACAGAGACCCAATTAGGAAGCATGATACTATAAATGGGTATTTGTTTAATTAGTATATCCCTCTTGAAGATGCTCTTCAATCACTCTATTTCATGAGTTGCATACTTCCATCAGGTCAAACAGTTTCCTTTTTTGCTGTCTTTTATTTTGCATAAATTAATTTGAAATTGAAGAATGCTAAACTTTATATAATTGGGATATACAGGTCGTATGAGATAAATACGAAGTGCACTATGGTTATGAAGTTCATTAAACTGCCAGATAATGGTACATTCTGCAGCCATGTGGTAATGTACAAAATAAAGTAGTATGTTTTACTACTATTTTTCTGAAACTAAATAATATTTACATGCTTAGGACTTTTATAGAATTGTTTAAGGAATCAAAAATAAGAAAATCAAATCATAAAAAAATCACATATAATATTTACAACAATTTAAATTTTAAAATAATAAAAAGAGATTCATTCATTTGAATTTATCAAATCCTCTTATTTTTCAAGATTTCAATACTCTCGTTCAAGTTATTCATACATATGAATTACGTCCAATTTATGAAATCATCGAAAAGTTATTTGGTAAAGATATTTCAAAATGTTTTTGTATAGGGATATAGGTTATACAAATAATACCATTCTTAACTTTTTTTTTTATAAAATGTGTATCTATTTCGATATGTTTGTTTTGATCATGTTAAATTAGATTCATTGAACGGTTGATAGTAACTTTATTATCACAAATCTTGAGTAGGGCCTTAGATTTTACTTGTAGTTCTTCTAGTAGTTTCTTTAACCGTAATCGTTAACAAATTCTTTGTACAATTGCTCGGAACTCTATTTCAACACTACTCAGGCTGTTACATTTTGCTTCTTGTTTCTCTATGTTACTAGGTTTTCCCAACAAAGATACAATATCCAATAGTAGATTTATTTTTAATTGATCCTGCCCAATCGGTGTTTGAAAAAACTTCTATTTTTCCTTGTTTAGTTTTTTAAATAAATCCTTTACCTCGAGAGCTTTTGAGTATCTTAGAATTCTTTACACTACTTCTATCCAGCTTTCTTTCGGATAATGCATATGTTGACTTACCACACTTACAACAATTGCAATGTCGAGCCTTGTATATGATAGTTAGATTAGTTTACCCACTAGCCTCTGGGACCTCTCTTTTTCTATTGGTTTGTCATCAATTTCTATTTTCTTCTCAGCTTCAATTGGGGTGTCACTTGGTTTGTTTTCAAGCATATCAGTCTTCTTTAGGAGATCGATGACGTATTTCCATTATGAGACACTTTTACTTGTCTTTGATCTTGCAATCTCCATTCCCAAGAAATATCATATTTATCCTAAGTCTCTAACTTCAAACTCAATAGCAAAAACTGTTGTAAATTGAATTCCAGATTGATAAAAATCAATAGATGTTGTAAATTGATGTTGAAAAATGCCAAGGTCAAAGGCCAAGGCCTTCCCACACAAAACAAGCTCTCTTAAAGTTGTATTCTTCTTATTCCTTTCTTTTCTATAATTCTCTGATACAGATCATATATATACTAATGTTATAATTAAAATACAGCTGGGATATACTAATACAAAGTGGGAAATAAAGCTGAAAGTCATCTTGAAAATCAGAAAACTCCCTCCTGAAAATCATAAGGCTGATTTCACCCTGAAAATCAGGAAACTACTTACTGAAAATCATGGGCTACTTAGGAATCAATCATACGCCTAGATTGATTTTCTACACTCCTCTTCAAGCTAGACGATATATATTTTCCAAACCAAGTGCTACACTTAAGCTTTGGTTAAGATATCTACTACTTGTTGTCTAGATGAAACATTGTTGAGGGAGATCATATTGCCTTCAATTTTCTCCTTGAATTAAGGGTTAATATTTAATATTCCCACTCAAGCTAGATCCCGAAGGTTTATGGATCTAAGCTTGATATATGATGACATCCCAAAAAGGATTACAGATCTTTTTGCTAAGTAGCCTAAAGATTGGGATGATGAGAAAGATGGTGAAAGAGTTAACATTCAACACTCCCATTCAAGATGGATCCTAAAGGTTTATGGATCTAAGCTTGGTATATGATGACATCCCAAAAAGGATTATAGATCCTGTTGCTAAGTAGCCTAAAGATTGAGATAATGAGGAAGTATATGATTTAACCACCAAATTTGAGTAGAGAAATGTAATTGAATTTCCTGCAGTTCGGAGAGTGGCCATTGAAACTGAGTAGAGCTTGCAGTTGAATATCTTGCAGCTCAAAGAATGGCTATATCCAATTGAATCTGATATAGACCAAACAAGTAACATTGAGACAAATGAATGCCATAAAGGCCAATTAGATTCAGGGACGTCTTCTAGTCACAGAAAATAGAAGTTACTGCATTGACGTTTAATATTTCTATGACCAATTTGATAGTAAAGACAGTTCTTTCAAAGCTAAACTTGATGCTTGATGCTTGAGTACCAATTTGTTGATGCTACTGAATTTCTCATAGGCACTGTTGATTGTAGTATTAAAGCATGGAACACTGATGCAAAGAGAGTTATTTGTGACCTCAGTACAACTGAATCATTTCTGAGGGTGTTGGATATAAAGTGTCGCTCTGTAGAACCAATTTTTGTTTTTGTAGCAACTTCATAATAAGATGACCTAAGAGCCCTTGGAGAGTTCAAGGAATGACACTTTTCATCCTACTTGGTCATACTTTCATCAGGACTAAAGAGATTGATGTACCAATTTGCTTCTTCTACTGAATTTGAAGGAGTAGATTAGCGGCAAATTGAAAAGTTGATTAGTATCACTGATTCTTATCAGCCTCATCCCTTGATACACCCTGACCTCCAAGGAGTGCATATTGTAGCTGCTAGACTTGATATGTGCAGATTACAACTGCAACAAAAAGTTGTGTTCATGCTGAATTCTTGGCCCTTACCTTGCTCCATGAATATTGACAAAGAAATTACAACCATTGATGGCCAATCCAGAGACAACACCTAGTGGAAACGTTGATTAGTTGCTAGCTTATGCAACTGTGGGTGGATTATTTATAAAATGCATTGGTTGCCCAAGAATTCCAGAAGTATGAGCAGGAATAGGTTTGTTGTGAGCATGTGCAAATGAAAAGATGGCTGTGAAGCTAATTGAAAACTTTGGGAATTCCAATGCAAAGATATCCAACAAGGATTCAGGTCCACAGATGAAAAATCAGCAGGTTATTCCAGGGAGGAGAAGAAACTTATGTACCAATAGTTAAAGTAGAGCCAAATTTAAATAGAGAAGTAGCTGAACAAAATTCTGATTTGAGACACTCTGCTTTTAAACCAACTTCCCCATGTATTAGAGCTATGTGAAACTTGGCAAGGAATTTTAGAGCTACATAAACCAAAATAGTAAAGCCATTGGTTCAGATTAATGGCAAGAAAGGAAGGCCATTGATGAGGAGTATAAAAGGAGCATTTTTTGAACCTAATGCTCTCATACCATGTTGTAAATTGAATTCCAGATTGGTAAAAATCAATAGATGTTGTAAATTGGTGTTGAAAAAGGCCAAGGCCTAAAGGTCTTTCCAAACAAAACAAGCTCTCTTAAAGTTATATTCTTCTTATTCCTTTCTTTTTTATAATTCTCTGATACAGATAATATATATATATATACTAATATTATAACTAAAATACACAGTTGTAATACACTAAAATATAGATGGGATACACTAATACAAAGTGGGAAATAAAGCTGAAAGTCATCCTGAAAATCAGGAAACTCCCTCCTGAAAATCATGGGTTGATTTCACCCTGAAAATCATGGGTTGATTTCACCCTGAAAATTTGGAAACTACTTCCTGAAAATCATGGGCTGCTTAGGAATCAATCATATACCTAGATTAATTTCCTAGAAAAACCCTTTTGAATCTTTCAATTTTTGCCAAATCATCTTCTATAATTATTATATCATCTAAATAAACAATTAAGATTGTTTAGATTCAATTTCGGCCCCATCATCTTCTGTAAGTATTATATCATCTAAATAAACAATTAAGTTTGTTTTCAATCCAACCTGGGAATGCTTGAAAAATACTGTATGATTTGATTAATCTTGCTAATAGCTTTGACCTTTTATTACTTTTGTTAATCCGTCAAACCATACACACGATGACTGTTTAAGCCTGTAAAGGGACTTGTTTAGTTTATATGTCACATTCTGTTTATTTTCTCCCACAAAAGCTTGGAAGTAATGTCATAAAAATTTCCTCATCTAGTACCCCATTGTGAAATACATTTTTTATATTCAATTGTTAAAGAGTCCATTCCAATTTTACTACTAATGATAATATCACCGAGACAATGTTTAATTTTTTCACAGGTGCAAATATTTCAGTGTAGTTAATTCTATAGGTCTGGGTAAACCATTCACCAACTAAACGAGCTTTATATTGTTCAATAGTCCCATCGGTTTTATATTTCAGAGTGAACACCTAACCCATTTACACCCAATTAGTTTCTTTCCTTCTAGTAAGTTTACCACATCCTAAGTTTTGTTTTTTTTTTCAGGTCTCACAACTCTTCCATTATTGCCTCTCTCTATATGAAAATTTTCCAAGGCTCATCAATATCTTTTTGAATTATGATCCCATAAAGGTTAGTTATGAAAGCATGACATTTGAGAGACAAAATATTATAAAACACATATTTAGATATAGGGTAAGTGGTACAAGACCAATGATGTTTTCTGAGAGAAATGAGAAGTCTTTTGTAGGAATACAAATACTTGAGTTGAAAGAGGTCTCATGGGTGTTTGGATCCAACACCAAATTTGACTCTTGTAATGTGTCAAAAGTGTATTGGTTTTTAGACTTTGACTTTGGCTTTCTTGAGTAAACAAGTATTTTTTTCTGCTTGCATTTCTATATCTCCCCTAGCCTAAATATTTTTGTATAGATAGTACCCTATGTGTGATAGGTTCGGGATGAGTTGTGGAGATGGTATCAAGAAAAATGATACTGGCACTAGGAAATCAAAGATCAAAAGAAAAAAAACGATCTACAATGTTTACATTCTCCCCCTGAAGATGAGTTTTGAAAGGATAATATAGAGAGGTCTCAAAGAACGTGACATCAAGGCTAGTGATGACACTCTTCTTAGTTAGATCATAACACTTATATCCTTTTTGAGTAAGAGAGTAGTCAACAAAGACACAATTGATAGCTCTTAAGTCTAATTTACCACGACCATGGGGATGAATGTGCACAAATGTTGTGCACCCAAATATTTTAAAACTGATGTCTAGCAAGAGACAAGAGGTTGGGAAACAGTGATGAAAAGTTTGGATATGTGTCTTAAAAGAAACAACACAACTTGGTATTTTGTTTATAAGAAAGGAAGATGTCAAAACAACGTCTTCCTAGAAAAAAAGTTTGGCATATTGGCGGGGAACATAAATGCTTATGCCATTTCTAGTAAATGTCGATTTTTTTTCATTCTATAACTCCATTTTGTTATGGAGTACAAACATAGGATGTTTGGTGAATAATACCATAGGTTTAGAGATAATCTTTAAAGGGATGATTAACATATTCAGTATCGTTATCTGTGCGTAAAATTTAAATCTAGTTTTGAAATTGTGTGTGTATCATAGAGTGAAAGTTGATAAAAATAGTATGAACCTCAACTTTATTTTTTAGTAAATATATTTAAGATACACGAATATGATCATAAATAAAGGTGATCAACCACTTTGTATAAGAGCGATACAGAGACCAAGAAGTTCCTCTTAAATAGTTATGAGGTATGGTGAATGATTTGGAAGGTGTGTATTAAATCTTGAAAAAGAGGTGCGATGATGTTTAGCAAATTTACACATTTCAAACTACAAATTAGATAAATTTTTATTTTTAATAAGAGAGGGAAACAATTGTTTTAAATAATAAAAATTAGGATTCCCATTCTAAAGTGGCACAACAAAAAATTATTAGTCCAAGGAATAGATATAGACTTACAATTTGCATGGTTTTACTAGTCACTCACACTAGCCACTTCAAAGTAATAAAGATCTTTGTTTTCTCTAGTATTGCTAATTGTCTTTCCCGATGATAGATATTAAAAAATACAAGAAGGTGAAACAAATTTAGTAGAATAGTTTGAATGGGCTATCAATTTACAAATAGATAATAAGTTGCATGATAATTTTGGGACATGTAGGAATGATTCAAGAGTGATAGAATTAGAGAGTTTAATACTTCATTTTTTGGCAATTGAAAAGAGGGTATCATCTGTAATTTTTATTTTTAAATTAACAACACAAGACATATATGTAGGAAAAAGTTATTGATAAAGCTATTCCATCTGTTTTAAATTAAATGTTGAGAAAGAAACAGGTTTTTGATTTGGATTAGTGAAGACTTATAGACTTGATATCCCAAACTTTTGAAATTTTATTGTGATTTCCAATCTATTAGCTTTATATGCAATTCCATTTAGTATGTCCCAATTTACTACAATGATTGCACCATAATGGTTTTTTTATAGTAAGCTTGTCTAAAGTTATTTTTCATCAGTTTTGATTAACGTTGATGATATTGTTATAATTTAAATTATTATAATAATAATAATTTATTCTATAATAATGATACTAAGGTTTAATTTTTAATTAAAATAGAATAAATTTTTATATATTTTTGTCGTGGTAATAATAAAAATAATTTTAAATTATCATTATCAATTAATAATTTCAAAGTAAATATGAAGTTAAAAAGTTTAGTTTGATCGATTACAAATAGTGTTATTTTCACGAGCAAACTTAAGTTTGAAATTACAACTAATTTTTGCATATTTCACAATATGCTAACGACATTGAGAGAATGGTAATAGTAATATGTTAATAAAGTGAAAATGAATATTTTAACGATGTTATAATAAATTAAATATTTATAATATTATAATTGTTGAGTTCCACATTGACTAGGGATGTCAGCTTAATGTTGGTTATAAGATTATAGTAATCCTTCCTCTTTGAGAACTCTTTTGGAGGGAGTTAGGCCATGACTTTCTACATGATATTAGAGCGTGTACATACCTTATATGAGTGACCTTCAGTACCAGGGAGTTGTTGATCAAAGGTAGGAGTAATGCCTGAGGGTACAATTGTGTCTTCAATGTCATTTGTTGTAAGTAAATTTGGTGCTTGAATACTTGGAGCATCTATTTCTGCAATGACTGGATTCAATGAATTAGAAGTCTCATCTGGTCTCATTGAAACATCAGTTGGTGATTCTCCTAATGCCTCCCCCTCACCATGATACATTTATTCGAAATATGTATTCTCCCCCTGACGAGCAGTATCAGGTGAGGAAAAATAACTCATGTCCTCAAAAAAGGTAACATCTATAGTAACATAATACTTTCTGGTTGGTGGATGGAAGCACTTGTACCCTTTCTGATAACTTTCATAACCAACAAACACACATTTAATTGCCTGGGCATCTAATTTAGACCTTTGATTTTTAGGAACATGCACAAAAGCAACACAACCAAATACACGAGTAGGAAGATTATGGAAGGATGATAAGGAGACATAAGATGCGAGAATTTGGAATGAGATTTTTCCATTAAGGACACTAGACGGGAGACGATTGATGAGATGAGCGGAAGTTTGTACAACATCACTCCAAAGGTATTTTGGCATATAAGTACTAAATAAGAGTACACGAGCCATATCAAGTAAATGACGATTTTTTCTTTCAGACACTCCATTTTGTTCCGGTGTTTGCGGACAAGTAGTTTGGTGAATAATCTCATGTGTTTTGAATTTTTTTTGAAAAACATGATTAACATATTCCTCCCTATTGTCAGAACGGAGGATCCGAATGATGCCATTATATTGTGTTTGAATGAAGGTATGAAAATTTTGAAAAACTGAAAAAACTTCATCTTTTGTTATAAGAAGAGAAATTCACGATAACCTTGTACAATCATTGATATATCACAAAATTCAGTACAATATGATTGCACTAAGCATGTAGAGGTTGATCGTCACTTTATAAAAGAGAAGTTAGATGCCAAACTTATTAATTTTTCTTTTGTTCACACAGAAGAGCAGCTTGTAGATATGCTTACCAAGGGAGTTTTCAAGAAGGCATTATACGATTTACTAAGCAAGTTGGGCATGATCAATATCTACGCGCCAACTTGAGGGGGAGTGTTAATAAATCATTAATGGTATATTAGTTGTATGCAACTAATATGCTTTATCAACTGTATATTAGTTGTATGCAACTAATATACTTTTCCTAAAAAACACTTTTCCAAAAAACAGATTTTTATTTCCTATATTTAAACATGTATTAGTATATATTGTATAGTGTGATTGTAAATATATTTTCAATATATTCAATTTGGTATCAGTTCCCCTGCTATGCGGTGTCCCCGTCAGGTGGAATCGGTCTTTGCGGTGTCCCCGTCCGATGTGAGGGGGAGTATTGAGTCTCACATCGACTAGGGATGTCAGCCTAGTGTTGGTTATAAGGTTATGACAACCCTTCCTCTTTGAGAGCTCTTTTGAAGGAAGTTAGGTCATGATTTTCTACAATAATTATTGAAAATAAGGTATTTATTGTCATATAATTACAAAACTATGGCATTTTAAGTAAAGAGTAGTATTAAAATACCAATTTTTTATAATTATACAACTAAAATATTTAATTTCAGGTATGTCTTGAGGTTATAACAATCTTAATAATGTATTAAATATAAATAAGTCTGATTTGATTTAACTGTATAACATAATTTTTTTTTATATAAAATTTTATTTTTAATTTTAAAAAAAAGTCATACATTTTTTTTTATAATATAAATAAACATATATTTTTTAAAAACACTATAAGAAAATAAACATTTTTTTTCATTTACAGAAAATATTAAAAGTAAAAATAATTAAATAACTCATTAATATTCTTATTTTCATTTACAAATGTAAGCAATCAAGAAAACCATTACTTGAACCAAGTCTTGTAATTTGAAATTTGAAATTCATTCAATTTCAGCATTAAAATTAATAGATGAATATTTGTCGGCTGTTTACCAGATCCTAATAAAGAAACAATAAGCTTGAGAAAAGTAGGAGGTACTAAAGTTCAGTGGAAAACCTGAAGAAAATATAGTAAGAGAATGAGAAAATGCTTTGATCAAGTCTAATTGCAGATGGTCTCAGAACCAAGTTGGGTTTTGCTTGCTTGTTACAAAGATCCTGGACGCACTTGGAGTTTCATCATTGTATGTTTTCAATTTTGATCATTAATTAGTTTTAATTTTGAGAGAAACTCAAACTTTTCTGAGTAGATTATGCTATATATATCATTATTCATTACAAAAAAAATTAACACACCATTAATAATTAAGTATAAATATTTGTACAAATTTATCTACATTTATTATATCCAGCATTTCTACCATAAAAATATGTTATCATCATCAATGACGTTTGTTAGTAAAACTATTTGAAGAGAAGATCGTGTAATTTGGCTTCTTTCAAAAGATAGAACAGCATTTTTATTATTTTATATGAATAAGTATACTATGAATATAATAAAGAATAAATGCAATACTTTCTGATTATTGCTTTGTTTGCCAGACTCTTCAGAATAATTATAACACGTGTGTGGACACCGGTTGAGAATTCTTAAAGCAGGGAGATTTTAATAAACTTTACGCGTAACTTTTTAAAATTTTAAAATATATAATTTAATATTAAATTTTAAAATTTTACATATATATATATTTATAAATTTTATAATTTAGTTTTTAAATATTTAAAATATAGTAGATATATCTTAAATTTTTTATTTATAAATATATATTTTAATAATTAAATTATGATCTATGTTTAAAAATTTATATATAGATTTAATTGAAATTTAAAAGCATAAATTTGATTAAGCTATTTAAAGATCTCATACTTCTTTTAATGTCAGTAATAAAATTTCCTTATCCATTATTATAGTTGTATCCTCGTTTTCAATGATCACAACTTAAAATTTATAATTTAAAATTAATAATGAGATAAAAAAAAAGTTGTAATGATACTATATTTTTTATTTAATTTATAATTACTGTATAATATAAGCAACAAATTTAATTGTAGTAACATTATCGTCTTAAATAAATCCACGTGCTTCTAAAATTCACCCTATTACTTTAAATTATAAGAATTTTAAAGCTGGCTATTTGTCATGTTCATTAGTATGATATATGATAGCCAAGCCAACAAACTTTCACAAAAACGAGAGGTAAAGAAGAAAAACTATAGAAAATTTGTCCTTTTATCAAACTATATATTCAAATTTTGACAAAGTTTAATTTCTTGAATTTTGAATAAAAATATAATAAGTTCAATAACAATCAAATGCATATTAGAAAAATATATTTTAATATTATATAAGTTTTTATAAAAATAAAAACACACGTAAACTACTATATATATTTTTTAATAAAAATATTTGAGCTTTAAAATTATGTTTAAAATTTACTTATTTTTTTTAAATAAGCTTAAATAAAAACATAGACATTAGATTTATTAAAAAAAAATATATTTTTAATATTATAAAAAGAATATTTAGTGTGTTTAACTTAATTTTTCACTTAAAATGTATTTATTAAAATTTAAGGATATTTTTATTTATAACTATTATAAATATGTTTTAAACTTTTTTTTTACATAAATATCTATAAATAGATGTATCAAAATGATCAAACAAATGTCGACGAAAATTCGAAATCGGCCTTTTTCGCTCTCAAATATGTGTTGACCGAGGTTTGTATTTTGTTGAGAACTCTGAAACAGTGTGGAAAGAAAAGCCAAAGGTTGAAAACTAGAATCGCCGCCTTCACAAAACGCGTAGGCATTAGGCATTTGCCGCTTCGAAACAAAACCTTCCAATATCTTCTTCCTGGCTTCCATATATGTATTTATATCATTTCTTTAATTGTCCTTCCAACGTACCTCACCAAATACTACCTGCTTTAATCTATCAAATTTTGAAAAAATAAAATAAAATTAGTCCCTTTTAATTGCTAATTTCTCTATCCATCCCTTCCTTTATTATTTATTCCTGCTTGATCTGGGTTGAATTTCGGCAATTGAGGTCAGTTTTTCCATTCCTTCCTCTCTTTGTTTTTTTAAATATTCATTATGCAATTTTTGACAGCTTTATGCGCTTTTACAATTCTATTTCATTCTTTATATGCGTGATCTGTTTGCTCTTTTATTGTTTAGCTTCTGCTCTCTGTTCTTAATTTAGTTTAATTTCTATTATCTCTATTAATTCTTGCATAAATGTAGTGCTTCTCATGAAATTGATCTGGGTTTTGTTCTATTATTTGGAAAGAGTTATTCTTTGAATTACCCGATTAGTAAATTTATTTGGGTCGATTCACCCTAAAGTCCTATTTTGACTCTAGAAATAGAAACAGACTCTAGAAATAGAAACAGATTTTGTTCTATGTAACTTAATTTTGTAAGCTATTTCTAATCATTTATCATAATTCTAATAACTTCAATAAAATTATTATTGATAAATATTAGAATCTGACTCAATTTTTCAATGTGGAAATAAGAGTTTAGCATTAATTTTGTGAAAGCAAGAGAACCTATATAATCCACTAAAAAATATTCAGGACCAATATGTTATATTTGTGTAAACTACCCTTTGTGTATTTTTGGAGTGTGTGATTCTATTTATTTGAATTTGAGATGAGATCTCAATACGTAGTAACAATGTAATTAAATATTAAAATGGACCCATGCTTCATACAGTCACATTCTATTATATCATATCTCCTCTGATGAACTTGAGATGATTAGGGTTATCATGAATTTCCTTTGACGCAAATCTTAATTTTATAAATGTCTATCAGGAAAAGATGGCAGAAGAAGCTACACCAGACACCCCATTAATCCCAAAATCATCACTAAGAACCCTTCCAGACTTCAAAAAGTCTGTCAAATTAAAATATGTGAAGCTTGGATATCATTACCTCATTACTCATGGAATGTATCTCTGTCTTTCCCCTCTTGTTGTCCTCATTGCCGCTCAGATTTCAACATTTTCGATCCAAGATCTTCTTCAACTCTGGCAGCATCTTCAGTACAACCTAATCTCCGTCATAATCTGCTCAGCCCTCCTCGTTTTTCTATGCACTGTCTACTTTATAACCCGGCCTCGTCCTGTTTATCTTGTTAACTTTTCCTGCTACAAACCAGAGGAATCTCGGAAATGTACTAAACGGATTTTTATGGATCAATCTAGTATGATTGGTGCATTTAGTGAGGAAAATCTCCAGTTCCAACGTAAAATCCTTGAAAGATCTGGCCTTGGTGATTCAACTTACCTTCCAGAGGCTGTTCTCAATAATCCTCCTAACCCATCAATGCAAGAAGCTAGAAAAGAAGCTGAAATTGTTATGTTTGGTGCAATAGATGAACTCTTTGCTAAGACTTGTGTAAAACCTAAAGACATTGGAATTTTGATTGTTAATTGTAGCTTGTTCAATCCAACTCCATCTCTTTCTGCTATGATTGTTAATCATTACAAGCTTCGCGGGAATATAGTTAGCTATAATTTAGGTGGAATGGGCTGCAGTGCTGGTTTGATTTCTATTGATCTTGCTAAGGATCTTCTACGGGTTTATCCCAACTCTTATGCACTAGTTATCAGCATGGAGAACATAACATTGAACTGGTATTTTGGGAATGATCGATCAAAGCTTGTTTCTAACTGCTTATTCCGAATGGGAGGGGCTGCAATACTTCTTTCAAACAAGAACTCTGACAGAAGAAGATCCAAATATCAGTTGGTGGACACTGTCCGGACTCATAAGGGTGCTGATGACAAGTGCTTTGCTTGTGTTACACAAGAAGAAGATTCGACCGGCAAGGTTGGTGTTACTTTATCGAAGAATCTGATGGCAGTTGCAGGTGATGCCTTAAAGACTAACATCACTACATTAGGGCCTCTTGTTCTGCCTATGTCCGAGCAGTTGCTTTTCTTTGCTACTTTAGTTGCGAGGAAAGTACTCAAAAAGAATGTGAAGCCTTATATCCCGGATTTTAAACTAGCTTTTGAACACTTTTGTATTCATGCCGGTGGAAGAGCTGTTTTGGATGAACTGGAGAAGAACTTGCAGCTATCCGATTGGCATATGGAGCCATCAAGAATGACATTGTACAGGTTTGGCAACACTTCAAGCAGCTCTCTGTGGTATGAATTGGCATACTCAGAAGCGAAAGGAAGAATTAAGAAAGGTGATAGAACATGGCAAATAGCTTTCGGCTCAGGATTTAAATGTAACAGTGCTGTGTGGAAGGCTTTAAGGACCATAAACCCTGCAAAGGAAAAGAATCCATGGATGGATGAGATCGAAAAATTCCCAGTTGATGTTCCAAAGCTGGCAACAATCTAAATGTCCAAAATGGTATTTCATATTTCATGCGCCACTGCATTTTAGTGGCCACAAGGTGCAATGTTCTGATGGTAAAGTTTTCATCTTTCTAGTGGTGGTTCATAGCTAGCCTTTTCTTGCTATTTCATTCCAAGGCATGAAAATTAGTGGTGGTTTTTGGATAGAATTGCTGGATAACCTGCTTATATAGATTGGTTACTCGACTTCTAGAAGATTTGTTTGGTGATTTGACGACCCACAAGGGGCTGGGGTGGAAGATGGTTATGACATATTAGAGAACAATTCAAGCATTATGAATAGGAGAGCAGGTTGAACAGAGTATCATGGGATTGAATTTGAAGTTCGAATTAAATCTAGCATTTTGCAAATTTATTTGTATTCTTTTGTTGTCTCACCAATGCTATGAATCTTGCTGTATAATAGTAGTGCATTTTGCTGCCTTCTTTTTCCCCATTTAAGCATTTGCTTTCATTCTTGCATTTAAGATCATACGTGATTAATGTTGAGCATATTGTACTAATCGGCGAAATGTTGAATAAATTTACCAAATTATGGAAACTCACTTTTGGATTTTTATTTTATATTATTTTATGAAACTCAAAATATGTCAATGAGGCAGTGATAAAACATATGTAAGTAAGCACAAATGTAATCGTATTGTACATGTTTCTATTTTAGATTGGATGTGTTGGAAGAGGCTGTGTATTTTACATATTTTCATTTGCGGCTATGAATGCCACTCTCTTAGAAAACAAATACAAAAAAAACTAATTACATAAATAAATTAAACTAAAAGGAAAATGTTATGAATTATTATAAACAAAGTGTTCAGATTTTATTGACTAAAATAGAATTTATGTGAATCCCTGCTATGTTAGTAGTGAATATATTAAGTCATTTTGGTCGTGATTCATGAACAAAATTTGTGATTACTAAAACTAAAATCATTTTAAAGTTTATCTCTTGGGGGTGGGTATATAATCGATAATCCAACATATTTTATTTAAATTGGTTCATATCAAATTTATTCTTTTTTGTAGATTTAAATAAATTAGTTTGAATTTTAAAAATACAAAAAATAACACGTATTAAGTTCATTAAATTTTTTAATTATATATATTTATGATTATCTAATTTTAATTAAAATTTTATGTTAATTAAAATGGTAAAATAACTTATATTGTTATTATATTATATAATTTTATAAATATTTATTATAACCCATTTTATGAACCAATTCTCTACTTCAAATTAGTGTACAATTCATATTTAATTATTAACAGAATTTTTTTAATTAAATTATTAATTAAATATTGAATATTATTTATTGATTCAATATTAACATTAATTGAAAATAATTTTAAAAAGTAGAAATAAATGGCAAATCCAACTTACTAAATCAATTTAAATAAATTCTTAATAGAGATTTTACAAGTAGACTTTATTTCTTTATTAATAAATAGATATAGTACGTAACTACGTATAATTAGCATCTTTGTTTTTTGTTTTTGTTTTTGTTTTTGTTTTTGTTTAAATCAATTTTAACGGAAACGCAGCCGTTTATCTCTACAAAAAGTTGATGTATAATCCTCATGGGTGCCAAATAACCAACGTAGCAGAAAAAGGGGATCGATCAAAATTCACAGCCCAATAGTCACATGCATTATTAGACCGACTTTACGGGCAAGAAAGACAAACCGAGGCAAGGCAAAGCAAAGCAAAGCACCCGAAGAAGAAGAAGCACATCCAAATCTCTGTATCAGAAAATACGGTTGACAATGGCAAGTGTAAGGGTAGTAACCCAACAGCCAGAGGCGATGCCGGAGGAAACATGCTCTGCCAGGTCCAGCAACTAACTCAATTCCAGAGGTCTCGTTTCTTTTCTCTGCTTTTTATTTTTCATTTTCTTCCATAATCCTAGCCCTATTTTTTCTGAAGGGTTTCTAGTTAATTCTCGATCTACTCAACCTATCATGTGTATCAATTGCTCCGAAGTAACATAATTTCTTAACAATTTAAAACTTCATATTGAATGATTGATGAATTTTAGAATTGAATGGAGATCGATAAGATGAAAAGTTTCGGTAGAGTATTGTTATTTGTTATTAATTGCATCTGGGAAACAATATTTCATATCACCGCTATTACAAAAAGTATATATGATTTGTAACTATGAACATAAAGAACCAAGACCTAAATAAAAGAGATCATAAGTAACGAGCTATGACCTTGGTTTTCTAATAACCGAGGTAATAGGATGTACATAAATTAAAAAAAAAATACAATTATTACAATATTAAAAATTAAATCAATATAAATTACAATAAATTTATTAAAAAATATATTATAGTAAAATTAAAAGTATAATTACATTAAAGAGTTTATTATACACTAAAATTAATAAACATAGTGTACAATAGAAATAACTTGAGTATAGTATTTATTTTTATCTATTTTGAGACTCAAAACAGTGTGTCTGTTGACTGGTGCACTGGTGCCCTGGTGCGTGGTGCGCCTGTTGCATGAGTGCACCTACTGTGCTGGTGTGCCTGTTGTATGGGTACGCCTACTGTCCTAGTGCACTGATGCGTCTAGTGCCTGCTGCGCTGATAACAACAGATAAAATAAGAATGAACCATAAACACAATATACAATAGAAATAACAGTAGATAAAATAAGAATTAACCATAAAAACTGTTCTCAATAGACTCAAAACACAGTCTAACATAACATAGTATAACAAGCAAGATAAAATGTATCACTAGAGGATTTTGAAGCCTATCACAAAGAGGAATGATATATCAATGTATCACCAAAAACTTAGTTAGCACTAATATAATTAAAATGTAAATTCAATACCTGAATTTTAAGATGAAGCAAATATGGAATGAGGACTGACCTTTCCATACCTATATAGATCAGTGCAAAGATAGTGATATCTAGAAACATTATTCCACCACTTATAAGCAATAAAAGGAGAATAAATGTGACAACACACTTGTATCTACAAATTGAGCTAAACATGACATACTATCATATATTGTGAACAAGTAGATAGAGAAGTAACAAAAATAAAGTGCAAAAGGAGCTTGTAGGTTGAATCTGGTTTACCTCATAGGCTTTCAATGATTGATCAGCAGCTTATTTACAAATCACAGTATAAATCTTTAATTGTAATAAGAGAAAACCCAGATTCTACAACTCAAAGAAAAAAATGTTCTAAGTTCATAAGAGATAGAAGTTGGACACAAAATCCACAAAGAACGTACCTTGGAGACGAGAGGATGAGAAAAGGTAGAGTATGGTGATCGAATAGAGGAAAATGGATGTCTCGCAAAGTTGACAATATGATCATTTATTCCTTGAATGCATATAAAGAAGACCACTACAAGAATATCTATATCAATCAAAGCATTCATTTTGAATGTTAAACCAAAAACGTGAAGTTTTAATAGAACATCAGCTGTTGATGGAACACTACAATTAATATCTTAATATGTATTTGGATTTTGGCGTACTCATTATCCTGTCAAACTTATACTCACAGTGATAACACTTGTAAAAGGAGACGTGCAGTTATATACAAAATCAGCCTGAAAAGATAATATAATTCGAAGGGTAATTGGATCACAACAACAAATAATCTCATTTGTATCCCCTGAAATACATATATATTTTCTACATAAACCAAAAAAATTACAAAATAAGATACTATACTTGTGATAGGAACCAAATTCAAGAATAAGAGTTGAAATTTGTGATAAAAAAAACAACCTTATCATAATGAGAGAACTAAAGGGTATTTACCCTACTACTGAAGCCAAAGAACATCATAAACAGCCTCCAATAGTAACACACATTTAACCAACACAATTGTACAAGAATTATGACATTTACATCTAAAGCTAATGAAAGAAAATTGAAGAATGAGCATTAACTTATCCCTACCAATATATGACCAGAGAATACATCAATTGTTGGAAAAATGTCACTCTAATAGTATAAACAAAAAAAATTATAATCAACAACAGAACTTATATTTTTTTTATCATAACAGAAGAGTTTATATGAGAACCCAAATAGTAAAATGAATTTACTTCTCTCAGGATTAAACAGTTGAAGATTAAACTATAGAATTTCATAAATTCAGACCAATTATCACCTATTGGAGCAGAATTAAGATAGATAAAAACATGACTAAATACCTTTTTCCAAGGTTCATCAGTTCTAAACTTTGGATCTAGATCTTGTCCACCATAATGAGAACTAAGAAAAATCTATCAGACAAACAAGAGGCAACATGACCAGAGATTACATCTTCAATGTAAACTAAAACAAAGAGTAATGATATGATATCCCAAAAATTAAAACCTGAGTTCCATTAATCAGATTAAAGTCATCCCAAAAATTATAAACAAGAATTTTCAGTAATGGATTCATCGATGAGACAAAACTAAAAACAAAAAATAATGACATATTGGCAAACAAAGAACATATGTTGCTACAGGAGGGAAAACAAGACGTAAGCCATCCATGGAATGATTTCCTAATAAACAAAATTTGAATATACGTACCTCAGCTAGAGTGAATTCGAAGAGCAGATCAGTCGCACGATGAGGAAATACATATCCAGCGTGCGAGGGGGAAAAGAAATAAGAGAACAAGAATGGCTAGACGAGGACGACGAGATGAGAACGGCCAAACGAGGACGACGAGATGAGAACGGCCAAACGAGGACGACGAGACAAGGACAGACGGGAGGCGAGACGGAGAACGGCAATTGGAGAGGGTCAATTGACCATCTCTGAAAAGAATATATATATATATATATGCTATGTATGAAAACCCTAGGATATATTAGGGCCGAGAAAGGAAAAAAAAGGAAGAAAAAAAGAGAAGAAAAAGGAAAAGTGAAAAAGGAAAAAGGAAAAAAGGGAAGCATAAAAAAATGATAAATGTTTTTGGTGTTAATTTGGTGTAAAAAGGAAGAAAAGGAGAAAAAAATTGATAAATTTTTTTGGTTTGGTGTAAAGGAGAAAAAATTAATAGGACATGTCTATTGTCTTGATTTTAAAAAAAACCGAGGCTAAATGTACGAGACTATATGTATGTATTGTAGTAGTGCAAGTTAATGTTTTTTATTAGCTGAATCATGGAATTCTAATCTATTCAACAAATAGAACTATTTTGAGAATGGTTGGTGACTTGGCATTATCCTGTATTAGGTCATATTTGGTTAGTAAAATTAAAACGTGTGACAATAGAAATTGAATTTAATGAAAACGATATTATATGTTTTTTTGAAAAGTGTAATCAAAATAATGATAAATTAAAGATATGTTGTATATGAATCACTCACATATTCTTTTGAATTATATATATCTGCGGGATTAATTTGGAAAACAAGTAGAAATATGCAAAAACAAACCAATCATGAATTCTTGACGGTATTGAACCAATACAACATGAGGTATTCAGTGCCAACGAAGATGCAAAAGAGTCTCTCTCTATAATATAAAATTATCCATATTTATATATATTTACATAAATTTAATATCTTAGGTTTATCATTAAAATAAAATTCAAAAATTCTGATATATAAATTCTATTTTTGGCACTAAATACAAGAATACACTAAATTACTTCAATTATCCTATCTATTAATGTCAACCAAACATGATGTTAGGGTTTAATGTCCTTGTTGACTTGTTACTCACCTACCCCTTTTTCCTTACCGTTCTTTATCTTCTCAGGTCAATTTTCTTGGTATGGTAACAATCTCTACTTATGATATATTTCCTATATACCTTGTTTCGTCCACTCGATTTCCCCTTAGCCCATCCCTTCTTTGTTTCTCATATTCCTTTACTACCTTTCATCTTTGAGTGAGAAATATCATATTAGAATTTCTTTTAGGTTTTTGTTTTTAATTTATCTTGGTTCCATTTTCTTCTGATTTACCTTCTTCTCACATCTACTTTCAACTCTTTTTATGTCTCATTTGTCTTCTTTTCCCTTTGTTTTGTTTCAAAGTTGCCCTAGTATCGTTTTTTCCTTTGTTTTGTTTCAAAGTTGCCCTAGTATCGTTAGGGGCTTCATTGGTGTTTGCTACACTTGGTCCTTTGTCTTCAATTGTCGTTTTCCTTTGGTTGTGATTTTTGGTAATCCTTCCCATAGTTTTGGGTTGTGTGGGAGTTGTGAGAGTGTTTTTAGTTTTTGTTTATAATAGTTGTTGGTTATGTTTGTCTTATTTTTTGTTTTGTTGTCTTTTGAGGAAGGTAAAAGTGAAAATGTATCAAAAAATTAAGAGTTTTTTGTGCTATCTTATTTTGAAGATTATCATTGGATTTATGGGTGTTAATTTTAAATAAATCTCTAAATTATTTTGGTAAACCATTGTTGAAGTTAGAGATCCGTTGGTTAAGTGAGCTAGAGTGGATTTGTTAGCCAATAAAGAGTGATTTAGGTTAAAATTATTCTCTTATAAAGTAGCAATTATTTTGGATAACTACTTTAATTCTTTGGTGTATACTTTAAAATTAATCATATTACTTTATATATTGAATTTTAATGGTTAATGAAATTATCCTTTTTGGTTATTAAAAAAAAAACTACTCAACCAATGACCACATGTTGGTGTAATAGTAATTTTCCCTAAGGGTAAGGTAGTACGTGAGCTGTCTCAACCAATGACCACAAGGTGGGGGGGGGGGGGGGGGGGGGGGGCGAGGGCTGTAGCCAATTGCAGTCAATCTTCCCCAAGTCTTGAATAAATCAGGACGTTGACGTAGAACAGTAGAAAATTCAAAAAAAAAAAAAAAATGGTGTACTAGTCGATTGTTATTATACAGAAATAAAAGAAAGAGTTGGTACCCTCCATCTCCTCCGAACAAATCTCAATTGACAAAAATGTTAGAAAATCAACATCCATTGTTCCTCCCACTAGTAATGATTATTATATTGGTTTTAAGGCTTTTTCATATCTCATATGCTGATGTTGGTACCGC
Organism: Hippophae tibetana; assembly: GCA_037013495.1. NCBI lineage: Eukaryota > Viridiplantae > Streptophyta > Magnoliopsida > Rosales > Elaeagnaceae > Hippophae > Hippophae tibetana. Next base: position 815,087 of record CM072809.1, on the reverse strand, counting down.
TGCACACTACTCTTCTCCATATCTCCGTAAGTTTAATTTTCATTGCTCTTTTCTTTCTCTAACAAATTAACCCATCATTTTCTAAAAGTCTTATATGCATATGTAAATCGAATATATAATTATTATTAATTAATTAATTTTTTTTATAGCAACTGCATGTTATGGAAGTGATTCGACTCAATTTCCAACAAGTAATTTATTTGGAGCAGCAGGAGAAGGGATATGGGACAACGGAGCTGGTTGTGGGAGGCAGTATGAGGTTAGGTGCATAAGTGCTTTCAAGGCAGGCACTTGTATTCCAGATCAGATTATTCTCATCACCATTTTGGATTATTCTGCTTCTTTATCCTCTGATCCTTCAGCTCCATCCACTACCATGGTCTTGTCTCAATCCGCTTTTGCTACCATCGCTAATTCTACTGCTTCTTCCATCAATATTGAATTTCAACCGTACGTTTTATTATTTTTTATCTACTATCTTCCCGTTCCTATTAATACTAATTCTTAGATGCATTATATTATTTTAGAGGTGATATCCCGATCAAAATTATTGTTTTTGATAAATTTAAATCCGATTTGGTTCGAAAAAGATTAGATTGATACTAAATTTATTTATGAATTAATTTCATATATAAAATATGATATATATAATATTTAAATTTTAAATTAATATATTTTTAATAAAATTTATTATTTATAGTTATAACTAAGAAAATCAAAATAATAATAAATATGTATGTATAATTATTAAATTATTATAAATATTTATTTTTATTTTAAATTAAAATAATAATTTAATGTAATTGTAATAAATATAACACATTATAAAATAAAATATATTTTTATTTATAATTTAATTTATATCGATATAATAGATTACAAAATACATCAATTTAAATCTAAAATGATTATATATTTTTTAATTCAAATTTAATTTAATTATAAAATTTAATCTAATTTAAATCTAATACTAAATTTTAGCAGATTAATAGTATTATTTATTTATTTGTTGTCTTTTGGTTTGTGATAATTTATTTTAAAAATGAAAAGATGAGATTCCATGGTGGGTTCAATTATCAACGTGGCGCCAACCAAGGTAACGTGGCATACAAGTATGAGTCATTTTGATGGTGCATGGTGTACCCACCTCAGATAGAAGACTTTTTTTTTTTAATAACTATTAGTGATTAATTTAATCATTCTGGTTGCTTATACTATGAATTTACAAGACGATGGATTTTTTTTTTTTTTTTTCTTTTGGTTTGAAATTCTTATGCAGGGTATGACAAGGGGAAGGTACCTCTTGTATATGGTCAAATGATCTACAGAAAGGCATAGGCTGATTAAGAGAAATATAAATGTTTAGTTTGTTGTAATATTTAAGCTGGTGAGTAAATTAATGTGTTGTTTCTAGAAGGAGAATAACTGGCATTAATCTTCTTCTTTTTTCTTTGGTTCTCCGCAGCAACTGTTTAATTATATAAGTTAATTATTATCAATAATATTGTGCATAAAGCCATTTTCACCGTTTAGTTTTATAATTTAAAAATAATTTTTTTATCTTATTATTTTAAAAATAATAATTGAAGACTCTAATTGTATCAAATATAAAGTTTTTGTTTTACTTACTATTAATTGCATATAAAAGTGATACACCAAAAATACTACTTGTAATCTCTTTCCATATATACATAACTTTTAATTTACATTTGATACCTCTTTAATTTCTTTTAAATTACAAAAAATAGCATAATCGAAACTCATGATAATAAAATATATTACTGTTTTTAATTAAAAAGTATACAATTTAGCATTAAAAATATTATTTTTATTGTTATAAAATGGTATTAAATTTGTTATATTAATTAGTCGTATGATGGCTCAAAACTTTAACTTACTTGTATTATTTATATAACTTATATGTATTTATATATCTTCTTCAAATCTTATCAAATTTATCATTTACTAATTAATATAAAATAATTATATTAGAAAATTGGTCAATTCCTCTTGTTTTTTTAAAAATACTTAATATAATATTGTTATCTTTTATTTTATTTTAAAAAGTTATTAATTTTAAAAAATATATTTAATATTTTCAATTTCTTGTAATCATTTATAGATGTTAAAATTACTATTAAAAGGCATATGAGGGAAAACAAAAATGAGATTTAAAGTTAAATAAAATTTTAAAATAATTTGACCAAATACATAGGTAACTATGAACGGTATTTTTTTCAAACATGTTGAAAATTTATATGCATAAATCATTAAAAAATAATTAAATTTAATAATAAAAGTTTACTATGAAAATGAGTTTTAAAAACAATTTAACCAAACCTGACAATCCTATTTCCTATTTTCTGTTTTTTAATTTTTTTTAAAATATTGACCAAACACTTGGTTGTTTTTAAAAATTATTGAAAATTGTTCTCGGATTATGATTTGAAAATAGTTTTTAAGAATAATTTTTTAGTTATTTGATCAAACAAATCCTATTATTTTTATGTCTTATTTATTTTACTTTTATATAAATAATAATATTTTAATTATATATATATATATATTAAATAAAAATATTTACTACAAAATATTTCCCCTTGTAATAATAATAATAATTAGAAAATATATTTCTTTAAAGAATTAATGATCAAAATTTTGAAGCTTCTTTGACGTAATTAATAATACTTGGTAAAACGTAACAATCAAACAAGGGAGGCGTTTTCAAAAGCAACCCTGTGAGAGCTTTCCTGTGGGATTCCAAGTTAATTACGACATCTAAAAACTTTTGTTTTCAGAATTTCACGTACTTCATTATTTGTGTGAGTATTACAAATATTTTTCTTTAATTATTATTTTATAGTTCATGTAATAAGATTTTATTATATATAATTATATAAAATTTCAACTTAAATTTAAGATTAAATAAAAAAAAATTGTCAAAAAGAAATCAATCATAACACTTCAAATCCACGTCCTTGACTCTTTGTTATAAACACTGAACTATAAATATTACTAACAAACAGACTATAAGGAAGGGAAAATAAAACGTTAACTGGAAATATTTTCCATCTTATTAAAGTTTATTAATTCTCAGTTTCTCACTCTGCTAATTTCATAAATACATGTAATAATGAATTGAATTGAGTGTGAATGCTTTAATTTGAGGGATCAATGTTTGTTTAGACCGGACGTAAACATCAAAACTGCATGCTAGTGTGAAATATAACCACATAAAATTATATGTATTATGATATTATTAATAAATATACTCAAATTTAATATATTATATTAAATATATATATATATATATATATCACGAGATGATGGTATATAATAGTGTTAAGGGTGTGATTATTACCAAATTATTATTTTTCACACCTTATATGATATAATTTTTTAAAATTTTAAAAAATATCCTTAAATAATTTAATTAAAATAAAATATTTTTTTATTAATTTTTAAAATTTATATTAAATATAGTGTAAAATTAAAAAAAAATTGTGATAATAACAACTCATATAGTGTTAATAATTAAGGAAATGTGACTCTAAAGATGGTATATTTATTTTAAAAATAATATTTTGGTTATGTATTTATTTTTTATAATAATTTAATTATATTGTTATAAAAAAATGATTTCACAAATACAAAATAATTATTTTAATATTTTTATTTATTTATTTGTTTTTTTAAAATTATTTTAGTTACTAAGTTATAAAAAAATTGTTTTTGTTTTTATAGTCTTTGTTAAAAAAACAATATAATTAAATTATTATAAAAATTAAATATTATTTTTATAATAAATAAAAGATTATAAGTATTTTTCTTAATAATTAAAATGAAAGAGTCAATGTTCAAATTTTGAGTATACAGTTGTCTCAGATGACTTGAGAAAATTAAACAAGTACGAGCGTTAATTAACGCTCCACGCGAAGTAGTAGTGAGTCAGATTTGCACCTAGTTTGGGCCCATTCGCTTGCTGACAACGAAAATTTTATATTTGATCGACGTTTTTGCTTCATACTATGATAATTAAAAAATATAAGTTTAAATTTGTAAAAAAGGAAATTAACCATTTTAAGATTTTTTATTCTCTCCCCTCTAATAAATGGGACTTCTACCTTTTTATATCAACCGCACAATACATGCAGAGAGTTTTTTTTTTTTTTTTTTTTTTAAGGATATTTTTAAGGGGAGGGGAGGGGAGGGGAGGGGGGAATAAGGGAGAATACATACATCCATACAATAGCTCACCTATGTGTAAATCTATCCCATCACTAAATACTTGTATAAAAAATATGGGGTAACTATACTCAAACCTACATCATTCAGTATTATTCAAGTTGTGATAACAATTTAAGTAGCCTAAATATAATATATTGCAATAGAGATTTTGTTCACTTATTAAATATATATATATATATATATATATATCAAGAAAAAAAAAATATTCACAATTAAATAAATTTTAAAAAAATTATTAAAACTATTTGTTAAAGTTATTCATATCCAAAACGCTCACCATGTAAATATGTTTTTGGTCAATAAAACGACAATTATACGGTGAAGATGAATTTGTTTAATATCAATTGATATTATGAATGAAAATTTTCTTAGCTATTTTGGTGTGTCTTTACATACTTCGTTAATCCTTACCTATGTGTGAAATGAAATAGTAGATATTCTATATCTTTTACAAAGTAAGTCTTTCAATTTCATTATTTTCGATTAAAGAAAAAAATTATAATTTATTCTTAAAAATTTTAAATTATAGAACTTATATATATCTTCTTTAAAATTAAAGTACATACCTTTAAGATATAAAATCATAAATTTGTTATTATCTTATATGATAAATATTCAAGTGCACACTGAAAAAAATAGATTGAATCAGTAGATTGATATTATTGGGAGATTATGAAAGGATTATTTCAATCTTAATTAAGAATAGTTAAAAACACTATAGATTCGGTAATTTGTGGTTACGTTGGTTCAGTTTTTATCTAATAAATTTTAAAAATAAATACGATTTTAGATAAAAATTGAACATGAAATAACATGTATGGTTATACTGATAATCGTATCTGTTAGTACCCAAAATTAATTATAATTAATTTATATATTTATTAAATTAAATTATATATTAATTAATCATTATGTTTTATTAAGAAATTTTTGAAATTTTTTGAAAAAAATGGTTTTTATTTTATTTTTTTGTAACCGTTCTGATTTGTTATTCGTTGATAAAAAAATATCCTCGAAATGTAATAATTTTTGGACGATATTAGATATAATTTTTAAAAGTGAATTCAAAAATAATTATATTAAAAATCATCCCTATTCTTAGTATTTTTATTTGAAATAGAATAAAATTAACCAATAACTAATATTATTTCTCTCCACTACACATGTATAAATTACTAAGATATAAATATAAAAAAAAAACTATATACAAGTTTAATAAAGTTCAAATACGAAACAGTTACATCCGCTAATTCGAAAGCTCAACCCAGAGCACATGTCAAGTATAGCCCAGCCCATCTGTAGATCCCCACGTGTCACAGTAAGGTTCTGCCGGTGGATTTGCACGCGCCGAACGTCGTTTAGGCAGACAGACCCTCGTCCCTATAAAGCCAACAGAAAATGTCATTCGTCGTTAATCCAATTTCCTCGCCATAAAAAGAAATTTAAAAAAATAATAATAACAGAAAAACAAAAGTACACTGACTTTTTCCACCCGGACAAATCCCGTTCAATTTTCCAATTACTTGTTCACTTTCTTAATTGTCTGATGAATCCACTAATTATTTATAGTTCTTTCTTTGATCGCTGAGAAAATTTCGTTGGAAGTGACAAAGCATAGAATTCATATTTTTGGTTCAATTCAATTTCAAATAAAAAACTGCGTGAGAAAATGAAAACTTAGGGATTTCGATCTCCTCGTGCTGCAAATAGGGATTTCTTCTATGTTTTTTTAGGACATTATTCTTCTAGGAATGGTAGGGGAAGTATAGCTAGCACCATCGAGTGCTCAGAACTTGAACGGCACTGACCCTCTGCTAGAGGAAGAAAAGGCAGTTTCATCTCCAGGAAGCTCAACTAAGATTAAGGATGAAGATGCTGAATCTGGCTTGCTTCCTTGCTGCCGTATTTGTTTGGAAAGTGACGTTGAGCCTGGTAAAACTCAATCCTCAAGAAATAAAAAATAAAATAAAAATTCCAATGTGTTTCGTCTCTTTATTCTTTTTTTTTTTTTTTGAAGAAAATAGGTATCGTATCCTACAATTGGATATATATCCAAATGATTACGACACCTCGAGTCCCAAAAAAAGTCCACCTAACATAACCAAAGATATCCAGAAAGTAATTTTTTTTTCTAATCTTAAGCGAGCCTTGTATTTTTCAATTGCTTTCAAACTGCATAAATGCAGAATTGATGATGGCTGATTATATGACTTATTCCTGTTGAATCTCTGTCCCTCGTCTCTTTCTCCCTCTTCTAGTCTATTTAGATTTTGGAGATATTGCTGCTCAAGCAGAGTATTTTGCAGCCTAAACCCTGTTCTTCAACTTGCAGAGGATGAATTGATTTCACCTTGCATGTGCAAAGGCATGCACCCAGCAGTTTGTTCATAGATCCTGTCTTGATCATTGGCGCTCTGTTAAGGTATTCACACTTTTGTTTTATTTTCTTACAAGTACTTGTGAAAGCTGAATTGCTGAAGTTTAATTTATGCCAATTTTCTGACAAATTTAAACTTTTTCCCTCCCTTTTTTGTAGGAAGGGTTTGCTTTCTCACATTGCACAACATGCAAAGCTCAATTTCATCTTCAAGTTGAACTTTGGTGGAAACTATCTGACGTAAAACAAAATTCAAACTCTTTTTTGCCAGGGACCTTTTTCTTGTAATTTTGGCTGTACAAACGGTAAGATTCATCAAAATGTGTATTCTTTTTCCCAAGACACGGTTTTTTCCCCCAGCTTTGGGACAAATATTGCCAATAGTTTTTACCTGATAAAGTTTTGCTTGCACATATTTCCAGTTTTTAGGACCTACAATGAAAAGGTGAAATGAAACTCTTCCACAGCCACTCTCTCAACTTATCGTTATTTTCCAGGTAATTGCAGCAATAGGTGGCTTTGCATATATCATGGACAAAGATGGGGCCTGCAGAAATTCATTCAGTGATGGCTGGAATCGTATCTTATCAAAGCCTCCTCTACCATTTTAATGTGGTATAAGTTGGAGATTGTTATAAAATTCTTTAATTTAAAGAGCAAAATATGTAGTAAAATAGATGTCTAATTATAATAAATTAATCAACCAAATGTTAATTCCAATTGAAAAAAAAAGTTTTTGTGAGAAAAATTGAGAGTAATTTTTTTTTGTATAATTGGGTTGTTGATTGTGAGTTGTGAGTATTGTAAACACTTTGTGTAATTTCTCCTATTTTAGTAAAAAGATCTGCATCAGGTCCGGAGACGTAATAATATTGGCCGAACTAAGTTATTAAATTTGTGTGTTATTTTGTCTATTTTGTTTTCTTATAAATTTGATTTATCAGGAATTTGCGTAATTTCTCAACAACTGGTATCAGAGCTTTTGGTGGTGATTTTTATCATTTTATTGCAAGGATATTATTTACGTGAATAGTGAATAGTGAAATTTTGTCGATGATATTTGTTCGTTGATAGAGGTGTTCAAAATAAGTCAGATTTGAGTGAGAGCAATGACCGCAGATGAAGGAAAGGTGAAAATCGAGAAATTTGATGGCACATATTTCGAGTTTTGGAAAACGCACATAAAGGATTATCTATATCAAAGAAATCTAGTTCAACCTATCTCAGGGAAGAAGTTAGAGGCTATGAAAAAAGAAGATTGAAATCTTCTAGACAGACAAGCACTCAGAGTTATTCGATTGACGTTATCCCGTAATGTTGTTTTCAACATGGCAAAGGAAAAGACCACGACGGGTCTTATGTGAGCTCTCTCCAATATGTATGAGAAGTCATCGGCCTCAAACAAAGTGCACTTAATGAGATATTTTTTTCAATTTGCGGATGACGGAAGGCGCATCGGTAGCTCAACATCTCAATGAACTCAACACAGTTATAACCTAGTTGAGTTCAGTGGAAATTAAATTCGATGAAGAAGTACGAGCATTGATACTTTTGTCTTTTCTACCAAAAAGTTGGAATGCTACTATCACGACTGTGAGTGGCTCGTCAAGAAAAAATAAGTTGAAATTTGACGATGTTCATGATCTGGTTCTCAGTGAAGAGATCCAACGTAAAGAGTCGGGTGAATCGTCAACCTCTTCAGTTTTGCATACAGAGTCAAGAGGAAGAAATTCAACCAGAGGGAATGGACGTGGCAGAACAGACTACAGAAGTAGATCAAAGGATAGGAGGTCCAAATCCAAGAATCTTAATAATTCCCATAAGTCGAAGACTATCGAGTGTTGGAATTGTGGGAGAACCGAGCACTACAAAAATCAATACAAAAGTGCACTGAAGGACAAACAAGTGAAGGTAGAGGCAAATGTTACTTCCACCTTAGGAGGAGATGGAGGAGATAATGCATTGATATGCTCTTTGGAGAGCAACGAAGAATCTTGGGTGTTAGACTCTGAAGCATCGTTCCATATTACTTCACAGAAAAAATTCTTCAAGAAATATGTTCCCGGAAACCTTGGAAAGATATATCTTGGTAATGATCAACCGTGTGCTATTATTGGCAAATGTGTAGTGAAGATTAAGTTGAACGAGTCTGTTTGAGAACTGAAGGATGTCAGGAATATTCCCGACCTAAGAAAGAACTTAATGATAGCTAGTGAAGGCTACACTACGATCTTCTATGTGATGATTGGAAGATTTCAAAAGGTGTAATGACGGTTGCTCGAGGCAAGAAGAGTGACACTCTTTACATGATTGTAGGGACACGTTGTTCAATCGTAGTTGCATCAGGCAATGAAACACCAAATCTGTGGCACCAGAAACTAGGCCACATGTGTGATAAATGGATGAAGATTATGCACTCAAAGGGAAAACTTCCAGGCCTACAGTCTACAGAGATAGACATGTGCGAAGATTGCATACTTGAAAAGCAAAAGAGAGTTAGCTTTCAGACAAGTGGCATAACCTCAAAGAAGGAAAGGTTAGAGCTCATTCACTCTAATGTTTGGGGACCAACGACAGTCTCATCCATTGGTGGGAAACACTACTTCGTGACTTTCATTGATGATCACTCTTGGAAGGTATGAGTTTACTTTCTAAAACATAAGTCTGAAGTATTTGAGGCTTTCAGAAGATGGAAAACTATGGTGGAAAATGAGAAAGGTTTAAAGATCAAAAAGCTTAGAACCGATACTGGTGGTGAATATGAAGACACCAGATTCAAAAATTTCTACTATGAGCACGGGATCAGAATGGAAAGACCTATGCTAGGTATGCCTCAACATAATGGTGTAGTTAAGCGTATGAACCGAATGTTGATAGAAAGAGCAAGAAACATTTGTATACAATCAGGTTTGCCGAAGTAGTTCTAGGCAGAAGCCGTCAACATGGCAACTTATTTGATCAATCGAGATTCATCTGTTCCATTGGAGCACAGAATACCAGAGGAGGTATGGTGCAAAAAAGAGTTAAAACTATCACATCTAAAAATTTTCGGTTGTGTAGCATTTGTGCATATTAGTGATCAAGGCAGGAATAAGCTTGATCCCAAATCTAAGAAATGCACCTTCATCGGTTATGGTGAGGATGAGTTTGGCTACCGCATTTGGGATGACGAAAACAAGAAAGTAATCCGTAGTAGAGATGTGATTTTCAATGAAAGAGTGATGTATAAGGACATGCATAAAACAGACACCAATGACTCAAAGCAAAATGAGTCAGTATCTGTTTATGCAGATGATGTCCCAGATAATTTCGTGAAAGAACCAATTGTAACAAGTCCTCAGTTAGAGGAACTCATTGGAGAGAACAATGCGCAACAGTCCGACACACCACAACCTCCTATTACAGCTCCTGTATTGAAAAGGTCTTCTTGACCTCATGTGTCTAATAGGAGATACATGAACTATATGTTGTTGATTGATGGTGGAGAGCCCGAATGCTATGATGAATTTTGTCAGACTCGAGATGCTAGCAAGTGAGAGCTTTCCATGAAATTGAAGTTGTGCTCAACTTCAGTTGGTTTGTTAGAGTAACAAGACTAGAAAAACTACTGCATTGATCGAGATGTGAAGACATATTGAAATCAATCTTCAAGTGGGAGATTGTTGGAGATTGTTGGAGATTGCTATAAAGCTCTTTAATTTAAGGAGCAAATCAAGGTACAAAACAATGAACTTAATTCAAGAAACCATTAATTTAAGGGGTGAATTTTCCTATAAATAGATGTTTAATTGTAATGAATTAATCAACCAAGTGTTTATTCTAATTGAGAGAAAAACTTTTGTGAGAGAAAATTGAGAGTAATTATATTTTGTTTAATTGGGTTATGGTTTGTGAGTTGTGAGTGTGGTAAACACCTTGTGTAATTTCTCAACTTTTAGTAAAAAAATCTGCGGTAGGTCCGAAGACGTAAGCAAGATTGGCCGAACTCCGTTATCAAATTTGTGTGTTATTTTTGTCTATATTATTTTCTTATAAATCTAACTTATCAAGAATTTACGTTATTTTTCAACAGGTAAATTGAAATTTCTGAAATAGATATATATATATATATATATATATATTAAGTAGTTTTCGCGAGGAAGTTGAAATCTGTAGTCAAATTTTCTGCTTCCAAACAGTTATCCAACTTTACTTCAAACTTTTGGGCTTAGATCGTAAATTTGGGAGTAACAAACATTAATGATCTTGGGACAAAGAGATCCTTATTATTTTTGAAGCTGTTCAAGTACGAGGTGGTATATTATGCATTGGTAACCTGCCGCCGATTGTGCTTGTACAATCATAAGATGCAATATCTTTATGATATATATTAAGTTTGGTTAGTTTGAGCCCTTCATAGAAAAAATGGAATCCTGATTCTTCTTTTCTGTGTCCTTGTAAATATTCTCATGAAGAAGGAATACTGGGGCAAAAAATGGAATCCTCCTACTTCCTGTTTCTTATTGTCTTTGTTAATTCTTCATTATCTATTAAGCAATTAAGTATTCTTTAAGGCGTGCTGGCCTTATTTGTGCTGCTTGGGTTTTTGGGGTTTGTACTGCATTGTTCATCCCTCAATAGCAATGATCCAAGAATGGCTGGCTGCCAAAACTGTTGTTATGGATGGGGAATTCTGGATTGTTTTCCTGCATCCATGGAAGCTTGCTTTGTCCTGGTTATCGTTTTGGTTGTTATCTTTGCTATTCTTGGCATAGCTTATGGTTTCCTTGCTGCTACTATGGCCATTCAAAGGATTTGGCAAAGACACTACCATATTCTCACTAAGAGGTAGCTCACCAAGGTAAGTAGTTTCCTTTTTTCTTTATAAAACCTGCCTCATTAGTTGGCCTGAATTCTTTGGTGTCCAATGATCTTGAGCTTCAATTGTTTAATTGCTGCAGGAATACGTTGTAGAGTATCTCCGTGGCTGTTATACCCCACCAAAAACTGGATCCTGATCATGAGCAACGTCTGAAAATGCTCAAGCTATTGTAGGGAAATGGATCAGAGTTCAAATTATGCTACTTTAGTGATTTTGTTTCATCTCTTATTTGTATTTGTTGGCTCATGTTGTATATGTTTCTTAGTTTCTTTTCCTTCAATTCATAGAGATCTTAATACCTGATCTGGCAAAGTTCAGTGGTCTCAAGATGCAGTTTATTAACAAAATGTGCCCTCCTCTAACATTCTTAAAGTCAATCATGAGGTGGAGTACTATATGACCTTTTTCTCAATAGTACAACGTGCCTCCTGATCTTTATGGCCCAACGTGAACTTGAACAAGTCCTTCGGTTCTAACTAACCACAAGGCATAACAATACCTTATATTTGAACTTGAATCTACTCAACTTTCAAAAAAGTCTTCAAAATATTCATTTACTTGATAATACCATATAGGATTATGGATTTCGATAAATAGTCTTATAGAAAAACAATTTCGCATGCATGTATGAGAATATTTACATATGAAAATACTAATATCATTTAATTTTTCACCTTTTTTTACATCCATATTCTATCATGTATTATATTTATTTAAGATGTTAGAAAAATAATTCAATTTCCTAAATATATATTATTAAAACGTGACATTTAAATGTATAGAAGTAAAGGTTGATGTAAATTTAAGTGTCTTTAGCATTGAATTTTTTGCATTTATAATCAATTTATTTAAACTAGTAAAAATTTATCTTAGAGTTTATAATTTTATACCCACAAAGATCAAAACATCTTTAATTCAATAAAATAAATATACGAAGATTATTGTTTGATATAAGATTTTATATATTTGGTTAATGTTTATCATTTGTTTTTAAACTTTAATTAAATTTATACATAAAATTTAAATTTTTAAAACGTACGATTTGGTTGTTAAACTTTTAAAATTTTATATATAGGTTCTTGAACTTTTAAATCATGCGATTTAGTCTTAAATTTACATGGATTCTAAATTTTTCAAATATGTATTTTAGTACCCATTTGTGAAATTTTAAAAGTTTTGAGATTATATTATAAGATTTAAAAATTTAGAAACTTATATATGAAATTTTAAAAATTTTAAAAACAAATCATATATTTTAAAAATTTAAAAAACAAATCATATATTTTAAAAGTTTAAAAACATGTGTAAATTTAGTCAAAGTTGTGTATTTAATTTATATATTTTTAATAAATATAGGTAATATTTTACATATATTCCACGTGTAATACTTCACATATTTTTAATCTAGTTATAAAACCTTACATCTAGTGACCCAATCTTAATTTTGGCAACTGTTGTCAAATTTAAGAACTTATATTTTTTTAAGAAACATATATAATGCATAATCTAAGCTCTCGGGCCTTATTTTTTAAGTTAAATATAAGGTCTTATATCCTAAGATTTTGATGATGGTTGACGAAAACTTCGACAAAACTTTTAGTGATAGGTATTATAATTCTTACAAGAACTTAATCTTATTTTATATAAGTTATAAAATAATTTTTTTAACTTTTTATTCGATAATTTAATATAATATTGTGAATTTTAAAGTGAGTTGTTATTAGTTAGAAAAAATTGACTAATTTATAAAAATGATACTATTAGGGAAAATATTTTTGAGTAGGATAAAGTGCAATGTGATTTCGAATGCAATCTAAAATACAATGTGATTTCGAATATAGATCATCTCTTGAAAAAATTATGTATAATTATATTTGGATAACAATGCGCTAAATATATCGAGTGAGCACAAGTGGGTAAAGTGCAATACAAATAACAACTAGGTACCATCTTCTAGTCTCCTTGTATTTAATATTAAAATGAAATGTTATATACAGTTAAATATTTTAAGAAACCATTGTACAACATAAGATCTGTGATGGCCTGGTGGATAGACAAATTTTCTTTAACATAAGAGGCCAAGAATTTGACCTCCTTGATTAGCATTTCAGTGTATATTTAATTAAAATATTACAACCGATCCAGTTTGGTTTATCTGATGTTCTATAATAACTAGACTAGACTGTAATTATAAAAACTGAACGGTCCGTTCTAGTCAAGTCTGATTATACCATGGGATTCAATTTACACGGGTTTCTTGGATACCACACTCTTGAGGCAGGAAATTTTTCTTCATTAGTAGTAGTATCATGAATATTTTTCTTTAAAAAAAAAAATTAACAATTTTAGGACCATCATACTGACTGCAAACACCCATTACTGTGGTTATTACATTCTTCGTATTGGCCATCACTAACGAAAATCAAACGGTCCCCATCTCTAATAACATCTATCTCATCAATCTCAGCTCCATCTTTAGTCATCACTTTACTTGGACTTATCCCAAATTTCTTAGCACCAATTTCAAGTAGCTCCTGAAAAGTCCTTGGAAGTAAAACGAGCTTTCCTTTAATATCACCCCTTTCAGGACAACAAACTATGACTCTTATAGTCTGTCGTTTTTCACTCTTGGGAGTTCTTGTTAAATCAACAGAGAATAACACGTCTTTCTCACCAGTGTGAGCAGCTGACATTATGCCAAACAATGAGTTGTGAAAGTTACTAGTCCTACGTCTCGGACGGGTACGGTTGTTCAATGATCCATTATCCGATCCCGGAAATGAACCGTCTTGGGATGGAGGACGAATCACGGGTTCACTTTTAAATCTCCCGAGATATCGAACCTTATTTTCTCTCTCAGGAATTGCAACAATGGATTGATTTTTGTGCTCTTGACTAGATTGAAATAGCTCTTTGATCTCTTCATGACCTTGTTGATCAGCAAGTGCTCTTGGAGTCCAACCATGATTATCTGGTTTGTCAATATCAGAACCTTGACCCAAAAGATATTTGACAATGTCAATGTTGTCTTCGGAAACAGCAACATGAAGAGCTGTAGTTCCATTGATTTTGGAAAGTGTGACATCTCCTCCAAAACGAACAATGTCTCTAAGTAACTTTAAGTTGTTTTGCTCAGCTGCAATACAAGCAAAATGTCCCACATCGCCAAAGTTCAAATTTGCTCCATTTTCTGTTAACAGTTTGCTAATTGTGTCATGACCACCTAGTATTGCTTCCCACAACGGTACATTCCCTTCTGAATCTGCGCATAAGAAATATATTTTATGCAAGGTGAAAGCAAAATAGATATTATTTATTGCTTATGGAGTATGGTTGATGTAGTACGCATACCATGAGTTGTGAAGCTTGTCAAACAAGCAAGCAACATAATTAATTAATTGGAAAGTTTTACTTCAAGCAAAATTACATGCCTTGACTTATCTTCTCTCATTATTTCCTTTTATCATGTAAATCATATAGATTTGACTGCTATGCTTTCTATCTATTTGTCTATTAACTTCTTATAGACAATCAACTACAATTAGTTAATTAGCTTTGACTTCGGTGCTGATTTAAGAAAAAAAAATCTTTAATTTCATATCTATCATATATTACTAACTTTATATTTACATGGTATGAAGAATTTGGGGACATCATATGCATATTACACGCCTCTTCTATACCATTGTATAGAAAAAGGGAGGGATCAAAGAACTGTTTAGTCAGATTGTGAGGTCAACTGAAATTAACGGTAACATTTTGTTAGAAAATTACATAAATTCCCGATAAGTCAAATTTATGAGAAAACAAAAATAAAAATAACACACAAATTTGATAACGGAGTTCGACCAATCTTCCTTATGTCTCCGGGCCTGTTACAGATCTTTTTACTGAAAGAGGAGAAATTACACAAGGTGTTTACAATACTCATAACTCAATTACACCCAAGAAAATTACTCTTAATTTTCTCTCACAAAATCTTTTCTCTCAATTGGAATGAACACTTTGGATGATTAATTCATTACAATTACATATCTATTTATAGGAAAATTCACTCCTTGAATTACTCCTTAAATTAATGGTTCCTTAAATTGCTCCTTGAATTAAGCTCCATGTTTTACTCCTTAATTTACTAATTAAATTAAGGAGCTTTATAACAATCTCCAATAATCTCTCACTTGAAAACTGATTTCAATCTGTCTTCACATCTCGATCAATGCAGCAACTTTGGATGATTAATTCATTACAATTACATATCTATTTATAGGAAAATTCACTCCTTGAATTACTCCTTAAATTAATGGTTCCTTAAATTGCTCCTTGAATTAAACTCCATGTTTTGCTCCTTAATTTGCTCATTAAATTAAGGAGCTTTAAAACAATCTTCAACAATCTCCTACTTGAAAACTGATTTCAATTTGTCTTTACATCTCGATTAATGCAGCAACTTTTTTAGTCTTTGTTACTCTAGCAGACCAACTGAAGTTGAAGACAACTTCAGTTTGTCAATAGTCACCATTTTTGTTAACATATATGTTGGATTTTTGCTTCCTTGAATCTTCTCCAGTATTAACACATCATCTTCCAATAGAGATCTGATGAAATGATAACGAAGTTCAATATGCTTGGTTTTATAATGAAATGCTGAATTCTTCGCCAAGTGTATTGCACTTTGACTATCACTATGCAGAACATTCTTCTCCTATTTGAATCCCAGCTCAGTTAACAAACCTTGAAGCCATATCATCTCTTTACTAGTTTCAGTTACTGCTATATACTCGGCCTCTGTAGTGGATAGTGACAATTTTCTGTATTTGTGACATCCAACTAACAACTGTAGTTCCAATAATAAATATATAACCGGTGGTGCTTCTTCGGTGATCAACTTCACCTCCAAAGTCTACGTCTACGTACCCTTGTATTTTTAACTCTCTTTTACTAAAATACAAGCACTTTTCTCTGGTGCCTCGCAGATATCTCAAAATTTACTTGACTGCTTCCCAATGAGTTTTCCCTAGATTTGACATAAATCTGCTAACTCCCACTGCATGGCCAATGTCTGGTCTCGTACAGACCATTGCGTACATCAAACTTCCAATGGCTGAGGCATAAGAAACCTTAGCCATGTATTCTCTCTCTTCCTCTGTCTGAGGGGACTAATCCTTGGATAAGCGAAAATGACTAGCCAAGAGTGTGCTAACTGACTTGGCATCGCCCATGTTGAATCTTTGCAAAACACGATTGATGTACTCTGCTTGAGATAACTGCAAGGATACTTTCTTCTTATTTCTTATGATTTGCATTCCAAGAATCTTCTTTGCTAGACCCAAGTTTTTCATGTCAAACTCCTTTGACAATTGATGCTTCAACTTTCTGATATCATCCATATTTGAACCTGCTACTAACATATCATCAACATAAGTAATAATATGATATAACTGGACCTATATCTCTTGAAGTAGCAACAATGGTTGGCATTGTACTTCTGGAAACTTTCCTTGTGCATGAAGCGGTCAAACTTTCTATACCATTGTCTCGGGGCTTATTTCAGGCCATACAAACTCTTCTTAAGTCTGCACACTATGTTCTTTTTCCCTCTTTTTGAGAAACCTTCTAGCTAGTACATGTATATCTCTTCATCTAAATCTCCATGAAGGAATGCAGTCTTCACATCCAACTGTTCAAGATGAAGATCTTCAATGGCTACAATACTCAATACTGATATGATAGTATTGAGCTTCACAACGGGAGCGAAAATGTCAGTGTAGTCAACTCCTTCCTTCTGTTGAAACCCTTTGATAACTAGGCAGACTTTGTATCTCTTAGAACCATCATGCTCCTCTTTCACCCGATACACCCATTTGTTGTGAAGTGTCTTCTTTCCTATAGGTAACTCAGCTAGTTCCCATGTTTAGTTGGAGATGAGAGATTTCATTTCTTCTTTCATAGCAAGCTCTCACTTGTTGGAATCTCGAGTCTGACAAGCTTCTTCATAGCATTCAGGCTCCCCTCCATCAGTCAGCAACATATAGTTCATGTATCTCCTATTAGGCACATGAGGTCGAGAAGACCTTCTCAATACAAGAGCTGGAGTAAGAGATTGTGGTGTGTCGGAATGTTGTGTACTGCTTTGTCCAACAAGTTCCTCTGGCTGAGGACTTGTTACAATTTGGTTCGTTGTAGAACTATCTGGGACATCATCTGCATCTGTAAATACTGACACATTCTGCTCTGAGTCATTGGTATCTATTTTTTGCATGTCCTTATACATCACCCTTTCGTTGAAAATCACATCTCTACAACGGATAACTTTCTTGTTTTCGTCATCCCAAATACGGTAGCCAAACTCATTCTCACCATAGCCAATGAATGTGCATTTCTTGGATTTAGGATCAAGCTTATTCCTGCCTTGATCACTGATATGCCAAATGCTACACAGCCAAAAAAAATTAGATGTGATAGTTTCCCCTCTTTTCTGCTCCATACCTCCTATGATATTCTATGCTCCAATGGAACAGATGGGCCTCGGTTGATCAAGTAAGCTACCGTGTTGACTGCTTCTGCCCAGAACTGCTTCGGTAGATCCGACTGTATACGAATGCTTCTGGCTCTTTCTGTCAACGTTCGGTTCATACGCTCAGCTACACCATTGTGTTGAGGCATGCTTGGCACGATTCTTTCCATTCTGATCCCGTGCTGATAGCAAAATTTTTTGAATCTGGTGTCTTCATATTCACCACCATTATCGATTTTGAGCTTTTTGATCTTTAAACCCGTCTCATTTTCCACCATAGCTTTCCATCTTTTGAAAGCCTCAAACACTTCAGACTAATGCTTTAGAAAGTAAACCTATACCTTCCGAAAGTGATCATCGATGAAAGTCATGAATTAGTGTTTCCCACTAATAGATGAGACGATCGTTGGTCCCCAAACATCAGAGTGAATAAGCTCTAACCTTTCCTTCTTTGGGGTTCTACCACTTTTTCTGAAAGTTGACTCTCTTTTGTTTTCCAAGTATACAATCTTCGCACATGTCTATCTCTACAGACTGTAGACCTGGAAGTTTTCCCTTTGAGTGCATAATCTTTATCCCCTTCTCACTCATGTAGCCTAGTCTCTGGTGCCACAAATTTGGTGTTTCATTACCTGCTACAACTGTAATTGAACAACGTGCCTCTACTGTCATATAAAAAGTACCACTTTTCTTGCCTTGAGCAACTGTCATTACACCATTTGAAATCTTCCAATCATCACCATGGAAGATCGTAGTGTAGCCTTCACTGGCCAACTGCCCTACTGAGATTAAGTTCCTTCTTAGGTCGAGAATATGTCTGATATCCTTCAGCTCCCAAAGAGACCCGTTCAACTTAATCTTCACTACACCTTTGTCAATAATAGCACATGGTTGATCATCACCAAGATCCTTTCCAAGGTTTCCGGGGACATATCTCTCGAAGAATTCTTTCTGTGAAGTAGCATGGAACGATGCTCCAGAGTCTAACACCCAAGATTCTTCCTTGCTCTCCAAAAAGCATATCATTGCATCATCCCCTCCTGAGGTGGAAGTAATATTTGCCTCTGCCTTCACTTGTTTGTCCTTCGGTGCACTCTTGCACTGATTTTTGTAGTGCCTGGTTCTTCCACAATTCCAACACTCGATAGTTTTTGAGTTATGGAAATTATTAGAATTCCTGGATTTAGACCTCCTGTCCTTTGATCTACCTCGGTAGTCTGTTCTGCCACGTCCATTTCCTTTGATTGAATTTCTTCCTCTTGACTCTGTATGCAAAACTGAAGAAGTTGACGATTCACCTGACTCTCTACGTCGAATCTCTTCACTGAGAACCAAATCACGAACATCGTCATATTTCAACTTATTGCTTCCTGACGACCTACTCACAACCATGACAGTAGCATTTCAGCTTTCTGGTAGAGAAGACAAAAGTATCAATGCTCGTACTTCTTCATCGAATTCAATTTTCACTTAACTCAACTGGGTTGTGACTGTGTTGAGTTCATTGAGATATTGAGCTACCGATGTACCTTCCGTCATCTGCAAATTGAACAAACGCCTCTTCAAGTGCACTTTGTTTGAGGCTGATGGCTTCTCATACATATTGGAGAGAGCTGCCATAAGACCCTCTGTGGTCTTTTCCTTTGCTATGTTGAAAGCAACATCACGGGATAACGTTAATCGAATAACTCTGAGGGCTTGTCTGTCTAGAAGATTCCAATCTTCTTCCTTCATAGCCTCTGACTTCTTCCCTGAGAGAGTTTGATATAGATTTCTTTGATACACATAATCCTCTATCTGCATTTTCCAAAACTCGAAATTTGTGCCATCAAATTTCTCGAGTTTCACCCTTCCTTCATCTGCAATCATTGCTCTCATTCAAATTTGACTTCCTCCGGATCGTTTCTGACTATTTCTGTAAACCACCGTGTATTAGAACACCTCCGTCAACGAACAAATATCGTCGACAAAATGTCACTATTCACGTAAATAGTAATCTTGTAGAAAATTGACAAAAATCATCACCAATAGCTCTGATACCAGTTGTTGGAAAATTACGCAAATTCCTAATAAGCCAGATTTATGAGAAAGCAAGAATAAAAATAACACACAAATTTGATAATAGAATTCGACCAATTTTCCCTACGTCTCCGGACCTGCTACAGATCTTTTTACTAAAAGAGGAGAAATTACACAAGGTGTTTACAACACTCACAACTCATAACCCAATTACACCAAGAAAATTACTCTCAATTTTCTCTCACAAAAGTTTTTCTCTCTAAGTTTTTCTCTCAATTGGAATGAACACTTTGGATGATTAATTCATTACAGTTACAAATCTATTTATAGAAAAATTCATTCCTTGAACTACTCCTTAAATTAATGGTTTCTTAAATTACTCTTTGAACTAAGGTCTATGTAACTTTATGTTTTACTCCTTGTTTTGCTCCTTAAATTAAGGAGTTTTATAACAATCTCCAACACATTTCAACTTCAAATATCAAATAGCCGACCAAGATAATTTAAATAAAATTTAAGTCAAACACTTATGACAGCTTAACAATACCAAGTCCAAGTCAATTATAAATCCACATTCTGTTTTACATCTAAATTTTTATATGATATAAGATGGAAAAATAATTTTATAAAGTTTCATGAACAGATTTAACAGTAAAAGTACCTTTACAATTGGGATCTGTTCCATAGTCTAGAAGAAGCATTACACAATTTTCACTTCCTTTAGATGCTGCTATGTGCTGTATTCATAAGAAAAAAAGAAGAAACAATCAAATTATCAATGTGCTTTGAAGAGGAAAACAAAATTAGGAATAGATGGTTACGATTTAAGACACAAACCAGAGCCGTCCTTCCATTCTTGTCAGATTCGTTTGGATCCAAACCCCTTTTTAACAGCTGACTTAACAGCAAGTCATCTCCTCTTAGTGCTGCAAAACATAAACTCAGAGGTATGTCCATTCTTCCATGAGCAAGCATGTTCTCTGTTTCCAACAAAACCTCCTCCATTATTGGGTCCTTGAGATCTTTCAAATGCTGTTCACCGAATATGAACAAATAAACAAAAAAGCTTAGTATTCAAAATACATAGCAAAAAACTGAAGTAAGAAAGCCTTTCAAATGGTTAGACATGGAAAATAATACAAGTGAATGCCAAAACAGTAAGAAAATCAAACCTGAAGGAGATTATTCATTATTATGGTCCCATCTCCAACATTGGCTTGAACAATATTCAAAAATGTGGTACGGTTCAACCTTAATAGCTGAGTCAACCGTTTGGTCCGTACTGTAAAGAGTTGTGGCCTATAACAAAGCACCCCAATGTCACCAATCAGATCACCGGTTTTCGCTTCTCCAACCACCTGCAATCCATTCATAAAATGTAAGTCACAAGTGTTTATGTATGAAAAGAAATCGAGGCTTTGAGAATTTGAGGGATGTGCTTGCCTGTTCAGCTCCATTTTTGAGAACTATCAATTCCTGAGAAGTAATTTGAAACACAATTTATAGTGTACAATATTAGATTAAGCAAAGAGAACATGAAAAAAATAATAATAATAATAACAAATTCCATTTAAACTTTACAGGAACCGATCAAAGATGAAAAACCATTACCACAGCACCAGTGACAAGTACATAGAAGTCTGTCGGTGCTTCATTTTGCAGAATAACGTCTTCTTTGGGAGGAAAATACTCTGCTTTCATTTCTGACACCTTGCAATTACAAAAAGGTGAACAACAAATTCAAAACGTTTGCATTATATAAAGGAAAGAACATTAAAATTTTCAAAATTTAGTTAGCTATCAAGAAAATTACCAGCTGAAAAAGCAAGTCATTAGAGACACCACGGAATAAGTAAACTTTATCAACAAGAGAGTAGAAAAGATAGTGTGATATGCTCGAACGAATGGCTTTAGGAAGTGAATCAAGAGTCTCTTGTTGTTGGAGTCCCTCGGAGTCTGTTCTGAACTTGAGACACAAATGTGCAAGCATTTGATCTTGCAAACGAGGAGGCAATTGGTTCCTCTGAGCAAAACTAGAAGCTGCTTGTATAGTATCCCTCTGTAATGTTCGAAAAAGACAATATGATAAGCAAATTATTATGTGATAGGTATCCTATCCTAGAATAAAAAAGCTTACGGAAAGTTTACTTACAAATTTTCTAGTCCTACTGGTTCCATGGACAACCAAGTTGGTCATATTTCCTATCAAATATGCAGTAAGTCCAAGATTGAAAAGCATGTAAAAGGTGTCAAAGATCATCTCCCTTGCATTCACTGGATGCAGATCACCATATCCTACTGTAGTCAGAGTAGTGATAGACCAATACATTGAAGTCACATATCGAATCCACAAGCTTTCTTCAGGGAAGTTTTCCATGGTTGCTCCAATCCAAGTTTTCTTTGGATCACGATAACGTGCAGCAAGAAGATAATAGAAGCATCCAGCACAGTGAACTGCGAAAAGCGTCACCTACAATCCCCCCATCCAAATCCTAATAAGATGCTTCTTACATTGCGTCATGAAAATATCTTACTTATATTAAAAACTTTCTAGAATTAGATTGCTGAGATACATACACAAATAAGCTTTGCACAACGGACCCAGAAATAGTTATAGTTCCTATCTTTCTCCAATCTGTTCAGGCAAGAACACAGGGCAATAGTTAGTATATACATCTAACAAAAATAGTAGTCTTGATGCACTACTTGTTTACAAGTTAAAGCACTTCTGAACTAATTTTCTGCTTCTGTGCAAGCACAAATTAAGTAATTAATTCTTAAAAACAACTTTTAACAGAAATACAAGCAAACATACCCCATATGTTATTCGTAATTACCTGGAAAACAGAGCACTAACTCTTCGAAGACGCCAAAGGCGAAGCATATTGAATAAGCCATAGGACTGAAAAGGTCCACAGATGATTTTCCTACCAAGTTCAGAAGGAACCGTAGATATGACATCAAAGGCCAACCAGGTCTTAGCATATTTCCAGGCAATCCTTTTGGGTTCGTCGACAAGCAAGTAAGTGTTTTTGTCCAGATAAGCTACAAAGAAGGTGAGCATAATATCCATAGCAAAGAATCCATTGACAACATTATCAGCAATGGAGAGTGGTCCTTCTGGTTTTTTTAGAAACCCAAACTCAAATGGTGATACCCAAGCTGTATAGATGACTAAAACAACTAGAAATGTTTCCCATACCCTGAAAAAAAAAACTTTTTTTGAGCTAGTTTGACCAAAAAAAGAAAGAACAGTACTCCATATATTGCTTCTATTAAGAAGCTTCTGAAATTAATTTCCCAGTTAGTAATTTGACAGTTAGGTGATAAGTCTTACAAATTCAACGGTCAAAAGGCACCATCGGAGGCTTTTGAACAGAACAAAAGTTGCAAAACCCAATCAAATACATCCAACCAAGAAGAAAATTTCGAACTAGTTTTTCCATGTTTGGATATTTTACAAACACGTTTCAGACACGAAGAATGACTATGTAATTTATTTATTTTTAAATGTCACACCAATGTACTAGTTATACTGGTTGGAGTAATTAATTGCAATAGTTTTTTTTTTCATCCATTCGGTAAAGAATAAATAATTTATTTTTTATATTTTTAAAAAATTATTTCAATAATTATCCATGTTAAGATTTTACTCGAGAAAAGCAATACAGATAAAAAAAACATTTTTTTTAAAAAAAATAATTACTAGACCTATATTATTTTGTCATTGTTACTTTTTTAGATAAGTCATAAAAAAAACTACTGAAACATTTTCGAATACCCAAATGATACTTACCCCCATTATTTTCATCTGAAACAGATTTAGATAAAAGCAAATACTTGTAACACAAAACGTTAGTTATTTCACGTTAAAATAAGAAGAAGAGGAAACAAATAAATAATATAAATCACAAAGGCTAGAAGGTACAGATGATTCCCTGTCGTCCTTTTCCAAATACCCAAAAGAGAACTCCGAAGTTAAAAAAACTAGAACAATGAAACAAAAAGGACATATTTGCAAAAGCCATTGAAAAACAGAATATGAACCGTCTAACAAAAATAAAAGAGTAAAGCTGTATATTCAAAATAGAGTATCTAGATTAGACCGACGTAAAGGATAACGTACTCCAGAAACAAAAGAAAGCAAATTAATCAAATAATATTATAACAACAATAAAGAAAACAGAGTACAAAGTTGAAAAACAGGGGGTGTTGTTAGTCAGAATCAAAGAAAATAGCACATATTGCAAGATTAATGAAAATCGTTCTTTTTCAAAACACAAACCCAGAAGAAAAGCAAACATCTAAATTAATAATAAGTCGAAACCAGATAGTCAAATGCGAGTAGAATAGAACCAAAGCAAAATAATTAAACATAATAAACCCAAAAATAAATAAATAAAAGGATACCTGTATCGGCGGTCATAAGGAGAAACAATAAACCACCTGAGTCTAATTCTACGATTACTAGACCTTGCTCCAAGAGAAGGTAATATCCCAGTTGAGAGACTATAATGGCTACCTTCTCTGGACAACTGTTCAATCTCTTCTTGCCCACAAACTCTAAAAAACCCTCCGTTTCTCACAGAATCCACAGTTACACACTGCATATCTCTCTCTCACTGTGTGTATTAATTTCTTTCTTACTCTGGATTTGGGTTCTATATTTCAAAGCTTTCTTTTTCTTTTGCTTATTTATAAGGAAGAATTATTCATTGTTACGAGGGTGCTCTTTTTCATTATTTAATTATTATTTTAGTTTAATAAAATTTAAAATTAATATATTTTTTAAAAAAATAAATATTTAATAAAAATATACATATATATAAATAATTTAATTAATAAAAAATGAATAATTCCTCCTCACTCACTTCCTTTTTCTCTCTGTCTCTAACCAGCCTAAACTGCGAATTTATGCGTCGCTGCTCATAATTAAATAAGAACTCTGACGATGACGACTGCCAATTAAATTACTTTTACTCTTTTGCCCTTCTCTATTTATTGGGGTGAATTGTTATTTATTATAATCTTCTTGATTAATTATATTATTTTTCATCAAATATTAGATAAATATTTAAAAAAAAATATATTAATTTTAAATAATATTTCATCCTATATTTTAATAACAAATAATTTCTCTTAATGCTCACCATGAATGAGAAAATAGTAAGTTATTATTCTTTCCATATTTGGAATATTTTTCATAACATAAATAAATAATTGATATAATTGGAAAAATAAAATGGTAACGAATACTTCTAAAATAATACAGAAAAAATTTAAAATTAAAATTTTAAAAACTTATAATAATAAAAATAAAGGTTAGATATTACAGAATATTTAAACTAATATTCATTTTTACTTATATATTTTTTTAAAAATAATTTAATAAATCAGTCCGTTAATTGGTTTCAATATTATAAAACTAAAACGGTAACCTATTTAATTTAAAGATATTTACACATGTAATGTACATGGCAACAAATTCACGAATAAATTTAGCATTATTTTATTTTTTTCGGCACCTTTCTTCTTTAAATTAATGAAAATATTACCCCCTTAAAATAATATTTAATGAAAATATTATCCCTAATTTTTTTAACATATAAATTATATATTTAAAAATCCTCAAATTAATATAATTTTAATTTAATTTTATAATATTATAAACTAATTACCAAATTAGAAGCTTTTGGAAATATGAGTGGAAATGAATACCATTAATTAAACTTGAATAACTTATAATATGTAATTTCTATAAAAAAAATAATGTTATTTTTATTGTTATAAATTTTTAAGATGTTACACCCTTTTAACATTAATGTATGTATCTTTTAGTACAAAATACTATTTTATGTAAATTTTAAAATATTATTTTAGGCAATTTTTAATAATATTTTCTAAATCCTTTAATTTTCCATTAATAATTTTACCTATTCTTTTATTATCCAGTACAATTTTATAAACATGAAATTATGGTTTTGTGTAATTTATATGTATATTGTATGATTGTGTTTTTATTAAGATATATGCTTTTTATTAATTATTATATATAGTATTTGTTATTAAATTATATGAGACTTGTAGTAACTAATGAAAATATTTATTTATTTTTAAATGAGAATATAGTTAAAATATTATTTAAACTACCTATATTTTTTCATTTTTAAAAAAATCTTTTCAAATCCAAAGGAATCATCTAATTTTCTATAAATAATTGTAATTTAATAATATATATATATATATATATAATTGTACTTAATGTGATAATTGATAGCGTGGTAAAACCACTTTCTTGATTTAATGTTATATTTTGTTAATTGAAGAATTAATAAACATGGAAAATATTTAATTAAGGTTGTTATTGGAGTATTAATTTTTTTTTGTTAAATGTAAAGCATTAATTTCTTGACCATTAAATGCAGAGATGAATGTAGAGTTTTTGCTATCACAAGTTCTTCAATGATGTTTGTTATATATAGTTTGTTTCTATGTAAAATATAAGAACAAATAAACTAGAAAAAAATTATGAGAATTATATTAGAGAAAAAAATGTTCTTTTTTTGTAAGTAATATTTTTTATATTTTATAAATGAGTTATTTCTCTTATTATAGTAGATATTAGAATTATTATCTCATTGTAACTAGAGAGAAGATGTAATCTCAATTTTACAATAGTAAAATCATCCTACATTTGTTTGTGATATTTTATTTCAATTTATTCGGAAATTTTTTTACATAAAATATTTATTTTTATTATTTTTAATTTTATTTTAATTGTGTGTTAACTTCGATGATAATTTTTTCTAACATTTAATTAAAAAAATCCACCCAAAATAGTAGTAAATACTTAACCTTATATTCAATAAATACCATATTTAATATTCCAATTATGCTAAATACGTCACATTAATTCACGTGATTTGTTTTAAATAACAGAAATTTAGATTTTTTTTATATCTCATAAATTTAACATCGCATGTGACGACAAGCGAAAAAGAAAAGGAAATTCTTGAATATTTAAAGAAATTGTTGAAAGAGAAGGAAAGATCACGCATTTCTTTTGTACTCAAACATCCAGTTACTTAAAATAAAACTTGAATCACGTGAAGATTAAGAAATAATTAATAATTAATAATAAAATAACAGTATTAATACCAAATTCCATACTACAAAGATTTATTAATTTGACCTAAAATCTTCAGTCGTTATACTGTGCACCGCCATTGTGTTTCTTTAACCCGCTTCTACCATTTTTATATTTTTAATTTTTAATTTTCTCTTCTTTTTGGATAAAATCGATCTGTTTTGAGTTGACGGGATCTGTTTTGGCCTTTCCGGAATAAATAATTCCTTCTCATTTTTATATCACTGCTTAGTAAATTAATTTTAATTTTAACACATTAAAAAAACTAGTTTTCATGTTATAAAAAAATACATTATATATATAGATAAGAATTATGGTTCAATTTGTTTATAAGAAATATATACATTGTTTCAATTTTATTTATAAAAACATTATGTCATTTATTTTGTTCATAAATAAATTTAAATTAATTTATTTGAAAAACCCAATCAGACGATATCGTTACAAATGTATAGAAAGAATGAAAAATGTTGAAAGATATATCAATTTTTTTAGATGACACCGACTATGATTTATCAACGTACAAGTAGTTGACACCGCCTAATTTTTTTCTTTTTTTTAATAAGAGTTTAGTTTAGGAAATTTAGATGGTGAAATTAAAATAAAGGAACATTTTTGTATTTTATATAAAATTTGTGTTAAAAAACTCGAGATTTAGTCGGTGTGTAAACAGACAACAACAAATTGGCGGGAAGAAACAGGTTATCCAAGAATATGTCGCTCTATAATTGTGTTTATTTTAATTATTACAATTTGTAAAAACAAGTTGTAAACATTCGTTTGTTTATATCAATAAAATTATTTCTTACATGGTATCAATAAAACCATTTTTTTCTTCTTTTTAAATTCTGTTTCTTTCCAAAATCAATTTTGATTCACAAAAATAATTTCAATTTCATCCCATTATAATATCCAGAAAAATTCGAGCAATCTGTAATTAATTTCAAGACAAAATATCAACCCATGCGCCCACACGCGCTCGCATTGAGGAAGACGACTCAAACGACACGTCATTCAGCACATCTTTGAAACAAACGACACATCGTTTGTTCCGGTTCAGTCTCCAATCTGGTTCACTGCTCCAGCATTGCAGCTTCCGTTTTAGTTACTCCAGATGCTAGTTCACCAACTTTCCGATCGGTTCTTCAACTGAAATCTCTGGTTCCGTAATCCTTAACTCATTTCTATAAAATAAAACATATTTCAGTTTATTATTAGTTTCATAAACAATCATTATTGTCTAAAACACACTAAATTCTATCTTGTTCTTTCGAATTTTTTACTCAACAATAATGTCTACAACTATCAATACCAACCCTACTTTACCAAAATGGTATGATGACCCTAGACATTCATTATATCTACACCACTCAAACCAACCAAACATGATTCTAGTAGCTCAATCCTTAAATCAAGAAAATTATCATATTTAGAGTCATGCGATGTTCATGGCTCACAACACCAAAAACAAAAAAAGATTTATTGACGGCACAATCAAAAGGCCATCAACAAACAATTAAGAAGAAATCAAACAATGGACTTGCTGCAATATTCTTTTCAAATGATGGATTCTCAATATCATATTGCCAAAAATTGTAGAAAGTGTCATGTATAATGATACTGCATATGAGCTATGGGAAGAATTGAAGGAACGTTTTTCACACACCAACAACGTGCACCTATTTCATATTGAGCAAGAGATCTATGATTGCATACAAGAAGTTGTGAGCATTGAAGAATACTACACCAAGCTGAAAAACCTATGGTATAGTCACGATGTACTATGTCCTCTTCCACATTGTGGAGGAAATGCTGGAAGGGAACTACAAGAATATCAACAAAAGCAGTGAACCATAAAGTTCCTTATGGGGCTTAACAAGGTTTACACATCAACACGTGGACAAATCTTGCTCATGGAACCTTTACCTACAGTAAATAAGGTATATTCATTCATTGTTCAAGATGAAAAGAAGAGAGTTAATCTCCACGCAAACCATAGGAAGGATGCCAGAAGCTGTTGTACTTATTGTCAAGGATAGTCGTCCATAATATCCTCACAAGAATTACCCACCAAGAAACACACATCTCAAGTGTAATCGATGCAACAATATCGGCCATAAATCTGAGAATTTTCGAAGTCACCTTAAATGTGATTTTTGTGGTCTCAATGGACACAATTTTGAAAACTGCCAGAAATGTCTCAAATGCAATTTCTATGGTTTGCATAGTCATGACACCATACTGACTTTCAGGAAAGCAGCTCCGACACAAAGACACCATCCCACAACCTTACATCCGCCCAATATAATGAGCTTCTTACACTTCTCAATCAATCCAAATCAGGTAGCATGACAAGTCAAGTGACTACTTCTTCAGGTAACGCATTATGTGCAACTGTTTTCCATTTAGAAACTCGTTGGATTTTTGATACAGGAGCAACTGATCACATGGTTTGTTCCCAAAACCTTATGAGCTCTAACATTCTAGTTACTAATCAGCATGTGCATTTACCTGATCATTCTCTTACCCATGTCACACATATTGGCACTGTACATTTCTCCAATAATTTTATACTCTATAATGTATTGTGTGTTCCCTCCTTCAAATTAAACTTAGTTTCAGTAGCCAAACTAACTCAAACTACATTTTGTCATGTCACCTTCACTAATAATATGTGTTTTGTTAAAGACAAATGCTCGGGGAAGACGATTGGGATGAGAACTAAGCAAGCAGAACTCTACTACCTGACTATTTTCGGAAAGGCTGGATGTTTCTCCGTTTCAAATGCTGCTTCAACCAATTCTCATATATGGCATCAACGACTTGGTCATTTATCTAATAACAGTTTGCATGTAATTTCTCTTTCCATCAACACACCTTTTTGTTCCATTAGTGATTGTTCTATTTGTCCATTAGCTAAGAAAACTCGTAATCTATTTCCTCTAAGTTCCATCAATACAAAATCACCTTTTGAACTAATTCATGTCCATATTTAGGGTGGCTATCACATTCTAGCACTTAATGGAGCACGTTATTTTCTTACTATTGTTGATGACTACTCAAGATGCATATGGGTCTATCTCTTAAATGCTAAATCTGATATACACACATTTCTTACCACCTTCATTAACCTTGTTGAAACACAATTTGCATCTAGAGTTAAAATCATTTGTAGAAACAATGGCCCATAATTATCTATGACCTAGTTGTTTTCTAACAAAGGAATCCTTCATCACACCAGTTGTGTCTCTACCCCTCAACAAAATGGTGTTGTTGAACGCAAACACCGTCATCTTTTCAATGTTGCTCGTGCATTACTTTTCCAAGCTAATCTCCCTAAACAATTCTGGGAAGATGTCATTCTTACAACCACATACCTCATAGATCGTACTCCAGCACCTGTTCTCAAGGGTAAAACACCATTTGAAATCATTGTTCACAAAATTCCTAGGTATAAACATCTTCTTGTTTTTGGTTCCCTTTGTTTTATGTCTGCACATCATGATCGAGCTACCAAGTTTGATGCTAGATCATATAGATGCATATTCATTGGGTATCCATCTGGGATAAAAGGTTATCATGTCTACAATCTAGAAACAAGTAAGACTTTACCCCATGTTTGGTTGGAGGGAATGGAATGGAATCAGAATTGATTCCTTCCATTTTGTGTGTTTGGTTGGACGAAATGGAGGGCGGAATGAAATCGGATTACTAAAAGAGAAGGAATCACAATTCCTTCTCCTCTCCTTGGTAATCATAATTTCATTCCCATCTAAACTTTTTTTTCTAATTTTACCCTCACTTAAAAAATAACCTTAAATTCAAACCCAAAATTTCAAAACCCTAAACCCCAAACTCCAAATCCCTAAACCCTAAACCTTAAAACATAAAACCTAAAACCCTAAAACATAAATCCCAAAACCTTAAACCCTAAACCTAAAACCATAAACCCCAAATCCCTAAACCCAAAATTCCTAAACCCTAAACCTTAAAACATAAATTCCAAAACCCTAAACCCTAAACCCTAAACCCCAAATTCCAAATCCTAAATCCTTAAACCCTAAACCTTAAAACATAAATCTCAAAACCCAAAACCCTAAAACATAAATCTCAGAATCCTAAACCCCAAATTCCAAATCCTTAAACCCTAAACCCCAAATCCAAAATTCTAAAACCCAAACCATATTTAGAAAAATAATAATTTTAACTTTAAACCTTAACCTACAAATATAACCCCAAATCCTAAATCCCTAAACCCTAAATCTCACATCCCAAACCTCAAAACCCTAAACTCCATTTAGAAAAATAATAATTTTAATAATATATTTCTTTTTAATTAAGTAATAATTATTTAAAAAAATAATGATTTCAATAATGTATTTTGTTTGACGAAAAAATAATAATTAAATGACATTATTTGAACTTTACAGCATGTATGGGTATTAAGGTCATTTACAGCTTTTTTCATTCCATTCTAGTGGCAAACCAAACACTATAATCCTGATTCCGAGCTTGATTCCAGTGGTCAAACCAAACAAAATTGTTTCCTTTCCATTCTGATTCCGATTTCGATTCTGATTCCGATTTCGATTCTGATTCCATTCCACAAACAAAACGCCACCTTAGTGTCTAGTGATGTTATCTTTCATAAACATGTATTTCCTTATTTCATTTCCGTTATCAACACTCCAACTCTATTCACTCCATCATAAAATACTATTTATGATGACATACCTAATATTCGTCAATCAATCACTCCAAATACATCACTTCATCAAACACCATATGTGCTTCCAACAATCGACACAAACATTCTCCATCTTCAAAATTCATCTCATGAAACATCATCATCAACTTTTACACCACACATGACTCCTCTAACACCAGTCACACACAGGCTTCTCCGATCCACCAATGTTCCTAGCTACCTTCACAAGTATCATGTAGAAGCTTCCTTGCCTTCTCGGTCCTTCCCTTTGTCTAAATCAACATCGTCCAATGACAAATGTATTTCTCATTCTCTATCTCATGTACTTACTTATGACCGATTAGCACCTGCACATCGTGCCTTTGCTACTTCTATTTCTATTCTTAGGGAACCAACCACCTTTTTTGAAGCTTTCAACGATCCAAAATGGCGGCTTGCTATGAAACAAGAATTGGATGCTCTTGAAAATAATGGCACTTGGATGCTTCAACAGCTTCCTCCAAACAAGAAACCAGATGGTTGTAAATGGGTTTACAAAATCAAGTATAACCTTGATGGTTGTAAATGGCTCTGCTCTTTTTGTCTATGTAGATGATATAATCATAACAAGAAACAATGTACAATACATTGAAGAAACTAAGAATCATCTCATGCGACAATTCAAGCTAAAAGATCTCAGTGAATTAAATTATTTTTTAGGCATAGAAGTTTCACGTTCCAAGAAGGGAATTTTTCTATCACAACGCAAGTACGCACTTGAAATATTGGAGGACACGGGTTATCTTGGTGCCAAATCTATCAATTCATCTATGGAACAAAATTTATCCCTCAGTAAGTTGAAGGGGAATTCATCAATAACCCTACATCTTATCAAAGACTTGTAGGGAGATTAATATACTTGACCATCACAAGACCCGACTTAGTGTATGATGTGCACATTCTCAATCAATATATGGATAAACTACATCAACCACATTTGGAAGCAGCTCAATGAGTGTTACAATATGTCAAGAACACACCAGGGCAAAGTCTCTTTTTCTCAGCAACTAATTCATTACAACTAAATGCTTTCTATGAAGAAGATTGGGCTAAATGCACTCACACACGACAATCAACCACAAGATATTGTATGTTTCTTGGAAACTTGCTAATTTCTTGGATGACTAAGAAACAAAATATGGTCTCACAATCAAGTGCAAAAGTATAATACCGATTCATGGCAGCAACCTGTTGTGAAGTAACCTGGTTATGATACATTTTGGATGATTTGGGTATCAAACACTCCCAACCAACCAAGTTATATTGTAACAATCAAGCAGCCCTTCATATTGAATCAAATCCAGTGTTTCATGAACGAACCAAACACATAGAGATCGATTGTCATCTAGTTAGAGAAAAGATTCAAGTTGGAATGATCAAGACTTATCATATCTCTACATTAGAGCAACCAGTAGATATATTTACCAAATTTCTGAGTTTTTCATAGTTCTCGAGCTTACTTAACAAGTTAGGAATAATTAACATATATTCTAACTTGGGGGAATGTTAAATAACTTGAGATCTAGCTGGTGACAACCAACACACCAGCTGGAAACAACCACCAACAGATTAGTTGGGATCAACAGGTTGTCCAAGAACATGCCCCTCTATAATTGTGTTTATTTTAATTATTACAATTTTACTTTTCTTTTGTATAAGTAGGTTATAAACATTCGTTTATTCATATCAATAAAACCATTTCTTACAGTTAGAATCATTTAACGTGACATATACTAATTTAATTTCTCAAATTAAATTTATATATTGTTTAAAAAATTATTTAATAAATATGATTTAAATTAAAAAAATTCAAGAATATGAGTGAAAAATGATAGAAATTTCTATCACGAGAACATCTATGATATCAAACCCATGCTAAAATTTAAGAACTTATGAGTTCAGGGTTTTCAATAAAGCAAGACATGACCAAGAATGCCTTCTTTTCCTTGACTTACGAAGATCAACCTTTTATCCTTCTTTTGAATCATTTTGGGGACTATCTCTAATCATACCATGAAAAATCATTATTATAATAAAGAGGAATTTTTGGTCACCCAATAATAAAAATTAGGATTGGTTGACACGTAAGACGTAGTGTCGGTTCTACATGTCAACTAACGCTACATGTGGCTTGCGTTGGTTGACATATAGGATCCACGCGTAACTAATCTCGTCAGTTTTACGTGTCAACCAAAAGTACACATAGGACGTAATGTTAGTTTTATATGTCAATCGACGCTACCTTATTTTTTCCTTTTATCTTCTTATCTCTCCTATTTACCAACAGTATGCTCGTGCGTTTCCCACTTACTTTACAAAAAAACCGATCGTCCTCTATATATTTTTTCTCATTTTTTGGTCACCTTTAATCATCATTTTCAATGTCGTTAAATGAGTTTTTTTTTCTCTCTAATTTTTCTTCTAGATCAACTATTGTTTTGAGCAAAATACTCAAATTTTTCATACTCATTTTCCTTCACTTTTTTACTTACCAAACACCTTTTTTTTCTTCATTTTCTTCATTTTATCACTTAATTTAGACTTATAAGTATTTTTATGAATTATTTTACACTTATTATTCATATTTTTTTTATTTTAATGTATATTATATGTTATTGATTATTTATATATATATTTTTTTATTATGTAAGTTGTGTGTTTTTATCCAAACTTAGTAGAAAAAAATATTTTATTCATTTATTTATTTTAATAATTTTATGTATTTATGTTTTCAATATATATTAATTTATTCTAAACTTAATTTTTTTGAAAATATTTTACATGTACATGATATATATATATATATTAAGTTTACTCATCCAACTTAAGAAATTTTGTTTCTATCATCGATAAAAAACTTTATGGATTGAAATCACATAACTATCATATCTTAATGTAATAGTTATTATCAGTTACTATTAGGTCAATTCTTTCAAAACATATTCGACTATCAATAATTTGTCTTTGCTCATTTTTTAATACAATATACAAGAAATTTATATCAATTGATGAGTTAAACTGTTTATGGAAAAATGTTATGCAGAATTTATGTTTACTTGAGAAATATTTTCCTCTTTTTTTCAATATAATGATTCACTTGTGTGTTCATTTAGTTCAAGAAATTTAATTGTATGGCCCTACTTACTTGAGATGAATGCATCATTTTGAGAGATACATGGAATTCCTTAAAGGATATGTAAATAATAAAAATTGTCCTGAAGGATAATGATGAAACTTTACATTGCTGAAGAGGTCATTGAGTTTTGTTCTGAATACTTTAATGATTGCACTAAAATTGAGAATCCTACGCACAAGTTGTTCTTAGAACGTGACATGATCAAGTAGATAACCTTATGCTTGGTGGAAGTAAGAATTTTTTTTATTAATCGCACTTAATAGGAAAAATCACACAAAATCATTTTGGTAAATAATAATGAAATATAACCATACATAGGGTAAATGATGACAGGTTCAACCTTTTCGTTTAAAATAAAATTATTATTTATTTAAATATTAATGATATCTAATTGATATATGTTGAACAACATTACATAATGTATTTAAACTTACTAAATATCAATCCTCGTTATAAAAGGAGAAAAAAGATCGTATGATGAACTTAAACAAGACCTTATTAATTGATTTCACAACCATATAAGTGTCACATACAAGAATTCATTACTACTTCTATATAATGTTTTGAAACTTTGTTTTAAACACATTTCATGTTTTATATGCACAAATTTGAGTTGAATTTAACAAACTCAATCATAAAATAACGAAACTTTAAAATGGCTTGTACATGGTCCAAAATTTGATGTCAAATCATATTCTAGTTTCAAAATTAATGGTTTGAGGTTTACGACTCAAGCAAAAGACAAAGTCTAAGTAAATTAGAATAGTGGTGTGAAGATGGATGCACAAACTATGCAATTTTCCAGTTCAAAAGATAGTAATCATGTACTTTCTGATAGAACATATTACAGTATAATTCAAGAAATTTAGAAACTTTATTACGAGGTCTTCCATGAAATAGTTTTCTTATGTGATTTGGTCGAAGATGTCATCAATATTGGATATAAAATATATGATTTTAGATTTACCTTTGTAAACTTATCCAAGATAAATCACATTAATAATCCTTTCACATTAGCACTTCGTGCAAAACAATTATTTTACGTAAGCGATAAAATTGACACAAGATGATATGTTGTGTTAATGCCTTCACAAAAAGAGTTATACCATTGTGATGCTTTAGAAAATGATGACATGCTTGATATATTATCCAATATTAGTTATTTCTCAAATAAATTACTTAATATATGTGATGATCTAGTTGATGACGATGATTCTTCGTCATAGACTCGAAGTGATTATAAAGGAATATATATATATATATATAATCAATAACCTAATTAAATATAATGTATATCCTATATTACTCTAATAACTTTTGTTTATATATATGTTTAAACTTAAAATTTTCAATTAATTTCTATTTCATCATTGTTTGCATATATTTCATAGAACATAGGATGCTAGAAATTGTAGATCCAAATGATCCATTATGCCATTTGAAAAGAAAGGATTAGGTTAATATACATGATGATCTACTTAATCCATATGATAGAATACATGTTCAATTCGATACAATTGGTAATTCATTAGAAGAAAATGACAAACAATTAAAATATTTAATTGGTAGATTTGTAAAATCAAGTATACAAATCAATATAAATGATTGGATTAAGGTTAAAGATGCTGAAAAATATAAAATATGAAAACTTATTTATGTAAGTCTCTTTTGTTTTTTAATTAATTGTATATATTATATATTTTTTGTATTATATCTCATCTAATTTTTTTTTATAAAATCGTTTTAAACCCCTTGATAATTGAATGAACAAGTATTACAATATTGCAAATAAGACACGGAAAGAATACAGAATTTTTCAATTGATACTACTTTTAAATTACAAAAATAATAAAATTCATCTAAAAAATTATAAAACTATAGTATATAACTCGTGTAGTTATTTCATAAACAAATATTAGCTTACATATTTAATTAGTTTTAGAATACGGAAATAATGAAACGCAATTCCTCAAGTAACCCAATAGAAACTTATGGTATTTATAAAATACCAATATAAACTAACAAATGGTATTTATTTGAATGATTTTAATAAATTGATTTATCCACAATTTGAACTCGCAATCAAAAATACGTAGTAACAATCGTGGTACCAACTACACTATATCAGTAGCCAATAACTTATGGTTGATTAATACTAGCCCATTTGTTGAATTCAATATATCCTCAATATTATCTTCTTTTTTTAATTATAATTATACGGGAATCAGAGTCTGTCAACCATTATATACATAATTAATGTATATATATAATTACCATAAAAACTTAGTCATCTTCTAATGTCACTGTCCCAAGCTTCGACTTAGCTAGTTGCATTGCACTAGTTAAATGTTATCTTCTTCTCTCTCTTTTTATTGATTTTATATATAATACAGATTTTGTAAAATGCATTATCTGTAACTATCATAGTCATAGTGATATTTTTATATGTACAGTCCATGTAGTAGGAAATTAAATGTATTTTTATTCTAAAAAAATACTTGAATCTAATTTTTAAAATATATGGATGCAAAATTCTTGTTAATAAATAATATATTTATTGTGCTTTAAAAAAAAGGATATTATGATCGCAATTAAATGTTAATAAAAACTTTGAAGAAGTGCTCCCATTAGAACAACCGTATTTTATTTTTTTTAGTTTCTTAAAAACAGTTCATTTTCTTTCATGCTACAATATTCACATTAATAGTCACATTTAACACATTTTATAAATTTGCAGTTTGCATATCCAACCTTTAAGGTGAAAAGGTTAAGAGAGCGCATTGAAAACTTTCTTAGCACGTATAAACTTCGGGAGGAGTTTGTACTCATTTATGGAAATATATATGAGAAAAAAACAAAAAAAAAAAAGTAAGATACATGGAAAGAAGTATATTTTAGTGAGATTAACTATTTTTAACAAAAAATTACATAATTTCATTTTATAAAGTAATTTAATTATGTTTTTTTAGTTTTAAAGTGAATAAGTGATACAATACAAATTCATTATTTTATAAAATTAATTTTTACCGAATGTTTTTTTGTAAAATTAAGAGATATGTATTATGTTACCTAATAATTACATATTTAAAATATATTTTTCTTTAAATTAACGAAATTATATGATATTTTGTCCCAAACAAAAATACAAATAAGATTATAAGAGTGAGAAGAGTGAAATTAATATTTTTAGACAGTATGTGATTATTTAAAAAGTAATTCTAACCTCAAAGAAAAAAAAATAACAGAACATTTCATTTTATGTTTTTTTATTTCTAAATTTTTCATCCGATAATAAATGCATTTTCATATGATTGTGAGTACGTTATAAATGTAAGTATGTTTAATATATATATATATATATTTCAACTTTATGTTTTTTAAGATGTATTTATATAAAAAGAAAAAAGTTTTGGAAAGCAACATGTTATAGAAATTTGAACATGTGTGCGTTCAATTTCTAAAATGTAATTAAAAATAAAAGCAATTATGTGTTATATATAAAAAGAGTCACAATAAAACGGATTATGGTTTACACATTAAGTAATTAGCTATACATATATACAAGGCTGTAAAATGAATAAAAGGACGGAATTAACAAACTAACGTGAC
Source organism: Hippophae tibetana (assembly GCA_037013495.1). NCBI lineage: Eukaryota > Viridiplantae > Streptophyta > Magnoliopsida > Rosales > Elaeagnaceae > Hippophae > Hippophae tibetana. Next base: position 776,429 of record CM072809.1, on the reverse strand, counting down.
AACTTTACGAAAATTAAAAGTTACAAACATTAACAAAGACATCACTTTACATCCAATTCAATTATTTCAATTATATATAATATTTTGATACTATTGAATGCTGCATTCAATGCATTCAATTAAAAGAGAAGCATTCCACCAAATTAAAGTTCAACTTCTCTCAGAGTCTCAAATGCTTCACCCCTGTCAAAGGCAAAGGAAGCGTTGACTTTCTACAAGATGATGGTGAAATTCATAATAACCATGTGGGTCGAGGACCAAGAATATACATATCTTCTTAAAAATATCATTTTTGGATTTGAATTATAAATTAAGATAAAATATTAATAAGATTTATAAGATATTTTTTTATCTTATCATATCAAATTTAATTTTTAATTTTTAATTAAATTATATAGTAATAAAACGATATTAATTGTAATATTTCATTTGTCCGTAATAAACTTAAATGATACAATTTGAGAATACAAAAATAATAAAATATATGCTAAATGATTATTTATAATATAAGTTTAATAATATATATATATATATATATATATATATATATATTTAAAGTTAATTTCATTATAATTATAATCTAAATAAAATGAATTGAAATATTATTTAAATGAAATTAGAAAATATTACATCATGAGTTCATTAATAACATTAAATGAGATAAAAAAATATTAGGGTGATAAAATTGGTAAATTAATTAATCTAATTTTGGTATCAAAAATCATTAATTGTATTTAGTTTGGATGTTAATAGTATTAAATTTACTAAAATTGCACATTTGGCCCGGACATGTATAACTCAATAATATGTTATTTAGTTATAGAGTTACGATGATTTGGAGGTCTGGTATTTACGTTAGATGTAACAATATTATAATTATTTTAAAAAAAATAGCACATTTTAAATTCAAAGGTGAATTGAGAAATATACCTCTCAAAATATATTCCCACGGTTGGTTAATTTGATTCCTAAAGACCTCTTAAATGAAAACAAATTTTGTGTCAACCTTTAAGTTTATATCTTTTTACCTTTTTGGTTATATTCAATTGAACTCCCTCCCTTGGCGATGAAAACCACGTTAGAATTAAGAACTCATCCATAAATGTAATAATTGATTATCTTATTTAGTGTTAAAGCAACTTATTTGATTTAATGTTATATTTTATTAATAGATGAAGTAGAAAATATATAAGACATTTAATTAATATTAATGTTATTAGAGCACTAATTTCTTGTTCATTCAATGTGTAGATGAACATGAAGTCTTTGCTACCACAAGTTCTTCGAGGATATTGCTTATAAATAGCTTGTTTCATTTGTGCAAAATATAAGACCAAATTAATTAGAGAACATCCATAAGAAAGATAGTAAAAGTCTTTGTGAGAGTTATCTTATGAGTTATTACTTAGAAAGAAAAATTTATTCCTTCTTTTTAAGTGATATTTTCCCTATTTTGTGAGAGAATTATTTCTCCTATTACAATAGAGATTATAATTGTTATCTCATTGTAACTAGAGAGAAGATGTTGTAATCCCGAATTTACAATAGTGAAATCCTTCTACATTTATCCGTGGTTTTTTACCCCAATTTATTCGGGGGGTTTCCACGTAAAATATTTGTGTCCATTTTATTTTCATTATTCTCAATTTCACTTTAGTTGTGTGTTAACTTCGACCCGATAATTTTTCCTAACAATGGCATCAGAGCAATTGGTTAAGGGGTGTGAAGTAGATCATTGTGAACGAGATGTCAACTATGACAAAGTTTGATGTTGAGAAGTTCAACAGGAGTAATTTCACGTTGTGGAAAAAGAAAACTAAGGCAATTTTAAGGAAAGACAATTGTTTGGCAGCAATTGGAGAAAGGCCCATAGAAATCATTGATGATAACAAGTGGAATGAGATGGACGATAATACAATTGTCGATCTACACTTAGCACTAGCCGATATAGTGTTATCTAGTGTGGTAGAAAAGAAGACTGCAAAGGAGATTTAGGATACTCTAACAAGACTATACGAGACCAAGTCACTAAACAATAAGATCTTCTTAAAAAGGAGATTGTACACTATTCGAATGATGGAATTCACATCGGTGACCGACCACATCAACATTTTGAATACTCTATTTTCACAACTTACATCAATGGGTTACACAATAAAGACATCTGAATGTGCAGAGCTTCTATTACAAAGTCTACCTGACTCGTATGATCAACTCATCATCAACCAGACGAACAACATCCTCATGAAGTATCTAGTTTTTGATGAAATTACTGTCGTTGTTTTGGAATAAGAAACCAAGCGTAAAAACAAGGAAGACAAAAAAGGTAGGTTCGCCACAAGTGGAAGCTTTGACGATGACGAGAGGAAGATCAACGAAACGTGGCCCTAATGGGAGTCAGAATCATGGTAGATTGAAATCAAGAAGTAAGAATAATTTCAAGTGCTACAATTATGGCAAGAAAGGGCATGTCAAGAAAGATTGTTGGTTAGAAAAAAGAGTGGAGTCCTTGAGTCATCAAATGCTCAAGGGAATGTGGAAAGTGCCTCAAATGATGGTGAAGTTCTATACAACGAGGCAACAACAATAGTTGGAGGCAGAAAGTAGTTCGTTGATATTTGATCAGAGAGAATGGTTTCACAAATATGAACCAATCTTAGGAGGTTCTGTACACATGGGCGATGATCATGCTTTGGAGATCATTGGTATTGGTACTATCGAGATAAAGATGTTTGATGGTACAATTCACACTATTTAGGAAGTATGACACGTGAAAGACTTGAGGAAGAATCTATTATCTTTGGGTCAAATGGATAGTCTTGGATGCAAGACCCATATTGAAAATGGGCTCATGAAAATTTTTAAAGGCGCACTTGTGGTTATGAAGGTAGAAAAGATCGAGACGAATCTATTCATGCTAAAAGGAGAAACACTGGATGAAGTTGATGTGTGTGTCACGTTAATAAAAAAGGGAGAAGACTCGATGAAGATGTGGCATCTCAAACTAGATCATATGTCAGAATGAGGTTTAAAGATTCTCTTCGAAAGAAAGCTACTTCCAGGGCTCAAATCGGTAAATCTACATTTATGTGAGCATTGGGTTACAAGTAAGCAGCATAGATTGAAGTTTAACAGATCTAATGCCAAGAGTAAATGTATTCTAGACTTGATACATTCTTATGTATGGGAGTCACCAGAAATTTCCCTAGGAAGAGCAAAGTATTTTATGTCTTTTATTGATGATTATTCTAGGAGATATTGGGTGTATCAAATCAAGAAGAAGTAAGATGTATTTCCGGTATTCAAAGACTTCAAAGCACAAGTGGAACATGAATCTGGGAAAAAGATCAAGTGCTTGAGGACAAATAATGGAAGAGAATACACAGATGGCAAATTTCTTGCTTTTTCCAAACAGGAAGGTATTTAACGATAGTTCACAGTCACATACACACCTTAATAAAATGGAGTGGCAGAGCGGATGAATAGAATTCTTACAGAAAGAATAAGAGCTATGTTGAGAACTACAGGTCAATCCAACTCTTTTTGGGCAAAAGCAGCCAAAACCGCTTGTCATGTGATAAATCGGTCGCCATCAATAACAATTTATTTAAAGACACCGATGGAGATGTGGACTGGTAAGCCATCAGAATACTCTTATTTACATTCTTTTGGATGTTCTGCGTATGTGATGTACAATGCCTAAGAAAGAACAAAGTTGAATCTGAAATCTAGGAGGTGTATATTCTTGGGGTATGTTGACGAAGTGAAGGGGTATCGCTTATGGGATCCCACTACCCATAAGGTTATTGTCAGCAAGGATGTGATCTTTGCAGAAGATCAACTACTATAAACAGATGGACACGATAGCACATCGAAAGAGGTTTCAGAGACTACAACAATACAGGTGGAAAATAATCTGGTACAAGAAACTCTAATTTCTATTGAAGCAATACTAGAGCATAAGGTATAAGAACTAGTCGAGTCTGTGTCTTCAAAATTTTGCCAGTAAAATCATGAGAAAAGGCCACCATCCTGGCATTCAGAGTATGTTACGGAGAGTAATGTTGCATATTGTCTTTTAACAGAGGACAGAGAGCCTTCAACTTTCCAAGAAGTTACAAGTAGCTCAGATGTATCTTTATGGATGGCAACAATGCAGGAAGAAATTGAAGCTCTACACAAGAACAAGACTTGTGAACTGGTACAATTGCCACATGAGAGAAAAGCCATAGGTAACAAATAAGTCTACAAGATCAAACTGGATAACAATGATCAAGTGGAACCATTTCATATAAGATTGATGGTAAAAGGATTCGCTCAGAAAGAAGGTATTGATTTCAATGAGTTATTTTCCCCAGTAGTTCAACTTACAACAATCAGAATAGTCCTGGCTATGTGTGCTACGTTTGACTTACATTTGGAGCAATTGGATATAAAAATTGCATTTATTCATGGAGAAATTAAAGAAGAAATCAATATGCTTCCACCAAAAGGTTTTGTTGAAACCAGAAAGGAGAACTTGGTTTGCAGGTTGAAAAAATCTCTATACGGTCTCAAATAGGCACCGAGGTATTGGTACAAGATATTTGATTCCTTCATTATTAGCCTTGGATACAACAGGCTTAGTTCAAACCATTGTACATACTTCAAAAGGTTTGATGGAGATAATAATTTTATTATCTTGTTGTTGTATATGGATGACATGTTGGTAGCAGGCCCCAACAGAGATCAAATCCAAGAATTGAAGGCACAATTGGCTAAGGAGTTTGATATGAAGTACTTAGGATCAACAAACAAGATTCTAGGGATGCAGATTCACCGAGACAGAAATAACAGGAAGACTTGGCTTTCTTAGAAGAACTATTTCAACAAGATCTTGCAATGCTTCAACATGCAAGATAGTAAGCCAATTTCTACCCCACTTCCTATTAATTTCAAGTTATCCTCAACTATGTGTCCTAGCAATGAAGTAGAGATGAGAGAGATGTCTCGAGTACCGTATACATCAATAGTGGGAGGTTTAATGTTTTTCATGATATGTACAAGACCAGACATTACACAAGTAGTGGGAGTATTTAGTCGGTTTATGGAAAATCCTGGAGGAGAGTATTGGAATACTGTGAAGAGGGTTCTGAGATACATCAGAGAAACCTCAAATGCTGCATTATGTTACGGAGGATTAAATTTTATTTTCAGAGGCTATGTTGATTTAGATTTTGTAGAGGATCTCAATAAAAGCAAGTCTACTACAGGTTATGTGTTTACACTTGCAGAAGGAGCTGTAAGCTGGGTATCTAAACTGCAATCGGTTGTAGCTCTATCTATAACAGAAGAAAAATACATGGTGGCTACACAAGCTTGCAAGGAAGCATTTTGGATACAAAGATTATTGGAAGAGCTCGTGCACAAATAGGAGAAGATTGTTTTGTTTTGTGACAGTTAGAGTGCTTTGCACATTGCAAGAAATCCATCTTTTCATTCACGAACAAAGCACATAAGGGTTCAATATCACTTTGTTCGAGAAATAGTGGAAGAAGGTAGTGTGGATATGCAAAAGATTCACACCGATGAGAACCTAACAGATGTTATGGCCAAGCCAATCAATGCTGATAAATTTAAATGGTGTAGATCCTCATATGGTCTAGCAGAAACATAAGCAAGCATGGATTTAGCAAGTAAGGAAGGATGGAAGGATTACGCAAGTGACTTTAAGTGGGAGAATGTGATAATTGATGGCCTTGTTTAGTGGTAAAACCACTTACTTGGTTTAATGTTATATTTTGCTAATGGATGAAGTAGGAAACATGGAAGAGGTTTAATTAAGGATGTTATTGGAGAACTAATTTCTTGTCTTTTCAATGTGGAGATGAACATGAAGTCTTTGCTATCACAAGTTCCTCAAGGATGTTTCCTATAAAAATAGTTTGTTTCATTTGTGCAAAATATAAGAGCAAATGAATTAGAGAGCATCCATAAGAAAGATAGTAAAAGTCTTTGTAAGAATTATCTTGTGAGTTACTACTTAGAAAGAAAAATTTGTTTTTTCTTTGTAAGTAACATTTCCTCTATTTTATTAGAGAGTTATTTCTCTTATTATAATAGCGATTAGAATTGTTATCTCATTGTAACTAGAGAGAAAATGTTGTAATCCAGATTTTACAATAGTGAAATCCTCTTATACTTGCCCATGATTTTTTATCCCAATTTATTCGGGGGATTTCTACGTAAAATATTTGTATCCATTTTATTTTCATTGTTCTTAATTTTACTTTAATTGTGTGTTAACTTCGACCTGATAATTTTTTCTAACAATAAATATAATAAATTGAGTGTTAATTACGTAAATAATAAAATTATTGATTGAATGTTAATTTTTAATTTAACAAGGAAGTTAAAAATTATTAAGATTTAAATCACTAACCTTCTCCATATGAAATGGCATTGCACATCGGCCGTATATATAGCTATTACTCTCTGATGGTTTTGGTTATTCATTGTTACTATTTTTAAAAAAGTTTGCATTATTTAAAATAAAAAAACATATAATGTGATTTAAATTTGTTGGTATTAAAAGTGAAAAAAATACTCTTATCACGAAAATCCACATTCTTGCTCATGTGAAATTTTGTTAACAAGTAATATAAAAATAATAGATATATGAAGAACTTTGAGACCATTCTTTCACATCAATTCTAACTTAAGTGGTAATTTTCATTATTATTATTATCGTTGTTGTCGTTGTTATTATGTATTAATAGAAGTTTAGTTATAAAATAAAGGTGTTTATAGTTACTTTTAACTTAATTATGATATTATTAGAGTTTGAAACTTATGATTTCATTAATATTAAAAATATTTATTTTTAATAACTTAATTATATAAGCAAATATAATTTCTCAATTATTTAAAAAAGAAAAGAAAAATAATACTCTTAATCCAAATAGAGGGACTATAAAAGATGAACTTTAAGATTAAAATGTTTATTTTATGTAATATTAAGATTAGAAGTGTCAAACCTAACAATATCATAACTAAAATGTATTTTTAAATAAAATTTGAAGATTAATTTCATAGTTTTCACTTTAAAAAAATAATTAGTAGACGAGAAATTAACCTCGGAAAGTTGAAGTAATTACATGGTAGTTCATGAATATTCTTGACTACATAAACGAATGGTTTTCTGGAATTGTGAAGAAAAAGCACCCAACGAACGTGGTTGATTATCGACTTTTTGAACGTCCCTTTATTATTGGGTTCAACAATTTAAAGCACTTGCCTTTTAATAAAAAAACTTAGTCCTTTTAATATAACAACGGTTTTTTGGCATCTTTTATAAGTTTATTAAAGGTTTCGGGATCATCCTCGCGTAATTCATCTTCAACACCATGAAACATATTTTCTGTCTGTACATTATGATAAGATGTATGTAATCCACTCACATTCTTATTATACTTTTCCCTATGAGTATTATTAATATTTTCTCCATGATAATACCAACATTTATAGCTCAATAGAATACCATTACGGATAAGGTGATACTTAACCTCATCAAATTCATGAAATCGCTCATTTTTACATTTAACGCATAGACATCGAATCATACTACTTCCAGTATTACTAGTTCTACAAGCAAATTCCATGAAACTTTCAACTCCAGAAATATAGTCTTGCTCAATTCTACACTTTGACATCCAAGATTTGTTCATTTTCTATTAATGACATTAATTATGTATACAATGAATATATTTCAAGTATTATTATATATAAATTTTCTAATTATTAGAATATATATCAAAACATACATAATGCAAAACAGTTATCATTTTAATCATTTTACAAAACCATTTCTATACAAATTAAAAAATAAGCAACATTTTTCATGAATATATAAAAATCAATCACGCTGTTGATTCTAATTTCTAAGCATGTTACTATATCATAATTAAAAAGTAATATTAAATATACATATATAAATAAATTTATCCACGCAAACCCACACAACATTTCAGATATTATTGAATACATACAATAAGTCAAACATTATTACAAGCAAACTAAAAAACATAACTAAATCAAAAATTTATACAAAATATAAAACAAACTGATCGAATAATAAGCTAGTTGCATTCCCCATAAACTAAGTCAAACATAATAACAAACAAGATATATACCTAAATCAATAATTTATATAGAAAATGGGTATAAATTATTTTTAATATTTTGCTCAAAAAAATAGAAGAACTAACAGATAATGTGAGAAGAGAAATATAACTTACAAAACGACGTTAAAAATGATGGTCGGAGGTGACCGGAAATTTAGAACGAAGGTGGCGAACGGTGTAGATTTTGGGAGAAAATGAAGAAGAGTGAGGAATAAAATGGAGGAGAGAGGAAGAAAACTGGATTCTGCGTAAAAAATGACCCGAATGTGAATATATTAAGTGGATAGCGTCGGTTGACGTGGAGAACCGACTTTAAATTCATTATAAGTCGGTTTTTTCCAAAAACCGACTTTACACAATGACTTATATACCCATTTTTGTAGTAGTGAGTTTGTTTCATTTGTGCAAAATATAATAACAAATGAATTAGAGAGCATTCATAAGAAAGATAGTAAAAGTATTTCTGAGAGTTATCTTATGAGTTATTATTTAAAAAGGAAAATTTGTTTCTTTTTTGTAAGTAATATTTTTCCTATTTTGTGAAAGAGTTATTTCTTCTATTACAATAGAGATTAAAATTGTTTCATTGTAACTAGAGAGAAAGTGTTGTAATCCTGATTTTATAATAGTGAAATCCTCTTACACTTGCCCGTGGTTTTTTACCCCAATTTATTCAGAATTTTTCACGTAAAATATTTGTATCCCTTTTATTTTCATTATTCTTAATTCATTTTAGTTGTGTGTTAGTTTCGACCCGATAATTTTTCCTAACAATAAATATAATAAATTGAGTGTTAATGACGTAATTAATAAAATTATTGATTGAATGTTAATTTTTAATTTAACAAGGAAGTTAAAAATTATTAAAATTTAAATCACTAATCTTCTACATATGAAATGGCATTGCACACCGGCCGTATACATAGCTATTACTCTGTGATGGTTTTGGTTATTCATTGTCACTATTTTTAAAAAAGTTTGCATTATTTGAAAAAAAAATAACATATGATGTGATTTAATTTGTTGGTATTAAAAGTGGAAAAAATACTCTTATCACGAAAATCCACGTTCTTGCTCATGTGAAATTTTGTTAACAAGTAATATAAAAATAATAGATATATGAAGAAGACCATTCTTTCACATCAATTCTAACTTAAGTGGGAGTTCGTTCTTGTCGTTGTTATTATGTATAGGTAGAAGTAGGGGTGTTCATGGTCCGGTCCGGTCCGGTTTTTCCTAAAAAAAAATTAACCGGATCGGACCGTTCATATTACTCGGACTGGACCGGACCGAACCGTTTGAAACGGTTTTAAAAAATAAAAATCGGACTGGACCGTTTGACTTATAAAACCGTTCGGTCCGGTTTTATTCCCGGTTTGGTTCGATTTTTTTATAATTTAATGAAGAATAATGTAAAAATTTTAATATATTATTAAACCGGTCCGATCCGATTTGAACGGTTTAAAATTAATACAAACCGAACCGGACCGCATGGACTTCAAGTTTTGATTGAACTTTAATAGTGAACTGCAATAACTCTCCTTTAATTTCTTAGCTAATTAAGTCATTAGAAAAAATCAGATACACTTCATGGAATAGATTATATATATATATATATATATATATATATATATATAATGATTAAATAAACTATGTTGTTTAATTTCATTATTTATAACAAATATTAATATTTAATATTTTTAAGTAAATATTTTAATATTATTTTATCATTTTTTTATTTCTAAAATGAAAAGCGAACTGAATGGTTCTATTTTTTTAAAATATGTTAATTTTAAGTTTATCTCTATTAAATCACATTAATTTAAAATAATAATATTAAACGATATTAACTACGAACTAAATGACACTATATATGTCGATCACACTTTTTTCAATTATAATAATTATTATAAAATTGTATGTAAGAAAAATAAAGGTCACGACCTAATTAAAAATATCTTCGGCTTCGTGAATGAGGTTGAAATTCAATTAACTTAGCTACAGCTACATAATAGGCATGCGACTTTGAAATTTTCTAATGTAAGTACTGAAATGATTGATATTACTTGAAAGGTAATTTGTTAATTTGGACACCATGCACAGACAAGGTTCACGAGATATTTTTAAGTACAATTTATTACATTTCTCGAATTAATTAATAATAGTTATTAATTTCGAACACTCTTTTATTACTTTTTTTTCACCATCGTATTTGTCTTTCGTGTTATTAAGAGTTATTTTATATGATATTCTTAAGTTATATAAATTATTTTATAATTTTTAATTATTATAAATAATTATATACATCGTTCATAACAAAATAAGATAATTCAATAGATAATGAGACTACACGAGTATCATATATATTGTGACTAATTGTTTTATATAAGAGAACAAGGGTTGTTAGAAACTCTCTTTCATAACTAGTGGAAAGAGCAAAGCACAAGGCAGACTTTAAAGGCATATATATGTTGGTCCCAATTTGATCTCATAGGGTCATCTAACTAATTTCATCTTTAGCATACCCAAGGGCAAGGGATAGTTTTGTCTTTCCATGGAACTCTCTATATTAGCTTGTCTCATCTTGACATGTGGGTCGGGTTGTGATCACATTGGACCATTTTTTCAGTCAAGCTTTGGACCATTTAAAAATCGAAGTTCATAATTAATTTGATTGGTCCAGACAGTCCACTAGATGTATTTAATGTACGTACATAACGAATGCATATTAATTTTTTTAAATTATATAAAAAACGCAATTAAAATTTATGATAATAAAAATAAAATATAATAATATTAAATATATTGAATTTAAAATTTAAATAATCTTAATTAAACTTAAATAACATACCATTAAATAAAACCTAATGTCAAATAATAAATTCATTTTTTTTCAAATGGTAAATATATATATATATATATGAGGTTTTTGGTAGTAAATATTATGTTTTTTATCGTATTATATTTTTATTTAATACATCACATTTAAATGAATTTATAGATTGATAATAAAATATAAATTCAATTAGTATAAACATAAAGTAAATCATATAAATAAATTTTTAGATGAAATAAAAATCAATTTAGATTAAAATTTAGATAAAGAAATATAAATATATATTTTTATTTAAAAATAATAATTCAGAAGAAAAATAAGCAAAATAAATTTACTGAAAAATGGGTTTCTATGTAAAAATAAAATATCATTATCAGCTAAAAGCAAATTAAAGCTTTCGATTTGATGTAAAATTTGATACTAAATCTTATATTATAACCATCATTTAAACTACATTATTTTTGAATTATGTGAAAAATTTAATTCACATAAGAATAGAACTGATCATGACCTTTGCTTTATGAGAGGTGGAGGGTACCATTGTGGCATTGTGCTAACCCCTCAAGTCCAATAATCTTTATTTAAGAGTAAAAATATTGTTATAATAATACCTACACTTTCAAAATTAGATTCACATTTAAAGCTAATAAACCAATTAATTTTTATAATTATATTAAAATATGTTTTAAAAGAGAGTATAGATTAACTTTTAAGATACCTAGTGCGAAAGAAGAAGACAAGCATATTAAGTGTCCGATAGCAGAGGCCAGAGGGCCATGTGAAAAGCCTTAGCTAGCAAGCTTTTTTTATGGTAAATAAAAAAAAAGTTTTCGGTAAGAAAGAAATATTATTCTTATTTCATCATTTATATCATGCATCCTTTTATAAACAGATAATATATATAAATTTTAAGTTAGTATAAGTTACAATAAAAATGCCTTAAAATAATAAGATACTCAATTTCAATACTATTATCTCATACATGCAGTTCAATTAAGATACCAACTGAATTATCTCAAAATCAATCTTACTTAGTTATATTTGATTATGGACATTAAATTTAATCATAGGACTGATACACTACAAGTTTATGGTTCATTAAAAAAAAAAAAAAAAAAAAGATCACAAGTGTATGCTAGCAGCACCATATGGTAAGTGACATTTGTAAAGAAAACATAACAATAAAAATTATAAAAAGCACAATGACTAAACCAATTTTGATGGATGATATTTAAGAAAGGAAAAAAATAATAATGATAATTTAGAAAAGTTGATATTTTCTTAACAAAAAATATTAATATCGATGCAGTTAAAAAAAAAATCTTGACTGTTTAGTACTCTGAATAAAAATATTAAATATGGTTAGATCATAGTCATTGAGCTTTAACTCCACGCCGAATTACAAGTGGACCCGTCACTTGCCCTTGAAAGTTGATGACATTGATTTCACAGAAAACTCGGCTTTATTCAACAGTTTTGTTTTTTTTAACAAAAAAAAAAAGTTTTACATTTTATTCTCTTAATTTTTTTGGTAAAAAAAATAAAAAAAACAACGAAAATTATATATTTTAAAATTAGTGGTGATAATTAGGTATACTTAGAATATTAACCTATGATACAAGATAAATTATATTTTAATAAAAATTAACTATTTTTTTTGTTATTGAAAATATATTAAATTTTCTTATCATTATAAATAAATATATATATTAAAATTAATTTAATTTTTTCATAATATTAAAAAAATTATTAATTTGAATTTAAAAATACGAATAAAAATACTTTCAATCCATAGAAATTGTTACCCCTATCTAAACTTTAACTTTAAAATAACATAATTTATATCATTTTTATTATTAAAAAAAATTCATCAATCATTTTATAATAAAACATCTTACAATTAAATGACATTAAACTACATATATTTAAATTGATTTAATGTTAACTTTGTTCAATTAATCCGTTTAATATTTGAATGTTATTTTTTTCTAACAAAATTTAGAATTTTATTTTATCTAATTTTCTAAGAAATGATTCATTCAACAAAAAATTTCCTTACAAATAGGGTTAACAATATATATATATATATATATTTAAAAACAACCTTAAAAATCTAATTTATGCAGTTAAACAACCGAGGATTTAAAGTAATTCCTTATATTTTATATATTCAGCTTTGTCAAAATACAATCTCCTCCGTTCAATTTTATTTGATAAAAGATATTTATGTTGATAATACCTATTACTAGGTATTAAAATTGTAAGTTTTTTTTTTATTAATATGAACTTGATAAGATCGTATGAATATTAAAATTTATTTAATAATTCTTTTTATATATAAAATACAATATATATAATATTTACATTTTAAATTAATACATCTCTAATAAAATTTATGATTTATAGTTAAAACTAAAAAAATGGAAAAAATAATAAATATACTTAAATAATTATTAAATTATTATAGAAATTTAATACTTATATTTATTTTTTAAACTAAAACAATAATTTAATATAAATATGACATATTTAAATTTAACATATTATAAAATAAAATATGTATTTATTTATAATTTTAATAATATTTTAGTTTATATCGATTGCTATATATTATAAAATATGTTCGTTCAAACTTAATATAAATCTAAATTGATTTTATATTTTTCAATTAGAATTTAACGTGAAGACTGAAATTTAATTCAATTTTAACTAATCAAATCAAATCTATTAATTTAAAGGAAATTGTCTAATGAGATATAAGGTTAGAATTTTGCCCAAGTTACTGACTAAAAAGATGTAAATAATTTTATTAAACTACTACCTAGCTACTAAAGTACATTTTTGGTCGTTGTTACTAATATGGCTACTAAGCTACATAATGATAGATTTATATGCCATGAGTTGTGGCTGTACTGTTATACATTTTAAAGTTAAAAGATGGGTGGTGTAATTTAAATAATGTACGTAACTTTTATAGACAACAATCAAAATGGGAAATTCATGAACCTTAAAATTGGAAAAGAAAACACAAAAATTCAATTATTAAAAAGAAAAATAGGATGACTTTTGTTTTAGAACAAAAATTACGTTTAATTTATTGAAACATATTTTAAAAAATAATAACTACTATAATTAAAATTTGATTGTTTTTTTTAAATTTTGAATAATAACTTGTGAATAATTAAAAACATTTAGTATTTAAATATACAATTAAAATTAGTATTTAAAATTTGATGATTACTAGATAACATATTATGGGATTTTAAAATATAAGCAAATAATATGATTAATTTTAAATTAAAAAGTATGATATCATCAGCTAGATTTATATTGGATTAAATTGATAAATTTTATAATCGGTTTAAAAAGTTTACAATCTTTTTAAATTCGAATCAAATTTTATAATATAGTACAATTTGATCCGAATGAAATGATATTTAATTATAAATAAATATATATTTTATTTAAATAATATACATACTAAAATTACATTAAATTATTATTTTTATTTAATAATAAAAATAAATATTAAATCTTTATAATAATTTAATATTATATTTTATAAATAATAAAATTTTCTAGATATGTATCAATTTAAAATTTAAATTATATATATCGTATTTTATATATGATAATAATTTATAAATAAATTTTAATATAAATTTAATCTTATCTAATCTAACAAAAATTGATCTTCTACAACTCAAATTAGTTTCAATTGATTACATAGATTGAATTCAAATTAAAAAAAAATCAAATTCCATTTTGTTTGAATTGAATTCGAATTGATTACATCATCCAATTAAATTTAGAAAGAAAAAAATCTTCATATTTAATTTTGATTGAATTATAAAAAATAAATAATTTTTATCTATTCTTCACCCCTAATACTTGATTTAATGATACTCATATTTTACTTTGATATCTCAACTCATTTTAATTTTCAACTTGAAACTACCATGTATCCAAATTTTAGCCCTGTTACATTTTTTTTAGATATATTAAATAATATTTTTAATTAATTGATAATTTTTCAAAAACTAGTATCAACTAACCTATTTTAAAGAAATGTTTTTTTTTGTCTCCTTACGGTTATAAAAAAATTATTTTATGTTTTACAAATTATCTTTTTTAATTAAGAGATCTCAATAAGTTATATGGTTGTATATTTTTTATTGTAATCTCTTAAAGAATGTGGGTTGACAAAAATAACCCGTTAAAATTATTGAAATGATATTAATTTGATAAAATTTCTTAATTATTTAAAAAAATGGTTTAATTTACCTAAAAATATACAGTAACTAAATTTTAAATATATAAAATGTATCAGTTGAAAATTATGATTATTTGAGGTAATAAATTAAAAATTAAAGTATTGAAGTTTCCAAACCCATATATATATATATTATGTTATCCAACGTACTTTACTCAACAAATTAGAAACAAAGGTCGAATTAAGGGTCAAAATTGTGTTATAATTATATTGTGTAAATAACGTTTAGTTGGTGTTCTTGCGATCTTGTCTTTGTGAATTTCAAGCTTAAGGTTACTTTAAATATATATATATATGCCCGTTCTTTATTACAAAAGAAGTTTGACGGTTTTATTTTATTTTGAGATGAAAAATGAAATTCATGGGTATCAAAAACCATACAAGGCAATAGCCATATATCAATATTAAACCACATTAATATCCTCAGTACGTGCAGGCACTCTATTCAACTTTTGAATTTTTGGATTAGATATTCGAAGATTTACGAGCCCTGTGTGTACACACTTATTATAATAACTTACCACCTCAATTCATTAAATATCGTTTGATTTTAATGGGTCTTACATGGATTTTTCTTTTTGGAATAAAATTAAACTGTTAAAACTTTTTGCTAAATTAACCATATAAAATTTTCAATGTGCTCTTAGTTTTTTAAAATATATAATAATTATATATTGAGTTAAATATATAATTTTAAAATTTAAATTAATCACGATAATATATTTATAAAAAAATAAATTTTATTAAAGGTTAAAATAAAAACCCTTTCTTTTTTAGCAAACAAACAGTTGCAGAAAATTAATTATTGTTATTATTATTATGAAAGCATATTGTTGAAGAATTAAGGAAGTGACTGGTCAAAATTTGCAGTAGTAAAAGATAGGAATCAAATTTAAAAAAAAATATGCAAAATGCGCAAATTGAGTGATACTAAGCTGCCGTCGGAAGAGAATATCCCCATCTAGGAAACGGACTAGATATTAAAGCTCGATTTCATGCAATTTCGAGGAAGAATCTATACACTACCAGTCAATCCATGGGCCATCGTCTCGATTGGATCAACAATGACCGATCACTACGACTTTTTTTTATTTTACTGAAAATAAATCTATGAATTAAGTAAAATAATTAATCTTAATAATAGACACTTATATTACACTCTTAAAAAACAATTTAAATAATATAATATTATTTTATTAATAAAATTACAAAATATATTTAATAGAAATAAAAATATTATTATAAATTTTTTTTTCTTTAGTGTGATTAGGTATTTATACTTCTCATGTTTTATATTTGATTACATCTTTAATTATATACTTACACCATCGCGAGCACTTTTGCTTTTGCAATTGGATTGGTATTTTTTGCTCGGCAGTTAGCCGTTGGTTAGCTAATACGCATGTTTTGCTGCACCCGCGACTCTAATGTCTCCAATTTATTTACAAAAACTTTTTCGGGATGTTTTGTAACCTGCGACAGTGGATTAATTATTCCAAATAATATTTATATTATTTTTTAAAATTTATAATTATAAAAATAATATTATACACTTAATTCATAAATTTTTAAAATAAAAAAATTCAACTTAAATTTTCACATTAAATAACCATTAATTGAGTCATACATAATGATATAAAATGTACCATCTAAATCAAAGAAAAAATTAATATGAAATACTTTTTTAAAATTGTTATATTTAGAAGACCAATGAATAGCCAAAAAAATTTATAAACTTAACATAATAGCATTGAGACTTTTAAAAAATAGAGATATAGATAGGTAATAACAAAAATGATAATATTTATAAGATTATTCAATTTTTATAACAATAATCATAATTTATGTGTCACAATATATACAAATAGGATCGGGCTAGCTCAGGACCCATTTAATTCTCGTATCCAATTAGAAATCTTTCATTATTTTTCAAGAATTTTTTACTCTTATTTAAAATCAATTTTAACCAATATTAAAGTTTTTTATTTTGATAACGGGGGAGTTTGTCAACTCTCAATTTCACAAATTCTTTCATTCTTATAGATTATTCATCAAATTAATTGCACAAAAACTCCTTAACAAAATAGGGTGTTAGAAAGAAAGGATCATCATGTTCTTGACATAACTCGGTCTCTTTTGTTTAGTGTTTGTATGCCTAAGTATCTCTTGGGATATGCAATTTTCATTGCTTGTCATCTCATCAATATGTTACATTTCTATGTTCTCAATGGTCAAACCATTTTTAATGCCCTTCAAATCATGTGTTTGTCCCTTTGTTTTTGAATCTCCATGCTCGTGACTTGGGTATGTTGTGTTAATCTATATCCCTAAGAATCAATGGTTCAAACGTAATATCGGGTATTAAAGTGTGTATTTATAGGTTATGGTGTTAATCAGAAGGTCTACAAGTGTTTTTATCCTCGTACACAAAATATTTATGTTATAATAAATATCATTTTTATGAGGATGCTTGTTATTTTTCTCTCACCAATCCTTCACTTTAGGGGAAGAAATACATTTTTTGGAGGGAAAGTCTTGTGGGATTAAAAATCAGCCAATGGAAGATGATGTATGTGTAATCTCAAGTCTAACGATAGATCGCCATAATGCTAGCGATCGATTGCCAAACAATTTTGAAGAAGATAGTGGCCAAACAATCGCTCATTCCATTCATGGAAATTAGTTTTTCAGCGAGGTAGAAGCTTCCTGTAGCCAAAAGATCAATTTTCCATTCTTGAAAATTGATTATCGGTAGAGCTAGAACATAATGTTCAAAATTTAGCTATCCAGGAAAGCCATGCTCCTCCAACCCTCTTAGATATAGATAGCCCTTGTCAACCAATTCCTGAGAAGCATCCCAATCTTAAGGTTAACGGAGTTTTTTCTAGCTTTAATAATAATGATAGTGTGTATGTTTTACTTCCTAAGTCTAACCATGGTAAACCACTTCGTCAATATGAACCAAGTTTAAATGTTAAGTCTAAGTATACTATAGTTAGCTTCGTATTCACACATCGATTATCCAAATCCCATACTTCTTTATGAATGATAGAGGTATTAGAAAAGAATAATAATTGGAAATTGGTGCCACCTTCACAAGGAAATAGAGTTGTAAGATATGGATGGGTGTTCACTATCAAACATAATTTAAATGGTTCAAGGAATAGATATAAGGCAAGATTTGTTGCAAAGAGATATACTCAAACATATGGCATGAATCATGAGGAAACCTTTGCTCTAGTAGCAAAGATTAATACCATTCAAGTATTGATGTCCATAGCAGCTAATCTAGATTATCCTTTCAACGGTTTGATGTAAAGAATGTCTTTTTACATGGAAAGTTATCTAAAGAAATCTATGTGAATCTACCACTAAGATATGAAGCATGCATAGAAGAAAGATTTATGTGTAAGGTAATTAAGTCCTTGTATGGATTGAAACAATTACCACGAGCTTGGTTTGGAAGATTCTTTCAAGCTATGTGTCTTTTTGGGTATAAACAGAAAAAATTTAACCATACGTTGAAGGTAGATTTATTTCCTTGATTATTTATGTTGATGTTAAGAAGAGATTGAAAAATTAAAAGATTTTTCTTGTATCAAAATTTGAAATGAAAGATCTTGGTTCTCTTGAATATTTTTTAAGGATTGAGGTTGCCAAAGGAAGTTTAGGAATTTTTTTATGCTAAAGAAAATATGTGCTTGACAGAGACATGAATACATTAATCAAACTCTTACAGAGAAAGCCCGCTATTAGATGTTAGTTGACACATTAATCTATATCTCACTCACTAGGTCAGATATTGCATATTCAATTAGTATTAAGAGTCAATTCATGCATAATCTAAGTAAAATTTGTATGAAAGTTGTGATCTGTAATTTAAGGTATTTAAAGTTTTCATTAGAAATAGTACTTTCCTTCTTAAGCACGATTGTAATATGTACATAATTCCTTCTTGGGAGGTGAATAAATATATCAAGCTATTTAGCTAAATTGTCTCTTGTTTTTGTTATATTTGACTTTACCCACCTTTAGGGTTAACCTTTTAGAATTGGATGACTCATACTTATACACCATACAATTTTATAATGCAAAATTAGAAACATTTCAATTGGAGAAAATTTTGTAAAAAGATAATAATCACCATTGTTTAATGCAAATGTGAGGACATGAAATTCTAGTAGATGGCTATCTGAAAGGGGGGAGTTTGGATGATGCACTTAAATTGATATAATAAATATATACTCTCATAATGATATGTCATATTAGGGCATTAATATGGGTGAGACACTTGATCGGATGACATTAATTGATCTTCAAAATCAAATATTGATGGAAAATAAGATCGATGAGAAATTAAGTCTCAAAGATCACTTATTGAGATAGAAAGATAATTACATGTTTTAATTCTATATTCAACACAAAGACCTTGGGTTACTTTTGTAACAATTATGGTTATTTTTTCATTTATGTCTATAGTATAATAAAAATGGTTATAGCAATTTATGTTTGCATTATGAAAAAATAGTTATGAAAAATTAAAGATCCAAGCATGAATGATTATAAATTAGCTTTTGAGTATTTGTAAAACCAACAAAAAATATAACAACTTAGATTTTAAAAAGTGAGAGCTCTCAGAAGTTTTTCTGAATCATATATTTTTCTTACATTCCTTCTAGAGCTAGGTTCAGAGTAGTAGAATTCACACATTTTTTAGTTTGTCGAAGCAATTACATTGGTATACGTTTGTTGCTTGCATAATGTTTTATCTTTGAGCTAAACGTCTATGATTTTCTAATACTCACGATAAGGGGATGAATTGTCTTAAAGAAAACGTATGAAATATGGTTTTGGATGTTCGTTTCTTAACTTTAAATTATTATTTTTACCAATGTTCTTTATAATTTATATTTTATTAGCTTTTTTAATTATTTTATTTTTTTTATTCAAAATTATATTAATATTTTCTATTTTTCTTATATTTCCAATATATTGATCACATAAAGACATCGGGAGAGCTTCTATACTATTGCTTGAATTAATCAAAAAATATAAATGTCGTGATTAATTCACCTCATTCATTCTTCACACTTCAGATTTGCATATTTATGTAAGGTTCAATATAATAGATATTTATCTTTAATAATAACAAAAGTAAAAATAATATATTTATTAATTAAATATATAGTTTTAAAAAATACATAAATATACGTAACTAGAATTTAGGATTTAAGATTTATAGTTTCATGATATAGAGTTTAATGACTAATAAATGGGTATTATTGGTAAATTGATATATTTTTTAAATATAACGTTTAATTAATGTTCATCTATTTTTATCCATTTTATAATTAATTGTAAATAACACATATATCAATCTTGAACTCAAAACTCTTCGGCATAACCATCGAATATATGAGAAAACCCTTGTTGAATATTCTTTTACTCATGATACCCTAATCCATTATACAACAAAAACATATTTGAGGGAATAAAGAATGAGCAAATAATTTGATCAATTCATTTAAATTGAAAAATCTGATCCGATCAATCAGATACCATAAGATTCAGATCGAATTTGATTAATAAATTTTATAATCGAATTAGATTCTAATTAAAAATTATAAAACCTATTCGGATTCAGATCGACAAATTTTATAATATACTGTATTCGATCCCGAGTAAATTACTATTGAATTATAAGTAAATGCATATTGTATTTTATAATATGTTATATTTAAATATTATGTATACCATAATTATATTATATTATTATTTTAGCTTAAAAATAAATATAAATGTTTATAATAATTTAATAATTCTATAAGTATGTTTTTTATTATTTTGATTTTTTAATGGTGATTATAAATAATAATATTTCTTACAAAAATATTAATTTAAAATTTAAATTTGTGTATATCATGTTTTATACATCACAATAATTTATAAATAAACTTTAATATCAATCTAAACTTATCTTATCCGAAAAGATCCAATTTATTTGGATTCAGATCCATTATATAATCGGATCAAATTTGGATTGAAAATCTTAAAATCTGTTCAGATGAGATCATATTTAAATTGGTCAAAAATAGACAATTTCGATTCGTTGTTCACCTCAAGTAAGAACTAAGCATTTGTTATGAACTTTGTTAGATCGGTATCTATTTCACGACCTTGTCACTTATGGTAGTTTGTATCAAAGTCAAAGTTTAAGGGGTGATGTCGAGTTGGAATTTTTTGAGCCAGGACAAGATAAGTTAAGATGTGCAATATCACATTACTTGAGAAGAAATTTTATATTAATTCATAAGTATGAGTTCCATTTTATATGGTATGAAGCTTTTTGGATGAAATTTCAAGAGCAAAACCATGAATACCTAGATGTAAAATGGACAATATCATACTATCATTACTACAAAAATAGGCTTTAAAATTGGTTAAAAATCGACTTTAAATGAAAAGACTTAATTTTTTTATATATATATTTTACTCATTTTCTACTCTACTTAAGAACCTATATTTAATAACATATAAATTTATATAAAAAATTTGTGATTATTAAGATTTTTTTAAATAATTACACTACTTCAAATCATAGATATTTTAATGAGCATCATATTTTTGATTCATGTCTTTTCCATTTCATTTTAACATAAATAAATATATTAAACACCAACCTTAAATCACAGTCATAAATATATATATATATATATAAATTTATTTTATTACGAAATACTTATACAAAATCTACATAATAAAAATAATAACATACATAATACAAAAATTTATACACATAATATATAAAAAATAATGCAAAGTGAATAATAAATGCGTAGGATTAATAGAAATATTTACAAGAGTAAATAAAGTGATAAAATGAAGGAAATGAAGAAAAAATAGTATTTCGTAAGTGAGAAAATGAGTATAAAAAATTTAAGTATTTCGCTCAAAAAAATAGGAAATCTAAAATATAATTTAGAGAGTAAAAAAACCCACTAAACGGTGTTGGAATTGGTGGTCGTAGTTGGTCGAAAAATGAGAAAGAGTGGAAAAGGTGAAGCTCGATTTTTGGTTTTTGGGTGTTGTTTACGGCGCTGCAAATTAAAATTTATGTCTGATGGAGGTATAAAGAAGATAAAAATAAAAATCTACGTGTATAGCGTCGGTTAACACATAGAACTGACGTTACGTTCACGTGTAGCGTCGATTCAATACGTTAACTGACTCTATACGTAACATCGATTCTTCACCGAATCGACTTTAAATTAATTATAAATTAATTTTTTCTAAAAACCAACTTTATATATCGCTTTAAATGCGACATTTTGTAATAGTGAATCTATTAGAGTGAGGCATTGCAAATGATACTAAAACAAATTATTATTCACCTGTGACAATTGATAAAATGTGAGTTTGATAAGCTTGAACTAAAATTCACTAACTTCACGGTTAAATAAACCGTGGGTTGGTTTCAAAAATAAAGTAGTTAAACGTATAAAGTCCTAAAATCTAGGCCAAATAAAACAGATTAAAGTTAAAATTCAAAGAAGGAAATTTAACTTGAAGGGCTTTGATTGGCTTGAGTAGAAATATGAACTTAAAAAGTTAAATGGTTTTGTTTGAGGGGAGATTTATTAAGATATGAAAGTAAATAAGGCTCTCGATAAAATATCGATAATAACGTAAATTTATTAGTATATAAGTCAAACTTATACATAATTCAACCTTTTGAATTGAATTTGATTGCCTTGTAAAAGTTTATAGAATTATTGGGCCTATCAGTTTGATTGATGGCTACTGCGAAGAAGGGAACATGAAAAGTGTGACTAGAAATTACGAGAAAATGATGAAAACGGAGGAAATTCGTAACTTGGGTTGTATACAATTCTGTTATGAATGGTTTATCTAAGGAGGCATCAACACATAGTGAAGAGAATTGATATGTTTGATAGCATTAATTACCTATAACACTTGGGAAGATTAATGAGGCATTCTGTTTGGTGTCTTAAACGAGAAATGATGGGATTTTTATGAAAAGGGGCGAATCTATTTATTGGAGGAGTAAGTTTAACAAATAAATTTTTAGAGGTAAGTAATATTTATGAATTTATAAATAAATTACATTCATGATTGTGTATTAATTTAAATTTTAAATTTTATATTTCTAATATTTAATAACTTAAAAAAATTTAATCATTTAAACATATTTTTTACTAAAATATATACCTATAACATGGAAGGTGTTGTACATTTATACCTGATTGTAGGACTTATGCATTTCTTCTAACCAATTAGCGTAAGAATTGTTAAGTGGAAGATATTGTTGAATTTGCACGAGCACGTGATAATGATGGAGTATGCCCCTTGCTCAACAAGCCCAAGATAAACATAAATGGAGGAGGAGACTAACGGATTTCGCCGGTAATAAGAAAAAGACAAAAGTCACTAATAAAGCGCAGAAGCTCAAAGTGAAACTGACACGTACGCAGTCTTATCTCTTTGATACTTGCATTTACCTTTATATCCCTCCACTCCCTATAAAACTAAAACCTTATTTTTAATTTATGATTAGTCCCGTTTCGTATCTCAAAGCAATCTCTCTAAGAATATTCCGAAAGTATCCAAACACGCAATCTCTCTCTCTCTCTCTCTAAATGGCATCCAATCTTCTCCACTTCAGACCTGCCGTGATCGGAGCCTGTGTCCAAAGGGCCGATCAAGATCGCCGGAAAAACCCCTCATCCTCAAACCAATGGATCCCGCTTTTCGGTTGGTCTTCCGAACCCGACTACATTGATTCAACCTCCAAAACTCACTGTCAAGAGAAAACACTAGGCATATCGGAATCCGCATCCAACCCGAAAGCATTGAGCACTAGATATGCCCCAGGTTGCTTCACTGAGGAGAAAGCCAGGCAACTTCGGATGATGACGATGGAAACAGAGACGTTTCATGACGCCATGTACCACTCGACAATCGCCTCACGCCTCGCCTCTGATTTCAGGAATCGCTCTAATTGGTGACCCGACGATTCGTTGTTGACTCGTTGGCGAACTTTTAATTTTCCTTTTCTTTATGTGTTTTTATTGTATGTTTATGTGTATATATATATATTAACAAATCAGTAGCTGGAGATGTAAAATATGTAAATATGAAATGCTTTGTAATTACACTTTTATCTGTGTATTTTTTTTTTGTGGTGGCTTATTATTACATTTGTTCGGTTTGAGACCTAATGTCACGTTTAGAAGGGAATGAAATGAAATGAAATGAAATAAAAATCCGAATGAGAATAGAAAAGAAACAATGTTTTTGTTTTTAGTTTGATCATTTGAATCAAAATCAGTATTAGAGTTTTTGGTTTGTTATTGAAAATTTGAAATATAATAAAAAAAATTGTAAATTATCTTAATATCTATAAATTCAGTAAAATTCAAATGTCATTTAATTACTATTTTTTTATCAGAAAAAAATATATTATTTAAATCATTATTATTTTTAAATAATTATTACTTAATTAAAAAGAAATATATTATTAAAATTATTATTTTTCTAAATAGGATTTAGGGTTTTGAGGTTTAGGATTTAAGATTTAGAGTTTAGAGTTTAGGGTTTAGGGATTTAGATTTTGGATTTTGGATTTAGGGTTTAGGGTTTTAGGATTTGAAATTTGGGGTTTAGGGATTTAAGGTTTAGGGATTTTGGGATTTAGAGTTTAAGATTTAGGGATTTAGTTTTTAGGGTTTAGGATTTTGGGATTTGGGGTTTAGGGTTTAGGGATTTGGGATTTTGGGTTTAGGGTTTTAGGATTTGGATTTAGGGTTTTGGGTTTTAGGTTTGGGGATTTAGGATTTGAGTTTAGGGTTATATTTAAGGTGAGGGTAAAATTGAAAAAAAAAACTTAGATAAGAATGGAATGATGATTCTTAAAGGGAGAGAAACAATTGTGATTTTTTCTCATTTGGTAATCGATTTCATTCTGTCCGCATATATCGTCCAAACAAAGACACCAAATGGAAAGAATCAATTCTCGTTTCTTTCAATTCACTCCAATCAAACATCACTTAATGGTTTGATCCGTTGGTTGTATGTCACAATTAAAATAAATACTTGTATATGACTCAATTTTATCTAATAATTATTTTTTACTTAAAACTATTTATATTACTATTAGTAGCAAGTTGCTTAAAAAGATAAATTAATTTTATGTTTTTTAAAATAATTTCATCACATATCATAATTTAAGTAATTCATATATAAAAATATGCATAAATTTATATTAACTTAAACCATACATCATCTTGCCTTGTAAGTTGTAACTCCAACAAAACTTGCATAAAATTGAGTCATATAACAACCGGCGAAGATGGTTGGCCACTTTTCAATAGGTTAATAAAATACTTGTTTGATAGGTTTTTAAATTAATAACAGTTTTTATTTCTATATATAGAGGAGACAAACTCTAGGTTTCCTTCTTCTTCTTCTTTTTTTTACTGTAATTGTCTAATTTTTAATGTTTCTTTTATTTTCCTTATATATATCAATAAACATTAAAATTAAAATATTTTTTTAATTACATGAAAAAATGTTATTACACTTATAATTTAATATTAAAGGAAAAAATTCAACTCATATTTTATCCATTTAATCAAAATATTTGATCTAATCAATTTAATTATTATTGAATTGTATTTGTATTAAATCGTGTTAAATCAACTGAAAATAATAATCAAGTAGTATATATTATTTGTAAGTAATAACAATTATTTATTTTAATTTTCATTTTTTACTCTTGGTTTAGTATACCAAACTTAAAGGGAGTATGATTAAATCCTATTAATCTTCTTTTTAAATATTATTATTCAATAATAAATATAATATTTTAATATAAATATAAAATACATTTTAAACCAAAATTTCTGATCCAGTATCACAATTACCACAAGATCAAAAAAATGTTTCATAGAGAATTAATCATTAATTGTTTTGTACATTTATAATTTATAATAATCCTTATTATCATGGAAAAAAATTACGACGTAAAAGTTAATAAAAAATTTTAAGGAAAAATTACTAGAGAATATTTTTAGGTTTATTAAAATAACAACAACACTTATCAATTTTAAAAAAATATGCAATCATACCCTTCTATTATTGTTTTAATATAAAATTCTTTATTAAATTTTTAGACTTCTATTTATTTTTTGCAAATATTTTCCTTCAAAAAATTTAAAATAATGACAAGAAAGAATCTGGTTGTTATTTTCCAAAATTATAGGTTTTTTTTAATAGTTTCATCAAACTTAAAGGGATATATTTATTATTTTTTATGGTGAAAAAAAAAACATTGTAATAACACAAAACAACTTACCTATATTAAAAATATTCTAAAAATATAAAATTAAATTAAATTTTAAAGTATTACGCACTCAAATATAGTAACATAAAAAATCTTATACACATGTATGTCTAAGCTTATTTATAAGGTTTAAAATTTTGATGTCAATTCAAATTTTACAAAAATATTAAAGATTTTACCATGTCAACGAAAATTTTTAATTTTTTCAAAAAACTATGAAAACTCTATTAAAATCATAGAATTTATTTATAAAACTTTATAAAATATTAAAATAATTAATTATTTATATTTTTAAACTAGTTTCTTATTAAATACATATATTTATAAAAATTATGATATTCAATTTGATTAATAAGATAATTAATTAATCAGAATATTATTAAAATTTTAAATAACTATTTAGATTATAATTAGAATATTATTATAAATATATAAATCTTGATTGTATGTAAAAAAAAATTAAATTATGAAAAAACTGTAGATAAAACTAATAAAAAATAAATATATAAATAATTATAAAATATTGAACTAAACTAAAATAAATAATATTTTGATTAAATATAAAAAATACAAATAAATTTTTTAATATGAAACGATATTTTAGTAAAAACACGATTTTTTCATGATATTTTTTTGACAACGATATTTTGTTAACAATCTTAATTTTTTTTTATTTTAGACAAAAAGAAATATTAATATCATATTTTCACTTCATATAAAAAAAGAAGAGAATGTTGTGAAAATCTTTGATTTTTCATTCCTTATTTACTAATATTATTTATAATGAGATAATAATATGGAATTTGGCCCCGTAATACCTATCTCCATCGTTTTGATGACAGTGTTAAGTTTACTACTCTTAAAATAATTAAACCCTGGTTTGAAAAAATGAGTAGGGAGAAATTCAAATTAATTACATCTTCAATGAAAATATGCATTTAAATGTACTAAATAACTATGTACTAATTGGATGTATCAAGAACCAAAATAGGACACATAAGGACATGTGAGTTTCGACATGGCATTCTGTACCCAAAAAAAAAATCACAATTTGTTTGTGTCTTATGACCCCAAAATCAAAGCCCTTATACACATGCTAAATCCAATAAGGCCTAAATGGGTCATGAGCCCCAATTTTCCCAAACGAGTTGTCCCTATCTTTGTCAGTTTGGAGCCCCAACCCATTACAATATTAAAGGAAGAGACCTTTTTTATTACAATGGGCTGCCTTGGCCACCACACATCCACATCATTCCAACCAAGTGTGGGCCATCTCAAAGCTGGTATTAGCCCCTGCCAGCATGTTTTAAGTTGTGGGGGTGGGGTGCTCTCTTATTAAAAGTACAATATCCTAAACTTCAGAGTAACTTGGCAAAGTTAAAAGAAAGCTTATTTTATGGCGGTAGAAGTCAGAAAAGGGTAGACCTTTTCAATGTCGGTGGGTGGTCCGAAATGAGTACTTGGGCTAGGGCCCAAATTAATATATATAAATAATTGAAGCCTCTGGTTCCAATATACAAAAGCGGTTTGTATTGTTATTATCCTGATTGGGCTCTTTTCGCAATAACTCAGACTGACTTGGTCCTTTTCAGTAAAATGTCTATATATATATATATATGTTTGTTTGTTTTTCTTTTATATGATACCAATTAACTCCTGATCCTGTTGTCTTTGATAGTCTTTTCTTTTCTATCACATTTATCTTCTGTGTGTCTCTTTACTTGTTTTGAGACTTAAAAGTTCAGCATAAAATTAACTCAAATCATTGCAAAACCAATTCTGTGTAAAATCTGTCACTGTCTTAATTATGCACAGAAATGAAATGGGTTAAACATGTATTCAAATGTGTTTGGGGTTATATTCAATCAAATGTTTATAATGCGATAAATAAATATATCTTTATTATATTATATATATATATATATATAAGTTCTATATATTTTGAATATATGTTCAAAACATGTCAAAATTTGAAGATAATATTTCTTTTTTTATAAGAAGCTAAAATTAAACCATTTAAAGAAGTGGGTTATATATAAAATAAAACACTTAAAAGTTGCTGATGCATTAAAAATTGAAGTATAACGATAGTAAGAATTTAAAAAAAGAAAAAACACACAAAAAATTGACAATATTAGACTTTTAATTTCAAACTTTGTATCTCTTAATTGTTTCGACTCATAAATTTTTAATTTAAAAAATATATTTCCATATACTTATGTACACATGTCTAACGATACAATATACGCGTTGAAAATATATTATTATTTTTATAAAGAAATATTTAATTTGATAAATGATAGTTATTTTATTAGAAAATTTACATTTTTACTTAAGTTTAAGAATACTTCTTATGTTCTTACGTGACGTTGTTGTGATTGTTTTCTATGTGGCTCAAAAACATCTTCATTAAAGAATTGGTACGATATGTTGTTAGGAGAATGAAACATATTATTAAGAGACTTTTCTAAGTTGGGAAGTTTTCATTTATTCATTTAGATATTCATCACTTACTTCTTAAACTATTGAGTTATCATCGATAATTTGATATGATTACATAATATTTAAATCTAATTCACTTATTTCATGGTTCAATTTAGTTTGTAAGTTATTAATAATTTCTTATGTTTTGTTTATTACTTTCATCATATTTCGAACTTTTTATTTGTTTTTGATATTATCTTTAAAATTCAGGTTTTAAGAAGTACATTATATTTTCATGAAAGACAACCTCCATTGTAATAAATAATGGAGGTGATGAGAATGGTAACATTGATATCTTTTTTGGTGAGTGGCATACCCAACAAAAACACATCGCAATGCTTGTGGAGTTAACTTAGTGCTTTGATGTTTGTTTAAGTATACAAATACCATAACACCAAAGACAAGAGGGGTTAAATTTGAGATCGTTGAGCCCAAACTACGTTAATAAAGATCCTAAATGGTTTTGAAATTGATGGTGATAGAAGAAACTTGATTGTTGGTTCTTACCTTTAGCCACCCCATTTTGCTATGTAGTGTTGGAGCAAGTTGTGTGTTGAATTACTTCTCGTGTTTTCAAATATTGTCGAAGTTAAGTACTCTAGTACTCTCTACATTATCACTTTTAGATTTCATGAAGCATCATCATGTCATCTTTGTGCAATTATCAAAACTTTACAAACCAATGTATCCCACCTAAATTTATGACTTTAGATGAACCCCAAATATCAAAATGAATAATCATAAATGTATACTCTTGTTCAATTGAAAATTCGAAAAATAAAATTGATGTTTTTTAGATAATCAAATAAAGCATGCTTAAAACTTCAATGTCATAATAATATTTCTTTTCTTTTTGTTTTTTTTTTCAAAAGCACCTACTATTAGTGTTTATTGTGAGCTTTCAATAGTCTTTGATTCTAAATACAAATAATATAACTTTATCTATCTAATATCACAAATAATATCTTTTTGGTTTTGATGTCTTTAAACACACAACATTTAAGTCAAAAAATTACAACACAATGTAAATTAGTGCTGGTTTGAGAAATAGATAAAAAATTAAAATTTAAAGATAAATAACTAAATTAGAATCTAATCATTAAAGTGAATAATGATTTTCTAACTTGTGAATTTGTAAAAAAATCTACATGGATCTCTCGTCAAGATGCATGATAGAAAAATAGCTAAAAAGTATGTAAATTAAAGAAATCATGGTATGACCTGAAACAATCTTTTAGAACACTATTTTAAAAAATTCACAAAATCTACAATTATCTTTGCTTATCAATGGAGTACTTAAGATTATACTATTTTTCTAAAAAAAACATAAAAATAAATTAATATATTTATTATATATGTGTATGACATGATGGTTATCGTGATTTATATTATTTGAAATATTTTATTAAAATTAAAATACCTTAGATCTATTAGGAGGGAGTGTGTCATGCCATCATATTAACCGATTGATACGCTGGTAAAAAAATGTATAAAATTGTTTGTTGAGTTTAACTTGTAACTAGTTGAAAAAAGAATATACCAAAGAATTGTAGAAAGATTAATATATTTATCTATTATAAAATTAGTTTTAGTTTATATTTTTAGTATTTTCATTCAATTTATGTGTAATATTAAAGAATAATATATTAATATAGTTATTTATATTTTTAAATGTTTGAAGTAATTTTATTAACTCCATTTTATAAATTAAAAAGTAAAACTTCTTTTTAAAAATACAAACTTTGCTATCATATTAGATTCGTTGTTATTATACTTCTAATAAAAGAAAAAAGAAAATACAACCTCATTCCCTATAATTATGAAATGCAATAATTGAAGGAAAGAAGTCGTTAAATATCTTAAAAATAAGAATGATGTGAAGAGTGATGGAGCTAACAAATTCTATTTATAATATATTATATAAAATACATATTTTAAAAAGATTAAAAAAGAATCATTGTCATAATTCTATCTCAGAAGACACATAGAAAGAGACACAGCCATGAACAGGGATGGTTTTATAGAGACAAAACATGTGGCATGAAATGTACAGCTGCATTGTGTTTAGCTTCTTCAATTAATTTATATAAAAGTAAGATAAAAACAAAATCTCAACAGATAAATTTTGATATAATAATATTCTTACATTTTTTTAGAAAATTTTGGGAAAAGTAGCAAAAGTTAAAATAGTCATCATAAAAGACAATAATAAACTATTAAAAATACAAATAAAGATGAAAATTGAAAGAAGAGAATTGTTTCCAAACTGATATTCCAATAAACGAAAAATTATTTATTATTTATTATTTTTAAAATATAAAATATAATTATATATTAATATAATAATAAAAATATTTTTAATAAAAATATAAAATAATATAATTCAAAAAGATTATATAATAATATACATCCTGATAAAGTAAAACACAAGTACTCGATTCACGAGGGTACGTGGGTCGAAAAAGTACGGATATTACCTTAGCCTGTGAATCTTATATACATATCACTGCCAGAGATTTACCGAAAATATATATATATATCACTGCCAGAGTTTGTTATTTTTGTACTCTTAAATGAAAGCTAATTCTGATCTTTCTTTTCCCTTCAGGAGCTCTGAACTCTATTGATTTATGAGCATATTCATTTTTCAAATTTTCCAACATTGCCCCTTCCTTTTTATTTTTTTGCAACTTTATTTCACATAATTAAAAATAGAGTACAGAGAATCATCAACGTACAATGCGATGACATTTGCTAATTGTAGTTACTAATTGACGGGAAAAAAAAACACAATAAAACCTTGACCAAACCATGGCACGGTAATTTATTGCTTGTATCCTAAATATATTATAATTAATATAATTATTAATAATATTATATTATATTATTTATAATTTATTATAAATTTATAATAAATAAAATTTATTGGTGAGAGATATTTTGGTAACCCTAACTTTATAAGAGCTATTTTGTAAAAAGTTATATAAATTTCTACGTGGTATCAAAATTAGATGATTCGGTTGGTATTCATTCGATTATAGGAGATGGACCTTACGCTGATGCGAGAAAGAGTCGTTTCATATCTCCGATCGAAAATCGATGTGAGATGAAATGTTGAAATTTCACGTCGATTGCGCGTTGGTGTTCAAAAATTTATTTTCCTACGTATAAAATAATTAATTTGTGTGTTGAAGTGATTTTTTTTTCAGAAAAATATAACACTTGCTAACAAATCGGCTGTAACTTTGTAAGCCAATTGAACATGACTAATAATATTTTACTTCCCATTAATAATAGATATTATATTTAATCAAAACAGAAAAATAATATAAATATTAAATTAATAAATTAAAAAAATATATCATTTAAATTTAACAGGTAACAAATATAAAAATGAAGTATTATAATTATTACAAAAATATCATCTATATAATATAAA
The DNA here is from genome assembly GCA_037013495.1 of Hippophae tibetana. Classification (NCBI taxonomy): domain Eukaryota; kingdom Viridiplantae; phylum Streptophyta; class Magnoliopsida; order Rosales; family Elaeagnaceae; genus Hippophae; species Hippophae tibetana. The sequence continues at coordinate 743,873 of CM072809.1, read as the reverse complement.
TAATATTTTTATAATGTTACCTATTTCAAATATGTTATTTAAGTAATATAAATTACAAATCATCATATTTTTATAATATTTATGATATTTTATTGATATTATAACACAATAAATTTACGTTATATTTATTGTAATTTTTTCAATATTTTATTGTTACATTAGTTAGTTAAACACTTTACCATAATATAAAGACAAAAATAACTAATATCGAAATTACCCATAATCTGTTAGGCATTAGCCTTGAAATTGCGATCACGGCATAAGTTTTAGAAAACTAATATCAACTGTAGAAAAACAACTACAACTTTCACTTAATAGTTGTTACTATTGATATAATTTATTTATTTTAATTATGCAGTCACGATCGAAACAACACCCTAGAATATAATTAAATGAAAATGTTACATTTTTTTTCTTCTAATTAACAAATTTATTAAAAAGTCGCATAGTGTTACCTTGATTATGACTTATGGTTATTATAAAATAATATTAATAAATATTATAGTCACACTATTCATTTTGTTAACCTTTTCTAGTATCATCACATGATTCTTATATAGTTATACTAACTTCACGAAGGAAAGAGTAACGAGTTAAGATAAAATAAAATTATAATTTTTTGTTGATTTAATTATAAGATATAACCCTTTTATATGTAATTTTATCGTTAATATTCTTAATAAAAAAAATATATGTTCATTTTATTACAATATAAAAAATATATTTTTTATTAAATAATTAAAAATAAAATTATGTTAAATAATTAGGTATTTTAATCTCCCATGCATCCTCAAAAGTTGAGAAGGAAGCTGTTTCCCAAGCAATAAGATTTGGTATATTACTGTCTCAATACCACAGAATACAAGGAGGAAAAGAAGGAAAACGTGAAAGGGCAATCTGGGAAACAATAGAAGCAAACAAAAACTAGATATTGATGTTATTATGTTACTTCTCCAACCAAAATTTTGATCTGTTTTCATTATTTTAGATTTATGTGAACGTAAAATCCAAAAACTTGAAAGTACTTTTTCTTGACATAACAAGATATTGATGTAACTATACAATGAACGGCTCGAAGATGTAGATCATGAACGAAGGGTTATATCTTCTTTTTCTCTGTTTTTTTTTATTTTCCATTGTGAAGATTTGGATGTAATTTTAGAAGAAAAAAAAAATAACAACACACTACAACGAATCAGTGTCAGAAAAAAGAAGAAGAGAAAAGATGTGTCAACAATAACATAGACGACAAACCACATTGCTATTTTAGTTGGGCTGTATAAGTTCGAGTATTGTTCCAAACATTTATCTAAGATTTTATTTTTTTACGTGTAAAACTTAACCATAACATTCTTATCACATCCTGCGTGAAATCATAGAAGAAAAATCTTGACAAGAATAATAAGATAGATGAATCTTATTAAAGTCTTAACAAATTTTGGTGTTCTTTTTGGGTAAAGCATGCTCTTGCGCATGCTGGTTCTTTTGGGAGTGAAAATGAAACCTTTTTTGATTTATTGATTGACCAAATTAACTAAGTGCGCATTTCTTTTCTTTACCACCAAAACAAGTAGTATATAATTGCAACTGACATCATTAGTCCGACGAATATTGAGGGCCAATTATCTTTAAAGTTTGATTTGACATCGAGTACTTACAGATATATATATATATATATATCCTTGAAGCTACTAGTTTTGATCAATATTGAAGTCAAAACTCAAGCAAAAGCTTAAGAAAAATGGTTGATTTAAATTGGGTCAAGCATTTGCTATTTTTAGTACATATTCATAAACGTAGAACTCGAAATGGTTACTTATGATGTGTGTTTTGACAAACATATATATGTTTGAATTTTAGGGCCGGTGATCAGAATCATGATTTTTTCTCTGCATATTTATTTTATTTTTATTTTTAAATTTCTTTCAAGTATTTTTAAAACTATTAACCATAACATTTTAAATATTTACGTGTTTTTTTAAAAAACTTTAGATTAATGGTACACCCGATAAAGCTAACAAATAATGTCGACAATCTCATCCCATCAATTGTAGATAAGAAAACTATGAGATACATTTATGATATGATGAGGTGGGATTTGCTAGCAACTCATATGTACAAATCCCTTCTTTTTCTCTCATTGAAGTCTTAAAAGTTTATTTTTATATCATAAATGAGTTTTATTTTTATAACATATAATCATATTTAAAGAGTAGGATATATATATATATATTTTATGATTTTTAAGAGTTTAAAAATTGAACATACGTAAATAATCCACTAATTCTAATAACCCCATATGATTTGGTAGAAGAGAAATGCTAATGAGATTCAAGTTATTACATAATTTTAAACACATATTATTTATATCGTAAAATAAATTAACTATAGTATTTTTAAAAATAAAAAATAATTTATTTTTTAAAATTATTATATCACATCATCAGAAATTCAGAATATCCTCGGGTTAATACCTTTCAAATATGTAAACACTTATATTATTAGTTAAGTTGATATTTTTTATTAAATAACATTTTTAAAAAAAAAATCATGACTTATTAAATATAAGAATGATTGTTGGGAAGTTCGTCAGAATAAATGCTCGAATTTTATATGAAATAGAATAATAGATAGCACATAACTTATTTCATTTAGTATTTAGGTTACATATAAGATAAGTATTTTTATTAAAAATAAATAATATTATCTTATAAATATCATAATACAACATATTTTATATATCAATAAAACTGATCACTCATTAGAATTTTTAATTTAATTACATGTAATTAATTATTTTATAAATAAAGTTTTATTTTTAATTTCTTTTCATATTTATATTTTTTTTTTGGATAACGTAAATAGATATTTGTTATTTGTATAATCAAAAATATTATACACATATTTTTTTAATAATATAAATAAATAAAAATCTAGGAATAAGTAAGTTGTATGTAAATAAATGAATTAAATAAATAACTGTACGCATTTTTTAGGTATATCTAAGAGAAAATCATACATCTACTAGGAACTCTTTAGTCTTTACGATATAATATGTGTTGGCAGATATATATATATATATATATTCCCTTAAAAAAAAATATTTGTCCCATTTCATCATACATTTAAGCATGTACCGTGTACGGCATGGGTTGGCAGATATACTGTTTTAATTCCCCTACCCTCTTTCAAAGTTTTGGTAATATATATTTTTGGATACCATTAATTCAGTTGTATATATAAAAAGCTGTAAAAAACAAAGGAGAAAACACAAACTTGCAAGCAAATGTACCTCATTGGTTGCAGGCAGGCTTTATTGGTTAGATAATTTTGGTCATTTTCGAAACCTCCGCTGAGTTTTTCAAGTGATTTGCATATTTATTCTACTTTGTTCTTTAATTTTTATTTTTTCAATTTTTTGTTATGACAACTATATTTTTAACTTTTGAATTAAGAGAACAACACCGACTTAATTTTTTTTTATCAAATGAAATTAATAGTAATTAAAGGTATATAGATTTATACTCATTAATTATTGTATGAAAAGACAAAAATAGTAATTCCATAATCATATATAAGCTTAATTTACCTATGATGCTGAATCCTAAGTTAAATTACGTAGGTCTTTTTTTGAAGGAAGAAGTACTTACGTTTACATAACTATTCAGCCGATTGTAATGTATTAATGTATGTGTTAAGTTTCTTGGATATGCATTAATCAAAAGTTTTTAAATATTATTTTTTGTAAGTTTGTATAACTTTTAAGTAGCTAAATTCTTATTAGATTGATTTATAATTGAATTTATAACATGTTATTAAACTTGTATTTAACTTGATAGGTGATTTAAGATTTATCTTTAATATTTTCACTGTGATTTTATGATATCACATTTATTCGTGTAAAGAAAGATTGATAAATTTTTTCAATCTCGAATCGATTAAGAGTTTAACAATAATACTGTTTATAAGTTTAGATAGTCTTTAACTTAATGAAATCTTATTAAATTTTTAATGGTATGTAAGATGCAAGATACATGTAGACATAAGCGATTGAAATGGGAGCAAAATAATTTTAAAAAATATAAAATTTTATTTATTTGTCACTTATTATTGTAATTGGTACATTACATAATATATGACTGATGATTTGAAGGCTTAATATATAGGAGGACTTATACGAAAAGATTATGTAAACATGTACACAAGTATAATAAATATTGGTTGGAGAAAGAAATTCTAAGGTTGTGTACTTTGGATAGAAAGTTATGTTTATGACGCATACTTATCTACTCCAATCGTTAAAAGCACCTCATTCATTTCACGAACCCATTGAAGGAATTGAAAGACCATATTAGTTTGTAGGAATTTTAAAAAAATAAAAGTGAATGTTTATGGGAACTCGATCCGTTCCATCCATTAAATACATTCTTTTAAATTTGACAGAAAATTAGTAAGAGTTTAATTAATGGGAATGGTTAGTTTGTTTAGCTTAAATGGAATAGCAATTAAATGATGAGATTTGAGAAGTTAGCAAAAATAGAAAGAAAAAAAAACATTGAAATTGAATCACCTGTGTAATGAAATAAAACTGATCAAAGTGTAACCGTAGGAAGTTTTTGTTTTTGTTTTAAATAGGGGTTGGACCCAAGAAGGTCACATGGCCCCAAGGTGTTTTGGGTCTATTAGGACAAGATTAGGGGAATGGTGCCTTTGCGTGGGTGCCCCATTGTTGGGTCAACTTGAGCATATTTCCCCACCTAAATCACCGAAACAAACCCTAATTTAGACAGCCTTGTTCCCATGTGCTCAAATTTAAGAGCAACATTCCAAAACAACAACCCCCTTTGTATGTATTCTGCCACATATATTACCTTCCCCTCTCTCCTTCTTCTGCTAAATCATCTTTTTGGGAACAAGACTTTTTTTTTGGTGCCGTAATACTGTTATTAAAAATATCTATCATATTTCTAAAATTAATTACATCATAACATCACTAGCTATTAGTGAATAAAGTTAATACTAAAGAAAAATAATTATGAAAATAATCAATTTTTATTATAAATAAATCATTAACCAAATTAATTATATTAATTCAAAGATAAACGTCTAAAAATGAGTACACTTCAAACTGAAACTAGTTATTAAATTAGATTAAAGGTATTTGAACGACGCTATAAAAATTGAGTGTAGAAGGTAGAATTTTAGCCGTCAATTTACTGTGCAAAGTGCCAACCAATATTTTACTCTTTTGAATTCATTTTATTTTATCCGCTATGACTAACAACCGGTATCAAAGTTAGTCTAATAAAATTCTTAATATGCTCTGTGATTGCAGCATAGACTGATCTGCCACATCAGAAAAGATTTTATTAGATCCATGACACATTTATTTATAGAAAAAAAAAAACACAACGAGAAAAAAAAAATGTTAAGCCAAAAGTTAGATATTGAGAAATTTAATAGCAATAATAATTTCTCTTTATGGCAAATGAGAATGAAAGATATTCTCATTCAACGGAAGGTCCATAAGACGTTATTGGGAAAAGAAAAGAAGGTAGCAACCGTCACCGAGGAACAATAAGAGGAAATAGATGAGATTGTAGCTAGTACAATCCGTCTAAATCTCTCAGATAGTGTCTTGCAAAATATTGAATCAAAAAATTGCAAGACTGCTAAAGAAACATGGGAGACTCTATAAAATGTGTACATGTCAAAAAACCTTACCAATAAATTTTATTTGTGAAAGGAGCTATATCAGATGAGGAAGGAAGATAATGTGAAGATAATGCAACATGTTAGCAATTTCAACAGCAAAATTTCTCACTTAGGAAGATTTAATGTTAGTTTTGGCGATGAAGAGAAAGTTGTGATGTTATTGGCATCACTACCCTCATCATATAATCATATCACAACAACTCTAACTTATGCAAAAGACAAGATAGAGTTTGAAATTGTTGTAGAAGCCTTGTTCTCATATGAGAAACAAAACAAGGAAAGAGATTCAGAAGCACAAGCTCTTATCACAGAGTTTAGAGGAAAGAGACTGTACAAAGAACAAAAACCCAGAAGCAAGAGCAGAGGCAAATCAAACAAATTTGCCAATGTTGAATGTCATCATTGCAAGAGGAAGGGTCACATTAAGAAATTTTGCTGAGTGTTCAAGAAGGAACAAGAAACGAACAAAGCCAAAGTAATGAAGAAAGACGAAAACAGTGATGATGAGCAAAAAAATACCATAGACGAGTTCAATATCGTTTATGATAAAGATTTTGTCAATCTTGCATCACACGAGACCAGCAGGGTGATTGATAGTGGTGCTACAATTCACGCTACATCGTGTTGAGAATTTTTCTCATCATACACACCTAGACGTTTTGGTGTTGTTAGAATGGGAAATGAAGGCTTGTCAAAGGTAGTAGGCAGAGGATACGTTTGCTTGGAAACATAGAACGGAACCAGACTATTTCTGAAGGATGTCAGGCATATTCCAGATATGCACCTGAATTTGATCTCTGTGCGCAAACTTGCAAATGAAGGATATTATAGCTCCTTCATTTATGACAAATACAAACTTACAAAAGGCTCCTTAGTAGTGGCTAGAGGTGAGAAGCATACAACTCTGTATATAATACAAGCGAAGCTCTCTACCGACATAGTAAATGCCATAGAGAAAGATAGTGCAGCTGAGTTATGGCATAAGAGACTCAGTCACATAGGTGAAAAAGGTTTGACAAGTCTAGCCAAAAAGAAGATATTGTTTGGAATTGATGAAGTACATTTGAATAGATGTGTTCATTGTCTAGTAGGAAAGCAAAACAGGGTTGCTTTCAAGAGAAATGGTTGAAGATGAAGGACACAATTCCAATCCGCGACACAAAGCCAGACTGGTTGTCAAAGGATTCAACCAAAGAAAAACTGTTGACTTTGATGAGATTTTCTCTCCAGTTGTAAAAATGACATCTATTTGTACTGTGCTAGGGTTAGCATCAAGTCTTGACTTGGAGGTTGAGCAAATGGATGTCAAAACTGCCTTCCTACATGGTGACTTGGAAGAAGAGATATACATGGAGCAACCAGAGGGTTTTCAGCAAAAGGGAAAAGAAGATTATGTCTGCAAATTGAAGAAAAGTCTCTACGACTTAAAATAGGCACCAAGACAATGGTACAAGAAGTTTGAGTCTGTTATGGGGGAGCAAGGCTACAAAAAGACTACTTCAGACCATTGTGTTTTTGTGCAGAAATTCTTTGATGATGATTTCAGTATTCTTTTACTTTATGTGGATGATATGTTGATTGTTGGCCGAAATATTTACAGAATCAACAACTTGAAAACGCAATTGAGTAAGTCTTTTGCCATGAAAGACTTGGGGCCAGCAAAGCAGATTCTTAGCATGACTATTATTAGAGACAAATGCGCCAAGAAATTATGGTTGTCACACGAGAAGTACATTGAGAAAGTACTTTAAAGATTTCATATGGATAAGGCTAAAGCAATTAGTTGTCCTCTTGCTAATCACTTCAAGCTAAGTTCAAAGCAGAGCCCTTCTACAGACAAAGAGAAGGAAGAAATGGAAGAGGTTCCATATGCTTCAGTAGTTGGAAGTCTAATGTATGTCATGGTTTGTACACGGCCAGATATCACTCATGCAGTTGGAATTGTTAGTAGATTCTTTTCAAATCTTGGAAAGGAACAATGAGCTGCAGTGAAATGGATTTTTAGGTATCTTCGAGGTTCTTCCAAAATGTGCCTATGTTTTGGAAATGACAAACCTGTGTTAGTTGGATACACAGATGTAGATATGGCTGGTGATGTGGATTCTAGAAAATCCACTTCAGGTTACCTGATTACATTTGCAGGGGGAGCTGTGCCATGCCAATCAAAGTTACAAAAATGTGTTGCACTATCCACTACCGAAGTAGAGTTTATAGCAGCAACAGATGCATGTCAAGAGTTGCTATGGATGAAAAAGTTCTTGAAAGAAAGTGGATTCTAGAAAATCCACTTCAGGTTACTTGATTACGTTTGCAGGGGGAGCTATGTCATGGCAATCAAAGTTACAAAAATGTGTTGCACTGTCCACTACCGAAGCAGAGTTTATAGCAGCAACGGAAGCATGTAAAGAGTTGCTATGGATGAAAAAGTTCTTGAAAGAACTTGGGTTGCAACAAGACAGTTATCAGTTATTTTGTGATAGTCAGAGTGCTATCCATCTTGGAAAGAATGCCTACTTTCATTCGAGATCAAAACATATTGATGTGAGATATCACTGGATTAGGGATGTAATGGAGAAGAAGCCATTACAACTTGAGAAGATCCATACATAAGAAAATGGATCAGACATGTTGACGAAAATTCTCCCAAGACAAAATTTTGAATACTGTCGTTTAGTTGCTGGATTGGTGGAGCCCTCTATGTAGTGGGAAGGGGGAGATTTGTAAGTCCTTCCTACATGTAAGAGGAAGAAAACGCAAATGTTAGGTGCAACCATAAATGGTAGATGCAACTACAATTGGTAAGTGCAATCATAAATGGTAGATGCAATCATAAATGGTAGATGCAACCACAATTGGTAAGTGCAACCACAAATGGTAGGTGCAACTAACATTGATGTGCAATTTTACCTTAGAGAAACACCAACACACCAAAACAAGAAGAGAAGCAAAGCAAAACCAAATGAACAATTTCCTTTGAAGAAAAATAGTGTTGTGTAAGAAAGTGAGAAAGAATATCTTAGAAAAATATTGGGATATTTTTGTAAAAGATGAGTGCCAAAATAGTGAGTTTGGGAAATACTTGTGTGACACTATTTTGGGTTTATTTCAATTTGTTGTATTGCCTCTTACTTTATACCCATTAATTTTATTAGTATAAGAAATATTTTTTGGAGGTTGTCCCGTGAATTTAGCCAAAATGAAAGGATAAATTACGTTAAATTTTCGGTGTCATTATTATACTTGAATTCATTTTATTTTTTACCTATCGTATCCAATAACCACATGATACTCATAAATTAGTTAGTTATTCACCTAGAAAAATTAAAATGTTCAGATCATATTATCTTATTCTAGTTAAATATCTTAAAAAATAAATTATTATTTTTTGTTAATTATTATATATTCTACATTATTTAAGAACAGATTTCATTTATGACAACTTATGAAAAAAATAGATATATTAGTGAGTTACAAATCTGTTATATACATATAAAACTATTTGTTATTAAGTGATATGAAAATATATAAGAATTACTCTTTTCACATTTAAAGGTGTAGATTTAAATCATAATTAAAAAAACGTACTTATAAATTATAAAATAAATAACAAATTATTATTTTTCAATGGAATGTCTTTGATATGATTCCACTTTGAGAATTGGAAAAAAAATGATAAGTCTCCTGATTCATAAGCATCATTCATTAAATTTTTGATTGAATCTCAAAATATAAACATGCTGAACATTATGAATTTGTCTTTTATAAATATTATTAAAATTAAAATAGAGTTTATTAATTATCGAATAGATATTTCTCATTGTAAGCAAGTACTAGTAAATACACCACATACTCCTCTGTTCTTCTCCAATCATTCCTTAAATAAGGAAAGAATATAGAAGGATTAACTAAGTAGAATCTCATTATATTTCCTGGTATATTTATTTATTAATAATGTACAACGAACAAAAGACTTTACCAAAAGAAAGAAACCAAAAAAAAAAAAAAAAGGAGGCAAGCAAAGGAAATATTATATAAAACAAAACAAACAAGAAATCAAAATGTTGCAAAAAAAAAAAAAAAAAGAAATACAACGATACAGTATACACTAATCTTTGAATTATAATGCCAAAATAATATGATAATCCGAATATTTTATAAGAATTTCCTATTTTATTAATAAAATATTATTTCAAAAAATTGTAGTTGCCAATAGAAATGCTATTTAATTTTATAAGTGTAAGGAGAAATAAAGTTTTCATTATAAACTTGGAAAACCAAGAATAAGGTAATAAAGGATAGAGATAATACAAATAAAAAATACAAGGGCCAACTTTATTTATAAATTAAAATTAGTGTATCCTTATATCTATCCTTCTTTTTCTAAAACCATCTAAAAATACTTTTTGATCTAACCATAAAAATATTTGCTAGAAGTGTTTCAAATACATTTTTAATGTAAATTATGTTATTTGTTTAGAAAATAATTTTTCATAAAACCCATTTTCACAAACTATTTTTAACATAAGTATAAATAAATATACAATAACATATTGAGAATTAAGTTAAATAAGGGTATACATAATATAAATAAGAAAAATCAAGGGCAAGATCGTCTTAAATAAAAAAACAAAATATACCACACTCGTTGACTCGTAGAATTCCAATGGCGGTCCCTACGCCGTTGGCCTTGCTAAGCCCCTCCCTCTCTCTCTCTCTCTCTCTCTCTCTCTGTCCAAAAAAATAAAAATAAAAATCTCTTATTTTTCTCTATCTCTCTCTCTCTCTGCTCAAAAAATAAAAATAAAAATCTCTTATTTTTCTCTCTCTTATTCTCACACTGTCTTTCGTAGTATTAAAAAGCCAAGACACAACCAACACAAGCAAAACAGATAAGAAGCAAAAAAAACAAAAAGAAAATCTGCTCTGCTCCGCACTAAAACAAAACTAGCTCTCTATAATTAGCTATATAGCTAAGTCAGCATCCAAAGAAACTCAACTTCTACTCATAAATCAGACACTATGGAACAAGAGCTATTGTCTTGCCTTAAACTTTTATCCATTGTTTTGTTTCTTTTAGTTATTGTGATGAAGTTGCTAGTTATGCTTTGGTGGAGACCAAGAGGAATTGAACAACATTTCTCCAAACAAGGAATCAGAGGTCCTCCTTATCGTTTCTTTATTGGAAATGTTAAAGAACTTGTTGGAATGATGCTCAAAGCTTCTTCTCAACCTATGCCTTTCTCTCACAACATTCTTCCTAGAGTTCTCTCTTTCTATCATCACTGGAAAAAAATCTATGGTATCTATTTTTCCCTACTCTGTTTTTCTCTCTCTTTTTTTTGGGCTCTGTTTTTTTATTCTTTTTAATTTAAAGTTTTTATTACTGGTTTTGATTCAAGATGGTGAATGGTTATATTGATTTTATTACTTGTTTACATATCACCCTCAATTTATTTGAATTTGCTTTTCTGAACATTTTTCTAATATTTTTTTTTGGTGATCAAGACTCATATGGTTATTCAAAAGTGCTTTTTTTTTAGTTTTTGATTAGTTCTTTTTAAGACTTTTCTCAGGCTTTTCTGAGTTGGATGTAGAGTTGAAGTTTAGATTTTGGACTCTTCTTTCACACCCTTATTATTATTTAGCTCTTTCTCACTTTCTCTCACATTTCAAAATTTGCCTTTGTTACCAAGTCTCTATCAATTTCTTTTTGTATTCATTTTGAAATTCAATCAAAATTGGAAAAGATAAAAGCAATGATCTAGGCAGTGAGGCTTTCATGATTTAGTAGTGATACATCAATTTTATATCCATGTCTTGTTACTCTTTTTTTTCATTGGGGATTTGAGTACTCATAATGAAGTTATAATAAGTGTCTGTTAATATTAATACTTTGAATTGTCTTCTTCCTATATACTTTCCATTGTTTCTCTCTCTTCTCTTTCTCTCTAGTAGGGTCTACATTATCCAATTAATCTCATTTTGAATTTAATGGTCACCAAAATTAATTTTCTGTTCCTTCCTCACTTGGTTAATATTATTGTATAAAGTTTCCTCTTTTTGTTTCCTTCATATCCGTTTAAAAACAAGTACTATCTATTTATCTTAAAAGTTTCAAATAAAATTCTAAACCAATAATACCAATCACTTAATTATATGAAATGTTTAAGTTTTGAGTTTTAATTATGTGTGTGATTATTTAAAAATAATTGAAATAAAATTAATATCTTAGCTATCATGCACAAAAAATAAACTCACTCCAAATGAATTTATTATTAGTTAATCATTGATATTATGACAGGTTGTACATTTATTGTATGGTTCGGACCGACGGCCAGACTCATAGTTTCGGATCCTGACCTCATTCGTGAAATTTTCACATCCAAGTCGGAATTCTATGAAAAAAATGAGGCTCACCCACTTGTTAAACAGCTAGAAGGTGATGGTCTTCTAAGTCTCAAAGGAGAAAAATGGGCTCACCATCGGAAAATCATCACTCCAACCTTTCACCTGGAAAATCTCAAAGTAATTAAATTAAGCATGCAGCTTTTTATTTATTCCAAATTTGGAATAAAATTCATTTTAATTTTTAAATAGTTTTTAAAGTTATATATGTTATAATAATTAAACTAGGTTATTGATCTATTTCTATATACAGTTGTTAATTCCAGTAATGGCAAAAAGCTTAGTTGAAATGTTAGACAAGTGGTCATTAACAATGTCCAAATCTGGGGAGGTAGAAATTGAAGTATCCGAATGGTTCCAAACTCTCACCGAAGATGTCATTACTCGTACCGCTTTTGGAGCCAGCTATGAAGATGGAAAAACCATTTTTACCCTTCAAACTCAACTAATGGTTCTTGCTGCTGAGGCTTTTCAAAAGGTTTTCATTCCCGGTTACAGGTAATTCCTTAGTTTTGAAACCAACATTTTATTTCTGTTTTCTTTTTAAAAATTACTTTAAACCATAAATATCTCATAATTACAATTAACATGTTTTTCATTAAATATAATCAACTGGTTAATAACAATCAATTGTTATATAATAAATGTGATTTGTTTTATATATATATATATATATATATATATATATATATATATATATAATTACGTACAGGTTTCTACCAACACAAACAAACATAATATCTTGGAAATTGGATAAGGAAATAAAGCAGTCTCTTATGAAGCTTATAGATAGACGCAAAGAGAATTCAAATTCAAGAATTGATGAAGAGTTGGTTGAAAATAGTACTCCAAAGGACTTACTTGGCCTGATGATTCAGGCATCGATGAATTCCTCAAATATCACAGTACACGACATAGTGGAAGAGTGCAAGAGCTTTTTCTTTGCCGGTAAACACACCACTTCCAATTTGCTAACGTGGACTACAATTCTTTTGGCTATGCATCCTCAATGGCAAGTACAAGCACGTGACGAACTTTTAAGGGTTTGTGGATCACGTGACATACCCTCCAAAGAAGATATTGTGAAGCTTAAGACGGTATAAAGCCTTTTCTTTTCCTCTTTTTTCTTTCTTTAAATTATTAATTTTTTTATTATTGTTATAAAAGACACAGAAAATCCTCCTCCAATGATTTGTCTGTTAGTACATGTTGGTTTCCTGAGTGAAACTAAAACTGCCACCTTTTGCTTTATTGTTACTTTTTTTTTCTGATACAAAAACACTACTGCCAGTGACAGTTTCATTATTTTGTGCTGCAACTCCCAATTTCTTTATGAGGAAAAATATGTATGTATATTAAGATATCACAAAATAATTTATTAAGAATTTTTTTATCTAATAATATAATAATTAATAAAAATACACTTAAATGTATTACATAATTTTATGCTTAAGGACATTTTCGTCATTTAACTCTTCCACTTTTCTATCTTTTTGTGCAGCTGAGCAATATTCTAAATGAGTCCCTACGTTTGTATCCACCAACAGTAGCTACGATCAGACGTGCCAAAACTGACTTGGAGCTTGGTGGGTACACGATCCCACGTGGGACCGAGCTTTTGATTCCAATCTTAGCCGTCCATCATGATATATCAACATGGGGAAACGACGTCAATGAATTCAATCCGGCACGTTTTGCTGATGGCGTGGCTCGAGCCGCCAAGCACCCAGTTGCATTTATACCATTTGGACTTGGGGTCCGTTCATGCATCGGGCAAAACTTAGCCCTCTTGCAAGCTAAATTGGCGCTAGCTATTATACTCCAGCGTTTCTCGTTTCGTCTTTCACCGTCCTATCAGCATGCGCCAACTGTCCTCATGCTCCTTTACCCACAATATGGTGCACCTGTAATTTTCCAACGTTTGTCTTATCCCACAGATCATCAAGATCAAGGGTCTTGATTTTATCCAATTGTTTTCTCCATCAATTCTTATATTCATCCCATGAGCCAGCAGGTATCCAGTGTGTGAGCAGCAGAGTGTATTCCTATCATACCTTTTGTTAGCTGTTTCAATTGCTAAACTGTTGGTTCATCTAGGCTTGCGGCACCTCTTTTCTTCAAATCACAGAAACTACACCAAAAACTGCCTGCTTGATTTATAAAAAAGGATTGCTAAGCTCGATCTGAGGAATGATTAAACGTGGACATGTGCCAAGAAGAAAAAAATACCATGATATGGATTTTACATTGCCTTTCTTCTTGTTGATCTGACCCCTCTCAAAAACAAACCCATTCAATAGCCATGATTTTTTAACCAAAGGAAAACTACCCTGGCTAGTAACCCGATGTTTTTTTTTAAACTTAATTTATTGTTCGTCTTGGGGTATATGCATGTAAGCTTTTATTATCTTTTATGATCTTAGGATTAATTAGTGGATGGCTAACAACTAGGTAGCTAGTTTCCCCTCTTTATATTATCCCGTTTGTGTATTTAATGTATATTCTTCTGCATTTCTTGACAGTTTTGTAAAACCATTATATATGGATTAAAATGAAGCCTTATTGATTGGTTACTTTTTAATTATTATTATTTTTAAGTTTTTATGTGTTGAATCCAAATATAATTTTAACTAAAGTATTGAAGAAATTGTCAATTTTACAGAAATTTTAGATTCTTATAATATTGTTTAATTTGGTGAAAACATTCAATTGTTTATATTTTAAATTAATGTTTTAATTAATATATATATTTTTAAATTCTTATAATATTGTTTAATTTGGTGAAAACATTCAATTACATTCTCAATTATACTTTTTGTCAAAAATGACAATTTAACTGTACCAATATTTTAACTAATATTTAAACGTTAGTTTGTTTACATTTTTTCAATAATTTTACATTAATTTAACCAAAAATTATGAATATTATGTTTTAAAGTCAGGATATGCAAAAAAAAAGTAAAAAATATAATGATATTGTGTGATCTCGATAATATTGGAACATTTTCATCCTTGCATAAATCTATTGTTTATGTAGCATTCAATAATTGGTTTAAAGAGGTGAGCTTAATTATATTGTATAATTATTACATGTTAAATACTTTATTATTAAGTAACAATTTGATGTAAAAGAAGTATATTAACCAATTAATTTTTGAATTATATCACTTAAAACTAATGTTTGTTACATATAAAATTTCTATACTTGTTCTCGATCAATTTGCAACTCCATCCAAATATCAATCTCATTTAATCTAGAAACTAATTAATTTAATTAAAATGGATACAATTCTAATTTAATTTAAATTTGATTTTAGTTAGTAAAAATGAACCAAAATTTAAAAATTGGCCTAAAATGGCCCAAATTAAACTTAGTTTTTAATTGTGTATTTGTTTAAGTAATTGAACTTATTCTTTATAAATAAAAAATATGTTTAATGATTAAAATTTATTAACTAAAACATTGTTACATAAATCACCCAAAATGAGTACAATAACTTGTATTTTAAATAAATTATAATAAGTATATAATAAAGATCACTTAGATAATACAACTCATTGCACACATATTAAAATAACTAGTTAATTGCAAAATAATAATACTAATAAATATAAACTAAAACAAGTTAATTCTTAAAACAAGAAGTCAATTTATAAATAAATTTGACAAAAATAAACACCATTAAACTCCTCTCATAAGAAAATCAAAGATTATCGTGTTCATGAAGATTCATAATTTGAATAAGAGTTTCAAATCTCAATAGAATTCTTTACAACCACCAAACGAAGAAATATATAAGAACTTTAAGCAAATATTTTCCTCCAAAATTGAACACATGTATATAAAGCTTTATTAGTGTATTAAATTAAACTATATAATAATCATACAAAAGAAAATCATATTCACGAAAATATTTTAAACTGCTTCAATAGACGTAGAGATGCGACTAGAGAGAATGAAATACTAGTGGACTTAAGACTACTTTTAATTGATGGAGAAGTACAGAAATAAGGGAGTGAAACTCCTTGAGTTAAGAATTAAGAATAAATATGTTTAACTAATTTTAAGTTTTTGATGTAGAGTGTAAGTTCGTAACGTTTACATTTTATAATGTTTTTTTTTAATTTTGAACTAATAGTTTGACTCGAACTCTGATTAATCCAATTCGATTTTTTTTTCAGAGTTATTTAAGTTAATTTAAATTTAATTAGATTATTATTCAGTTCAATTAATTAAATTAATTCATAAATTACCTTACTTCCATTTAAGATTATGTCGACTAAAAGGTATTTCAATTTTATTTAAAGTATTGAAATTTTCTACATAATTAACTGTTTGGTAAAAGTAATCTAAAAATTTGATCATATCGATGAAACTAGAAGTATTTTTTATTTTTTTATTGATTATTAATTGACTGCACATGTAAGTAATTTATTATTCGGTATTGATTATAACATAAAAATAAGAAGGAAGAAAAATGAAAATCTCAAATAAATTAGCCATGCACGTACATTATTCTTAGTATCCTTAACAGTATATTTGCTCAATTATGCTAAATGTGGAAAAATAAATAATAGTTTTGAATATCTAACTTATTTTTTCCACAAAGATAATCATGGTTGGAGAATGAAATCAATATTTTCTCTAGAAAAGTATAAAAGAATTAGGATAGTTATATTGTAAAAATATTTTTGTTATTGATAGAACAAAATTTATATTTTTAATAACACTTAATCATTAAATTGCGAGCATAAATTTTTAATTATTTTGACATAAATATTTTTTGATTTAAAAATATCAATTTCTAATAATTATTATTAATATACTAAAAGATTTTTGGTCGATAATTTTTAATTCAACTAATACTCAATCTTTGAATATGGGAAAAAGAATGAAATTAATTTGCAAAATTTGATCATATATTTTTGGAAGATATAGATTAATTTAATTAAATTATGTTAGTCTTACTTGTAGAACAATAATTTTTTTAAAAGTATATAGTTTATTCTGAAAATAATATTTATTATTATGAAAATATCAATTACATCTAAACTATAAGTAATTATTCATGCTTAACATGTGATCCCTAATAAATTGCAATTAAATTTGTGCCACCTGACTATAAATTAAAGGAAGGGAAGGTAACAAGAAGAAGTGCAAATTTTCATAAGAGGCTCCTAATCCCGCTAAATAATGCGAAGATTTGCAAAGCATTAAACTTTGCTAATTTTGTAGGATAAGTAGCTGGCTAGCTAGCTAGTTCCAGATCAGATGCTTGCGTTAATGGTTAAACTAAAATGCAGTGCACTACTCAAGATTGCGAAACCCGATATATTAAATGCCTCTCCGTGTGTAATTAATAATGGAGATTTCTTGATTGCCATTAACAGCAAGCAGTAATCTAAGCAAACCTTCCTTTCCAACCAATCAGACCAACCTCTTAAGCGAAAAATTAGCATTAATTCTCTCTTAATCTACTGTGTTTCGTACACTTTTAAATGTAATAATAACCAACAGGTTCAACACTAACATTTATGCAATGTTTCTAACTCTACTTACAATCCGTGTGATTCATCCAAAATATATGATTCAATTACCACGTAATAACATACTCTATAAATAATAAATAATTTAGCATATAAGAATCTATTTTATTAATTTTTGTTGGTTTCATAACTTATTTAATTTAAATTTTAAAAATTATCAAAAATAACATTAAAAGTAATTTAATTGGCATGAAAAAAATGTATTAAAAGCTAAAAGGATGTTTTTGTAAATTCATATAATTTATATTAATTATGACGTGAAACCAACAAAAAATAATATGCAAATAACTATATATATATATATATATATATCAATTTTTGTTAATATTAAAAATGAATGTCTCCTATAAATATGCAAAATATAGAAACTCGTTATGACTTCCTACCACTAATAATAATGGTTTTTGACCATACATGCTCAAAGCAATAATGATGAGATTGTAAAATAAAGAGTAAATGTTGGTCTCAATATGTGATTAACATAAAATAGTATTCATGGATGCTGTTATATCTCATAGAGATATGTGTTAAATATTTATTAATTATGTTGTGTGATATATATAAGGAGTATGAGTAACTTAATGTGCATATCTTATTCATGTTAATAGATTTATTGTATCATCAATATTATCACTATATAATTATTTCTTTTAAATAATAAATTAATAATTATTAATTATTTATCTCTTTATAGATATTATCTAATAATAATACATATCTAATGATTAGGTTTTTATTGATCTAATTGATAAGATTTTTTACTTATTCGAACAACTTGAATTGAATATAGTTGATGTTAAAAGGATGTATCAAGGAATACTGATATTCAAGACGGGTATTGCTTGTAAATTAAATAGTAAAAATTATTGATTTTGACATAGGCGTGAATGACAATGGTACAATGCATGATTTCTTCAATGGAGTCATTAGAAAATAATATGAAAAATTTGTGGATATGCTGCAAAAATATAACAAATTTCAATATTTTTAAATAGTAGACCATTAATATTATATGTTAAATATGTATTTTTATTCAATTTAAAGAAAAACTTAAAACTAGCCAAATTAAGTTTTAATAAGATTGAATAACATAATTCAATATTTATGTAACTGATAAAGAAAATTAAAAAAATTATTTAAATAACATAAAAATTAATAAGAATGTAAAAGATCCAAGGATGTGAAAAATACTAGCAATATTATATAATATAAATAACAAAAAATAATTATATAATTATTTATGATATAACAAGGAATACCTAAATTCTATAAGAAACAAAAATGATAACATTTTTAATAAATGATACTTAGGATATCAAAATTGAAATAGTAAAATTTATAATAACACTTTTTTTAACACTTTATTGGAGTTCAATTAATAAAAATGTATAACGTTAAAATAAATTGATAAATATAAGAAGAATATTTAATGAGTACTTAGTATAATAAAATGATAAAAAAATCAAATAATAAACTTACTAGATAAATACTATTATGTATTTCGAATGAAGTGCATCATAAGTTACATTCTTTTTCAAATTGATCACTTTAGCTATTTTTCTTTTGAGTAGCTCATCCAAAGTCATTTTGATTTCAAAAAATAACAAATTTACTTTAAATAACGAATAACAAAGTCACTACATGAATTTATGTAAAAAAAAAGAGTTTTAAAAAAATTTATAGGAAATTAAAATGATTAGTTGATTTCCATCAATTCTTCTTCTCATTTAAATACTTTTTTTTAAATTTAGATATAATAATATAAATTGACATAAATTTATTCATTTTTAAAAATAAAGTGACTTAGGGTGAGTTATTTAAAAAGAAAATAACTAAAGTGATTTATTTGTAAAAAAATGACATATAAAACACTTTATTAATGTATTTTTATAATATAAAAGGGCACATTTTAAAATATAACGCATAATTTGTTTTTTGGGTTTAAAAATTTCAGGGCGGAAGTTATGATATTGAGACAAATAAGATACAAAATAAGTATAATAAGTTTTATGAAAAGAAATAACCACCCATTGCTTTATTAAATCATCAAGGAATATGATTTTTTTTCCTTTTTTTTAAATAAAATTTTATTAAAGATTAAAATTATAATCTAAATAAAAAATTATATCTAAATACATTAATAATTAAAATTATTAAACAAAAATAAATATAATTCTTAAACATAAAAAACCTTATAGCTTTTAAAATACCATATCACTTACTCTAATAATATATAATTAATACCTGATATATATTGATCAAGATCCTAGTAAAACCGTCCCTAATTAATAAGTTATAGTAAAATTATAAAGAACGGTAAAAAGATATTAATGTAACATAAATTTATATTTATTTTTTTATTCACAAATTTTATAGGATAGAGTTATTGTCAAATTTTATTTTGTTAGTTTCACGCTATATTTAGTACGAATTTTAAAAACCGGTGAAAATTACTTAAAATTAATTGAATTAGCATAGAAAAAATGTAATAAAAACAAAGAAATATTTGTGTCAATTTAAAACATTAACATTAAATGCAATGTGAAAGTAATAAATAAAATAAGTTGTGGTAATAACCTGCCCATTTTATTTTGTACTACATATAAAAATTAAAGAAATAATTCATTTTTCTAATAATACTTACATGTAATATAATTTGAAAGATGTGATTTTAAAAGTGAATGCAAGTTTATATATAATTAGTGTTCCTTCACCCATTGGATGATTTTGAAAATGCATAGAAGTTGTCCACAACTATGAGGTGAAATTACAAAGGATAAGCAAAGTGTGTTCTATTGTTCCAAAGAATTTGGGTAGAATTGTAATAATATATAGTTAAAAGATGTTCTCAAAGTTGCTTACATGTCATGATAGAAAAATTCTACTTGTAAGTCGCTGGTTGAAGGATATTTGAAATGACAAATTTCTTTATACAAGTGTACAAAAAAAAAAAATGTTATTTTCAGGCACATCTAACGATCTTTCTTCTCATTCAAACATCAAGCTACAACACGTAATTAACAAACGTAACAAGCATAGTAAAGTTATAAAATTTTCTATAAAGTTTCCCTGTGGTTGCATGCATATGGATTTTTTTTATCATGACATGTAATACAATTAGAGTATAATACTTGCAACTTGACAAAACTGAGCATATAAAAGACCAATAATTTTGTTAAAAAGAAAAAGTGCATAAAAGATAATTTTCTCTGAAGGAATTTTATCCATCGAATTAGTAAAAAATGAATCAATATGGTATAAGATTATATATTACTATTCCATCACAAACTAATTAATTTTTTTGTAAGGTTTGGAATTTGACAATTAAAGATTCATTTTTCTCTAAAAATTTGATTTTCAATTGAAAAACATTAAAAAAGAGTTACATTTTCATAGTTGTGGTTGGGTTGACAAATCCATCATTAATGATCTTATTTAGTGTTAAATAAACATAAAAGACATTTAATTAATGATATTATTTGAGCACTAATTTTTTGTGCATTCAATATAGAACACTAATTTCTTGTTCATTCAACATGAAACACACATTTCTTTTTCATTCAATGTGAAATACTAATTTCTTGTTCATTCAATGTAAAGATGAACATTAAGTCTTTGTTACCACAAGTTATTCAAGAATGTTGCCTATAAATGACTTGTTTTATTTGTGCAAAATAGAAGAGCTAATGAATTAGAGAGCATCTATAAAAAAGATAGTAAAAGTCATTGAAAGAGTTATCTTGTTAGTTACTACTTAGAAAGGAAAATTTTGTTTCTTCTTGGTAAGTAATATTTTTCCTATTTTGTGAGAGAGTTATTTCTTCTATTACAATAGAGATTAGAATTGTTATCTCATTATAACTAGCGAGAAGGTGTTGTAGCTTTGACCCTGTAATTTTTCCTAACAATGGTACAAGAACCAGTCTAGTCCAAGTCTTCAGAATTTCGTTGGTCAACTCATGAGAGAAGGCCATCATCTTGGGATTCAGAGTATGTTACAAAGAGTAATGTTGCATATTGTCTTTTAATGGAGGATGGAGAGCCCTAAAATTTCCAAGAAGCTACAAGTAGCTCAGATGTGTTGTTGTAGATGGTAACAATGTAGGAAGAAATTGAAGCTCTACACAAGAACAAGACTTGGGAACTAGTACCATTGCCACATGGGAGAAAATCCATAGGTAACAAATGGGTCTATAAGATCAAACGGGATAGCAATGATCAAGTGGAATGGTTTAGTGCAAAATTGGTGGTAAAAGTATTCGCTCAAAAAGAAGGTATTGATTTCAACAAGATATTTTCCCATGTAGTTCGGCTTAAAACAATCAGAATAGTCCTAGCTATGTGCGCTACATTTGACTTACATCTGGAGCAATTTGATGTAAAAATTGCATTTGTTCATAAAGAACTTGAAGAAGAAATCTATATGCTCCAACCAAAAGGTTTTGTTGAAACAAGAAAGGAGAACTTGGTTTGCAAGTTGAAAAATCTCTATACGGTTTCAAACAGGCGCTGAGATACTTCAAAAGGATTGATGGAGATAATAATTTTATTGTCTTGTTGTTGTATGTGGATGACATATTGGTAGTAGGCCCCAACAAAGATCAAATCCAATAATTGAAGGCATAATTGGCTAGGGAGTTCGATATGAAAAACTTAGGACCATCAAATAAGATTTTAGGGATGCAGATTCAACAAGACAGAAATAACAAGAAGATTTAGTTTTCTCAAAAGAACTATTTCAACAAGATTTTGTGACGCTTCAACATGTAAGATAGTAAGCCAATTTCTACCCCACTTCATATTAATTTCAAGTTATCCTTAAGTATGTGTCCTAGCAATAAAGCAGAGAGAGAAAAGATGTCTCGAGTACCGTATGCATCAACAGTGAGAAGTTTAATGTTTGTTATGATATGTACAAGACCAGACATTGCACAAACAGTGGGAGTAGTTAGTCGGTTTATGGAAAATCCTGAAAGAGAGCATTGGAATACTGTGAAGATGGTTCTGAAATACATCAGAGGAACCTCAAATGCTTCATTATGTTACGAAAGATCAGATTTTATTGTCAGAGGCTATATTGATTCAGATTTTGCAAGAGATCTCAATAAAAGCAAG
Source organism: Hippophae tibetana (assembly GCA_037013495.1). Taxonomy (NCBI): domain Eukaryota; kingdom Viridiplantae; phylum Streptophyta; class Magnoliopsida; order Rosales; family Elaeagnaceae; genus Hippophae; species Hippophae tibetana. Next base: position 721,091 of record CM072809.1, on the reverse strand, counting down.
TCTACTACAAGTTATGTTTTTACACTTGCAAAAGGAGTAGTAAGCTGGGTATCTAAACTACAATCGTTTGTAGCTCTATCTACAACAGAAGCAGAATACATGGCGGTTACACAAGCTTACAAGGAAGCAGTTTGGATAAATCGATTATTGGAGGAGCTCGGGCACAAGCAGGAGAAGATTGTTCTATTTTGTGATAGTTAGAGTGCTTTGCACACTGCAAGGAGTCCAGCTTTTCATTCACGAACAAAGCACATAAGTGTTCAGTATCACTTTGTTTGAGAAGTAATGGAAGAAGATAGTGTGGATATGCAAAAGATTCATATCGACGAGAACCTAGTAGATGTTATGACCAAACCAATCAACACTGATAAGTTTAAATGGTGTAGATCCTTGTGTGGTCTAGCAAAAACATAAGCAAGCATGGATTTGGCAAGTGAGGAAGGATGAAAGGATTACGCAAGTGGTTTTAAGTGGAAGAATGTGATAATTGATGGTCTTGCTTAGTGGTAAAGACACTTACTTGGTTTAATATTATATTTTGCTAATGGATGAAGTAGAAAACATGAAAGACATTTAATTAATAATGCTATTGGAGCACTAATTTCTTATGTATTTAATATAGAGCACTAATTTGTTATGGATTCAATGTGAAGCATTAATTTTTTGTTCATTCAATATAGAGTACTAATTTCTTGTTCATTTAATGTGTAGATAAACATGAAGTCTTTGCTAACACAAGTTCTTCAAGGATGTTGCCTATAAATAACTTATTTTTTTTGCGTAAAATAGTATAACAAATGAATTAGAGAGGGTCTATAAGAAATATAGCAAAAGTATTTGTTAGAATTATCTCGTGAGTTATTACTTATAAATGATAATTTTGTTCATTCTTTGTAAGTAATATTTTTACTATTTTGTGAGAGAGTTATTTCTCTTATTATAATAGAGATTAGAATTATTATCTTATTATAACTAGAGAAAAAATGTTGTAATATTTATTTTATAATAGTAAAATCCTCTTAAAATGGTCCGAGATTTTTTACCTAAATTTATTCCGAATTTTTTTCACGTAAAATATTTATCTTTATTTTATTTTAATTATTTTTAATTTTACTTTAATTATGTGTTAGCTTTGATTTAATAATTTAAGTTACTAATTATATTGGAATCTTTTCTTCTTATTAAAAATTTCAGGTTAATGTAAATAGTACTAAACAACTAATTAATGCAGGGCTAAGATTTAATTCCGTAAGTTAAAAATATAATTTTTTTTACAATTATTTTTAAGATCAAAGGTACGAGAAAAGATAAAAGGAATATTTTTACATTATTTTAATTAAAGTTGTATATAATAATTATACGAGTTAATTTAAAGTTAATCTAGGTGTCATTTTTTACTTATTCTTCACTCAATTATACAACTTGTCCAAAGCACATTTAGCATAGGAAATGAGCGTGGAACGATTATAACCACCGTGTACTAATTTAAGATAATAATTATAAGTTAGTTGTAATTAATTTTTTTATTTTTTAACATTTATTTAAAAATATATTAAATTTTAAAATATTAAATTTTAACATAATTTTTACTCTATTATATTATTTTAAAAATTAACAATAATTTTTTTTTAATTTAGTACATATTTTTAAGTAAAATATAAAAAAATAAAATTTAATCTAATTATTAGAAGTATTGTATATTCTATTATTAAAAGTATATTATTCTATATAATTATATGTATATAAAAATAATATTAGTATATATTTTATTTAAATAATTACAATTTTAATATTATAATAACTATTATTATCCAAAGATTTATGGGTAACAATTATTTTAGTTAAAAAATTATTGGATTTTGCAGATAACTACTTTATTTGACACCATTTTTAAATTTACTAAATTTTAAATATACATCTTTTTTTAATTTTTGACCTTCACTGGCATTTTTAATAACAATATGATTAAAAAATTCATTTTTTATTCTAAAGGATTATTCGTCACTTTAACCTTATCTTATATAGGATTTGCGACCGTTTTTCGTATCAAAAAGAATAATTTTATATCTCATGTAATTTATAAATATAAATAGTTAATAAACGATGGTGTGTAAAATAAAATATTAGAAAGCAAGGAAGCATGCATGCAGTACTCAAGGCATGAAATGTTGTTATTAAGCAAAGATGAATGCAATCCAGCATGCAAAAGTACATTTTCTATACATTCTCCTTTATGGGGTTTTGAAGAAGTTGTCCTTTTTGAGTTTTTATAGTTTTGTAAAGGACTAAGGACTAAGGACTAAGGACTAAGGAGTAAGATTTGTTTTAGGAAAATAAAATAATAAAAACTATCTTTCTTTTTTTCATTTTTGTATTACTTTTTGGGATCTTCTCATGCTCTTGGAAACTAGCTAACCTCTAAGTTTTTTGGGCTTCAATATTTGATGGTCCCCAAAAGCATGTGGTTTTGATATAGATTTTGTTTTTTTTTTTGTTTTTTCATTCCTAGCTAGCTACCTCTTTTGCTCTATATAGTTTGGTGTGTATTTTAGCTTTTGTTAAAAGAATCAATAGCATGCCATGAATGCCATGAACCATGTGATCTGCTCTGTAATTAACTTCTTAATTAATTATCATATCATATTAAAATTTATTTAAATATATAACTAGTGTAATTACTTTATATTTATAAAATTGTATTTTTCGCTCCTAATCTTACCTTTCAATTTTGTCATGGACATGGCATTTGTTTTTTTCCAGAAGTGGGGTCACTATATAGATATAATAAGAATACTAATTATTTTTTAATTAAAATTAAATATTAATTAAAAATAAGTAAATTTAAGTTTTATAAACCTAATACAAACAAGTATATAAAAAATAATATTTTTATGTCATAAATTATAATATAATTATAATTAATATTACAAATAATTATTAATTAAAAACCACACACTTATGATGATTACGAGCGCCTTGTTTATTCTTTCTTATCACTTTGTACTTCTTTAACCTCGTGTTATGAGGACCGCGATTATTTATTAGTATCATAATTATTATTATTTCGTACTAGTAGTAAATCAGCATGAATTAATATAAATATACACCTCTTTTTCACTTAAATTATTTATATAATGTTTCTTTATATTATTATTTAAAAAAATAATTTATTTTTTATTTGTAAAATAATTATATTATATATGCCATAATATTATAATTTAACTAAAAAATAAAAATAAATTTATGTTATTAGAATTTCCCATACAAGAAAGAAATGCCAATGACACAAATGTACATACATATATATTAACAAACATTAATTATAATATATTTTATGATAAAATAACTGTAAATCTATATATATTTAACTTTTTTTTATCTAATTATGATTTTAGAGGAGGATTTTTTTTATATCATATATATTTTTAATACAAGTATTATTTAAAAAAAATTAAATAATTTCTCAAATTTTAAAAAATATATGATATGATATGATATGATATAAGTGGTGGCTGCAAATGTATTTGTTATTAGAATTTCTGCTCAGGCAATTATTAAAAACTGAAGGAAGCTTGCTTTTGTCTGATTCAACTATTGAAGTGCATGAGCAAGGCCAGCAGCATTGGCTTTACGATTCCCCAATCACATACGACAAGATATTTATTCTTTTCTTTTTAAACAAACAAGAAAAGCCTTGTTTTTTTTTTTTTTTTTTACTTTTAATAATTTTTAATTATATAATAATATTACTGCTTCCCCTAACAAGCAGCAAAACCATTTCCTAGAAACCTCGTTATTATTATTTTGCTTTGTTTTAAATTTATTAGAGGCTTCTGTTCATTAGTGCTTTGTCTTGAGCATGCTTCCACATTAATTAACATCAAAGCACTGTCTCCTCCGACCTTACTACAATACAAAAATTAACATTCCTATATATCTAAATTATTTATATATCATCTATCATTAGAAAATAAAGTTTTATAATTTTAGAAAAATATCTTTCGGACCCAACAAGTTATATAAGTTTCTAATTTAATGTATTAATTATATATTTATTTTCTTAGTACTTTAGAAAAAGTAAATGTTAAAAATTCTATAATTAATTATTGTTTACTTGAAATTAATTGATATTTGAAATACACCTAGGACGGGTCGTATTTGAAATTGAAAGCTCTTGTGATAGGAGCGTGGTGGGAAACATTTTACCTACGTGCATGTGATTTATTATTGTTTCTTTCTACCATCCATTTCATTGTATAGATATTTGCACGTAAATAAACCAATTATCATTAGTTAAACACCTATATCTAATATTATTTTTTTCAAAAATGTTATTGATATATTCACCATTAAAATTTTCAATAGTCAATACCGATGAAGCCACCTGATGAATCTTTTAAGGTTTTATTTTGCTAACCTTGTAAAATTCTAATATCTTTAATTAAAAAAAAAAAAAAAAGCTTATGATCAATAAAAGTTCCAACTTGATAAAAGTCAGTGTACCACAACCTTTAAAAGAAAGAAAGAAAGAAAATAAATAAAGTAATAGTGTAACAGTTTTTGTTCCCTTAGTTGTTTCTCAATCTATTTCACTCCACAAGACATTAATTTGAAGTAAATATTGGAGGAAAAGTTGAGTAGCTATTGGAACAATTTTATAAGTTAGAACTCTCCGTTGTACCTTACTAATTGAAAGCTAACTTTTGTGGAGGTAATCACCTATTCATGATAGTTAATATGTGGTAAAAAGATGTAACCAGTAGTTATTGTTAAGGATTAACATCAAAGTATAGAATTATAATATATAATGCAAATACAAGAGAGATGTTTGACAACTAATATGGATAATTAAGCATTAAAAGTTAGACTAAAAATATTGCACACGAAGATTGGAACGAATTCTGTATATCTAGATCAAGAATCGATCGAGAATTGATAATGGATTGATCTAAAAATTTCTATCCAAATTTTGAATTTATAGAGGATTGATGATCGATTGATCAAGCCTATAAATTTTCTCTAAAAATGATGAGCTTAGGTACGAGAATTTACATACGAGAGTTTGGAATTGATGAGCATTTTGATAAAAGATCAAAAAATGTATATATGCACATATTTTGATAAAAGATAAGGGACGTGTATACGCATCGTGGATGCTTTTGAATTCATTTTGTGAGAGCCATGTGTGCTTTAAGAGCTTGAGAAAAAGAGAGCCAAGTGAAGATAAATGTTTTTCTCCATTTAACGTGTGGAATGAAGCTTAGTATTTTTTGAGAAACTCTTTAAATGTAAGCTTTTTTAAGTTATTTTTCTCTCTTATTTAATTTATTATAATCATTATAATCTAAGTATATCTATATTGAAATATCGTGGAGCTTATGAATTTTCTTGTGGTTTAAATGGATCGAGTAATGCTTGATGTTTAGAATAGATGAATGTATTGTTATTAAGTAACATAAGTTGTAATCGTCTATAATTTTTATAGTAAAATATTGTTTGGTTATTTGGGTCATAATTGTAAGTTCTATTATTTAGACAATCACAATGTTAAATTTTAGATATCTATTTTTTATTTCTTTACTCCTATTTATTCATTGTTATTATTACTCATGGGAGTTCTTTACTCCTATTTATTCATTGTTATTATTACTCATGGGAGTGTGTTTATAATTTGTTGTTATTTATTGATTAATTTTCATTTATGCTTCTTCGTACTTGTTGTTTGATTGAATAACAATCAATTTACGAGATAATTCCGTTTATATGAATATTTCTTAACAAAATTAGGTAAAAATAATAACAATTAATTTTTAAAATTTAAGGCAAATATATACATTTCTTATACTTCCTTCTCTCTCTCTCTCTGTCTATATATATTTATATGGAGTACTAACTCTTAAAAAATTAAGAAAAGGGTCTCTGTCTCACAGAAAAAAAAAATGTTAATATATATATATATATAATTATATTATAATTAATATAAATATGAAGTAAAATTAACATTTCTCTTATTTATAAATTTCATAGTTGTTTATGTTATGTGGCTCGTGACAAGTCATGCCTAATCAAATATAAAGAAAAATAAATTAATATCTGAATGCGTTATCAAAATTGAACTGATTCCAAAGCAATATTTGAGGTGGCTAAATATTTGGCCTTGATTAATGCGACCTTGTCGGTCTGTGGAGGACCAAAGCCTTCCAAGGTCATTCTCTTTCCATGATTGGCCATTTTCTCAAAACAGTAGCACTTAACACCAATCCATATCTCAGTGTTTCCGATAACCACCAGATCGAATCTTCACCAACCATTTTTCATGAATTTTGTTTCCTTATTTTTTTACTCAAATATTAGTTGTCTCTTGCATTTTGCCAGCTATTATTTCATTTTTATTCAATTTAAGGCTGCCCTCCATTTTTTTTTTTGAAATGTCATATTTTTATTTATTTATTTTTCAAAAATAACATATTAGGATTGAATCAGTTTTGATTTTTGCATAATTGTTGTTGATAAATATATAAAATGATTATTAGTTCTTTTTTTAATAATTTTACTTTTCTAATAACTTAAAAAATATTTTATTATAATCAAATAATTCAATTATTAAATTACAATTATTTGATCTCTATGATACATAGATTAAATAATTATATCAAAATTGATTTCTTAATAACTTTTAATATGATATCATAATTAAAAAGTTTTGGTTAAAACCTAATAACTATTGTCATTATGATGCAAGTATTTGACATCTATTATATATAAAGCTCACACTTATAGAAAATAGATACATATATTTTAATATTTAAGTGTTTAATAGAATTTTTTTCTGATAATTTCTATTGGAAATTATTTACCCTTTGTTGACCATTAGTAGTAGATAGATCAATGAAATGATAAGGAAGAATTTTATCAAAAATTAATTCATAGAGGAATAACTTATCTTTATTTAATATAATACGCTTCATGAAATCAAAGCTTTTGACAACGAATTAAACACTTTCTTTAACAAGTGATTGCGAATTAAACAAGAGAAATACAAATTAAAAATGAAATGCTGTATATTTTAGGAAAGGAATCCAAGTTTCATTGTCAGAATATTTTGGCAAAATTATAAGAGCAAGTTGTATAACTTTGTTGTCAAGAAATTACAGAGAGGAGAGGAAATATATATGATAATAGCTTACTCGATCAGGCCCCCAAAAACGTCATTTGTCAAACAAACAAATTAAGGTGCTATATTTTTTAAAGATTTGGTGTCCATTATTTAGGTTTTGAATTCCCAATTGCTAAAAGGACAAGATACGTGAAACATGTGCTTTAATTTTCTTTATTACTTTTTACTTTTGACGTTTCTTGTTTTAACATGTTATTATATATGAAGTCGACAAAACACACGAAAGTGTTTCAATTTTCCCTTTTAACATTTCTTGTTTTAACAAGCATTTTAATTTGTGAAAGAAACATATTATTATGAAGCTCTAAATCAATTAATTGAGTGAAACAAAGAAAGTGTCAGAGTACGTTGTTCATGAGTAAATTAATATTCAAATAAACATCAAATATTGATAATAGATTAATAATTATTATACATAAATAAATAATGAAAACAAATTCTGAGAAGAAGGGCTGAGAAGAGAAAAGGAGCCAAATTAAGTGATGCGAAGAGCTAGAGAGGCAGCATCACATGGGAATAACGATTAATGATGAAGAAATATGAAAGAGACAATAATGGCAGAGGATTTGGTGGAGCCACATAATTAAATGCACTACTCATTTCTCTAACTCCCAACCCCTCTCCCTCTCCCAATTCCATACATCTTCAAAATGCCAAATTTCATTACGTATAAATCATTAATATTTTTGCTGATTATACTTTCTTTTTCTTAAAAACAATTTATGGGTATTTAACTTTGTTTCAATTTATGACTAAAAATAAAATGAGAAATATTAATGCTAGCTAGATTTATTATTAGGTGATGTAACTTATTTTTTAAAAAATTATAATTAATTCTACATCAATTGTAATACTTGTAATAAATAATTTTCTTTTATTTATCACGTGCAGTCATTGTGAATATATATTATTATATACATTCTCAAATAGTTTGGACAGAAATATAAGAATACTGTTATTGGGCCATATATTTAAACAAAAATATGTTTCATGTCCCATTTAGCCTCAAATATGGGCTTCAATATCTTTATGGTCTTGTACGCAAATGGCCGTAGACCCACAATTTATATTCACTAACATAAGCTTGTGGATCATCGAGCTATATTATTTAACAAGACAATGAAAAAACACAATTGTTTATTTAATGGATCAAAAACAACAGAAATAATAACATTAAACAAACCCGATACAATATTATTTTATTTTAATAGTACTCAATCACCTTAATACGAATATAATATCTCACAAACTATATGGACTTAATGAGCCAACCTCTTTAATTAATTTTGTTGATTTTTTATGTTGACACCCATAAGCTTGTGCCGAACATGAATATGACTTATTTATAAAATTATTTGCCATAATTCGCACCAATAACACCCTATCCTAAATCAAGCTGATATTTAGATAAAAGAATTAAAAATTAATTATTTTCATAACTTTGGGTATATAACACTATCATAAAATAAAAAAGGTTAATCACATGTTTGTCACGTTACACCATTTATACTAATTAAACACAATTTACTTTAATTATTTGCATGTTATAAAATTTTGAGTTTATAATTATTATTTTTCAATTGTTAGATATCCAGAAAAGAAAAGGAAATGAAAAAAAAAAAAAAGAATAAAGAAAGAAGCCTATACAACTTTCTTGTACTACATCTTTCCTTTTCATTTTAAATGAACTTTACGTAAGCAAAAAGATAATAATGTTTTGAATAAATAAAGACTTTAATTTTTTATTTTAACATATGCTAATTAGAACCTAAAATTTTCAAATTATATTTTATTTACAAGTATGAGTTTTGTGAACAAATTCAAAATACTAATAAAAATCAAAATAAGAGTACGAACACTCACAATGTACGTGTCACAAACTTAGTTATCACAAAAAATAAAGTTATAAATTATATATTTTAAAAAATTAAATAATATTTTTTAATGTTATTCGAATATATGACTTAAAATAATAGAAAGATAATCTTATCACTATAATATTAAATATTAGTGAGTTAAGTTATATATATATATATTCCTAAAAAAGCAGAGTGCATTGTTTTTCCCAACAAAGATTATATACCAAGGGCATTGTTTTGATTGATATGACTTCATATGATCCTCATCATAAATTTGGTAAGCTAGCTCCTCCCTGACATTGATTTAATTTCAATACAATAATACAAAAACAAAGTACACCATTCACAGTTGTTCACCTCTACAAGTGTTTCTGCAGCTTTCTATGTGAATTAACAACTATTACAATACACATAAATGCTACACACAATCCCCCATCTTATATTTACTTCAGATTTGTCTAGTGTTTAGATATTTTACGAGCGCTAAGCAGTAGATTAAGATTCAAGTGCACACAAATAGAAGAAATCAAAAAGGGAGATATAGCATGTCATGATTATGCAGGATATGGGGATTATTAATCAATGCTAGTTGAACAAAACAAGTTTACACCAATCAGTTGATGCAAAGGTTCGAGAAAACCATCCAAGGGTTGGCATGTCCATATCAGCAATCCCGTGACAGCCTCATTCTGTTCCTGTGTCCTTCAGCAAAACAAATATTAAAGGCTCACAGAAGGTTTGAGCTGAAAGAATGCAGTCATAACAATGGTCAATAAAAGTGATGCCTCAGCATTTCCTCTGCCCTTTGTCTCGACCAGGAAAATAGAGGAAAAACCCAAAAATCACTTTTGTAAACTCAGAAGCAAGGGGTACCAAGCCTCCTACTTTTAGCCCTGGAAAATGCAGGGAAAATCATCAATAGTATCCTCAAACAAAACTGTTTGCACTGCCAAATTGTATGGACATAACCAGCTTTCTCACAACTCATGTAATGCGTTTGCATGACTTGAGATAGTAAAACATATGCAGATATGTTGTACAAGTCTTTATAAGATATAACAAGGACAGCAAAGATAAAAAGAAGACAACAAGAATCAACAGAAAATTACTAGAAATCATGGGGGAAAATATTTAAAACTTGTGCACTATAAAATAAATATAAAAGGAAATGAAGACTTACTGTCCACTTACAACTTAGAAAGGTAACTTAAAGCAATTACTAACCAAATTCTACAAGTAGTTGAAAAATATGTGAATAATAATGTGTTATCATCTAAATGGAATACTGGTAGAAGAAGAAATCAAGCTTTTGAGCTCTATCAAATGTTCATCATTAGATATATGGAGAAAAAGGCGTAGATTTGTCACCAATTCTTCTTGTTCCCAACTTAATGGTCCTGATGCATGCAATGCCTCCATAGTGCAACGATAGGCATGCAACTCTAACTTATGGATTTCAGCACCCAATTTCTCCTTTTCTGGAAGGAGATAATTTCCTGGCTCATATCTCAATGGGCAAAAAGATTCAGCATCAGAAAAATTATCACCAGAATCTTCTGTTGGACGAGCATAAACATGAGGAGAGGAACTTTGGGAATCTTTTCTTATAATGCTACAACTACCAACAGAGCATGTGATACTATCAGCATTGTTCAATTGCAAATCTACTCCAAATGAGCAGCCAGCATTACCAGCTGTTTGCCTCCTCTCTAAATCTATTTGAGAAACTCTAGTTGTCTGGTTAAGTGACACATCCTGTGCACCCAACACCCCAAAATCTACATGTTTAGCTAACATAGCTGAATTCACAGCAACTACTCGGTGAAAGACATGTTCATCCTCAATTGCTCTAAATTTCTTGGAAGCTCCATCTCGTACATCAGCTTGAGAATTGCAGTAAGGAGATTCTCTCTTATGAATTTGGAAGCTAGAAATTTTTTTGACCTTCAAAGTTGAATTTCCACTTTTTTTCCCATTACTGTAACTTCCAGAACCCTGTGTCCACAAATGCAATAGGAAACAACTACCTCAATAAATAATAGCAGCCAAAAATCAGCAGATAATAAACTAAATTAGAGAATGTGTAGAATATGCAAGATGGTTGGTCTAATTCTAAAAGGTAAAGCTATCTTCAAACGTTCCAGGAGAAAATCATTTATCATGAGTGAAAGATAGTCTTGAATAACATTTTTCATGAGTACAGAACTGGAATTTAAGAGAAATGAACAAAGTATAAATCATTAACAATCAAGACTAAACTACCTTTCCAATCACGACCCATTTGTCGTCTAGCCATGACTGCCTAACTCGGATGTCTGTTTTTCTGACTTTAAATTCACAAGACGATCCAAGTAATCGGACCATAAAGTACTTCTTGCCCAATACATTTGAGATTGTTGCCATCTTCCAAGACAAATTGTCAAAAACCTCCACAACATCACCCGGAACCAAATCGTATGAAACTTTCATTGGAGGAGGGCAGGGCCTGATAGCATCCCTTGATACCCTCTCAAGGATAGTTGTATCAGTGGCTTTCTCCGATCCATCATATCGAACAGTGTAGCTGTGGCCATTACCACAGAGTACCTCAGCACGAAGCCAGGAGCCTGAAGGCACCTCCTTCTTGCTTAATACTTCCACTAAGCACCCTTTTCTAAATCTCATGATGGCTGATATGCCAGACAAATTCTTCAATATACAAATCTATTGATCAACCACAGAGATAATGCAAGAGACAAAATCGAGAATCTAAAATGCTGAAAGAAAAAAAAAATCATAATTAAAAAGTGCAAGAAAGGGCAATTCTTGTTTATCAGAAAAGTAACCATTCCCCCCCACCCAAAATCCTCCCCAATTTTATGCAGTTTTTTAGACAAACAAGCAGAAAGTCGAACTAGGGAAATAGCTGCTATATATATATATATAGAAAAATAAATAAAAAAACTGAGAATAAAATCTACAAAACAACAAACATTAGATCATAATTCATGGTTGCAGAAAATGATGGATTTGTTTGATTGGTGATAAAATTGAAGAAAATGAAAGAATCGTAGCTTTCAACATCAGATTTTACCATCGATTAAAACTTAACAATTGCACTCGATTGAACTGAATACAACTTAAAAGACCAATCTCCTCTATACAACCTCATAGGTTTGCATCGGATAATCAAACAAATAAATTATTAGTGAAGACCGAAATTTTCTGTGTGTTTCTCCCGTATTCTCAGTAACCAAACAAGAAGGTCAAAGAAATTGACCTAAGTAAAATCAAAACTTCGTTTAAAATCGATAAATCATTTAATTAATCAACTTCAAACACTGTGATTATAAACATGAAGAAATAGACAGAGGGATATAGAGTCAATAAACAAAATTGGAAAGAAAATTCCAAATGCAGAAGCAAAGGTAAAAGAAATAGAAACAGAAACAGAGAGAGTTTCACTGACCTTGTGTTGCCGATTCAGAAAGATTGGTTCTCGCAAAGATTCTGATTTGTGAGCTATGTGAATGTGATCGTTGTGGTTGTGTTTGTGGTTGTTTATTTGGTATTTTTTTTGTTCAAATTAAAAAGCTTATTTTCTTTTATTTTTTTAATTTCTTTTAAGAAATAATTTTCTAAAAAGGAACGAAAAAAATGATCTTAATATTAATAAAAAAAAAAAAAGGAATAAGGTAGATTGGTATGGTTTGTATGCGACGTTGCCAAACTGCCCAAGAATAGCTTGTTGAGGTGGTAATTAACTGTTTCCGTCTTTTGCTAAAAGTTCTCTGGAGTCCCAAAAATATATATCCAAAATTATGACACTTTGGTACATTGTTTTTTTTTTATTAATAAAATGTTCGTAAAAATATTTTTGTTTTATTATAATTATAAATAAATAAATTTATAAAAAAATAATTTAATTTTTTTCATAATATTAAAAAATATCTTAATTTAATCAGGAAAACAAGAATATATATATTGTTTTAGAAATTTATAAGTTATTGCATTTTGTTAGAATTTAAATCCATTTGAAAAAAATTATTATATACAAAATTAATTTTTACTGAATAGACTAAATCGAAAAAATATTAATTCTCTTAAAGAAAAAATAAATAAATACTAAATAGACTCATATATATATATAGTTGGAAATATATATATTCAAGTGAAATACTTCTAAATCTATCATCGTAAGGAGAAAAATTTAAACTATCTACCCATTGAGTAATTGTTTAATGTATACGATCCACATATATCTTTAATATTACGTAAGGTATAAATAATTTTTTTTTTCTCTTATCTACTGGTTATACTATTACCTTAGTATATATCTATGAAGTTATGTATACTTTTCTTTAAAATATGATATTTCTTTTCTTTGGTGATAAATCTAAAAACTGAAAAAAAATATCTTATCTTATTATAATTTTAATTATAGCACTTATCAAAATATATATATAGTGAGACAGCGATCTAAATTTTACCGTAATTAGTATATTAATTTGCATTCTAGTTATGACGAATTATTTTTAAACTGTTCACATCTTTGGTGATAAATACAATGTCATGTATTATTTTGAATTTATAATTTTATTTCTCACTACCTTAAAATAAATAATGAGTAATGTGTATTCAAATTTAGATTTATAAGTTAAACAAAAGTTTGTATTGAGAGAGAAAAGGCCGAATTGAGAGAAATTAAACTCTGTTTTTGTGGGAAGCTATAATTTTTTAGATAATTTAAGAGGAAGTACTCCGAAATTAATGAACAAGTATTTAAAAAAAATCCTAAAAAGCCCAATTGAGTCAAAGTCATCTTAGATAGTCTTATTTTGAATGTAATGTATATGGCTGCTAAACATATCATAAATTTTAACTTAGATTCTAGCTATAATGATGACTATTTTCAATTATGGCTCTATCCATAGTTTAACATTAAATACTTCTAGCTATTCAATATGTATCTCTCCTTATGTTGTTCAAAAGAAATACATTTTATCGTATTTTAATAATGTATGTAAACGAATAAATTATATGTAAAATATTGTAGACAAAAAACGTACGTCCCTTCACAAACAAACACAAAAAAAACCTTGTATAAGAAAATCAATGTCCTTTTGGACTTTGCAACTACCATCCATCAATAGTATATATCTGAATAGTTCATTTGTATGGCTGCGCTTCAAGTTTGAATTTGTATTTAGACCAAAGTTTTAGTTCTTTCCTAACGACACCAAAGTCTGAACGTAAAAAGAGCAGAATATTTAGTAGATAGAGTAGTACTACTTCCTTTTTTTTCTTCTTCTTAAGCTACTCTTTATATATAAATGTTAAAAAAATCACAAATTAGATGGTATATCTTTTTCTTCCTTTAATTATATCAACTATTTAATTTAATGGATTAAAATTAAGTGATCTAATTTTATTAAGTAACTCGATTGTTTAAATTGATATGTACTAATTTACTAATCACTTATTTTACTTTAATCAGGGAATTAAGAAGTCTTAATTTAATAATATGTAAAAATTATTTTGATTATAATCCACAATACATCAAATAATAAGATAATTTTTTTTTCTTTCATCTAGAAGAGAAATTACCATCCCATTAAGAAACTAAGATTATTTTATTGAAAAAGATGATAAAACATCTTCAAGTTTGTGATCGATTATCGTAGCATTTTCATAACAGTACGTGATTTTTCTCAATGAATATAAGTATCTAACTCAAATCCACAAATCCTTAATAATCTAGTATGATGTATATCCTAAGATTTTTATATTTTGTTCTAGAATATGTTTATGATTTTCAAGATGATTTAAATCAAACAAGTAGCATCAGAGTTGTTATCATGTTAGATTATTAGGATTTGTGAATATTTTATTCGTACGGTGTTTGAATAGAATATTTATCTTTTGTGTGAAATTCCTTAGATTTCTATATTTCTATATTTAGGATCTATATCTTAATCTTGTTTGATATATTATGGTTTTGATATTATTCATTTTTTTAAGTGATTTGATTATATACAAGGTAAAACATTTGATTCTTTATTCATATAAAAAAAGTACATCATTTTCTTCAATGAGTATGGAATTATTCCGCAATACACTATACTAGGCAAACCTATGATCAAATGTGTTACAAAGCAACCAAATAGAACTCTTAAAAGATATGGCAAGAAGTATGATTACTCGTTCTTCCTTACTAGAATCATTTTGGGCAAAAGCTTTAAAGATCATAGTATAGTTAGTAGAAAATGCAACTAACTCTGCAATTATTCGTTTACTTTAACGATAATGAACATATTGAAATTATTTATTTTTTATCAATCTGAATTTGACTCAATTTGAAACAAATTTAAAGATTTTCAATATGAATTCATTATGATGATGCAATTAATTCTAATTCGAACATATTGAAATTTATTCAAATCGAAAAAGGTTTAATTGATGTTAAAATTTATTTATGAATTATTATTATTATATATATAATACGATATACATATCATTTAAATTTTAAATTGATGTATCTCTACAATTTATTATTTATAGTCACACTTAAGAAAATTAAAATAATAAAAATTATGCTTAGGTTATTATTATATTATTAAAGAGATTTAACATTAATATTTATTTTTAAACTAAAATAATAATTTAATGTAATTATAATATATAAATATATCATATTATAAAATAAAACATGTATTTATTTATAATTTTAATAGTAATTCAGTCAAGATCGGATTATAAAAGATTATAAATTTTTCAATTAATATCTTATCTAAATATGATCTGATTGAACTATAAAAAAATTTAATTCAATTTTATTCAAATTAAACGAATCAGATTAGATTTCTAAATTTAAGAGGATGGTCAAATTATTTAATTATATCTAATGTACTTAATAATTTGATGATAAGATTACTAATTATCCTTTAAGTTATAGGTTTGAAGCACATAATTATATAAAAAGCTTGTACGTAACATTCTATTAAAAAAAATCTCAATTTAGATGGTAGATTAATAATTTATGGAGAAAATCTTATATATCAGTGCCAGTATATATGTTTAGATTTGTAATAGTGTTTTACTTTTTCCAACTTTTCAAAAAAATTAAGAAAAATATTTTACTACGTGTTAATTACTTGTTATATGCATCAAACTCTCTAATTTATGGGTACCAATTTGACTAATTGCCTTCTCCCTCAGTATCAAACTAATGATTGATACGTGTTAATATGTTTAGAAAATCTTATATTTATATATCATTTGTTAATATCAATAGTTAATTTTGTTCCATCATATGTTCATAACACTGTATAAAAAAAAAGAACATAAAAAGAGAGGGGGGACAAAGGGAAAAAAAATAGTAATATATGATTCTTCCCCAACTTAATTACCAAAATAAGTCATTTGCAGCCGTAAAACATATTATATATGTCCTGCCCATTAATTAGGTGGGTAGTGTAAGTTTCTATATATATCAAGGTGTTTTTATCTTTCTAAATTGTTTTTATAATATGCGTTATATTTAATTTTCTTTTTCAAACCAAATAAATTAAACTAAGTTAAACATACTGAAACAAATAAAAAAATATTTTATATTTCTTTATAGGTTCTTCTTCTTCTTCTTTTCCCTCTCATAAATGCATTTTTCCTTTATATGTGTATATAATATGCGAGTGTCCCTTATTTGAGAGCCGTGAGTTAGCGGTTTGCAGGTTGGAAAATTTAGTAAGACAAGCCAAGTTAACTTTGTTTTGCAGAAGAATTTTAAAGTTGTATTACATTTTAATAAACGTAGCTAGCTAGCATGGAAACATGCATTATATTATATACATGCATGTAATAAGTGTTTATCCTTTGAATACGTTTCCTCAAATGTGTTAATCCTTTGAATACGTTTCCTCAAATCAGAGGCGGGTCTACCACGAGCATGTGAGATTATGTAATTAATTAATTAAAAAATATAATTTTATATGTAAAATTTTATGAAATTTAGATTACATTTAACATACAATATTTTTTCTCAATTTTATTTTAAACTCATTATTTTTTAATTAAGCCCAATAGAATTGCTAAAAAAAACCTCATTTTTGATAATTCTTTAGTCAAATAATTTAATTTTCAATTTTTAACCCTAATTTTAATTTATGGTTCTTTATATAAATTTTATATTATTAATTACTAATCCATATTCTTCTAAATTTAATGATTAAATCCATTACTACCTCAAATATAATCAATGATTAATTTATCAAAACTTGAATAAATATTTATAAATTAATTTTAGATAATTTCAAAAATATTAAAAATATTATCGCTATTAATAAAAATTTATATGAAAATTATATATTTAAAAGTTATTAATGTAAATGATCTTTATATAATTGGAAATATCGTAAATATATGGAGAATATTATGAATTAGTGCATATAATATCTTTATAGGCGATAGTTTTCTTCTTTTATGATAGCTAATATATCATTTTTTTTCGCTAATAAGTTAATATGTCAATTTAATAACCCATCCTTCTTGCTTTTGATGTCCATCATATGTTGCTTGGAAGCAAAATGACACACTTGATTCACTTTGAAAGCTGTCGTAACCACATTGTTTTTGTCACTTTTTTGGTTGTTGGGTTTGTTTTGCTTTCTAAATAAATACATTAGGATGACAACTTCTACATTTTCTTTATTTTTCTCTCTTTTAAAATTTTTATTCTATTTAATTTTTGATAGAATGAGGTGTTACTTATACTAATTACAATATTCTATTTGTTTTAAATAGATGTAAATATGATAAATAAAAATATAAAATATAATTATTTATAAGGTGAGTTTAAAATATAAAAAATGATAAAATGTTATGTTTAAAATGATACACATAGGATTATAATATAAATAAGATGTAAAACATAAATCTATTAAAAATATTAAATAAAATGATATAACCACCTTATATGTTAGGTTGAATTGTACAGCATAATTGTAAAAACCTTGAGATGTGTTTCATATGATTAACTGTAGTTTTAATGGCTACAGACTTAAATGTTTCAAAATATCTGTAATTTAATTCTTTTTCTTTTTCTTTTTTTAAATAATAAATCTAGATATTAAAACTCACAAATATTCTGTTATTTAATATATAATAATTGATTAAAAAATGTAGATTTAATTATATAGTGCAATTGTTACATACCAAGTTAGTTATTACTAAGCAATAGCTTGATATATAAAAAGAAGTAATTTAATATTTCCAATAATAATATTAAAAAAAACCTTAATGCTAATTTATTTCCTTTTAATTCAAACCTTCTCTTAAGCCAAGTTGGAGAAGAATAAATAAAGTGATTGTTATCTAATCATCTTATCTCCCACTATTATATTTTTTATAAATAAAATTTAAATTTAAAATATTAAATATCTTAAATGTCTTAAATGTTATTCAAAATTAAAAGTGTTAATGTGTCTTTTTCGTGAATGTATATTACAAATAATAAAATATTTCATTATATCCTTAAACGTATTTACAGAACGTATGTATCATTAAAATATTGGAAATAAATAAGGATAACTATTTATAATTAAATCTAAAAAAGATATTATATAATATAATTACGTGGCATCAAGATTTTGGAGACTTAATTAAAAGATAACGAAAATAAATAACCAACAATAAATTCAATAATTTTTTTTCTCGTTTATTGTGAAGGATAATTATGGTTCTTCTTCTTCTTGAAAGTAGATTAATACACGGAAAGAAAAAAAAAGTGTCAGCCACCAAAAGAAGCTACAGTAATTATACACGACCAAGAAAAACAATCTCACAAGTTTTAGCTTAGGAATGGCCTTAAATAATCCACGAAACCCACAGATGTCGATATATTGCAACTGATAATAGGCTTTGCAGCGACTAAAGAAAGAGATAGAGTAGTTGCTTAGAAGCTGAGTCAGCATCAATTAATAATAATTATTAAAATTTTAGTATTATTTATTATTTAATATTATTAACTATTCATAATTACTCATTATTATTTATTATATACATCTTTAATATTTAATAATCATTCATAATTCTTTGTTACTATTCAATACAAATCGCACCCTTTTCAATAACAGGTTATAGTTAATATGATCGTTTTTGATAAAATTATTGTTGATAACTAACTACCTTGAGATGAGATTGAATCTAGGAATTTTTAGGAATATGCTAACTTACATAACTGTCATTATTAATTATTATTAACAGCAATAATTAATTTTAAGTTAAATTAACAATTTTACATATTTCTTTTTTAAATAATAGCTTTTAAATGCTTTATACCCGTTCAAAACCAATACTTGTTAATGGACCAGAGAGAACCTTTCAAACTTTTATACTTAGGGAATAGAAAGGAATTTATTACTTTAATTTTGTGTGTTTGTTTGACCAGAATAAAGGGACGAAATAGAATCGATTACTTCTTTTAGGAATCATCATTTCATTCATATCTAAATTTTTTTTTCAAATTTTACACTAACTTCAAATATAACCTTAAACTCAAATCTCAAATACTCAAATCTAAAACACTAAACCCTTTTTAAAAAAAATAATAATTTTAACCATAAATCCTAAATCCCAAATCTCAACCCTCAAAATCATAAACGCTATTTAGAAAAATAATAATTTTAATAATATATATTTTTTAATTAAGTAATAATTATTTAGAAAAATAATAATTTCAATAATTATTTTATCTCACGAAAAAATAGTAATTAAGTGATATTATTTGATTTTACTGAATGTAGGGATATTAAGGTAATTTATAGTTTTTTCATTTCATTTCAATGGCAAACAAAATACTATAATCTTGATTCTGAGCTTGATTCTAGTGATCAAATTAAACAACATTATTTCCTTTCTATTCCGATTCCATTCTACGAACAAAACGCTACCTTAATGAAATTACTAAGTCATATCTTATATTTATTGATTTCTAGAAATTTTCATTAAATTTGATATTTTTCATTATCATGAATCATTGCCACTTACTGTTGAAATCTAAATGTATTACTTATGGAAGCCTCTTTATTGAGACCTAATATAATTATTTATTTATTATTATTATTATTAAAATTTATTTTTTTACCATGTAACAAGGCACTCATGTTTTATGAATTGTACAATCTTATTCTTAGCTTAAAGAAGAGTTTGTAAGATTTTCTAAATATACGATTACATTTTTATGAATTATTCATAAATATTACTTATACTTAAACCTCTTTTTATCATTGATGAGAGCATTCACTTATTGTTTAAACATTTTCCAATTTTTTTCCTTTAATTTTTCTAAGATTGGTTGCAAAAAACAAAAGGGCCTAATTATCCTTGAAAACCCAACCATTTGTCCTCGCTTGGATGGAATCGTAGAAGGCAAATTTTGGATACATAAGGTAAATGCCCCAATGGTGATAACATCCATCAAACCACGTAAGCTGGATCCGGATGTACTTGTAGGTTTTGTTAGATGTACCTAGAATTTATCCGGGAAAACTTTAACAATGCCCTTAAAGCTTCGCTTTCCTCTCAAATTTAACGATATTAAAAAAAAAACAGTTATTTTGAATAGTAAAAGGATAATTTGATTTTTATTTTAAAATAAAATTTAAAATTTTAATAAAAATGTTAAAAAATTAATGAAATAAAAAATATTTTAATATTTAAAAAAATCAAAAAAGGTAAACCCAATTGTATTCTTCACCATCATCTCCATACTCCATCCGTACTCTTCTTGCTCAGACATCTCAACTCACATCCCTCCTCCTTTTTCTTTTCATTTTTTTTCTTTTTATAATCCCTTGCTTTATTATTCAAAACATATTGTTCCGGACTCAACAGCAGGTTTATCAATTAAAGTTTTTCATTGCAATTTTTTTTTTAACCATTTACATTTATTGTTTGGATTTCTGTATTAGGCTATACTAGAAGGTATGGTGAATGAGTTGATGAAGGAAAACCCAGAGTGGTTAGAAAGAGAAGAAGATCAAGGATTTCTGCAGCATGACAGTTTGAAAGATGGCTCTGGTGTGCGTGTTTCAGATAAGGAGATTGTTATTAGCTTAAGGTCTAAAAATATTATTGAATATTTCCAATAGATTTAAGTATCATATTTGTTTCTTCATCATATTGATTCAATGAAATTGGTTTCTTAATATTTGATTGATATGAGTTTTAATTTGGAGTTTTCTTAGTTTTGTGCTAAAGAATTAGAAGAGATGAGAAAAATACTAACATAAATATTTTTATGCAAATTTTTACACTCATATCTCAATCACTAAGATTTATTTGAGTGATATTTATGAAAGTGTAAAAAATTGTATAATAATTTGTAACAACTAATACAATCACTATATATTAATTATCTGGTTAGTTTTTATTTAAAATAATTTTGTCCAACAGATGGGATAAGTGTGGTTAGACATGAGGCTACGTTTGAAGATTAAATAAAAACTGAGGATATTATGCCACATTTTTAAAAACTTGAAGATATTAGTGAAGATGCGTGAATATTAGTGAAGTTTTCCCAATTTATCCACATAAAATCTTATAAGTTTCAATCGAATAATCAGGACACAATATATCATTAGGTTAGTTGCAACCTTGCAACTTTGCAAGATTAAAGACCCGGGGCCTAGACTTATTTGACTGAAGAAACTAGAAAGTCATTTTACCGTCTGGTTAATGGTTTTCCTTTAACACGCAGGTTGTTACTTTGAAATACTCTTATTCTTATTTTGGTATTTTTTTTATTCACATTCTCCAAATAACTCTATTTAAATTATTAATACCTATATTAGTCAAATCCTACAATAATTTCATAAAATTTAATATCTCAAAAGTATCGTTAATTATTTAAATTGATCAAAATGAATACTAATAACCTAATAAAAATATTTAATACGCTCCATTTAAAAATAGGATAAAGAAGAATACAAAAACTATAATAAAGATATTCTAAAATTACCAATACTTTTTCGAAGCCTTCCTTATGCTGTCACATTAAATTAATTGTAATGTCACATTTAAAATCATAGGTTCAAATAACAATGATAATTTCTAAAAAGAAAAATGAGTAAACTGTAAACTGTTTGATATTATCTGTACTCTTTTCTTGCGCAACAAGAGTTTGTTTAAAGTGCAAAAATAAAATAAAATCTACTGGTAAAAAGCATAAACTTTTTTATGGGGGAGAAAATTAAATACGTGAAACACAAAAAGCTCCCTCCATCAGACGTTCTAAACTAAAGTTGCATTGTAATTTGATAAGCAACCGATGGAGTACACTTTTTTTTAAATAAACAAACACATTACAATCCACAAGGCAACAATAGGTTATCTAAAATTATAGTAGTATAGAATAAACCAGAAGGGAAGAAAACATAGCAGAAGACTATGTACATTATTATTAAACCATTCTACTTGGTAATGGATGAGAAAATATCCAAAGAAAAAACCACAGAAAAAATAAAACAAGGGGAATTAGATTAACGTTTTCTCCTAGTGAATGGCAATTCCCAGGAAACTGCGGCCGAATGAGGCAGAGGGCAAACAAGAGTTTGTGAAAATCTCGTTAAAAACTCCTCGGTGGCTCGAGATATGCTTGACAACCTATGCATTTTCTAAGGAACAAGAGAGAGATAATATCAAATTGGAGATAAGCCTGATGGATTTCAAAGGAAATGGCCGGCACTGCTTAATCCAATGAAGGAGGAAGGAGAGAATAAATAGTTGCAAAGTTAATGAGAGTTTTAAGGCTAAGGATTGTAGTTTCAGAGCTGCAAGTTAGGGAAAACTACTTTGCTTTTGAATTCAAGGATATAGACAAATGGAGAGCAAGGGTTTAAGCTTGACAGGTTGCCATACCATTATGAAAATGTCTCGAGTACTTATGATCAAACAAATTGTGGCATGTTAGCATAGCAAGAAAACAGCTTCTGAGCTTATTAAAGCATGCATGTGACTATACTACTCAATATTACTTACATGTAAAAAATTTAACTGACTCTTTAT
Organism: Hippophae tibetana; assembly: GCA_037013495.1. Taxonomy (NCBI): domain Eukaryota; kingdom Viridiplantae; phylum Streptophyta; class Magnoliopsida; order Rosales; family Elaeagnaceae; genus Hippophae; species Hippophae tibetana. The sequence goes on along the minus strand of CM072809.1, from coordinate 698,015 downwards.
GTTATAATGAAATCTAATCAATGGCCAAAAGCCTATTCCACCTAAGTGATTTTATTACCCGCACCTTATTTAAATTGTATCTTTAATAAGACTAACTTTAAACATATGTTTATCATTTTTTTTATTAAACTTACATTATAAAAAATAATGTATCATATTTTCTATTATTTTTGTATTCTTAATTATCTTATTTAATCCCATTAAAGATAAATGAGATATTTCAATTAGTACCATTTCATTATCATTTAATATCATTAGAAATAAAAATGAGACAAAATGAAATAAGTTTTAAAAATTAATTAATTGTAAGATAAATTTCATTAACATCTCGTTTCAATTTATACCTTTAGTTAGGCATGAACGTACATGAGTTATACAAATATCAAAAACACTCCAATCAAAGAAATTAAAAGATAAATAAGAAGATACTTTTGTGAAATTGACACCTTTTTCTTTCCATTACGCTCAAGTATTTAACACAAAGGCATCCAAATTAAAATAAAAAGCCAAAAATTTCGACAAAAGCACAACTTGTTGCAACTCATAACAAGCTAATATCCCCATAACCAGTCAGCATTTGACTTTTGGACGGACGTATGCTCCCATCAAGACACTGGAGATCAATAATAGCTGTAGGAGTAAATTAGTCAGACAGATAACCTCAAGGACAGAAGGCACTCAAAAGACAGTATCCACAAAGAACGTATCAGCGGTATCACCAAAAAACAGGATCCTACATGTCTAGACAATTCAAAAAAAGTGGAACGAAAAACCAGTCAGAAACCCCAGTAAACTTGCAAAAAATTCCAGGAAAATGAATTACATGACCCAGATGCATACAAGTTACAGAATTAGACTAATTCGGTTCTAAGTTTTCAACAACTCCACTACCAAGTTTGGGAATCTAAATCAATTTTCTGATAGGATATTCAAATTTAGGCATCTAATGGAACTAATATCAAATTTTCCTTTCCCTATAAAGAGGAGTCAATGAATTTACCTGTCAACTTTAAGCCAAACTGTGTGAATGTGACAGCTTCCTTCTTATTCTATGTAAAATTTATTTGTAAATATTGGAAGTAGCTTGCCACAATTCTGTCTGACCTCACTGCCGAACTCAACCTCCAACAAGCGATGATTATCCTTAGAGCGATTCATTGAGAAAGAAACGTTTAACTTATCCCTTTCACTAACATGGACAGGGGGATGCAAGAGGAAAATCTATTCAACAAATGTGGATTGAAAGGGAAAAAAATGTCAATATCAATAGCACAAGCAAGAAAATATGAAGTCATAAAATAAAAATTAAGAAAAGTAAATACTAATTTGTACTTCCAACTAATGAAAAAATCTTAAACAACACCCTACTAAACTAGCATAATGCAAATGCTTCAAAACAGATATTCAAGCCTTCTTATTGTCTGGTTCATGGAATGGAACCGAGCAGACTATCTCGTAATCCACAACTATCTCTACATGGTAATTGACACGTTAGTAAAAGTGTAAAACTTTGATGGCCTAATATGAACAGTTTTACAACAATGCCACAGTTCTAGAGTCTACTAGCCTAAGCTTGCCTAGTCGAGGTATCATTTTGTCAAATTTTGAAAAGTTTCCCATGGGAAATCCTGCCTCTCCCTCTCTCTCTCTCTAACAGGTAACAAGAAAAAAATGCAAGGGCAGAAGATTTGCTGACACACACCTGTTGGCCCCAGTGTGTACCATCATTTACACTAGGAGCTGTTGTCAGCTCAACTTCTTGATGAGCTGGCTCTTCTGTTCTTCCCTGGTGAACCAGGACGTAGTTAGATTCATATATGATCAGAAATCGAGGTTATTTAGATAATCAAGAAAAGATTGCAAGTATAAAATTCAACTCACTCTAAAATAGACATCAAACCATCCTCCGTAACCGCAAAGCCTTGTATTTTCAAGCGTTATTGAAGAAACAAAACTTTTTCTGACTTCAAGGATCTCATCGACAGTGGCAGTTAAACAATCAATCTCTTTTACTACAGCAGGGGTCCCAATAACTTGATTTGGGTGAAGATTACTCCACATAGACGTCTTAAAAAAAATAAAAAATAAAATAAGCTACACATTTTAATTGTAGGACACTCAAAGAAAATCATGTGCATACATGATCTAGCCAAGAATTTTATTCAGAGGGGACACCGTGTAAACTAGGAGTAATTTTTTTTACTTGTAATTAAGTAATATAAAACTTAAAAATAAATTTTACAATAGAAAATAAAAGGTCAAATTTATATTTTTGTTAAAGAGTAATAGAAGAAACATTTAAAGATAAAATTCGTAAACAAATGTAAAATAGTAGTTATATTGTACCAGAGAATAATAAGAAAGAAAATCAAATTTGTCTTCACTGAATTTAGTATTTTGAAATTGTTAAAATTGAATGAAAATGGAGCTTGAAGAATATACTAAAAAAGAGATTATATTATTAACAAGTGTTATTTTAACCCTCTCTTTTTTATCAAGCTGTAGTTTGTGAAAATGGTTCAAATTACGATATATTTTTATAAGAAACTAGCCTTTTTGCACTCTACAAGATAGTGACTATATATTGTTGTTTTAAATATTGAAGAATTTAAAATATACGTTCAAAAATATTCTTTACAATAATAAAAATGTAGTAATTTTATGAGCTCTTATGTACAAAGGTATGAGATTTAAAATAATATTTTGATAAAAAGGTTCATAAAACAAAACTTAAAACATATTCCATGTTTGAAAAAAATTCAGAAGGGGCACCAATCAAATTATACACCAAAAAAAATACTAAGAACACACGATAATACAAGCAAAAGACACATTTTCAGAAATTGAGCGGGGGCATATGCCCCTCCTGGGACACATGCCTCATCCATACATGAGCAAAACAACCACAAACCAGTAAATCATTGCCCAATAACCCAAGTAAACATAAATCTTGCGCAAAAGTTTACTAAATCAGATCCTAATATCCTATAAACACAGTCGCTAATCTTATTACTGGAAATTCAAATAAGGGAGGTTACAACCATGCAGAACCTTTGACATGCTCTACTAAAATGACCGTTATAAGTACAAACAGACCTGTAGATAGTACTTGTTCTGCTCTTCAGAGAAGGGCTTTGTTAGGATACTCATATCAACACCATAATTACTTTTGGTGTCATCTACAAAGTCATGCCAATCCTCCATAGATGAATCATAATCGCCCATTTTGTGATCTCCCAATCCAGATCTAATTGGTGCTACCCACATACGAGCATGACTAGGATACCTACAAAATGAAAGTTTGCTGTGTCAATTGAGCATTGAAATAGTCTGAAACTATATTAAGAAAGGGAACAAATGATAAATTATAGCAGCACAAACAAGTTCCTAAGAGCCTCTTGACACTAAGGTTTTCACCTTTTGCTTGGTTAATTGTATATCAGAGAGTTCTCTACAATGTTTATGGAGACATTTAATTAGTTAGCAAAAGAACTGCAGAAAGATTTTGAATGTTATACCGTTACTAGCAAAACCATGCTAAGAAAGGACACAAATGAGACGCAAAAGGCAAAAAAACATATCAACAAAAAGGAATGTAAGTTGCACACAAAATTGGACTTACACCAATACTTGCATGACACGTACCTTGAAGTTAAATTTCTCAATTTTAATGGTTGAAGTACCACGTGGTACGCAAATATTAGTGTGAGTGCACATTTTTGTGCAAATATGCGTGTAATTAATTAGCATTCCTCCATCAATAATACCAACAGCTAAATGTAGAAACATTGAAAGATGTAAATGCACTTACATAACTCCTCTAGGCTGCAACCAACGGTCACGGGCACATATCACAGAATCAAACATAGATTCTCGCAGAAGAAAATATCCCATCCACTCAGAGATAATCACATCAACTGTATCAGACATCAATCAATATTTCCAGATAAAAACACCAAACTTGACAGGCAGCATTCAAGGTAACAAAAGCAAACCTTTCTCAGGGAGAGTAATATCTTCCACGGAGCCTTCAATGACTTCAACAACACCGTCAAGATTATTTGCTTTGACAAGAGCCCGGGCATGTTCTGCCATTTGAGTAGCTTCAACTGCATAAACCTTCCTCGCACCTGCTTGAGCCGACCAAATTGCAAGAATACCACTCCCAGTTCCCACATCCAACACAGCCTTCTCCATAAAATCAACTTAGTTTAGTAGTAATTTTAACATGTAACAATCAAAGGTATATCAGCCTACCATTATGAAAAGCCAATCTATCATTTTCAAAAAAAACTAATAACATCATTTTCATATAAAAACGATTACAAATAAAAGTTTATATGATGGACTTAAAGCAACTTTCGCAAAGTTTTTCATAGTTTAGTCATAAACCCTAAACACCTCAAAGGAAAATTAACTCTAGTATGCTCATACAATGTCCAGACAATCATTTCAACTTGAATCAATTCATTCCAAACAAAAGGACTTATATTCGGTTCATTTTCAGCCCAAAAGATAAAAATGTCGAGGTTTGGAATTGTTTTATCACAGCCAAGAAAAGAGCTAAGTAAAACCAAAAACTGAAGAGAGTACCTTTCCTTTAAAGTGGTGTTTGTTCTCAAAAACGGCATTGAAGTAAGCATCCATGCGAACTCGATCGGAAAGCATCTCCTTCTGGTGGAAGAGAAAAGCGTACGTGCAGAAGTAGTTAGCATAATCGGCGCCTTTGTCCACCGGTATGCTACCGTTTCGCTCTCTTCCGATGCCGTTCGATGAACTACCCATTACTATCGAGCGCTACACAACTAAGCAGAGAACAAGGAAACGGAATGAGGAGGCTGTGGGTCTTTTAGGGCAAGGTCTCTGGAGTTGTAGCCTCTGTGCTACGTCACCTCTTATTATTTAAATAACTTTCACCGTGTCAATTTTTTTATAAATATATCATTTTAATTATTTTTTTAATAATTCACAAAAAATTGCTTTATTTTTAAAAATAATCAAATTTATTTCAATTTATTTTTAAATTAAACAAATATTTTCATGAAAACCAATTAATTTCTTACATAATTTTACCAATTCTAAAGAAATATTTTTAACATGATATTTTTATCCTCCTAAAAATCTTATATTATATATAAGTTTTTTTAAACCAAAAAATAACCTTTATAAATTAAAAAATTTATAAAAAAAATTAAAAAAATAGTTAATTTTCAACAATATTTTTTATATATTTTTCTCTAATTTATATAAAAATATAAATTAAAATAAATTTATTTTAAAAAAAATAAAATAATTTGAAAATAATTACTCAAAATAAATATTAATATTATTTACTTCAACTTGATTTAATATGTAAAACTTGAAATACTTTTATCATTATTTATGTTATTAAACTTATCAAGAGAACTAATATCTCATTTTATAAAATTTACAAACCTCACTTATTAAAACAATCTCCACTACAATTTAATAACTCTAACTTTAGGGGAAAATATGGTACAAAATTCTTCCAATCTTACACCAAATATTACACAAAATTCTTCCAATCGTATCAAATATTATTTATATTATATCATTTTTTTAATTTTAAAAATATTATTAAATTTTTTCTTATATATAAAATTTAAAGTAATTGTACAATACAAAATAAATAAAAAATTATTAGTAAAGTATAAATGTAAAAATTAAATATGACCTAAAACAATAAATTAAAAGTTGAATAAATATTTTCGAATCCTTTAATGTTATTAAAATATAAATAAAAAATATATATTTAAAAATTCCATTCATAACGTAAAAAAACAAAAAATAGACTCAAATTTAATTTTGAAATATATTCATTAAATAAAAATATAATAATTTAATTAATGAATATCCATTTATATATACTTTTTTTTAATTAAATTTGATTTTTAATTCATACAATTAATATAATATTTTATTTAACATATTTTTAATTTTTATAATATTAATATTATTACTTAGTTAATAATAAATTATAATTATTTAATCAATTCAATATAATAAATATTAAAAATTTAAAAAACATATGTTTTAGTATAATTACAAACCGAAAAGTAAAAATTTAAAGTGATTTTTAATATAAATTTAATACAAAATAGAATAATGGATTAAAAATATGCAAAATCAAATTTAGTAAAACCTGTAAAAATAATCAAAATTATCAAACCAATTCGATACTATAACCTTATATAAAATTTAGATTATTATACTTAATAAAAATATATTATATCACTCAAATTTATGCTCCAAGAATTTTACAAATGCTATTTAAAAGAAATGTAACATCCAAAAAAATAAGCAGTACAAATTATCCCATTATTTAAAGTTTCAGGAAGTCAATATCACATAAGATAGAAGTTCGTATATTTAAATTTATTATACCAAAAATATTATTATATCTTTTATTTAATTTATTCTTTTATAAAAATATCCTAAAAACATATATATGATTTAATATTTTTTAAAAATAAATGATAATTATCCTATTAATTCCAACTATAAAATAGACAATAAAAAAACTATAATACACCCAATAGTTTTGTATGACTCTTTTTTGAAAATAAAAATATTATAAGCATTTTTTTATAAATAAAAAAACAAAAACATATTTTTTTATAAATAAAAAGAATATATAATGACATTTCCTTATAATATATTATAAAGCCACAAACGATGTATAAATTTGATCTGAAATCCAAGAAACCATTAATACTGGGATTTCTAAGAAACAAAACTACGCTGAAATAAATTAGTTTTATGCAGGATCGAGAACCACTTGGCCAAGTAGCAGAAATATAAACAAACACAGATGGTAGAGCACAACACTAAACATTACAGAAATTTAAATAAACATTAGGCATCGAATTAGATATAAGATGTGCGAGACATTACACAAACCCTGTTAGATCCAATTACTAAAACAACAAATCTACAAGAACAAAGTAGTTGTAACATGAACAAACAGATCTACAACGAAATCTTACAATAGATAAAAACAGAGGCTTGTATATCAATAAAAGTGGTAAATTAGGCTCTCTCGCCCCTTATCCTCCGAGCAAGCTGCATGTCCTTAGGCATAATCGTAACCCTCTTGGCATGAATAGCACACAAGTTGGTGTCTTCAAAGAGACCAACCAAGTAAGCTTCAGAAGCCTCTTGAAGAGCGGATACGGCACTACTCTGGAAGCGGAGATCGGTTTTGAAGTCCTGAGCAATTTCTCTCACCAATCTCTGGAATGGAAGCTTACGGATCAGAAGCTCGGTGCTCTTCTGATACTTCCTGATCTCCCTCAGAGCTACAGTTCCTGGCCTGAAACGGTGAGGCTTCTTCACTCCTCCGGTGGCCGGAGCAGACTTCCTTGCTGCCTTGGTTGCCAATTGCTTCCTTGGTGCTTTTCCTCCAGTGGATTTTCTGGCAGTTTGCTTGGTACGAGCCATGTTTGATTTAGGGTATGTCAATTGGAAGTACTATAAGTATTGAGAATTTGATTTCGGAAAGATGAGAGAAATTTGGTTGATTCTGAATATGACGAGATGTGATGGGATTTGTGGGTTGTTTTAAGGTGGGGGAAATGGAGGACGGGCATTTCCAGATTTTCAGATTGTTATAAATTTTTTGAAAGAAAGAATATCTACCGTTGATACATCATAAATGTAATAAATCGACGGTATTAGGTTAATTCAAGCGGATCGGTATCCGTGACGATTAAAACTAACCAATGAGATTCGTTTTCGAAAATTTTGATTGGCGCCAATAATTTTGAATTTGTTTTAAGTTTTTTGTTTCGTCTTTCCAAGTTTATAATGGCCTAAGTAGATGTTTAAATTTTTTAAATTTTTTTAAACTTGTGTTATTTCATATTTTTACATTTATTTGTTATATAAATTAAAATTTAATTAATATTATTTTGTAAAATAAATGTTTACATAATAAACTGCGATGTTGTGGTGGAGACGGAGGCATGGAGATGTGCAACGAGGGGTTTGCACAATTGATACCTTTGAAGATTTCAAAAGGGAGTTCAAAATGCAGTTCTTCCCCGTAAATGCTGAAGAGGAGGCAAGAGGCCGTTTGCGATGATTGAAGCAAACGGGTAGCATAAGGGACTATGTGAAGGAGTTCACAACCTTGCTGCTAGAAGTCCCCGACACATCTGACAAGGATGCCCTATTCTTGTTCATGGACGGTCTCCAATCGTGGGCTAATCTCGAGCTTAAGCGACGTGGTGTCCAAGACCTATCTTCGGCCATTGCAACCGCAGAAAGCTTTATTGACTACTCCACAAACAAGGACAACTCGAAAGCCACAGATAAAAAGTTTGTTGGAGGAAAGAGTGGGGGAGGCCACAATAAAAGTCAGGGACCTAAGAATCATAAAGACAACTCCTCATTCAAGCCACGAGATAAGGGGAAGGAGAAGGAGGATCGGAATACCTCGAAGCCCCGTGTGACGTGCTTCATATGCGACGGACCGCATTGGGCACGTGAATGTCCGAAAAGAAAGGCATTGAGTGCCTTGGTTGCTTCCACTCATGATCAAGATGGAGACGAGTCGGACGAAGGTGCAAAGATGGGTTCTTTGCGCCTACTTGGTGCATTGCAGAGCGCCCCAAAGACCCCTAAAGGCTTGATGTATGTAGATGCAGCCATCAATAGGAAGGTCACCAAGGCTTTGGTCGACACAAGTGCATCTCACAATTTTGTTTCAGTGGAGGAAGCAAAGAGACTTGGCCTGAAGGTTGTCAATGAAGGGGGATCTCTCAAAGCGGTTAACTCAGCGGCACTACCATTGCATGGAGTTGCTCGTGGAGTTAAGGTCAGTCTTGGTGCTTGGACTGGCTAAGTGGACTTATCAGTGGCACTCATGGATGACTTCTCTGTTGTATTCGGCATGGAGTTTTTGGACCAGGTAAGAGCTTTCTTGGTGCCCTGTTCAAACTCTATGTGCATCATGGATGGTGTGAAGGCGTGTGTGGTACCGACGGAGAGGACCACCAGACCTACTACCCAAGCTCTCTCAACGCTTCAATTCAAGAAGGGGTTGAAGAGGGATGAAGAGAGTTATTTGGCCATCCTAAAGGAATACGATGATGAAGAGGCGTCACCAAAGCCAAACTTGCCGACGGAAGTGCAAGTTGTCCTAGATAAGTTCCAGGATGTGATGCCGGAGGCATTACCCAAACGGTTACCTCCAAGGAGGGAGGTAGATCACGAAATTGAGTTGGAACCTGGCACCAGGCCACCAGCAATGAGTCCTTATCGAATGGCGAACTTAGAGTTGGCAGAACTGCGGAAGCAACTTGATGAATTGCTGGATGCTGGCTTCATAAGGCCCTCAAAAGCCCCATTTGGTGCCCCGGTGCTCTTTCAGAAGAAGAAGGATGGCTCGCTGCGAATGTGCATCGACTATCGGGCTTTAAATAAGATCATAGTCAAGAACAAGTATCATATCCCACTTATTGCTGATTTGTTCGATCAATTGGGGAATGCTAGATACTTCACAAAACTGGACTTGCGATCGGGATACTACCAGGTACGCATAGCCAAGGGAGATGAGCCCAAGACCACATGTGTAACCAGGTATGGTGCCTATGAGTTCCTTGTCATGCCATTTGGTATCACAAATGCCCCAGCCACCTTCTGCACTTTGATGAACAAGATTTTCCATCCCTACCTCGATCGGTTCGTGGTAGTATATCTTGATGACATCGTGATATATAGCCAGACTTTGGAAGAACATCTAGAGCATTTGAAGAAGGTGTTCGAGGTTCTGAGGGAAAATGAGTTATATGTCAAGAAGGAGAAATGTTCATTTGCCCAAGATGAGGTGATGTTCTCAGGGCACAAGATAAAGGATGGGAAACTGATGATGGATGGAGCTAAGGTGAAAACCATCCAAGAATGGGAACCTCCTGCCAAGGTTCCCGAGTTAAGATCTTTCCTTGGACTTATGAACCACTACCGAAGGTTTATCAAGTCCTACTCAGCGAGAGCAGCCCCACTACCCGACCTACTCAAAAAGAACAAGTCTTGGGAATGGACGAGCGAATGCCAAACCTCATTCGAAGACTTGAAGAAGGTCATTAGTGAAGAACCGGTGCTTTGTCTACCAGACCCCTCCAAGACATACGAGCTGCACACAGATGCCTCAGAATTTGCCATTGGTGGATTTTTGATGCAGGAAGGGCGTCCGATAGCCTATGAGAGCCGAAAACTCAACGACACCGAACGCCGCTACACTGTGCAAGAAAAGGAAATGATAGCTATCATTCATTGCCTAAGGGTGTGGCGACACTACTTGTTGGGTTGTCATTTTGTTATCATGACGGACAATGTAGCCACAAGCTACTTCCAGACTCAAAAGAAGTTGAATCCCAAGCAAGCTCGATGGCAAGACTTCTTGGCGGAGTTTGACTACAGGTTGGAGTACAAACCCGGTGAGGCCAATATGGTGGCTGATGCGCTGAGCCGAAAGGCGGAATTAGCAGCCTTGAGTAGGCCAAGTAGTCCTCTATTGGAAAGGATCAAAGAAGGGTTAGAGCATGATGCCCTTGCTCAAAACCTCCTTGCCCTCATCAAGGAAGGAAAGACGAGACGATTTTGGCTGAGTGACAGACTACTCTATGCCAAGCAGAATCGAATCTTTGTGCCAAAATGGGGGAGCTTAAGGAAAGAGCTTATTAAGGAGTGCCATGATTCCTTATGGGCTGGACACCCAGGAATGAGGCGCACCCTTGCTTTGATCAAGTCGATCTACTATTGGCCTCAACTTTGGGATGATGTCGAAGCATATGTAAGAACTTGTCTTGTGTGCCAACAGGACAAGATAGAGCAGCATACACCCGGAGGTTTGCTAGAGCAGCTGCCTATTCCAGAGAGACCATGGGAAAGTGTCTCTATGGATTTCATCACTTGTCTGCCAAAATCAGAAGGCTTTGGCAACATTATTGTCGTCATCGACCGCTTCAGCAAATACGTGACATTCATACCTGCCTCAACGGACTGCACGGCAGATGAGACGATACGTTTGTTCCTCAAGAATGTTGTGAAGCATTGGAGAATTCCTTCCAATATCGTGAGTGACCGAGACCCACGATTCATGGGGAAATTTTGGACGGAACTATTCAAGCTATTGGGATCAGACTTGAATTTCTCCACAAGCTTTCACCCACAAAGCGACGGACAAACGGAGCGTGCCAATGCGTTGCTGGAGTTATACCGCGAAGAGTCCCTTTGAGATCGTCATGGGGCAGCAACCCATGACTCCTCATGCCTTGGCCACGAGTTATGAAGGGAAGAGTCCTGCTGCCTTCAAATTTGCCAAGGCATGGCATGAACAAGCTGAGTTGGCCCGAGCCTACTTGAATAAGGCATCTAAAAAGATGAAGAAATGGGCTGACAAGAAACGGAGGTTGGTGGAATTTCATGAAGGCGATTTGGTTCTTGTAAAACTATTGCCCCAACAATTCAAGTCCTTGTGGAAGGTTCATAAGGGGTTGGTGCGGAAGTATGAAGGACCATTTACAGTCCTCAAGAAAGTCGGCAAGGTGTCGTACAAGCTGCAACTCCCTCCAAAGCTCAAAATTTACCTGGTCTTTCATGTGAGCATGCTAAAACCTTATCATGGAGACAAGGAAGACATGAGTCGAGGAGAATCCAAAAGGGCGCCTACCGCAGTGGTAACCTCCTTTGACAAGGAAGTGGACTCAATATTGGCGGATCGCATGATCCAGCGTAGAGGTGTACCAAGTTATCGGGAATACTTGGTCAAATGGAAGAACGCTCCGGATGTAGAAGCAAGCTGGGAACCTGAGGACTCTTTGTGGCAATTCAAAGATGACATAGAAAGGTTCAAACTTGAAGGCGCGACGAGGGCGTCACGAACTTGAGTGGGGGAGGGTGTCACGTCCCGCTCAGAATGTCCCTAAAAATCCAAAATAAATGGTGATTGCCTAAAGGATCTAGACTATTCTACATGGAAAGTTCTAGAGTTGCCTAGAGAAGTCTAGCAAGGGTTAGAGTTGGATGGACTCAACTCAAGCTAGAAGACCCTAGAATGTTCTAGAACGCGCTGGAGAGTGCTAGAAAGGGCTGGAATAATCTAGAACATGCCGGATGGTTCATGAAGGATGTAGAAGCTGCTGAAAGCTTATGGAATATCCCGGAAGGTGCATGAAGGAACTAGACAAACCTAGAAGACTCTAGAGTTGGCTAGAAGATCCTAGACCCTTGTGGCATATTGTACATAATTCTAGAATTCTCTTGTACATTCTAGACTAGGAATACTCTAGAAAGTGGTGGCATACTCTTAAGCTTAGAGCCACACTATAAATAGACCCATTGGTCTTCATTTGTATTCATCCTTGGGAAATTGTAAGATAAACTCTCTCTACAGCAATACAAAGCATTCTTTGCAAACTCTCTCTCTATTCTCTTTGGAGTTTCATTCGGTTTCAAAGGCAGGCTTAGTGCAACGGACGGTGCTAAGTGCCGCACGATCGCTACTTGAAAAATAAGGTCGTGACAATAAGATTTGGTGAGTTTGATTCTATTTACGACATTTTTTAAACTAAATTACTTTATGTTTCATGGAGATATCTTCAATCTGGGTTGATTGTTCGAAGAAAACGTATTATATAGAGTTATGGTCCTGAGATTGTCAAATAGAACAAAGAGATTAAAGGGTTTTTTAAAAAATACTTATAGATTTGTAATATTAACTACTCAATTATAGAATTAATCAATGGTTATAAATTCAGGTATATTTACGTATGTTTATCTTTAATTCTTGATAATAGAATATGAATATTTATAGGTTATTTTTAAGTGATAGTTTTTACTAAATGTTATTTTATTTTAACATTCTAGACATACAAAAAAGTCATAGCACTCATGAAACCCACTTAATTAGTTGGATACACTCATGAAACCCACATATTTTTCAAAAGATGTCTATTTTTGGAAATGACAAATCTTAGTTGGATGCACAGATGTAGATATGACTAGTGATGCGGATTCTAGAAAATTCACTTCAGGTTACCTGATTACATTTGCAGGTCAAAGTTACAAAAAATGTTTTCACTGTCCACTACCGAAGTAGAATTTATAGCATGTAAAGAGTTGATATGGATGAAAAAGTTCTTGAAAGAACTTAGGTTGCAACAAGACAATTATCAGTTATTTTGTGATAGTTAGAGTGTTATCCATCTTGGAAATAATGTCTCATTTCATTCAAGATCAAAACATATTGATGTGAGATATCATTGGATTATAGATGTAATGGAGAAGAAGCTATTACAACTTTGAGAAAATCCATACAAAGGAAAATAGATCAGACATGTTGACGAAAATTCTCCCAAGACAAAAATTTGAATACTATCGTTTAGCTGTCGGATTGGTGGAGCCCTCTATGTAGTCATGAGGGAGAGGAAGAAAATAAAAATGTTAGGTGCAACCACAAATAGTAGGTGCAATCACATTTGACAAATTCATCTAACATTGATAGGTAATGTCTTTGCCTTAGAGATACATCAATACACCAAACACAAGAAAAGAAAAAAAGTAAAGCCAAAGGAACAATTCCCTTTGAAGAAAAAGTGTTATGTGTATAAGAAAGTGGGATAGAATATGTTAGAAAAATATTGGGATATTTTTTTAAAAGGGGAGTGAAAAAATAGTAAGTTTGAAAAATACTTGTGTGACACTATTTTAGGTTCATATCAATTTATTGTATTGTCTCTTACTTTGTACCCATTAGAGGGTGAACCATATTAAATTGTTGTTGTCTTTATTTTACTTTATTGAATTTATTTTATTTTTACCTGTTATGCCCAACACATCTAAAATCGAACTATGCTTGTTATATATATATATATATATATTAAAGTTTGGGCACTAGTGCTAAACTGTAGTCGTTGAGCATGTGTGAGACTACTTGGTCCAAAATGATAGCATAAGGAGAGGCATGTGCTGGTGGTTCGTAACGAAAGCTTCAAGTTTGAGGGTGAAGAAAAATGATGGTGGCTTAATCATTAAAAAAAACTAAAGGTTTTTTCATTTCACTTACTATCGAAGTAAGTTTATAAGAGCTATTTCTTCCATACCTATTCATTTTGATTTAATTTAATTTAATAAATATAATTAATTTTTACATTACACTTAAATTTTGATATAATATGTTATTTTTAACTAGATTTACCACTAAGGGCGATTTTAAGCATATCTTGTTATATTTTGATTTATTTTGTTTATAAATTTAAATCTAGATCTTATATTTTTATTTACCTATTTTTGTAATTTAAAACGTAAATATTTTTAAACATGAATGATTAGGTTAAATTAAAAATGTCATTTTATTAATGAAAAAAATCATACCTATTTAAAAATTTAAAAGAGCTAAAGAATAAACATTAAAATATATTACAAATATTTTTATTAACTCTTACTTTGATATATTTTTATTTTATAGATTTAATTATTTTTGTATTTTTTTAAATAAACTTAATTTAAAATTTTCATACGTGGAAGCAAATGTGTTATACATGATACCATGCTCAAAAAATTGTATAATTTTCAATTTTCTTCAAGAACGTACGAGACTACAATTTTCTTACAATGATATAAAACATACTATACATGTTGATTTTTTTTTCTCTTCTTTCTTTCCCATCATACACAAAATTTAATTTGTAGTGCTGTAAACGACACCTAAAAACCCAAAATCGAGTTTCACCTCCTCCACTCTTTCTCATTTTTCAGTCATCTATGACTATTAATTCCAACATCATTTAGTTAGTTTTCTTCCTCTCCAAAATACTTTTCAGATCCCCTATTTTTTTTAGCGAAATATTCAAAAAAATTATACCTATTTTTTCACTTAAAAAATACCATTTTTTTTCTTCATTCCCTTTCATTTTGTCACTTCATCTCTTATAAGTATTTCTATTAATCCTACGCATTTATTATTATTCACTTTACGTTATTTTTTGTATATTATGTGTATAAATTTTATTATATGTATGTTATTATTTTTATTATGTAAGTTTTGTGTAAGTATTATGAAATGAGAAAAGCATGATTCAACAATATAATGCTCAATAAAATATTTGTGATTTGAATTAGTGTAGTTATTTAAAAAAAACCTTAATAATCACAAAATTGTTATATAAATTTATATGTCATTAAATACAAAAAATGAGTAAAATATGTAAAAAAAACTTTAAAGTCGACTCACGGGTTGAATCGATTTTAAATTTTAAGTTTTTTCATTTAAAATTGATTTTTAACTTATTTAAAGCCTATTTTTTTAGTAATGGCATGTAATTAAGAATGAGCACGAGGACAAATGAAGACTACTTTTTATATAAATGTTCCCGAATCGAATTAAAAAATCTATATCTAAAATCGTCCGAAAACTATTCTGGTTTGGGGATAGTTTTTTAGCCATGGGTAACGGTTCGAGGCGGTTATAAATATTCTTTTTATAAACTAAACAATTGAAATTTAATAACGTGTATTATTGTGACTTGAGACACAATTTATTTTTACACATGTATTATTTGTAATATTTTTCCAAACTAGTAGAATATAATAGAAAGCAAACTTGTAATTGAAAATTCACATAGTAATATTTAACGTGAATAAAAATAAATCATATTTTATTCTGCCTTCCTGGAGCTAAGTAATTGTTATTTAAATATATATATATATAATAACACAAAGGTTAGTAGTATAATTTGTATACAAGATGGAGAAGTGGATCACAGAATTACGAGTGGTTTACACAAATAACACAAAACTGAAAATAAGAAGGGTTTATACTAACATGCGAGAGAAAAACGAGAAATACTATAAGCCCACGGTAATGTCATTTGGTCCTATTCATCACCTCATGTTGGTAAAGATGAAATTTATAAAAAATTAATTGTTTGAAAATGTAAAGTTAATAAAAAATTGTAAAGCCTTCTCACACCTTACTTTTTTACATTATTTCAAAGAAGTATAAATAATGAAAACTTAGCTATTGAGATTGGGCTACAAGGGTCACCCACTTTTGTGGAAGGGGAGAGGACTTAGGCAAATGTGATACCACACACGTGCGTCGCCGCCGTCCGTCCGACCAACCGGCCGTGCCGAGCCGAGTCCGAGTGTGTAAGGTGGTATTTTATTTTTTGAAAAAATATTCTTTTTAAGGAAAACTTTTCCACTTACAAAAATGGTTATTATATATATATATATATATATATATATATATATATATATATATATATATTATTTCAGAAAAAAAGATCGTTATTTTCTTTTATCAAGAATATGGTCGTTTGTTTTCTTTATTAAGAAAAAAGAGTCGTTGCTCATATTTACTCACAAAATTGTCCGTTACTCGTCTTTAATCTGAAAATGGTTGTTACTCTTCATTACTCAGAATGGCTGTTACGCTCTTAATTCTTAGACATTACCGTTTTTACCATAATTGCCACACGTTTTCTAAAACCTATAAAAAGAGGGCTTCAGCTCTCAGTTTTGCCACAACAATTTGCAATCTCATCTCCCTACGAAAAAAAATTCTCTCTACAATTTCTAAGTTTTCTTTTTAGTTTTCCGAGCAACAAATTTTCAGGTTTAGCATTCCAGTCTTCATCAGTGCAGTGAAGTTCTGAGACAGAGATTAAGATTCTAGGTTGTTTTATCCTGGGGACGACGAGGTTGTGTTTGCTTGCACAAATTGGGCAGAGCCGCGAAACGTCTTAAAGAGAGCGACCTAGTCCGCGACTCAACCCAAGAAGTTACTTTCAAGTTATCGGTAATATTGTTCCTACACTGTTATTATAAACTTGCATCAACAATTTTAAGACAAATTCAATCTGCCATGTCAATTGAAATGCTAACTGTTGATCTAAACAAACCATTCCTTTTTGAGGGACTACACTTTAAAAGATGGAGACAAAAAATGTTATTTTTCTTAACCATGAAAAAAGTCGTTTATGCTCTTACTACTGAAAAACCAATACAGTCCAATCCTCCTAGTGAAGCTGTAACTAAGGATTTAGACACATGGATGGAAAATGATTTTCTATGCAAAAATTATATTCTTAATGGTTTAGCTGATGACTTGTATGATTATTATAACCTTGATAAGTCTGCTAAGGAAATTTGGGAAGCACTTCAAAAGAAATATGACACTGAGGAAGCTGGAACTAAGAAGTATGTTGCACTTCAAATGATTGATGGCAAATCAGTGGAAGCTCAATCACACGAACTACAGAAAATAGCACACGAAATAACTTCTGAAGGTATGACTTTAGATGAACAATTTCAAGTAGCTGTTATAATAGATAAATTACCCCTGCTTGGAAAGATTTTAAGAATACACTTAGGCATAAAACTAAGGAATTTTCTTTAGAAAGTCTTATAACCGGTTTAAGAATAGAAGAAGAAGCTCGAAAGCAAGACCAAATAGATGAAGTACTTGTAGTAATAATCAAAACCACAACCACCAAAATAGAAATAGAAATTATCCTCCCCAGAATGGACCTCAACCCCCTTAAGGAATAACACATTCATGTGTTATAGTTGTAACAGACCTGGCCACTTGGCTAGGAACTGTCGGAACAGGAATCGTCCTACCCCACAGGCAAACCTTACCGAAGATCAACTTATTGCTATGATATTTGAAGTCAATTTTGTTGGTGGATCCGAGGGGTGGTGGGTGGACATCGATGCTTCTCACAATGTCTGCTATAATCAAGACATGTTCAAGTCCTATTCTGATTCTGAGGACAAGAAAGTGTTGTTGGGCGACTCCCACTCCACTAAAGTTGCTCGTACTAGTGAGGTGGTATTGAAGTTTACCTCTGGAAAGACTGTCATCTTGAAGTATGTCCTGCATACTCCAGAGATGAGAAAGAACTTAGTTTTAGGCTAACTTCTTAACAAAGCTGAGTTTACTCAAACTATAGGGGCTGACTTATATACTATAACTAAAAATAATATATTTGTTGGGAAAGGGTACGCAACTGATGGCATGTTTAAATTAAATGTTGAAATCAATAAAACCTATTCTTCTGCTTACATGTTGAGTTCTTTTAATATTTGGCATACTAGACTATGTCATGTTAATAAACGCATAATCAAGAATATGAGCAGTTTAGAACTAATTCCTAAACTATCTTTAAATGATTTTGAAAATTATGATTTTTGTAGTCAAGCTAAAATAACCAAAACTTCACATAAATTAGTAGTTAGAGAATCTGAACCTTTAGAATTAATTAATTCTAATATATGTGAACTTGATGGAAATTTAACAAGAAATGAAAAACACTATTTTATAACTTTTATAGATGACTGTTCAGATTACACTTATGTATATCTAATGAAAAATAAAAGCGAAGCGTTTGACATGTTTAAAATATTTATGATTGAGATTGAAAATCAACTTAATAGGAAAATAAAAAGGTTTCGAAGTGATAGAGGCACCGAATATGATTCCATTATCTTCGATGATTTTTATAAAATTCATGGAATCATACATGAAAAAACTGAACCTTATTCTCCTAAAATGAATGGCAAAGCTGAAAGAAAAAATAGAACTTTTACTGAATCAGTTATTGCAAATTTATTAAACTCTGGTGCTGCTTCCCATTGGTGGGGAGAAATTTTATTAACTGTTTGCTATGTGCTAAATAGAGTGCCTAAATCTACAAATAAAATTTCACCATATGAAATTTTGAAAAATAAGAAACCTAATTTAACTTATTTTAAAACTTGGGGTTGTTTAGCCTATGTTAGGATCCCTGATCCTAAAAGAAATAAACTTGCTAGTAGAGCACATGAATGTGTATTCATAGGATACACTGTGAATAGTAAAGCTTATAAATTCTATGACTTAAAAGATCAGGTAGTTATAGAATCAAATGATGCTGACTTCTATGAACATAGGTTTTCCTTTAAATTTAAAAATAGCGAGGGCTCGTCTTCTAGTAGTTTACCTATAACTAGACCTAGTGAACAAACCGAAGGATTAAACACTAAAATTAGAAGTAAACGAGCTCGAACCCTTAAGGATTTTGGGTCTGATTTTTATGCTTATACCTTAGAGGAAGATCCCCAAACTCTTAAAGAAGCATTATCTTCTTTAGATGCCAACTTATGGGAAGAAGCCATAAATGATGAAATGGACTCACTTGAGTATAATAAGACTTGGCATTTAGTTGACTTACCTCTTGGTTGCAAAACCATTGGATGTAAATGGATACTAAAAAAGAAATTAAAACCCGATGGTACTATTGAAAAATACAAAGCTTGTCTTGTAGTTAAAGGATATAGGCAAAGGGAAAATGTAGATTTCTTTGATACCTTTTCACCAGTTACACGAATAACTTCCATACGTGTACTTTTCTCTCTCGCTGCTATCCATGATTTAGTAGTACATCAAATGGATGTTAAAACTGTTTTCTTAAATGGTGATTTAAAAGAAGAAATTTATATGGATCAACCTGAAGGTTTTGTTATCCCAGGTCAAGAAAATAAAGTTTGTAAATTAGATAAATCTTTATATGGTCTAAAACAAGCACCTAAGCAATGACATGAAAAATTTGATAATCTAGTTATCTCACATGGATTCAAAATAAATGAAAGTGACAAATGCATTTATTATAAATTAGAAGATAATGTTTGCACTATTATATGTTTATATGTGGATGACATGCTTATTTTTGGATCAAATATTTATGTTGTGAATAATGTGAAAACATTGTTAAAAGCTAATTTTGATATGAAAGATCTCGGAGAAGCGAGTGTAATCCTTGGTATAAAAATAACTAGGTTTGAAAGGGAATTTCTCTAGATCAATCTCACTACATTGAGAAGATCTTAAAGAAATATAATTACTTTAAATGCAAATCTGCATGTACTCCTTACGATCCTAATGTAAAGTTGTTCAAGAACACCGTAGACGGTGTTAGACAAACTGAGTATGCGAGCATCATCGGTAGCTTACGTTACGCTACTGATTGCACTAGACCAGACATAGCTTATGTTGTGGGACTACTATGTAGGTTTACTAGTAGACCTAGTGTAGATAATTGGAATGCTATTGAAAGGGTTATGAGATACCTTAAGAGAACTATGAACCTTGGATTACATTATAAAAAGTTTCAAGCTGTTTTAGAAGGATATAACGATGCAGATTGGAACACTTTATCAGAAGACTCCAAAGCAACTAGCGGCTATATATTTAATATAGCTGGTGGAGCTCTTTCTTGGAAGTCTAAGAAACAGAAAATATTGGCTCAATCTACAATGGAGTTTGAAATGATAGCACTAGCCACTTATAGTGAAGAAACAGACTGGCTAAGAAGCCTATTAGCTGAGATCCCTTTGTGGGAAAGACCGATACTAGCTGTCTTGATCCACAACGATAGTACCGCGGCTATTGTAAAGATTCAGAACCGTTACTATAATGGCAAGAGACAAAAAATACTTCGTAAGCATAACACTGTTAGAGAATTTCTCTCTACGAGAGCTGTAAGAATGGATCATGTACGTTCTGATGAAAATTTGGCAGATCCTTTGATGAAAGGATTACCAAGAAAGAAGGTTTTCAAAACCTCAGAAGGAATGAGATTAATGCCCTTAGAATGAAGAGTCACTTATGATGGTAATCCAACTTATAGACTAGTGATAACTATATTTTATATAGTTATTTTCACTTATTTTATTAATTATAATTGCTATGTTCTTAATGTTTTTAGTTAATTTTCGATGAATAAATTAGTATTTACTGTTTTTTATATTTTTTTTTATAAAAATTAAATAATTTGTATCGAAAACGTACTTAATTGCAAATTTGTGTCCAAAAATATAATTTCAAATAAAATAGTATTTAATTGCAATTTATAAAAGTCGAAAATATAATTTAAATTAAATTCGGGCTTGATTTTAATTATTAAAAGTTTAAAAATTTAATTTAAATTAGAAAAGAGCTAAACTATAATTAAAGAAAGTGGAAAATGTAATTTGAAATAAATTTGTGGGCCAAAATCCAATTAATGAAAGTTTAATTTTCTACACAGGTGAGAAGAACCACGCGCTAATATGCACGCGCGAAACATGGACCGTCCGATCAAAGAAGAAAAGGCTAAGATTCGCGCGTGCCGATCACACCCGACCAACTCGCGTGGGTGTAGATTCTTTCACGTGGCTCGGCGCCCGAGTGGGGCCCACCTACCGTGCAGACCGGCGTGCAGGTGGGACCCACATGACTGACGCGTCCAGCCGCTGTCCCCCACGTACGCGCGCCTCTAATCCCGTGCGCTGGTTTCTGTGTGCAACCGGATTTTCCTCCAATCAGAAACTACCACGTGTCCCCCTTAATCCTTTCCTCGAATGAGAAAATGCCACGTGTCCCACTATATGTTTAAGCCAATCCTGTTATGACACATGTCATGTTATGATGAGCTCGAAAACGCAGGATCACGCACGCGTGTAGCCGTTGTCCCCTGCGCGACAATCCATCGTAGCCCGTTTCCCACAACCAACCAGAAGCTGCCACGTGTCCACATTAATTCCTTTCAACGAATCAGACGCTGACACGTGGCATGCATAATGAATTAAAAAAATGCAGAATCGGTGTCCTGTCTCTCGCGTGATTTAATTAATATTTTCGATATCGAATTTCGATACGCGTTATTTTATTTTTCGATAGAAAATTATTACGCGTTTTTATAAAAAAATAAAATAAAAAATGTAATATTTTAGATGTATTATTTTTAGCTATAAATAGGAGGTTTGATGATAGTTTTAAAAAGTTTTGGAGAGTTTAGTTTTGGAGATTATTTTGTGTTGCTCGATTTTGGACTGTAGAACACGTAGAAGCCATTTTTTGGCTTTTGTTGTGTTCTGCGTGTGCCAAATATTTGTTCTAAGTGTTGTTTTAATTTTCCTTCTTCTTCATCTTATTTTTCTGTATTTGTTGTAATTTTTATTTTAATTTTATGAAGTAATTTAATTTTTCTAGGGTTGTATTTAATCTAAATTTATGATGATTTTATTTTAATTATTTTTTATAGATTTATAAGACGTTCGATTTGTTCGTTCTATTTTGTGCTTAATGCTTTTTGATTATTTACGAATCTTATCAAAACGATCTGTGACACATAAATAAACTTGGAATATGCATTTGTATGTATGTTGTTCGTAAATAGAATGACATGTATGATGAAGGATAGGAATATACCCTAATTGTATGTGTGACCATTTGAAAACTTAGAACGTAATGAATCTCGGTGAATTTAATTCTCATAGATATATAGTAAATTAATTTAACGAGGTGTGTTTGTACGGAGCTCGGAAGAGATGTATGAATAAAATTAAAAGTTTTCGATTGACAAATTAAATGTACTAAAAAATAAAAATCAAAAGAAAATAAAATGATTTGAGTTGATTAATTTGGTGAAAAATTGCAATCCTAGATTTCTTTTATTTTGTTTTTAGACTCTTTTCTTAAATTTGTGACAATCAACGAGCGTTTTGAATAAAATCATAGAGATATAATTTTAGTACTCAACAAACTATAGTAACAAATCTCTATGGGAACGATAACTTACTTATCAAATTTTATTACTTGTGACCGTGTATACTTGCACGTTTTTTGTGTGTTGTAAAACACACAACAACTGGAGATCCCAAGAAATAAGTTCAAAAGGTAATAACAAGTCATGAAGTAATATGAGATAGCTACAGGAGTACTCTTGATAGACTCACCTATGTGAATATGGAAGTGTGGTCGTTTCTTATGAAAAATTTTTGGGCAAAATTTACTAGAGCGTTCACTATATTGGGATACACGTGCATGGCCGTAAAGCATGGGCTTTTTTGAACTACACCTTGGAAAGGTTGTGTGTGTGATGATTGTTAGAGATAGAGTTCAAAACTACGAGTTACTCTAGTATATTCTAAAAGCATAAACACTATGCAAAAGTTCAAGTTGATATACACCTTTTCGCTTATGCACAATCTTATAATTTTAATTGATCGGTTACTCGATGAAAATTATTTTTATATAAAATTCAAGTGGGAGATTGTTAGAAAAGATGAAATTTATAAAAAATTGATTGTTGGAAAATGTGAAGCTAATAAAAAATTGTAAAGCCTTATCCCACATTGCTTTTTTACATGATTTTAAAGAGGTATAAATAGTGAAGAGTTGACTATTGGGATTGGGCCCCAAGGGGCACCCACTTTTGTGGAAGGGGAGAAGACCTAGACAAATGTGATACCACACATGCGCATGTGCGCCGCTGCCGGCCGTGCCGAGCCGAGCCGAGTCTGAGTGCGTGTGCGTGAGGTGAGGTGGTATTTTATTTTTTGGAAAAATATTCTTTTTAAGAAAAACTTTTCCACTTCCAAAAATGGTTGTTATATATATATATATATATTTCAGAAAAAAACCGTTATTTTCTTTTATCAAGAATATGGCCGTTAAATGACTGTTTGTCTTCTTTATTCAGAAAAAAGAGTCATTGCTCGTATTTACTCACAAAATTTTCCGTTACTCGTCTTTAATGAAAATGGTCGTTACTCTTCATTACTCATAATGGCTGTTACACTCTTAATTCCCAAACATTACCGTTTTTACCATAATTGCCACACAATTTCTAAAACCTAAAAAAAGAGGGCTTCACCTCTCAGTTTTGACACAACAATTTGCAATCTCATCTCCCTGCGAAAAACAATTCTCTCTACAATTTCTAAGTTTTCTTTTCAGTTTTCCGAGCAACAAATTTTCAGGTGTAACATTCCAGTCTTCATCAGTACAGTGAAGTTCTAAGACAGAGATTAAGATTCTAGGCTGTTTTATCCTGGGGACGACAAGGCTGTGTTTGCTTGCACAAATTGGGCAGAGCCGCGAAACGTCTTAAAGAGAGCGACCTAGTCCGCAACTCAACTCAAGCAGTTACTTTCAAGTTATCGGTAATATTGTTCCTACACTGTTATTATAAACTTGCATCAACACCTCAAGAATGAAAAACTCAGCGAAGTAGAAAAGTAAAAGGAACGATGAGCTCTTAAGTTCATCCAAGACAAGAAATTAAAGAAATACATGTCTGCAATAAGATTTTTGCTAATTAATATCAAGGACCTGAGGGAAGGCTACGATGGAGACGTTACAAGGTTAGTAGTCAACACTTAACTATTTTATGATAATTCATTTCCAATATAGAAGATATTGTCAAGCCTCAATTACTAATTTCGGTCTGATAATGATTTTTATTTTTTTATTATTTGTGAATAAATAATTTATTTGGTGACTTTTGATTATTTTTGTAAAAATAATAACTAGTGCATCTGATAACGTACATTTTACATACATACAATGATTTTCAAGAAATAAAATATTAAAAATCAAAATTTTGGTTTGATATATATATAAAAGTTGATTTACTCTCGGTAAAAATAGAAAAATCAAGATTGATAAATTAATAGGACATTCTTGTTTTTATATCTGTAAGATAATGCTATGAAATACAGAGACATATAAGTTAATAACACTCCGTAATTTGATTATATGTATGTTATTATAGATTCGTTGAATAACATACACTATGTATAGAGTTGGTTCACCTGTTGAACCGACGCTATATATGTTGATTTTTCTTTTTCTATTCTTTTTTTCCCATCATACACAAAATTTAATTTGTAGCTCTGTAAACAACACCCAAAAACCCAAAATCGAGTTTCACCTCCTCCACTCTTTCTCATTTTTCAGTCACCTATGACTACTAATTCCAACATCATGTAGTTAGTTTTCTTACTCTCCAAAATATCTTTCAGATCCCCTATTTTTTTTGAGCGAAATACTCAAATTTTTTATACCTATTTTCTCACTTAAAAAAAACATTTTTTTCTTCATTCCCTTTCATTTTGTCACTTCATCTCTTATAAGTATTTCTATTAATCCTACGCATTTATTATTCACTTTGCGTTATTTTTTGTATATTATGTGTATAAATTTTATTATATGTATGTTATTATTTTTATTATGTAGGTTTTGTGTAAGTATTATGAAATGAGAAAAGCATGATTCAACAATATAATGCTCAATAAAATATTTGTGATTTGAATTAGTGTGTAGTTATTTAAAAAAAACCTTAATAATCACAAAATTATTATATAAATTTATATGTCATTAAATTCAAAAAATGAGTAAAATATGTAAAAAAAAAGTCAACTCACGGGTTGAATCGATTTTAAATTTTAAGTTTTTCATTTAAAATCGATTTTTAACCTATTTAAAGCCTATTTTTGTAATAATGACATGTAATTAAGAATGTGCATGAGGACAGAGAGAGACTATTTTTTATATAACCGTTCCCGAATCGAATTAAAAAATCTATATATGAAATCGTCCGAAAACTACTACGGTTCGGGGATAGTTTTTTACCCGTGGGTAACGGTTCGGGACGGTTATGAAAAAACCCAAAAAAACTCCGAAAAAAAATTATTTAATTTATTAAATATATAAAATAATTAATTTCGGGTACGGGCGGATACGATTTTTAGTATAACCGTAACTAAATCGTACCCGTTGTTTCATGTTCAGTTTTTACCCGAAACTGTCCTTGTCTTTGAATTTTATCGATTAAAAATCAAATTTGCGGTTTTTAAACTTTATTTTGTAAATCAACTATTATAAAAACTTAAAATAGTTAATTTTTTTTTTATATTTCACTTTTTATAAATATTCTTTTTATAAACTAAACAATTGAAATTCAATAATGTGTATTATTGTGACTTGAGACACAATTTATTTTTACGCATGTATTATTTGTAATATTTTTCCAAACTAGTAGAATATAATAGAAAGCAAACTTGTAATTGAAAATTCACATAGTAATATTTAACGTGAATAAAGACGGAGACATGCATAATTGATAAATTAAATAAATCATATTTTATTCTGCCTTCCTGGAGCTAAGTAATTGTTATTTAAATATATATATATATATAAAATAACACAAAGGTTAGTAGTATAATTTGTATACAAGATGGAGAAGTGGAGAAGTGGATCACAGAACTACGAGAGGGGTTTACACAAATAACACAAAACTGAAAATAAGAAGGGTTTATACTAACATGCGAGAGAAAAATGAGAAATACTATAAGCCCACGGTAATGTCATTTGGTCCTATTCATCACCTCAAGAATGAAAAACTCAGCGAAGCAGAAAAGTAAAAGGAACGATGAGCTCTTAAGTTCATCCAAGACAAGAAATTAAAGAAATACATGTCTGCAATAAGATTTTTGCTAATTAATATCAAGGACCTGAGGGAAGGCTACGATGGAGACGTTACAAGGTTAGTAGTCAACACTTAACTATTTTATGATAATTCATTTCCAATATAGAAGATATTGTCAAGCCTCAATTACTAATTTCGGTCTGATAATGATTTTTATTTTTTTATTATTTGTGAATAAATAATTTATTTGGTGACTTTTGATTATTTTTGTAAAAATAATAACTAGTGCATCTGATAACGTACATTTTACATACATACAATGATTTTCAAGAAATAAAATATTAAAAATCAAAATTTTGGTTTGATATATATATAAAAGTTGATTTACTCTCGGTAAAAATAGAAAAATCAAGATTGATAAATTAATAGGACATTCTTGTTTTTATATCTGTAAGATAATGCTATGAAATACAGAGACATATAAGTTAATAACACTCCGTAATTTGATTATGTCAGAAGCTATGATGATGATAGGCTCGTTTGGTTAGGGGTTTAACACTACAATTTATAAAAAGTCTTTGTTGGACGTCGTAAAGCAAGGGACATTACATGTTTACTTATCGACTTCAACCAAGCAGCGACCATAATATTTAAAGATTTGATCTTGCTTGATAATCAACTTCCCTTTCGCGTCCTTGAATTGTTAATAGACTTAACCAAGGATAAGTCTCTCTTAAAGAGGTCGATCAAGCAATTCATCAAGATGTATGCATTCTTTAATTTGTTCCGATAGAGAATAAGGCGGCCTTATCATATTTTGATGATAGATATAGAAATAAAAGATGAAAAACAAGAGAAAAAGCCTGGCTCATCTTCTTGATTTGCTGCCAATAGCCGTTCTTAGCCAACCCAAAAAAATCGAAAGCAAAACAGACTTCAGCAAGGATATATAAGTCTCTCTTAAAGATGTCGATCAAGAAATTTATCAAGATGCATGCATTAATCTTTGTTTTTTGTTTTCCCGACAAAGAATAAGGTGGGCTTATCATATTTGATGATATATATATAGAGGGAAAAAAAGCCTGCTCATCTTCTTGATTGGCTACGAATAACCGTAGTTCTTGGCCAACCCAAAAAAAATCGAAAGCAAAACAGTAAGTGAAAATATTGTCAACTGCTACTTCGAGTCGACTAGGAGTTTGGAAAGTGCCAACGACCTCAAATGGTGCGGATATCAATTCAGACGAAATAAGGATACCGGCCCGCATTACTTTTTCTTCTTCTATTTGACTTGCAGGATACCTTGAAATTCCTCAATTAATACTGGACAATACAACAAGTACTATAAGCTTATGAACTTGGTAGCTTATGATAATTATATATTGACAATTGTAATATTATTACTAACTTAGAAGTATATATATCTAGTTACATATCCTTCCTCTCTCTTCTTATTAATAGCGTAGAAGATGCGAAAGAGCTAAGGTCAGCTCGCAAACTCTTCAACCGTATTGGGACTGATGATGAAGACGTTCGTACTTAGGTTTTTAGTTGAGATATCACCTTATTTGACAGATAACGTGGAGCTGTATCATGAGATCTTAAAGGAAATGCAAAAAGTTAAAGAACAAGCACCGAGAGGGGGTCGTTGGATGGCTAAAGTATGGTACAAATATTTGGATAGTCCTTGGTCTATAGCTGCTGGGCTCGCACTTTTGTTATCCACAGTTCAGACTTGATTTACAGTTTTTCCGAACAATAGTCATCTATGAGAACGGCCAATATTCCTCATATGGTTCAATTAAGTAAATGAGTTCAAATCTCTCATTATAATTATAAAATTGTGTGGTGTGTGTAATATTTATTAAAATAATTGAGAAATAGTGGGACATACAAGGGGGAAAAAGACACTGCTCTTTCTAGAGCAGTACATGCTTTTCTTGCTTGCTTAATATTACAACTGAAAGAGAGAGAAGGTATACGCTTGCTTGATTTTTGACCTAGTTTATGGGTGCCTTTTAATTTTACTAGCTAATTAAGTACAGTCGTACGTGTAATGCATGCATGTGATTTATTCGGCACTACCAACATAAAATACCTCCCAACTTACAACACTAGTCAAGGAATCATAATTCATTATAACTAAAAATTGAGAAAAATTATAAAAAAGATTTTATACAATTCATTAATCAGTCGATGAATTTTATATAATTCATTAATAAGTCGATGAAATTTATACTCTATATTTGCTTCCCTGAAGCTGAATTTTCTTTTTTAATAAATTGAGCCGATGACTTTTTTTCTCAATTCTGAACTGTTGAGCTTAAATTAAGTCAAAACATCAATTTGAAAATCAAATTAAATATCTAATTATTTTATTCTTGATTCCCATCCGACTCCCTTTGCAGAGGATGTTCAGCTAACTCATCTAAATCGGCTGGAGACTGCTCCAATGTCTCATCTGCACTGGCTGGAGGCTGCTTAGCCATTTCATCCATCAATTCGGTCTCACTATAGAGATCTCTTTGAACAGGGACACTCATTTGCTGCTGTGACGAAATAATATTTGCAATGGCTTTAAAAGCAGCAGATGTCCTACTTTTATCAACCTCACCATCATCATCATCCATAGCATTAACAAGAGGTGGCTCTGATGAATCATCTTCTTTCTGTGGAGGGGGCACGAAAAATGGTATCTTTCCCCTCTGCCAGTCATGCAGAACCATTTTTGCTGCAGTTGTTAAGTCAGGTTCACCACCCTGGAAGCAGCCAATCCCAAAATAAATAAATAAATAAATAAAATTAGAAAGTAATTATCTCTTCCAAAGCTAAACAAGAAAGGAATTAATAAAAGCTGCAGCACAAATAAAATTAATATTGTAGCCACAAGTTAATAAAAACCTTTTTTTCGTGTGGGTTCATGCGTCACTTACTTTGCATAGTTGAACAAGAAAGAACTTGTTCTTATTTATCCTTTTTTTTTGCTAACTATATCAATTTCTTTCTTTTAACTTATGATTGTCCAAGTATGAATGACGTCGAGTTTAAACTGAAACAAACAAATCCTAGTCCACAATTATGGACAATTCTGTATTACCTTCAAAAGTTTGCCTGATAATTTGCATAGTTGAACTAAAAAATCATTATCATCTTCCCTGAAAACACAAGAAAATAGTAATAAGATGAAAGAGGGAGAGAAATGGCCGGATAGAATTAATTCTAATGAAAGTAACATTCAATATTTAAAGTTATTACACCCAGATACGCCAATGAATCATCTAAACAATGCATAATAAAATACAAGTTGTGTTTTTAATTTTATCATAAATAAGTTTCTAACAATCAAAGTTACTAAAATTTGGTATCAAGCGGGCTCATAGAACAAGCATGTAAGCTGAGAATAAGTAAATTCTACTTTTGGCATTTTAAAAAGTTACTCGGCCTACAGCAAGTATTATATTGGAAGTTTCATTTTGCAGGATATAATTTCATTTGAAGCAGGACACACAGTAAAGTAAAGATATGTGATGATAAAACTTTACCAGTCCTTTATCTTATATGCTCTTTCCAGATGCTCCTTCTTTACTCGTTTTAAAACTTCTCCTATATGTTCTGCAGCATCTTCCAAGTTTGTGACACGCACCTGGAAAATATTTTCTTCCAGCAGTCAGTTTAGCACATATAAAAAATGATAAGAACAAATTAACAGCTTCATGAGCCAAAATAACAGCAATCATACCACACCCTTCAGCACAACATCTGTTTCAGAATCACTATTCTGATATACAACTCCTGGGCAATCAATCAAGAAGATTCTCTTTGTAAGTGTAATATACTGCCACACCTTAGTTTCCCCTGGGATTGGAGCAACCTTGCAAACCTGTACAACACATGGAGATTATGGATAGCTAGTTAGCAGCAGAATAGCTAGAAATTACAATTTGTCATAATTATGTTAGCAGAGACATGAATCAAGAAAAGTTGGAAGTAATATAAGAAATAGAACAATAAAAGCAAATAGGTGAGACAAGCTACATTTTTAGTGCGCAATGTGTTAATAACTGATGATTTTCCAACATTAGGATACCCAACAAATCCCACAGAGATTGCTTGCTTATCACTCTTTAGGCGGGCAAATTGTCTCAAAACAGACAGAAGAGAACCCTGAAAACATAAAAGAGAAAAAGAAGAAAAATCAGCAAAGTGCAAAAAAGAGTTATAAAATAATTCACAGCAATCATAAGTTGAAACTTAAGAAAAATTGCCCAAAAGGTTATTTCATCAATAATTTAAAGCCAATAATTTCACTTGAAAAAGTGGCCTCTTTTTTCTTTTATTTTCTCAAGTGTATGTGCGTGCATCTATGTTACTCGTACTCTTTTAGGACACCGAGACTTGTAAATTTTGGAACATATTAGGGTTCGAACACTCCGATTTTTCTAATTTTTTTGGGATAAATTTACACCAAATTAGGGTGTCCAAACATACACACCTATGTCTATGTCATTTGGTTTATATACAAATATTTCACGAAATATGAAAAATCTAAGTAACATAGGTGTGTATGTATGGAGGTGGTGTATACTAATATAAAGACCTAAATACATAAAAGACTCCATTATAGATTATGCCTCTAGTTTAAAACATTCTACTTTATAAGTCCATTGTGAATATCAACTTCACTTCAAAGAGTGCTCTACGGTAAGCTGAGGGTACCTTGCCAAAGGACTTGTTAATACTTGCGTGAAATGCCAGAGTTGGATATTCCTTAGATAACACTCTAAGCCATCCTTTTGTTGCCCAAGCAGGAATTAGATCACACTGCAAAGACTAACTGTTAGCATTCTCAAGAAGCCAGAGGGAAAACACAGTAGAAATAAAAGTAGAGCAACACATCCAACCTTGTTTAACAAAAGAATCATGTTCTTATATTTGCAATGCTCTTTCAAATGCTTCTCTAAGTGGTAGCATCTTGTTCCTTGAGGGTCCCTAGCATCCAAAACCTGCAAATAAATAGATTAGCAATAATACATAGGTTTAATAGAATTTTGGAACCGACAAGGCAACAAAAACAGACAGCAGATAGAGAAGTACACCATCCATAGATTTTATTGAATATTTATAACTACATTTTTACTAAGAAAATATTGCCTATGTGAATAATCTAAAATAATCAGTACACGAAACACTATAAAAATAAATATAATCATTAGCTGCTGCATTAGCCATACAAAGATGTTTACCATAAAACTCCGAAATGTCACAATGTCACATATTATATAACAGAAAAAACTTCTGCAATAGATTTTTTAATTATTTTGATTCTTAAATTATCAAGATTAAGTTGATCAAACCAAATAGCATGAATATAATTAATTTGTATAACCAAACAATAAATACAAACCTGCACAACAACATCTGATGAATCAATTACTTTGTAGAGCTCACCCCAAATTCGTTTACTTTGACCCTTTTCAAACATTGAATGCCTAACAAGGTCTCTGAATCCATCCCCTTCATTTTCTTCTAAAGATCCATCGGCAACATGCTTTTGCTCAAATGCTTCTGCACCTTGCACGAGAGGAGTTATTTAAGAGGCAGAAGACTTTGGAATTGATGTACGAAAATTTAAAATAACAGTCTGGTAATGCATGATGCACATCCTTCTAAATATTATATTTACTTCCAAATTTCATCCAAGGGTGTACCATTTATCAAATATTGGACAACGAATGCAAGAAATGTACTGCATTTTCAACACTAACACAGATATCCTATGACCAAGGAATTTCAAAGATGATGGACAAAGAGAAAAAATTACCCTGAGAGCCATCAGCTTTCTTAACCAAAGAATCATAATCTGCTGCCAAGAGTTTTGGACGCTTCCTCTTTGACTTAGGACCAAATGCATCTGTGAATGGCTCTCGTTCAAGAAGATGAACTCTAGCTTGCTTCATGTATATTGAAAACATTAAGTCGGTAAACTAGCACATATAAAAACCAAAACTGAACCCACACAAACAAAATCTTCCTGCTTGTGGAAGAGTAGAGCATGTCAATTCTGGTACACTATAATAACATAATTGGTGGTACCACCGTAACACATAATAGCAAAGGTACTATAACCACTCCACGATCACTCTACCATTAGATGCAAAAGTTATGAAATAAGAAGTGACAGGAAAATGAAGATGGTAGATCTAGTTTCCAAATATGTGGAAATATTTTATTCCAGCCAGGTAAGCAAAGGCCTCAGAGTACATAAAAGAACCCACACCACAGTCTAAACAAGCATTAGCTCATTTTGCACAATACAAGGCAAAGTTTCGCAATTTAGGTGCAGTTTAATACCTTCTGGTGATCATTCATGAGGGACAAGGGCAATTTCTTCTCCTTCAGAATAACATTATACCCATTTTTCATCCTACTCTGAAGCTCTTCACGAAAAAACTCGAGTTCTTTCTGATTCACAACACGCGTATTCCCTACAAATCCACCCAGAAAAAATAAAATCAAAAAATCAAAACCAGTAATCTGCAAACTACTTACTTGATTCAGTATTTTTTCATTAATAATTGATTAAGTAACAAAAAAAACCATCCACAACTTGAATGAGTCATTCTACGTACCGAACCAGCGGCGATCGGGTTGAATACGCGTATCGGGCAACTCCTTAGACTGAAGCTCATGGCTCTGAATCTTCCCCTTCCGATCACGCTTGGGCCTCGTATTGTACATCTTGAGGCGGCGCACAGTGGAGGCACTACGGGTATTACTTTTTCCATCACTACGATTCACGTCCAATGAATGCTTGGGCTTCCCGGAAACGCTCACTTTCCTCTCTTTCTGCTTCGTCATCTTATCAAGATTCTAAGCAAAGTAGGTGGAAGTCTTGAAACTCCTTAAACCCTTGGTTCAGAATTTCAGATTTCAGTAGTGTGGATGTCACATGTAAATTTGATTAAATCCGGAACCCCATAAGTTGGTTGGATAGTCTTTTTTGGGCCTTTGGCCCTTTTCTTATTATTTTATTAGTTCTACCAAACATTTTATCAAAATATCTTAGGATAAAATAATTTCAAGCTTTTATATATAATTAGTCGAACTAGGCTATATTTTAACTATTATATCTATATATATAAAATGTAATGAAAAATTAATTTTTTTTGGTATATTTTTTATAAATAAAAAATTTTAATAACACATTTACCACAAATAAAAGGATATAAAATTATTTTTTTAAAAAAAATAAGAAATTAACATATTTCGTATAAATATATTGATCAATTAATTTAATATTTTTAATATTAATTATAATTTAATTTAATATTATTGTTATTAAATAAAATCAACTGAATAAAATATTTTATGACATAAATTTATATTATAATAATATCATTAAAAAAACCTCTACAGAAAATGAAACTGTTCGCAAGATGCTTAAGTGCACCTGTGACAGGGGTGGCAAAAACAGCAAAATGGGACGATGAGCTTTAAACAGTCGCGTTGCCGCAGTATCTTGAAATCCATGATGTTCTCAATTTCAACTACATCATTTCATCGGCTTTGAAACGCAGAATTTAGATCTGAAAGCTCAAAAGTTCCTTGCTTAATGAAAAATCTGGACAATGGACCGACTTATCAAATCTGCGAGAACCTCTGGTTCTCTCAACCTCTCAAATCGTTCTCTAAGGCATGTTTATCGTCTCTGTCAGATTTCACACCTATACACCCTTTATGACATTGATATCAGAACTCGTTTTTCAAATATATGTTTTGACAATAATCAGTCAGCTTTTGTTAAAATAATGCGTTGTGATTTTTAGGGAAGTCCCAAATGAGGTGTATCGATGTTTGGATACAGTTTCTCAAGATGAGAAGTGGTGGGAGGTGATTTATTTACCACTTTTTAGCTTGTGTCTTCCTTTTTGGGGATTTCCCATTTAGATAAATTTCATGGGTTTTTTTTTCAAGGCTGTGGAGCTACAAAAGTTGATTTTAGCTCATAACAGTATTGAAACGTTGAGAGAAGACATCAGATGTTTACCTCAACTCACTGTATTAAATGTTAGCCACAACAAGCTTTCCGAGCTTCCAGCTGCTATTGGAGAGTGAGTTTTTTCTTATTCAAAGTTTAGTACTTTGCTTAATGTAAATGCATGATTCAATTTGTTTTATTTCTACCAATTTAATTCTTGAAATTGTTTGGCAGGCTTTCCTTGTTAAAATCGTTAGATGTGTCGTTTAACATGATTGAAAGGCTACCTGAGGAGATTGGATCAGCAACTTCTTTGGTCAAGTATTGTAGTTTTTCTTCTTTCTCTGTTTCTTGATCCCTTTCCCCTCTTTTTGTTTATTTCTTTGACTCAAGAGTGTATTTATCTACTCATTTATTACTTATAAGCCCCTGCCTTTTTGTTGCATATCATCATGATAATAGGTTTGTTTGCCTCTGATACTTTACAAAAGCTATAACAAAAAAAGTGCTTTTGAGTTGAACAGATTTTTTATCATAAGTGATTTCATGACTCAAAGCACATAGGGCCCGTTTGGAACTTCTTCTTCTTTTGGTTGAGATTGGTTTCATGTGGTTTAAAGCACGTTTAAAGGTATTTGACAATCTCCATAAGAAGTGGTCTCAAACTTTTGAGAAGCATTATTTGTGCGTTTAGGAGAAGTAAATGCATGTTTTATGACCAATTATGTTTTCAAGTTTTAGTTTTTGAACTCAAGTTTTCAAAATGGGTGTAGTTTGGTAATTAATTTCATTTTTAAGTTCAAAATTAGCTTCAAATTCAGTTCCATTTTTATACACCATTTTTATAGTTTTTGAGACTTAAAAAAAATTTTAAAAACTATATTTCAAGTTCACTTTTCTTTTTATTAGTTACATTTACTTTTGCTTTTTCGCGAGTTAAGAGGGTATGAAATAAGAAAAGAACTTTTTACCAAACAAGTTTTTTGTTTTGTTTTTTTTCTTTCCAAAATGAATTAGAAAACATAAAACCAGTTTCAAACATAAGAGAATAGAACTAGTTACAAAACGAACTCTAAGTAATCCTTACTTTTTAGAGAAGTAGTTTAGAATGCATACTCATCTCTTAAATTAATTACTAAAGTGTCACTCTAAATCACTTTTAGTAATTTTATGCCAAACATGTTAATGCTTCTATTTAATCCATTTTTAACCAAACCATTTCATTTCAAACCACTTCTCTTAAAACTACTTCTAAAATAAGCACATCAAAATGGGTCCATTGTGTGCTTCCTGAAATCACTTTCTTAGGAAACCATCATTGACTTTTATCAAAAGCACAAGTGAATAAATTGCTACGGGTTATGCGTCCATTTGATTTTGTGGAAATTCTCTATAGCAATCAATTTATATTTGGTGGCCGTACATTCTTCTCTTTTTACCCCACTCCCTTCATAGTTACTTTAAATTCATTGTCTGACACCTTAAAGTTTCTTTTCAATGATTATCTTGACTGTCATCTCTGTCTTCAACCATTAACTTTGTTTTTATAATCCCATGCTGCCCTTTTCTTTTGTGTTAATTTATAATCTTATCTATCTTGGTGTTAACTTTATGCTTTCTTTTAACCTAGAATTGATTGTTCGAACAATAGCCTTATGGAACTCCCAAGCTCACTTGGAAGATGTTCTGGTTTATCAGAATTTAAGGTAATGCTCTTTTTTGCTGGAATTAGAAATCTAGGGTATGGTGATATGAGGGACCCTTTTTTAGCTTCACTTATGGTTATAATGAAGTGATTTTTGAAATTTTTTCTGCAGGCATCAAACAATACTATCACCAGCTTGCCAGAAGATATGGAAAACTGTTCAAAACTGACAAAACTAGATATGGAGGTAAGAAAATAGCAAATGACAATTGTCAGATACTTTAAATTCTTGAAATAATAGTTATTGATGTAACTAAGGTTATAATGTGTGTTTGTCATCTGCTTGTGACAGGGAAACAAGCTAACATTGTTATCTGAGAGTTTGATTGCGTCATGGACTGTGCTTTCAGAACTCAATGCATGTAGTTGCCCAAATTTTTTGCTACTGTGATAATTTCTGCTCCTATGTCATTGTAAAACTAAATAGTTCTTTGCAATTTCTGCAGCAAAAAATATGTTGAGTTGTATGCCTCAGAACGTTGGGAACCTTCCACGTCTCATTCGTCTTGATCTCCACCAGAACAGTGAGCTTTTTCTAACATGTGACATTTCAATATTGAATATCTGCTTCTGATGTGATATGTGTTTTAACTTGGCCTTCTTATTTGTATTTTGTCTTGCTGAGTTCTGTAGGAATTTCATCAATCCCATCATCAATAAGGAATTGCTCTTCCCTTGCTGAGTTCTACATGGGGTATCCGACATGACATTATATTATTTTTGGTTTGTTTCTTTTGAATTTTTCATATTTGGAATTTATGTGATTTTCTTTTGCTAAGAAAATATATACGCTTTTGCAACTCAAAATTTTAGGAATAATGCACTTGTAGCTGTACCAGCAGAGATAGGATCACTTTCTCACTTGGGAATATTGGATCTTCACTCAAACCAGGTATTTAGATGTCCTTATGAATAGGCTTATTTAAAAATACTTTAGTATTATTTCAGTGATGAAAACTATTATTGAAATAAATAGTCAAGTCAAATGATATTTCTGATATAAGCTTTGTTATCCATTTGTCTTCATAATTCTTAAATCTGAACTTTTTTTTTCCTTTGGCCTTTGACTTCTCTTTTAAAAACTCTTTCACCCTCCATTCCTCCTAAATCATACCATGAAGACAACTTCTTTTGACAATTTTCATATTTAATCATGTTGGAAGTAAGCCAAATTCATCATTTTTCTACTGATCCACATTCTGTAATTTGTGAGTGCAAGGAAATCATTTTGCACATTCTTTCTTCTATTTATCGGTTTACTGCCTCTTTCTTCCCCTTCCTCTTGGACTAGTGCTTCTCATTGCTTCTTTTTCCTAAAGATATTCATGGTACTATATCTGTAGCATACTAAATTATGATTTGTCTCTTAGCAACCAAAAAAAGAACGAAAGAAATAAGAAAGAAAATCTGTTAATTACGTCATGTTTGTGCAGTTGAAGGAGTATCCAGTGGAGGCATGCAACTTGCGTCTCTCACTCCTCGATCTTTCAAACAATTCAATGACTGGATTACCTTCAGAAATGGGTAAGTTAGCTAACTGTGGTTACTCTTAGGCTTATCTGTAGTAACTTTTTGTAATAATAGAGATGTCCGTGCATTTCTTGATGCAAACTTCCATTTTTTATAACATGTTAGGATAAAATTTGTATTTTAATTTATCCTACATAAATGATATTTCATATATCCCTATTTTAACTAGAAAAAAACCTGCTAATGGTTATTTTAATGCACTGATGAGTTTCATGGAAGATATTTTTTCTGAAAAATCAATACTTAGTGAAAGAATAACTTGACGGACTAAAGCTTATCCTCAGCTCAGTATAAGGAAATTTATTTACTTTTCTCATTCTATTAAAAAAAATTATTTACTTTTTACCCTATCTTTAGTTGTTTTAGTATTTTCATAGCACAAAGTTTAGGAATTATCATTGTTATAAATGAAACGTAATAATATTCTCTGCAGGCAAGATGACTACCCTTCGAAAACTTTTGCTTGTTGGAAATCCCTTACGAACTATTCGAAGGTCTGGGGGACTTTTTTTTTTGCCCTTTACTCTATTTAATGTTCCCATTTTTTAAGGATATATCCAACTGATATTCCCTTCTCCAGTTCACTGGTTTCTGGACCTACACCAGCTTTGCTGAAGTATCTTAAAAGTAGACTTCCTCGGAGTGAAGGTATATAGGCTTGTACTTGTGTATGGGCATTGTACGCTTGTTAGCATGCTTACTGTAGTGCGTCTAGTGTTGTGAAGAATTCCTGATTCTATAGCATCATACCAAACTTTCATATTTCCCTTGTAGAAACGGAAGCTACGAGCACAACAAAAGAGGTTACAATTGCTATGGCAGCTAGGTTGTCAATCACTTCAAAGGTATTATTCAAAAGAATCTTAATTTGTCTGGAGGGATAAGTGTTTCCGAAGTGATAAGCTGTAGGAATTTGTTGCTTTTTTTTCAATGAATTATTTGGTTGGTCTGGTTGTACCCAGAAAATCATTTCCCACAAGCACATATGATCTATATGATTGACGAGTTGGGTGGTTTTATGCTCTTCCAACTCTATGAGTTCAGTATTCCTTGCAAAGCTAAGAATTTACCTTTCCTTTCGTTAGGAAAACATGAATTAAGTTGTTTTTTCTTAAAAAAAAAAAAAAAACTAACTTTGGCCAGCTCTTTCAACTTGGAGCTATGAGTAAAATGGTAAACCAACAGAATATGATATTGTTAACCGAGATGGGGATCTTGAATTCATATTCTTCCAAATTTCTTATCCATGTTATGTGCACACATGAAAATCTAATGTTGAGCCTTGTACTGTAAACTTGGCTTGTAAACTAACTAAGTTTACCTCTTCAAATTTTGTACTCAAGTTGGGTGTATAACGTTACAGGAAATTTCTTTGGAGGGTTTGGAATTGAGTCATGTCCCACCAGAAGTATGGGAATTGGGTGGACTCATCAAAGTTAATCTGTCTAAAAATTTCATCCAAGAGCTGCCTGTTGAGATTTCCTCATGTACTTCTCTCCAGGTAAGTCTCTTTTGTTTGGCTATCCTCCTTATGTTCCATTTTTAGCTAAAATACAAATCTTTAAAGGAATTTGGTAACTCATTTAAAAGCATACTGTACACTACTATTCAGCACATTGTAGAATCTCTTGTCCTGGCTTCAACAGTCATTGAAATTATTAGACTACCATGGTTGTGACACAAGGAAGAGGACTGAACCAATGGCCATGTCACCCAAACAAAATTTTTTGCACTGAATTAAACTTAAATTATACAAAAGGTTTGGAGTGAGATCCTTCTCCCCGCAGACATATCAAAAGTTGTCTGTTTCAAAATATGAATATCTGTCTATTAATTCAACTTTGCATTTATCCAAATGTGCAGACATTGATTTTATCAAGGAACAAGATTAAGGACTGGCCAGGAGCAATCTTTAATTCACTTTCTAATCTTTTGTGTTTGAAGCTGGATAATAATCCACTGAGACAGGTAAAGCATACGTCATATATTTTGTCTTTTATTATGCAAGTTAAGAGATGTAGGGTAGGTTAAAAAAAAGCACAGTTGCTAAATAGTCATTTTTTGTAAATTTGTCATGTGAAATTAAAACATAAAGAGATGTAGCAGATTCTTACCACATGATGCGTGCTTCTTTTCGTTAAGTCTTGAAAAAACATATACCTATCATAGATACATTTCCATAATATCTTGTGTTGTGACTTCCTATCAGATGTACGAACTTATTTCGCTATCCTTTATTTGTGCTATAGATCCCATTAGATGGATATCAAGCAGTCCCTATGCTTCAGATTCTGGATCTAAGTGGTAATATTGGTTCATTGCCAGAGCATCCAAAATTTTCTAGCTTACCACATTTACGAGAGCTTTACTTGAGGTGAGTTGAAAACAATAATCATGCACATGACTGGGTGAATTGTTATGTTCTTAATTATGGAAGTTGGTATTGGCAGGCGGATGCAGCTATGTGAAGTCCCATCAGAGATTCTGAGGTTGAATCAATTGCAGATCCTTGACTTGAGCCAAAATTCCCTTCAGTCAATTTCAGAGGTAAATCTTTATGACTTTCTCTACTAAGATAGTAAGAGGCAAATATATGTGATGTAATTTCTTCTAGAATTAAGTTTAGAAGGTCAGGACCATATGCTTAGACTCTAGTATAATGATTAGTAATCATATCATTTGCCTCTGAAAAAATAATTAGTGGAGACTGTAATATCATACAGTAAAGTAATTATTAACATAAGTTGGAAGAACGTTGTGGTTGGGTGGTTCCATGAGAGAGCAAGCTCTTATATTTGAAAGATATATGTTTGGCATCTCTTATGTGTTATGTGTCCCCTAAAATACTTGATCCTTTATTTTGGTAATCTTACAAGAAGAGAACCCTCGATGTATTTCAGTATATGTCAAATAGGATGTATATAGAGAGGATAAATCTTATGTATCAACATAATTTTATTTGGTAGATGAATTGATTGAATTGGCCTTCACAAATTTGCTAATCTTGGTAAAATTTTGGCATGCAGGGTTTCAAAAATCTTACTTCTCTCACAGAGCTTGATCTATCTGACAATAATATATCAACCCTTCCCCCGCAATTGGTAAGTAGACTTTTGGAAGTCAAGTCATGAAAGTTCTGGGAGTTATGTACCCAGTAATCGTGTCCAGTAACTCCTATTGTGCTGTTGTGTGTCATGACCCAAATTGCCAACGCCTAGAATTAACTCCTTGATATAGATTTTTGCATGTTATTATATTAAGGGTACGCTATGTGGAGTTCTTGTCTAGTTCACATACAATGTTTTCTCCTGACATGATAAGTTACATAGTTCTAAAACAAATGGTTTTCTTTATTAGGGCTTGCTTGAACCCACCTTACAGGCATTAAGACTTGATGGAAATCCTTTGAGAAGGTACGCAATTACACTTTTCTTCTTTCTTATGTGTATTTTCAGAAATTTTTATGATTTTCTCTTAGTAGTTTGATCATATTTATGATTTTCTATCTGTCTGCACTCTGCAAGACGCATCAGTTTTAAGAGATACTTTTATCTCACACAAATTTGTGATAATCTCAATTTTGTGTGATTGGACGATACTAAAACCATGTGAGCCTGCATATAATGAGTCGATGACAGCTTACCATGTCATTTGAGATATATCTCAAATTTGTGCTATATAATGGTGCTTCAGTAGTGTCATTCTTGTATTATCGCAGTCAGAACAAATCTGATGAGTGGGGATCACTTTTTTTTTCCTTATATTTTTTTGGCAGCATTCGGAGGACAATTTTAGATAAAGGAACCAAAGCTGTTCTGAAATACTTGAATGATAAAATTACAGAGCACTAGTTTTTTTGTCTTGAATCCCTCTGGATGACTTATGACTCTCGTCTATGGTGTAGCTTGAGGTTGGCAACACTATGACATATGAATCATTTTATGTATTAAATTGTTTGTATTTATTATATGTTGTAATTTGTAATTGTACTTGTAATCCATGTATCGAGTTATTGATTTAGCAACTAACAATGCAACTCTGCATTTTTCTTCAACAAATGTTCTGATGTGATGAATTGCCTTCTCCCTTATATTGTAACGAACAGACTTGGATTGTTGAATGAATTTAGCTTCTGGTTTTTCCTTCATTATCTATCTGTTCTTCTTATATTTCTATTAGCCTTTCCTCGAAACTGCACGGAGAGGGAGGTCTCCATCAATGTGAAGAGTGAACATGGTTCTGTATGTCATAGTTTTTGTCCCATCAGCTAATTTGAAGCAGAAGAAGCAAAGAAGTGCAGCTGATACAATCTTCATCTGCCGTAAGCAAAGTCCTTTCCAAGGCAAATCCGAGGCCCTGCCTGCAATTGAAAATTTTAATTTATCCAAGTGCTCTAGTATTCTCAATCAAACATAGATAAGTAGTAGCAGAGGATTGTACAGACATGAAATGCTATGAACTTAAATGGTGATTCAGGTTGGAAAACTCCATTGTTGAGCCATCTTTCGGGTTTAAAATCCTCGGCATCTTCTCCCCAAATGTAAGGCATTCTGCCCATGGCATATGCAATGTAGTAAACTCCATCACCTCTTCTGATTTTAAATCCATCAGGAAGAACATCATCTACATCTGCACATCTCCCATCCTCCATTTGCCAAAAAAATATTTTAAAAGTAATCAATATTATTTAAAATAACAAATACGGTATTATTTAAAAATAGTCAATATTATTCCCATCTTCCATCTTACATATTAAAAATAACTAAATACGAACTAAATTAAGGGTGGACACGGTGTAGATTAATCTGGTTTTTCCAAAAATTTTAAAAATGAGACCAGGTTTTTCCAAACTGGACTGGACGAATCAGTCTGGTATAACAGTAAGTTGTAAATAAATCAATTGTTCAAAAATAAAATGACTAGGTTGTAGAGCGTTGACAGACCCATGTCCGCATAACAATAACGTGTTGAGCTCAACCATCAGCAATGTGATTCTTTTTTTCTTGTTATTGTTTGTTAGAATTTGGAAAGGAAAAAAGCTACACATAAGAGCAGAACCTACAATGTTCATTTTAAATATATAATAATTAAAATGATTGATTTAATTTAAATAATTTATTAATTGATAAACAGGATCGAATTAAAATGCTACAAACCAGATTGGATTCTTCAATGTAATCTAATTTTTTAATTCAATCCGTTTTACCATTTTGTTTGTGCACCCTAATACAAGCAAAATGTCATGCATTAACTACTTTAGTATAGTGCAGTCTACTGATATTTAGCAATTTCGGTTCCTTTTCTTGAAGACTATGACCTATCTACCAGTCTATCATATCAAGTTCAAGTGAGTAACTAAATGAAATCTAATTGAGTTTAGGTAAACTTAAGAAGAGGCATGAACTGAGCTTTTAAAAAAAAATAAAGAAATGTTGAAATTACCACAGGAACAGCAGGGTAAAGCCTCAAGGTCTCAGCAAGGGCTGCATGAAGATAATGCATTTGCTCAAGGGTCGTATCAGTTAAGTTTGTTATGAAATCATCAATATCAGTTTCATCCAACTTGCCACCATTGACATGATCTCTAACTTCTTGTGCAACTTTTTCTTGAACGAGGGGATTCTTACATAGCATGTAGAGAAACCATGAAAGAGTATTTGCACTGCTATCTTTTCCAGCAATCATAAAATTCAAAATTATGTCTCTTAAATATTCATCCTTCATTTCATCTGGATTCTTTTCACTTTCCATCAGAAATCTTGAGAGTATATCCTCCTTCTCTTTCTTTATAACAAAACATATAAAATAAAAATGCATATTTTTACGTATCAACTGCATAAAATGACCATGGACTTTCTTTTCTATTTTTTTCTTTTATTTGCTGAACACATTTAAACATAAGTTTATATATCTAAAACGTTCATCTTAAAAACATGTTACAGAAATATGAAAAATCTTAAAAGTAATTTTGGGAGAAAGTTATATTTAAAAATAATAATGTATAAAAAAATTTGGACGAACCTCCTCACAAAAAATATATAAATATATATAGATGTTGGCAAAAAAAAAAAACTCAAATATAAATATATTATAAGAAGAGTATTGATATTAACACAATGTATTTTGTTATTATCATAAGAATAATTCATTAATGAAAATTTTAGTGTAATTAATATTAAGAGTAAAATAAAAAATTCATACATTTTTATTGTGTTAATAACAAAAATTATGGTGACAATATTATTATCTTATTATAAAATAGGTTATAAGTATAAATTATTTGACACAATAATTTATACTTTGAGAAAAATATTATAAAAAATGAAAGTTTTATGTCGATAAAAAAACAATATTATGATAGAATTTATAATATACAGTTAACGTTTTGAATTTTAGAGAAATTTTAGATAAAATCAAAATAACAATAGTATAATAAAGTCTATAAAAATACGATTAACTTTTTAGGATTAAAAGTGAATTTATACAAAGAGTGATTCGAAGAATGCATATTTTTAGTGATTTTGTTTGTATCCTAAAAAAAACTTCCGACAATGTTTTCTATTTGGTTGAGGAGCATTTTTTATTGTCACGACTCACAAGTGTTTTTCTAGTGTCGAAAGCATAAGCATACATACTCTAAAAGCCAAATTAGTAGGAAAATTGGTTTTTTTATTTTATTAAATAACCTAACATATTTATTCACAAGACTAACGTTTCATAAAGAAAGTGCCAAATAAATTCTTGATGATCAACTAAACTTACACAATCTAGTTGTTCTTTTAACAATTTCCTCTTTCTCCTGATAAGTTGATGAACGAAATCATCAATGATTGAAATGTTCCTTTTAAGGGAGGCTTCGGAACCAATGTTAAAGAACCTTTTCAATTTCCAGAATGGATCTGCATAACGCCAATATACCAAAGCATTTGAATCATCAAACGCCTTCATAAATACACTCCCTTCTTTACTTGACCCCTCCAAGCAATTCAATTCTACCCCGAACCCAACTTTGAATATTGAATCCAGAGTGCATCTCATAAGCAAATTCTACGAACAAAAATCTGAACTAAATATATTTAACAATATAATTGGACTTGTGTACGAACATGTATAGCAATTAATCAAGCTTCATTAATTTGTTTTACAGATAGGGATCCTTGTGCTCTTGATAAAAGCTATTT
Source organism: Hippophae tibetana (assembly GCA_037013495.1). Classification (NCBI taxonomy): domain Eukaryota; kingdom Viridiplantae; phylum Streptophyta; class Magnoliopsida; order Rosales; family Elaeagnaceae; genus Hippophae; species Hippophae tibetana. The sequence continues at coordinate 653,360 of CM072809.1, read as the reverse complement.
TTGTCAAAAGTAATTTCACAAAAGTGCTTTAAGGAACAAATACATAATTTGTGTTTTTCTCAAGATCACCATATTATAAGCCTTGAAAATGTTTATGGTGTTAGAAGTTGTTTTGAGAACAATTCCCCCCAAAATTTAAGTTATTGAGAAAAGTGACAATATTATTTTTATACATTATTATCCATTCATAAATATTAACTCTATACACCGTACATTCCAAATATTTATTATTCAATAATTGGGATTAATGTACCTTGAACATAGAAACTCAAGTTTTATAAATTGTTTAGGAATTAATTCTATCAAAAGTTTAAGTTAGTGGGAGAATAATTAACTATATTTGTATATGTTAATAATATGTAATTTTTTTCTTTCAAAACTTGGAGGTTTGCTTATCGGTGCTTATGTTAAAAATGATTTTCTGAATTTATTTTTTTTAAAATGCCCTTAGAAATGAACACATAGTTTGTGTTTTATGAGTCTGTAAAAAGCTTATGTCAATTTTAGTTCAAAAGCATTTTTCTAATAAGAAAATAGACAATTAGGGTCATTTCTTGGTGCTTTTATTATTAAAATTACTTCATCATTTTCACAAAGAAGCATATAATTTTTGCAAAATTTGCTTTCTAAATCTTGGAAATACTTGTGTCAAAGTTTCTTTTTTTTTTTAATCAAAAACAAATTGTCAGAAGTATAATCAAAACCAAACAGAACCCATAATATCATATGCCTATTTATTTGAAGTTGATGACTTTTCAACTAGAAAATAAGAAGATTTAGAAAAGGCTTAAAAATTGCATAAAACTCACTTGCATATCAAAAATCTGGGCAGAAGCAGAAAACCCAGATATAGTTTTGACCAATTTGGAAGCATTTTTTCTAAAAACAGAACAGCTAAAATCTCTAAGAATTCTAGTGGAAAACTCAAAGCTAGCAAGCTTCCTCTGTTGCCTCCACTTTTCACCATCAATTGCAAAAATCCCCTGTCCGAACAGATCAGTCAATATTTCTTGATTGTGGACACCTTTTGAATACTTGTCAAAGTTAGTTTTCAAAACATGCTCTATATTTCGAATATCAGTTGTATAAACTTCGCTTTGTGTCGGAGCAAGTAGTCTAAAAGTTGGGCACTTTTTGGCAGTTTTAGTTTGATGATCATAAAGCGTGTTGAAGTATAAAAGCTGGTGAAAAACAGTGCCTTTGACTGGTGGGTATGTTGAGTTCTTGATGGATTTGCCTTGGTAAATTTGTAGTAGAAAAAATAACGTAGCTAGCAAGAAAAGGATTGAGGAAATTGAGATGAAGGTTAATATAGTTTGAAGGATGTTCATATTTGTTTGTGGTTGGAGATAGGCTAAGAGGTCAACTTATATACAAACACATCTTCTAATAAAGGCGTATACTAAAGGCATATTAGAAGTAAGGTGGAGCACTAAAAACGTAAAAAAATGATTGGATTTATATGATAGATCTTGATAATATTGATAATTATATTAAAAATAATATTTTATATGTAATTAATATTTCTATGTATAATAATAAATAAGAAAGTTTTTTTTATTTCTCTTTGAACTTACTCATGAAATAGTTCCAGATGGATTCATGAGAAAAAAAATGGTTGTTTTCTGACATAGGTTGTGTTAACAACAAATGACATGCCAACAAAAGTGTACCAAATTAATATACTTCTTCGTTCGTTGTTATGATCGATAGGGTAAGAAGCATGTCAAAAAGCTGTATAGTAAATAAATAAAGGTTATCTACGCATAACTTAAAATTCTAGTGGGAGTATTAGGTTGGGGACAAAAATAAAGATAGTAAAATAAAAAAAATGGACAATATTAAAGATTAAATCAAAGATGAAGGATGAACTAACGAGAAAGAGATCCCAAACCAATTCTGTTATGTTGACAACGTTAGTAAGAATCATGAAAAAAATAAAATAGAATAGCCAATATGTTTGAATTTGTCAAGATAACCATTAATTAGACAAGGAAATAAGTTTTTAGGGTAAATATGGTAAATTTATAAATATACTATTAAATTATTAAATTTATATTATTGAATTAATTTATATTTTATTTTTATCATCGAATTATAAAAATATTTTATTCATATAATTCTATCAATTTTTTATTCATTATGATGTTAAAAATAAAAAAAATTATAAATTTATAAAAGTAATTGTTAATGATAATCAAATTTAAAAAAAAAATTGAAAAATTATCATAATCATCAAAATAATTAAAATGTCACAGAAAATACAAAACAAATTACATCAAAATAATTATAAAAAAAAGTTACATCAAAGGTAGATGGCTTTGCTCAATGTTAATTAATATATATATATACTTTATTTTGATTATCTGGTAATTAATGTTCCCTTAATTTCCTCATGTCTATTATGGTAATCTTACTTAAAAAGAGTTTTTATTCACTCTATATTAATATATGCACCATTTACTTTACAAAGAGTTTGAAAAGGAGGAGGAGTACAAGGTTAATTACTAAAATGAAGTAAGATCGACTCAATAACGTCGCTGGCACAAGGAAGAATTACGAAGAGTAGTGGTTGCACTTTGAGCCTGAACATCATGTTTACAGATTCTACACTAATTTTGAAGTAAGCCTCAAACAAGTTGAACGAGCTCCATGAATATACTCTCATTTTTTCCTCACAATATTTATCCCGACTATTATATTATATTACACACAACAACAAGTTGTTACACTTTCCAACCACATTGCTTGTCAACGGAGTACATCAGTCGGGTAAGACCACCACTGACATCCACCAGTGCACAGCAAAGTCTTGGCCAAGCCAACCAACACGCCGCCAGCCTCCGCCCTCCCTCACCAAGCTTCCACTACTCCAACTGAAGGCGTGAGGTGAATTAGGGCAATTTCTCCACCAATACTTGCGATGCCACCCACTACGGTTCTAGCCATCAATGATGCCACCATGCCTCCAGACTCTGGCTCCCTCACCAAGCTTGAAACATTCCAATTAACAAGTGAGATTTGTTTAAGCTTTTTTAATTTTTAATTTTTTTTATGTGCTAAAATATTTTATCATATTTTTGTTTCTTTTTATTTCATTATTTTCACAGTGTATTATTTTTATATGTTTTTTTATTAATCTCTACCAGTAAATGTATATATAAATGAATTTTCATAATATTAATTGGATAAATATATATATATATATATATATATGTAAATGTATAAACATTAATTTTTAAAAATAAAACTAGTAATTAATAAATGAAAAATCGTTGAGTATAAAATACATAAAAATATATATCAATTTTATTTTATTGTTCTATTATTTTGACATAATTATTAAAATTAAAATGTGAAGTTATAATTTATAGAAAAAACTTATAAAAATATGATTGAACTATAACATAAAACTATTTTTTATCTTATTTATATCATCTAATTATTATATTTGTTTTATTTATATCATTTTTGTTAGTTTTCATTTAACGATATTACATAATTAAGTTCAAAAGTGATAGTAACAATTGTTGAAATGTTTTATCTAAAGTTTGTTATGAATATCCCAATTTATTGAGACGATGAATGATGATCTTATAAGGATGAGAATGGTAAAAGATAGGCCGAATAAATTAAGAGGTGATGACGAAACTAAGCAACTATGTATTGGTATGCATATTTTGAGGAACAATTCTAGGAGGATATTTTTTATTAACCGTAATAAATCATATTTATTATTAATTTTTTTTATATTTATAATAATTAATGAAATATTTAATTTATTTATAAATAGTGATAAAATATGTTAAAATAATAGTTAAAATATTTAGAGTTTTTTTTTTTCCGTTTAGCTACAAATGATTATCATGTGATAGTGTTTGGGTCATAGATGTAGGAGGATGATGAGAGGAGGAAAAATATTTTTACCTTATTTTTTTGCAAGGTAATAAAAATAAATTACATTTTTTTGCTAGTAAGTTACTTGAATTTCAAATATTTACAATTATAAAATCCAATCCAAAACATTTTAATTCTTAGTTCCAGAAAAATAACAAGTATATTTATTTTATTTTTAGTGAAAAAAATCTTAAAGATATATTTGTGAGTATGATGAAATAGTTTTATTATAATTGAATTGAATTAAAGATCAAATATTAAAACTAATTTATATATAATATTAAATGTATTAATATCTTAGTTTTATTTTTAATATATTTTTATTTTTATTATTGATTAAATATTTTAATAATATACACATTTAAAAAAATTATCAATTTAATTAAAGTTAAAACTCCAATTAAAATTTTTAATGTGTGATATTTTAAAAAAATATTTTATATTTTAACATTTTTCCTTTCTTCTTTTCCCACTTAACCAATATTTTTTTAGGACCTTCTTGATCAATCTCTCTCTTCTATCTCCCTTTCACTCTATTTCTCAATCTTCTCTCTACATCTTGTGTATGTTGCAAAGGCATGAAAAACAAAAAAATAATACTAAAAATAACATTTCTCAAAATTACATGTGTTGATCACATGACAAAATTACACCAAATTGTAACATTTTTTTATATCATCAAAATTTCAATTAATAATAAATGCAAAAAATAATACAAAAATAAAATTAGGATACTAAAGTAGCAAATTCATATTTGGTGAGATAAAATTAATAATAAATCTTTAACTAAAATAATGCATATTTAAAATAATATATAAATTATTTTATATAGTTTTATTACATATTAAAATAATTTTACTATAAATGCTTATTTAAATTTTAAAAATAATTTTTTTAATTTAAGATAAAATAAAAAATAAATATATATGATTTTATAACTAAAAATTTAAATAAATATGAGTTAATTATTCTAGACACAATTTCTATATAACAGTGGCTCACTTCATGGTCAAATGGTATAAAAAAAGTTTGGTATCTAACTTTTATTTTTAAATACATTTTGATTCTTAATATTTTTTTATACATTTTAGTTTAATTTTTTTAAAATTTAACAGTTTCATTTTAATTTAACAATTTTTATCAAAAAATTAATGATTAAATTTTATTTTATAAAAAAATTAGGAATCATATTACGTTAAATTGAATTAAAAATTGGGAGCTATGTATAAAAAAAGTGTTAGGATCCAAAATGTCTTTTAAGATGAATGTTACAGGAGACTAACATGTTAACCCAAAAATAAATTATAATTTATCAGGTCGATGTGTAACAAATATGCGTGGAGTGATATTAATATAATATAATGATATAATAATTAAAGATAATTTTATTTAAAAATATTAATATATAATTAATATTAAGAATAAAATTGATATGTATATATTTTTATTAGGAAAATATTTTAAAACATCAATACCAAACAAATCTAATTATTATATTCGGATCGACGCCGTTGTCAGGCATTTATCAAATGAAACCAGGTCCGACACGTATACACAAGGAGTGATTAGCAGACAAATAGCCAATCGATATGGCGATTGGGGAGGAGCCTCCTCCCACCACCACTGTCGTAACCGACTATTGCATCTCGACAAGCAACGCTGCACCTGAGAAACGACACCGTTCAGTTTTCGAACTGCCGACCAACTTCTTCGATTTCAGCCGTGTTCTTCCTTCTCCACACTTTTCAGTTCCTTCAAACTATGGAACTATTTCTGAAAATTATTCCCTGGAAACCCTCGACGAACCTGATATTGCAACTGATGACAAACGCTCTCCGAACGTCGTCTTAGCATCCAGATTGACCTGCAATACCTGCGAGGTTGAGTTCCAGTCCCTCAAAGACCAGCGTTCGCACTTCAAGTCCGATATTCACAGATTCAATGTAATCCTCCCGATCTCATCCTTCCATTTATTTTTATACTTCCACCGATTTTTCTTCGCTTTGATTCATTTTTTGAATTGTCAGCGGGAATTGCTATTTCCAGAGAAAACTTACTAGTCCTAATTTAACCTAAGAATTTTACACTCAAGTTATTATAGGTAATATCAATTATTGGTCTGACAATAGGATGAAAAAACGATAGCTCCAGACACTGTTTAATATTACACATATATGTTAGAAGTTCCTCTTTGATACCTTGGACAGTCGCTTATAGAGCTTGATGCAAAAAAAAAAAAGGTCTTACAAAAAAGTAAATTACAAACTCAAGCTAATACACACCCTTGAGTATGGACAAAGCTTGATGCATTTTCTTGAATGTCATTTCATTGCAATTATTATTTGTTATCTGTGTCTATCTTGTAGGTGAAACTATGTCTTGCTGGAAAGAAAATTGTGAAGGAGGATGACGTTGATGAGTTAACATCGGATTCCTTCAAAGACTGTGATGTTTCGAGCATATCGGGATCAGAGGATGAAGCCGAGAAGGAAATTAACTCTCGCAAGGGTCCTGCTGAGAATGTTAAGCAGAAGTTGTTTGTTCGGCTTCAAAATGGGCTTAGAGTTTCGGTTTGGAGGTGTTTAGTGGTGAACGAATCCGATAATATCTCTTTTGAGGATGAGAAAACTGGTACTTTTGATAATGTTGGGAATGTATCATGTCTTAGAGAGAATGAAGTGGTCAATAGGTTCAAGAATTTAATTCAGGAGCCTAGAGATAATACCCATTTGAGGATAGTGTTGCTTGCTAGTGGCGGACACTTTGCTGGTTGTGTCTTTGATGGAAATTCGGTTGTGGCTCACAAGACATTCCACAGGTTTGTTTGTTTTATTTGTGTTTTATGCTTTGTGCTGTTTTGCTACTTAATTGTAAAATGTATGGCTGTGCCTTATAATGCCATGAGGTCCAATAACCCTTTTTATACTTCTCAAGGTGGAGTGAGGCATAAGCCTCACCTAAAATTAAAAATAAATAAATAAATTATTAATGACCTATTATATAGAGTAAAAAATACACTAAAAGTTACGAAAACTCATAAAATGTAAGAATAACATAAGTAATTTAGATATAAACCACAATAACCCTTTGTATACTGGCTTTGCTTGCAATAGCTTTTTCATTCTGTCGGATTTTTGGGGTTCCTATTAGCACCTTATGGTGCTTTCTCAATGGTCAATACTATCTCCAAAAGAAAGCCTTTCCCCCTAATTTCATGGTTGTCAATATAAGATGAATTTACTCAAGGTTCTAAAAAGCAAAAACTAGTACAAGACAGTAATCCCAAATGAGGCAAGGTGTAAGCCTCAAGGTGGAGTGAAGCGTAAGCCTTACCTAAAATTAAAAATAAATAAATAAATTATTAATAATCTATTATATAGAGTAAAAATACACTAAAAATTAATACAATTCATAAAATGTAAGAATAACATAAGTAGTTTAGATATAAAGTCACAAACCATATAAATAAACGTCTAAAGCGTAAGTTAAGATTTCAATGAAGTCACAAAACATGCTTCAAAATAAGCCACAAATAACACACAAAACATATTTTAATATGTTTGTCATTGTTATTTTCTTCCTCTTCATCTTTTGAATCTACTAATTCAAACCCCTTATTCATCACCCATCAGCACCCACGTCACTACTGGTATCCAATTTCAATGTCATGTTCATCTTCATCAATATCTTTACTTATCTTTACCCTTAATATTTATTGATGGAATTTTTTTATGTTAGTTCTAGAAGATCTTTCACTTTTTTGTTGTAATGTTCCTTTTTTCCTTCCAACCAAAGTCTCATCATCAAGTTCATTTATATTCCTTAGTTGTAAGTGTTCTAGGTCTCTATCACCAGCACACCATTCATCATCAGATGGTACATCATCAAACACCAAAAGATTCCCATATTCTTTGAGTGCCTTAAGTTTCTTGTTATACATATTATAAACAAAAAAATTCATCCTAAGTGTGTTCAATCCGTCTTATGAAAGGAATCTAGGAGTCATTTCATTTCTAGATTCCTTTCATTTCTTTTTTTTTTCTATTTTTTTCATCTAATGGTTCTTGGGCTTTTATAAAAAAATCTTGGCCTAGCTTAAAAAAATATAATTTAGCCTTTTATTGTTTCATGAAAGAGGCTTAACCCTCATGGTGTCTCAGGACGCATAACCTTAAGGCTTATGCCTCACTGTAGAAGGCGAAATGATCAAATTATGTAGATGAGGCGCTAGCTTAAAGGCCCTCACCAACCGCCTCGTCTCAAGATGTCGCCTTAGAGCGTTTTTTGGAACTATGAGTTTACTTTGAATTTAAGGAGAGTATATTCAATTGAGATTGATATATTTTATGGAGTTATATATATATATATATACATATATTTTTATAGATTTTAAACATTTTTATGGAATATTAAAGAATCTATTCAGATTTTAATATTCTTGTAGATTTTAGTGTATTTTATTTCTACAAATTTTATGAGTTGTATTGATAATAGTTGAATACACTTTTCAACTTATTACATCCACCTAGCACATAAATTTTATATAAAATTTCAAAACAATCCTTGAATTTTAGTATAACGACAAAAAATAAAATAAATTTATATTTTTACTATATCCTCAATCATTGTACGACTTTTTAAATATTTATAATCTTCTCTAATTGCCATAACTTATATATTTACAATAGTTATTTTTAGTTAACTATGTTTATTTTATATTTAAATTTTTAATCTTTTATTTTTTGGGTAGCGATATTGTCACCAAGAATATTTTATTAATAAAATTTTTATCCAATAATAATGACACTAATATGTAAGTATACTAAATGTTAAGACTTCCTACCCCCTATCACCTTGAACCCAAGTTCGAGTCCTACTCATGTATTACTTTATTTAATAAAAGAATAGTACTTTAGTGTCCCTTTGGTGTAAACTAAGGGTAAAATATACATTACATGCATTTTTATTAAGGCAATATTAGTACCCTATTTTTTTGGAAAAGTGTCATTCAAGTCCCTTTGTTTAATCCTTAAGGATTGTTTAATACCCTAGCTTATAAAAGATGTTTTTAAGTTACTTTGTTTGTAAAAAAAAGTGTCATGCAAGAACAAAGTTTGCTTTTCATTAAATATAATGAAATAGCACGTGTATTATGTTTATATTTTTTATAGATATATTAATTAAAAATTACTCAAATTTTTTAACATTAGAAGTTTTTGTTTAAGTTTTTATGAAAATTTTGTTTATGTTTGAAAGAAAAAATTTCCATAAAGTTTGAGTAATTTTTTAATTAAATATTAATTTTTCATGTATATTACTATTGAAAAATATAAACATCCATGTGATATATCTGCTGTTTCATTATATTTAATGAAAAATTGGATGGAAAGTTAAATTTTTCCTTGCACATTTTTCACCAATAAAGGGACTTAAAGACACCTTTTCAAAGCTTTTTCGAGGACTAGGTTGCTTATATACGTGCTGTTAAACCTGAACGTCATATACACCATATGAACAGAGTGTCTTAGGTCGATAGGGTTGCGTACATGTCCCGTGGATGATACCAAACAGGTATTAAGCAACACCTTTGATCTAAACAAAGGAATTATCTGGACACTTCACCCTTTTTAATATTGATGAAAAAAAACATTTTTTGTTTCACTTAATGATTAATGATGAAAAATGTCAATTTTTCAAATAAAAAATTTAAAGAATACCAACAATTAATTATATTGATTTTTTTTAAGTAGAACAATTTTTTATAGTTATAAGATTTTTTTCCTATTGAGAAAGTTTGAGATCATGAGTGAAGGAGGGAAAGAGATGGAGAGAGAAGGAGTTGAGGTTGAAGAGTGGGAGGAGAGAGAAAGAGTTGAAGTTGAAGAGCGGGAGGAGAGAGAGAAATTGAAATCTCTTCGTAAAAAAAAATATAGAATTTCTCGGAAATATTTGGGGTGAGACAAGAATTGGTGGAGATTTTTGTGTGTATATTTATAACCCAAATGTTTTTCAAAGTTCATAAAATTTCATGAGTTTTTAAAATCCTTTGAAATCAATGATTTTTTATTTTTTTTAGTACACCTAGGTTTTTAAAGACTTGTTGAAAATCAAAATTGAACATACCTAAATTTTTACATAGTCTTTTAAAATCCTAATTGAATATCCATGGATTTTAAAACTTCTTTATATCATTAAAAGTCTCAATTGAATAAACCTCTCAAAGTCGAAGAATATGTGCGTGCTCTGATGCAGGGAGACATATGGTGGTTGCTCATATATATGGTATACTTTTGTGCAAAGCATTTTTTGGGTGGCGTCAACATATGAGCATTATAAATCTTCTAGAACCCTGGCCTTCGCAGATGTGGATTTCATTCTTCAATGGTCTTAAACCACTTTTTTCGAAGAATGATTTTCTGACTATGTTTGTAATATCAAGCCTTTTATTTCTTTGCAATATCTAAAGAACTCAGCAGCAATATCATCCTGATTTTCTTTATCATTTTTATTTTGATGCTAAATGTTAATACTAATCCTTGGCATACTTTTATTATTATTATTTTTCAAATTATAATGCATGCTTTGTAACTTCTTTACTTTTGCTTTGAATATGCCTGAGATATTTTTCATTGTCTCATAGATATGTTGTAAGGGCCAAGGCTGGAAAGAAACAGTCATCGAAGGATGCAAGTGGCAAGACTGTGCATTCTGCTGGAGCTGCCCTTCGTCGCTACAATGAGCAAGCATTGAGAAAGGTATACAACGCTTGAATATTTTGTCATGACAATATTAGACTGTCTGCAGCGCTATCTTTTTCTTTGCACTGTTTGAGTTCTTGATGTGATCTTCTGCAGTGACTAATTTCTTGTCATACATATTTTAGGAAATTCAAGAACTTCTCATTTCTTGGAAGCCTTATTTTGATGCTTCCGCTTATGTTTTTCTTCATGCCCCTTCTAGCAACCGTCTGCTTATTTTTAATGGAGAAAAACCTTGCTTTAGCCATCAGCACTGTGTTGTACGAAATGTTCCGATGATTGTCCGGAGGCCTACACTCAAGGAGGCCCACCGTATATATGATATGTTAACTCAAATATCTTATGAAGTAGATGAGGAGCGAATAAATCTCTGTAATAAAGAGGACTCGTTAGCTAATGAAGTTATCAACTGCAACATAAATGCAGTCAAAGAGAAATTAGTTGATGACAAAAATAGCAGAGAAAACTCTGAAGCTTGCCCAAGTGTCAAAAGTCTGGATGAAATCACAAGTGAGTCTGAAACTGAGGTTATACGTTTATCAACACCCTTGCATGAAGCAGCAAAGTCTGGTGATGCTCCTAAGATTTTGGAACTCTTAGAGCATGGTCTGGATCCTTGCATTAAAGATGAAAGAGGGCGGACCCCATACATGTTAGCAAGTGAGAAGGAGGTTAGAAATGCTTTCCGAAAGTTCATGGCCTTGAATCTCGATAAGTGGGATTGGCATGCTGCTAAAGTTCCCAGTGCATTGACAAAAGAACTGGAGGAGTCTCAAGCAGCTAAGCAGGTAAATGTGGATTTTATTATTTAATGATTTGTGGATCTGCTCTTGCTGGACAATACATATATTGAAGTATTTTCCATAGTTTGCCATATAAGAATTATGGTTGATGAACTCTGAAACATCCTTTTGCTACTACTAATATGATTGATGTTTATTATGTTTAATGAGATTTTGAAAATCAGCTGATTTTACCTTGGTTTTTGGTATTTTAGGCGGAAAAGGCTGCCAAAAAGAAAGCCAGAGAAAAAGAGTTGAAGAAATTACGCAAAGAAAAACAAAAGAAGGCCCAGGTTGATTTTATGTAAATATTTTCATGAAAACTGTATAATTGCATTGGAGGTTGCTTTTGGAATAGATTTTGCTATGGAACCATTCAGAATGGATTTTTCGTATTTTTTGGATGAAAATGTAATTTGAAATTTTGAATGATTTGGTTGAAATACTACTGCTTGTGTTCCACTTAGTTTATGCTGTGTTATTTTTGAATAGCCTGTTAAGTATATAGTGTGAAATTCTCATGAAATTGTGGATGCGATAAGATGGGGAGGCTACCACTCAGTAATGTTTCTGCTGCATGCACTATAGTTATCTAGTCTGGCATAGAGTTACAACATGCTTCTTTTTCTCATTAGTCACGTGGTAACTATTTGTTTAAACTTTTTTTGGCTGTCAGGATTCAGTTGTAGGTTGTAATTAGGAAGAAACTTCATCTGCATGATCTACTATCTAGCATTTTTCTTCTTTCTTGAGTTCTATATCATATGATGCTAACTTCTTTAGCATCATTGTGACTCAAATTTCCAGGCTCAGGCTGCTGTTTCCCAAAATGCTTCAAGAGTTGCACAGGTTCGAGGGGGCACTTCATCATCTCAATCTGGTTCTGCATCAAAAATCTCTAAAGAGGTTAGTTTAAATCTTTCATTTGACAGCAATCTAGCAAGCCCTTTATTTTTATTATTTTTATTTCATGTTTTTTTTTTTTGCTTTGAACTTACTCTCCGAGTTCCCCTTCTAGGCATCAACTTTAGTATAAAAATTTAAGATTGGTTATTTCTCAGTTTATCTCTAACTCGGTTCCAATTCCTACACTCTCTTTCCATTTATCTCATCTTGATATCTAGTTAATCTGGTTATATGGCATAAATGTTCATTCTATGCATTGATTCAGGAGGAACTGAAAAGAGAGAGGGAAAAGAGAGCAGCTGCAGCTGAGAGAAGAATAGCTGCTGCTACCAATGTCAATTCACAAGGAAATAACACTGTAATTACACCAAGCAGTTCACAATCAAAAAGTGGAATTGCAGGGGACATAAATTGCTCTTGTTGTAATGCACCATTAGCCGGGAAAGTTCCGTTTCATCGGTATAATTACAAATACTGCAGCACATCATGCATGCATGTTCACAGAGAGATACTCGAGGATGGATGATGTCTAGAACATTATGGTTGTACTCTTTTTATGTAATTTTAACTAGTGGTAGAGCATTTTATTTTTAGTTTTACAAAGCTGATTAAGATGTTAAAAAAAACACAGCTGAAATGCTGCAAGAACTAAGGTAAACATAGAGAGTTCTAAAAGATTAGTTCTTGCTTGTTATATAACAGATTAGTTTTGGCAACGACAAAAAAAAAAAAGGATTTGTTGTTACATGCTTCTTCAGGTTCCCCACTTTGTGAAACGAGACATGTATGACATGTCATCCTACAAAGTTAAGTTCCCAAGCTTTTGGAAATTAAACAATGTTATCGTATAAAAGAAATTCGTTATTTAGCTGAAAAATAATATTCCCTTACTATATTTACTTCTACTAGAAAGACTAAACCAGAGGAAAGGAAGGGATGGACAGCTCACACCTCACAGGTCAATAAAACTCCTTTTTATTCCATTCAAACAATGGGGAGATCAAGAATATTAGTATTACTACCCTATTACTTGTATGCGCGGTTCATGGTCTAGTTCTAAAATTCTCTCTTTCAATCACAGATTTGTAACATATATATATGAATTCCAATTATTGTACTTTAAATATATCCTATTATTACTTGTCATCTAAATATGTGTTACAAAACACTACCAAGACATGTTTCATTATAAAACATATTTTGTTTTTTACACAGATTGATACGTTGTATAATTCGAGCTGGAAGTACTTTTATGATTTATCCACCATATGTTGAGTTCAGCACAGTATACTTGATTATAAATTTAATTAAATTTTTATATAAGCAATTGAGCACAAAAAAGAAAAAAAAAAGTGCATAAAGTTCGGCTCAAATTATTATGTCTAATTTAATTATTAATAAAATAATTTTATCCAAATATTTGAACTGGCCTAAAAATTATCTAGATTTTTCGAACTACTAGTCAAAACCTCAAAAAGATTAAAAAGTTAATAACTTAAAGTATAGTGTGTGTTTTGGTGCAATTATATATATCATAAAAATAATATTAAAATTAAAAGTACATAAATTTATATTTATTTAAATTTTATCATATATTAATATTATAAAAAATTAAATTATTTCTCAAATTTATAAAATAATTATGAATGGGTTATGGTAATATGTTATTTAAGAAAAAAAAAATTCAAATTTAAAATAAATGCGCAGGGGGGGGGAATCTCCAGTTAGCGTCTTAGAGAAGCATCCCAATCTAGCTGAAGGATCCAGGTGGGACGTTGCGAAGTAATTAGGGTTCTAACTTCTAGAACTCGCGCCAAATTTATTTCGTAACTCTACTTCTATGGCTGCCGTAGAAGACGAGATCGCGGAGGTTACCGTGGATGGGACACCTCTTAGTATTCCACGTCCCAACACAGCAGCACCCTCCGTTACACCTAACACTATGCCGTCTCCAAACCAGACACCAGATCCCAAGGATTTCATTAAGTCTGTGGCTTCCAAAGTATCGTCTCAGCCTCTCCAGAACTACGACCCTTATGTGTGGGGTGTTCTTACTGCCATCTCCAACAATGCCCGTAAACGCCATCAGGTTCCACTCCTCTAATAACTTAATTTTCCTACTCTCTTTCTTCTCTTTTACTAGATTTTTACATATTAATGCATTTTCGGTTTTTTTCCCTTTCTCTGGCTGCTTTAATCTTTTGATTAAATGCATGGTAATTATTGATGCTCACAAAAGTAGGTTAAATAATGATGGTATTTGATGTTATGGATGATGAAATTTGATGACTTAAGTGGTTTTTTTTTTACTTTGAAGCTCAGCATGGCACCTGAAAAACAGAAATTCGACACTTTTTTATTCCTTTCTCTGATTTATTTTTTTAATTACATGCTTAGTAATTAATACTCTCGGAAATGCAGGTTAAACAATGATAGTACTTGATGTTGTGGATTATGAAAATTTGATCTGACATGAATTTCAGACAGAAAAATGCCTCTAATTTTACAACATTATCTACTGGTTTTTAGTTTTCTTGTTCACTTGTAGGTGTACTGTTTTGTGAATTGAAGTTTTCTGTGTTGTTCTAACTTGTAAAGCAGGGGATAAACATCATTTTGACTGCTGATGAGCATTGCATTGGCCGAATGGTAGAAGACACACGATTTCAGATTGATTCACTTTCCGTTAGTGGTAATCATTGCAAGATATATAGGAAGAAGGACGTCAGTGAAGATACTAAACCCGGTTTGGAATGTCGCACATCAGTCTTGTTGAAAGATACTAGGTTTTTCATGTTCTTAGAGTTTTACTATGCTACTTTGTTTATCTATCGGTTGCTGTGTGTGATTTTATCTATAACTCTGCAGTACCAATGGGACATATCTCAACTGGAGGAAGTTGAAAAAGGATAGTCATTCAGCTGAAGTTCATCATGGAGATATTATTTCATTGGCTGCTCCTCCTCAACATGGTAATAACACGAATCCTTAAGCTCTTGGTAATCTAACTAGTTGTTTCACTCATCTAGTTCCTGCACCTTTGGCTTTGTTTAGTTTGCAATGTTTGACCTGAATAACATATTTTGTTATTTTATTGCTATCTATATAAATTTAAAATGATAAACTGTTAACTATAAGAACTTTTCTTGTGTACCTATAGTTTGTAAGCCACTATATTTTAGATAAGTGAGAAAAACGCTAACAAAGTCTTCTCCAATAACAGAAGTTGCATTTGCATTTGTGTATCGGGAAGTTCTTACCTCTACGAGTGCTGATGCAGCAGTCACAAAAAGAAAAGCAGGTATATTCATGATAAGAATTTAATTACATTTATTCAATAGCTTCATTTTGGCCTATTTTAATATTAATGATTATTTCTTCACATGCTTTTTTAAAAGTTATAGTTCTTCTGAAAAACTGATATGCGGACCCTTTTTTTTGCTTAGTGATATTTGGACATGTGTATTTATTGGTACTGTGAATCTCCCTTTTACCTTTTATTTGTTTATTTTGTACAGAGGATTATGTTACTGAAAACAAGAGATTGAAAGGTATTGGCATTGGCGCTCCAGAGGGTCCTTTATCTCTTGATGATTTTCGAAGTCTACAAAGATCTAACATGGTATAATTGTTTTGATACATCGTATTAACGGTTGAGGAAGTAAAAGTGCTTATGATGTTATCCAAGAAACAAAATTATATTATTTTATTTATTTATTACCTTTTCCAATATACAGGAATTGAGGAAGCAACTTGAAAATCAGGTTGTTACAATTGATACATTACGCAATGAGAAACGGGAATTTACTGAGTGTTGTGAAAATGTATGGGTTGGATATGTTTCTGCTTTATTTTTTCTGTCATTAAGTGTATATTTTCTTATGCCTATTTGGGAGTATTATTAATTTTGTAGGAAATGAAAGAGCTTAGAGAATCAATTTCAAAACCTTACCTTGACCAAGTGAAAGAATTACACAGTATGTTGGAGGTTAAACAAAAGGAGTTGGAAGAGATGAATAGAACATCTGCTGAACAAAAACATGCTATGGAAGATTTTAAGGAAAGGCTTACTGCTTCTATGCAGTCTTGTACTGAAGCAAATGAAATAATAAATAGGTAAGAACACGTATTTTCCTATTGATTAGATATTAAAGTATTTCTTATAATAGTTGTTAAATCTATAATAGTACGGTCAAAACCTGCCATTCGTGGTGCCTGTTTGCTCTATGTTCTAACCAATCATTTTTTCTACTCAAGTCTACGGTTTCAATTTTTTGTCCACAAACGTTGGATTTAGAGGGTTAACATTTTGAATGTTTGACTTATTTCACTCATGGAGTTGTAGTGATCTGTTAGGCTTCCGGAGGAGTAACTTATAATTCAATAAGCATTTGTTTCCAACCCCTTCTCTTTTATTTGTTTTCCAATTATATTAATTTGACATTTTTTCCTGCATTTTCACCACTCTGCAGTGATGATGACAATCCTTGTATTATGCATTAAAATGGTAGGATAAAAGTGATTTGTGATAGCATTATTAATAATTTTTTTGTGGGATTGATGACAACGGCAATGTGCTTTTATTACTTCCCCATTAGAGTTTGTTGTATAGGATATTTACATTTATAATACGTATGCATGGGAGAAGATAGATATAATCTAATGTGTTGCCTGTAGTCAGAAAGCATCTATTGTGGAACTCAAGGCTCAATTAGATGAAGAACGAGAACACAGAAGAGAAGAACGAGAAAAAGCCACTGCAGATTTAAAAGCAGCCGTCCAAAGGATTCAGTCAGAGGCTCAAGAAGAATTAAAACGACTATCTGATGCTTCCTTGAGACAAGAAAGAGAGCAACAAGAAGTAATTAATAAGCTTCAGGTGTGAAAGCCTTTTAGTGGTTATAAAGAAAGTAACTGCCCTATTTATGATTTTATTTTCTGTTTAGATTAATGATATACTCCCTTTCTAACAGGAATCAGAAAGAGAACGGTGTTTACTGGTGGAAACATTGAGGTCCAAACTGGTAGGGTTGGAAGTATCTTACTACATTTTTTTATTTTCTTCTTTGTACCTCAAGGAACAGTTCAGAAACATTTTCTTGTATTTTTTCTGTTTTCAGGAAGACACTAGGCAAAAGTTAGTTATCTCTGACAATAAAGTTCGTCAGCTAGAAAACCAACTTTTTGAAGAACAATTAGACTTTGAAAGTGTGAAAAAGGTAAACATGCATCTCGATGCTTAATTGCTTATTTAGATATTAATATATAAGGTATAGGTGCTCCTTCGCTTGGAAATAATTGTTGGATCTAAGCTCTTTATACTTTTGTGCATGTTGGGGCAGAGAGTGAAAGAACTTGAACTTGAAAGGAAAACACTGAGAAAAGAGCTTGAGAGTGAAAAGGTACAAAAAAAAACAATTATTTTTTGCGTATTCCATGTGTTTTTTCTTAGTTATTTCTACCATTTTTCAGTTTAACTTGCACTTATGTTTTGTCTGTTCTGTCATTGTTGTTCCAATCCGAATAGAAAATCTATGATTACCATGAAACCACCCTCCACCCTTACCTACGGTTGTCATGCTTATGACAAATTGTTCTCTCATCTGTTTGCAAGTTCCTTTAGTATATACGAGACTTTTTTTTATTTAATTGATTGGTGCTTGAACCTTAGATTTGAGGTTCGCACTTAGCATATAAGAAATTTGATGATATCTTAACATGATTACTAATTACTAACTTTTATGCTGAGAAATTTCCTCTTGTTGGTAGCAGGCAGCTCGAGAAGAAGCATGGGCTAAGGTTTCTGCCCTTGAACTTGAGATAAATGCTGCAATGCGTGATCTCGATTTTGAGCGACGAAGATTAAAAGGTGCCAGAGAAAGAATTATGCTTAGGTAAGCATACTGTAGCTAGGAATGTCTGCTCTGTTAGGTTGCTGCTTTAAATATGCATGTTGCGACCAAACTCTGTATCCATGAATATCAAATCTGTGCATTTTTATTATCAGATCAAAGAGCTGTGCTTTCTATAGCTTTATTGTTATATGTTTCTATAATTTTTTTCTTGAGATGTCAATATGGATCTTGATTATGAAGTTGGCATTTAATGGTGAGTTTTTGTTCTGATGCAGAGAGACACAACTGAGAGCATTTTATTCCACAACTGAAGAAATATCCATACTGTTTGCCAAGCAGCAAGAGCAGTTGAAATCGATGCAAAAGACTTTGGAAGATGAGGAAAATTATGAGAACACATCACTTGATATGGACCTCAATATACCTATGGGGATTGCAGATGGAACCACAAGCACCGATAAAGTCACAGAGCACCCAAGCAACAGAGCCACTAAAGCAGGCTCTTCGACTTCTGCTCAGAGGGCTGCCAGAATTCACATGGAAATTTCAAGCAATGAAGCCAGCATCACTGAGAAGCATGACTGTGATATCAGAAGCCAAGAAGAATGCCAAAACACCCAGGAGGCAGAATTTACAAGTGCAGACCATGGTGTCAAGGGTGGCTTTGGTTCTGACATTGATGGCGTTGGGACTGCACCTGTTATTGAGGGAGATGCCATGGGCACTGAGCAAATTCTTGAAACTGAAAGTCCTGGAATCCAGAGTGAGAGAGGTCTTGATTTGAACAAGAGTAGTGTGATTGGTGGAGATACAATGCAACTTGAAGAAGAAACCCATCCTCAAGAAAATGATGAACAGGGTCGAGGGATTCTTCCGGAAGCTTCGCACCACTCGCAATCTGGCGATCCCTGTGAACTTCTCAAAGATATTGATGACACTGAAGCTGCTGTGGATGATACTGAAGCTTCGCAACATTCTCAATCAGATAGTCCTTGTGAAAATGCTAAAGGTATGGATGACACAGAAGGTGGTGGCACAATCAAAACGTCTGATCTTTTAGCTTCTGAAGTTGCTGGTAGCTGGGCTTGCAGCACAGCCCCCTCTGTCCATGGTGAGAATGAATCTCAGACACCGAGAAGTGGCAGTGCCCTACACGAATCAGATGGCCAAGTGGCTGAGAGTCAAAGTATGCCGTTAGCTAAGTCTGTTGCCTCGCAATGGGATAATGAACGTAAAGCTCTAAGTGCAATGATTGGGATTGTTGCTCCTGATATGAAGGAGCAATTTGATTGTACCATAGATGAAGATCATCATCAACAGCGAAGGAGATGTTCTGCTTCTAGTTCTGACTCAGAAACGGAGAAGTGCAATGACAGCAACAATGATGCTAGGATCGGTGCTAAAGGTGGGCCAGTTTCTGATTCAGAAACCGAGGGCAGTGATCAAGAATGTTCGAATAAGCGGTTGGATGATGTTATGGCTGATGACGACGACGAAGCAACACAGGAAGATTCTCTTGGATAGTGAGTGTTTGTTGTATGTACGTGATTCTAAACCTCATTACTTTTTATTTTTTTTCCTCTCTTCAGATTGTACAGTTGTACATACTTTGTTCGCGCGTGTTCTGAGTCTAGTATTAAGTTATTATGGAAAAGCTTCCTACAAATCCAATATGATGCTATCCATTTAACATTAAATGAATTCCTTCACTATATCTTGATGTGATGGCCAAAGCAAAGAGCTCACTTTGAGTAGACATAATTAGGGGTGTGAAAAAAATTCGATCATCTAATCAATCCGATCTGATCCATTGATTTTTCATCTTATCTGATTCGATCCGATCTAATGGTCGAATCGGACGACGGATTTCATTACAATTCATCTGATCCAATCGAAATTAATTATATATATTTAATTAATATATATATATATAATTAATATATATTTATTTGATTTTTTAATGTTTTTTTTAAGTCAAATAATTTTGTGTTATGATTTATATGAAATTTTAAAATTTTAATTTAAAAATACAAAAAATAGAGTTAATTAAGTTTATTGGTCAGATTGATCGGATATCATCTGAATAGTTTACAGATTGGATTGAGCGGATGTGAAATGTAATCAGATCGGTTACAAATTAATATGTTTTAATCCAAACAAATAGTCGGATCAGATTAGATGAGTATAAAATCAACTGTTTAAAAATTTAAAAATCAAAGGTTAAGTCTCATAACCTAGAGAATCTTATTATCAATTATTTGGTTTGTTTGTTTGATCAAATACGGGGTATTTGTATTTTTTGAATTTTTTTTTTTTAAAAGATGATAATAATTGTACTAATTTTACAATTCACGTAATATATACATATTACGTGGTTACACATACATAGTTTTGATGCATTTGAGAGTTTTGTCTAATATAAATTGTATCATGATTCTGATTCTGTACATTTTATCAACTTTAATTTCTAATCCAAAATGTTAATATTAGCTCTTTTTAGATTAAAATTTATTAGTTATGATTTGAACTTTTGATTTGAAACAGAAGTACTAGTAAATATTACCATCAAATTTCAGGTGACTTACGGTAATAATCATATTAAAGTATTCATCGGATGTAATTTGTTCTACAGCCATATTAGTTTACCAAGAAGTTTTTCATCCCTCATTTACATATTATTGTTACTTTTCACCTCTTTGAATTTGCATCGTTAAAAGATTGATATTTGATACTACATATTAAAAAAAAAAATGAATACGCACAAAGACAGATACCACTTATAATCTTACATACTGTATCCCACTTCCCTGAAAATCATAACATAAACGAAACAAAAACATTTGAGATTCCAAGTTCCAAGAAAAAACAAAACATATGGCAATAAAATCATTTTTGAATATATAATAGTGAGAGTTTCATTTTTTTGTTGACTAACTTCATCTATTCTTCAGGTATAATATGAGTAGTTTTAGCAATAGTATTACAGGAAATGAGTACTAAAGGCTAGTGGTCCTAGTCCTCATCAAATAACTCAAACATTCAATGTTAAAGACAACATCATGAAATACTTCACCTGTTAATTTTACAATAAGATTTATTTTTTTCCGTTTTAAGTCAAAGGTTAAAATTATATAAATTATCATTTAATTTATAAAAAAAAACACCATAAAAGACCTAAATCCATTTGTTTTAAACCTCTCGTATATGAGTACACTTAACATATTAATATTTACATAAACAGAAACTATGTCAACATAAAATTTAAAGCATACGTTAACTTGGAGTCCTTTTTTATTTTTTATTTTTTCTCACGGTATAAGTAGCATTTATTGTATTTGAAACAAAATACTATTACCGAACGGGTAAAATATATATATTTAGTCGTCTTAATTTTAACAAGTTCAAGTGTTTTACTTCGTACTTGTTTAATTGTCTTGTTTTTAACAATTACTCATTGAGATGCTTAAATCTAATTAGTACGATAATATTACGAAATTAATGAAAATAACATGTATTTTGAAGCATGCTCATCATTTTAATTGACACTTTAAATTCAAGACTTGTGCATTCAAAAAGATTGCTGTATTTTGTAAATATCAGAATGTGACAACTTAAAGATGTTCGCTAATAATTAACACCATTGTGCTAATTTGGCTTAAATGTCCAACAAGAAAGCTAAATGTGTAACTGTTAAAATAAGTGCACTTCATTTGAGCATCTTTCATTTAAACTTTATGATATAACTCTTCTTAATTAATTAAAGTATCATGATCAAAATATTTAGGATTAACCTACAAAAATATCATCAAATTATTTCATTTGTTTCGTTCATATTACTGAACTATTTTTTATCTTATTAATTTCATCCAATTATTACATTTGTTCGATATATAATATTTTGATAATTTTTTTTTAACGATGTCACACGTCACCGATAGATTTAGAACAACTTAGATAATTAAACGATAAATTTGAAACAATTTAAATAATTAAGTGATATATTTAAAAAAAATAAAAATATAACACTTAATTATTTGAGTTATTTTAAATATAACATTTAACTATCTAACATATAACATTGTTAGATCAAAATTAACATAATGATATAACTACAAATACAATAGTTAACTGGTATAAACGAGGGAAAAATTAATTTAATTGAAAGAAGAAAATAAATACAAAAGTTTGGTGAATTTTTGTAGGTTCTACTCAAATATTTATTACAAATTAAAATCAAAATTACAATTTTGGTCCCCTTTCTAGCATAATAGGGATATGAAGACCTGATCGAGAGCCAGCTAATTGTTATGTGAGGGACCATCAACCATGTGAGTGGCTCAGCTGAACTTGGACAATATACCACCAACACCATAATTATGATGAAATATAACATCCAATAGAAGTTGATGAAGAAATGTGTGGCGATTATGATTAAGAAGTTGAAGAAGATGAAGCCAAAAATGGGTTTCATTTTCTATACTTAATGAGCATGGCTTTCAGGCTTTAGTACTCAATTACACTAAGAAAAGGGCCAAAACAAGAACCTAACATAGTTGACTACTCTCCTTCTTTCTAGCTTCTAATATTATTGAAATTTCTACTCAAGTTTAAATCTCTTTGCTTCTTATTTTGAAATTATGTGAAAGAGCTTCTACTGTAATTTAAAATATATTTTTAAATAAAATAGAAACAATATTTCATAAGTGTTTTCAAGGTTTAGAAACTATGGGTCCGTTGGATGTGTTTCTCTTGATTTCAAGAGAAGTTGTTTAAATTGAAGTGATTTAATGAAAATCATTTTAGTATTTGTGATAAAAATGTTAGATATGGATTTGAGTATCACTTTAAGAATTATTTTTTAAAAAATATGTATATAAAACTATTTCTCTCTAAAATAAGTATTGCTTACTTCTCCTAAAAGAATTAATAATATTTTTCAAAAATTTAAAAGTATTTCTCTCAATTATTGTAGAATACTTTAAGAATTGCCATTAGGAACCACTTTCAACTAAAAGTTAAAGCCGTATCAAATGGACCCAATATTTTGTGAGTACATACTTCATGAAAGCACTTTGTTCTAAAATCACTTTTGACATATACCACTTTTAACAAAAACTCAATTAAACAAACCCTTAAACTTGGCTTCTCTAATGACCGATAGTGTGAATTCCCTCCCATGTGATTTTACTTATTGTTTTCTGAACTTTGTGGTAGGAAATGATAGCTTTTGGAATTAAATTTACTTCAAGCGAGTAAAATGAAGAAAAATATGAAGGTATTGACTCTTGTATACAATTAATTTGTAATTTGATTACAAAGTTACGGAGCAAGAAAGTCGTTTTGACGTTCACACTTACATTTAGCTAGACACTTCATAATTATGTTATGACAATTTGCTGACATTTTACTTTGTGGTTCTGATTTTAGGCAACAATATTAAAATTAATAATATTATTTGGAAGATGTTTTCAACTGAAGCAAATGATTATGCAAACATATAATTTTTTATTTTAAATGTTTTGTGTTCGATTCGAACCATTACAATTTTTAGATCTTCCATACACAAAGTAATTCGTAAAAATCGTACGAATTTGAATAAGATTATTTTACGATAATTGTCATTCCCGAATATAATAAAAGAAAGATAATGTATTAGTTTTTTTTTTTACCAATTGCAAGAATATATATACAAGAGAGTAGAAAGTTGATCTAATTTTGTTATTTTTAACTAGAGTGTATTTTAATTTCGTAACTAAAAGTATAAATATATTATCTTTTCAAAAGAAATTATAAAATATTATTTTATAAAATTAATATATATTGTCCCAATTTATTTTACAAAAATGGTATAACATAATTTCATTAAGTTTAAAAAATATATTGATGCTATCGTTTTTATAAAAGACATGAATTTGTATTATCATATTTAATAATTAGAATATTAAAATACATTTTCGTCGGCGACCATGAAGAAAAGTTATGAGCCTCTTTGGTAACAAAAGGTTATGAAAAAAAAATAAGGATACTGTGAAAATAATTTTTATTATTATTATAATAAAAGTATATAAATTTTTTATTTATTCACAATATTAATTAGACTTTAATTTTATTATTGTATAATTTTTTTATTAATGAATTATTTACTATAACAATTTGCATCCAAGCTAGTAAAGAAAAAGACCAAAAGCAATCAAAAAACCTTTTTTTGTTATTCTTCTTCTGCAATTTCTCATCTCTCCTCTTGATGGCCTCTGTGTAATCATGAGTTCTCTCTCTCTCTCTCTCTCTCTCTCTCTCTCTCTCTCTCTCTCTCTCTCTCTCTCCAAGTACAAACACATACCCAATAGCCTGAAGCCCTGAACATATCTTTGCCTATTTATATCCATAGAACCCAACTTTCAAAAACCATAGCTTTGTGATCTATTGAAACTTTGTGAAACAGAGTTGTATAGATAGAAGAAAATGTGCATTAACTCATCAGAAATGATATCTTATACAGCCCTTTACTCTGTTTTTCGCTTTCAACGTCTTTCAAAGCGAAACAACCTTCGAGTTAGAGGGCCTAACAGGTTTTCTTTCTTCTTCAAAACCTCTTTCTCTTTCTATCCTTCATTGACTAATGAAGTTGGATTGTGTAATGCAACAGGGAAAGAAGATCAGCAAGAGAAACAAAGAGATCAGATGGGATGGAGATGGAAATGAAGAACTTAAAACTATACCTGGAGAACCAAAGCATTATGGAGGAGAACGAGAGGCTAAAGAAGAAAGCTTTCCTTCTTAAACAGGAGAACCAAGCTTTGTTATCTCAGCTTCAACAGAAATTCTCCCAACAAAACACCAAAATCAACAATTAGCATCACCAGTTTTATCTATATTGAGAGAGGAGTTTAGAAACTTCAGTTGTTTTGATCTTCTTGATGGGGGAGTTTTGACGTATCATTGTCTGCCTATAGCTAGCTTACTTGACTGTTTTTCTTAATTAGTTTGTTTTAATGATTTTAACGTATCGAATTTAGTAGTTTGTTTTATTGAATTCAAGGTTAAGTTATTATTCATCTTAATTAGCATGGTAATTTCCTTGACATTTAACAATAAGCTAACTACTTACAAATATTATTCATTACTCTTATATATTTCCTATTAATTATATTATTTATTCTTTTTATTAAACATCGGATAATATTTTACTAAAAAATATTTACATTGATTTTATATTTCATTGACTTTAAATACCACATCATTATTTACTCAAAAAGAAAGTGAATAATTCTCAACTACTAAAGACTGAATTTGAATGTAACATAGAGTTGACTGTTTTACAAATTCGGTCTATAAATAATACCATGAATGGTTCTATAATTCCTTTCTTGCTCAACAGAATAATTTTTCGGTCCATAAACAGTCCGAGCACTAAATACTATACCTATGCAATTTGCTAAAATTAGCGTTAATGTACACACTGCACATAAAACTAATGTAATTGTACATTTGTGACGTACAAAATGACATGTTATATTGGGAAAATATGTTGGGATCTTAAATCCAACCAAACTCCGCTAGATTTTTGGAACGTTTATTTGCTTGGACATCCTACAAGAAAGGACCATAGCCTTCCCTCCTCTTGTACCTCTTAAATGAGGATTAATGGACATTCTCCTAATGCAATCGGATGATCATACAAAAACAAAGAGCTAATTAGAGTTCAGAAGCAACAATAGCTCTTGCTTGTAATGTACCCTGAACTCAGGAAGAACCCTGTTTTCAGTACTTTCTATTTCATTGTTACTCTTGTGAACATTCAAGCATGCACTTATGACTTAAAACTAGAAGAACAAATTATCTTCTTCGTTGCTTTTGAGTTTTGAAGGCAAGCTGCTGCAATATAATTAGATCTAATTGATTAGCTAGTTGGAGTTTAGGTTTCTCTAGTCATTCCATGAGCAACTTCTTTGAGAGATCCTAACTATGAAATGCCACAGCCCTTTAAGGAGGCATGCCAAGTGTGTATTTGACTTCTAAATATCATTTCAAGTGCTTGACCATTATTATAGAAACAGTATCGACATTAAATATGGACCTTTCTTTCCCTCATGAGACAGAGACAACAAACACCACCGTCCTATATAGATGCAAGCAAATTAAGCAAATCAGATGCATACAAGTAATTCCAGCCTCAAACTCTTTGTGATCTCTATTGTTGGAACCGATATCAGTAATACAAACATGTATTCATAAATATTGTAGAAAAAAACATAAAACTAGAGACATGAAAAGGCAAAAGAAGAAGAAAAAGATCTTAAGAGAACTACATACTAATATCGACTCAGCAAAATGAAATCGTTATCATCAAGCACTTGAACATCCTTTTCTCCAACAAAACTCTCCCTCCCAATTTTCTTGACCAAATTCACAAATTCTACCCTCTTTGCCAGTGGCAGAGGCACATATGGCAACCTGAAGACTGGTCGCACAACCCCAAGCTGAGCTAGTGCTGTGTTTAAGCCAACAGGGTTTGGCTCTTCGAAAAGCCACTGAACAAGAGGCATAAGCTTTGACTGAAGCGAATGATTCTTTCCCCCAAGCATGAGTTCTCGCATTAAACCTGGAACCAAGTTACTAGTGACTGATATGACTCCGGTAGCTCCATGGCTCCACCGAGCATCGTGGCATTGATCATCATTCCCACTCCAGATCACAATGCCCTTGTCAGTGTACTCTTGAATCCTATCATTTCCCACACACTCCTTAACACCGGCCAAGTTAGCACTTTGAGCCACTGTGTGTATCACATGTGGCGGAATATCTTGGCCAGTTCTTGACGGTACATTGTATATAATAGTGGGGCCCATGGATATCACGCTGTCAAAATGACAAATCAAACCTTCCATGGAGGTTTTTCCATAATAAGGATTAATGTGGAGAGCAGCATGCATTCCAACTGCAAATCCCTGTTCAGTTGCATGAATTGCTTCCCTAGTTGAGTTGCTTCCTGTGTTTCCAATTACCTTGATTGAACCACCAAAGCAGTTGACTGTATGCCCAATGAGCATAATATGTTCATCCCAGCTCATCAACTGTCCTTCACCTGTTGTGCCACCAACTATAACACCTTCAGCTCCATTTGAAATCTGCATATTCACCAATGCATCATATGCTTCAAGATCGAATCTTCCATCAGGTAGGTAGGGAGTTTTGATGGCTGTCATAAGTCTAAGAGACTTTATAGCTTCTACTGATGTTCTGCAAACATTTTAAAAGCATAGATAATAATTATTCCATCAAATCTTCCTAACACAACCTCAAATTTTCTAGTAAGTTCGAGTTCTGAAAACAGCATAAGTGTGGCAACAGCCAAAAAAATCAATATGCATAATAAAACCAGAAACGTAACCAATCACTTGCCTGTTTTTCACTTCAAAACTACGCATGGGAAGATGAAAATTGGGTATTATAGAGGCTTTAGGAAATCTACATTTTGCATTCCTCCTGTTTCATGGGAATTTTGAGTACATGAACGTGGGCACAAACTTAACTTCACAAATAGATAGTCGCAGCAAAGCATATAATACAAATGCAGTTAGCCATTTAAGACTAAGTTGCCAAACATTATTCAACTTTATAGTTCCATGAGGGGTTGATGACACCATAATGCCCATTTCCGTGTTCGATATAGAATTAAAGCAAGCAATCACTTGGAAAGGGTTTCACATGTTGATTTAAACGCTAAAAAAAACCAGTGCCACTTAGGGAGTGTAAAAAAAGGTTCTAGGGCATTGTATTCTAAGTACCATTAGTTTGCACAACTTAGCACTATAATTACAGTAAAGAAAAATGTACTACTCTAATTGGACTAAACATACTACAAAATAGCACCCTTAGAATTTGTAAACAAAAAAAAACTCATTATTTTCAACTCATATTAAAAAAATTCAGCCCATCATTTTGCATTGACAGCCACTTAAGTTGAATTAAGGGTGCACGTTCAATGTTTAACTCCATCCTATTCGAACCCTTTTAATGTCATTGGGTGTTATTTTTATTTTAATAAGTATAGCGGCGTTACTTTAGTTAATTTCCCAAATTTATTCTTTGTCACGCAGAAATAAACAAAGAGAAATGAAAGATATACATCAATATTGATTCTTCTTAAGAATGATAAAGATCTCGTTATCTCTATATTATTAAAAAATAAACTAATCAATTTATTATTAACTATATCATTAATAAACTAATCAAGTAATTGAAATAAATAAATACGAAAAATTATACTAAAACAAAACCTCTTATAAGTATCAGTGAGATTATGATGCGGAAGCTGGAGAGAAGTCTCCGTAAAGAAAGTGCTCTTCAAGCTAGCAGCCATTTATAAACAACTCAGCGGAAGAAGACTCGAACTCAAAATGCAACGGCTAAGCTGACGCGACACGAAATAAGTATCAAATTAGAATGACTAAGGTAATTTGATGACGAAAGTTTAGCAGAGGGGGATTTGAAGTTTAGTTAATGATAATCATAGTTGAGGCAATAATGGAAGTGGAACGAGTTCGAGCGATAGAGAAGAAAAGGGCAGCGGAGCTTTGCCTATGTTGGTTAACCATGGGAGTGAGTTATAGCTGGATCGATAAAAATGGTTAGCTGAATACGAGGGTCTCTAATGGCGGCTTTCGAGGAGGCGATAGTATTAGTAGTACAACTGCTGAGGGTTTCAAAGTATTGCTTTTTAAAATTACAAATACCTCCTCCTAATTTTCTAAAACAACAAAAGGTCCATAAGTTTAAAAAAATTCAACTAAATCATTTTTGGAAATATTTTTACTTTTTAAAGGATGTTATTATAAGAATATATTACAATAAAACAATAATAAAGAGATATAATTATTTTTTTAAATTCAGAGGATGTTTTTTAGTTTTTAAAATCTTAAGGATTCTATAGTAATGTTTTCTTTGTTTTTATTTATTTAAAAATAAAAAAATATCAACATAAATATTCAGATCCGAAACTAAAACTTACAATAATTTGGATTAAAGATTCTATTAGCTAGTCATATAACTTTTTTAATAAGGATGTTTTAATCATTTTTTTAAGTAAATAAAGTTATTTAAAAATAAAATATTAGAAAAATTATCTTTTAATTATAGGGATGATTAAAAAAGTATAACTAAATTTAATATTTTAATGAACATAATTAAAAAAAATTAAAACCAAAACACTAAAAAAGGGACTTAGCATCACACATTGATGGGGAAACTCAGAACCCGTCATGATCTCGCATACTCAGAAGCCCATCATATCCCATACATTAAAGCCAAGTAGGGTTTTTCATTTTCTTTTAAACCCTAAATCATTTTTCATCACCAATTATAAGTAAATTTTTATCTTAAATTGATATCGAAGACAGAAATTCTTTTAGACTTTATTTTTAGAAGGTTAATCAAAATAAAAAATAATTAAAATCACTAATATAGATAACAATGGTAGAAAATGTGTTCAAGAACAAGAGAAAATATGGTAAGAATTTCAAAACCTTATTTACTTGTTTTATGATTTGGATTATTTGACTTTGAATAAAATAAGATTTAATTAAAAAAAAAATTTGTGTTCTGGACTGAACATTTTCTTAATTAATTAATTTATTTTGAAGAAAGCATGTTTTTTTTTTAATATTTGGAGAAGATCTAATAGATAGAAAAAGAAATAGAGAAAATGTTTTATGTTCTTCAAGCTGCTAAACATTTTTCTTTTTAAGAAAGATTAATTTATTGATCTTTTTATGTTCATTTGTTATAAACAATCAAGTTGCGCAATTTTTTAATATATTTGAAGATGATGGATTTTTTGTTTGTATGTGTATGTGGTCATTCTTTAAGATGGTGTATGATAGCTAGGGGAGGTAAAGCTTTTACAATATTGTAAGATAAGGTGACATAACTTTTTTGTTTTGTATGTACTGTGATGGTAGATTAGTATATTAATTAATATGCAATAATTAATATGAGAAAAATTGAACTCACTTGATTGACATGCATGGAGTATAGTTTTAATCAATGCTTTCTTCTTAGTGTATTATTTCAGGTTATTGTTTGATAAACACATAGCAATATATAATATGTTCATAGCATATCCAACTTGATTTTTTGGATAAATGTATTTTGTTGGAGTTGAGGTTATGAGTATTGTTTTGTTTGTGATCTTGTGCAAATACTTGGGACATCTGATTTAATTTTGTAAGCTACATTTTATATTTATAAATGATTATTAATGAGTTCTTTTTAATTATAACTATTTAATCAAGTTGTAAATAGGGGTACTCAAAATATGTGGTATGATATTAATGCAAAAACAGATTCATTTGCAAAAATCAGGGGATAAATTCATTGATTATGGTCAATTTTAAAAGTAGGTAAAATATTAGATATGGAAGAATATATTTTTTCCTTCTTTCTTTCAAAAACTAAGAAAATTAGATGGAGAGAAATGGAGGATGAGATAAATGTGTGAGAGAGAGACAAATGATGTAGATTTCAAAGTGACGTTGGATGTTAATTTAGGTAGCTTAGAAAATTTGGTATTGTATTTGGTGAAAGTGTGAGATAAAATATTTAAATTTTAATTATATCTTTTTAACTATTCTCAAATGTTACTAAGGTGATTAAAAATTATTTTTTTAATATTTTATCTTTAAATAATTTTATCTAATAATTATTGAATTAATATTACTTTAAAAAAATAGATTAAAATATTTTTATTGAAAAGTTATGGGAATAATAAAACACTTTTATCTCCGATAGTTTAGTAACTCTCTAATGGAGAATACCGTTGCACTAAATTTATAAACATGCACTGTTTTTCTTTTCTTTTTTTAGAAAATTATATACATATATTATATATAATATATATTTTTAATATGGGTAAAATATTTTAAAAGTAGTATAATTTTTATTAAATAAATATATTAATCATATAATTATTATATTAAGTATATTAAATTCGATATTTTTTTTAAATAAATATTTTAGTCACATATTTTATGAATTGTATACTACTAATCTTGTTATTATAAAATGTATTAAAATTGAGTATTTATAATGACTAACTTTTATAAATAACAAGATTATAAATACATAATTCAAAATTTATAAGATTAAAGTAATCATTTGAGTATATTAATAGGACTATTATAATGTTTTTCAAAAATTATAGACTTTTAATGAAAAAATTAATAATATGGGATTAAATCATTTAAATTAAATAATTATAATATTTTTTATACCTAACATCCTTTTAATAATACGTTGAAGTATTTTTTTTATTAAATAAAAAAAATATTATAAAATGCTATTCATAGTTGAGTTCATGATAATAAAATAAAGAGTTATATCACTTTGTTATAAACCAATCTCAAATTAAATTGTTATGCGTAAAAGTATATTTAATAATTAGAAAAATTATATATCCATTTACAATCATGTGGATAATTGCATAAATAAAATATTTAATTTTAAAAATAAAATTTAATGATTAAAATTATTTTAAGGAAATTTAAGATCTTACAAATTTTTAAAGCTAAAATATAGCTTAAAAATTTGTATACAATAAAAAACTTATTTATGAGTAACTTCTTTTACTTTAATCTAGTAATAAATAAAATTATTTGTAAAAAATAAATAAAAGGAAAGCGATGAGAAAAAGTCATTGCTCATTTTAATTTCTTATTATATCAGTAATATGGTAAATATGTTCATATATGATATAGCATATCTTAGACTATAGCCATGTTTAACATATCTATTAAGTTAAACACCGTTATATGATAAATTTTTATTTAAAAAAATATACATGATAATGTAACTGAAATGTAAATTAATGTAATATGATAATGTAACTAAAGGGTGAATTAATATAATATTATACTAAATTATATAGTTGTGTTGAATTGTTGTTTATATTGTAATATGTGAATTTGTCGTAATACATTTATCTATAATATTTTTTAATATTTTTTATCAATGAAAATATTAAAAATATTATTTTGATCATTATTATATATTAGTTAAACTTATGTCTTTTGTAAGTATTAAATTATTATTTAATTAATAATAAAAAACTTAAGATAATTAATTAAAAATATATATTTATGTTACTTAAAATAAATAATATTATATAAGAAATATAAAAATCATTTTAATCTAGATAATTATCAATATTTTAATCATTAATAATTTATTATTTAATTGATAAAAACAAGAGTTAAGATAATTATCCAAAAAATATAACTAATTATGCTTAAGATAAATTATATTGTATAAAAAAAGTTAAATAACTATAAATTTGATAATTTTAAATATTTTAACTACTAATAGTTTATTATTTAACTAACAAAAATAATAGTTATACTCTAAAATATATGTATATTTTATTTAAAAATTTATAAGATATTAAATGAATTTTTATATATAATATATATATATATATATATAAATAAATTATGATAAAATTAGATTAAATTTTTATATGATGCACAATCGTTTAGTCAATTTAAAATTATTTGGGCCTCTTCGTTAGTGTGATTCGCAACAATATTAAAAACCAAAAATTGGCTAAATTTTATAAATATATTTTTAAAATTTATAATTATAAAAATAATATAATTTTATATTTAATTTATATATTCAATTCCTATCACTTGTTAGGTACACGTAAAAATCTTAAATATTATTTCATAATAAACTTAGTTAAATATAAATTATTATTATTTATATTTATTTAATAATAAACATTGTCTAAATATATATCATTAATATTATTAAAATATTATGTTTATTTTTATTTTTATTTTTATTTTTATAAATTTTAAGGATATTATTTTTAAATTTTTTCAAGCATAAAAAAATAATATTTCATAATTAATACTATACATAATAATTAAATAATGTAATTGCACACATAGTATGTAATTTTTTGCCATCATGTATTGTTACTCATTGCAAAAAAATAAAATAGAATGCACTGTGTATTAATCAAAGTGGGCGAAAAAAACCCTAAAAAAGAGGAACTAAACTATAAATCAAAAAACAATATAAAAATGAAAGGAAAAAAAAAATAAAAATGGATCCAACTACACAAAATGAAATTAATAAGCAATTTGTCTTTTATGGTATCCTTTTAAACATTAATATGATTAAAAATTAATATTTTTTGAGTGTTACGGATCAAAGTATCTCATGAGCTAAGGACACGATATGTATTATTTGTAATCTCTCATTCTCTCAACAAGGAAATATTCTACAAATATATGATTCTTATCAAGCACGAGATAATAAACTTATAATATTAAATTTATTAAGGCAAAATTGATTACCTCTAATGTGCGGTTTGTAGCAATCTCTCTATTGGTGAGATCGTATCCCTTTTATGCCTGCTTGAATTTGAGCATGTTCTCTTTCACTATCAAAGTAGTGATATACTTAAAGCAACACATTGAGTTTCTAAAATACACCTTCTTCAAATATTATTATCGAAGTACTCTTAATTCATATGTTCTTTAATCTCACATCGTCCACACGACGTGTTTTTAGATGCAGTATAAGAATAGATTCATTTTCCATTTTATGGGGATGGTTTAATTTCCTTTTTTAGGGTAAAGGCTTTGCAAAAGGTTTTGCCACCTTAACTTCTTTTTCTTTAGAAATAGGCTTGAATGTGATACCTTAAGGAACAACAATGGCCTCCACCCTATGAGAAGGTTGATTGTGAGAATTTGTTTCGATCAGTTCATCTATTTTGAGGCTTGACACCAAATAATCAATCCTAATAGTTATAAAATCTATCCCTGCATTACAAACAAAATATGGTCAAACCTGAAAGAAAGTATCTCGTGCAAAACTTAAACATGGAGTGCATTAGTCTCTTCATACCCCAAAAGTTTTATAGTGAGGTTCAATAAAGATGTCTTTATAGGTTACATGATGAGAATTTTGTAGATTGAAAGGATATATTTTTTCATAATCAATGTGATTGAGACAAATTAGTATTTCTTGACCCAATAGGGGGATAAGAAGACATGATTTGTAGAGTTATATGGATGTTACCTCATCTTATTCCAATAATCTGATGAAAAGTTAAAAATGATCGTGGGGTGCCACACTTGGGGATGATAATGTTTATATATATGGACCTTTATAATCTATTGGAGGGATATAATTATATTTATATTATCTTTCTAGCCTTGTAGTATTTAAAATTTTCTCCAAATAAATTATCATATATAACATATGAACATGTTAAGTAATTTTTTTATTCTTAAATAAAATGTTTATATGTAAATATAATCATACTTACAAAGAGTTGAGTTAAAAAAATAATTTAGGCAAACATTCTTTATAAAGTTAATGAAAGACATATAAAACTAGATTAAGGCAACAACAAGACACAATACATAGAGCAACAATAATTATATATAAAAAAACAAGAGTAATTCATAACTTGTTTACAACTACATCAAGAAAAACTTTTTTTCATTTTGAGCATAGGAATTACTTGTGCCTTAAATAGATCAAAGGTCGTCTTAAGTCTCAAATGGATAGAGAAGATATGGATTCTAATTTTTGTAACACATTGATGACTAATAAGCAAGAGCTAAAACTTTAACCAATTAATGATAATCACTTTTTTGGCTCCCAGATAGAGATCATGATATAGGAATTAAATGTAACATGAGTTAAGTAAGGAGAGTTCCTATTTAGTTCCATCTATCCAACTTCTTCCTTCCCATATGGGGGAAATTTGTACTTAATTTTTCTATGTAATCGATTCGCTCAATACCTTTTATGAATAGAGTACATAAGCTCGAGAAGAGAAGTAGGCCTTTGTTCAACCAAGAGAGATTAAGACATTCCTCATCATTCAAGATTTATTGTATTCTTCTTTCAAGTTGATCATTAAGCTTCTAGCCATTCAATCAATTTTATTGATCTTGATCTACTATATTTTAAAGAAATAATATGTATTTAGTTCAATATTATTTGTGTAGATATTATTATAGCATAATTTTTTGTCCCTACAAAATAATATATAAATTACTTATTTTATACTTATAAATAATTATATTTTGATATTATTATTGATAGATAAATTTATTATTAACAAATATTAGTTATAAAAATAATAATTTTTATGTTATTAACTAATAATAAAAAATAACTATTGGCTCTTAATTATTATATAAGGAAAACAAACTCGTATATTTTCTAAATTATCACATATTTAAATTTTTTATGGTATCCAACATTTATCAATTAATTGTGATCATGAAAAAAATAATCATAAACATTGTAAAAATGTATATTATATATATATATATATTTTTGATAAATGCCTATTTTTCTCTTTTTTTTATGTATTATCTATTCATATTTCTAAAATTTAAAGCTTATATTATTAATAAGTTTGTCTTATTTATAGATAAATATTATAATATTTTAGATGATTTAAAATTTAATATCTTTTTTTAAATAAGAATTGGTTTAAAATAAATTCTTAATTTTTCATTAAATTACTCCATAATAAAACTAAGTTTTATTTACATTTCACAAAAAAATACATTCTAATAATGTTTATATATTTTTATCAACTGATATAATTTAAATTTATGAAAAATATTTAAAATCTCAATTTTATATATTGTCTTAAGGCACAAAATCGCTCGGGCCAACTCTGTTTGAACTTTTTAGATAATTTAAAAAGGCTCTATTCAAAACGATAAATCAAATTAATGAATTTAGAATGACATATCCCATGCCAATAGTTTGTTTATTGTTCAATATATAATATGATGAAAGGCTATTTGCCTTAAATAAAAATGCAGCATTTTAAGTCTATACTCAACAATTTCTTATTTTTTTTCAATTAATTGAGATCTTACCGAACAGAAACATTTAAACATTGTAAAAATGTATTTTTAAAATATATTTTTTATACAGTCTCTTTTTCTCTTTTTTATATGTTTCTATTTCTCTTCCTAAAATTCAAAACTTATTTTATAAATAAATATTACAATAGACAATTTTAAACTTTTTATTTTATCTAAAAGTTTCCTTAAAAAACCTAAGAATTGGATCGAAATATTTTTTTAATTATTTATCAAATTACTCCACAAAAAAAGTGACTTTCTTTACATATTTAGTTATTTAGTTTTTATTATATATAATTCTTATCAATCATTAAATTTGAATTTATAGAATATTTAAAGTATCAATTTTATATTTTACTTTACAAAATTCTTCAAGCTACATCTGTTCGTGCTAGATATTTCAAAAAAAAAAAAAAGAGCACAATTTATAACAGTAAATCAAATGAATTCGGAGTTACCTATTTCATGTCAATAGGTTGTTTATCATTCAATAATACCATAAAAGGTTATTTGCAAGCTTTAAATAAAAATGAAGAAGTCTATAAACATTTTTTTTAGACAAAATTATATTTAAATAGAGTGGTTACATAGTTATTAAATATACTTTGTATTTGTTATTTACTGTATATAATTCATATGTTTAAAACCAATTAAGATATTACATACTACAATTATATATATATATATATATATATATATATATATCTAATGTGCAGGACTCTTTGGTCTTATGCAGGCACAACCTTTTAGAAAAAGACACGAATGTGAGCTTTTACAGCTCAACAATGAAGTGATATTCACAGTGACCCACCATTCCAGGGAGCTTTTTAGGAGTTCTCTTATTCGGAAAACATGTCTTCATCAAGTTTCTTTTTAAATTCCAGTCCAAGTAATTGCAAAATTACGAAATAGAGTTTAAACCTGGAAGTAAAATAGAGTTTTAAGCCTGGAAGTAAAATAGAGTTTTAAGCCGTATTGAAATAATATTTTAAATTTTTTTAATAACAAAAAATTATAGAATAGATATAATAAATATTATTTTTATAATTATAAATTTTTAATTATTATTTTTATTATTTAAAAAAATTTATTGTACAGTAAAATATGTTAAATAATGATGAAACTTTTAGCATCACTTAGAATTTGATACCAATCGAAAAAAACAAAAAAAAATTATTTTTCTTACGTGTATCATTTTATTATTAATTACTAATACTTATTAAAATATATCTTACATTTTTTAATTTGAATTTTTATGGTCAAAAAATAAAACAAATTGATTAAAAGTAAAAAAAAATTGTAAAGTAGACTATGTCAGTAGGACTAATTGAACCAAGTCTCATCAAATCTGGTTGAAATATTGATCGGATTGGTTGTGGTTGGGAAATTTCAAAACTAATCGAATTGATAAGACACTTAAACTTTTCCAAACTTTGGTTCAAAAATAAAGTATCTTTATTTTTTTTAACATAAATTTACTTAAATTTTATTACATTTTATACAAATATGTCTAAATTTTAGTTTATTTTATATATAAAATTATATATTTTTAATTTATTTGCAAATACGTACCTATATTCTTATTTTATATTGACTTTAATGCCTACACGATAATATTTATGTAAAAATAAAATATAAATATTAATATTTATTTGTAAAATAGATCAAAATTTAGATAATAATTTTTTTTATATAAAATAAACTAAAATTTGAATGATTTTGTAAAAAAAAAATTTAAGAACCTTTATATAAAATTAAATTAAATTAAGGTACCTTCAAACTATTTATACTTTTCTTAAATACTTCACAAACCATTTTTTTCCGTACAAATAAAAATTCTCCGTTCATTCAACAAAATAATACATTCAAAAGTGTATAACTCACATTACTATCAAAAAATATAATCATCAAGAGGATATGAAATCATTAAACAAAAATATCAGATCATAATCTAAGTAACAAAAAAAGCGTTAAGATAAACAGAGGAAAACTCCCTATCTAAACCTCAATATTATATGTTGACCTCTTCTACTTGTTTAACTGCTAAGAAAACAATTAAGTTGGTATCAAAACATTATTTCTAAATTCTAAAAGCACGCAATTATTGCGAGTTTTTCAAATTTGTAAGTAATAATTGACCACAATTTAAAAGAATCTTTATAATTAATATATTAATCTAACTCATGAAGAAGAGAGGAAAACATAGTAAGTAAATCTCTTTTAAAGTGTTTTTAGGGATAATAAGAAAGAAAAAATTATTGGTAAACATATATGATAATTTGACATTCCAAAAATAAATGATTATCACTTTTCGATCTTAGATGATAAAGATGGAAAATAATTGGATTATTTCACTTTTAGATCTTATTGTAATTATATTTTGTAAACATAGTCTTAAAAAATTCTTCAATTTTAAATTATATTCTAAACCTCTTAAATCCTTAATAATGTTAAAAAGATTATCATTACCGTGAAGTTGTTTAGCCACAAAATAATATGTTTTAACTATGTAACCATTAGTATAATCATAATAACAAATTAATCTATCATTATCCTTTAAAATAAATTTAAGATAGATTTAAAATCAACATTTAAAAATAATTTTTAATTTTTTGTACATCTTAAACAAATGAAGTTATAAAACCAAATCTTTAACCATTAATAAAGAACATGATATTCTTGAGAAAGGTTTAAAGTCTAGTGTTCATAACAATTACGATTCTTTTCAGATTAATATACTATTACAAAATCCAACTTTTTATCTAACACTTGTTTCAATAGTGTGTTTTGTATGTACGATTATATTTCGAGAATCCAAAAATGAGAAAACAATTACATAAACAATGATCAACTAAAATGAAACATTTCTTCTAAATAACATTCAACTATGTTATTAGAACATCTCTTAATAGATCCTATCATATTAAAATAGAGATTTTTTTTTCTATTTGTTCTTTCTTATTAGAGAGTGTTATACAACTCTTTAATTTAAGGAGTAAAACATTGAGTAAGACAAAAAAATTAATTCAAAAAACCATTAATTTAAGGAGTAATTCAATGAATGAATTTTTCTATAAATATATGTGTAATTGTAATGAATTAATCAACCAAGTGTTCATTCCAATTGAGAGAAAAACTTTTATAAAAGAAAATTTAGAGTAATTTTCTTGCGTGTAATTGGGTTATGGGTTGTGAGTGTTGTAAACACCTTGTATAATTTCTCATCTTTTAGTAAAAAGATCTGCAGCAGGTCCGGAAACGTAAGTAAAATTGGTCGAACTCTGTTATCAAATTTATGTGTTATTTTTATATTATTGTTTTCTCATAAATCTGGCTTATAGAGAATTTTTGTAATTTCTCAACAACTGGTATCAGAGTTTTTGGTGGTGATTTCTGTCATTTTCTTGCAAGGATACTATTCACATGAAACGTGAATAGTGAAATTTTGTCGACGATATTTGTTCGTTGACGTAGGTGTTCTAGTACACGGTGGTTTGTAGAAATAGTCAGAAAACGATCCGGAGGAAGTTAGATTTGAGTGGGGGCAATGACCGCAGATGAAGGAAGGGTGAAACTTGAGAAATTTGATGGCACATATTTCAGGTTTTGGAAAATACAGATAGAGGATTATTTGTATCAAAGAAATATGTATCAACCTCTCTTAGAGAAGAAGCTAGAGGCTATGAAGGAAGAAGATTGGAATCTTCTAGACAGATAAGCTCTCAGAGTTATTCGATTGACGTTATCCAGCAATATTACTTTCAACATAGTAAAGAAAAAGACCATGGTGAGTCTTATGACAACTCTCTCCAATATGTATGAAAAGCCATCGACCTCAAACAAAGTGCACTTGATGATGTGTTTGTTCAATTTGCGGATGACGGAAGGCACATCAATAGCTCAACATCTCAATGAACTCAACACATTCACAACCCAATTGAGTTTAGTTGAAACTAAATTCGATATAGAAGTACGAGCATTGGTAATTTTGTCTTCTTTACCAGAAAGTTAGAATGCTACTGTCACAACTGTGAGTAGCTCGTCAGGAAACAATAAGTTGAAATTTGACAATGTTCGTGATCTGGTTCTCAGTGAAGAGAACAAACGTAGAGAGTCGAGTGAATCATCAATCTCTTTATTTTTGCATACAGAGTCGAGAGGAAGAGATTCAACCAGAGGGAATGGACATGGTAGAATAGACTACCAAGGTAGATGAAAGGATAAAAGGTTCAAATCCAGGAATCCTAATAATTCTCATAGCTTGAAGACTATCGAGTGTTGAAATTGTGGGAGAACCAAACATTACAAAAATTAGTGCAAAAGTGCACCGAAGGACAAACAAGTGAAGGCAGAGACAAATGTTACTTCCACCTCAGGAGGAGATGGAAGAAATGATGGATTGATATGTTCTTTGGAGAGCAACGAAGAATATTGGGTGTTAGACTCTGAAGCATTGTTCCATGTTACTTCACAGAAAGAATTCTTCGAGAAATATATCCATAGAAACCTTATAAAGGTATATATTGATGATGATCAACCCTGTGTTATTATTGGAAAAGGTGTAGTGAAGATTAAGTTGAACGGGTCTGTTTGGGAACTGAAGGATGTCAGGCATATTCTCGACCCAAGAAAGAACTTAATCTCAGTAGGGCAATTGGTCAATGAAGGCTACACTACGATCTTCTATGGTGATGATTGAAAGATTTCAAAGGGCGTAATGACAGTTGCTCGAAGCAAAAAGAGTGACACTTTTTACATGATAGTAGGGGCAATTTGATCAATCGCAGTTGCAACATACAATGAAACACCAAATTTGTGGCACCTGAGACTAGGCCATATGAGTGAGAAAAGGATGAAGATTATGCATTTAAAGGGAAAACTTTCAGGTCTACAGTTTGCAGAGATAGACATGTGTAAAGATTTCATACTTGGAAAGCAAAAGATAATTAGCTTTCAGACAAGTGGTAGAACCCCAAAGAAGGAAAGGTTAGAGCTTATCCATTTTGATGTTTAGGGACCAACGACTATCTCATCCATTGGTGGGAAACACTACTTCGTGAATTTCATTAATGATCACTCTCGGAAGGTATGCGTTTACTTTCTAAAGCATAAGTCTGAAGTATTTGAGACTTTCAGAAGATGGAAAGTTATGGTGGAAAATGAGACAGGTTTGAAGACCAAAATGAAAAGAATTGTGTCAGGCATGCCTCAACACAATGGTATAGCTAAGGATATGAACTGAACATTGACAGAAAGAGCCAGAAGCATTCATATACAATCAGGTCTACCGAAGCAGTTCTGGGCAGAAACAGTCAACATGGAAACTTATTTAATTAATCGAGGTCCATATGTTCCATTGGAGCATAGAATACCAGAGAAGGTATGTAATAAAAAAGAGGTAAAACTGTCACATCTAAAAGTTTTCGGTTGTGTAACATTTGTGCATATTAGTGATCAAGGCAGGAATAAGCTTGATCCCAAATCTAAGAAATGCACCTTCATCAGCTATGATGAGGATGAGTTTGGCTACCGCATTTGGGATGATGAAAACAAGAAAGTGATCCGTAGCAGAGATGTGATTTTCAATGAAAGAGTGATGTATAAGGACATGCATAAAACATCACCAATGACTCAAAGCAAAATGAGTCAGTATTTGTAGATGCAGATGATGTCCCATATAGTTCCATAAACTCATTGGATAGAGCAGTGGGCAATAGTCCGACACATCATAACCTTCTACTATAGCTCCTGTATTGAGACGGTCTTCTCGACCTCATGTGCCTAACATGAGATACATGAACTATATGTTGTTGACTTATGGAGGGGAACCTGAATACTATGATGAAGTTTTTTCAGACTCAAGATGCCAACAAGTGAGAGCTTGCCATGAAATTAAAGTTGTGCTTAACTTCAGTTGGTTTGCTAAAGTAACAAGATTAGAAAAGCTACCGCATTGATCGAAGTGTGAAAATAGATTGAAATCAGTCTTCAAGTGAGAGATTGTTATAAAGCTACTTAATTTAAGGAGCAAAATATAGAGCAAAACAATGAGTAAACACATGGAACAAAACAAGGAGCTTAAAACAATGAGCAATTCAAAGAATCATTAATTTAAGGAGTAATTCAAGGAGTGAATTTCCCTATAAATAGATGTAATTGTAATGAATTAATCAACCAAGTGTTCATTCTAATTGAGATAAAAGCTTAGAAAGAAAAGCTTTTGTGAAAAAAAAATTGAGAGTAATTTTCTTGGGTGTAAGTGGATTGTGGGTTGTGAATGTTGTAAACACCCTGTGTAATTTCTTCCCTTTTAGTAAAAAGATTTACAATAGGTCCAAAGACGAAAACAAAATTGGTCGAATTTCCGTTATCAAATTTGTATGTTATTTTTCTATTCTTACTTTATCATAAATCTGATTTATTGAGAATTTACATAATTTTCCAAAACTTTTACTTCCTTCAAAATGTTATTATAGGAGATTTTAGATATGTGGTGATGAATATTATCTAGATATATTTGTTATAGTATTTATCAATTTAAAAAAAATATTAGTAAAAATTATAAAATTTAATTTTAATTAAAAATAAAAAACTCACTTCATATTTCAAAATATACTGAATATTTTTACAATAAATATGTTATTTTTATCATAATATTTAATAATGTTGGTTGAACATGAAATTTTGAAAACTCAAACTATAAGATTCTAACTTGGTATCGTGATTCATGACTTTCTTATTTTTATTTAAAAAATTAATATTTATAATAAAAATAACACAAAACTTTATCCATTAAATCATAAGTCTACTTGGGATAAATTTAACATGGATTGAGAATTTATTTCGTATAAAATTCGGTCAATTAAATTTTATATTGTAAATTATTCATTAGTAAATAAAATTATACTTTATACAATATATAAATATAAAATTATATTTTATACAATATATAAATATAAAATGTAAAAGAATATAATAATTGGCTTATTTTTTATTAATATATAATAATAACGATTTTTTTAATATGATGATTAAATATCTTATTTTATCTTTACAAATATTAAAAATGATGTAAAAGTAGGAAAAATATATGGAGCTAATTCCATAGCTAATCCTAAACCCCACAGTTCTACCCTTCATTAAACGACGTATATTTGGATTATTTGACATTTAATAAGATATTATTTAAGTTGAACTTAAATAAATTATAACAATTAAATGATAAAATTTATTAAATTAAATTTTATTTAATATTATTAACATATTATTTTTTCATTGTTATAAGTTTTATTGATTTTATTTAACATAATTTTCCTTTTATTGTATGTAATAAACTTCACGGTAAATTATAACAATTTATTTATATATTTATTTGCTAAAAAATTAATGTAATTTTCTTTATCCTCGGAAGGAAAAAAGAAAACGAACATTTGTTTTTTGTTGTAAGAAAATTATTGATTTTTTTTATAATTGTTTCCATTTGTATCCAATAATGATATGATATAATTTGTTTCAACTTAATTTTATTTTAAGAAGTGTGGGAGTGCAAGTTTTATACTTATTTAAAAATAACCTTTTAAATTTTATATTTAATATTTGTGATAGTTTAGTCTTATTATTATTAAAAAATAACCGTATAAAGATAAATATATTTTTTTAACTTTTTAATTAACTTTTTTCAATCATTTAATTTACAATTTATTCAAGTTAAAATATTATTTATCTCATGCAATTAAAAAAATAAATAAAAATTCTTTTTTCTTATGCAGTTATATTTTAACATAAAGTTTGAGATCCTAAAAATATTTTTCTACTCAAATTTAACTTTTTTTAATTGTGTTCGAATTTAGTTTAATCGAGAAATAAAATTACATTTATCCCGAATAAAGTAAAAAAAAATTAAAATCACTAAATTGAAAAAAAGAAAAAAAAGAGAGAAAATAAGTACAAAAGTTTGACATACAACAACATAATCATAAACATTATAATACT
Source organism: Hippophae tibetana (assembly GCA_037013495.1). Taxonomy (NCBI): domain Eukaryota; kingdom Viridiplantae; phylum Streptophyta; class Magnoliopsida; order Rosales; family Elaeagnaceae; genus Hippophae; species Hippophae tibetana. Next base: position 609,261 of record CM072809.1, on the reverse strand, counting down.
AATCTTTATAGATGTAGACATATGTTTAAGATTGGAATAAATTCATGTATATATTTTCAACTTAATTAAAATTAAAGAATGTAACCAATAGCATAATTTAGAAAAAAAATGATTGAAATCGATCATATTTATATATATTTTGAACTTAGATAAACCTTATAATGATGGTTAAAGTTTTATTAAACATACTTTAGTATATTATTGCTTTGTTCATTGCATAATTAAAATTTCATAGATAAAATTTCTTGTAAAAGAATTACCAATAATATATAATGTACTTATTAAAAATAAAAAAATTAAAGAGTTTATTCCCTTTTTTAATCAATAAGTCCAGTTTGGGATGAAATTTACGTTATTTGATCGTGTGATAGAGTAAATTGAATTTTATTTTTATTATGTTGTTATAAATAGTTGACAATAACATAAATAAAATAACGCATGCTTTCAATTTTTTAATTTTTGGTTTTATATGCAATGATAATTGGATAATTTTTAGTTTTATATATTAGTCATTTTAATTTTAATTTTAATTTTAATTTTTACTTTATAATATTATAGTGTTAAGATGAATTTACACTACGTGTCAACACTGGTTATATGAAACATTCTCTCGGCCGGTTAGAGAAGAATGAGCACTGCCCTGCAGGGTGACAAAATTCAAATGTATAGATTAAAGACTACAAAGAAATAAAATCGTCTCGTATCGTTTCGTATCACGTATCGTACAATCCGATAGTGACATTTTTGTAAATTTAGCCCTTACCTCTTCAAACTTAAACTCAGTGGGTCCGGCTTTCTACTCTACTTCTCAGGTCTCGTGTCTCTTTGTCCCCGTTGCTTCCATCTCTCTCTCTCTCTTTCATTCCTTTGAACTTTGAAAGCAAACGAAACTCCATTCACAGACCCTCAGTAAGCGCCTAAGCGGTAAATGCGTTCGTGAATTTAAAGGCGCGGCCAACATTAGGACCTGTATGGCGTCCTCCCACCGAAACGGCGTCGCTCAAAGGGGCAGCCTCAAGTTAGATCGTCCCTTTAACCTTAGAACGTCGTCGTTCAAGTCCAGACTCACTCCTCAGTCATCTGGATCCACCGCCCGTCGAAGTTCTTCGTCGTCCTTTGCCTCCGCTGGTTTTAAAGACGATGATGGAGGTTTGTTTTCATTTGGATTACGGTTTTTTTAATCATTGCGATTGTTATCTACTTTCCCCCCTTCTAGTTTATTCATATGTGATTATAATTGTGAAAAAATTGGCATGGCTTTGAAATCTGGAATTGTATTGGCTCATCAATGTTTGTTCTGCGGTTTAAATTCTCTATGTGTTTGAAATTGTTTATTGTTTTTTTACGCATCCCCATAGAACTGCCTCGGAATAGGTTGAAAATTGGAATAGAGTTTGGGCTCAATGTTGCCAGGAGGAAATAAGTACTTCGAAAACCAGGGTTTAAAATAAATAAGTAGATAGAACTAATGCTGAGAACCGAATGATGAACTTTTTGTTTGTGCTTTGATTATTGTGACTAGTTCCTGGAAGAGTTCGAGTGGCGGTAAGATTGCGACCCCGAAATGCTGAAGAGTTAGTGGCAGATGCAGATTTTGCCGATTGCGTGGAATTGCAGCCTGAGGTATTGTCATTTCTATTTATTGTTTCCATTCTTAGAATTTTGAAATATGAATCTGAGACTTTTCTATAGATTTTCTTCATAGAAGCTATTCGAGGCTTTATCTTTAGCTGTGGCTCAATTAGTAATTTTTGGCTTTTGCTTTACCTCAGCTTAAACGACTGAAGCTTAGAAAAAACAATTGGGATACAGACACTTATGAATTCGATGAGGTTCTTACTGAATTCGCATCGCAGAAACGTGTATATGAAGTTGTTGCCAAGCCTGTCGTGGAGGTTTGCCATTTCTCTTTCTTAATTTAAATAACATCATTGTCCCCTTTGCACCATCTTTCTGATATCTCTTGCTTGTAGTATTCTCAATGTTCAAATTTATGACGTGCTCTCTACTCTACATATCTTGATGTTCAGCTTATATGAGTTTTATTTTATGTTGTACCTATTACCTTTTGTTGGCTTTGAGTAACATCTCACATCTTTATTATTTGATATGTAGAGTGTTTTGGACGGTTACAATGGGACTGTTATGGCTTATGGTCAAACAGGTACGGGCAAGACATATACACTTGGACGATTGGGAGAGGAAGATGCATCTGATCGAGGAATCATGGTTCGTGCAATGGAGGATGTTTTAGGAGATATATCTCTAGAAACCGATTCTGTCTCAGTTTCTTATATGCAGGTTTGGTCCTTATGAGTAATCATATTGTTGCCAATTTTTTTATTGAAGCATTTGGACTTTGTATTCACTATCATATATTTTCAACATGATTATAGAAACTATTTTCAGGTTGTATATCCCCATTTTTTGACTTCGCTTTGATATTTGCAAATCAAAGATTCTTATATATTGCCAAAACATGTAGCTTTATATGGAGACTATCCAAGACCTTCTAAACCCTTCAAATGATAATATACCCTTTGTGGAAGATCCAAAAACTGGAGATGTTTCAGTACCAGGGGCGACTCTCGTAGAAATCAAGGACCAAAGAAATTTTCTGGAGTTGCTAAGAGTGGGAGAAACTCATAGAATTGCTGCTAACACAAAATTGAACACTGAATCTTCACGCAGCCATGCCATTCTCATGGTGAAATGATTTTGTTCCTTTCTTTTCTGATTTTCATCAAAATGTTGATTGCATGATATTGTTGGTTTGGTGTGGCAGCAATCTTAGTATATTTAATTTGTTTATAGTGCAGGTACATGTTAAGAGGTCAGTTGTTGGAAAAGAAGATAATCTTTCAGGCGAAAGTGGAGAACCCTCTCATTTAACCAAACCTCTTAAGCCACTTGTTCGGAAAAGTAAACTTGTTGTGGTAGATTTGGCAGGTTCAGAGCGTGTACACAAATCAGGTTTATATCCAGAGTTGAAACCATCTCTTTTCTAAGTCACCTTTTTGTATGATTTTGTGACATAACGTGTTGAGTTTGAAGAATATGCATTATTATGAGAGGAGGACATGTCTTAGGTTAAACAAAACGAATATGGTGAAAGTTATGTTTTTTTATTTTGTTTGCAGGAAGTGAGGGGCATATGCTGGAGGAAGCAAAATCTATTAACCTTTCTCTTAGTGCTTTAGGAAAGTGCATTAATGCACTAGCAGAAAATAGTCCTCATGTTCCAGTTCGTGATTCAAAGCTTACAAGATTGCTTAGGGATTCATTTGGAGGTGAGCTGTCACATGTCAGTGTGAAACTTCACAATATCAGATCATTTAATGGCATGTTAGCTGCAGTTAAGGCATGATTATTTAAAGAAATAATATTAATCTAATACACCATTGCTTTGTTCTAATGTTTAAATTTCATTAAAGACTACATGTCACAAAATGCCACATTATGAGTTTCCTCCTGGGATCATTTAAGCTATAAATTGCAACTAATTTATGGCTTAATTGCTTTCTTATTAGCTTCATATTTTATGCTTTCACAGGTTCTGCAAGGACATCACTAGTTATCACCATTGGTCCATCTCCACGCCATCGTGGGGAGACCGCTAGTACTATATTATTTGGACAACGGGTTAGTTCTCATGCCTATGACCTCAACTTTAGACCAGGTGCATCTATTATTCATAATGGCTCAATATTAAGCATAGTGTTTTCAAAGAGAACCCTTAATAGTGCTCTGTCATCCTTCCTGCCTTATTTTATTGCTATTTTAAACTACAAATATTTCTCTCTCTCTCTCTCTCTCTCCCCCACTCCCTTCCCTTGTTCCATTTCTCTCCCTTCCACCCCTTTTCTTATTATTATGTTTAAACTACAAATGTTAATGAATAATTGATTAATGTCTTGTTAGAGCCAAAAAGAAAATCCATGAATGCTTTGATCCTCTTTATCAGGCTATGAAGGTGGAAAATATGTTAAAGATAAAGGAAGAGTTTGATTACAAAAGTCTATCAAAAAAGCTTGAAGTACAACTAGACAGGCTAATTGCTGAAAATGAAAGGCAGCAAAAATCATTCGAGGATGAAATTGAAAGAATCAATTTGGATGCACAACACCGTGTCTCTGTAGTAGAACAAAACTTTGCAGATGCATTGGAGGTCGGTTGATCTGTTTATGTGAACCATTTGAGCTTCTTTATAAGTTCTATAACTTATTTATTTGCTTTTTTCTCTTTCTTTGAATTCCAAAGATGTAAAAGTATGCATTATTGTGATGATAGCTGAAGCATTTATGTTGTGGAAGTGTGGATGGAGGATTATGTTAGAACTAATCTTTGTTTTGATTTAAAAAAAATGAGAAAGAAATTATGAGTGTTAAATGTAGCCACAGAAGTTTTTTGTGATACACATTCTTCTTATCTTTGTGTGTGCCTGTAGAAAGAGAGGCTGAAATGCCAGATGGATTATATGGAAACAGTTAAAAAGCTGGAGGAGAAGTTGGTGTTAAATCAGAAGAGTCAAGAATATAGTGTCTTGGTAGATAACAAATGTAACGGAGAGGTATCCCCTTGTTGATTTATTTATTTATTTTTCATTTTTTCTTCTAAATATGGTTTTTGTGATGGTCCATAGGAAACTTGTGGAAGTTGACGAATTCATGCTCTTATATTGACTTTCTTGACATTCTTTCTATCTGTAAAGGTCCATGGGTTTCTACTTAGTTTCTCTTATCATTTATCTATCAAAGCAAATACAGTATGCAATTTCAAGTTTGTACATTTTCTTTTATTGTAAGTTTTTTATGTGATTAGTCATTCTTTCTTACATATTTGTTAGACATTCCTAAAGATTTGATTATATAATTTATGTACAGTGATGCGGTGGCTGTGAAGTGAGACTGTATGATATAAAATAAAAATAGTACGATTATATAGAAGTTTTGTCATGTTCTGTGATGTAAATCTAAACCGTTGAATACTTTAAGTTAGTATGTCTGAAATTTTAATACTAAAATTGTGTCATGATTTTTTCTTTCATTTGAAATTAAAAATAATTTTTTATTTTTAAAATGTAATAAAAATTAATTAAATATTTATTTATATGAATTTTATAATGATTTTTTTATTTATATAGAAAACTACATAAAGAAAATTACATACTATTTAAATATAAATTATTTTATTAAAATATTTATTATCAATTTTACTCGATTATATTATACATGTTGTTACCAGACACTATAGAGACTACTATAATACAATTCAATACAGTTTAGTCTAGTATGATTATACTCAACCTATTCAATACGGTACACTAAACTTGACGTTCTTACAGTCATATGGAACTACTTTTATGGTGTGTCCTATTCAATATGGTACACTAAACTTGTCGTTCGTACAATCATATGGAACTACTTTTATGGTTTGTTGTGCATTGATGAGTTATTCTAGAATGTAGTCATTGTAGTATTTATTTGATGGTAAAATAGTTTAAGATGCTGTTTTGGCGCCTTATGGATGCCAAATTATGTAGGGACATGGTCATTTTGATGTTGGGGACATTGTTGAGGTCAAAAGGTTGTTGCATAATGAGATTAACCGGAGACAAATAGCTTAAAAAGAGGTCAAAAATCTCAAAAGTCATTTAGGGAAGTGTATACAGCCAAGGGTATTGTTTTCACCTATAATATTGGGCCCTATGTTTTAGGGGCCCTTTTTTGTTGAAAATATACAATTTAGTCTCCCGAGTACATTGTAAGTCCATTAGTTATTTGAAAGGTTTACATAAGTTCAATGTGGACTTACTATTGGAGATGATCCCATTTAGAGAGATAGAGTAAATTGGGCTGGTTTGATACTAGGTTCACATATATATAGAACATTACGTGTCTACGCGTCTATTACATAGGGGGTACACGTTACAACTGTCAGGGGGGTACAACAATAAATGCATAAATTAATTTGGGGTTGATTGCATTGTGAGATCAGGTAGATGGTCAATTTTAGAATATTCTAGACTTGTGAAGACACTTCAAGAATACATCTTTTAGGCGAGAGGTTGACTCGAGACTCGGGTATTGTATATCAAGGTTTGGGCACTACAAGGGTCGGGCTCTAGGTCAAACTTTATGCTCAAATGTCAAGTTCCCTTACTCTTTTGGCTTGGTTTTTTAATTGAGATGGAAGAGTAAAAAAGATGGACAGTTGAAACGACACTGAATCTGAAATGGACCTTTATATTAAGGAAGAGGCAAGACATTCATTTTCATAATTTTCAGAAAGTTGAACCGAATTCTCTCAAAAAACGCTCTGTTGCTTCACCTCGCATCTTATTGTTTTCTTGCTTGGGCATTATACATTCTTGCTCGGTTTTTTAAAGATCTATCTTCATGTTTAACCAATTTTGATTTCTTTTCATTAATTTCACATAATTGTTATTTTCAAAACTTGATTTTAAGTAAACTCTTGTCTCTCCATGTCTTATTTTCTTTTGCTCTGTCTTTCTCCCTTATTGTAGCAAACATGCATAGAGATGTATTATCGAGGGCAACAAGTAGAGTAGTCCTACCTTCAAACTCGTTGGACTCATCTTTTTAGGAGAATCCCCAGTATCCAACTTACTTAAGACAAGAGGAAGTGCGAGCTCGGGTTTAGACATTGAGGAGTACATCTGAGGATGAGAAAATGCTTGAGATTCCTAGCTCGTTAATGTCTCGACCTCAATCAACCTCAACCATTAGACTGAGTGTTCCTCATACACAAATATAAAAGTTCCATATAATGGAGAAAGAAATCTCGCCAAAGGGGGGATCAGAGAACCTATAGGCCGAACCATAGGTTAAAATGTCAAAGTTGAAACTAGTGGTTTAACTCCAAGAGACGAGGAGTAGCTCAAGTAAATGTACAACAGATCGTCTCCTGTTAACCTAGTGATCCTGAACTCGGTTGTATTGGACAGTGGTTGGACAACCTTTCACGAGAAGGCTCTTTGGCTTGGACTTAGGTTTCCTTTATATCCTTTAATTAGGAAATTTCTGATAAGGACGTAGCTCATTTTAGGACAAATAATGCCTAATGGATGGAGGTATCTATTTTGCCTTACCTTAATATGTAGAGAGCTTGGGGTAGAGTTGGAAATGCTCAAGTTCAATGATGTATATATGTTGAAAAAAAATCCCACTAATACGAGGATAGTATACATGTCAGCCAAACAAGATTGAGGCATAAATGTGATCCTCCTTGAGAATGAAAAGAATTGAAAATAATATTTTTCCTATGTTTTTAATCAGTGGGAGATGGTTGATAATGATGAGAGGCTTATTAGGAGTTCTTAGGTAGATACAAAGCTTGTGATCAGAAATATGACCTCCTTCATAATCAAAGCTTGGAAAAAACTTTCAACCACACCTTGCTTTATAGCTTGTGGATTAATGAGATCGGGCTCCATTGCTCCTCCAACCAGGATAATTTGTAAACGTCGAGCTAAGACTCCACCTACTAACTTTGGGGGTGGATTTGAAGTAGTGCTAGACGATAGTGGTTTATCAATCAGCTCATGCTTTGATTGGCTCGGATCTAGTTTATATTTTAAATATTCTAACTCTTTCTTTTTTCAGCAATGGAGTTCGACACTGATGTCATGTTACCCCAATTATCCAATGAGAGGAGCAAAGGAACTCCTAAAGGCATGGGCTCCAAAAAGTGCGTGAGCCCTACAAGAGGTGTAGGTTTCTCGAACAAGAAGAGGAGCAAGAGCTCTAGCAAAAAGAATGCTCTAGCCTTAGTCAAAAAGAAAAGGCACATATGCATTGTTATTGAAAAACCTGTTTTCCTCCCACTCTTTTCAAAATTTGTAGGTGGTGGTTGGACTTTCACTAACTTCTTCGCGCCATCGAAAACCCATTCCTATATCATCGAGGCAACCTACACCTCCTCATATGCTCTAGACTTGGGGAAAGGAAAAGGAATAATTGAAGACTTAACCATCGAGGTTGAAGGGGTATGGCTCCAAATAGAATGGATCATCCCGTTCATGGTTCTTGAGAAGCAACTCGATGCTTTTATAGTCAAGGCATTTTGGAGCATTGAATTTAGTAGATGGCTTGTTGTTGTCTATGTCGTTAGAGAAAGGGAAAATACACAGTTGCTCACAATCTCTATCAACATCATAATGAGATTTACTCTTGTCCTGTCTTCTGTTCATTTCCTTGAGAGAGCGTCTTTTTTGTTTGTTTTTCAAGAGCTTGGAAACATGTGTCCCACAACCTCCTTTCCTCAAGTAATTTGTTCATTATTATACTGGGTTGCATCTTGCCCCAGCTGAATTGGCAAAATCGCAGGTCCATTTCTCCTTTGTACCAACTCAACTTTGTTAATAAAATTATCAGCTCAGCTTGCTTGTGGAGCACCTTGTGTCGAGCACATAGTGCCTTATTTTCTTGTCTCATTTCCTCGAGTTCTATTTTGAGTTGTGCCAATTCTTGGTGAGGGTGGACCTTTTCTGGTGAGTTAGTTCGAGGATAAGCTCGAACCTCCTCGCATGTAGGTGCGACGTTAGCCTCTAGTGTTAGTTCATTAGCAAGTCTTGATCTTTCGTCAGCTCGAGTTCCAATCTTGGTGAATAAAGTTGGTAAGAGTACGGGATGAAGTGTTTTAGTTTTCGGGATTTTTCTCTTAAAACTCTGGGTGAATCCTGGAAAATATGGAGTCAGAAGCAAAAGCTCAATCTTTAAATCCTGAGCTACGCAATGGGTGCAAAAATGTTTGAGATGATCCGATTTAGAGGGATAAATTAGAGATGTTAGAGAATGAAAGTGAATTGAGCTGGTTTGATACCAGGTTCACACACACATATATAGCATTACATATATACGGGGTGCACGTCACAATGTATAAATTAACCTAGGGTCGATTACATTGTGAAACTGTACAGATGGTCGCGGGGTGCACGTCACAATGTATAAATTAACCTAGGGTCGATTACATTGTGAAACTGTACAGATGGTCGATTCTAGAATGTTTTAGACTTGTGAAGATACTTGAATAATCTATCTTCTAGGCGCGAGGTTGACTTGAGACTCCGGCATTGTATATCAAGGTTCGGGTACAATAAAGGTTGGGATCCAGGTTGAACTTTATGCTCAAACACTTATCATTTTAAAATGGTCACTTATTCGATACATGTCATGTGATGCACGTAAGCATGCCATTGAAAGACATTTATAAATACTCTTCTTTTCGATCTTATTCATTGTCATTCTCTCCTTTTTAATTTTTTGTAGTGTTGTTTCACACTCATTTTTCTCTCGTCATCTTTTTAAATTATTTTATATTATTTTTTAATGCACTGCTTTGGATAGCAAAATGACACGTTTGCCCTTCTCTTTAATTCATGTGCAATGCACATGGGGCAATTAACCAATATGTTTTTGGTGACACCATACACATTGAAATTAATTGTAACTTTTATTAAAACAAAGAAGAGCATATCCTGCACCCGTAAATATTAAAATGGCTAAACTGTATTTTATTATAAGGGACAAAGTTGACCATTTTCCTTGTACTATTTCAGATTTTGTGAGCAATATCTGGTTTCTGTCAGTTTGAAAACATGGAAATGATTCTATACTGGAAGTTTTAAATTTAATTAATTTTTATTTTTTATTATGGCAATAGGCAGGTGGAGATGCCGAGACTTTAAAGCTTCGCAGATTGCTAGAAGAGGACACAAAGCAGAAGAAGAAACTTGAGGAAGAAATAATAGTATTACGAAGTCAGTTGTGGCAATTAACTGTAGAAGCTGATCAGGTATTCAAGTAATAGAAGTTAAGCTTACAGCATATGCTTTATCATTTATTACTCTCTATATATGACATGAATGGATATTACATTGGGTTACTTAGCTTTTAGTTCATCTAAAGATGTATTGAGCTTGAATGTGTTTTCAACGAACTTGTAATCCAACAGCAGAATGATCTTGCTTTTCTCTGATGACTAAGACATAAGATATTACAGCATGTCTTAAAATTGCCTTATGGATATGTTAATATTTATTCTCGTTTTCCTTATTCCATGCATGGTGGTTGTACTTGATTGAGTCATTTATTAGAGTTTTTTTGTTTGGTGATTGTGGTAGCTGTAAGACTCATTTATTAGTTTCAGCTTTCAAGTTAGATTTACTTTTGCATTGAGTATCATTTCACGCCATCTTTTCTTTGTTTTTCAAATTTAAATATTTTTTCTTTTGTAGATGAGAAGGTGCCTTGACAGAGATGAGTCGCAAAACACATTCACCGGAGTAGATTCTTCCATGTCTCCAGTGAGACATTCACAGACAAAAGACTCTTGTAATGGGCATAACACACCATTTGCTGCACTATTTGAGCAAGGTTGTATGGGTATTTTCCAAAGGCTATATAATTTAAACAATTTTTTGTTTTACAATTTCTCATTTGCTTTCTGCCAATTAATTTAAACAGTTGGATTGCACAAGATCTTGTCATTGCTTGAGTCTGAAGATGCCAGTGTTCGTATTCATGCCGTAAAAGTGGTGGCCAATTTAGCTGCTGAAGGTAGGCTGTGAAATAACAGTTTTGTTTTTGCTAAAATACCTGACTAGTTCTTTTTTTTGGGTTGAAGGGACACATTGGTCCCTTTATTTTCAATAGTACATTTAGTCCTTTTGTTTGAGAAATTGGGACATTTAAGTCCAAAAGTACTAAAATGTGGCAAAATGAATAAAAATGTCATGTGTTTTGGCTTGGCATCTATGCACCATTTTAAAATATTAAACTCATAAATAGTGAAAAAAAGAGAAGATTATGTTATTTTGATATGATGATAACATTCTAAAAATGTGAAATTTCCTTAGATTTTTTGAACACTATTGAACCTAGTGGATTTAGGTTTCCCAATTTTTAAAATAAGGGACTGAATATGTACCTGTTAATAAAATCCCTTTTGCCAAAACAAAGGGAAATTGTCAGTCCTTCACCCTTTGGTTTTTGGTATTATTGTCTGTTTTATATTATCAATTTGCCTTGCTTCAAATGAGCAGAGACAAACCAGAAAAGGATTGTTGAAGCTGGTGGTCTTACTTCCTTGTTGATGCTTCTTAGAAGCTATGAGGATGAAACAGTTCGTAGAGTTGCAGCTGGTGCCATTGCCAATCTTGCAATGAATGGTAGTTAATTGCTTGGGTGTGAAATTTATCATTTAAGATTCAGGGTTGCTTTTCACTTTGAACATTTCTACTTTAGTTTGTGATATATGCTTAAATGGGTTAAAAACCTTTTTGTTTTCGTTTCATACAACAGAAGCCAATCAAGAACTGATAATGGCTGAAGGAGGAATAAGTCTTTTATCGGTGACTGCAGCTGATGCAGAAGATCCTCAAACTCTTCGAATGGTTGCAGGAGCTATTGCTAATTTATGTGGCAACGGTATGCTCTGATTTCTTGTGCATTATATTCCTTTTGAATCATTTCATGCCTCCTGTAGTGGAGCTTCTCTCAAGTTCGTCAACATCTAAAACAAAGTAGACTAAAAGAACTACAGGCACTTGTCAAGGGTGAAAATGGAATTGATTTTAAGAAATAATATATTGTTTCATTAAGTGAATTATTAATTGAACTTTGAAATTTCATCTTCCAATTCCTGAATATCGTAACTAATATTTGTGCTTGATGATAGGTCATTGGAAAAAAAACTTCATGCACTAACTATTCATGCAATTTAGCATGGTTTGAAAATTTTGAAAATAATGGAATCCTGTTGCAAGGAAAAAATTATTTTGTAGCTGATTGTTAAGGTTCAGTATCGTAAATTATCATTAAAATTTGAGGTCAAAGAAGTATTAGTTTTTCTTTTGTTTTAAATTTCTGCTCATACTTTGTTTTAGGTTTTTATATATGTGTGTATATAGCGAAGTGCTTGATTTGCCCCCATTTTAAAAACCTACAGACAAGCTACAAACAGAACTCAGGACTGAAGGTGGTATTAAAGCCTTGCTGGGAATTGTGAGATGTGGGCATCCTGATGTTCTTTCTCAAGTTGCACGGGGAATAGCTAACTTCGCGAAATGTGAGTCTCGAGCATCCAATCAAGGTAAAAGCTCAGATGCTTAAATTGGCTCTTTTCTGTTCTAGTGTTTAGTTGGCAAGTTTTTATCTTCTACCTTCTTCTGTTGTACTTTTGTAGGCATGAAAACTGGAAGATCTCTATTGATAGAAGATGGTGCTCTTCCATGGATTGTACAAAATGCTAATAACGAGGCTGCACCAATCAGGCGCCACATTGAGCTTGCGCTTTGCCACCTAGCACAGCATGGTAGGTTATAAATGTCATTGTATACATACAATGAGATATTTCTGACCTGTTCCTTAAGATGTTGGCCTTTTCAAATTACAGAAGTGAATGCAAAAGACATGATTAGCGGTGGTGCCCTTTGGGAATTAGTTCGTATTTCTCAGGACTGCTCACGTGAAGACATAAGGAATCTTGCTCGCCGTACTTTACATTCTAGCCCCACCTTCCGTTCTGAACTTCGACGCTTGCGGATACAATATTGATTAAATGGTGCAACGGGAACTGTTGTATTTGTTTATGGGCTCCAGATGGTGACCTTCATGCTCTAGATGATTTGTTATGGAGAAACGGTGTCGTTCAAGGTAAATGAGGATATGTTCAAACATCTATCTTAATTTTTGTGTGAAGGAAGCAAAAGGCTTCAGTTTTCCTCGCCATTTAGTTTGGAATTGGTGATTAGAAAAGAGAAGTAAAAGAGATTAATGGCTGACATACTTTGTCTGCTTGTAGGGGATCACTTTTTGTTTCACTTTTAGTGGTCGATCATTGGCGGATGTTATTATTTGTAATGTCGTATTGTATTGTATTAATTATTTGTACAAGTAACGAAATGTCTCATCATCAAGTTTCTAAAATACCCAAGAGATGCTAAATAGACTCATTTACTTTCACTTTTGTATCTTGACAACGTGAAAGGGAAGAGGATGGGGGGTTTAAATGTCGCGCGTCATTGTACTGAAGGTGTTTTCATGCCCATTGAGACCTTGAAAATGGACATTTTTTTGGAAAAATACTTTTTGAGTACTATTGAACTATTCAATATTACATGTGAATCATATATCTATTTGTTTTGTGTATTTTAATAAAATATAATTAATTATTAGATGTGTATTCACATTAGTAGTATTGTTGCCTTGTTATGTATATTTAGTCTATTTTTTCCCTAGAAATAATATAGATTGTACGTGCGTTGTACGTAAATTAACCTTGTGGTTTCGGATAATTAAAAACACAAGTCACAAGGTGAAGTGTGAAAGATTTAAAGTAATTGAATGAAATGACCCAATTTTTTGAGATCTAAATATACTGCACAGCCATTATGCATGTATATAAGATGCTCATTATTATGTGCAAAGGTTTTTATATGAATGAATCACATCATTAATGGTCCACCCAATATAAACGCAAAGTTGTACCAATTCTTTTCATGTGACTCATTATATAAACCCTTCCGAAATTAATGCAAATCCACGTAATAAAGTCTTATCTAGTTAGAATTTGTAGTAACTTATTCATTGTTATCAATGAAAGAATTTTTTTGATTCCGTTGTAGTTCATTGACATCACAATTTTTGTGATATACACAAATTAGATGTTAGAGATTTGATCAAATGTGTAAGCTATGTAATGTTATTAAAAAAAATTAAAAAAATTAAAAAATATTAAATTTAGAAATTTTAACACCCTTGTCATATCATAAAGCATCATAGGTTATTATAATTTAGAAAAATAAATAAATTCGTCCATTTTTTCTAAATTATAATAATACATGTATATATATATATATATATACATACATTCATACAAGATATAAGATTTTCCTATATGTTTGGGTTCAAATATCCATGGATTTAATGTTTTCCTAATGACTTCATATAATTCATAAAAGACTAATTTTTTCGAAGTGTCTTGTTCATATCTCTCGTTAAAAGATATTATTCGATAATGTTTATATAACAAATCTCTCATTAACCCCAACGTACATTTAAAAATTTATCCTGCATTTATTTGGGAAGGTACTCCTAACGAATTGAAGACCATATCAATAGGTCTTCCATCTTTAAAATAAGGCATATTTTATCTATGTAAAATTTCGGAAATGATATCCTTATTTTCATGTCTTCTAATTACTTTTTCATCCACTTTAATTTCTAATTTTTGTGAAATATATACACAAATCATTTATATATATAGAGAGTATCTAATTGGTTAAATGTAAAATATATGTAAATTTATATGTGGTTAACATTTCAATGCAATTGATAGTATTATATGGATGTTGAGAAAAATGAAGAGATTTAATGAAGAAAAAAATCTTTTGGTATATTTTTCTTGTGATTATGCTTATATAATGTCAGGCAAGGTTATACAAGGAAAGAAAACATAATTTATATCTTGCAATCATGCTATGGTTTCAACTAATTCAGCCTTCATTACATAATAATAAAAAGAAGCTAATAATACATAGATTTGTACTCATTATTTATGTTGTCATATGTTAATATTATATAAATTAATAAATTATTTTAAAAAATTTAAAAATAATTCTTAAACATGACACAATATAAGTAGTATGAGTGAAAAAACCACTCATATCTTAGGGTTTGTGGTTTGAAAATGATAGCTAATGAACATCATGTTATATACGTTATCACAAATAGTCCTATAGGTAACTGTGTTAATTTTTTATCCATTCTTTCATATATTTTTTCATTTTTTTGTTATAACATTGAAATATCCTTCAAAAATATTAGCAAGGTAAAAAATATATTTAAATATTTATTATTTTTTTATGATTAAAAAATAAAAATCTACGCTAAGTAAAGAAACACATAAGAATATAAAAAGACTAGCTTATAAATATAGTTCTAAAAAATTAAGTTAAAGTTTTTGATTTCATTCACCACTCATGTCACTTCTACTTACTCTAACCGTTAACTTTTTAAATATATTTTTTCTACATTATTCAAAATTTTCTCTCATTTTGGTATTTATTGTTGAGAAAATTAACTAAAGTTTTAAATTTAGAAAAAATACTTTGAAAATATTTTTGGAATATCTATAAAAAAATTAAATTTAACTTTTGGTATAATTAATATAATTTAAAAATGATTTAATGTATTTAAGAAGTAAAATATGTGTATAATAATTGGATAATTTTTAAAATGATGAGTTAACTATAATTTAGTCTAAATCAATAATTCATAAACATTATTTTCTTAAAATTCAATCTTAATTTTTTTATCAATTAGTTTAATTTTTCAATTTCAATATTATCTCCACTATATTTTTATAATTGTATATTACATTATTTTAGATTATATATCTTTAAATTTAATTAATGTTGGATCCTAAATTATTTATAGAAAATTAAAATTAAAATTTATCACCTTATTGCATGTGCTTTGAGATAAATAAAAAATTTATTTTCATTTTATCTACGTTAGTTTTGTTTTCTTAATTGGTAAAGCGTGTGTATATATATATATATATGAATTTTTTGTAATTTGTTTTTAATTTTGTGCATTAAATAATCGAATAAATAAAAATGTAAAATTTTTATTTTTATTGTATTAGTTTAGTTTTATTAATTATATAATATTTTATCTTAAAATTAAAGAAATAATTCAATCTTAAATGTATTACAAACTGATTATTGAAAAACTATTATCTTTAATTTACGTTAAATCTAAAGTTATATTAATATTTTTAAAAGGTTGAGATATTTGTAAAAGAAAGTAAACTTTGAGAATATAATTGATATTTTTATAGCACAAGTATAAAAGTGAGTATAAAAATAGAGAATATTAATATTTCTATTATGACAAAATAAATAAATAAAAATGTTGATATAAAGTTTTAATATTATTTTCTTGATGATTGAATTATAATAATATTATATTGTAGCATTTTATTATAATGATAGAATAGATCGTTTATATGTTATTCTTCTAATAAAGAATGAATAAGTGTGGTTATTTATAAAAGTTTGACAATTTTTTTCTTAAAAAATAATCATAATTAATAACTCGTGAGACAATGTTGGTTATTATTACGTCGAAATTGTATTTAATTGAAACTAAATATATATTAATATTTTTTTAAATATATATACATATAAAATATATTTCTAATAATAAAAAATATAATACTTGAAATAATTAGATTAAATTTTATTTATATTTTTTATTTTGTTGAGAAATATTTGTTAAATAGTTAAAAAAATAAAAATTAATATTAATATTTTAAATAATATAATAAAATAAAAAGTTTTGTTAAATAGTTGGATAACTATTACTAGTTTATATATGACAATTATTACTCTAACATATTCGAAATATGTGTGTGATAGTTAGAGTTATTAGTATAATCATAATTATTCATTTAACGCGAATTACTAATTGTAATAGTAATAAGGGCACTACTAGTGTTTTTAAGTGAAACACTTATGTATAGTAGTTTTTGTGACATTTTAGTGAAATAGTTTTTAAAAAGTGAAATCGTAGGTTTAAATTGTTAATTTTTATGTTTCTTTTTTAAAAATCGATCATTTTAACATTTGGTGTTATTTTTTTTAAAGTTGTAAGGATAAACTATGACAGAACAATACTAAATTTAAATTATTTAATTATAATAATAAAAGTATGTGATTGTAATAATACCATAAGCTAATAAAATTAAAAGACGAAAATAAAATTTTGAAATCTAATAATAATTAAACTTACCCACCCATCTTCAGGATTCACTCCGGTCCTTTACTATATTATATATAACGCTTGTTCAAAGCTAAGAGCCTGTTTGTTGCCTCGAAAAGGAACTTTTTCTTGTTTAACGTACAGAGAAGTGCACGTGTTACCCAATATCCAATGTTGCCTCCACAACACTTAATTAGTAATTATCAGTCAGAGAAGATACAAACAGAGAACCCCAAACCCTTAAAGAGTTAAGACCATAACATAACATCCCACAAGGCCACCACATGCACCACCTTAATCTCCTCCTTCCACCACTAAAGGCTTTAAGTTAATTATTTAATATCCAACGTTTCTTTAATTTTGTTAATTCCTGGCCTATCAATAATATATATATACAAATGCAACATTAATTCAAGAAAAATACTAACATTTTTTAAAAAATAAAATAAAATACATAGGGTTTTATATATATGATATAACAGCTTAAGTAGGGAGAAATTTAAATTAACTACGTAAATCTATATTTAATAGTACTGTACTATTAACTATATTTAATAGTACTGTACTATTTCACCCTTTAATTAATTTGAGTAATCAAAATGAATCAGTAATCACTATTCCATGCATCAAGATGAAAATTGAAACCCACAAAAACAATTCATAAATTTATACATACATTCTTGTTCGATTCAAATTAAGTCACACATGAATACCGTGAGAGAGATTAATAATAATTAACACGTACCTTCAATAAAAATAAAACCGAACTAAAAATACTTGTAAATTAGAAGAAGAGAGAAATAATATCGATCATGAAGAAAATAAAATTAAAAAAAAAAACTGATGATGCATGAGACGACTAAAAAAGAAGAAGAAGAAGAAGAAGAAGAAGAGGAGGAGGATATAGAAAATTGAAACAGTCTCTTGACAAAATTCTCAAGTCAATAAGGAGGTCGAGCTGTGCCCCAATAAGCTTCTGTAGGCAGTTGACATGAATTGAGCAAATTTTGTGACATGCCTTGAAATAGAGGTGCATTTGCATCTTGCATCAGTTGTTGCTGTTGCTGCTGAGCAACAATACTACTGGGAGATTCGAGGGTTCCGGTTTCGGGAATTCCTGAAACTGGACCTTGATCTTCTTCCTCAAGTGGAAGTCTTTCATAAGCAGCATTTCCAAATGAAGCAGCCATAATCACAACTGGTCCTGAAGCTACAAGAGGTCCTACTACGCTACCTCCTACAACTTGTCCTTGTCCACCGGCTAAGTAAATAGACAATCCCGAAGCTGCCGGTGGAGCTGGAGGCGGAAGAAATGAACCTGATAATGATAAAATTTCAAACCTACCATGTAAAGTAACTACAGCTCCAGGTGAAGCTGGTTGTCTTAGGGTTACATTAGTAACTGTTCCACTACCACTTAAAATACAAATTCCTCTTTGTCTCTTTCTTGCGAAATTAGAAACACTTTCCATAATATCAGAACTATTAGCAATTTCCATGACATGAGAACGAAGTGCGTTTGCACTATCTCTAGTTATGATGATCGGTGGCTTTGGTTTGTTTTTTGAGCCTGATGGTCTTCCTCTTGGCCGCCTTTGAATCTCTGTTTCCCCACTGCCGTCGGCAGTGGGAGTTGTGATTGCGTTTTCATCGCGATCACGTTTCTGACTGCGATTTAAACCGTTGCTATGTTGTTCGTCTTCTGAGTTCTGTTGTTGTTGTTGTTGATGGTGTTGGTGTTGGAATTGGTGATGAGGATGATGGAGATGAAGATCTCGAGTAAGAAAAGGAGGTGGAAGAGGACGACCATGTGCAGTAACTGGATCCATATATCTATTATATATATATATATATATATATATAGTCTCTTTGTGTATAGTAATTAGGGTGTTTTTTTTAAGAAAGAAAAATGAAATTGAAAGGGTAAAGCAAGGATGTTTTTAGAAAACACACCAAATCAAATTTCAGGTGAAATAATTAGACCATCGATAAATCCATGTTTTAAGAGCTTTGTTCCAACCTCATCTGATGAAAATTTTGTATTCGTAGAATCGATGATCTCTTACACTTAATGATTTAAGTGTTTGGGGATCGAATTTGAGAAAAATGGAAAAAAAAGAGAGAGAATAAGAATGAATTATAAAGGGAGGTGAATGGAGTGGGAAGAAGTCAAGATAGCTAGCTAGGTAACTTTCTTATTTAATTTGGCCTTTTCTTATGGCTCTAGCTAGCTTGCTTTGTTGGGTTAGGGTTTGGTCTAAGGAATCGGATCCATGATGGGTTTGGTTCCTGTAAAACAGCGTGCGCATGGGCGGTTTGTGGCCCCACCTCCTTATTTCTCCATAAATATTTAAATGCAATAATAAATAAGTTGTATGTTTTTTTTTTGTTAGTAATACTGGTTTATTAATTTCGTCCTACTCCAAAATACACTCTCTCTTTTTTTTGTTTAAAAAAAAATAAAAAAATTGTATGAATATTTATTATAATAGATCGGTATGCACTGCAGTAGCTTGGTCTCCTAATTCTAAAATGCATGGAGTCAAATAACAACATGAATGCGAGTACAATATATAGCTAAAATATATACATTTTAATATCTTTCTAATCATATATATTTATTATAACTTATGATCTCAAACTCTATCTCTCTTTCCACATATATATATATAAAATAAAAAGAATACTATATATATATATATAAAGACATATATTTACCTATCTTACATTATCTTTTTTCTCCTTTTACCTCTCTTGAGGGCCCCCCTAACCCATGTTCTCACTACTAAGTTAAAGGATTAAAAGCTTAGGGAATATGATCATTCTTGTTCTCCTTTTTCTCATCCCTCTGATTTAGTTATGGTTTTTTGTCACCCCAAATTAAGTTAATTAAATTTTGAATAAATAAAAGAAATTAAGAGGAACTATATATTGATTATTTCGTGAGTGAAAATGTAAACTCTTGATCTAGTAATTTGATTTTATAAGTAGTTAATTAATAATATTGTCTAACAAAATATTTAATTACATTAAATAAGTATGTGATTGGTTTTTATTATAACATAATCTATTTAATAATAAATAATTATAAGAATCAAAACCCATCAATTAATATATCATTGAATATCTCACGAATGGGTTTTGTCTTACTTTTAGAGTTTTGATCATCTTCTGGCAAACAATTAAAATAGAAACAGTATACATATTGCGAAATTTTAAAATTATAAGTTATATAACAGTTTTTAATTAGATATAATCATATAAATTCAATTATAATTATTAATAATAATTTTATCAAATAATTTATAATTTTCCAAATTATAATTTGGTAGCTTGTTAGATAGCTTAACTTTATTATATATGGGAAATTGCTTTATATAATGTGTATATATACAAAGCAGTCACGTACATCAAGAAAGCTTTGGATGTTTGGATCTTAAGGTTGAACGAAACTGCCACATTTCTCTTCATTTACTTGGTACCAAACTCTGACTCTTGCAGAGCAGAAGTAAAAACGGCAAAAACTAATATATTAATTTATAAAAGTCCCAACCTTTTCTTTTCTCAAAATGATATTTAAAAAGTTTGGCCGTTTCATAACTAGATAGTTGTACTTTCCCTTGAGTCTGAGGGCTACTTTGCTTTGATGACAACTTGATGGATGACATTTTTAATCAGTAAATTTTTTTTTTAACTTTTTAAAAAAACAATATTTTTAAAATTTATAACTATAAAAATAATATTTTTAAATTTATAGTATAATATTTTTATCATTATAAACTTTAATATTATTATTTTTGTAATTTTTCTTTTTTTCTTTAACAATACCTTTTTTTGCTTTTTTTTTTTTGAAAGATGTACAAGATTTTAAATAATTTATGATATTATATTAAATTTTATAAAAATCATAATTCTTTAAATTTTAAATAATTAATTTAATGAATAAAGATATTCATTATTTATATAAATTTTATTATTATATTATATTCAATCAATTGCATATATTTTTACTTTCATGCATATAACATTACCTTATTTGTTGATATTGCACATACAGTGAATGGTTTTCTTTTACTTTATATTCGATAACAGTTTTTGAATTTAATTTTCTTTTTAATTTTCACCTATAATAAGATTGTCTCGAGAGAATTTATGAGAGCAATGTTTATGTGGTAACTTTTTTTATTTTTTTATTATATTGAAAAGTTTGGCTCACATGTTTATCATAATACAAAAAAAATTCTTAGATGATAACTTATATTATATTGGAAAAATTGACAACAGGTATTTATATTTTGTATACATGAAAATATTTATAATTTAAAATAAAATATACTAAATATATACAACATATTATTATTATTTTTAATTTGTAAAGATTATTTTTGTTAAAATTAATATTTTAAAACTATTTTAAATTAAAAATATATTAAAACTCGTATTTCAGAGTTCTAATGGTGATTTTCCAAATTTAGAGTTACTAGTTTTGGTTTTGATTTCAATTAAGTATAGCAATACTTTGGTTTTATTTTCGGATAAAACACTCCCTGACCCTGGCCTGTTTCACTCCTTTAAGATTCTTAACCATGATATATATATATATACACTGAATTGTTAATACGATGATCTTAGGCCATGTTTACCAAGTAGGAATGGGAATGAATGAATGAATATAGTTGATTCCATTTGAGCTTATTTACTTAAATTTTTGTATTAAAAAGGAAAAGGGATTCACTACGTGATTCCCAAATATATCCAAAATCTATTATACTCCAAATAATAGTTATTGGCTCCCTTTTTTTATTTTTTCCCCCTAATTTCATATCAAAACTAAATTACTCCTTCATAAATTTAAAAAATATAAAAAATACCCATAAATTAAAGATGAGTAAAATTTAGACTAATAAGACTAAATTTTTCTAACACTCTATACAACAACAATAATTATATATTATTATTATTTAATTAAATAGCTATTAGTTTTATCATACTTTTAACCCGTAGTCTTTTTGCATGAAGTTGTTATAGAAAAATAAATAATGTGAAGGGTCATTATAAATTAAGAAAAAGTGACTCTAACTATTTTAATCAATAATAAAGCATTGCATTAGTTGCTGTTTCAAATAACTTGATGCATATAAAAATGCTATATTTTCAATATTTTAACTAATTGAAATTATTTTAATTTTAAATATTTCTAAATTTTAGTATTAAAAATTCACGTTCGAGATAATATAATAAAGCTAATGTTTCTATTATTCTTTATTCAGATCCATCATGTTATTTCAAATCCATCATATTTATTCCATATATAGAAGATTCAAATTTCTATTTATTCATACTACAAAAAATGTTAGTAAGCAACAATGAAGTTAATGAATCCAAGTATTTTGTTTCTTTTACATTTGGATTGATTTCATGGGAGATTAATAAACACTCTTAATTCTTTACTTTTTATTGAAAAAAAGAGTTTAAAATGGATAGCAAATTAGATTTATTTTATTAATATCACGATTATAATTTTGATATATTTTTACCTATATTTTTAAGATAGTATTTATTGATATCCCATTTAAAAAATATATTAATTTAATATAATTTTTAATTTAATTGATATTTTTTTATATATGTAGTAATACACGTACAATATTTAGATAACATTTTTAGATAAACCATTATTGATTATTTAAAAATATCTTAAAAATATCGTTTAATTAATTGATTATCCGAAAATAACTTACAAATATTACAAATGTGATTTTTTTTAATTAAATGACAAATTTTATTAAATTAATATATTTTTTAAATGAGTACTATTAAGATAATATCTCAAAAATATTAATAAAAATATACCAAAAATAATAGCTTGATATTAATATAAAAAATCTTAAACAAACTATTATTAGTAATAGGAGCATATATCATGTTATATTTAAGCATTTTTATGGTCACTCTTATTGATTTTGTTCTTTTTTTTATTTTTTCCCTTTTTATTTTCGTATTTTTTTTTCTGATATTTTGACGTGTGCTGATAAGGAGACGTGGCTCTTCCCCGGTCTTTCTTACCTATCCACCTCTCATCTAAATCGTTTTGATTGCTGAAAAATATATGGGAAAATGGCATGAGATCGGGTATTTAACCAATTTTATGCATGTAGGAAAATAATAATAATAAAATTATTTTATTATGTTTTTAATTTTCATAAATTTAATTTAAAATGAGTTAAACATATTAAATTTAAAAAGTTAAAGACTAAGTGATAAAAAAATAATAATTTTAACATGTTAAATTTAACTATTAGTAAAGTTTTTACATTTTAATTAAATTTGTAAAAATTAGAAAATCAAAATGTATAATTGATAAAAATTATAGGATTATTCATTTGTTTCTCTAATTACTTTTCATTTTTTCTTTTAATTTTGATTGTTCTGATCTAATACTTCAACTTAATATATGACTCACCATTTTCTTCTTAACGGCTGTATTTCGCAGGCACTGCTCAAATCTTTTGAAAATTATTAATATTTACATGTGATTTTATCTTAAATCATCTCGAGTATACATTCAATGGTTACAAATATTAGATAATTTTTTCTTCATATTTTAACGGTTGTAAATTAAATGAATAATTTCTTCTCTCCAATCTCTTATGATTCTCAAAATTCAGATTAAGAAAAAGTTGAAAATTGAATTGTTGTGAACAGAAAATTATTTTCATGATTCACTCAAAAACTTTGAAAAATAATACAATACTTTTGGAGAGAGTGATGGTAACAAAGTCTTTTTTTTGTGTTAAATATGTCAATTTCATAAATTTTTTCTTAATTCAGATACTATAAATCATATTATTATTAAAAATGAGTATATTTAATAATATAATTATTTAATTTTCGTTTCTATCTATTCTTTTCATTTTCAATATAATTTCCATATATAAACGAATAAATAGAGAAGAAAATATAATTTCCATATATAAACGAATAAATAGAGAAGAAAGAGGAAAAGAAAAGATAGCTAAAAACATGGAAATGTGTATTTTTTAAGTAGAGTTAGTTTCTTCTAATATATTTTCAATACTTTTAAATTTGTGAGATAATAACATATAATATAAGTTTATTATGTTTTAATCGTTTTATTTTGTAAGATAAATTTTTTTCGTTATCAAACAAATGAGTGAAAAAATTATCTTAAAGATATTATGTTATACATATGTTTCGATTATTATTTTTAATTTTAATAAAATAATTTTATTTTTAACTTATTTATTCATATATTATTTCTTACATGAGTTACCATTAGATTTTGTAACGATTTGCTAATGTAATAATTAAAATTCTATTTATTAAATGATATGTGGTAATTTTATTGTAACCAGTTTTAAATGTGATAATGTAATAAAAAAAATTATATTAATATTATTGATAAATATATATTTTATAAATTATAATTATAATAAAATTGATAATATAATTAACATATATAAAGCCAACTTCGGTGCAGGTGCACGGTACACGGTACACGGTGAATGATGATGTAATTTCCATATTTTGGGTGGTATCAGGTATGGTTGCTTTGAATTGAATTAAGCACACTAGTGAGTATATTCATTTCACTCACTTCACGACCGGTACTTAATTGCTATGCATGCACATTCATTTATTCATATTCAAAACTTTTCCTTCAATTCAAAGTCATTTAGACTCTGTACATATATAGTCAGCAAAACGTGCATCCATTTTTATCCATTTAGACTAGCAACGTTTCTATACTTTTTTATTTATTTATTGTGTACATGTATGTACATATTCAATATAGTTAATTATAAGTATAATTATAATTATTTTTTCAAACAATTTTAACAAAGTTTTTTTAATTATATTAGGTAAAATAATTTAAACTATTTATTATTATTTTTATAGTATTTTATAGTTATTGTTATCTATATAGAAAGAAAAATGATATCTTAATAACTATTAAAAAAATACGAAGAAGAAAAATAAAAATTGAAAAAAATTAATTTTTTTTATGCTATCATTTAAAAAAAATTATTAAACTATTAAAAAAATAACAAATATGAATTCATAACGTAACTAAGAAACTTATGATATCATAATTTTTTTTTTTGAAGAATAAATGAGAAATGTGTTCATACAAATAACAGAGTGAAAGAGAGAGAAAGAATATTAGATAGAGAGAGAAATATATAAAAAATAAATAAAATATTGATAAATTTAAAATAACTTAATTATTCTTCAATTTTTGGTACTAATAATTTATTTTTGACAAAATTTGGATATATGTTAATCATACAAAAACTTGAATAATATAATAAGTATAAGAATGTTAATATTGGTACTAAAAAGTTATCCGAACCGGTATAGAACTACTAAAATGGCACGAGTAAAGGGAACTAGCTATTCAATTATCAAGAAATAAGAATAACAAAAAAGTACTTTATAACTGAACCAGGAAAAAAAACAACTTGTAAGAAGCTTTTTCAATGATAAAAAATACAATAAATTTTGCTTTTGCTTTCTTTTAAAATTGTTTCTGATTGAAAGCACAAAGTATCGTTAGAATGTCATACGTTATGAATAACTCTTAAGAAAAAAAAAATTTAATACCAATCCAATAATTATTATGTGTTTCTTTATTTTTAATTTTTGAGTTTGAGCTTCTGAAGAAGTTGCTCAAACTCTCACAGAGAGAGAGAGAGAGAGTGTGTGTGTGTGATGTGTGTGTTTGACTGTGGAAAGTGTAGGTTGAATGGCAAACCGAAGCGTGTGGGCGTGATAGCAGTGACAGAGTAAGATCTCAGCACTCCAATGTCCAATCCAGAGTGGCTCTTCTTTGAACCAAGCGTTAGTTTCCTTTTTAAAAATATTTTTTTAATAAATTAATTACTTACATATTTATTAATAAGATGCCAGCAACCATATATTTATTTCAAAAATAATATTCATTTTTTTATTATAATTTAATCTTATTATTATAAAAATAATAATAATTAAAAATAAATGATATTTTTATTTAAATTTAAATTTTATTTTTCTATTCTTTGAATCACAATTTATCTGAGTTAAAATAATATCTATCTAATTCAATTAAAAAATAAAATAAAAAAAATTTATTTTATCGTTGCTCATTTAATATATGATCTAAATATCATTTATATAACAAATATAGAACTCATGATATTTATGTTTTTTTAAATGATTACTTTAATATAATAACTTATAAATTAAATATTATTAATCATGTTATTATAAAAAATAAATAATTTTAATCTAAAATTATTAAATTAGCATGAGCACTTTTATTTTAAGACTAATTTTTACACTAAAATAATTAATTTTGACTAAAATTACTTAATTTAAAAATTATAAGATTAAAGTAATTACTTTCACTTAATAACAAAATTATTATTATCGTGAACCCTTTATTAGTATATAAATTTTAAATCTTAGCTTAAGTTATAACTCTTTAAGTAAATAACATGTCCCTACTATGTACATACATAATATTTTTATAAAAAAATAAATTTTAAAAGTTAAATCAAAACTAAAACTATAATAAAAATATCTTATTATAAAATTTGGAAAAATTCTGATGTTGTATGGTAATTAATGTGCTAAGATTTATATTCTTAAATAAAAATATTTAGTGGTTAGGATTATTTGTGTTTATGATTTTACTAAATCATCTGTCATGACCTCGACCTCATCCAGTCCTATCGCAACATTGAAATAATTATTAATAAATACAAGCACCCCTATTTTATTAGTCGATCAATTCAGATCCTCTATTTTCCACCATACCAGTAAATCTGAATATACTTTTATTAGGTCAAAAAATCTAATTAGATTTGCCATCATAAATCTATATGCGTAAACCTTTTTACGAGACAAATCTAATATTTAACAAAATTGGAACTTAAATCTTAGAATTCATCTAATAGTAAAAATAATATCTCATGGTTTTAATTTCAAACTTTTGGGTTCATGTTTTACTTTAAGCATTTTTCTTATAATTTGTATGGAATTCTCTTCCATAGCTTATGAGTCAATTTGATTTGATATATTTAGAAAATGATTTTATTATATACTTATAAAATTATATGTCACAATATATATATATATATAATTAATTATTATTAATCAATGTTTAATTAATTCAAAACTTTACATATATAATTTAATTATTATTTTACTGATTATTAGGAAACTTAATTTGAGTTGTGGAAGTTATTTAATTGATTTTTATGTATACATGTATATATATATATATATATATATATATATATATATAAACTTTTTACGAGATTATCCTAACTAATAATAAAATAGAATTACCTGAAAAATTAGCCCAATTTTTCTCTCTTATTTACTTTAAATATCATCAATACATGTCAAATTATATACAAGCAAAAATAGTTGAAAAATAGATTTTTATTGTATAAAAAATGTAACTTTATGTTCATGTGTACAATAGAGATTATTTCGAATATAATTACTAATGATTAAAACAACACAATAATAAAAAAAATAAAAATTGTTTGGACCAATTTCCAATTAACTTCAGATTGTAAGGTCATTAATTATTAAGACAATCATGTAATTTTATATCTATTGTTCAATAAAGTAAAAATTCTTTCAGACTATAAGGAATTTTTTTTTAAGAGAAAATAAATAAATAAATATAAATATGAATTAATCTTTAGAAATGTTTTTGGTTTGAGAAAATAATGAATAATAATTAGATGGGTGATTGGACCAAGAAGAATCTAAAAGAGTTGTTATCTCCACCTCTCCGGAACAAGTGCTCCGCTATCTTCTCTTCCTCACGTGACTTTCATATCTTTTCATATCTCTCAATATCTATAGATATATCTATAGTTTTTTTTTTTATGAAACTCAATCGATAATTAGTGTTAATTATTATTTTTATATAATTACAATAATTATGTTTTTAATGAAAACTAAAACTTTAATTTTTTTATATATTCAAATAATATTCATATCATATTTATCATTAATCAAATCTTTCACTATCTCTATCACTTACACATATAAAAAAAAATACTATTAGAAGAAATAAATTTTTAAATGTTTCAATTATTATCTTATTCTATAACATTTTTTATTAAAAAAATTAAATATTTTATTAACTATTACGTGTTTTACTTAATTTAATAGTATGATAATAATATAAATATCTATCCACGACTTATTGGCTCACGAGTCTCACAACTATTATTATTAATTTGAATAAATTAAAATAAATATTAATTAGACTATAATTTTCTTAATTTGTTTATAAATCGGATTGAATTAGACCAAATCGTAAAATTAGACCGAATCGGATCAGATCAAACGATTTTATAAATCAAATGATTCGGTTTGATTTATATTAATTTTAAATTGATCGAACCGAATCAGATCGATTTAATAATATATTAAAAATTTCACATTATTTCTCATTAAATATATCAAAAAATTAAACCAAATCAGAAATCAAACTGGATCGAACCGTTTTATAAATCAAACGATCCGATCCGATTCGAGTAATATAAACGGTACGATTCAGTTAATTTTTTTTAACCAAAATCACATCAGACCAGATCGACTAACACCCGTAATAAGTATAACAAGCATTTTCTAATTAAAAATGAATGGTGGGATGCAATACAAATCAAATTACTCTTAAAAAAATAATGATATTAACACACCAGCATACCATCGTTTTTTCATCAACCAAATTGATGACAAGTATAGATAAATTAAAATGCAAATTGACAACTAATTATTATAATAATATTTAAAAAAATTATTTTTTTAGAGTGTGTTAACGTGATATTTTAGTTTAATAAAATTTAGTATTAATATAATTTAAAAAAAAATTAATTAATAAGAGATAATAGAGAAAAAAAGATTATATTCTATAAATAATTATCATACAACACAACATTGTTTTCTTGAGCAGTCAACGGTTCAAACTCCCACGCCAAACTTTTGTTTTCTTTTTCTTGGTTCTGAAATCCAAGTCATATTCACAACCAAATTTAAATTTTGAAAATTATTTTGTCGATTTGAATTTTCAAGTAAATTCAGCTATACTTATATTGTCAAAATTATGAAAAAACGAAACTAATTTTAGGTGATTAGAATTAATGTGAAAGATACAATCTTTTTTGTAATTTGAGGTGGATAATTATTTATTTAACTCTCTAAATCTCACATATAAAAAAAAAATCTGACATATATCATGTTAAAATTAATACTATTTATCTTAAATACTACGTTAAAGACGTAAAATGTTAAAATAATTATAATAATTTATTAATAAAAAATGAACTAATTTTTAACTCATTATTTGATTCATATATCAACTTAATAAAATAAAATAAAAAGAGTAATTTTTATGTGATATGTTAATGTTTCCCAACTTTCTCATTCTCTCCTTTTAACTTCACATCTAGCTTTTTATTTCTATAATCTTAAGTGTCCATTATTACTCTGTTTAACTCACGTTATTGGTCCAAAGAGCATGAGCAATTGGGCATATTGTACTTTCTTTTATAAATGGATTAAAAAAATATTATTTTTAACACAAAAATCTTATACTTACAAATATCTCATATTATTTACAAGTTTTTTTTAACAAAACATAAATTACATGATATTACATGGATGTGTATGAAAAATATATTTAAAAAATGGTTGAAATTAAAAAGAATTAGTTGATTTTCAAACATGTTCTTGTTTTTTTTTAATTTAAATATAATAATGTGAATTTAAATAATTTTTTTTTATTTTAAAAAAATTGTTTTGAAGTGCACTTCATCCCGTGGAATTCATGTCCTTGTCCCTAACAAATTTCTATTCAGATAAAACGGTATTTATTGTTGTCAATTATAACTTGAAATAATAATAATAAAAAATTGTGACTCTTAGGGTTAGGGATAATGCTAAATAAATTATTTCAAATTAGTCAAATTAAGTGAACAATGAACGTCTAATTCACGGGATTAATTTCGTATAAAAATGATAAATTATAAGTAAATTTGAGCATACATTTGTCAAATGGTGTGAATTTGTACATAAATGAAGTCAAATCTTAGATCAAGAAAGACATAGTCTTCGCTCTAGAAAGAAATAAGAGATGAAGGAAAAGTTTAAAAAATTGTTAGAGCTTTGGTACAAGTGCGACAAAAACCCTATCAGTAGTATCTTTTTAATTAAAGTTAATTATAAAGGAGTTTAAAAATAATATTTAAGTTATGTATTTATTTTTTATAATAATTTAGTTGGACTGTTATTTTTTTATTTTATTTATTTAATTATATTTTATTTAAGTTATAACAGTTTCTATTTAAGATAATTTTAAAAAAATAAAAAAATAAAATAAAATAATTAACTTTATCTTTCTAAGACCAATTTTTTTTATAATAATATAAAAAATATTACAAAAAATAAATATATGATATCAGTATCATTTTAACAATAAGTAAAGAATACGAGAATAATTTTATCTAATTTTTATATTTATCTTCAACTTAACAACATATAATTATTTTTTTAAAAAAAAGTTAGGTTTTATACTAGTCTCAATCAAAATCCTCTTTTAGTTAAACTAAATGAACAAAAGAAACGTTAGCTACTTACTTCCGATAGTCCACTCAATTTTAAACATACTATTTTCATTGAATATCATGTTATAATTAAAATTCAAAAGTTATTTAAGTTAAATTTGCGTTCCTCAATTAATTAATTAATAAGAATATGGTTATCTCTATCTTATTCAGAATTATTAAATTAATTAATGAATAAATTAATAAGACTACTAATCCATAAATGAGGGGCTACTTAATTAGGACCACATAATTAATTAAAAGAAATAAAGAGTTTTGAGTTCCATGTGAAGGGCAGCTATTGCTTCGAATCTAGCATCAAATGTCACATAACATGTTCTCACTTTGCCTCAAAGTGGCTTGAGATTGTTGCACCGTTTTTTTGTCCTTGATTGTAAAGACCAATGGAATAGCATTCAAAAAGCTTTTATTATTAAATTAATTATTAGTTAATTAATTAATTAAGCAATTGGGATGAGCATTTTGATTATTATAAGCCCTAAACAGCCGACCAAACTGAGGTTGCCATGTGATGGATAGCGATGGCTATGGAAATGGAATCATTCTACTTATCTCTTCACAAAACGTTAAGCTCTTTTGCATTCATTTTTAATTTGCAGTTTCTTATAATTATATATGTCAACGCTTTTATTTTCACAATATTGCTTATTTAATTCTTTTTTGCCTCTTAAGATTTTGTTAATTTAATTATATATTGTTTTGATTGGTACAGAGCAAGCAAGCTAGCTAGCTAGCTAAGCAGGGCAGGGCAAAGACGAAGAAGAAATGAAAGGGAAGCTTTTATAAACTAGTGAGTCTAGCCAAAAGATAAAAATGCATAATACTAGTAATGGAAAACAAATATTCATGTATTTAAGATATTTTTGTCTCATACATTTTCAACTAATAATATACTTTAGTATTCATATTTTAAAAATTTAAGGCGAAAAAATATCTATATAATTGGTTTACTTTAATCTTTAAAATCTCGATTAAAGTATATGTTTTATTTTTCTTTCTAAAATCATGACCTAAATATTCCAAATACATTAATGAGGTATTTCAAAAACATAAATTTAATGAAATTCCTGTCACACCACCCGTTAGTAATTGAATTGATATAACATTGTAATTTATCATTTTGGAATTAAATTAAGCAAATTGGTTTCAAACCCATTTGAAATTAAGGATTGCTAATAACTTAACTTATTTTATATATATACAGATGGTATATGGAAGCCTGCCAGTTAAATTCGCTTATCTATTAATTTAATTCTTCAATTCATATAATTTATTTCATACCTTTTTAAATTTAACAAATTTAATTAAAAAAATCTATTAAATTTAAGTTAATGATATTGTTTTTAACTATTATAAAACTTGATTTTTTAAAATTTATTTGGTCCCGAACATATTTAAAAAAGTATAATCTAGTCTCTAATTAGTTATCAATATTTTAATTATGTGATTGTTAATTATACTTAAATTAATTTGATAAAAATTAAATTTTGGGAGTAAATTTAGAAATATTAATGTCTAAATTATAGTTAAAAAAAATTGGATTATGAAACGAAAATACTACTACTCCATTAATCTAAGTTGTATTAATAGAGTCGGCTTACAAGTAAGGTGACAAGATTATCTATGTATTTCAAATAATTACACTTGTTCTTTTTTATTAGCTTAATGAATTATTTATTTCATGATATACAAATACATATTAGATAGGATCAGTGGTTACGAAATTATTATGTGATATTTTTTACAATTTCATGCATGAATGGTTGAGATTCAATGAATACTTTTATCTCTCCATTCTCTAATAAATCTCAATCATTCATATACGTGAATGTAAAAAATTACCTAAAAAATATATTTGTTTTGTATTTTATCAAAATATTTCTTTACTGCATGCAGTTGGTTAATATCTCACGGTTTGTTATATATATTTCAAAATGTACCTATAATAATATGACATTATCCTGTTCTTTTTAATTTAATTGGGATAATGAAGTCTTTGTTTCATACATAAATATGTATTTATTTTGTATTTTATCAAAGTATTTTTTATAAGAGTTAGTTAATTAATGTCTCACAGTTGGTTAGGTATATTTTATCTATATTTTTTAAATGTCATTATATTTTAAAACTATGGCACCATCTTGTCTTTTAACAAAATTGGCATAATGAAGTATTTGTTTCATATATAAGTATGTATTTATTTCACAGAGAAATATGAATTTGGTTTTTTTTATCTAACCTTTATTCTTTATTAGTAGTTAGTTAATGTCTCAAGGTTTTCTATATATATATGTTCCCGCCCAAAAAAAAAATTTATTTTAAATAATGTCTTAAAATTTTATAATAATAAAAATAGTACCATTATTTTAAATTAAAAGATGTATGAGTTAATGTTGAAGGTACTAATTGTATGGTATTAGTTTTAATAGTTTTTCCATAAAAAATTGAAGTTAGTTAATGTCTCTATCCTTAAAAATATTATTAGAATTAAAACAAAATTCTTGTATATGAATGGAGTTAAGCTCTATCGTTAAAGTTACATTTCAAAAAATAAATCTATAATTAGATTTCAAAACTTTATATACAAATCATCCAACTCCTTCATTCATTTACTAAATAGATGAGTCATAATATTATTTATGATAAAGACACTATTTAGTTAGAATGAACATAACACTCAAGAAAATACAACTAATATTTCTAAAATTTTGTTTTTATATTTCATCTTAACATCTATTTGATATTATTTACTTATATATACATTGTTCATATAACATAAATATAACGTATACTTAAAAAGTTGTTAGAAACAAACTATTACACAAACTTAAGTTATTGGGATGGAGAGACCAACGAATAATACTTTTATATATTTATTAGTGTTGATTCTATGTATTATATAAGTCAAACACTTATAATATTAATGATTTTAAAGATATAACTTCTAAATCTATGATAACATGTTAAAAGTTGTTAAAAATACAAATATATTCAAAACTTAAACTAATAGTAGAATATTTATAATCCATTGTCCACGTTATTAAGAGTGATAATTTCTTTAATAAAGTCTTGTATTCAATAAGTGTGTATGGAATCCATTAGATAAGGGAACATTAAAGAAAGATATATAATTTCTTTTGAATTAAAAAAAGTAAATATAAAAAATGAATTTAATTAGAAAACTAAGTTTTGTGGTGACAAAGTATATGTGTAGCCTAATCCATTTCATCTTTATAAATTTTAGATTACCAAAGTGGAAATGATTAAACCGCCCATATGTGAATTCTTTTATACTAAGCTATAAGTGCCCAAGTACAAAATACATAATTGATTGTCTAATGTAAAAAGGAAGTCAAATTATAAATAATTATCTTCCAGCATATTAGGAAGAAGTGTCATTTATAAATAAACAAAACCTTCAATAGGAAGTTAGATACATATTAATTTAGATAGTAACAATGATTATATGGGATTAACAAAGCAATTTTTTATTTGATCCAAAAAAAGAGAGGTTATTTTTAACAATATACATATAATATGAGAAACATTGCTATGTAGAGCACAATGCCGATAACAATATAAATAATCAATGTCCTTGATCTTGAAAAGGATTTAAATATAAGTAATTTGGAATTTAATAAAATAAAATTCACATTCTAAAAGCTATCAACAAAAGCTACAAAAAATAATCATTCTTTTATACCTTATTAATTAAAATTTCAATATGATATCCAAAGGCTCTGAAACTTATAACATATCTTCATTTTCAAGGGAAATAAAATGAATATTTATAATCATAATCCCCTCTGCTAAGATGCAAGCTAGAAATAAAAGTAGGAAAGTTTAGTGTATGTACTTTAAATAATTTGTTTTTAATTGAAAAAATGTGTAAGTTGATTTGGGCTTATATAGATTGTGTTTGCTTATAGATAATAATATATATTGGAGGATGTTATTAAATTAATAATTAATATTATTGTCAAATAATGTTATATAATTGCCCATAGTCCAGACAATAATATTTTAATTGTTTGTACTATATATGTATTAAATTAATTAATTACACCCTTATATAATTATATACCAAATAAGCGTATATTAATTGGTCTTGGGAACAAAGCTTCCTTACAAAGAGAGAAATTTATTTTTTTCCTATACAAGTTTTCAAGAATGCTTGTCCCATGGTACTAAAATATATTAACGACATTTATATTAAGATGATCATGAGCAGTTCTTGAAAGTTTCAACAAGTACTCTGTATCTGTGAGATTTAACACTTGATTTTAAGCTAGGATATAATAAATTTAAGAAATATATTTGATTGAAGTGGTAACAAAAATAAAATGGACAGAAAATAACTATTTGTAATTTTAAATATTATTATTATTATTATTATTATTATTATTATTATGAAACAATATACATTAAATAATATTACATAATTCATACACGTTACTACAAATAAACCCTTGATCCCACATTTGTATGTCTTACAGTAAGATTGTGATGCCACTAGGCTATAACCTCACAAGCAAAAGAGTATACATTTATCATTTAGATAACATGTTGGATTCTGGGTTGATTTGCATTTTTCGGGTAAATATCATTTAAGAAAAAATATCACTGAGTGTTCTTTTTTCTTTCATTAAAATTGTTATTTAGTCATCTAATTTTAACACGATATTTATTAATCATTTTACTTATAAAAATATGATTAAATCGGTATTTTTACTTATAAAAAATAGTCTGATAATTTTTTTTTTAAAACAAATATTAATAAAGATATTTTCGTAATTTATTCCCACTATTAAACCAATAAATTTATAAACATAATTGTTGAAGGTATTATAGTTTTTTATTCTCATTCTATGACCATAATACTTATGATAATTTTTATTTATTTTAAAATAAATTTAAAATTATTAAATATCTCATTTTGACACCATATAATCATTTATTGTTTAAAGGAGTTCGTTCTTGGGATATAAAGCATAAAACTCTTATTTCTCCCTTAAAAGGAAATTCTTAAAAATACATTTAAACATTAAAATCTTACTTAAATAAAATGACATCCTAAAGTGGACAACTAAGACAATGCCCACATTTTAAAATTATTCAGAACTTGGAGCTACAATATTTCATTTACTTTTTATAATAACATCCTCATTTATATCTAGTATTCTCAAAAGCAAAAAAACAAGAAAAAAGTAATTCCCCAATTGGGTATCAATAGTTCTACCGACCCAATCAATAAGTAGAGTTCCGCAGACCGCATGTGATAAGACTCATGAAAGAAAGTATCGAAATAGACAGCCCATAATGTCCTTCGCAGTTTTGTTGGCCCAACTATAGCTTTTCTCAAAGGCATCCTCTCTATGTTTTTTTTTATCAATGATCTCATAATTTTTGAATTAAACACGTATAATCATATTATTTATGAAAAGTAGTCACTAAAAATCTTTATTTTATATACTTTTGATAAACTAGTATCATTTTAATAAATTTCCGTACAAAATTCTTTATTTTTCATAATAACATGACTCATAATATCTAACTCATAAATTATGAAACTAAAAAGAAAATATAAGTCACCTCTAATACCTAACCCAATATTATAAGACTAATATGTTCATTTTATAAAAATAATATGACCTCTAAGATTTTTTTTCTTATCTTTCATTCTCACTTAAAATTTTTGAGGAGATATATTTGGATCTCCAGACCGGAACGAAGACCCCAAACGAAGAATGAGAATCCATGTAATATTTTAAATAAAAAATAAAAAATAAACATATTTATGTTAAATGAAGAAAAATAAAATATATATAACAACAAATATACAATTTTTTTATGTTAAATAATATTGATAAAAGTTTGTTACAAATTTGTTTGAAATAATAACAAATAATTATAAAATTTTAGATTTTTAAAATTTAAATAAACAGTTTAAATAATTTTGTAAAAAAAATATTGATGTTTTCATATAATAAAAATATAATTTAAAGATGAAATATAAAATATATAATGCATTATTTATGATTAGTTTGAGTTTAAATGTGATTAAATTTATAAAAAAATAAAAGAAATTAAATTTTATATATTTATTAAAATAATGTATAATTTTGATGAATGAAATGTGGAATACAAGTTCCGTACTTATTTGACCTCTTATTATAAAATATGAATCTTATTTCTCATTCTCTATTCTCCTTATTGTCCTATATCTCAAACCATATAATCCCAATAGAAATTCATCTCGTCAGAAAAAAATTGACAATCCTAATACTAAGTATTGATTACTTTTTTTTTTTTTTTTAAAGAAAAGAATACTCGATTAAAGCTTATTTTACATGAACTCTTTTAAGACATGAGTATTTTAATTTTTTTGAATACATATATGAGTATTAAATATCTACAATATTTTAATTTTTTTAAATACATATCTAAGTATTGAATATCTACCAATTTAAAGTGTGATCACCTATATTCATGTTTATATTATAACCACGTTACTTCATAAAAATAAATAAACATATACCAACATCATAAAAGAGTTTTATTGATTTTATTTTCTTAAATCCAAGAATAATGTTCACGCTACTATGATATGTTGTTTAAGATAGGTTCCAACTCTTCTGTAGGGAGTAACCATGAAAAATCTAAAAATGCCTAACCCATCATAAGTTATAGAGAGAGAGAGAGGCTATTTAGGGTGACAATGGAAGTTTTCGCCACGAAGGTTAAAACTTTTTTTTAGTAAATAATAGAATTTCATTGAATATGAAGTAAATATACAATCATAATCAAATATTTGAACTATCAAATACATCATATATAAACGTTTAACAAAAACTCTATATTAAAACCCGACTTTATGTTTGAATATAGTAACCGGAACAATAATAATAAAAAGTGTAGGATAACAAGCACAAAACTACCATCCAAAAAAACCACCCAACATGACTGAGAAACTACCTCATAGCCAAAGCAACCAATAAAGGCTCATCAATGCCCAAACAAAACCTCACCAGCTCTGAAGGAGAGGAACCAGCCACCAGTACCACAAAAGCCACCCCAAAGCACAATGAAGACCACCACTCTGGAGCCGAGCAAAACGAGGAGGCAACGACCAAGGTTTATTGACACAAGCGCGAAAACAAGAAAGGAAAGAGGAAGATGGTAGATAACGGTGGCTGAAGGTAGAGAGTGGTGATGACGCGGCTCAAGGAAAGAGGGTATAAACCTTAAAATGAGAAAAAAACGTTAACAACTCTCAAAACCTCACGAGAGAATCAAACTTATCGAGGTTAAAACTTAAAAGGCATAAGATACCCTTAGTTTTGAAGTCTTTAGACCGTTTGAGTACCTTTTCATTTTGAGACTGCTGAGACACATCTAGTTTAATATGATTGCAAATAAAGTAATGCTATATACATGTATTAAATAATATTTGGATGTTAAATTAAAAAATATAAAATATTGAAATAATTGTGAGTTAATTTACTAACGTGAGTTAACAGAGGTATTGGTTGTCCATAATGAATTAGACTGAGTTGCCTGATGCATCTGAGTTGTGATTTCATGTCTCTCTCTTTTCGAGATGCCAGTTACATTGTGACACAAGTAATTGATCGAGGAATGCTCAATTTTTCTAGGTAATCATGCCAAGTAGCCTGCCTGCACAGAGTGGTGCAAGTTAGATAGTCTGCAATTATACATATTTAACAGAGAAATTATAAATTAGAATGTGATACATCCCACTAATTTTATTGGTTGTTTAAAAAAAAAAGTTTATTTTTCAATAAAATCATTACATTTATCTTTCACCTGTTAACATGAAATACCACATCAACAATGATCTAGTACCAATTTATAATTTCTCTACGTATCATTACTCTTTGAGTGTTTTGTTTGCTTTTGAATTTGACTATAATCAACTATAAATATTGTACAAGATCTAGCCAAAGACAATTATTGTTGGACTATTTGTTGTACTTCTACGATTTTATTTTTCAAATTTGAACTTCTAATGCTGTGAGTAGTGTCCAAAATATTAGTGGGCTAAGATGTCCATCAGTTCACAAGAGAAAAAAAATGTTATCCCTACAAGTTTTTACTTTAGATTTAAAGCTGATATATCTAACTGAAAATCACCGAGAGAGAACAAATATGCAACATCTTTTCTTTAGAGAGAGAGAGTGAGAGTGATAAGGATACACTGGATTCCTGAAGACAAATTATAAACTGAGCTACAATTATCAATGGAACTCCTGAATAAAACTACACATATCTTAGAAGCACTAGTCATGCAAAAAATCAAACCCCTAACTCTGCATACACCATGATACTATATTTCCGATGACAATTATTTGAAAGTATGATAAAGAAGAATAAAATACTACAAGACAAATGCAAATGAAAATATCATACATCCCAAAATGCAGAGCTGTGTCTCTTCTTTAACATGAACGTAGCAATATAGGACCCACTGAAGAGTTAAGTATATCACTAAGAGCAACCTGGACTTCATTCGACCCAT
Source organism: Hippophae tibetana (assembly GCA_037013495.1). Taxonomy (NCBI): domain Eukaryota; kingdom Viridiplantae; phylum Streptophyta; class Magnoliopsida; order Rosales; family Elaeagnaceae; genus Hippophae; species Hippophae tibetana. The sequence goes on along the minus strand of CM072809.1, from coordinate 570,280 downwards.
GTTCACAACTTATCAAGCTTGATAGTATGGGGAAAAAGTTACTCAAATTGTTCTCAAATGAAGTCTCTCCCAAACTACAGAAAGCCTGAAGAGTTGATACAATTAGAGGTGCTCGTGCAGTTAATTCCCGTCGCTTCCCAGAAACTAGAGGAATATGCCAATGCTGCTGCACATTGAGAGATGGTTCAGATAGATGCCCTGAATGAGAGATTTCAATATAAGACTGCAAAACCTCCAGGCATAGGTCAACAAGGCATGACTCCACCTCCACTTCCTCGTATGTTGGAGGCCTATCTTCTACAAGATTTTGCAGGAATGTCAGGCAAATTTGATAAGATTCATTTTCAAGACGCAGAAGTGGAGGATCTTGCAATTGGGTCAGTGAACCCAATTCTTGTAGCTTTGAACGTAAAACGGTGTCACTGTTAATCTTGTGAGCATGAGATGCAACATCATGCAAAGCATTAAAGAGAACTGAGATGTTTTTTGCCGAAAGATGAGGCCGGTACATGCTGTAAATTTCCATCACTGCCTGCAAATTTCAACAAGTGAAACACACAAGGTTTAGAAAACTGTAAAACTGGTACGTGAGTCTGAAAGCAAGCACTAAATAGCAGATATATCATGGACAAAATTAGTTTATCACTTATCATATATCTTCTCACTCGAAATTAATTAATGGTAAGGGTCTGGTCCAAAATAAAAAACTAAATGAATAGAAAAAAGAAACTTCACAAGAGCCTCAACATTTTACTTTACAAGAACCTACCTGTATCAGCAAAAGCTGAACAGAAGCTCTGCACTTTGCATCAGATATAAAAGCATAGAGATGGTGTGTCCTCAATCTATCTGATTCGTCCTCAGGCATGCTAGACCCAGCTGTCTTTACATCATTCTCTCTACTTGAAGAAGTTCGTTCATGGTTCATAGTGATGCTATCATCACCAACAATGAAAGTGAAGCATGGAAGCGTCGAAGATACTGCTTCTTTTAGTGATAGAACCACTTCTAGCCACTTTTCATCAGAGAATAGATCTCCAGCATTGCTCATCAAACGAACAAATGCAGCAATACCAATACCAGCTAAGCTTTGGTGAGGGCGTTTAATAAAACTTACAAGAAGCATCAAAACTTTCTTCAAAAGAGGATTGACTTTGTTATAAAATTTCACAAAAAGATCCACAACTAATTGGAGAGCCAACGTGCATGTCTCATAGAGCCAGGCATCTTGATTATGCTCACCTGCATCACTATCAAGTCCCTGCCCAGGAGGGTTCTCCCCAGAAGGATCAATTGCATGTCGAACATAATCAAATATTGGAAACAACACTGATTCAAATACTCGTTCCCACAGAGGTAATGAGAACAGGTGACCATGGTTGCGTAAAGTTCCAAAAAGAATTTGCAAGGCACTCTTTCTGATTTCAGGCCTAGGGTCAAAGCTTAGTTCAGATAACCCTGCCGAAAGAAAAGACAGAGTCAGATTCTTTGCACTTCCTTCACTCATTTCAGGATAAAATGTAAATATGGAACACATCATACATATTAAACCAAAAACTTGGCATTTGCAAACACCAATACACCATTCAACATTATAACAACCATTCTATGCAGCTACTTACCAGCCAATAGAGGGAACCAAAAATACAAATGGTCATCCTTATCTGGACTTTGGATAGCATCTTGTTTTCCATCTTTACCAGTTTGAGGTGCAGCTGGAGCAATCTTTCCAGAAATTTCCTTGTCCTTGTTCTTTGATGAGGAGCCAAGATCACCCTCTGCAAGCTTTGTGGCACAAAATCGAAGAAAAGCAATAGCATTGAGGCTAATGTCTTTGTTGAATCTACTATTGGTGAAAGCAACTAAGCAATTCACACAGTCTGTAAATGTGGTGGTCTCAGTCTCAGTGATATATGGGAAGTAGTCTCGAAGAATCTTCTCAGTAATTTCAAAGGCCAAGAGTACAATGTTTTTGTGATCATCATAAGCTGCTGTCGTGAACACCTGAAGAAGTTATCAGGTAAAAACTATCGAAAGTATGCCAAACAATAATTCACTACATAAACAATTATTCATTCCAAGTTTTAAATTGTGAATTAAGAGCAGAAAGATCTGAAAGTTTAGTTACCATAAACATGCTTTTCCATCCAGATTTGACATTATTCACGCGAGATAAAACCATTTGTGAGACACATCTGATAATTAATTCTCTTATTTCAACCGCACTGCTTTTACGCATAACAATTACAAAAGGCTTCATGAATTCATTTTGAAAGTTATAATTGGCCAGCTCTTCTCGCTCCAAGAACTTCATTGACAACTGCCGTAATGAATCCATTGCAAAAATTGCAATAGAAAGGTTTTCAGAACAGCCAATTGTTACAAAGAAATCAGAGAGAACGTGCCAGATGCTTGACCATACAAGCCTAATTCGATTCATGTTATAATGCCTGTTACGAAAGGGGAAACGGGTCAAGTCAGACAGCAGAGTTTAGAAATAACAGCATGATACCAATAAATTACTAAAATCTATAAGGTAGAGGTATGTGATTCATACGCAATCTCCACAATCTTTGTAAGGCTAAAAACCCTTGGATCAGATGCAGATCGTAGTTCTTCCATGGAAACTTTGCAAAGACACTTGACAAAATCTATAATTGCCTCACTGTTCAACTTCTGACTCCTTGTAAATATGCGATTCATCTCAGAGCTTCCAACTTGTTCTAGCATGTTCAAATTACTAACCAAATTGTTCATCTGATCAGATGTGACCACTGCAGAGGTATTGCCGCCCATACCAGCACTATCATATGAACCCCTCATTGCAGCAGCAGCTGCGTACTGAATCCGTCCAGCTCCCTTCTTCTTTAAAACAGGAAGAATAGTTTGCTTAGACTGTTTTGACTTTTCAGACTCATTTTGAGGAAGCCCGAAAAAGGTGGCATCTGGAGGAGCACCCTCTCCTAGGAGATGTAAATGTTCAAACCGGGAAACACATGTCAAAATATGCTCCCAAGCTTCTTGCAAATAGTTTCCATCTTCATCTGCAATTGTAAGTATGGCCTTTTGACAAGAAGCCAAACGCAAATTTCAGCCGCTTTCTATTGATCCCAAAAATTTGGGATTATAGATCTTAAATTTCCATAAACAACAAATGGATAGGATTAACTAGTGAAAACCTCGATAGCAGGTTGTACACTAATAGTTGGTGGCACATTATAGACATAATTACAAGAACACTAATATATCTACTACACAGATGGTAATAAAATGAAAATTGAAGGATATTTATTTTAGTAATCAATCAAGTTTAGTCTTCATTATTTTCAGCCAACTAACACCACACCACCCCACCCCACCAAAATGATGTTGTAAAGACATCTACCTTTCTTCCCCAGCCATGTCGAAATTGAATATGTGACATCTTTTCAAAGAAATAAGAGTTCTAGCAATCAAAGAAAAAACTAGAAGGCCGTAGCATCTGAACCCTACTCTCCAATTTTTATGATAAATACATAGGCTGCTTGTCATACGGTAATACTCTGAGTAAAGCAGAAACATACAACAATCACATTAACCATAGTTTCAATGGGGTTTATATGTCAAACAGTATATTATGCCCACCTGGCAACATAAACTATTTTTAGTTAGCTTCATCATGGATTCAACAATGAAATGATAAGATGAGCATTAACTTAACATGGGGAGAAGACATTGCTTGGGATGTGGATGTTTAAACAAAATTGGAAAATGAAAGTGAAAATAATAGAAATTTCACACCCTTCACCTCATTATTAATGTAGAAAAACCAACGTACCAACCTTGATTGCTTCTATGTTTTTCTGCTTGATGTTAGCAGGAGAGTGAAGTGAAGTAAACTTTGCAAGTGAAGTCACAAATGCATCTCTATGAGTCTTCATGGACATTACAGCTGTGACATGAATAGCACAACGGAAGCCTTCAAGGCAAACAGCTAGCATTACTTCATCATCACTTTGATCCAGGGGAACACTGAAGGCAGCCAGCATAGGAGCCCAGCAAACTTCAATCATGAATCTAAGGATCACCACATCTGTGGCAGCATAATAAACTGACCTACAAAATTTCCATACAAGTATACATCATTAAGATGGAAATCTAGAAGACTGGTTTTTGCAAATATGATATGTGACAATTCAGATGAGGAAATAAAGTGAGGTCCACATTAGAAATATTCAGAAGCAATGGAGGAAAAATAAAAGAAAACACATTGTTTACACATCAAATGAGTGACATGATTGACCTGCACTGCAAATAGTATATCTTACAGTCGAAAATAAAATGTGATCCCCCCCTCAAACTGTGGGTTGCTCAAAAGAGTAAGAAAATCGTATTCATGCAATACGTATAAGTTGCATGCAGTTGTCCGACAGTCAAAAAGTTAATGGGGAAAAAAAATCAAACTCTTGAATATTGAAAAGTAGTATTACTCAGATTTGCGTGCTTTTTCTTTAAACTGTTCTTGCATATGTCTCATAAGATCATCACTAGTCTCCATGTATTTGTCCTCTCCCCGCTTACGAATTACGATATTCAAGATAGAATCCAAACCCAAGAGCCGATTTGAGTTCACTAATTGTGTTTGTTGAGGAACCAACTCATATTCTTTCATTTTTATCTCATTTTTTGATATTCGTTCAAACAATGACCTCAAGTACTCCTCAGGTAAATCTTTTCCATCATCTATCCCACGATTGTTTCTTATAAAATCATCAGCTGACATCTGCATATTTTAATATCCATGGAAATGAAGATGTCAGATATCAGAATTAGGAATCCCATCTAACCATCCATTTACAGGAAGTTATATGTGCGAACTGACCTTGTTCTTCACCATAGGGTTATGAGCATCTGTGTTGAGCATTATCACAGAATAAGCAAGGACATAAGCCGTGTCTGCACTAGTAAAAGCCTTTGCATTACATTTGCAATAGCGCTCGGCAAATTTTTCCATTATTCGGTCAATCTTCTGCGCCTCGCCAGGCAACCTAAAGCCTTGAAGAAAGGCCCTGATTGCCTCATCAAATTCCATGCCTTCAAAAGCAAAAGAATCCACATAGGCATGCATCACTTTCAGGGATAACTCTTCTCTTTCTCCAAGGTAATCACCAATGAGAGTTTTATTCAACCCAGATGCATTTTTAAGAAAAACTGCAATTTCCTCGGGGGCACTTCCCACCTTGTTTGCATTAATAAGAAACTCAATTCCTTTCTTAGGCTTCCGATTAAAAAGTGATATACCTTCCTGCCACAAGTCTGATATCAGTTTGCATACGCCAGTGGACAAATCCAACCACATCACATAAAATAGATAAGCTTACCTGAAGCTCAAGCTTATAAGCCCGCCGTTGCTCAATAGTTTGAGCATCAGAGGTTTCACTGGATGCTTCTGAATGAGTATCTGATCCTTCGATAGACTCTTCAGCATTCCCATTTGCCATTGCCAGACTTCCTGGATCAGGAGCACTTTCAGATGCCTCAAATTTCTTGATAGAATAAGGATCTGGAATGCGCAATTGTCTGTTCATCCAGTCACCCATGGACCTTAAAATAGCAACAAGACACTTCATAGCTTCAAGTTTCATAATTGTCTCCTGAGGTGGCTGCAATGTGGTGATGACACCAGGCGGAACACCTTGGGCAGTTTTAAGAAGCCCATTGACCATCCTGACAGAAAGAAAAACAACAAAAATGAAAGAACAAAAATTTGTTAATAATAGACCAAGTTAATGATACTACAAATTGAGCAAAAGAATGTATCCTCAAGATCAACTCCCTAATTATATATTCTGAGTAATGAATATTCTAGTCTCTTAGTTTAAGTCATAGATAACACTATGGGATAAACATGGCATACCTTTCAAATATGTTAGATGAATTGACATCGCAATCATAATTGATAAATATATCTACCAATATCTGCGAATCAACACAGAGCTTTTCAAGAAACCGAAGCACTATCATCTTCTGCTGAAAATTGGGTTGAGAAACATTTTCCAGAACCCTGAGAACAATCATAGGGAAAAATACCCCTATCTCGGCTTTTAGTCCAGATCTAAATCTTGCCACAAGACTAATGAAGATGGAGCAAGATAGTTGGAAAACCATCATAAGAGTCGAAGCGCTGTTCTTCAACAATGACAGGCACAAGTATTGCTTAATGGCACCTAAGAACCTGTTTCAAATGCATTTACAAGACATGGGATGAATAGAAATATGATTAGGATAGGAAACGTCAACCCTGATCCTTGTTTTCATAACGAAAAAATATATGTGCTAATTGATTTATGCAGAAGTTATATATGAAAATTCAAAAGTACAACATTAACTCGAATACTTCATAATTCTCTGACCTTCAGACAGGTGATGATTTTTAATTTTCATGTAAAAAATATCCAAAAGCAAATTATTAGCATGGCAAGCCATTCAACCATTCATACTGCGGATGAGGTAAGAAATTTTAAAATATCTGGCTTAGTTCCACAACTACACATGTAAAATCTCTCTCCACTAAAACCAACCCATTATCTATTAGGGATACTTCATTACTAAACAAATTACTTAATTATCCCTTTGAAGTTCAAATGTTAATCAGACAATCTACGCACTTCGTAAAAGTAAAAAGACTACATAAAAGAAAACAATAAATCTCAACAACAGTACAAACTACAAAGAAATAGAAACATCTGAGGGAGCCATACCTTTCGCTCGTTCTAAAAACAGCCCCAGCATTCTCAAGCAAAATCTTCAACAACTCCAAGGCCACAATTTTCCCCTTCATCAACTGAGGATCTGCCAATGCATCCTTAGGAGGTGTCTTCATGGACAACTTACAAAGAGCTCGAAACACCAAAAATGCATCTCTCCTCAACTTGTTTCCGATCTGAACCTCCAAATCATCATCTCTATCTCCCTCTCCGTCCACCAACTCTCCTTTCCTCCCCTCCAATGCAGTCTTGTACATACTAATTTCCCAATACTTGGCATCCAACATGTCCTTATCCGTCGAGTCCAATAAATCAGTTGGGTTAGTCGTCTCTACTGTGGTCGTCTCGAACGCCCCGTCATGACCGCCAAGTGAAACCTTTCCCGGAGTCATCGGATTCAATACCCCATCAATATCCTGCATTATCTTTGTAATAAATCCTTGGACAAACATGGTCATTGATCCATCTGTGTCAGATTTCTCCACTGGTTCCATCAATTCAGCTACCACAATGGGTTGAATCGGCACTGTGGATGAATCAGCTTCCATTCTTCGAAACACAATAACCAGCATTTGGATCAAAGAGGCTTTAGCAGTAGTCTGATTAACTAAATTATTACTACCTAAGTATATATCATAACAAGTTCTCACAATTTGAAGTAAACAATCCCCGTGAATTCGCAGTGAAATTGAAGTAACAGCCGAAAGAAGAGTCTTGACGACCAATAGCTCCATCTGATCATCCCCATAATCGTGGCATTTGCAAACAGATTCTATGAGCTTCGACAATAGCTGAGCCTCGACACCACCAGTCGGGTCGGCCTCGCCACGTAAATAGCCATGGGCGATTAGTTTCTGAACACAGTCAACAGCTGGATCGGCGATCTTGAGTACTCCACTTGAAGCGGCGGTGATAATAGGACTGATAATGAACTCGGAGTCGGAAAGTGTGTACTCAGCAGACCCCCCATCGTGAAGTGGACCGGATCCGGATGAATCCGTTTCAGGATCCGAAGATTGGTTGGAGTTAAGGCGTTCAAGAACAGCTTTGCATTGGTGAGCGAGCTTAGCGTGCTTGCGCCAGGAGGCGTTCTTGATGATTCGTTCAAGGGCTGGGGATACGACCTGGCTCAAACGGGAATCAACTTCCGAAGAAGCCATTCCCGAGTCCGGATGAGTTGTGACTCAGAGAGTCAGATCTGAAGTTGTGGTAAAGAGCGCTAGGGCTTTGGCGCTTGAATGAACTCGGTATGGAATCGTGTTGAGTTGATTCAGTGGCTCCTCTTCCTCGGAGCTCACAGAGACCACTAGATGGTAGAGAATAGAGATGCTGAAATTGAGGTAAAGGCTGAGAGCAGTTTTTTTTTTTTAAGATAAAACCGAGTGGAGGTGCTGATAATAGAGATTCGCAAATGAGTTTCTTTCGACTTTTATTTTTTCTCTCTTTTTCTTTTTTTATTCGAAATATAATTCGAAAGAGGGGAATAGGTTCACCTGGATTTTATAGGATGGTAAATTTTTCTGACGGGTAATTTGCTGCGGATATTAGCTAATCGGAGGTAAGTAAGTGGATAAATAGATTATATTTTATAATATGAAATAAAGTAATTATGAATATTATATATTTAAAATTAAACTAATTATAAATAATCGATAAAAATAATTATTCATAAAAAATAGAATATACATTATACTTATTTCATAAACAAATAATAAATAAAATTTATTTTTATATTAGCTTACTTTTATCATAATTTTTTATAATAAAAAAATTATATTTATAATATTATACGGATCCCATTTCTTACTTGAGATACTCATTTTTTTTATTAAAAATCCCTAATAATCCCCTAAAGGATTTTAAATAAAAATAAAGAATAATTATAAATCATATACAAGAAATAAAAATATAATCTCTTATCCAATTTTATCTCATTAACAACCCTAAATTTTCATCTATTATTTTCTTATTCTTGTATTCATTTGAACATTGAAAGAAATTTACAATAAGTTTTGAAGTAAGTTATTCAAATCCAATAACTTTTTTCAAAAATATAGTTATAATTTTATAAAAATTGACTTTTTAAGAATAAAAAAATTTAATTAAAATACATAAAAAAAAAAATTCTTCTATTTACCTCCTCTCTATTTCTCTCCTACGCAAACTGCCGCCATTGGTGAATCAATTTTAAAAACTTAATTGACTAGAACCGCCATAAATATCACACTTGCTCCGAAACAACGTCATCGTCTCTCGTTGTGTTTGACGTTAGTTGGGAGTCATACCATCATCTTCACCGCATTTGAGTTCCAAAAATACCTCAATGTTGTGATAATTCGTGTTTGACTCATTTCTTTTCCCCTCATCACGTTTGGTGGGTGTTTCTATACAGAGAGAAGAGTTAGGATAAATATATTTTTTAATTTATTTTAATTTTATTTCGATTTTGAATTTTTTTATTTAAACATGATCATTGATCCAAAAAAATTGTTTTAGATTGAATTGATTTTTTAAATTTGTTAATTTATATTAGTTTTTATTTTTTTAAAAACACATCATATTAATTTAGTTTTAATTTTAATTTAAAATTAATACATATATATATTATTGTAAAAAATTATAATAATTATAAACTTTTTAATATTAAAATATTAATATCAAATGAAGGTATTTTTTATATTATTTATAAATAATATATTAATATCTTTTCAAATTAACTAAGATTATCTTTTTATACACTAATATCTTCGTTAAAATGTGGTTAGTTTTTTTAATTATATTTAAGTTATTTTTCTTTCTTTATTTTGCAATGTCATGTATTTTTTTATGGGTGAGATCTATTAGTTTTTTTTCTGTTCATTGATAAATTTAAGTTTTGATATAATATAATTTTACATATATAAATTACACTATTCATCTAATCTTAAAAAACTAAAGGTAATTTAATACTAATTTTTTATACACTAACACACACCCCAACATCCGACTTTAATCTTCCGCAGCATACTTAAAAGAGTAACATGATTAATTATTTCATTTACGTGTATCACAATTATTTTTGATAAGACTATTAAAATTTTATAATTAGTCCAATTAGTTATGATTCATCTTAAACTATAACAAATTTATTTGTGTGCTACCAAATAAATGTGATATTTGATTTTTTCTTGAACTCATTAGTTATAATTTTTCATCAAATATACTACAGATTGTTTAAAAAAAATAAAAAAAAACTCAATCCAATTAAAAACTAAACTATTATTGTCCACAATTAGAATTCTTTTCATTTTTTACTAATTTAATTAAAACAATAAGTTTACTCTATCGTTATTTATACTTGCAATGTTCAAAAATAGGATGAAAAAATTAATAATTTTAAAATTTATAATCATAAAAATAATATTATTTGTATTTAGTTTATATATTTTTATTATTCAAATAAATATTTAACATATTATTTTATATTAATTTTCATTCAATTAGATGAATTTTAATTAAATTGCAACTATTTTGATTCGTTTAATCTTAAAAGATGTCAAATCAGATTTCTTTCAATATTATTAGAGTATTATTTTTATTATTATAAATTTTAAAGATATTATTCTTTGTGAAATTCATATTAAACGCTATCTAATTAGATGTAATTCAATTGAGTTACAACTATTTAGACTCATTCGATATTAAACGTATCTTAATCAGATTTCGTTTAATATTATTAAAATGTTATTTTTATTATTATAAATTTTAAAGATAATATTATTTGTAATTTTGTAAAATAATAATTGAGATAAAATTTGAAAAGGATTAAAATTTTATAAACAAAATGTGAATACTTTATATATATATATATATATATGGTTGATTTTATCGACCATAAACGTATATGATATAAAATTTCTCAAAAACGTATACGATATAAAATTTCTCAAAAACGTATACGATATAAATTTTTCCAAAAATGTATATGAAATAAAATTTGAAAAGGATTAAAAAAATTTATAAACAAAAATGTGAACATACTTTCTACTTATATTGGTGGTTCTATCTTAAATGAGATAAATTAACATTTATAAGTCATTATATATTATATGTAATCTTAGTTCATAAATTTATTTTAAAAATAAATAAATATTTATTAATTTAAAATCTATATTTTAAAATAATTTTATAAAAAAATTATAATTTATCAATACTATATATATGAATAATTTTTCATTAGAATGAAACCTTATATCATAACCAAATTGGAGGATAGAATTTTATTGAAAATATAGATTTGTAAAAGTGATGAGATCTACTTACAATACATTAAACCGATAAATACCAACACTTGTATATTAATACAACAAACCAATTCCAATCCAAATCTTCCTTAATCGAACACCATCTTTCTTAAAATTTCCTAGTTCTCTCTCTTTCTTTATTAATCATGAAGTCGCTTAATTAATATAGAACCAAACACTTTCAATTTTTTTTCCCATTAACTCTTCGCCATGGAAGCTAGAACTACATACGAGCGCGACATCCACAACGAAGAACCAGAAAATATTAGTATAAGAATTTATAATCTTTTCTCAAACCCTAACCGACTTCCTTCAAATGACTATTTTGTCTTCACTTCAAGTATACTCATTATTTTGTTTTCCAAGAAATCCAATTTACTTATGTCAAATTCCTAAACTCCTTATTCATACCCTTTAAGGAACTCTTTAGTGATGCTCAAAGAATCCTTTCCACCATGTTTTTGAATTATCGATCGAGCACCGGAGTAGTTTGACGATGATTTGGTAGTAAACATAGTTGATTATGCTAGGGATATGATGGCCAATATTGTGACTCGTGATCACGACACTAGTAGTGGTAGTACTAGTATTACTAGGCATCAAGTATTGTCTATTACTTTGGTTGTAACTGCTACTATGATGATGATGATTATATTGATGATCGAAGAGGCTCTTATGGAGTTTATGGATGAAGATTAATTTTTAAGTCCAAAATTGAAACTCTGGTGAAGAAAGTTGATGACATTGGGAGTTAAGTGTTGCATTTGTTTGGAAGAATTATATGATCGTGAATATATTAGAAAATATGGAGAATACTAATATTTTTCAACACCTTAAGTTGTTCACATATTTAGCCTAAAGATTGCATTGTACGTTGGCTAGAGATTAATAGCTCGTGCCATTTTGTGCCTTTATGATATGCTTTGATGGGTTTTATATATCCATCGGCTCAATTGAGGTTCTCTAAAAGATAATTATGTAAAATTAATTCTTTATTAATGTACGTTATGTTCGTTTATTTTTCATGTTAAGTTTTTAAATTAATTAATTATTATTAGATTAGAAAGAGCAATCCGTGTTAATGCTGGGATAATATTGCTAATGAATGATCTATATATCTTCTAACTATCTATAATTAAAAGTTTAAATTAAGTCTAAAATAATTTGGAACAAATATATTTTTAACATAAAGACGTATTCTTAAAAATTCAAGCCTAACTCTTAACCCAAAAGTTAACTTGTGAGTTAGAGGGTTGACCAAACTTATAAGCAGTATTGCTGGCTTACTCTTAGACAATGTGAGACTTAACATCCTCACTCACATCAACTTGAGTCCGGATTTACGGCAGGAGGACCGATGGAAGTACAAAGAAGCCAAAAACTGAGCTCTGATACCATCTTAAAAACTCAGGTTTAACTCTTAAGCCAAAAACTAGCTTCTGAGTTAGAGGGTTACCTAAATTTATAAGCAGTACTGGTGTCTTACTCTTAGCAAATGTGAGACTTAACACATATAATGAACTTTATATTTCATTTTAAATTTTGAGTGTAATTTCTTAATAAAAAATAAATAATTCAAATTTATTGATGGAAATTAAGAAAAATATAATTTTCAATGGCAAAAAAGTTTCTCATATTTATGTCCTTTTAGATTGATCAATACAAAGGAACCATAACATATATGTGAGTCACATGCATGCATGCATTCGGGGAAATGTCTGGGGATGAAACGTCAATAGTAAAAAACAATAAAAAGAGTTGGATGTTTAAAGAGTTGCGGGGTGTTTAATGTAAATGGCTGTAGTATCACTCCTGACAAAAATGGGTTAAAGTGATAAAAATAGGAGTCAGATAGTCAATAATTAGAAATCATTTTCAAATAAAAAAATATTAATTTATGAATAATATTTCTTTATTTATCCCTAAATTCTAAAATTTAGACTCTAAATTTCAAAATTTAAATCTTAAATTTGAAACCGACGTACACTAAATCATATACTTTAAACTAATTAGATTTATAATTATTTTAATTTTTTTAATACATATTTTTTATTTTTTAAAACTGTACCTTTTACTTACTAATAATGATATTTTTATATTTTTTTGTTAAATATAAATATATATTATATTAAATTTTTTATTCCAATATAATTTTAGCCCTGATACTTTGTTTTTTCTTATTTTTTAAAGCAAGAGTGCTCATGCTAAAGCCCAAGCCCACGAAAAACGATAATGATTCTTAAATTCGAACTTTCACCAATTACCTAATCGAAATAAAAAATAAATTATTCACCCAAAAACAAACTGATTTTTTTAAAGACCACGACATAAAAACGGAAGCATACACATTTGGTGTAACGAGTTTGTTGGACTCTTTATTTTTATAAAAATAAAAAAATATAAGAAATATTTAGGACATCAATAATTATTAGTAATTGATGCATATACTAGTGTAAAGAAGTTTTTATATATAAAAAAAGTAATTGGGTTCAAAATTTGAAATAAAGGAGAGTAGCCTTATCCACCATAACACAAGGAGACTGATGTCCAACAACATAATTTAACCGGTTTAAAAATGTATATAATTATTTTGTTATATAATTAGTAATTCTATGAAAAATATTTCTGGAAATTATTGTTAAAACTAAGTTAAATTCTCATTAATTAATAGTATTATGAATGACTAGGTGCGACTCAACACAATGAAATCTATTTTAGCATGTTGAAAGTATAGTTTTGAATCTCAATTTATCAAATAAGATCAACATAAGCTTTCAATTAGGTCATGAGTGTCAGCTAGAGTGAGATGGAGATGGTGAATATTGGATATTAGTTCTTAATTCAAAGAATAAACACAAGGACCTTAATTCAAGGAATAAAACAAGGAGCTTAATTCAAGGAGTAAAACAAGGAATCCTTAATTCAAGGAGTAAAACAAGGAATCCTTAATTCAAGGAGTAAAACAAGGAATCCTTAATTCAAGGAGTAAATCAAGGAATGCTTAATTCAAGGAGTAAATCAAGGAATGCTTAATTCAAGGAGTAAATCAAGGAATGCTTAATTTAAAGAGTAATTGAAGGAATAAAATTTCCTTATAAATAGCTATACAATTGTAATGAAAACATGAAGAAAATAATACAAACTAGAGAACTCTTTTGTGTAGAGTTATTTCTTGTTTTTTCTACATGGTATCAGAGCAGGAAAATTAACTTGCTTCTGCTTTATTATTATCTTAGCATCTTCAATCTTTGAAATGGCTGAAGACAAGCCGCTAGGATCAGAAGCTGAAAGTTCATCAGTGCTTTCCTTCATGAATATGCATGAGGTGGATGTCAACCCAAATCAAAGATTAAGCTCAGTCTTGTTGAATGAGTTTAATTACTTGCCTTGGTCAAGAGCAGTGTCTCTGGCTCTAGGTGGAAGGTCCAAGTTGGGGTTCATAAATGGAAGCATCGAAGTACCTGATGTTTCCTCACCAACCTATGAATCCTGGCTTAGTAAGGATCAGCTCGTTATGTCATGGCTCCTAAATTCCATGGAACGTAAATTAGCTGAAATATTCAGTTACTCTGAATCTGCATACCAACTATGGGAGACGATCAAGGAAATGTATGGCAGTCAAAATAATGCTGCACGAGTTTTTCAATTAAAGAAAGACATCTCAGATCTGCAACAAGATGGAAAGCCTTTTGTACAACTCTTAGGAAGCATGAAAAGCATGTGGAATGAGTTGGAAATATATCGTCCTCATACAACCGATGTAGCTCTGCTACGAAAGAGAGCAGAAGAAGATAAGATATTTCAACTTTTGTCCAGTCTGGATTCAACATATGAAGATATACGATGCCATATACTCATGAATACAGAACTTCCTTCCTTCACCAATGTATGTGCGACAATTCAACGTGAAGAAGTAAGAAGGAAAGTCATGAACAAGGATACAATGGCTAATTCACCTGAGGCAAGAGCCTATCTAACCAACGAGAGGAAGTACAAAGGGAAGCATCCAAACTTGAAGTGTCAACATTGCAACCATACGGGCCATGTTAAGGACACATGTTGGATTCTACATCCAGAATTAAAACCTGATTTTATAAAGGATAAAAGTTTACAGAAAGTGAATCGTACTGGACTCCGTGCTAATCATGTTTTTGCCTCTACCTCTAATGGGTCTGATCCATTCAAGAACTTCACAGCGAATCCAGCTGAACTCATGAATGAGTTTATGTTGTATCTTCAAAGCAAGACAAGAGGAGCTAGAATTGACTGTGTGGATAGCATAGAAGAAGGAAACTCGACAGCATTGCTAGGCAAGTTTGCGGGCTTCTTGGCAGATACAAAACTCATACCACAAGAGGACATGCAAGGTATCATAAAAGCCTTTAAAACTGCTCTTAAAATAAATATGTTGCATGATTTTTGGGTTGTAGATTCAGGTGCCACAGATCATATGACAAACCATGTGTCAAAGTCTCATAAGTTTGAAAAATTAGCAAATCCTTCTCAAGTTTCAATTGCAAATGGTGAGAATGTAAAAGTTTTAGGAAAGGAAAAAATAAAATTAATGTCAGATGAAATCGAGTCGGCAGTTTTATATGTACCTTCCTTTCCTTTCCAACTTCTGTCTGTAGGAAAAATCACAAATACCTTGAATTGCTTAGCCATTTTTTCTCCTCACAATGTCATTTTTCAGGATTGTGTCACCAAAAAGACGATTGGTGAAGGGTTTTACTTAGATGGTCTCTATTACATATCCAAGAGCAATCCCAGAGGGTTTCAAGCTAAGTTTAATCCTATCCAAGATAATCAATTGTGGCATCAACGTTTAGCTCACCCTTCTCTACCAATTTTGTCAACTTTATTTCCAAACTTAGGAAATGATGAAATTGCATGTGAAACTTGCCACTTGTCTAAGGCCACTAGATTGCCTTTTAATTCTTCCTTGTCTAGGACTAGTAAGTGTTTTGAACTAGTTCATTCAGATGTATGGGGACCAATTAATGAATCTTTTGATGGTTATAAGTATTTTGTGATTTTTGTTGATGATTTCTCTCGAGTCACATGGTTATATCTTTTAAAGTCTAAAAATGAAGTTATGGAAGTATTTAAGGACTTTCATAATCTTGTTAAAAATCACTTTTCTTCTAAAATTCAAACCTTAAGGTCTGACAATGGCACCGAATACATGTCCCATATCATGAAACAATATTTGAGCATTCATGGCATTATGCATCAAACAAGTTGTGTTGGCACACCTCAACAAAATGGTGTAGCTGAACGCAAAAATCGGGACTTACTTGAAAAAACTAGAGCATTAATGCTACAAATGAATGTACCAAAGAGATTCTGGTCCCAAGGGGTTATGGCAGCTGCTTACATCATCAATAGATTACCCAGTCGAGTCTTGGATTTCAAGTCTCCTCTAGAGGTCATGAAAGGAAGGAAAATTAACCTTTCACACCTTAGAGTCTTTGGTTGCATCTGTTTTGTACATATTCAATCTCATCATCGAGATAAATTGGATCCTAGAGCTGTTAAATGTATTTTTCTTGGTTATTCATCTACACAAAAGGGATATAAGTGTTATGATCCCCAACTTAGGAGATTAATTGTGTCTAAAGATGTTCGATTTTATGAAACTAACCCTTTTTTTAGCAAGTCACATGAAATCACAAGTCAAGGGGATGACATCTTGGATGTGTTTCCATTACCAAGAATCGAACTTAAGGCTCCACAACAACAAGATCCCAGCTATGTCAACATTGATGCATCTCTCACTGACAGTAACAATGAAGGGTCTCGTCTTAATGGTACACTGCATGAAGATGGTGATAATCAAGATGATCCTCACAATATGGTACAAGATGTGAATGAGTGTGAGATAACTCCTTCTGCTCCACGACGTAATCCAATGCGTGTTAGGCAACCTCCCACAAGACTTCAAGACTTTGTCACCTACAAACCCACACATCCCATCTCAAATTATGTGTCATATAAGAGAGTGACACCAACCCATGCCGCATTCCTCAGCACTATATCGAGTTACAGTGAGCCTCAAAACTTTCATGAGGCCAACAGCCAAGAGGTGTGGAAGGAAGCCATGCAAGAAGAACTTAAAGCCCTAGATCACCAAACTTCCAAAAGGCAAGAAAGTTGTGGGTTGCAAATGGATCTATAAGCTCAAATTCAAGTCAGATGGATCAATTGAGAGGTATAAAGCAAGATTGGTGGCTCGGGGATTCACTCAAACATTCGAGGTGGATTACAAAGAAACATTTGCACCTGTTGCAAAAATGAACACAGTAAGAGTGTTACTGTCTGTGGCTGTAAACAAGGGGTGGTCCATGTACCAAATGGATGTGAAGAATGCATTCTTGCATGGTGATCTCAAAGAAGAAGTCTATATGAAATTGCCACCTGGGCATCCTCAAAGCAATGAACTGGATTTAGTGTGCAAATTGCACAAATCCATTTATGGTTTGAAACAGTCCCCACGAGCTTGGTATGCCAAGCTAAGCTCAGTTCTCACTAGTGTTGGTTTCAAAAGCAGCAATGCCGATTCCTCACTATTTGTTCGCACAGGAGCTATGGGCAAATTGGTTGTGCTGATTTATGTAGATGATCTGATAATTACAGGTGATAATGCTGACGAGATTTTCAACCTCAAACAGTCCCTCAGACAAAGGTTTGCAATTAAAGACCTTGGGATATTGAAGTACTTTCTTGGTATAGAAATGGCAACCTCGCACAAGGGACTCTTTCTTAACCAAAGGAAATATGTCCTAGATTTGCTTAAGGAAGCTAACATGAGCGATGCTAAACCAGCCATTACCCCTCTTGACAGCAAGCTCAAACCTAGCTTGAAGGGCACACCACTCAGGGATATAAGTTATTACCAACGACTGGTTGGTAAGTTGATCTACCTAACAATCACCAGACCTGACATCACATATTCTGTAAGTATTGTGAGCCAATTCATGCACTCCCCAACACTTGAGCATTTGACCCTTGTTAAAAGGATCTTACGCTACTTAAAAGGATCAGTGGGTCGTGGTATTATCATGAAGAAGAATGACAACACACAAATCATGGGGTATTGTGATGCTGATTGGGCAGGGAATGCAATTGATCGCAAGTCCACCACTGGCTACTGTACATTTGTCGGTGGAAACTTGGTCACATGGAAGAGTAAGAAGCAAACTGTCATTGCCAGATCAAGTGCCGAAGCAGAATATCGTGCAATGGCTTCAACTGCGTGTGAGTTGATATGGCTTAAAGGTCTTCTGTGTGATTTAGGTGTTCCTACAACTCTTCCTATGTCCTTATTTTGCGACAATCAGGCAGCTATGCATATAGCATCAAACCCAGTGTTTCACGAGAGGACGAAACACATTGAAGTTGATTGTCATTACGTTCGTGAACAAGTTCAATCACAGGTGATTCAGACACATTATACAAGAAGCTTCGACCAACTGGCTGACATCTTCACCAAGCCCTTGGCTTCTCATCAATTTCAACGACTTTTGTCCAAGCTTGGATCCATAAATCTTCTGGATCCAGCTTGAGGGGGAGTATTGGATATTAGTTCTTAATTCAAAGAATAAACACAAGGACCTTAATTCAAGGAATAAAACAAGGAGCTTAATTCAAGGAGTAAAACAAGGAATCCTTAATTCAAGGAGTAAAACAAGGAATCCTTAATTCAAGGAGTAAATCAAGGAATGCTTAATTCAAGGAGTAAATCAAGGAATGCTTAATTCAAGGAGTAAATCAAGGAATGCTTAATTTAAAGAGTAATTGAAGGAATAAAATTTCCTTATAAATAGCTATACAATTGTAATGAAAACATGAAGAAAATAATACAAACTAGAGAACTCTTTTGTGTAGAGTTATTTCTTGTTTTTTCTACAGTGAAGCATCTGAAATTGGAAGTGAAGGGGAGCCATGTTCATGAAGGAGTTCACGAGCTAATGCTTGAAGATGGTCTCCACTAACACCACTACCTGATGATAAGGCAGTACCATGGGCGCCTCCTCCAAATTGTCGAATTAAGATCTAGTACTGACCGTTGCTGGACGGTGGCCCAAAGTGGTACCATTGGTTCAAAAAGAAAGGAAAAGTCAGACGTGGCAGGCATTGTAGAGGTAGATGGAAGGTTGGCAATAGTTAATAAAAGAGGAGTTATTAGTGGTGGTGGTAGAGGAGGTGGCGACGGAAGCGGTGGTGATGGAATCTCTAGTGATGCTAAGTGTGCCTGCAAGTATATATGACAATTACGCTTGTAAATTCACCACCTGCTTAGTAGCAAGAGTCGAGAAAAGAAATAGACCTAAGTAAAACTATTAAGTGAAGAAACATTATAATGTTTGAAAAAAAAAGTGACATCTTGCTACTAAAAAAAAAAAAGTTACAATTTTAGCAACAAAAAAATAATTATAAGATCAATGAAGCAATAAAATATTTATAGGTGTCAATCATATTTTATATACTTTTAACGTCATTTTCACGTGTATCTTCTGTAAAACACCATGACATCTTCTAGAAGTGAATTAGTTAGGAGTATGGCTACTTTCAATCCAAAAAATAAAATAAAATCTTTAAATTTTAACTATAAAATAAAACTTATTTATATTTATCTTATATATTTTCTCTATTTAAAAAGTATAGTATTATTCAATTTTATTGAAATGTTATTTTTATTATTATAAATTTTGAATGTTATTGAAGTGTTATTTTTATTATTATAAATTTTGGATTTTTTATTATAGAATCAAATTGCTAAAAAATAAAGATAATATCTTTAGTAAAATATTTATATAATAATATATATAACAAATTGAGATCAGTATAGGAAAATCTTTATCTTAACTTTTAGACTTAATTGTAAAAAATAGGTAGGAAGCTTGAATTTTGTGCATTATAACATGGTGTTGCGAACAACCAAAGTGTTCTCACAACATTGGGGAAATGAGTGAGCAAAATGTCTTCTCCACACTAATTATTTTTGAAGTTAGAGAATCACATGCTCGTTTCTCAACTTGGACATGGTAAATTATATTATTAATATAATGAATTGAATAATTGAGTTAGTTTTTTCGTAACATTTTATAACTTGACATAATTACATATTTATCTAAGTCTAAACTTAATTTTTTAAATGAGATATAAAAAATGGAGATTATATGTGACTTTATTATGTGATGGCCCATGGGTTAATAGAGGCCTTCAATAAAAACAAATATAAATATAAAAAAAAAGTAGCTTTATAAACTTGCAATCTCAGAGAACTCAAGGACAATGAAACTTGCATCAATTTTTGACGTGGGAAGTTTGGGTTGAGAAACTTAACCAAACATTTTATTCTTCTCTTTAGTATTAATTACAAAAGAATTTTATAAAATATCAACAAAATTATCATTTTTTTTTGGCAAACTCAAAAACGTGGTACTTAATTGCATATTTTTTTTATAACGATAAAAAAGTAAAAATAATTGAATAATTAGATAAAATTGATGAGAATTTAGTTAAGAACCCGAAATCCATTATATTAACATAAATAAAATTGGAAAAAAAATATAAACAAAAATGATGATACCTGTTGTTGTTGAAGAGCAAAAATATGAGCAACACAACCATAAACAGGATCTCTATACTAAGGCGAGCCTGAGCTTCGTAGCAAATACTTTGTACGTACACTGCTGCGAAGTGAGCTGCCCCTTGTTCCGAATCGAAGTACGGCGCAAATATACACCAAACCACGCACTTCCTCCTCAAAAACTTAATTGCACGCTCCACATGGTCCACTACTTCCACCTCCTCCTGAATTGTTATTTCCACTCCTAACACCAGTACCAGTACCAGTACCAGTACCACTTCCACTACAACTAGGGTTTGCAGTACTCATCTTAATTTTGATCTTTTATTTCACTTGAATATTTTGTGGGTTAATTTTTTTTCTTTAATTTGTGTAGAAGAATTAGATGGCTTGGTGGGTTTGAAATGATTTTTTTTAATTTTTAATTGGGATGTGTGCGTTTATTTTGGTTAAGTTTGGAAGGTGATATAAAACGGAAGGAAAAAAAAAACTTTAAAGCCACGCGAGAGATCAAACCTTAATTAATACTCACATTTAGCTGCTTGCGTGAAGCAAACATGCGATAAGTTCTAGCTCTTTTTATTCAACTGCTTTCCTTTTTCATTTTTCTAACATTTTGTATTAATTAATTCCTCAAAACTCATGCTTTTCTCTCTTTTTCTTTTTCTTTTTCTTTCTATGTTTAAGTTTTCTGTTTTGTCTTTCTTATTGATATGAACGGCAGCACTTTTGAGTAATTTTATTTATTGGTGTACGAATACTGAATTTTATAATTTTTTTCCTTAATACAAATTCCTTTATTAAATCAAATGGGATCAATAAATATTGATAAAATATATAATTTATTTTTAAATGTTTATAAAAATGAAGATGCAATTTTAATATACTATGTAAAACATTCAAGTGCTTTTTGATAAATTATGTAGAAATATTGTATGCATTCATTTGTTAAGAAATTTGAATTAAATAGTATAATCATAAATTCTCTTCTCTCAAAATACTCTTTAACAGAATATCAAATAATAGAGAAATATAGAATACAAAACATAAGAATTATAGTAAAAACTCTAAATTATAGAAAAATCACTTTGGTTGTCAAAAGACAACCAGGAAAAAAAATTCACTATGTGGAAAATTATTACAACCACACTCTTAATAATTTTCTCACACACCCAAAATACAAAAGCAATTACAAACCCAAGAGAATTCTCCCACAAAATTCTCTCACTCAAAAACTTCTCATATAAGTTTTTCTCTATTTTTTGGATGATTAACGATAAAGAAATGAAGTCATATTTATAACCTTCAAGTTCACATTTTCATATGTCAAATATTTCTTCATTTAATAAAATTAGGCTACCTAATTTTCCTATTATTTATTCAAACAAGATTAGACACCTACATCTTTGACAATATGATAAGCCAATTTCCATGAATTTTTTCTTAAATTAATTACCTCTTATTTTAACTAACAAAACTAATATTATTTTTAATTAATCACAATATAATTTTAAGATAAATATTTTATTTTTAACTTACTAATCTATCAATTTAGCATTTTATGTTGTAATTTTATATTAATCAAATACTTTTAATGATATTGATATTAAATTTTAGTGGGATATATAAATCACTTATAATGATTGAATTTTAGAGAAGATAGAACTATAGAAACGTGTCAATGAGAGTGGTGTCTATTTTTTGGCACACTGCGTGAAGGGAAAAAGACGCCATCTATCTAACTCACTAATCTTTCTCTATCACTTGCAACGTTGAAAACGACTCATTTCTTCTCTACTATGTATATATATATATATATATATATATATATATAAAAGAATCCGTAGCTCTTTATTTGAAAATGACACTACTATATCTATATACCAAATTCCTTTTGTTCGCAAGCATGTAATTTGCATTTACTCGATAAGAAAATGATATCCATACAATTGTTTTCTTAGTAAAGGCTAATAAATGGTTGCATTTTAACTTGTAGGAAAATCAAGGCTCGTTGATTATACCAGGGACTAATTACTTGTTGTATTTATTTATGATAAAAATAGAGAGAAAATTTAAAATAAATTTTTTCTCTATATATTATATTTCATTGAGAAAATTATTCCTCATAGTACATACATCTTTAACAAAAATTCCATATGTGTCCGCTTTTTGTTCATCTACCTACTTAAATTTATACCTGTACACTAGTTATAAAATTGTACAATTCAACATCAATTATGAAAAATTATGACTTCAGAATTTGTAACTAACATTTACTATCATCCATGTTTGTTGAGTGATTATTTAAATAAAATATTTTATTTTGAGATTTTGAGTCCATTTGATTTTGTAACTTAATTCATTTGATATATTAGTCCTTAATTGTTAGAATAAATCTATCGAGCCATGTAATTTCATATTTAAGTCAAATTAGTTAAATTCTTTTAAAAATACATTTTTGTAAGAGTAAAATTAAAATTTTATTTTTTAATTAAAAAAATTATATCTCTCTCATCTCTCTACCTATGTATTTCATCCAATAAGTGTCTTATCCTTTCTTTTTTTAATAATCTTTCTCATCATACTTCTAATAAAAGTAATTAGAATTAAGTTAATACAATAAATTATCATAGTAAATAAAATTATTGACGTAATATTATTAAAAATCCGAGATTTTCTTCGATAGTGCACAATAAAACTATCAAATCTCTTAAAAGAATTTTCTGCATTTTAGGGTCCAATGTTTTCGTACCGAGGAGTCACCATTGGGAAAGAAGGTAGAGAAATGCAATTCATTCTTCTCTGATTGCATGTAAGCCTCTAATAAGTAATATTTTTTTAAATAAAAAAGAAAAATGTAATTTTACATCTACAAAAATATATAATTTTTAAAATAATTGGACTAACTTGACCCAACCATGAAATTACATAACTACACATACCTTAACAACTACATAATTAGTATATTAATTGAGTAAAGTTACATTATCAAATATACCCAAATTCTTTTATTTAAAAAAAATAACTAGCTAATTAATAGATGGTTTTATATATATAATCTGTTGAAAATCAACACCAACATAATAAATAAAGTGATAAGAAAATAAATAAAGTAGTTAAATGATGAATAAATAAGATGGTTGAATGATGAATAAATAGTGTGATTGGAGGTTGTAGAAAAGAGAATTGTATAGATAATATTTGTGTGGTTAGAATTATTTCTTAGTTTTATATTTGTGTGGTGCAGATTGCATGACGATGATTATAAATAGTCTATCTTGCATTTGGTTTAATCATTCCATTAAAAATAATAAGTCTTTGTATTCCTAGTTTGAGTTTGAGTTAAGAACTTTCTCTTTGAGTGTTTGTATTTCTGTTCAATTTGTAAATTGTCTTTGAAATGTGTTATAGTGGGTATAATACAAGTAGTTTGTTTACTTGTTTAGATCTAATATTAGTAAATTTAAAATTATGTATTCTAAATATTACTCAATAGAACCCGTAAGCAAAAGTTGGCAATTACACTTCGTGAAACAACATACAATACTAAACAGTTGTCAAATGTTTTATCTTTTATCTATTATCGATATAACCTTATCTTCGATTATTTGCATATAATTAATTGTGATATATGTAGGAAGAAAAACAATTCCTTGTTTACAAATCTAATCCATCAATAAAATCAATTTTTTCAATTAAACAACATTTGATACGTTGGAAATGTTACTTCAAATGCGATAATACGAATTTTGTGGAGCATTGCGTTTCTTTTTATTGATACTAGCTAGGAATTACGTATTAGGATTTTTATATAAGTTAGTTTCATAAATGTTATTAATTTTTTTTTTCTATTATTTGCTTTATATAAATGTATTTAGTGGCATATAGATTCCCTTATTTTATGTAAGTAACAATAATAACTTATCAAAATTATTAAAGCATATAAGATATTCATACAACTAATTCACACAAAATTAAGTTTATATATTATAAGAAACTCCATCTTTTTTACCATTATCATAAAACATCTAGACTCTGGTCTTTGAACTTAATCTAATTTTTCACACCATGTAAATTATTTCTTTTGTAAGTTTTATTTTTGTTTATCCTTGATTTCTCTCTATTTACATTTGATACAAAATTATGTAACAATATTAGTCATTATATACTTCAACTAATCTGTTGAATGAAATAAAAAAATTTATATCTCTCATACGCGAAATTGACATGAGTGATTATGAAATATGTTTACTTACCATTGTAAATAATTTGATTACTATGTGAATTAATTCTAGATATGCTGTTAAGTTTTAGATTAATTATTTTTTTAAAAAATAATTTGACTCTAAATAATTCATTTTATTTCTACTCAATCTACAAAATTCATTTGTTACTTCTATACATATATACCGCAGTTAAATTTAAAGGGAGTTAGCTTTTGAGATTGTAAAAAACCTTAAATACCCCTCACCCTCCCTCTCATACATTTCCTCACACATTCGAGGGACCAACTAAACTCATTTTCGTGCCTCTATTGCCTCGCCAAACCATGCCTTCACTAGCCACCACCCATTGTTACCTTCACTAGCCACCACCCATTGTTACCTGACTCCCAACCAAATCCTATCAAAAGTCTTTCATTTCTATTTTTCTTATTTTGCACTCACTCGAAATGTAATCTCTAGGAGAATAATATTTTTTTACTTTTATATTATTTGTTTTGCTATATCTATACTTATATACCTATTGCACATGGTTAATGTCGATGACTTTTATGTGTCATCAATAATTGATAAATATATAGACAAAAAATTTACATTTTATATAAAAAAGATACATACTTCTAACCATTTTCATCCACATATTTAGTGTGTATTGGTAGTACATATAGCAACTTCTATATAAATTTTTTTTACTATTTTTTTATTTTGTTTATTGATACATTAAAAATTTTAGAAACACACAGAGAAATTAAACACTTTTGTCCTATTGTTATTTGTACTAGAAGAAGTAGAATGATATTTGGGGATTGGTAACTTGGGAATTTGGAGTACCCTAATTTTAAATTTGAATCTTTCGTATGCTAAAAAATTCCGTCATTGATATCTTTGAAATAAAGTAAACAATATTTTTTAATTATTGAAAATTTGTTTTTCAAAAAAAATCAATATATCCATTTTAAAGGAGTCTTTTTGTCTACCTACATTTAAAAAAACTATTAATTTTTATAAATATGTTAATAAATCATTTAATGGTATATTAGTTGTATACAATAGCTGGTCGTGGTAAGATTGGTATGACCTTAAATGTTTCTCACTCTGTTGGGTCTAATACTTGGATTATTGATTCTGGTGCATCTGATCATATGACTTATGATAAATCTTATTTTAATGAGTTATTTCCCCCACCAGTGTCTTATGTTACGAATGCTAATGGTGAGGCCTTTCCTGTCTTAGGAAAGGGGTCAGTTTATATCACTCAATCTTTACAGCTCCATAATGTTTTATATGTACCTGACTTATCTCATCACTTAATCTATGTCCCACAATTGAACCTTGAGTCTAAATGCTTTGTAACCTTTTATCCTATGTATGTGATTTTTCAGGATCTTCTTACCAGGGCAATAATTGGTCGAGGGTATCTGAGGGGTAGATTGTTCCGTTTAGATCAAAACTACTGAGGGGAGAAACCAGGAGCAAGGGCAAGCACTGCATCGACTTCTAGTTCCGATAAGCTAAGTGAAATTTGGTTGTGGCATCGCTGCTTAGGGCATCCGTCTTTTAGTCTTATGAAAAAACTATGCCCACTTTATTTATTGGTGTAAGTGAGATTGTTTTACATTGTGAGACTTGTGTTTTGGCCAAGATCCATCGTATTACTTATTCTCCTAGTATTTCTAATAAAAGTATTATTCCTTTTGAATTAATTCATTCTGATATTTGTGGATCATCTAAAGAGCCAACTATATCGGGTATGAGATATTTCGTTTCGTTTATCGATGACTATACAAGGTTATCGTGGATTTCTCTTCTTAGAACAAAAGATGAAGTTTTTTCAGTTTTTCAAAATTTTCATACCTTCGTTCAAACACAATATAATGCCATCATTTAGATCTTCCGTTCTGACAATGGTGGGGAATATGTTAATCATGTCTTTCAAATTTTTTTCAAAACACATGGGATTATTCACCAAACTACTTGTCCGCAAACACCAGAACAAAATGGAGTGTCTGAAAGAAAAAATCGTCATTTACTTGATATGACTCATGCACTCTTATTTAGTGCTTATATGCCAAAATACCTTTGGGGTGATGTTGTACAGGCTTCTGCCCATCTCATCAATCGTCTCCCGTCTAGTGTCCTTAACAGAAACATCTCATTCCAGATTCTCGCATCTTACGTCTCCTTATCATTCTTTCATAATCTTCATACCCGTGTATTTGGTTGTGTTGCTTTTGTGCATATTCCTAAAAATCAAAGGTCTAAATTAGATGCCCGGGCAATTAAATGTGTGTTTTTTGGTTATGGAAGTTATCAGAAAGGGTACAAGTGCTTCCATCCACCAACCAGAAAGTATTATGTTACTATGGATGTCAACTTTTTTGAGGACATGAGTTATTTTTCCTCACCTGATACTGCTCGTTAGGGGGAGAATACATATTTTGAAGAACTGTATCATGGTGAGGGGGAGGTATTAGGTGAATCACCAACTGATGTTTCAAAGAGACAAGACATTACAGAAGCAGATGCTTCAAGTATTCAAGCACCAAATTCACTTACAACAAATGACATTGAAGACACAACTATACCCTCAGATACCCTTGATCAATAACTCCCTGGTACTTAAGGTCACTCATCTGAGGTATGTACACCTACTGATACTAATAGCATCGAGTCTAATGTTGGACAATATGTGTTACCAAATAGGTCTACTCGAGGTCAACCAGCCAAAAGGTATGAACCAAATATTCATGCAAAATCAAAATACCCAGTAGCCAATTACATGTCCACTAAAAGATTATCTAAGTCATATAAATCATTTGTGAATCAAATATCTGGTGTATCAGTACCTAACAAAGTACAGGATGCGTTGGGAGATCCAATATGGAGGAAGGCAATGGTTGAAGAGATGGATGCGTTAAAGAAGAATGATACTTGGCAACTTGTGCCACCACCACCAGGAAAAAAGGCAGTTGGTTGTCGATGGGTGTTTACTGTAAAACATAATGGTGATGAATCTGTAAATTGGTATAAAGCTCGTCTTGTAGCAAAAGGGTTTACTCAAATGTATGGTGTAGACTACGATGAGACTTTTGCTCCTGTTGCCAAAATGAACACGATTCAGGTTCTGCTCTCACTTGCTGCTAACCTAAACTGGCCACTTCAGCAGTTTGATGTCAAGAATACGTTCCTTCATGGAGAATTAGCCGATGAGGTGTACATGAGTCTTCCACCTGGGTATGTAGTTGATTCTCCTGGTAATTTTGTATGCAAATTGAGGAAGTCTTTGTATGGCCTCAAGCAATCCCCTCGAGCTTGGTTTGGAAGGTTTTCACAGTTCATGCAAAAGGTTGGTTACAAACAGAGTAATTTAGACCATACTTTATTTCTCAAACATAAACGAGGGAAGGTAACAACCCTAATCATTTATGTTGATGATATGGTAATCACTGGTGACGATACTATTGAGATGGATAAATTACAAAGACAGCTAGCCTATGAATTCGAGATGAAGGACTTAGGTGAACTAAAGTACTTCTTAGGAATTGAGGTAGCCAGGGGAAGAGAATGAATATATCTGTGTCAGAGGAAGTATATTATTGATCTGCTAACAGAGACAGGTATGTTGGATTGCAAACCTATTGACACTACTATTGAGCAAAACCATTGTTTAGTAGAGTATCCAGATCAGATACCAACTGATCGAGCTCGCTATCAGAGATTGGTTGGACGTTTGATTTACTTAGCTCATACTAGACCAGATGTTGCATATGCAGTAAGTGTGGTGAGTCAGTTCATGCACAATCCAAGTGAGAACCATATGAATGCTGTTTTGAGAATTTTAAGGTATTTGAAATCGGCTCCAGGAAGGGGAGTAATGTTCTCTAAACACAACAATCCTCTTAAAGTCTGTGGATTCACAGATGCAGATTGGGCAGGAAGTATTACAGATAGAAAGTCAACATCGGGTTATTTCACCTTTGTGGGAGGAAATTTGGTTACATGGAAAAATAAGAAGCAGAAAGTGGTGGCACGATCTAGTGTTGAGGCCGAGTATAGAGGTATGATTAATGTGGTTTGTGAATTGCTGTGGATAAGAACTTTGTTATTAGATTTGGGTTTCGAACTCAAAAATATTATGCAGATGTATTGTGACAATCGGGCAGCCATTGATATATCACAAAATCCAGTACAACATGATCGCACTAAGCATGTAGAGGTTGATCATCACTTTATAAAA
The DNA here is from genome assembly GCA_037013495.1 of Hippophae tibetana. NCBI lineage: Eukaryota > Viridiplantae > Streptophyta > Magnoliopsida > Rosales > Elaeagnaceae > Hippophae > Hippophae tibetana. Next base: position 541,196 of record CM072809.1, on the reverse strand, counting down.
GAGAAGTTAGATGCCAAACTTATTAGTTTTCCTTTTGTTCCCACAGAAGAGCAACTTGCAGATATGCTTACCAAAAGAGTCTCCAAGAAGTCATTATATGGCTCACTAAGCAAGTTGGACATGATTGATATCTACGCGCTAACTTGAGGGAGAGTGTTAATAAATCATTTAATGATATATTAGTTGTATACAACTAATATAATTTATAAGCTGTATATTAGTTGTATGCAACTAATATACTTTTCCTAAAAACACTTTTAGGAAAAAACAGATTTTCTTTTTTCTATACTTATGCATGTATTAATATTCAGTGTAATCTTATTCTTGTAAATACATTTAGTGAATTTTTACTAAATAATGTTTAAATTAGATAGCTTAAATAAATCTCTTACAAAAAAATTTAAAAAATATTATTTGTAAAAATAATTAATAAAAAATGCTATAAATATGGGTATAAAAAAATACCCCTTTACAATTTTCCAAAAGTTTTTAATTAACTAAAAATATTATTTAATTTATCTCAAAATATACAGATAATTAAAATTTGAGTATCCGAAAGTTTCAATTGAAAATGATGATTTAGAGTACGTAATAAACTAAAAAAATGATTTACTCCAAAAATAATGAACCATGATATTTGTATGTAAAAGAAGTGTGGTGTGTCATAATCGTATCCATGAGAAGTAAATTTCCTCTTACGTGTATCCTAAGTGATATTGTATAGAATGACCTTCGACATAATAATTAATTTATTTTAATTTTATCTCTTTTAAAAAATATATTAGTAAAAATATAGGTGTTATACACTTTTACACACACATAAATATATATATTATAAAAAAATAAAAATTAAATGCATGATCATATACTTCCCAACTTGCTAGGTATATATCTAAGCCCATGTGAAAAGACTATTATGTGAAAAATATAGGTGTTATACACTTTTACACACACATGAATTTAATTCCTCTACCTTGCAATTACATGATCATCAGTATAAAGAAAATTAATGTTTATTATTATATTAAGCTTTTATGGTGGTTCTCTCAATTACAACATGAAGGAGAGTATAATATTGAAGGATATTAAGTAGAGTAAAATACTACTTTTTAACCACTTAAGCGTACGTAATGCAAAAACAACAAATATTATTTCTTCCATTAAAGAATTTGATTTGTTTAACGAAACTTTGAATTTTTGTTTTTTTTTAAATGAAAAAACTTTGAAATTTTTTAATACTACTTTATATGAATATTAGTGTGAATGCATGCCCACTTCTGTTTCAATGTTACTTAATTACTCAAATAAACCCCGAAGATCGTTTCTTAGTGCATGTGGAAGCAGTTTGTCTTCTTTGCCTATCATTCTGTCAACAGCAAAATGTTGCATCATGATCAGTAACCAATATATTGCATAACATAACATCTCTTTGTAGAATTTTATTTTTAACACCCAAGAAAAAATATATGTTATTTTTTAACATTGTGAAAAAACATATTTTATCTGACCCGCGTGTTTTACCTTGATAAAGCTGCATAAAACTTTTTTAAACTTTATAATTTAGTTATTTTGAATTTTAATCTGAAATTAATAGTTTTATCCTATAATAATTTACAAAATTATATATATATATATATGACTCTCCTACCATTCCATGCATCGCGTGCGTGATGAAGACATGTATCATCCCACATATCCCAAAGAATAAATTTATAAATTATGGGTCTTTCATAACCTCTTGCTTGTGGACTTTAAGTTTAGGGAAATGTATATTTAATTACAGGATGTCACCTGGACATGAGGCAAATGAACGGCTTTAATTATATTTCTCGTTAATTAAACAATTAACAACTTTAGTGAAGAAATAAAGATTTGACTATTTGAAAAGCCTAGGAAGGAATAGGAGGTGTCCTAAAGATTACTGTGGACCATGCTAATGAAAGAGTCTCGATTACGTATCTTTCTTCAAAAAATATTACATATATATATATATATAGCTTTTTTTTATGTTACTCAATTCTGATTTTTACTCATAAACCTGTTATACGTACATCCCCATTAAACTTGAAAGAGATAAAAAGAAATTTATATGAAAAATCAAACTAGTTGTTTAGACAAATAACCAGCTTTAATTGTTTCTGATACTAGCTAGATCAGATTGTTTAATTATCGATCAATCCCTAAAAACTTATTTCTTAGCCAGAATAAAGAAAGCAAAAAAATTACTAATAAAGTTATGAGACATTAATTTGCCTAAAAACTTAATTCTTAGAACTGATTGCCAAGCCTTGTCAAATATCTCAGCAACATTTGCCTCAATTTCTTCACACCACATGCATGGTTAATAATTCAGGCCCTAGCTTTCACGCTAATAAAGTTAGCTTAATTGGCAATTGCCTTAGCAAACAATGTTTTATGCAACTAGGAATCCAAGAGATCCTTAAAAGAGAACTCATATATTAGAAGGTGGGTTTGAAATGTTAGCATGGAATTGTTTATTCTTTAAAGGTTAATTGAGTGAGGAGTACAAGGAAAAAATCTCAAATTAAACGTGTTTTTTTTTTGTCTATTTTAATGAACTTTAAGATTATCTATAAAATATGGTTATTAAATTTGAACAATTTCAAAATACGAGTGAAAATGATATTAATTACAAAACATAGATATCTATAATACAGTAAACTCGTATAAAGTTGCATACATCAAGTCGAAAAGGAAGTTATTTGTGTTGTTATAATGCATTAATATTCTTATGAAGTGTTCAAATTTAAAGTTAGGATAAGCTTACCCATATTATTTAAAAAAAATGAAATTTGAAAAGTGGTTGCATGTTGACTTCATTAATTCAGTGTTTATAGTCTAATTAATTTATAGAGATAGATATGTACTAAGATACCCTTTCAGTGCAGAGATTATAAACACCAGACGTACGTGACGACTGTCACTGGTCACCACATGTGTATAGATGAGTAGATTTTATGTAATTTCCGATCAATTAATTTTTTGGAATATATATATATATATAAAGGCTACGCCGTAATCTTCTATTACATTGTCATAATTTCATATATTCCTACAGCACTACTGTCAATTCCTATTACGTTATTCATTTTAAATTAATGAAATTTAAAATTGTGATAATTTTTTTTAAAAAAAATATATTTAATAAGAGATAAAGGGAATAAAATTTTAATTAATAATAAATGTAAAATAATAATAAATAACATCTAAATTATAACGTATCTACTTTGCAGTCATAGCACGAAATCTTACGTACGTAGTAATTAACAAAGTTGTGAGCATTTATTTTGCCAAAAAAGAAATTTATATGCGAGTTAGCTAATCGGAGGGGCAGCTATTACTTATTAAAAATCTATTTATAATAAATTTATGAAAAATTATAATCAATAACATAATATTTTTAATAATTATATTTAATGATTCTTGGATATTTGAAATATAAAAATGATGTATATGTATAGATAAGATTACGAGAGAGACTTTGAAGCTGTGCTATGTATATTTAGATTAGAGAGGACAAAGTGAACTGTAAACTTCTTACGTGTCGAAAGGTTACTCATAATATACATGAAATTCAAAGATTGGTTTTTCGTGTGTGACTTGAATGAATGAAGCCGTCTATATCGCATTTAACTCTATTATTTCTTTTCTGGTTGACCTGCATGCACCCATTTTCCTATAAATTCTTTTCACAATTGAATATATGAATGAATTTACACGAAATAATTTAATTAATATTTTATTTATAAATGATATCATATTCATTTAATTAACTCATTTTTAAAATTTATATTCAATTAATAAATATATGACATATTATTTAATTAATATTAACAACTCTACGATCATTCTAATTAATAAAAGATTATTATATCATTACCAACTTTCATTTAAATAACATTTTTCTAATTGATCTGAATAAATTGAAGGATAAAGTTATAAATTCACATATCACTACATTTTAGGATGTAATGATATTATTATAATATTTAATTAATTGAAGTCCCTACCACAATTATTTGAGATTATATATATTTTTTGTATGCATCGAAAGATAATGAGCTCAAATTCTAAAACTGCATCTATATATATATATATATATATATATATATATATAGATAGATAAGTGAATGCGAATATATATATTATTTAAAAAAAACTAAATGAAGCAGTTACATATATAGGTTGGTAATGGTCATTATTAATCAACTTATTAGGTTTTATAATCAAGTTTAACGTTTTAAAGCCTATTATAATCAATTTGTTCTTTTCTTTGACATCTTTTTATTGCAATTTTAAACTCATCACCTCTCATATATATTTTTCAGAAAATATATAGAGTTAAAACTTCTTACACTATTTGTAATTGGTGTTGAAAGCTCAATGTGTTGGTCGACGTCTAGTTTAGTAAATCTTGATGAATAAAACATAAAAATATTATTATATATTTTATTTTGTAAAAAAATTAAATAGAATTAATAAAATCAAATTTTTTAACTAATATAAGATGATGTAACCATATGACCCTCTTTCAGCTTGTGAAAGCATAAGTTAGGCTAGAAGCTTAGCTAATAAGATCAAGCCCATGTTCTATTATATATGGCCAAACAGTCACTAGTCAAACTTTTTCCATAAAGATTATCCAATAATGGGAAAACGAAAATTTAAAACTTCTCAGATCGCTGTTAAGATATTACTGGCAAATATTTCTCAGCCTTGGCTCTTAAAATATGACAAATTCATTCTTCAAACCCCCCACAATTAATCAAGATATTGAATAATTAATGAAAAAGAAAAGAACTATCCGTGTCTTCCTATATCTGTTCCTCCGAAATTGAATAAAAAGCAGCGAATTGCGAATTGACAAGAGCGGATAGAGATGGGATGTTTGTCAGTCACCTCATGGACATGTTTGTATTTTTATTTTTGGATTGTAAGGACATGTTACATGTACGAATATGAATATAGAAATGCAGGTGAAACTTAATTTTTTTTTTTAAATAAAAAAAATAAATACATACACCATTTATAATATGCTCTGTAAGAATATTTTAAATTTTTTTTAAAATAATTTGTTTTTTAAATACTATTTATACTTAACCTAATATAAAATAGAAATAAATGTCATAAAAATATATTATTTATATAATTTAGTTCATTAGATTATAAATTATATCATTTATTATCTTAGTTATGTAAAAAAGCACATCAGAAACAAATTATATTATTATAATTATTTTTTATTAAAATATTATTATTTTTTTATAAGTGATTAAACTCGATTAAAATACGAGTCTTAATAATGATAAAATGATAATTAATATGAAAAAAATTCATAAAGTATTCGTTTTAATATTTTTTTTAATTGTCATTATTTTATTTAAGGTTTGAATAATTTTTATCAATAATTAAAATATACATTTAAATAACTTTTTTGAATACTATTATTATCAATTTTTTTCCTAAATAATATATTAAATTTGATTTTTATATTTGCTAATATTAGAGAAAAAGGGAAGATAGAAACTAAGAGAATGGGTAACTGCATTTCTTGCTTTCATTTACATGTGATTACCTCTATTTATACTATCACAAACTAATCATAAAATACCTAACTAAATCTCTAACAAACTTCTAATAGCATTTAGCAAGTATGAACACTTGCACAACTAACCATAGTTTCACATCCCTCCCAAATTCAAGGTAGTTAGCACTATGAGTTTGGTTTTAGAAGAGAAAACTATGTTTCGGCTAAGGGCTTGGTTATGGTGTATGAAAACTACTTTTCAAAGGCAACATGTTTTATTTCTAACAACCCTTGCATCACTTGATCTCGAATAAAATGTCAATCAATTTTCACAAGTTTCATTCGAATATAGAGTATTGGATTAGCAAGACACATTTGATTCATATCATTTCAATTGAGGCAAAAGTAAGATATATATTCTACCTCAATACTCGATTGAGCAACCACCTTTTGCTTGGAAGAACTCTAAAAAACCATAGAATCATCGTGAAATACTACATACCCTCGTGTACTTCTCCTCTTATTAGGGCAATTGGCCCAATCTAAATCACAATGCCTTATCACATCCATCGAAGCTGATTTATGTAAAGTAACAACATGAGTTAAGGTTCCTTTGAGAAACCTTAGAATCCACTTAGGTGTGACAAGATGCACATCAAATAGGGTATAAAGAAATCGACACAACTTATTTACTAAAAATGCTATGTCTAGTCTAGTGAAGACGCAATATAGAAGATCACCTACAAAACTTTGATATATACATGGATCAACTAAAACAACATCGTCAGTTTTTGATAGAATACTTCTAGCCTTAGCAAGAGTCTTGTAGGCTTAGGACTTTAAGCCAGATTTCTTAAGTAAATCCTTCACATATTTTGTTGACTAAGCTACAAATAAGTAGAAGTTTTGCACACTTCTAACCCTAAAAAATAATGAACATCACAAGAACTTTAAGAGTAAATTTGAAATTGAGTGTAGAAATTACACCATTGAGATATTGAGAATTGCTTCTGGTCAATAAAATATTATTAACATAAATAAGAATGATAGTAAGCTTAGTGTCACTTTTCATATAAAATACACTAGGATTTGAGGTGGAATTGACAAAATCAAGACTAAAAAAAAGCTAAAATCAAATTTTGATACCAAGAGTGTGGTGCCTTCTTAAGGCTATACAAGACTTTTTGAAGCTTGCAAACTAGGTGAGGATGGTGAGTGTCTTCAAAGTTAGAAGACTATTTCATGCACATTGTTTTAGTGAGGTCTCCTTGTTATTATTATGAAATTTCAGTTTATTCATTTTGGCAATATTAGCTTGCACAAGGCTATGATTAAATTGATGATAAAAAATTCTTTCATGTGTTAGAAGATGATTGTATATCTCATCAAAGGAAAAAGGAACTGAATTGTGTGTGATACCTAAGATAAATGAATTTCAGTTGGGGTCAAGACCTCATAATGCATAGAACACCAAATCATGTTATGGAATAGGCTATCCCACTACAACGAGATTATCAATAATCATCTTCATGCACAAGATATAATCCTCAATGTATAGATCTCATTTCTTAAAGGTTTGTAGTTGTAAATGAATATCCATGATACGAGTACTTGAGGGTGATGAGAGAAGAACTTGAAACTTGTGCCACATTTCAACATTTGTTCTTGATCTAACCATGTGTGAAAACATGCTTGAACTTACAAAGGCATATATCCAACTTTTAACCAGGCTATTCCTTCGATTATAGGAAACAAACACAAGATTAATTTGTGTTGAACTGAGAGGAAATTGAGGAGGATGAATTAATGTATGATCAATATAATTTTCAATACCATACACAATAATGACTGGGAATATTTGCTCTTTCTAAATCAAGAAATTTGTGCTATCAAACTTAATTAAAAAGCTTAAATTCATAGGAGAAAAAGGCGAATGATGTGGTCATTTGAGATATCTGAATTTCATGCACAAAAAGAGTAGAAGAATTACTTGAGGAACCATTAGAGTTTCAACAAAGCTTTTCTTAAAACCTTGATATGATACCATACAAAAATTAGAAATGGAAATGAGGGAATGAACAAATGAATTTTTTGCTTTCATTTACATTGATCACCTTTATTTATACTATCTTAAATTGATCATAAAACACACTATCAAATTATCTAACTAAGTGGTCATGCATACTACTATTGGCATGCAAATATGTATTACATAAGCTCTAACAAACTTCTAATAATATCTAGCAAGTGTGAACATTTGTATAACTAAACATAGTTCTATAATATTTATTAAAGATTCGTATATTTAATTACTTAATATAAAATAATAATATTTTAATTAAAATTATTAAAATTATATAATTTTTCTTTAATTAATATCTTTTTTATAATTAATAAACTAAACGATACCATTTATAATATAATTTAAACGATACAAATAATTTAATTTAAATAATTCTTATCGGATCTCATCCTAGAAAAATGATATAAAAATTTCTTAGATTAATTAATTTGCATGATTTAATCCTATAAAACATATGAGTACAAAAACAATTGTAAATGTGAGTCCTTGACATTTTGATTTGTGAGTTTGATTCACGCAATGGCGCAAGCTGATACATTTACTCTGTACCCTAACTCTCTCTCTCTCTCTCTCTCTCTCTCTCTCTCTATATATATATATATATATATATATATATATATATATATATATATTTGCCGTGGCTTAAAAGTTTGAACCAAATCCACCTCTCATGTCTCTCAATTTAAACAGTCGATAATCCTTAAATTATATGACATGTCCAAATCCTCTAGATAATTTAACTCCCCTTTCTAGAAAACAAATAAAAAATTATGAGTTTTTATGAAGCCTATATAATTAATTTCAAAATATTTTTTATTATCTAATATTAGCAATTAAATTCTAATGATAGCCACTGCACATCTACTTCTTTCATGATTACATTAAGTTTTGGTTTGAATTTGTCTTTATGAAATGAATTTTGGTATTGACTTTTTGTCTTTATAAATGAATCTTGGTTTAGGCATGTCTATTATTTCTCTAACTAAAATTTACATCAACAATTTCGTGCAACTAATGTTTTTTTATGTACGTGTGTTACTTTATTTATTTTAACGATTTTAATTCTATAAAAATAAATTATAATTGAATAGCTTTTTTTTTTAAATTTATAAATTTTATTTGGGAAATTAAATTTGCATTCTTTTAATATCAACTTAAAATATATATCATTATATTATAAAAAAAATCATAAATATTATATTAATGTTGACCAGACAACTGTATTTGATTAATTTAATAGGAAATTAATTAAAACAAAATTAACAACCAGTCCACTCCTTCTTAACCAGTAATAACATTGACCCATCACCAAGGCTACCACAAAATTGTTCTATCTCATTATCTAAATCACAAAATTATCCTTAAAAAAACATAATCAAATCATTAATTCAATTGTTCTTACCTTAAGTATCCATTTCTCTGTCTTTTCCATAAATCCATTCTCTCTCTCTCTCTCCCTCTCAATAAAGACCCCGCAAATTTAAAACTTAAAAAAAGAGCTTACAAAATTTCAATCTCTCCATAAGCACACCGAAACAAAAGGATCTAGAGAGAGAGAGAGGGAGGAAACGAAAAAGAGTTGTGCGTAAAAAATTGTAATGATGAGTAATGGTGTTGCAAATAATAATGGATCGGGAAGTGGTGTGGTTGGGCCTTGTGGTGCCTGCAAATTTCTAAGAAGAAAGTGCGTAAAAAGTTGCATATTTGCTCCTTATTTCGACCCAGACCAAGGCACTACCCATTTCGCTGCAGTTCATAAGGTTTTTGGTGCAAGTAATGCCTCCAAATTGCTTCTACACATTCCAACCCATTTGCGTTTCGATGCTGTTCTCTCTCTTTGTTATGAGGCTCTTGCTCGCCTTAGAGATCCCGTTTATGGTTGCGTTTCTCATATTTTCACTCTTCAACATCAGGTACTAATTTGTAATTTCATATTTAAACTTATTAGTAGGCTCTATTCTTCCTTTTTTTTTTTTTTTGCTAAGGATTTTTACCAAACGTGTTTCAGACTGTTAGTTATTTCTTCTTAGTGGGATTTGAGGTTTGTCATCTCTTTCAGTTAGTTCAATTTACGAATACTCATACCATTTTCCCATTTCTTTTCATTTTTAGCCCAAATTATAAGTTTTTTTTTCAAGCTAAAATAATATTTGTTATGATTAAAACATATGACTTAACGTAGTAAAATAATGAATCTTAATACAAGATTAATATTTTTGGGGTTCAGTATCCAATTAATTATACTTTCTTGTAGCGGAGATTTTGTTTCTTAGCCATGGTTTAGGCCTAAGTCAAAATTAGCTTAAGAAAATTTTCATATCTTGTATGCTAGGAAAAAATTATCGAAAATAAGATATGATTTTAAATAATATTTTATTTTTTTATTAAAATCATTTAGAGATAAGCTTATCACAACAATATTAATCTTTATATCAAAGAATTAGTTTGCGAATAGAGTTAATGCATTACCATATAAAATGTTAACTTTTATCTCGAAAATGATTTTGATAAAAAACAAAATCTAATTTAAATGTCCAACTAATTTGATAAATCACTTTATGTAATTGTCTTAATTTTTTAAAAATCAATATTATAAAAATTAAATTATTTTTAAATAAAATATTTATTTAAAATGGTAAAAAAATTGGTCAATATATTTATAAATATAAAAAAAATTAATATTTAATTTTAACTAAAATAATTAATATTTATATAATGTTTTGAATTATAAGTTGAATTGTATAACATATTTATGAACACAATTATAATTATGTGATGGAATAAAAAAATATTTATGACCATGAGAAAGAAGTTTTGGTGTCATTTTGATCCATTTATTATAAACTCAATCGATTAAATTATAAAATATTTTTTCATAAGATTGAATGGTGTAGATGATAAAAAAAGTTCAAATATATTTATAATTTACAAATAATATACTATCTTTTATAACATAATTAAACACTGGGACTTAATATTTAAGATGCAAATAACTTAATTTATCATGTTATTGATATCGTGTGTATCATATATTTTGTGCAAAGTCTCTTTTAATAAGCATTTATACACTTAAATTTTATTTTATTTTTACTTTTTTTTTTAATTCCTACAAAATCTTTACCATGATTGATTTCCAGCAGAAGGATGTTACAGAACGATTGATTGCATGTGTGAGAAATTAACGTGTTTGTGATAATAAATACTATCGTGCGACTCTGGTATGTAGTGTACTTTATGTGGGGTGTCATTCTGTTGTCCGTCATTTATCTACTTTGACAAGAAGCACTGTTGATGCTATCTTAGTCAGCCCAGTTTTCAGATTCATAGGACAAACAAACACTGTTTTCTCTTGACAACTACTATCAAGTGCATTTATTTATATAATTATATTAACTAATTAGAAATTAATTAACTGTTTACTTGTCAAAACTAATTGCACTGGTTAAATAATTTAACCCTCTTTTGTTTCCTTCGTGCAGTTCAATGGGTGTTATATTTCATGTAAAATTGCTTAAAAATCATGCATGCATGAGAAGTTGAATCACTTTGTCTTTTTATTAGGGTTTGTCCTTTTTGTCTTAACTATTTTTAGCTTTCCAATAAAAAAAAATTTGGTGAATTTCATGCCCAATTTCCTTCAATTGTACTATTTTTTTCTAAAAAAATATGATACTACTGTAATTAAAATTATTATTTTAATAATATTTTATTAATAATAATTTTATTCTAATAAATAATTGATAATAAATATATAAAAAATATTTTATACCTTTATATTATTATGTAAAAATAAGATAGTTGTGATAATATAATTAAAAAATTAATATCAAAGTATTTTTAAAATTTAACAAAATTATAAAACTCAAAGTTTGAAAAAATAAACAATTCAATCGTATTAGTTTTTTTTTTTTTTTTTAATTTGAACACTTTTTTTGGACTGATTATAGTTGAAAGATATGGTGGCAACCATTTATTGGATAAAAAATTACAACGAAATTTAGCCTTGTTGCTTGAGCGACGAAGCTGAAAGTTATATATTAAGAGCTCTACAAATACAATAGTGCTTTAAGTTTTGACTTTCTTAGCCTCATGGCATCATTTTTGAATAATTGTCACAGTAAACATTTATTAATCTAATTGCATTAATGAGGTTTGACATTTCACATTGTCATTTTGCAAAGTGCTTAATCTCTCTTCATGTGGGAAAATTTAATTATGAGATAAAATCCATAAAAATTACAGTGATTTTAAAAAAGAGAAAAAAAAATTGTTATTTTAACATTTTAAATATATTATCAAAATGTGTGGTTTATTTGTTATTTAATTCATCATGAGATCTTAACAATATTGCATGTACATATTGACCGAACAAAATGCAAAATTTTCCAGAAAATAGAAAGACTTAAATATGCATTTGGAACTAGTAGCAAAAATTTCACTAATGTTTAATTTATTGTAAAAATATCACCAACATTTAGTTTCTTATAATATTTATGTTATTTTAATAATTTTTGACAATAGATTTAGTTTGTCTTAATATGTTAAACCGTTGTTTTTAATTGAAATAATCAAAAAAATATAAATACTATACGAAAATAAACGTTAGATATTTTTACAACAAGCATTAGAAGCACTTTTTGCTACAAGTCCAAAATGTTAGACATAAAACATATTTAAACATAATAAAAATAACAAAGAATTTTATAAATGCATGCTACTGTATATGTTTTCAGGTACTTAACTTGCAGGCAGAGTTAGCATATGTTCAAGCTCGTCTATCTACATTACAGCACCAACCATTTGTGCCTCAACCTCAAAGCACTTCCTCCACAACTACTTTGCATTCGTCTTCCGACTTAGTTTTGTCTTCAGATTTACTATCAAAGATTAGTTTTGATCATCCTTTCCACTTGCAAAATCCAGTTGAAATGACTAGCAATTTAAATTCAATATTATTGGATCGTCAAATACTTGAAGATGGAGACCCCCAAGCATTGGTTCAAGAACTTGTGTACCAATGCTTGCCCAAAGTAAGATTTCCTCCTTCCACCTTCGATTGAATTTCTAAACTTGGTGAAAAATCATTAGTCACGCCACAACCTTTAAGTGATATGTTAGTCTATTTTGGGAATTGCCTCTTAAGGTTAATTATAATACTCTTTTTTTAAAAAAAATGTTGTGTTTTTAACATATCAAATTATGTCATGTTGTTCAATTGGTTTCATTCTAATTTGTATGGTACAATATAAGTCATTAGTTTTTTTTATGGCTTGTCGGAGAACTTTGTCGTTAAGTTGAAGTTAGGGTTTATTTTTAAAATTTAGGGTTTAATTATCACTAGTTAGGGTTTAAATTATCCTTATCATGATTTTTTATTCTAGGTATAAATATATATTAAATTTTTATATTTTTATATTCAAATGTTATTCATAAAAGAAAATTTCTTCCTCATAAAGATGATATATTTTTTGAAATATAAATTTCGTGTAATTCTAACATACGAAGTAAAATAAAGAATTTATATTTCAATTTTCACACTAATTTTTTTTTAATTTTTTATAACAAACAATATAGATTTCATTCATATTAATGAAATACATAACAAATCCAAAATATTTTTCTATTTATGATTGGATTCATCGATGATCATTTAGTTACCGAAATTTATGGGCTTCCACGATGGGTTTAGACCTTGGATCTATCTGAGTTACACCGACCTAGTTTGAAAAATACATATTAAATCAAAAATATTTTTCTATTTATGATTGGATTTATTGATGATCATATAGTTACTTAAACTTCTGTTTATTTATATGATTTAATGTCCTCGTAACATGGAATTTCTATTAAATAAGTCAATAACTAGGTATTTATCTATGGTTCAATTTTTATAACCTCTCTCCCTTCTATCTAATCTTTTCCCAAATAATGTTTTTTAAATAATTACTATTAATGGAAGAATAGTTTTATTCTTATGAACTTTAAGATGCATTTATAATTGTAATAGAATATGATTAAAATATAAAAGGTGAATAACACAGGTTCATTCAATCAAAAAACTGTCAATTTACTTAAGACGGCTAAACATCATCTAGTGGATATTAGATCTACAGTTGAAGTGATGTGTCTATCATAAAGGAACAAGCACCTTAAGACTATAGAGCCATGAAATTAAATAATATAATGTTCATATTTTAATCACTAATTAATTTTTAGAAGGATATGAGCAAATTATAATTTCATAATTAAGCGTGTTTGAACAGAAGAAACTTAAGAATAGGAAACAATCTCGAGGAAAGCTAAAATAGCACATGTAATTATAGTAATAGTAAATAGGAAAACCAAAGGAGTGAAACAAAAGCAATAACAATTTGTAGCATATGCTTCTTCACTTATACATAAATGGAAAATTATGGATAATATGGTGGGTGTACATAAATAAAAAAGTGAAGCAACTATGACATTGTCAAGGACTACAAAACAACGCCGTTATGGGCCTCAAAATTCTGGCTTAGTCTACAAACAGCCCGATCCTTGTCCACATTGCCAATCCATTCGGCTCTTTGTTGAAGAAACCTGAAGGAAAAAAAAATCAGCATCTTATAGAAATCAAGTAAAACAATGACTTTCATATTTGCTTGGTGTCCTAATGGAATTTGGGCCAAAAATGTTTCAAAACTACAGGTACAAATTGTAACGCGTGTATAGCATGTACATGAGTCATGTTCAACCTCACATATCACATAACTGAGGTACAATCTTACATAAAACACATCCTATGCATACTTCATATACAGCCAGTCATAGCAAAAATCTTCGATTTTAAGCAACTTTTCTCACACTCCAAAAACCCACGATTATGGGCCTCAAATTTTCCATATTTGGAATTGTACAGCTTAAAACCTAATATTACTCAACTGCTGCAGATAAAATAGCAATCTCTAGTAGATTGTATTCTTACACTGGGAAAGGCCGGCACGAACTAGTCAAATTCGTCTCCAATACTATAAAGCAACCTGAAACATGCAATAGCATGTTAGTGGATAATTTCATTCAAGTCACTTAAAACCTAAGACAACTTTAATAGAGATTGAAAGAATACCAAAATAGAGAAAATATGAAGAGGATAATTTGATAGGCAATTTTGACATAGCGTTTATTTTTCTCCTGGCTCAGCTGGTTGTAGATCTCAGTCACATCCACCAGATGCTCTCCTTGGATGTATCTGGTCATCAAGTCACAGAAGTTAAATTATGTATAAGTTCACGTCATCATAACTAGGAGAAGGATTAACAATTTCTTCAATTATAAAATTTGCTACAGCAGTCATCATCCTTTGCACAATTTGCAGCTTATTTACCAAATGTGTTTACTCTTACGAGTTACATAACAAGGCTCAAAATTACTGAAGGCATAAAAATCTATAGAAATCAATCTCTATAATCCATTTCTAGAGAACTGTTATCTTTAGATTTCAAAGATTTTTGTTGTCAATCAAGGAAGGCGTCTGTTTGTTTATTTTTCTGTTAAAAATGATTTTCATTCAAAAGTAGTTTTAAAAAGGGAAAAAAAAGAGGCTTTCAATAAGCACTTATACGTGCTTCTGTCATGAATACAAAAATGATTCAATATGCTTTCTAAGCTCCAAAAGTACTTTAGACAAAAAAAATTCATGTTTGGTTCATAAAAACTTTTACATATCTCATATAAGCAAAAACAGACCCTAACACTAGAATTTCAGCTATAGATGTTTCCACATATATAGATATTAAAAGTTTAGATGTTACTAGTAGCAAGTTTTTAAATTTATTGGGGTAGGAATTTGAACCAAGGTACTACCTAGAAAAGCATCAAACCTTTACCAGTCTACTAGAGTGCAGCTGTAAACAATAGATGTCATTAACGGATCGTCAGCCAAACAACAGACTGATGCGTACTTAATTATTAAATAATAAAAAATGTCTATGGGAAACTCCTAGATACTAAAGTAGCTGATTCACCTGATATGGAAAACTACTGAGTCAGGGAGGAAACTTGAATCACATTTAGATAAAAGTATGTCAACTAATGTGCGTCAAACAAATTTTTTCAGGAAGAAACTTACGATTTCACGTTAAAGTACAGATAAGGAAGTGACAGAATAAGCATGAGCCAGTGTCCAGTTATAAGATAAATGAAGCAAAGAACTCCTTGAGTAATAAACTCTGGCAATATGACCAAGTTTATCCGTGCGGCTGAATCATATGGATTGATATAGTCAGACTCTAAGTCTACCAAGCATACAAGCTGCAAGAACCACATCAAAATGTAAAACTTCTAAGAGATTTCAGCAAATAATCAAGAAATCACTTTAATGCATTGCTTTACATTTGTTCTTAGCAGACAGTCAATAATAACGCTTCCATCGCCTAAGGCCAATGTCCAAAATTCGCTCCTTATATCCCCCAACCTGACCCATTCACCCCCTTCCTTTTAAGCTTTATAATCTTCTACAGGAGTTATGAATTAAACCTCCACATTACATAGCAATTATACAACTAGACAACTTCTTTCCTAATAAACATACAGTTTTAAAATAAATTCTTCTTCAGCCTTCTATCTTAAAAGAAAGTGATTAGTATTCGAAACACATAGTCATGCAAACTGAAAATGCACATGTGATGGTCCAACATTGAAAACATTTTATACATGCAACAGAATCATGAAACCATATGCCCTGCTATTTTCTAGAAATATTAGGGCCTGTTTGGCCGTTTAACTTGAAAACAGTTCTTAAAAACTTTTTTTAAAATCATAATCACAAAATAATTTTTAACAACTTCAAAAAAATAATGAACTGTTTGGCCGCTGTTTTAAAAAATGTTCTCAAAATTTTGATACAATATATATATATTGTCATAGTGTTTGTAATTATTTTGAAAAAGCATTTTTAATCTTAAAATTAGTCTTCTATTGTAATTTAAACAATTTATTCATATTTTATAATATTTAAAATGTTAATTAATATTTTAAATTAATAAAATACAAAAGTAAGAAAGTGATAATATATAAAAATTATGTAATTACAATTAATTATATGTTTGATATTTATCTTGAAAAATATTAAATATGAGAAGCAACAAGCATAAATTAAAAATATAATATAGAATATGGGTATTGCACCCTCTATATATGTACCATTGATCTCGTCTCCTATTAAAAATATTTCTATATCTAAAACAAAGATCTTAGATTTAACAGATGTATCACCTGATTATATCCAAATTTTACTTGAGATTTTCTATACATTAATGAGTAATGATACCTGCCAACTACTTTTATTATTATGCAACAAAACATATAAATTTTTTATTTTATCACTTTCATTAATTTTACTTTAGAGCTATAATTATTAGATAAAATTATTATTATTGAGCTCTAATTATAGCAATAAGAATTTAAATTGTAAAATTATTGTAAAATATTTCTATTAAAAAGAAAAATAAATAAATGTTGAAGTGTAATAATCAATTAAAAGTAAAAAAAAAGAAACCAGCTGCCGCCTGTCATCAAGCAACATAAAAAAGAACAAAAAAAATTCCGTGTTTCTATTGTTATCAAAATCAATGAAAACATGTCTAAGCTGTTTTCATTTTTTTTTAGTTTTAAAACATATTGTTTTAGAAAATAACGACTTAAAAATAATGGCCAATCAACTCAAAAACAGTTTTTTGGTTTATAAAATAAAAAAGTATTCTTAAAAAAAAAATGAAAGTGTTTGGCCATATTTTTAAAAACCATTTTCAAAAAGAAATTGTTTTTAAAACATCTTTTCTTGAAATATAGTAGATATCACTAATTATATGTTAAACCACGTGATTAAAAAAAATTTGGCCAAACAACATAATCATTTTGTTTTTTTGTTTTTTAAGACAATTTATTAATATAATAGCAAAAGAACTCATTGTTTTTAAAAACTATAAACAATTGTTTTTAAGTTATGATTTAAAAATAATTTTTGAGTTAATGGATCAAACGGGTCCTTATTTGTTTTTAAATGCAAAAAACAGGTTTTAAGTAATGCAACCAAACAGGCCTAGTGTTCCAAGCTAGAACCAAAATGACCACTTGCATTGTCATTTGTCAGTAAACTTAAAGTGTCTTAAATGTGCTAACATTCACCAGAAAACTTAGTATTACATAAAATAAGTTTCATATATTCATCAAAACTTTTTTGCCGAACTAATAGAACTTGGATTCATCTATGCTAGAACACCAGGGTAAATTACATAAAATCAATTTCATAAACATACTCATAAAGACTTTCGTAGAACTAATAGAACTAAAATTCATCCATGTTAGAGCACCAAGACATTTTACCAAGTCAGACAACCTACTATCCCCTGCTCACAAATAAACAGCCCATCATAGACAAACACACAAATTATACCATTTTAACTCCAAATGTCAAACCATTTTCCCGTATAGTTATTTTAACTAAAAATGTCTATTGAGGATATTATGCCTTAATTTAAGGCTCCTTTTAGATGCTGTCTCCTCCTTAATTTAAGGCTTCTCCTCCTTAATTTAAGCCTCAATTATAGGAATTTGTCTAAACTGCAGTATTATAAATATGAAAGGCTCTTACCACTCAAAGTGTGTTTTTCAAATATTCTCATGGTATCATAGCCTAATTAGATTAACATCCCACAATCTCTAATGGACTTTAATTCCTCTCCCACCCTTCTTCCCTTCAATACCATGATTCACATGATCACAATCAAACTCTCTTCCTCTAATTATCTCTTATGGAAGAGCCAACTTCTTCCCCTTCTTGAAAGTCAAGGTCTATTAGGTCATGTAGATGGTACCCTTGAGCCGCCACCTCCATTTGATCCTCTTACCTCTTCAACACCAAATTCCAAACACTTGGCATGGAAAGCCACTGATCAACGACTACTAAGCTTCCTCTTCTCGTCTCTCACAGAGGAATCCATAGTTGAAGCTGTCGACCTCTCCACATCCCGCGAGGTCTGGACAGCTCTCGAAAATACTTTCAGCCACCGATCCAAAGCCTGTGAAATATGTCTTAGAGATGACCTCCAACTGATGAAGCGCAACACCCGTCCAGTCACTGCTTATGCTTGTGCTTTCAAGACCATTTGCGATCAGCTTCATGCATTGGTCGTCCTGTTGATGGCACCGACAAAGTTCACTGATTTCTTTGTGGCCTCGGACACAATTTTTCCAGTTTCTCAAATGCTCAAATGACCCAAATACATCTCCCCTGCTTCCCTGATCTTGTGTCCAGGGCTGAGAGTTTTGAAATCTTTCAAAAATCTTTTGAGACTCTGGCGTCTTCAGCTGCAGCGTTCATCGCTCACCGTGGATCTTCTCAACGCGAGGGTGGGTCCTCTCGCTTTAGATGTGACCGAGGAAATGGCCCCAACTATAATTCGTTCAGTTTCGACCAAAGCCGTGCCCAACTCACTCAAGGTCGCCGTCCACCACGATGCTAAATCTGTCGCATAGAAAGTCACTATGTTTATCGGTGCCGGCAACGCTATGACCGGCAAACCCATACCCAGTCAACACAGCTTGCCGAAGCCTTCAATGCTTCCTACTCCATGTTTGAAAATGAAGTTTCAAACTGGTTTTTGGACTCAAAAGCTTCGACCCATATGACACCAGCCCACTCCACTTTGGCCTAATCCACACACTACACAGGTAAGGAATATGTGATTGTAGGGAATGGTGCGTCACTACCCATTACCTACAACGGTAAAATTTCCCCTTCCCCGCATCTTCATCTATTAGATGTTTTGGTTGTACCTCACCTCACAAAAAATCTTTTGTCCATTAGTAAATTAACAAAGGATTTTCCATTATCCATTACTTTTACTAATGATTTTTTCACCGTTCATAATCCCCAAACGGAAAGGGTGGTGGCAACCGGTAAACGAGATGGAGGCTTATATGTGCTAGAGCGAGGTCATTCCGCCTTTATTTCTGTCCTTAAAAACAAATCCCTTCATGCTTCGTATGATTTATGACATATTCGCCTTGGACATGTAAACCATCATGTTATCTCTTTTTTAAATAAAAAAGGACAACTTTATCTTACATCTTTATTAATGTCTCCTACATTATGTGATACATGTCAACTTGCAAAAAGTCATCGTTTGCCTTATTCTCGTAATGACCATCGATCGTCTAATGTTTTAGATCTTATTCATTGTGATATATGGGATCCTTTCCTTGTAAAATCAAATTTGGGTTTTGTCTACTATGTTTTACTCATTGATGATTATTCTTGTTTCACTTGGCTTTATCCATTAAAATTCAAATCTAACTTTTATGATACCTTTATCCAATTTCAAAAATTTGTGGAAAATCAACATTCTTCTCGTATAATTTTTTTTCAAAGTGATGGTGGTGCAGAATTTACTAGCAATTGCTTTAAAACTCATCTTCGTACTTTTGGCATTCATCATCAACTCTTTTGTCCATATACTCCTGCCCAAAATGGTCGTGCAGAAAGAAAACATCGTCATGTGACTGAAACTAGTTTGGCACAAATTTTTCACTCTTTTACTCCTCCTCGCTTCTGGGTTGATGCCTTTTAGCACTGCTGCCTACATTATCAACAGCTTTCCAACACCACTTCTTGGAGGTAAGTCCTCCTTTGAGCTCCTATATGGTTCCTCTCCAAATTATGAAAATTTTCATCCATTTGGTTGTCGTGTTTATCCTTGTTTACTTGATTATATGCCTACCAAATTTCCCCCCCGTAGTATTCCTTGCATTTTTATGGGTTATAGCCCCTCTTACAAAGGATTCCGCAGTCTTGACCCCACCACCTCTAGGATCTATTTCACCTGACATGCTCAATTTGATGAGACTCATTTTCCCTTCCTTGATACCTCTCATGCTTAACCCATATCATCACTTAAATTTTCAAATTTTCTAGAACCCCAGTCTTCCCCCTATAGCCATACTCCCATTTTTCCCTACACCCCATTCCCAACGCATTACACAATCCAGATCTAACTCGTGTGGTCTTTGTACTGATCCAGTGGCTGAGTTTTTGCAGGACAATGATTCACTTACAGGTTCATCTTTTCCGCCCTCCGCTTCTCTTGAGCTCATCACCGAGTCGTCTATTCCTGCTCCTATTACGGCTACTCCAATGACTTTTCATCCCATGCTCACACGATCCAAAACTGGTATTTTCAAACCTCGTCACCCGGCAAATCTTGCTCTCTTGAACTCCTCTGATCTTCTCTCTGCTCTCCTTGCCTCCACTGAGCCCAAAGGATTCAAATTTGCTGCCAAGAATCCCGTTTGGCTCACCGCTATAGATGAAGAAATTCAAGCCTTGCAAAATAATCGTGCTTGGATTTTGGTCCCTAGACCTACTAATACCAATATTGTAGGCTCCAAATGGGTGTTTCGAACCAAATATTTACCTGATGGATCCATTGAACGCCTCAAAGCTCGACTTGTTGCCAAAGGCTACACACAAATACCTAGTCTCGACTACACTGATATCTTTAGCCCAGTTATCAAGGCTACTACTGTTTGTGTTGTACTCTCTCTTACTGTAACCAACAAATGGCCTCTCCACCAACTTGATATGAAGAATGCGTTTCTAAATGGTCATCTTCTTAAACCTGTATTTATGGAACAACCTCCCGAGTATATTGACCCCTGTTTTCCCAATCATGTTTGCCAGTTGAAGAAAGCTCTTTATGGACTCAAACAGGTTCCTCGCGCTTGGTTTTCAACGATTCAACTCCTTTCTCATTCAATTTGGTTTTTATTGTAGTCGTGCCAACACATCACTTTTTGTCTTTCACAACCAGTCTGGCATTATTTATTTGCTCATTTATGTTGATGACATCATTATTACAGGCAATAACTCTTCTCTTCTTGACAACTTCAATGTCAAACCATTTGTCCGTATCCGTATAGTTAGTCCATATATCATATGGAAAGATAGTCATAAGGTAAAATTCATAGTACTATGAACAATATATATAGAGCCTTCATTATTCATTAAGGCATTGGTACTTGGTCACTCCAAATCAAATTTACAAATTTTTACCAAAATATGTGTCCATTATAAAATAATCACTTCATAAAATACTGCAATTATCATCTGAGTTATCCTGTATCAGTCTCCAGGAAGCACAATGATTGCAAGCCCTGTTCCGTTACCATTATACATAATCAAGTACAGACTATTAAGAAAAACTATAAAAGGAAAAGGATTTTAAAAAAACCATAGTCCATTTTTTTTCCTGGGGGGATATAAATTGTTTCTGTATCGAGCATTTTTTTGTTCGTCTAAAAAACAGATGCAAGTCTGATTTTAGAAGAATAAAAAGTCAAATAAGCACTTGAGAATATAAATTCAGATAGTAAATACAGATGGGTATGGAATTATAATTCCATCGCTATCATCAAATGAAGTATTTGTGTGGAAGTAGTCTGAAATAGTTGAAAACGAAAAAGAGGGCCAAAATAGGGAAAAAGATAATAATAATAATAAACCTGGTAACCAACTAGGCAAAGCAGAGCTAGAATGAAGAAGAAACATAGAAGCCAAGTCCATAGAAACAACATGGCCTCCAGTAGAAGAAGATCGGAAACTGTTTCTCTCTAACTTGGGCTGTATTTCCTATTCCGCTCTATCCTTCGTGTTTCTGTGTTTCGGTTTCTCCAGCGAAACTTCGTTCCTTTTCATCGATTGTTTGTAGCTAAAACGATTCTTCCCATTATTGTTAAAGTGTTAATTAAGTCACGTGTATTTCTTTATAAGTTTCTTGTTTCAATTACAATTACAATTAGTACATAGTTTCTTCTTCGATCAGTTTTTATTTTATTATATTTTATCATAACATAAAATAATAGGTTTAGATTTTCATTCAAAATTTAATAAATGAGTTAGAGCAAATA
Source organism: Hippophae tibetana (assembly GCA_037013495.1). Lineage (NCBI taxonomy): Eukaryota > Viridiplantae > Streptophyta > Magnoliopsida > Rosales > Elaeagnaceae > Hippophae > Hippophae tibetana. Next base: position 518,625 of record CM072809.1, on the reverse strand, counting down.
TAAGTTAATCTCATTTATTAAATATTATTTGAAAAAATAATAATTTAATAATTACTTAATATATTGATATATTTAGCAAATATAAAAAATTCATTATCACTTATACAATTTATATCAAAACTTAATAATCAAACTTGTTTATATGTTAAAAGAAAAACATTATCTATGGAAATGAAATTTCATTCTTTTCACTCTATTATAATGCTATTTTAATTAATATTTTTAATATTTTAAAAAAATGAAATATTAATATTATATTATAATATTTAAAATTTTAATCACAAATCATAATAAAATATTAAAAAATAAACATAAATATAATATAAATCATATATATATATATATATATATAATTACATAAAACATCTTAAAATAAAATTACACATACAAATCCATATCTAAGAGTCTTTCACCGATTTCAACAATAATTAAATTATGTAACATACATTAATAAAATTGAAAAAAATGTTATTATAGTTGCACATACTCAATTGTTATTTTTAAATATTTCATAAATATTATACTATTTTTAAAAATTGGTATGCATAATTAGTAAAAATATATATCAATTTATATATAACTCACTTTTTATATAATTTTATTTTTAATTTTTTAAAAAATAGATATTATTTACGTTATAAAAAAAATAGTAAACAACATATATTTGTATGTTTTTTTCATTTTAAAAGAAGTATTTTTTTCTATAAGTTTAAAAATAAAATTATATATATAAAAAAAATTATGTACATAATTAAATGAATAATAAATACGTTATTTTCTCAAGAAATTTTGCCTTGAATATACACGTGGTGTGGATATATTTTCTTTAAGTTAATATTTATTTTATTTATTAATTTTGATTTTATTAATATCTCTATTAAAATATAATAAATAATACATTTATTTAATAATTTTATAAAAATATTAAAAAAATTATGGGTGGATTTTTATGATCCAATTATATGTTTTCGGACTTTAAAATTAATATAAATATTATTTATAGTGTAAAATAAAATAGATAAAAATAAGATATCAATGATTATAAGATACATTTTAAATAAAAAAATATTAACTTATTAATAATATATATTTAGAATTGTTTTAATTTTTTAATATATATATATATATATATTAAATTATTTCTTTTAATTAACAAACATATTCTTTTTATACTTTTTACTATTATAAGTAAAACACAAAATCTTTTACTCTATGTTTTCCCCCGTACCACTTTACTTCACTATTGAGCGAAATTCTGAAACGACAGCCGCGTAGTCTAACGACGATCAGTGCCCATTCAGCTCAAACGACGACGTTTTTTTATTTGTTTTCCTTTCTTGAAGAGAAAGACACTCCTATGAAGAAATAAGCAAATCCTACAGCTCATTTTTTCCCTCGTTAGTTATTAGTTTCACGCCCTAACTCTCTCTTGCTCGCTCTATTGTTGTGCGATTTTGCAAAGCCCATTTGAACATGACCAAGCAAAAGGCTAACTGGTCCCCTTACGACAACAATGGCGGGTATAATTCTCTTTCTCTAAGCTCACATGTATTTGATTTGTATTTTACCTTTTCTATTTTGTTCGTTTGATCGAAGGGGTCTAAATATTGCTGTGATATGATTGAAATGATCACAGATCCTGTGTGGCAATTGCCGGAGCCGATTACTGTGTCATCGCTGCTGATACTCGTATGTCCACCGGTTACAGTATCCTCACCCGTGATTACTCTAAAATCATCAAATTGTAAGACTTTTAGTATAAATGTCACTTGATTTCGTTTCTTTTCTGTATTTTTTCTTCCTTTCAAAATTCTTTATTTGGTTGGAGTTTTAATTAAGGGGTTTTCTGGATTCTTAACTGGTGCTTTATGTAATTTGGGTTAGTGGCGTAAGAATTTTTTTAATTATAGTGTTGCAGTTGGTGTATAAAGGTTTTGTTTTCACTTGTTGATTGAATGAAATTGTTGGATTTTAATTTGGATTCGTTTTTAGCCAATTCGTCCTTGAATGTGAGGAATTCGTTCATGGTTATTGTAAAACTACTTTAACTCATATTCAGGAGTTTCTATTTACAGAACAAAATGACTAGATCTAGAGCAATTAAAAATTTAACCTAATAGTTTTACACTAGAATGAGATCCTCTGAGAAAAGGCAACCCTTTGTTTACCCATGCTTGCCTAAAAATCAAAAGACAATGATAGTTAGTCAACGTCTAGCGTCAACTATTAACTAATATGTAGTTGGAATAATAGTGCACTTCTAACGTGATTAAATTCTTTTGTTGTTTGTTAATAAAAATAACCAAGTAGTTATTTTACTTAAATAATGCGAGTTACCTTTATGGAGATGAAAACTTAGGTTGCTTATTGCACATATTAATAATGAGGTTGCATCTTAAACATTTCAAACTCTTAATCTTGTAGGGCTGAAAAAAGTGTGATGGCTTCTTCTGGTTTTCAAGCTGATGTTAGGGCTTTACAAAAGTTATTGGAAGCTCGGCACTTGGTGGGGCTTGAAACATTGAAACAAATGCTATCTTTAATAACTCATCATTTTACTCTAGCCAATTGTATATTGCAAATATGGACATTAAGCAATCTATATGCGAATTAATATTTAGTTGTTCGTGCTGTCATTTGGATTAACTATTACTGTTTTCCAGATCTATCAACATCAACATAACAAGCAAATGAGCTGCCCTGCAATGGCTCAGCTACTCTCTAACACCCTCTACTACAAACGTTTCTTCCCTTATTATGCATTTAACGTTTTGGGTGGTCTTGATAATGAAGGTAATTCTTTCAAGCCTTGGCCCGTTTAACTTTTCTTTTTGAATAATACTAACGAATAACTCAATTCCATTAGGTAAGGGCTGTGTCTTTACATATGATGCTGTCGGTTCCTATGAGAGGGTTGGATATAGCGCCCAAGGTTCCGGTTCTACGCTGATTATGCCTTTTCTGGATAACCAGCTAAAGTCTCCGAGCCCTCTCTTGTTGCCTGCCCTGGTCTGCTTGAGAAATTTTGTTACCTTCATCTATTAATGCATGTTCTCATCCCATGGCTGATATATATATACTTTTATTCCATTCAGGATGCTGTCACGCCACTTTCTGAAGGAGAAGCAATTGATTTGGTAAAAAATGCTTTTGCATCTGCAACTGAGAGAGATATATACACAGTAAGTTTTTCTCCTGCTTTGCCCCTCCATTGAGCATCCAGATTTTTTTCCTTCGAAGCTGATGTACTACCTGTATTCATGAATTAAAATATGGTGTTTTTCTAAATATTTAGAAGGGTACCAATATGAAAAACATAAGGACATTTTTTTGTCAAAAATAGGGTGGAAGGTCACGATGGTCTTTTATTTATACAAAAAATGTCAATTAGTCCCCTAACTTTGAGGTGATGGCATTTGGTCCCTTTATTTATAAAAATGTTGCCAAAAAGAGACACTTAGTAATTTATATTTATTTTCTTTTAAAAATAAAACTATCAAGGGTATTTTCAGTTATAGGGTAGGGGTAAAAGACACTAATACCTTCACCATATATGTTTGCAATTTGTTTAGATTGATAGGATAGCGGTAAATAATGAAATTACCCTTACTAATATACGTTTAAATTTTTTTATAAATAAAAGACTTTTTGTGTTTCCTTTTCTATGAGTAAAAATAGAAAAAAGGACTAAAGAACCCATTTTTTATAAGTAAAAGGATTAATGAACACTTTCTTTATAAGTAAAAGAACTAATGAACACCTTTTTTACAAGTAAAAGAACTAAAGAATACTTTTTAAAGTAAGAAGATTAAAAAAATACTTTTACTCAAAGAAAAATGGACTTCATAACATTTTTCCCTCAAAAATATTAAAATTGTGTTAAAATCCTCAAACTATTTAAAAAGTGTTAAAATGTAATATATTTTATTTTTGTTTACTCAATATCACATGTTATATGAATTTTGATTTTTACAAAAGATTTTGTAGATATCAATTATATTTTCGATATTTTGTAAAATTAAAGTTTGTACATTGATATTTTAGTCCTTGCCGATATGCTGAAGTGTTATGGATTTGTGACAGGGGGACAAGCTTGAAATTGTGATTTTAAATGCTGAAGGTATTCGACGGGAATACATGGATCTCAGGAAAGACTAATCGCCATATTAGAAATAAATGTTTCTTCATTGATAAAAGCTGCTTGAGTGTTAAATCAATGCCCTCATGTTCGTAGATTAATGTATCGTATCAGAGACTTGTATTTGCCATTGTGCTGACTCTACTTTAAATTTACTTCGTGTAAACTATTTGAAGTCTGAACCTTGCTCTCTAGTCAAATTCTATGAACTTTTTCCAAACTTTCCAATCATATATTGAAGTGAGGTGATGATTAAGCAAAACTAGCTCTTATAATGTTTTGTTGCCAAGGAAATTTTCTCTGTATAACTTTTTGACTGAAGACCAACCTTTCTAATCCAATTCTTGTAGCAATGCCTTTGTCAGGAATGCTGTCATATTTATAGTAATTTATAGACTAAACAAAAAATTCAGTTAAAAAAATACACTAAACAAAATCATTGCAGGACATGATTAGTTTTAACTGTCGAAATTACAGTAATGTTTCACCTTGATTCTCTTTCTAACAATGAAATCAAAGTTTCACAATTGTGATTGCCAATTTATACTCCACTATTAGCTCCTAACTTCCAGTATTTTGGCAACCCTTTTCGCCATATGTACAAAATGCAAGGTAACAAGTTTACATCTCAATACGCTACTAGTTTGCCATTCTTTAAGAGCAGCAAATCTAAAAACAGCTAATTCTGAGCAAGTTCACTTAGGTTGTTACAAACTTACAATAAGGAGCTAAAAATAGGAAAAATGATTGTCAAACCTAATAGGTTACATCTAAAATAACTATTAGTGTTTTAGAATAAAAAATGATATATTTTTTTGGGTTCTATTGTCATTGCAAAAAGGGCTATAGAAATATAAAAAATCAAATTTTATTAAAATTTAAAATAAAATATTATTTAAATAAGAATAAAACTAAAAATGACTAATACATAGACACATTATAGTGTTAAAATAGTAATTGAATGATACGAATAATAATTAAAATGATAACTCTAATTCCCTATCAATGAAATCAGGTTGAAAAAAAATAACAAAATAGAAAAAACATTATTCTTAAATTACAAAACTAAAACACCCAAATGAACTTATGCTCTTCGCTCCTAGAAATATTCAGCTCAAGCAAACTCGCAAGCTATTTCATAAAATATTTTTATCATAAAATAATTACCATAATGATATTCTGAAAAGAAAAAACACTAAAAATATTTTTTTAATATATAATCAAAAAAATATTTATACTAACATTTTTATCCTAAAATCAAATAAAATATATTTTATACTCAAATGACAAAAAATAAAAATAAAAAAAGGGCGAGACTCACAAAACACTTGCATTGTTGTTGGGATGAATACGTTGATAAAGGAATATGAGGAAACCATGAAATAATCGTCTTCGTTTGATTACAAATGCCGCACATTCAATCAAATATCTTTTTGCACTCATTTTACCCCGCCTGCATGTGTTACATATGGAGATCATGCATCCTTAAAAAACTCAAAAATTGGCTGCTGCTGACTAAAATTCTGAGGGCGTTTTTTTCCTACCAGATTGCATCCAATAACCTCATCCGAAAACCAACTGGCTAAGACTCTCCAGGTTCTATTGTAGGAGACAATTAATGCACGGAACGCAAAAATTGCCAAGAGTTCATCTACGAACTTTAATCAATTCAATGTCATAAACCAGCCACGAGTTTGGTGGTATGTTGTTCCCATCTTCCTTGCTACCATAACTGTAAGGAGATGACATTGGAGATACAAGTCAGCAAATATAAAATTGAAAGCATTACTCAGTTAAGTGACTTACCCGAGTGAAGGTGGGATGGTGAGTCTTCTCTTCTCCCCTACTTGCATTCCTGGAGATCAAGCTCGCACGCATTAGACACTTCAAGAGTGGTATTAATACATAAACAACTACAGTAATTAAACACAAATTTCATTGTCAAACAAAATATACCATCAACACCAACTTCCAAACCCTCAATCACTTTTCCAGCACCTGCCAAAAAAAACATGGGTAAATTAACAAAAATAAAGGGAGAACTATTTGAAACAGTGTTTCAAGTCACAACCCTTGATTATACTTAATTTATTTTATTTGGAATAGTATGTACCTAAGCGAAATTTGTAGGGAGAAGAGCCTATAGTGGACTCAATAACTTCTCCATTCTTCAATTTACCAATGGAATTGATACTGATCTGAAATCAAACCAATACTATCTCAGCCATAGTTTCATAAATAACTAAAATTAAAATAAAAACTATCATTTTCAAATAATACAATATAAAAATTACTTGCCTTTTTCCCTGAAGAAGCAATTTTGCCATCCAGTTTACCCGGTTCTAACTGTTCAATGACTAGCCCATTTCTCAAGGTCCTAACTTTAGATGTCCCAGCATTCTTGGACTCAATTCCCATGGGAGAAGAATTTATCTTTTCAGCCGACAAAAGAGGTACATCATAGTTTGCAGCTTCCTGATTCTCTTCTGTTTTGTTCTTTTTCTTAGTTTTCTTCTCCTTGAATTGACTTTCATCAGCCTCTATGCCATCATCTTTGACAATATTTTCATGCTGAACACTATCATCTTCAAAAACTTTCACTTCCTTGTTCTTCTTTTTCCTCTTCTTCTTTGGCCTTTCATTATTTTCGGTACCCATGCTTGTGAATGGCAGCAAGAAAGGTTTAAGTTGAGCAGATAAACAAAAAAAAATGGGATTCATTGAAGTAGAGGTCTAAATGAATGCATAATTAAATGCCAGTATGTCTGTCCATAGCACAGGTAAAAGAAGAACTCACTTATTATTGGCCGCCTTCTGCTTCCATTCATCTTTCAAATTCGAATCTTGGGCCATGAGGTCAGCCTCTTTGTTGCCTAGCTGAGATTTTCCCTCCATGGACCACTCTTTCCGTTTTTTATTAGGTGTTCCACCATTCTCATAGCCAATTTCAGATGGAAGCAAGGGCTCAATTGGCAGATCATAATGCCTGCAATAAAATTGTGAACCAAGAGAAAAGAAAAAATGATCAAGTTCATATTGTTAACAAGTATTCCCAAGTTCCCAACCACATCATAAAGAAGATGTCTGCACGATGTACTGTGAAATGTCAATAGACCATTTCAAAAAGTCATATTCCACAAACTATCACGTAATGAAATACTAGTAACACTAGTTGCTTTCTTTATGCGTATATTTTGTACATACAACCATAGGTCCACATTTATCCTTCAATTTTCACTTACCATTACATAGTGGTAGAGGTTAATTGAAACTAACAATTGTAAACGGAACTAAACTCTTTACACAATAAAATTTGTCAGTGCACTAACTAAGCAATTCACCTCTTTGCCCGACCATTGACAACACCATCAAATTTTCTTTGTGATTCAGTATCTTGATTTCCATCATCCTCTGTTTTCTCGTTGCTCGCTTCAATGTTAACTTCCTCCTCTTTCTGTGCAACTTTCTTTGAAGTGAACTTACTCTTGCATAAAGAGGAAACTGGAAGCTTGTTGTCATCTTTACTTTCCACTACTGGAACGTGAGAAGTACAATTGGCATCTTTTTGTCGAGAAGATGGCTCATCATCAGACTCACTAACTATGCATTTCTTTCTAAGCCGTCTGCTGAAGTGCTTTCCATTCCGAGGTTTATTGTTATCCAAAGCCTGATCTATAACAGCCAAAACCAATAGTGCCAAATACAAAACTTCAGATTATAAATATTATTAAAACAACATATAGTAAACACACTAAACATGGAAGATAATGAATGAAGAAATGTGACACTGAAAGATTATACTTATAGGCTTCGAGATATTTCTATACCATATAAAGAATGAGACAGACATAGCTGGAAAACATCTCAAAAAGATGGTACTCTGGGTGGGTGCAAAGATGATTTTAGACAAACACCTTTTAGAATAAGATGTTTCACAAAAGAAAGGATATAAACGTAACTCTGTAGTCATACTCATACCTTCACTACTGGAAATGGAAGAAGGCAAAAACATCTCTGGATCTCCATCGTCAATAAAACTACCTTCATACTCATCTTCACTATTATCCGTTTGCTGTGTCTCTGACTCAGCAATATCTTCTCCGTAGGATTCTCTTTCCATCATAGTAAAGGAAAAATAAAGGAAATCTCAAGCAAATTTGCAAACAATAAGATGGGAAACAATGTCCATCCATCCACATTAACCATATGTTTAGCTGAAAGAATTGTAGTGAATCCTAATTCTTTGATATCTGAGAAAATCATGAAGGATGTTTTTAGAACCTATTTAGAAAAAGCTTAGGAAAAGGGTTAAACCAAAAAACGATTTTTGCTCGTAGCAAAAATAAAAAATATCCCAAATGCCTGAATGCCCCATGAGGTTTACATATATAACAAACTAACCCCACAAAGTTTTAAAACAACAAAAAAGCCCTTTAATGGTTCTACTTTTCCCTACAAAACCAAGTCTCTAAGTAAAAAAATCAACTTCACACGAAAATGTAATATAGAAAAACAAGTCAACAAATCCAACAGAAGGATACGAATCAGAATTTAGAACGAACTGACGACCACTACCCAGATAATAACCTGAGAGATGGATGCTCCGAGGACCAATAACAGAGAAGACAACATCATTAACCTCCTCAAATTCCAAATGCAGTTGCAGTGACTCATTAGTCAAAGGATACAAAGAGCAAAGATAAACAGGACTTTTATCTCCTACATTACACTGAAGAACACTCTTGGCAGGGTTAGCACCAAAACCCAGAGTCGCCTGAAGAAACCAATAATTGTATCATAGACCCAAACAGTAAAGCTCAATTCAGGAAACCTCCATAAACATCAAAATTCATAAGAAAAAAACATAGCAATCAACACCTGACAAGCACATATACTCATGACTTAATTTCTACTCTCTTTTTTTTTTTTCATAAAGGGATGTTAGATTCAAGACAACCAACATTACATTCAGACTGAATTGCATGGACTAACCTCCTTTCACGAATTGAGTTTCACAAATAACCCCCAAGCATTTAGAAGGAAATTGATCTCTATGTTGTTAGTATTCTGTAGTATATCTTTTTTTCTTTTTTCTAGTATCTCCGTGAGGTAGGGGGAGGGGGTTTATTTTTTAACCCAGTTGTATAACAGGGTCATTTAAAAATCAGAAGGTTACATTTATACATTCTAGCACCGCTAAGTGTCTTTAAGTGTGCGCTTGTAGGTCCAACACTTATTCAAGCATGATTTGAACATTGAGCCTACTTGCTCTGTTACCAATTCCACTAAAAACTAATAGAACAATAACAAGGAAAAAAAAGAGAGGTTGTCGTTGTGGTTATTACCATAGAGATATGGAGCCGTCCTTTGGAATCATTAGCTTTACAGATGAAAGGTTTACCGGGTTTTACTTCAGTTCCTGAAATAATTATAAAGATTCAGAAATCAAGAAAGATGGTTATAGCTCGGAGTGTAATCAATCTTTACGATGTATGATTGTCGACAAGGGAAAGAATAAAAAATAAAAATAAATTTAAAAATAATGTAAAAAAGGGTTCGTATAGCTCACCCCAGAAAGTCATTGATTGAAGTCCTTCTTAGAAGAAGAGGGAAAGACCAAGCAAAATCACAAACTCTTGTGATTTAAAGCCCTATTTTGCTCTTTAAGTTTCTGAAGCCGACACGAGCACTGATTTTATGTTTTAAGATCACAAGTGCTACTTCGGAAAATAGGGAACCCGGCGCGGGAATTTTTTTTTATTTTTCTCCTCTGAATTTTTGGTAAGAATTGTAAAATTCTTTTTATATTCCAATTTTTTGAAAGAATTTCTCTAAATTTACAAGCTACTTATATTTGAATGTGAAGACTTAAATTTTGGAAAAAAGATATTATTAATTTAATAAATCATCAAAAATATCAAAACCATAATAATTATTTTTTTAAACTAATTATTTTTTGTTTAATACATATAAATATAAATATATGTTATATTTATTTTGACAAATAAATTAAATAAAAATTAGTTAAAATAATAACTTAAAAAATACACAATTGTTTAAATATTTATGTTTAATAAATTTTATTGGTAAAACAATTATAAAATAAAATGATAAAATAACTAAAATCAATTACAAACCATATTTTACTTTGATATTTTATGCTATTGTTATAAAAAATATCTATAGAATTAAATAATATTTTATCGCTCAAAGTCTCAATATTTATATTATTATGGATAATATATATTGATATTTTCACCTATAAAATATATATATTCCCAAGAGATTATTGATATTGTCCGATAAATCTTCATGCTTTCTATACAATCCATTGCACTTGTAGAGTTTAAATTGCACATATATTTACACTCGTTTTTTTAAATAAATTATTATGGTGTGATATATGAAAAAATAATTTAAAAAAAAAATTATTCATTTTGTAAAAATAACATAAAATATATCATAATCAATGAAATTGTAAACATATGTGTATTTAATATTTCTCTTTTTCCTTTTTCTTATTATCCTAAAAAGATTAATTTTACTTCCCAATAAACAAAGTTAGTTTTGTGCAAGTGTATGCATATGCCTTGAGTACTGGAGGGGAGAGCAAGCAAGACATCAGCAAAAGGTACATAACAAGTCATACTATATCATTGATATTCCACGTTCTTATTGATCCATCTTTTGATGCTGTGATGATTCGCTCTGAGTTCGGAGCAAAGCATAACCAAGTCAGTGCACTCTAAAATAAAACCTGATGAAATGGAGAAACATTATCTTAGATGATCATACAAATGCTCTGTAGTTTCATTAGTAAAAAATTGTTTTTTTACTGTTTCACGATCATATTTTTTCAAGACCTATCAGTAAGAACATGCTGATATGATATATAGCTAGAAGAAGAAAATAAATTACTTAATTTCCCCACATCAAATATACGGAGGGGAAAACCACTTAACTGAACTTGTGTCACTGCAGTTCTATAAGATAAAAGTTTAACCTTATGTCCTTTTAGCTGCATAACATTTGAAAGCTCCTTGATCAAACCATCCTTCGAATACACTATTTCCCAGATCTGTCAAAGAGAATTCGGGCAGGAAAAGAAGAAGAAAAAAACAAAAATTAGAGAACATCTCTACATATTCCATCTTGGCAGAGATTTTGAAAATTGCTTGTGGACATGCTAGAGAGTACCTTCACATCAGCAGTGACAGCTGCTACTGCAATGAAATGCCCATTCGGTGATATAGTAGTCGTGTTATTTTTTTTTTAATTGATTTGTGTCAACATGCCCCAAGATTTTTCCAGTTTTTCTCTGACAAAGTATAGTATCAGTCCCTAAAAGTAACAAAATGACGAAGATAAGAAGTAGACACCAGACATAAAACACTTTGATGTTTGATAAGTATTAATATCATAGTATTAAAAATTAAAAGTAAAATAAATATATAATAATATATTATTTAAGATTTTAAAGTTAGACTATATTTAAAAATCCATATTGTTAAAAAAATAAAAGGTTACCAAATACAATTTTTTTAGGTATGTAATTGTTGCATCCATTTTCTTGAACTAGTGAAATGAGATAGTTTTATAGTAGTGACAAAATGAATGAAAAGTTATTTTTAAAATTTTCACATTAAAACATTTCAGATAAATTCAAAAATTAGTAAAATAAAATATGAAATAATAAAATATTAGATAAACTAAAATTTAAAGCTAAGTAAAATATGAGAAACTTTGATGATACAAAAAAAAAACCTTAAAAGTTTTAATTTTAAGTTTTTCATCGTGCTTCTTATTTTAATTTTAATTTTTATAATATTTGGTACTAATATTTTATTATCATAAATTAAATTTAAATATATGAAATATTTTTATATTACACAATATTGATTTAAAAAATATTTTTATATAACATATATTATTGTAATTATATGTATACAATTAATTAATATTTTACAAATAGATGAACAAAAATTCATTTATTTAACTATTTTACTTATCATTTATTTTTATTATTTTTGTTGTTAAATAATATTAATACATGGAACAATATACCAACAATAGAGCTCCAAATCGAATATGCTTGGGGCCACATTACGTGTGGTATTTATTATCATTATTATTTTTTAATAATATATCAATTATTAATATGTAATAAATATATAAATAAATATCAGTGTAAAAAATATTTACCTTTACTCACACATTTATCAGTAAAACATATAGGAAGACAATCGTTGAATCGCTCTTATTATATTATATGAATTTGTAGGATGAATATATGCCAATGTACTTTTTCTATTTGAATTGCCATATATTTTATTTTCAAATTTTTTTAAAAACAACACTTTGAAATGTTATAAGTAATTCAAAAATATTAAATGAGATTAATGAAAAATATTAAGCAAGTTAAAATAATCAGAATTCAATACTAAATTTTTTAATTAGATATTAAAATAACAAATTATTTTTTGAATAATATAAATACATTAACTAAGTATGAATAATACTATTTTATTATTACAAGTTTTAAATGAATTATTTTTTCTTTTCTTTTTTTACAATCTTTCATAAAATATAAAAATTAAAAAGGAAAAGAAGGAAAACTCTTAACATGAATTAATCATAATAGCAAATTTTGAATATTAAGTGATTGTTTTGGTAGTAAAACTCGCATCTTTTTATTTATAAAAAAAAAGCAGCTAATTTGAGCTAATATAAACTTTTTATTTAATTAATTTAAAATAAGTAGTGGCCTTAAACAAACGAAGAGTACAAGTTCATAGAGATCTCATGGCCTTAGATAAACGAATCACAGATAGCCTTTTTCTTTGCAACATGTAATTGCATCATCATACATATGTTCAACCCCATATTTAAATTGGAAACCCGAATCAAGTAGCTTCTTTGATGAGAGACTTGGCATTTTATGACCTTCTATCCCCTTAAGAGAACTGTACATAGAAGAATGAACAAAATCAAAAGACAAGTAATTTTTTGATTTTATCGATTTGGTCTATCAAATATAAACAAAAAAAATGATAATAATTAGTGTCACAATTTCATAAGTGTTTGGTGAATAAATTAGATAAATAACATGTAAAATGGAGAAAGAACAACTGATCAACTTACTCTTTAGTTGGTATTTGAAATTCAGGATATTTTGCAGAAAGAAATTCAGACATCCTTTCAAGGCTTAAAACATCTGATGTGCAATTATACCTCCCTTTAGCTTCAGGGTGTTCAAGCAGAAAAATGTGGGCTCTTGCAACATCATCAACATGCACCATTGATGTTTTAATGAGCCAGCTATATTCCTCCTTGTTTCCTGCATAGACTGATTCATTAGTACAATTTTTAACATTAAAATTTTCTCAAATCATCGACTCAACTCACTCACTAAAGGTTATTCAATGATCTCAGGAATTCAAAAAGCTCACTTCCGGTCACAAGCTCATCATTTAACAAAATGTCTTTGTTAATGATACCGTTTTTGTAATTACAATAATTTCATTATGAAATATCGTAATTAAAAGATATTAATTTTATTTTATTTTTCATGTTTTACAAAAATATAATAACTAATATTTATAATAATATTTTTGCTTGTAAATAAAATTATAATTTTTATTTTATTTTTTTGGAAAAGTAAATTAGCTATTTATTCTGTAGAACACAATTTATTTAAAAGTGAGTTAAGTTTAGTTGACACATTTTAACTACAAATACAGTATTACAACTAATTAACACATACCTAATACCAAAGCCAACGTGGTTCGGACAGAACCTGGGAGTTTGGGACAAATGAAGGGACCAACAACATAAGATGGGATTAATGTTACAACATCGAGCCCATGCTTCTCAGAAAAATCAAGAACAGACCTTTCAGTTGATGTTTTAGAGATCATGTAGGAACTTCCAGGTATCTTTTGAGCTTTAATGTAATCCACATCACTCCAGAAACTCTCATCCATTTCATCTATATTCAAGTCATTACAAACAACGGCAGAAGCACTTGAAGTGTATACAACGCGCTTTACTGTTTTTGAATTTAGGCAAGCATTTAAGATGCCTAGTGCTCCATTGATTGCTCTTTTGGTCACTACTTCCTCTGGTTCTCTCTCCTCAAAATCAACCGGAGTAGCGACATGGAAGACTCCGATGCATCCATCGATGGCTGCACGAAAACTCTCTGGTTCACTAAGATCTGCACTGAAGATTTGAAGCCTTTCTGATGCTCCTGGTAGACTTGTGAGAAAGCTAAGGTCTTTCTTTTGCTCTGTATTATTTATAATGTCAATGTTACAACTCATTTGAAAATTGCTTTGATAGTTTTACAAATTATGAGAAAATGGGCATTTGACATGAGATATCAAAAACTAGAACTATCATTTTCAGATAGATTAAAACACTTAAAATTGTGCTGGAAAATATTTAATCAAAGAAAATTCTTTCAAAAATAATTATACTTTGAATAATTTAGTATGCATACTCTGCTAAATTAATTATTAAATACCACTCAAAATTCCTCATAATAGTTTTATGTTAAATACCAAATATTTCTCTTAAAACTACTTTTGAGTTTGGATTCATTGCTTTATTATAAATCCCTTTTAAGAGTTGATCCTCTTTTGTTAAATTGGTAAGCAGATACAAGGGGGACAAAGTCCAAATTAACATAGTTCTTTAAAATTAAGTTCGCTTACAGCTCCTGGTTTGCTGAACCCTGATTAACTCGCACAAGTAACAGGACTGAAAGAGAACTTAGAGTTAAAGTACACAACTTCTTTTCCAGAGAAAGAGTGGAAAAAAAAAGATATGTATATATAGATGCACAATACATAAATGGAGTGTAGAATAATAGTACATGTAAATTTTATATAATGTATAAGTAACATGAGTCATCCAATACTAAACGTTTAATCTCAAAGAAAGTGAAGTCTCATACTACTAATAAACACTACACTAATATCTATCTTAATCAATGTACAACATTCTTTTTATACACTAATATTATATAACTTAAATTGATTATGTAACAGAAACCTTATTAGCTAAATTAGAGGAATTCAGATTCAATTCTATATAAGCGAGCCCTAACCATACATGCACAAATTATATGTGACTATTTCTGTTGAGATTAAGCATTTTACATGAAAAAATGGAACACACTTTTTAATTCAAGATTTGCACAATATATATCATAGGTCCTTTATGAAGGTGTTACACTTTTTATCAGAAAATTAGGAAAATGTTTGAGAACGATTTGAGAGAGTCATGTTTTGTCATAACTATCATAATTTTTTATTGCTAAATTAATTTTACTTTTTTACTTTATTTTTTTCTGATTTAAATGGATATGATAGAGTGAGGCTATGACTTTCAATAAATTATTAGTTTGTCCTTGAC
Source organism: Hippophae tibetana (assembly GCA_037013495.1). Classification (NCBI taxonomy): domain Eukaryota; kingdom Viridiplantae; phylum Streptophyta; class Magnoliopsida; order Rosales; family Elaeagnaceae; genus Hippophae; species Hippophae tibetana. Next base: position 503,069 of record CM072809.1, on the reverse strand, counting down.
AGACACAGCTAGAGTGTTGGTTCAAACCAATCAACACAGTCCAAAAAGAAGAGGTGTGAGAAGAAATAATTGTTTATTTAATTTCTTCAACCCTCTCTACTATGATTGGACTGGACGGATATGATAACTTGATTCAAAATCAACCAATAAATCTTTGAAATTTTATATATATTTTTACATGATAGAGTGTAATTACCAATCATGTACAAGTTTAAAGGAAACCATCAAAAGGATTTATCAAATTCAATACAAATGCTTCCTGGAATCACAATCATACATTTATCCCAGTTATTGCTGGAGATTGCTTTAATAATGTTATTGGAATTTGATGCCACAAAGGTTCTACAAATTCTATAAATGAAGCAGAATTAATGTCAATCCTTTTGGTTATCCAAATTTCTCATTCAACTCAGCATTCCAACATTATAATAGAAAATGATAATTATAATATGATTTCAGCCATTCGAAGATTTAATTTTATAATCCAGTTGATTGTCAATTGCTAGTATGTGCTGCACATGGAATGAGCATGAAAGCATTTGTAGAGAATCATCTCATGCCTATTAGCATGCACTCCCATGGTATAAGCAAGCAGTCTTGTGTAGACAATGATTTCCATAGCCAAGAATTGGTTAGATGGTTGTAACTAACTCTACACTTTATTCTATGCTTGTAAAAGAATTTATAAAATACTATTGCAAGGCATTGATAGAAGGTAATGAGAACAATCTCAAATTCTTGAAATACACATTATGTTAAATGGTATCAGAGCATAATATCAGCTTTCTTGAAGCTTTGATTGGACCGTCAATGGGTTCTACACCACCTGTGAGAAGAAACGATGACTCCACCAACAATGGTGCTGCACAAACCTTGTTTTCTTCCACAACCACAACCTTCATAGCCTCACCTCCGGTTAACATGAACTTCTCCATAAAGCTTGACAACTCCAATTATCTAATATGATGCGATTAGATTCTTTCTGTGATAATTGCATATGGATTAAAATCAATTATTGATTCCACTGTGGCTCCAACATCACAATTCTTGCTTAACATCTCAACAATTCACCCGAAGTATGCTAAGTGGAATAGAACAAGTAATCTTGTTAATCTTGGTTCTATGGATCCATCACACCTTCAATGCAACTTCATCTCCCTTGAGGAGAATCAGTTTCGATGCAATGCCTTGAACCAAACTAATGGATCTTCGATTGGAGTTGCAAACCATGTGCAAAAATGATATTGTAGTGGAAGAATACACTCTAAAACTTAAGATATCGCAGACAATCTAGCAACTATTGGGAAAGTTGTTACTGAAAGAGATCGTATTCTCTATGGGCTAGGAAGACTTGACTCAAAATGAACTTATGTTGTTTGATAGGAGACTAATTCATTTAATCTCAAAGGTTCTTTGGATTCCCAAGATAATGGTGGTTCCAAAGGAAACTCTGGGTCCAATTCTTGGAATATTTAGGATATCTTGAATAAAAGTCCATCATTTCAGCCCTCAAACAGTGAATTTTTCAAATTCCTACAAAAGAAAGAAATTAGGTGGTTTGGGTGTCAAGATTCAATGTCAAATTTGTGAGAAGATTAGCCATTCAACCAATAAATGTTTCCAACTGAAAAAAAAATCAAGAACAATGGCTCAAAAGGTCTTATAACCTTTCTAGCCAGTAATGTGCACTCCAACTCGTCTACCAATAATTTGGTCGTTTGACTCCAGGGCTATTCATAACGTCACCTACAATACAGAAAATCTTAGTCATATAACACCCTACAATGGCAGTGACTGTGACTGTAGGTAATAGCAATTCTATTAAGAATCATAGTTCCACTGATTTGTATATGCCTCAAACTGATTTAGTTTTGAGTCTTGAGCATGTCCTTCACACTCATTCTATTTCTCAAAATCTTGTTTCTATAAACAAGTTATGCCATGATAACAATGCCATTTTTGAGTTTTACCCTGATGGATTTTTAATGAAGGACATTCAAACCAATGTTGTGCTAGCTCAGGAAGTAGCTAGAGGAGGTTTGTACAAACTTGAAGGCCAAGTACAATCATCATCTTCTTCTTCCACCTATACATCCACCTTTCTTATTCAAATTAGTAATGCTAGTGCTAGCGCACAATCTACTTTTGTCTTTTCTGCAACAAAGCCTGAAGTATGGCACCATAGACTAGCTCATCCTTCTTGTGACACATAGAATAAAATTAGTATTGTTTTGTCTGTTTTTGGCACATGTAACAATGTACTTTACTCATATAAGTTGAAAGTTGTGCAGTCAGATGGTGGGGTGAGTTTCATTTTCTTACTTCCAAGCTCAGTACTCAAGGAATTGTTCATAAGAAGACATGCCTTCACACCTTTAAACAAAATGGTATTGTGGAATCACGTCATAGAAGTGTAATTGAGAGGGGTTTAGCTCTTTTATTTCATAGTGGGGTACCTTTGTTCAGACTTTCCACAAAGGCTTTGTTAAGTAAGAGCCCTTTTGAAGCCTTGTATAATAAACAATCTGAATACACTTTCCTTAGATCTTTTGGCTCTATGTATTTCTCTTGCCTGGGATCATTTAATCATCACAAGCTTGAGCCTCGATTTGTATCTTGTGTGTTTATGGGATATACTCCCCAACAACATGGTTATTGGTGTTGGGATAAGAAGGCTGGCAAATTCATCACAAGTAAACATGTGAGATTTGATAAATCCTTGTATTACCACTTCAGATCTTGCTTTAGGATGATGTTAAGCAATTCTATAGCCTCTTGTTTCCACTAGCTTTGTCCTTTTCTCCAGCTACAACAACCATCACAATAACTCCTCAAACACTAAATCTTTCTTCTCTTAATTCAGTTGCTTCTGGTGTTTCTAGTTCAAACTCGCAATCACCTTCAACTTTACCCTCTATGAACAACGAACCTCTAATTCCTTCTCTTTCTACACTAACACCTATTTCTCCTGATACAATTCCACCAGTGCTTCTTGGGTAATTTGTTGAATTACCTGGTATGACCTAACTTCCTTCTATGATGCTCTCTCATTCCAAGTTAACTCGTTCTAAGACAAGTTCTCTTAAACCTAAAGCCTACTCAGTGACTGTTCCTTTGTTACCCGAGTCTAGCAATTATGCTAATATGCTAAAACAAAGGGTATACCTGAAACGGAAGATGCCATGTAGAAATAATTCAGTGCCTTAATAGTTAATGATACCTAGACCCTGGTTCTCTGTCCAACTAGTATTAACCCTATTGGCAACAAAAGGGTCTATAGAACCAAAGTAAGGAGTGATGGCCCGCTCAATAAATATAAAGCTTGGGTTGTGATAAAGAGGTATGATCAAGTAGAAGGTATGGACTACACTGAAACCTTATCATGTGGTGAAACCTCAAACCATTCGAGTTGTCTTGAGACTAGCCATATCTAACAACTCAAAGTTAAAACAATTGGATATTAGCAATGCTTTTCTCAATAGAGAATTATAGAAAGTTGTTTACATGAAGCAACCTTTGGGTTTTGAAGACAAGTAGCATCCTACTTGGGTGTGCAAGCTGAAAAAAGCTTTATATAGCTTAAAACAAGCCCCACGGGCTTGGTATCAAAAATTAAGCACAAGCTTGGCTCACTTGGGTTTTGTAGATTCAAAATCAGACACTTCCATGTTTGTTTATAAATCTAGTCATCATCTCATTATTATGTTGATCCATGTGGACGACATTATTCTCACAAGTAGTAATACTATGTATGTTGTTGAATTGGTTGTGATGCTAAACAAGTTTGTTCTAAAGGATCTTGGTCCTTTGCATTTCTTCCTCGGCATTGAAGTCACATAATATGGCACTTAGCTGCATATGACTCAAACGAAGTACATCAGTAACTTGTTGTCCAAAGCTGGTCTTACTAGCACCAAGTCACTTAGAACACCCATGTCTACCAAGACAATTCTGTTCAAATTTGAAGGTGACACTCTCAACGATCCAACACTTTACAGATGCATTGTAGACGCATTGCAATATTATTTGCTCACACAACCTGACATAGCATATGTTATTAACAACATGTGTCAATTCCTCCATACACCAACAGAGGCACATTGGATTGCTGCTAATAGAATCCTTCGTTACCTAAATGACACACTCACTCACAGACTACTGCTTCAACAATCAGATGAACTTAGCTCGGTTGGTTTTACAGATTCAAATTAGACTTCTTGTCCTAATGATAGGAAGAACACTGGGGGTATGGCATCTATTTCAGTGATAACCTTGCCTCTTAGATGGCCTTGAAAGAAAAAGTTGTTCCTAAATCGAGTGTTGAAGCTGAGTATGAAGTTCTAGCACTTGGTTCTATAGAAATGGTTTGGTACCGACTGAGATGCACATAAAGACCCCACTCATATACCTATACTTTTCACAAATAACCTTGTGATGCATGCTCTTATAAAGCATGTGAAAATCAATTTCCATTTCATACATGACCTAATGATGCAATGTCAGATTTGTCCCTTCAAGTAAGCAAGTAACAGGCATATTCACTAAGCCATTAAGGGAAACAAATTTTAGCCCAAACAAAACCAAACTCATGGTTCTACCAACCCCATGTGTTTGAGGGAGGGTGCTCGTATGTGCTGCACATAGTATGAGCATGAAGGCACTTGTAAATAATCATTTCATACCTATTAGCATGCACTCTCACGGTACAAGCATATAGTCTTATGTAGACAATGATTTCCATAGCCAAGAATTGGTTAGATGGTTGTAATTAACTCTTACACTTTATTCTATGCTCGTAAAAGAATCTATAAATACTCTTGTAAGGCATTGATAGAAGGTAATGAGAACAATCTCAAATTCTTTAAATATACATTCTGTTATATCAATTACTCATCAATCAAATCTAACAATTTTATAAAATTTTGATTCAACTGAGGTTAATTGGATCCCTCGAGAAGTCAATAATATGACTCAGCTGGCGCAAAGGTGTACACTTACTAATAATTTAAGCACTTTATATAAATGTCATCTTCCTTCATTCAACCTGTAACTAATTTATTTGTACCCTTACTAAAAAAAATTATAAGTTGACACAGACTTAAGATTGGTTCTAAGATGGGCTATTTAACAATATTCTAAACAAATCAATCAAAAGAACAAGGCTGTTATAGAACAAACCAGCAATTCTGTTTTATCAATAAAATAATCGATTGGGCTGACCGATTACTTTTCTAAATACTTTCATTTAAAACCAAATCTATCAAGTACCAACTTCTCAAATATAGAAAATTTCATTTAATTACCTGGTAATTGAAGGAATCGTTTTTCTTACCCATTTATATAATAGACTTAAAGAAACGAAATTGCTTACCTGGTTGGGATCTAATTGTGGTTCTGACGGAAAAACCATGATCGAGAAGCCTCAAGATGAGCCAAGATCCTATGAACCCAGTACCACCAGTTACACATACTCTCCCTTTTTCTCCATCTGCCATCGCTGCCTTTCTTATCAAAAGGCTACTCTGGAATTGTTTGAAAGCTTAAAGGAGCAACTTTGTCTTTTTAAGGTAGTGATGTTGTTTTCCTTTTCAGTTGTAATTTTCCTTCTTCTTTTTCCAAATATGAGATGATCAGAAAGTTATTACAAAAACAAGTGTGAGTTGTGAAGTCTCTGTCTAAAATGTTGATAAACTTTCCTTTCGAGATTGTGCGTTTCATCTTTGTCTGACTTTGCAGAGCACGGCCCTCTACGGTTGGAAAACTTAAAAATTGAATCATTTAAAAATTAAAGTTAAAAGATTATAAAAAATTCACGTATCAATATTTATTATCTCTATGAGATAATTATATCTTATAATATGCTTTAATTACCGTTTAGTTTAGTATTATTTTTTAAATTTTTATGTAAAAATATACACTTATAACACATTAAAAGTCTATGTATAATTTATGTAGTGGAGGTGAAAATTTTATTTTTTATTCAATTTATTCTTTTCGCACCATTATGTGAGAAATTCACTTCTTAAAATTATATATTAAAAGTTCATTTACTCATCATCATTTTATAAAATTTAATAAAAAAACAATATTAATAAATAATGAAGTCAAATCTATAAAGATATATAAAAATTGAACATAATGATATTAGAATATACCTACCAAAACAAATAAATATAATAAATTATGAATAATTTAATTGTTTCAAAATATTTGTTTAAAAAAATATTATTTTTTTGTTTGTCCAAATATAAGTGAAATAAATTATCTTAAGATGGTATGAAATAATACATGTACAAATAAGTTAAAAATAAAATTATTTTATTAAAATTGAAATATATATATATATATATGTATTATAAATATAAAATTTAAATAAAATGAAGAATCGAGACTTATATATCATATAATATCTTTAAGATAATTTTCTGCTCGTGAGTGTTAAAGAATGATAAAAAACTATCTTTCAATATATAACGATTAAATAATAATAAACTTATACTACGTGTTATTATTCTAGTAACTTCTAAATATCTGAACTCTATCAAAGTAACTTAATTTTAGATAAAAATTATTTTTTATTTTTCTCTCTAATACTTTTTTTCTTTTTTCTTTTTTCTTTTTCCTTCTTTTCTTTTATCTTTATTTTCTCATCTTCTCAACTGCATTGTTTTTCTTTTCGTTTTTTCCCTCTGTTTTCTTCTTCTTGTTGTTTCTTTATTTCTACCATTCACTACTACAAAAGGAGGCATTAAAGTCGGTTCGCTGAACCAATTTTAAATGAAACGCAAGTTTAAAGTCAGTTTTTTAAAGTTCTAAAACGCTGAAAATAGTTTCTGTCTGGAAAGAAAAAAGAGAAAAGAATTTATCCACGTGTGTAGTGTCGGTTCCACACGTCAATCGACGCTACACTACGTGGATAGCGTCGATTCTACACCAAAATGACTTTAAACCAATTTAAACTCAGTTTTTAGAAGAAAAAAAACGACTTTACGTATCGATTTAAATACTCATTTTTGTAATAGTGCTTTATATAGAAAAATTATGCTAAAACTGAATAATACAGATAGAAACGGAAATTAAATACAGAAATTGAAACTAAAACGGAAGAGAAATTGAAATAAACAGAAGAAATTAAAACTGTAGACAGATAGAAATAACAATTAATTCAAATGAATTAAAGACAAAAACGTTTTTAATTTTAAAGCAATTTTAATTCAAAAATTTCAACAAGAATAAGAGATCGAATCATAAATAAATTAATATATTATATGCCATGGAATTGACATAAAAATAATATATATTTTATATAGAATATATGTTAAATATTATTTTTTAAAGATTAATTTAATTATATTGAATATATCTATTTCAAATCATTACTGAATAATTAAGTGTGTAGCTTAATCCAATCCCCGATCCTTGGAACAATAATTTCAAATAATTTTGTTTATAGAAACAACTTAATTTTTTTTCTTCATGTAATCACGTTTAAATAACAACGTAAAAATAAGTTGTGTATTATAAAATATTTGTAACATTAACGTTTTGAAAAAAAATTATATTATATAAATTAAAATTGTTTTTATTAATAATTTTATTTATTAATAAAAATATTAAGATATAATTAACAATAGAGTTAAAAATATATATTTTATATATTTTATTGCGATAATAATAAAAATAATCATGATAATATTATTACTTATTGATATTGATTTTTTTCAATATATGATTATTTTTTTAGGATCTATGAGATAAACAAATAGTTAGGATAATAGACCATCTTAATAACTGTAAGATGAAGTAAAAAATATCTAAAGTCTTGTTTTAATAATTATATAGAAAAAAAATGTTTAATTGTGATATTATGTTATGAAATTCAATTAATATTTCAAATTATAATAACGATGTATTTTAGGGGTGTCAAACGGGACAGACAAGCCTAGCTCGACACGACACGACTTGACTTGCAAATAAATGAACTATGTTGGCCCATGGGATGATATTTAACGAGTTGTGCCATCCCGTGAGCCTTATTCGTGCCATGCCATTCTTTGCTTTGGGGTATCTTATTGGTTAGGACGGGTCATGCACGGGTCGTGTTAAGGTTCGTGGGCCATTTTTTATAGGTTATTTTGGCTCGTATATTATTAAGCCTTATTAAATATTATGTTATTTTTATTCTATAAAGAAACACAACGTGCTATTGTTATAAGAAGTGAGACACTTTGTTGAATATAATTACATTTATCTTTCTTTATTGACATTTTTTATATATTGTTTATTTTCATCTTGATGGTATAAATATTTGTGTTTTTAAATAATGTTGATATAATTAATAAAATGTTATTTTCTTTTCATTCATGTCTATCTCTAAGTAGTTAGTATTTGCACAATCCATTAAAGATTATCTTTTTTTTTCCAATTTAGTTTAATCTTAGCATTTGTTTTATTCATGATAATTTTATGTATCCAATATTAATTATATTATATTACATGTACGCTACTTTCCTCACACCTTTTGATATTGTGCTCTATTGTTATATTTTCATCTCGATGGTATAAATATTTATGTTTTTAAATAATGTTGATATAATTAATAAAAAGGTTATCTTTTTTTCATTTATGTCTATCTCTAAGTAGTTAGTATTTGTACGATCCATTAAAGATTATTTCTTCTTTTTTTGTCAATTTAATTTAATCTTAGTATTTGTTCCATCCACAATAATTCAATGTATCCAATATTAATTATTTTACATTACATGTACGATGCTTTCCTCCTGTCTTTTGATATTTTGCATATATAAACTATTAAATTTAAACTCTATGGGACATGTATTAAATGAGTGATTATTTTATGGACAACTTTTTCTCAAAATGGATAGTATAAATATAACCTTGACTCTAATTTTGGTGAGATTGAAGTCAACCTTGAAATGAAGAAGCAATATAATAAAAGAAAATGTTCTAATAAGAAAAAAAGTTAAGAATTTATCAAAGAGACAAATAACTTTTTAGGTGTGAAAATATTTGGATATTATAGAATCTCTGGATTATAATAATGATATAAAGACAAAATGCAAACATTACAAGAAGGTTTATACAGTCAAAATTGGTGGTGGAATAGGTCATCTTAAACAACATAGGCCTATTTGCATTCGGAAGCATGGTGTAGAATTCATAGATGGTAGTAAGAAGAAATAGTCAATGTTAAAACATTTTTGGAAGTTCAATAACTCCGTTTAACTAAAACTAAACAAAAATATGATAGGGGTATGCACTTTACATTATCGATGCAAAACAACCTTTCAATTTTGTTGAAGATCCATGGTTAGAGCATTTCATTAAAACATGTATTCAATCACAATGGTTCCGTATATCTAGAAACACTACACATGCTGATTGTATGAAACTATACATTGATATAAAAAAGTCCTTCATTTTCCCTTTTCATAAGTTAAAGAATACATCATTTCTATTATTTCTTATCTATGTACTAGGTGCAATAATTATAGCTATATTTGTATCATTGTCCATTGCATAAGTGTTGATTGGAAACTTGAGAAGATGATCATTGCACTTAGGTCGCAGGAATATCCTCATAATGCTAATCAGATTTTTAGTTTGATGAGTGACATCTTTACAGAGTATGGTCTTAATGGACAACTGTGTTGCATGGCTTTTGAAAATGCTAGTGTAAATAAAGTTTGTATTTAATTCATTGAGGGATATCATCCCACCATTGCATAGTAGTAAGGTTTTTTTTCATAAGAGATGCTATGACGCATAATTAATTTTTGTGAGATGGCTTCAAATTCCTTAGAAATCACAAAGAACCCATAAAATGACATCATATTTATTAGTTCATTAGATGTAAGAACACAAGAATACATGAATAATATAACTACTTATAAATTGAAACTAAGAACACCTCAAACTAATATTACAACTAGATAGAATAGTAATTATCTTATGCTTAAGTCTTGTGTGGGTTATGATGTGGCTATAAGTTCTTATTTCAACAAAGAATTTTTGATGGCATGCAAAAGTTGACAATTGATGATTGGAATGTTGCTTTTGCTTTCATGGGACTTTTGGAAGTGTTTTATAATGTTACCAAGAAATTGTAGGATGTATTATCTCACTTCTCATTGGCTATCTCATAGTTATATTCAATGTCTATTGTTTTTACTAAGCAACATGAAAATACAAAGTTTAAACCTGTATGTAAGGTTATGGAATCCAAATTCAAAAAATATGGGGAGGAATTGCCTAAAATTTTCATCTTGTATGGTTGCTTGTATAGATTCTATAATGAAACCAAGTGTTTTGGTAATTACATTGGATTATTATTATCTCAGCCCCAATATGAAATCTTTTAATATTTAGACTCTTGAAGAAATTTAGAATTTGTTGAATTCTATATTTTCTATTTATGAAAAGAAGTTTAGTAATATGAGTTCTTCATCTTCGAATCCATAAGTACAAGGTTCTACTTCTAATCACACTTCAAACCCAATCGCTCTTCTTTTGTGTCAATGTGCAAAACAATGAGTTAATGGTACTTCCAACACTAAATTACTTCACTACTTGAAGAGTGACTTTGTTATTATGAATGATCACGAATTTGACATCTTTGATTGGTGAAAGATACATGAAAGACAATTTCCAATGCTCTCAACAGTGGTAAGGGATTTTCTAACCCCTTCGGGATCAATTGTACCATCGGGAATACTTTTAGTGCAAGTGAGAGGACACTAGATGTAAAGAGAAGTCGGTTAAAGGATGATACATTGGATTCTTTAATTTGCTTGAAAAATTAGTCTGTTATTCAAGTTTGAAATGATTGCATGGATTTGTCTAAAAAAATTTATCTAAGTGATTTGGATGAAGACATTCAACGCTTTGCTTTAGATTTAATTATTGATTAGATGTTATTAGTTTTATTTTTATGTTTATGCTTAATGTGTAGTGGATTAATTTAGACTTTTTATGTTTTTCTGTGGATTATGGAAAAGTTGTGATTTTAAGGTTTTTATTAACTTGGTATGCTTTTCTAGCTTCATCTTTTGTTGTACATGATGCATTTATAGCTTTATCTCTACAAGATGAGGTTTATTCAATTACATATCTAGCTGTTGCATGCACGTCGAGGGGAGTTAGCTTCTTCGGAGGGGTTATTAACACTGCAGCTGCCATGATAAAAGAAAACAAACCTATTCAAATCATGCTCATATTGCTGGCCACCTCAAATTTAAACCTTCCTGTAAGTTATCTTTTGTTGCAGAGTAGAGGCTTTATACTCTGGTCTTGAAGAAAATATAGTTTATCAGAGTTTAATGTGATCTTAACTATCATAGTTTCAGCATTCTTTGCTTGACCCATTGCAAACTCCTCATACGACCTGTCATACTACTAGTTTTCTTTATTGGTTTAGTTTTCATTGAAAGAAAATAGTATTGTTAAAAGTTAATAAGATGATAGCTATCATAGAAAAGTGGTGTCTTGAATTCCCATATGGTTTTACGATGGCCCTGTGTTAAATTGATTTTGAACTAATCAGAATTCCTTCTTTCATTATCTGTCCTACAAATCGAAATTTTATCAAATGGGAATAAAGAAGAGATGGTTGAAATTGAAGCTCTCCTGGAGGAAGCAGCTGAACTTGTTGACGAATCTGAACAAAAGAACCCAAACTATTATAGGCAAGTGGAATTATTATAATTTTGTGCATGTGTAATGAGCTTACAAGTTTTTTTGTGTATAACACGCTGGTGTGGGATTAATTGCATTATATATATTTTTCTTTATGCAGATGCTATGTTAAAACCAAAAACCATAAAAGATTTATTAAAATAAAAGTTGGTGGTAAGATTATTGAATATAGTAAATGTTTCTTAAAATTTGTAATTGTTATTTTCGTTTGCTTCATTGAATTGGATATGTTTTCTTTTCCAAATAGTTTGTTTCCTTTTGATGTTTATGATTCTGATTTGTATTTTTTCTTGTAATCAAACATATGGTTTTGATTTTGTTTCTTTAATGTAGTAGTAAATTTATATTCACATATTTATTATAGGACGAAATTATTTGTAGCAAGCATATTTTCCAATTGCCTATAACGTTCAACTGATAAGCAGGGAGAATGCTTTAAAATGGCAATGAACATACAAGCGTACAATTGATGGTAGGAGTGCAATTTGTTGAACTTAGCCTCTTGTTTCTATTCTGGTCTTACTTATGTGAAAACTGAATAGCTTGACTCTATATACCAATGCAATATTGCTAATGTGAAATGAGTCTAGCCAATGGCCCAATGTTTAGAATTCCTATTATGTATCTTGAAGTTACCTATGATAGATTGTATCAGAATTTCGATGGATTAATAGGTAAAAAAGTAAGTCTTAAAGAATATATAGTAGATTAATTATATAAATGATCATATTATTAATATATATATATATATATAATTATATTTTTTTTATTTTTTTTTTAAAAATACTGGTTAAATATCTCATTATTTTTAAAAATTATAAACAAATATTTTTAAATTATAATTTGAAAACATTTTTTAAAAATATTTTTTTTGAGTTAAGCAGCGAGTCTTTTATATTTGATTTGTTTTCACTCTCATAGATGTCTGAAACACACGTTTAGCTTCTCTAACCGCAATACAGCATGAATTCAACTCAAACCCCACCTGGAATCCCCATTTTCAGTATACCCTTAATTTGCAAAAACCATTTTCCCCTCAAAAAAGGACAAGTGAAACGCGGAAAAATACTTTGGAATTGGGGACTTTTTCGTTCTTTCTTCTGAAATTAAACAAAAGTCTATCGGTTTATTTATGAGCTTGGGGACCTAAGCTTCCTGGTACGATCGGTAAATTTGCAGGACTTGATTCTTGTCAGCGTCGAGATCACAGAGAAAATACTTTGCGTTTGATTGCTTTGGACGTTCCTTTTTTTTGGGTTTTCGGAGTATGCATAGATCTGGAGCTGCGATGGCTTGGAACGTGTTTAAGTTTTGTACAGCTTTACGGGGTTTAGGCTCGATTATGATCCTCTTGGTTCTTGGGGTTGTGGGTGTCACCTATTACGCTATTGTTCTGGCTAATTATGGTCCGGCTTTGCACGATAATGGCGTTGATTCTCTAATTGCTCTTGCCGTCTTGATTTTGTTCCATTTCCTGGTATGTCACGAAATGATTTCTAATTTTTTGTTAATTTTTTTGCCTCGTGTTATTCGGAGGATGAAGTCTTCTGGATTCTATTAGAAATCTCCTATCTTTCTCTCTTTTCCAGTGGATTGGAAGTTCAGCGAATAGTTTAGAGAAGTGTGACTATATTGTTTGGAATTTTTGTTCCAGTTTTAAATTATGTTCTGAAACTTGGGATGGAATTATTTGTAGAGGTTTTTTTGTGTAATTGTTTTTATTTTATATATTTTTCCCTTTTATTTTCTTAAATCTGAAGAATTATTTTAGTATTAGTGATTTGGTATTCAGGATCCGATTTTGACGTTTTTTTTCTTCACACAGTACATATTTAATTTATAATTCTTGCTTTTGGTACAATAGTAGAAGTTGATCCTTAAAATGGAATTGCGATGTGTTTGTGCAGTTAGTGATGCTACTATGGAGTTACTTTTCTGTTGTCTTGACGGATCCTGGTAGTGTTTCATCAAACTGGAGGCCTACTGTAGATGAAGAGAGAGGGGAGACCGACTCCTTGAATCAGTCAGAGTACAGTGGTTTGCAACCTGACCAATCTAACATAAGAATCCGATACTGTCGTAAATGCAATCAGCTGAAGCCCCCTCGTTGTCATCATTGTTCTGTTTGTGAGTCATAATGTTTATATTTTTAGCATTTTTTTTCATCTTTTTTTTTGGCTTTGAGGTTAGATTTTGTTTCTAAATCAGAGTAATATTTCAATTGTACTTCTTTCAGGTGGCCGTTGTGTGTTGAAAATGGATCACCATTGTGTTTGGGTTGTCAACTGTGTAGGAGCGTTAAATTACAAATATTTTCTCCTTTTCCTGGTAAGTGTCTTTTACTGCTTGAGCCATGGCCCGTGAGACATTTATGAAGACAGTTAAATTGTAAAAACTGGCCTTTTTCCTTAATTGTATATGTTCTATCATGAGGTGTATGGTATGCTTTACCTGTGTTTTCCTGTTCATTGTTAGAATTTATTTTTTTATTTTTTTATGAACCTTCATTGTTGGAGTTTAACTGGTGACTTTATAAATAAATTACTTCTCATTTTCTTTTGTATAAGCAAGATAAAATGGTAGACACCCAGGCATATTCTATGGATATGCAGAATTGGTTTTTTCTTCTTCCATCATCTCCCATAAAAATTGGACTAGACAATAAATTAAGATGTTATGGTATATTAAGCCCCATATTCATTATTCTAGGTGCAAAGAAGATACCTTCAAGAAGTAACTCACACCTAACATTTGGTGCCCTGATTTGTGTCTAGCCTAAAGTTCAATATCAGCCTGTTGAATCACAATTGTGGTTCTTTTAGTTGTATTATAAATATTTGAATCTGGGTGGTCCTTTTTTTCTTCGTAAATTCGTGTTTAATCAACTTGATTATAATATTTTTACCACTACTCTTCTTTGTCTTGTGATTTTCTGTACATAAGTTGCTGTTAGGATGGGAATGCAATTCACTATCCTCGTCTTCATTTGTTTTTTTAATGTGGCTATATTACTTCATACGAGTGTGATTTAGTAAGATTTGTGTGGTTATCTAATGGTATTTTCTATTTAGCTTCTAATATGCTTTTTCATGTTCTCTTCTCATTCCAATGTGCAACAAGAGTTATAGACCAATTTTGATCTCTTTTATATCTCAATGCAGTTCTACACATTCCTTGAGACGACTCTAGTGGCTTTATTACTATTGCCAAATTTTATAGCCTTCTTTAGTGATGGGGAAATACCTGGAACACCTGGAACACTTGCGACTACATTTATTGCCTTTGGTAATATTCTATTGGCTACCCATCCCTTCTTAACTGGTAGTCTCGTTGCATATATGCTTTTTCCCATAACCATTGTACGGTTGTACCTTTTATTTGCAGTCTTGAATCTGGCATTTGCATTAAGTGTTATGGGGTTTTTGATCATGCACATTTCATTGGTGACGGCAAATACTACAACTATTGAGGTTTGTCTAGTTATTAATTTTAAATATTCTTTTCTCATTTAACTGAGGTAATACCTGCCCGCATTCCATACATATTTAGAAACATACCACAGGTAACTAAAACCTAGAAGGAAATGAAAGGAGCATGCCTAACTGTTACTTGCAGTTAGCCATATAGCCTGTTATCTAATGCAAAATGAATAAATTTTCCAAAGATGGAGAAAAGGTTCATTTTATAAAAGATTTCTTCAGTCATGCACACATGGCCTCAATATCTGTATGAATGCTTGGTGCAATGTTCTCTATGATGGTGGATTTAGGCACTGATGATTTAAGGTTTATGATCAGGCTTATGAGAAGAAAACTACTCCTAAGTGGCGCTACGATTTAGGTCGGAAAAAGAACTTTGAACAGGTTGGTACAGTTTTGCAATATACCAGTTCATTTTTCTTTCTTTTGCATATTCTTTATCTAATAATGTCAACCACTTACTCTTGATATGAGAACTGGAGTAGATAGGAAGTGTATGTAAATATCTTAGGGACAATTCATTTTATTTATTGCATACCTTAGTTTCGCCAGAGGCTGTTGTATCTTTTCCCATCACACCATGAGGGTTGTAGATCTAATATTCAGGAATCAGTACCGGTGTGAAATGCCGTTAAATTTATTTTTTCTCGAAACGTAGTTAATCAGATTGTTGTTGAATCATTATCATCTGTAATAATCATGTTTTAGAATATGCTCAGGCCACATGAGCAATTTAAAGTATCCCTTTTCTGCCTGGATCTAAGTGGCCTACTGGCAATAATCAGGAACTGCTCTTAGAATTCATAAATATGGTACAAGAGCTTGACGATTTTGATGACTTTGGTTTCATATCTAGATTTGATTTTTATTGTCCTGAACGTCTGAGTCTTTCATTTTATGAAATGTTCAGTTTTTTTATTTAGTATAAGGTGCTTCTATATCAGGTGTTTGGGACAGACATGCTTTATTGGTTCATCCCTGCATATTCAGACGAAGATATGCGAAGGATGCCGGCACTTCAGGGTCTCGAGTTTCCATCAAAGCCTGACTTCGATTCTGAAGAATTCTGAGCTCTATTCTTGCCACGTCCCATACAAAATAGATAGATATGCGGCCTCCAACAAAATGTCCCTTGCCAACATAGCTCACCGAAGAGCTTTCCTGAACTATAAATTCATCAATGCTGTGGTCATCTTCTTGTATGAGAGAGAGAGAGAGAGAGATACAAAATAGATAGATATGCGGCCTCCAACAAAATGTCCCTTGCCAACATAGCTCACCGAAGAGCTTTCCTGAACTATAAATTCATCAATGCTGTGGTCATCTTCTTGTATGAGAGAGAGAGAGAGAGAGAGAGAGACTGTATCAAGGAGCAAAGTGGAGAAGAATAGTATTTATGGTTGCAGAAGGGCAGAGCAGGGGTAGTTTGATGTTAATTTTTATTTCATGTTTTTGAGATGCATGTATCTTGGGAAATTTGGGAAATCCAGATAGGAATAGTCTTTTTTCTTTTATTTTTTAATGGTGATGTTACACCACTGGTTTGTTTTACCATGGTCTGGAAAAATATAGTATCAATCTCAGTGGCCTGTCAATCCAGTAATTGCCGTGATGTAGTGTAATTTCATACAAGTTAATGATTTTTTTAGCAGCTTTGAAAGGCACAAGGCCAAGTGGGGCGCTAATAATAGGCTACAATGCTTTTTACCAAAGGTCTTGGCAAAGTGAATTCAATACACATTTTCTCCCCATTGTAGAGGGCTTGTTGGCAACTATAACTAGAATTGCTGATTTTATGCCAAAAAGGTCGATAGTGGTCAAAGAAGGTCATTGGGTCGTTAAAGTGGATAAGTGCACTGGTGGGGAATAGGATTACTCAGAGAAAATAGGTTGAAGGCTTGAAGCTCGAGGCTTGAAAAATGCAACACACATCAGAATAAATCAAGTTGTAAATAGATGAGAATGAGATGTAATATTAATCAATCTGGCTCTTTGAATTTTTTTATTTTTTTTAGGAGTCACAAACAATTATTATTGTTTAATTTGCTATTATAATAAGTATTTTATATTTTCTGTTGTGATATAGTGAACATACTATACAAATATAACATATAAAATAATAGTTAGTATATCCCTTTACAATTTGTGCAAATTGTGTTTTTAGGAGAATTATTCTCTGATAGAAGAGTATGCTTTGAAATTCGAATGAAACTAAATATATTTTTTGTTAAAAACCAAGTAAAATAATCAAAATGAAGAAGATCGACACTTCTAATGCTTATATACGCAATTGATTTCCTTAATCCTCAATGTGCTTTTGATGACTAAATCAGGTTAGATTAACCAAGATTTAGTATTAATCTGGGTTACTTATCATGAGCTAAATATTGATTAACAATATGGTGATATTTTCATAATTTGGCTGAATTTGTTTATCAGCTACTTGTAGAATAGAAGAATAAAGAAAGCATGCCTAGTCGTACGTGATTGAGATGATAATTGAAAGATTCCCAAACTTTATTATTATAATTCATTACCCAAAATCTTCCATACCATTTGATTATAACTCTTCAAAGCATTTAAAAACATCATTATATTTTGAACTTTGAACAAGACAGAGACGTAATATGGCTAAAATATATATGGTTTGGTTTAACTTTTTTTAAATATTAAGACGAACTAATTTATAACTCTTTTTCTTTAACTATTTTTTTTTTTAATAAATACACTACTCACAAACTTATACTCCAAACCTTTTATATACTCAAATAATAAATTATATATGTTTGAGTCACAAAATCATTGGCTTCTCTAAGTACTACTCTTAAAACTCTAATTTTTATTTAGACATGAAAGTTATTGATAAGACAGAGACCAAGAAAAATACAAAATCAAACAATTGTTAAACATGCTTTAGAAGCATACTAACAAATAAGTATCATCCAGTGCCTTTAGGATCCAGATGAAAATTTCCAAGAAAGTGAGGGGTGAAGGGGAAAAAAAATACATGGTTATGTAAGGATTTACATGCACTATGATAAAAAAATTCAAGTGTTTTCAACTGATACACTTAAAATTAGAGTCTTTTAACCATACAGACACTTTAATTAAAGTTATATATGTTACTAAAAGCGAACATATTTTTAAAAGATTTGGACTCATATGTACCGTTGAAACCAAATTTACTAACCGAACAATTGAAAAATCGTAGGGTACTTTTTCCTTCCCAAAAGCACACGGTAAGTTAACTCACTCCCGAAACAAGTGTTCCTCACCAGAGCGCTGATCAAAATGTTTAATCCAACGGCAAGGATGAATCTTATTTCTCGATGAATTAGGTGCAGTTCCACCGTTACTACTCCCTATATGAGCAATATCCAATCCCATCCCAACAGGCAAAAACTTAGTTCTAACGACACGTGTCCCTCTCTTTAGGGCCCATTTCCATCTAAACCCAATAGAACCACAACTCAAATCCAATGCATTCTTACATGCAAAAACAGCCCCTCTTGGACTTACCTGGGCCCATCTTAATACCCTCGCAAAGTCTCTTCTCTTACAATCCACCACCAAGAAATCCACCGCAACAAGCCCAGCCATGGCAGTTTCAACATCGCCGACGATAAACTCCGGTACCGGCACTGGCCACGCGTTTGAGCTTCGTATTGCCTCGAGGTATTCGACTTTTGACTTCTCTTCATGAACGATACAAACGTGTCTCCCACACGTGTGGTGAGCTGCTATGGCTAGGCCTATGCTTGTAGCTATGGGACCACCTTGTGAGTAGGTTTCTACTATTAGCTTCGCGTTCCAACCAGCCGCCATCGCTGAAAGTAGCTCGACCACTCCGGACTCTTTGAATTTCTCACACTGCAAGAAAACAAATGAAGTAAAATAAATAAATTAAGAAAATAAAGAGGTGGGATTAAATATAAATGAATTTTTTACTGATTGTACGGTTTCTAAGTATGCTTTTGAAGCAGTTTCTGGGGACCAAATTAGCTTCATGGTTTTTCTTTCTTCTCTCTTTAATGGTTTTAGCATATAGAAAGAATTGTAGTGAGATCACCTCCTGTGGCTAGTGACCTATTTATTGAGCAGTAGTGCTAGTGATTTGCCTTTTAAATGCTCTTTGAAAAGGACACACATATTTGGCTTCTTCCTAGTGCTACCTAGAGAGCGTTGACATTTGACTATGACAAATTCACAATTGGATTGTTGCATTATTATCACAAATATTTAAAAGCGTATGTTTTATTTTATTACGATGTAAAAAAAAAATTGAGAAATATTTTAAAAACATATTAATATAACTCAAAAACATTTTATGCGTTTGCACAAATTATTATTATTATTATTATGCTTTTTTCAGCTCTCATCATCCTTTCCTTCTAAGTAAAGTACCTTTGTACTTTGTACTTTAGTAAGTACCTCTAAGTAAACTATTTCTTTTTTATTTTTAACATTTATACTTAGCTCAATAGATATTCAATTTTATAATTAAATATATATTTTTTTTCATGTACATGAAGTGAAAAAATATTAAGTATAATCATGGTTAAATATACTTATAAATTTTCAATCTCATATTTTAAAATAATTAATAAATACGTAAATTATACTAAATAAATACACTTAGATAAATATTTTGAATAAATTTGAAATGTGAAATGTGAAGCTCTTTCTTTCCTCATCAATAGAACCTTTGTAATGCAGCTTTTATGCATACTAGCAAAGGTCGATTAAGCACGGTCAAACCCACCTTTGCATTAAATTCAACATTAATGATTATTGTTAGAGTAATATTCAATGTGTTATTATAATTATTGACAAAGATACTTTTTTGTAATGTGACTGGTATTTGGTGTAGCTAGCAAAGGTAATTCTAATTAATAATTCTGTGGAAGAAGCTGAATTACTCTCGATTTTAATGTCTTTGTAAATTGTCTTATCAGCAGGATTTCATCATATATATATAATCATATTGAAAATGATAATAACAATATTATTTCAGCCATTAACGGATTCAATTAAAATTTATAACGTTCTAGGAAGATTGTCAATCTTATTTGTAATCTTTTGTATATATTGATCATTAGCGGAAAAAAATAGAACCTTTGTCATATACCCAAAAGTCATCCATAACCGCTTGGTAATTTATTGAATAAGCTGGAAGAACTAATTAAGAAGGAAATATATAGTTACTTTAATTTATTTATTTCTGCTTTTTTTTTTCCAGCTAGCTAGCTAGCTACTTGGTACATTGAATTAAGAAGAATTAAAGACGAGAATGTCAAATTGTCAATAAACTTTTTCCCCGGCCCGTTTTTAAAGAAAAAGTTGGCTTAAATTTCTCTACTTGAGGCAGGAATTACGGTAGGGAGGACATCATGAGGAGTTATAAGAAAATGGGCTTATTTATAAGTTATATGGATGGTTTCACATCATTTATTTTACATTTTTTTTTTGATAGTGAGATAGCTAGTAGACAAACACTTATGGTGCACATTTATTTAAAAGGTGTACATCGGTTTGAAATTATAGGATTTGTATTAATTTGATCTAATTTGAACCTTTTGTGATTGGATTTAAATTTTTTTAAGTTTAATTAATTTGATCATATCTATTACAAAATGCTTCAGATTGTTTAGACCAAACAAAAATTGGTTAAATAATGGTTACATTAATTAACGAGTTTAGATTAAAATTAAATTAAATTAATATTGTTTACAACAAGTTGCATTAACTAGCATAAATATGTATATAATTGTGGGATCAACTTGTATATTCACTTTTTAACAAAGTGCAATTTATGCTTAATTGTACAGTTTTACAATTAATATACTATTGTACAATTAAATATGGATGGACAAAAAATAATCACATACAAAAAAATAAAATTATTGTTAAAATGTGGGATATATATATGGAGAGTAATTTTCTCTATATAATTCATTAATTCTCGTGAGCTTCATTTTTGTCCGTACGTAGATACTCCACATGTATAAATTAAATACGTCAAAATCGAAGGAAAAACATGTTCTTATTAGAAAGAAAATAAAATAAAATAAATGCTCTCAATAGTACACGGCAATATATTGATAATACTTATATTATTTAGGTAAATGGATTCAACGTGGCAGTTGTAGTCTTATACTTGCATAAGCATATTGCATATTGCATATTGCATATTGGTTATAATTTTCATATATCAAACAACCCTGACTTTAAACCAAAATCTCTCTCTCTCAGTCTCTCTCAATTAAATTAGTCTAATTTTTCCATGCTAAACGTGTAGTTCTTCCCACTCAAAATAAAATAAAAAGAATGGAGGATATTCTTATTCAATAAAATGTACATAAGATATTGTTGGAAAAAGAAAAGAAGGTAACTATCGTCATCGAGGAACAATGTGAGAGAAGATAAATGCGATTATAACCGATAGAATTTGTTTAAATCTCTCATATAGTGTCTTGTAAAATATTGAATAAAAAAATTACAAGACTACAAAAGAAACATGAGAGACTTTAGAAAACATATACATGTCAAAGAAACTTGTCAATACATTTTATTTGTGGAAGGAGATATATTAGATGAGAAAGGAAGATAATGTGAGCATGATATAGCATATTGGCGATTTCAACAACAAGATTTCTCACTTAACAAGATTCAATGTGAGTTTCGATAATGAAGAGAAAGTTATAATGTTTCTAGTATCACTACCCTCATCATATAATCATTTTATAACAACTCTCACTTATGCGAAAGACAAGATGGAGTTTGAAGTTGGTGTAGAAGCCCTGTTGTCATATGAGAAACAGAACATGGAGAGAGATTCAGAAGCATAAGCTCTTATCATAAAGTCCATAGGAAAGAGACAATACAAAGAACATAAACCTAGAGGCAAGAGGAGAGGCAAATGTCTACTCTTATATGCAAAGTTTCCTAAAAATTTCTGGGGTGAAGCCATACTCACAATTGCACATGCATTGAATTTTTCACCATGTACTCTTCCTAAGATGGATGTTCCAAATAAAGTATGGTTAGAAAAAAAGATGTTTCTTATGAACATTTGCAGGTGTTTAACTGCAAAGAGATTGTTCATAACTCTAAAGATGAGAGATCTAAACTTGATGCCAAGACAAGATAGTGTATTTTAATTGGCTATAGATTTTATGATCTGATTGCAAAGAGACTTGTCAGGAGTCATAATGGTGTATTTGTTGAATATGAGACCATTAAAGATATTGTCAAAATGAATAAAGATGTCCTAATTCCAATGGTGACTCATTAGATTTGGAATTAATTCCTTCAACATCAGTGCCAAGACAAGTTACAAATGAAGATTAGGGTTATCCACTTGATGAAGATGATGCTCCCATAGAAGTTGGTTTTGAAGACAAGGGACATGATAATGTTCATTAATTAGCACCAACACTTGCGAATTCTCCTATTTCACTGAGAAGAAGTGATAGATTGAGACGACCTTCTACCACATATCTTCCAGATGAGTATGTAACTTTCATTGATGAGGGAGAACCTAAGAGTTATGAAGAAGCCATTGATGATGAATCCAAATAAAAATGGATTAAAGCCATGAAAGATGAGATAAAGTCCTTGCATGAGAACAAAACTTTTGAGTTGATGAAGCTGCCCAAAGGGAAGAAGGTTTTGAAAAATAAATGGGTGTTCAGGGTGAAACATGAAGAACATAGTTCTATTTCGCGATATAAAGCCAAACTAGCTGTCAAGGGATTAGCCAAAGAAAAGAAGTTGACTTTGACGACATTTTCTCACTAGTTGTGAAGATGACATCTATCCATACTGTGTTGGGGTTAGTAGCAAGTCTTGACCTAAAAGTTGAGCAAATGGATGTCAAAATTACCTTCTTACATGGTGACTTGGAAGAAGATATATACATGGAACAAACAAAGTGTTTCAAGCAAAAAGGAAAATAGGATTATGTTTGTATATTGAAGAAAAGCCTATACGGCTTAAAATAGGCTCTGAGACAATGGTACAAGAAGTTTGAGTTTGTTATGGAGGAACAAAGCTACAAAAAGACTATTCCGACCATTTTGTTTTTGTGCAAAAATTCTCAAATGATGATTTCATTATTCTTTTGCTCTGGGTAGATGATATATTGATTGTTGGCTAGAATATTTCCATAATCAACAACTTGAAAAAGCAGTTGAGTAAGTTCTTTTCCATGAAAGAATTAGGGCTAACAAAGTAGATTCTTGGTACGAGTATTATTAGAGACAAATGTGCCAAGAAATTATGGTTGTCATATGAGAAATACATTGAGAAAATACTTCAATGATTTCATATAGATAAGGCTAAAGTGATTAATTGTCCTCTTGCTAATCACTTTAAGTTAAGTTCTAAGTAGAGCCCTTCCATAGACAAAGAGAAAGAAAAGATGGAAAATGTTTTATATGTTTCAACAGTTGGAAGTCTGATGTATGCCATGGTTTCTACATGGCCAAATATCGCTTATGTAGTTGGAGTTATGAGTAGTTCCTTTCAAATCCTAGAAAGGAACATTAGGTTGTAGTGAAATGAATTTTCAGGTATCTTCAAGGTTCTTCTAAAATATGCCTATGTTTTGGAAATGAAAAACTTGTGTTAGTTTGATACACAGATACAATATATGGTTGGCAATATGGATTCCAAAAAATCCACTTCAGGTTACCTAATTACGTTTGTAGGGAAGTTGTGTCATGACAATCAAAGTTACAAAAATGTGTTGCACTATCCACTACAAAATATATTTTATAGCAACAACGGAATCACGTAAAGAGTTGGTATGGATGAAAAAGTTCTTGAAAGAACTTGGGTTGCAGCAAGATAGTTACTAGTTATTTTGTGATAGTTAGAGTGTTATCCACTTTGGAAAGAATGTCTCCTTTAATTCGAGATCAAAATATATTGATGTGAGATATCACTGGATTAAGAATGTAATAGAGAAAAAGATATTACAGCTTGAGAAAATCCATATAGAGAAAAATGGATTTGACAAAAAAATTTCCAAGACAAAATTTTGAATACTGTTGTTTAGTTGCTGGATTGGTGGAGCATTCCATGTAGTTGGGAGAGAGAGATTTGTAGGTTCCGTCCACATGGAAAAGGAAGAAAATAAATTTTTTAAGTGCAACCACATTTGACAAATTCATCAAATAAAAAAATTGTGCCTTAAATTTGGCCAACTATGCAACTAATTTCTTGCCATAAAAGGAATAGGAAAATTTGCCTATAAATAGACAATATTTTTGCTTTAGAGAGACACAACAAAAAGAAAAAAAACAAAGCAAATCCAAATGAACAATTCTCTTTGATAAAAAACAGTGTTTTGTGTGTGAGAGAGAATATTTTAGAAAAAATTTTGAGATATTTTTCTAAAAAGAAAGTGAAAAAATAATGAGTTTTGGAAACATTTGTGTGTCACTATTTTGAATTTATCTAAATTTTTTGTATTGCCTCTCACTTTGTACCCATTAATTTTATTAGTGTAAGAATATTTTTTGGAGATTATCCTGTGGACGTAACTCAAATTAAAAGGTAAACCACGTTAAATTATCAGTATTATTATTTTATTCTTTTGAATTTATTTTATTTTTACCCACTGTGTTCTAACAAAGCGGACGTAGTTAAACTATAAACATAATATATAATAATAATGGTGATTGTTTTTAATATACATAATTTACACAAAATACTTTTTTCAAATGATATTGATATTTTGAATAAATATAATGTAGTGTAGTATGTATTTTTAGTTATAATTAAAATTTTATTTTATTTTAAGAATCGTTCATTAATTTAAGTTTCTCTATTTGTTAATCTATATATTTAAATAATTTTATTCAAAAACCATTATGATTTATTAATACTACTTGTCTAAATAATTTATCATTGAAACAATCTGATATATAATAAGGTAAAGTGTTTAGATATTCAATTTGCTTAGGTTAAATGTTTTTGTTTATTACCTTAGTTTAAAAAATATGCTTTCAACTTCCTTTATTTGATAAAAAATGATATTTAGGTCTATTTATTTATGAAAAATATGCTAGACAATGACAAATTAAACTTTTTTTTAATTAAAAACAAAGTAAACTTTCAATCCAATTTTTTGTTAAATATAATGAAATAACACACGTATCATTTACATGTTTTTATTTTTTTCATAGATATATGCATAAAAATTAATATTTAATTAAAAATATTACAGATTTTTTAAGAAATTTTTCCTTTCAAACTCTAACAATTTTTTTTAATAAAACTTAAAAGCTCAAACAAAATTTTCATTATCTAATACATAAAGTAAAACATTATACTATAAGAATTTTATTTAAGTTTAGTAGAAATAATCTGTTGAAATTTTTAAATAATTTTTTAATTAAAAATTGCTTCATTAGATATATGTCTATCGAAAAATATAAATATTTATATCTAACATATACTATTCAATTATATTTAAAGAAAAATTAGATTAAAAATTAACTTTATTAATTTTTGATATTTTTCATAAACAAATGGAATTAAAAACACATATTTTAACAATGAGATTAAAAAATCTTTAAAATCTAAACTAATGGAATTAGACAAAACTTTTTCCATACATAATTGTAATTTGTAAAAAGAAAATATTTAATAATTTATACGTCTTATTCTTCAAAGGAAAAAAATAATGAAGTAAAAATAATTGGCTAATTAGTTTAGAGAAATCAGTAAATGAAGTCAGAGCAAGGGTGCTTCAAGCCAAAGGTGGCTAATTAATCTAAATTAAATTAGATGGTACGTATGGTATGATAATAGCAACGTGTTAACGCCAAGTTTTATTATAAATATCTTATCAGACAAACAATTTGCACAATTAGAAATTGGGAACAATTAACGATGGTTATCTACTTGTCCCAAGTCAATACTTGTGACATCATATATATATATATATTTATTTATTTAATTGTTTATAAGATATGTCATTACAATTTTTTTTCTTTACGTGAATATAAATCTATTTTGAGATTATACACATTCATTAAATAACCACTCGAACAAGCTAAAAAAGAAAAAAAATAGAGGAAAAATCTGGGTAGAGAATTCATTAAAAACTTGTTTATTTCTTTTAAAAAAAAAAGTTTGATGTTTCCACTTGGTTGTAATCTCGATGTTCGTTATGATTTGATTCTCTTCCAGACTTTGGTTTTCCTTTTTGTATCCTTCATATGCTTGTGCTTAGCTAATAGGCTTATTTTTGACGTATTAAAGTGAATTTATCTCAGCCATGCAAATTAAACTGATCATCACCTTTTTATGGTTAGATTCAGCAGTCGAAAAGCCTAATCTGGTTTAGTGCATTGGGAGGTACTGAATCAATCTTCTACTTTAGTGCATAATAATCATGAAAATCTTTTCCACACTGAAGCTGAGAAAAAAAAAAATGATTCTATTGAGTTTAATTCTGTTGAATTTTTTTGGCCGTCACATTCACAATCTTAAACTTCCTATTTCGAACTTAATTTTGTGGTACGTACATTCGGATATGATAATGACCAAACTGCTTTAATTTTTGTTGTTTTTTCTATTAATACGTTACCAATTCAAGAATTAAAACAAAAAATTCTTAATTCAATTAATAAATAAAGAATACTTAATTTAAAAAATAATTGAAGGAGTAAATTTTTTTTATATATAGTTATACAATTGTAACGAAAACATGAATAAAATAATATAAATTAGAGAACTCTTTTGTGTAGAGTTATTTTTTATTTTTCATCATGGTATCAAAGCCGGAAAATTAACTTGTTTCTGCTTTATTATTATCTTAGCATCTTCAATCTTCGAAATGACTGAAGACAAGTTACTAGAATCAGAAGCTAAAAGTTAATCGGTGTTTTCCTTCATGAATATGCATGATGTGGATGTCAACCCAAATCAAAGATTAAAGTCAGTCTTGTTAATGAGTTTAATTACTTGTTTTGGTCAAGAGCAATGTCTTTGAGTTTATGTGGAAGGTCTAAGTTAGAGTTCATAAATGGAAGCATCGAACTACCTGATATTTTCTTACCAACCTATGAATCATGGCTTAGCAAGGATCAGCTGGTTATGTCATGAGTCCTAAATTTCATGGAATGTAAATTAGCTGAAATATTCAGTTACTCTGAATCCGCATACCAACTATGAGACACAGTCAATGAAATGTATGGTAGTTAAAACAATGTTGCACAAGTTTTTCAATTAAAGAAGGACATCTCACATCTGCAACAAGATGGAAAGCCTTTTGTACAACTCTTAGGAAGCATGAAAAACATATGGAATGAGTTGGAAATATATCGTCCTCATACAATCGATGTAGCTCTGCTACAAAAGAGAGCAGAAGAAGATAAAATATTTCAACTTTTGTCCAGTCTCTATTCAACATATGAAGATATACGATGTCATATACTCATGAATACTGAATTTCCTTCCTTTACCAGTATATGTGCCATAATTCAACGCGAAAAAGTAAGGAGGAAAGTCACGAACAAGGGAACAATGGCTAGTGCACCTGAGGCAAGAGCCTATCTAACCAACGAGAGGAAGTACAAAGGGAAGCATCCAAACTTGAAGTGTCAACACTGCAACTATGCATGCCATGTTAAGGACACATGCTAGATTCTACATTCAGAATTAAAGTCTGATTTTATAAAGGACAAGGGTTTACAGAAAGTGAATCGTACTGCACACCGTGCAAATCCTACTTTTGCTTCTAACTTTAATGGGTCTGATCCATTCAAGAACTTCACATCGAATCCAATTGAATTCATGAATGAGTTTATGTTGTATCTTCAAAGCAAGACATAAGGAGCAAGAATTGATTGTGTGGATAGCATAGAAGAAGGAAACTCGACAACATTATTAGACAAGTTTGCGAATTTCTTGGCAGGTACAAAACTCATACCACAAGAGGACATGTAAGGTATCATAAAAGCCTTTAAAACTGCTCTTAAAATAAATATGTTGCATGCTTTTTGGGTTGTAGATTCAAGTGTCATAGATTATATGACCAACTATGCATCAAAGTCTCATAAGTTTGAAAAATTAGCAAATCTTTCTCAAGTTTCAATTGTAAATGGTGAGAATGTAAAGATTTTAGGAAAGGAAAAAATAAAATTAATGTCAGATGAAATCGAGTTGGCAGTTTTATATGTACCTTTCTTTCCCTTCCAACTTCTATCTGTAGGAAAAATCACAAATAACTTGAATTGCTTAGCCATTTTTTCTCCTTACAATGTCATTTTTCAGAATTGTGCCACTAAAAAGACGATTGGTGAGGGGTTTTACTTAGATGACCTCTATTACATATCCAAGAGTAATCCTAGAGGGTTTCAAGCCAAGTTTAACCCTATCCAAGATAATCAATTGTGGCATCAACGTTTAGCTCACCCTTCTCCACTAATTTTGTCAACTTTATTTCCAAACTTAGGAAGGGATGCAATTGCATATGAAATTTTCCACTTGTCTAAGGCCACTATATTACCTTTTAATTCTTCCTTGTCTAGGGCTATTAAGTGTTTTGAACTAGTTCATTCAGATGTATAGGGATCAACTAATGAATCTTTTAATGGTTAATGGTTATAAGTATTTTGTGATTTTTGTTGATGATTTCTCTTGAGTCACATGGTTGTATCTTTTAAATTCTAAGAATAAAGTTATGGAAGTATTTAAGGACTTTCATAACCTTGTTAGAAATCACTTTTCCTCTAAAATTCAAACTTTAAGGTCTGAAAATGACACCGAATACATATCCCATATCATGAAAAAATATTTGAGTATTCATGACATTATGCATCAAACAAGTTGTGTTGGCACACCTCAACAAAATGGTGTAGCTGAACGCAAAAACTGAGACTTACTTGAAAAAACTAGGGCATTAATGCTACAAATGAATGTACCAAAGAGATTTTGGTCCCAAGGGGTTATAACAGCTGCTTACATCATCAATAGATTACCCAACCGAGTCTTGGATTTCAAGTCTCCCTTAGAGGTCATGAAAGGAAGGAAAATTAACCTCTCACACCTTAGAGTCTTTGGTTGCATCTGTTTTGTACATATTCAATCTCGTCATCGAGATAAATTAGATCCTAGAGCTGTTAAATGTATTTTTCTTGGTTATTCATCTACACAAAAGGGATATAAGTGTTGTGATCCCCAACTTAGAAGATTAATTGTGTCTAACGATGTTCGATTTTATGAAACTAACCCTTTTTTCAAAGTCACGTGAATTCACAAGTCAAAAGGATGACATATTGGATGTGTTTCCATGACCAAGAATCGAACTTGAGGCTCCACAACAACAAGATCCAAGTCATGTCAACATTGGTACATTTCTCACTGAAAGTAACAATGAAGGGTCTCGTCTTGATGGTACACAGTATGAAGATGGTGACAATCAAAATGATCCTCACAGTATGGTACAAGATGTGAACGAGTGTGAGATAACTTATCCTGCTCCACGACGTAATCCAATGCATGTTAGGCAACCTTCCACAAGACTTCAAGACTTTGTCACCTACAAACCCACACATCCCATCTCAAATTATGTGTCATATAAGATAGTGACACCAACCCATGTCACATTCCTCAACACTATATCGAGTTACAGTGAGCCTCAAAAATTTCATGAGGCCAATAACCAAGAGGTATGGAAGGAAGCCATGCAAGAAGAACTTAAAACCCTAGATCAAAACAACACATGGGTCATCACCAAACTTCCAAAAGGCAAGAAATTCATGGGTTGTAAATGGATCGATAAGCTCAAATTCAAGTCAGATGGATCAATTGAGAGGTATAAAGCAAGATTGGTGGCTCGGGGATTCACTCAAACATTCGAGGTGGATTACAAAGAAACATTTGCACATGTTGCAAAAATGAACATAATAAGAGTGCTACTATCCATGGCTGTAAACAAAGGGTGGTTCATGTACCAAATGGATGTGAAGAATGCATTCTTGCATAGTGATCTTAAAGAAGAAGTCTATATGAAATTTCCACCCAGGCATCCTCAAAGTAATGAACTGGATTTAGTGTGCAAATTGCACAAATCCATTTATGGTCTGAAACAGTCCCCACGAGCTTGGTATGCCAAGCTAAGCTCAGTCTCACTAGTGTTGCTTTCAAAAGAAGTAATGCTGATTCCTCACTATTTGTTCGCATAGGAGCTATGGGAAAATTGGTTGTGCTTATTTATGTAGATGATTTGATAACTACAGATGATAATGCTGATGAGATTTTCAACCTCAAATAGTCCCCCAGACAAAGGTTTGCAATTAAAGACCTTGGGATATTGAAGTACTTTCTTGGTATAGAAATGACAACCTTGCACAAGGGACTTGATGAACGAAAACCGGCATCGCCGATTCCCGCAAATACTTTGGTTTTAATATTTATAAAACTCTCGCAAGTGCACGAATCATTTCGAAGAAAATGATAAGTATACTCCCAAGGTCGATCTAAGGAAGGAATGTATGTGGTTTTTAATTTATTATTCAAACTTTTAAAAACGAAATTAAATCCTAAACATCCTGTCACGATAGTTTGGTTTTTGTGTTCCTAATCTAATAACATAAAATAAACATATATACAGATTAATTAAATATAATCTAATAACATAAAAATAAACATAGATACAAATTCAATAAATAATTATCTAAAAATAAACATATATACGGATTCAATAAATATTCATGCAAATTTTTATCATTTATATTAGCGGAGTATTTATGGATATAATAACTAAATTAATTATGCTTGCTCATATTAACTAGGTTATTAAAGATATAAATTGATATTTTATTGATTCTCTCTTTTTTATATAAATACCACCTTTGGTGGGGTTAGATATTCTTTATTAACTAAAACAAATCAATTAACACCTATGGGTGGGGTTGATAACTAATATGCTTAATTAAATTAATTCCTTTTTCTAAGAGATTGAAAATGAACCATTTAAATGCCACCTTTGGTGGGGTTAGACAATTTAAACATTATTCAAGGTGTCCAAATTAAACTTAAGAATTTAATTATCCGAGTACTAACTTTCAAGTTTTAAAACCACTATTGAAAACATGTTGTCAATACATTTTCACATAATAATTCTTATAAAAACTTTTGAAATAGAGTTTCACTCTAACTACCGGGCGATTGTACCAACAAATAAAAGAGCACTACTCTAAATTAGACCGGATAACTAAACCTTAAAATCTAATTTTCGGGTTTAAGTTTGTAATGAAAAATAATATATTTCTCTCTAACATTCTTAATATAAAATCTTGAATAAAAACAAAATCAATTCATTTTAAAGATTTTTACCTATTTAATATTTCGCAAGCATAACAACGTCGTTATTACATCATTTTTACTAAACAGCTAGCATAGTTAAATTTAACCACAGACAAGTTGAATATAACATGTAAGAATAAAGCATAAAAATAACTGTAAAGAAAATAAAATCCTTACAGAACTTCGACGCTATTCCCGTTGCTAGAAAACCTCCGAGCGGAATTTGCACTTCCATATATTGAATCAAAAATCTAAATTATTACAAAAACATTACAAGTTCCTCTCAAAAAGAGAAGAACACTAAACCTAAGAGAATTGAACTAAAAACTAAGAGAAAAACTAAGAAAAGCTTAGAAACTTAGAAAGAAACTAAGAGAAACTAAAAACTAAGAAATGAGAGAAAGAAAGAAGAGAGAAGTGAGTTTTGAAGGTGTGTTTTGAAGTGAAGGGAAGGGGGGTATTTATAGGTGAGGATGGAGAGAAAAAATGAGTAAAAAAATGTTAAAAAAATATTAAAAAATGTAAAAACGCGTATTGGAATTGCTGATGTCATCAATGACGTCAGCATCACGTCACAGGGGCGGCTGCACGTGAAAAATGGGGCGAAAACGCGTTGGGCGCGCGGAGGGGGGCTGCTGGGGCGCTGCGCGCGCGTGCTGGGGCGGTCGCTGCGCGCAGCTCGGCGCGCGTGAACAGTGCCAGCGCGCTGCGTGCAGCTGGGCATGCCAGCGCGCGCGGAGTGGGGCGCTGGGGCGCGCGCGGCTGGGCGCTGGGCTGCGCGCACGGCTGGGCTGCGGCGCGCGATTTCTGTCTTTTTGACATTTTTGACCTTTTCGACCCATTTCGTCCGATTTTTCCATGTTTGTTGACCTTTTCTCACTTATTTATTGATATATTTGTGATGTATTGCTTCAAATATTCCTCTTTGAGTCTTTACATTGCGTTTTTAAGCCAAAATACCTGAAAAACAATAAAAATACCCGTGATTCCGAAAAAGACAAATTTATATAAATATATGATAAAACATATAAATATATGTATTTTTAATCAATTAAGGTACATAAAATCATGGTTATTTTAGTGCTTTTTGAGCACTCATCACAACCCCCAACCAGCTTCTTGCTAGTCTCTTAGCAAGAGAAGCGATAAAAGCTAAAAATTAAACTATCCTAAATCACTTTCGTGGATTGAAACGGTTGCATTTAGCCTATGCAACAAGCCGTTAAACCCCTAGGTTGCCCTAGTGGACGAGTTTGAGTCTCGTGAGGGTTTTCAGTAATGATACCCATAAACATTGAACTAAATGTAAAGATAAAAACAATCAAATCAAAAATTAAAATTACAACACAATCAAAAATTAATTTAAGAATAAAAGAACACAACATATCACAAAAATATCTCATACTTTTTAATCTCCTTTAAGATCATAATTAAAATCTCAAGCATAAGTTATTTTAATCTCTTTAAACAATCATGATTTTATTACAATAATTAGTCGAAAATCATTTTCATATTTCATTTCAAAAATGTATCAATTTAATTTTACCCAATTTCAGTGTCATGAATCAGTATTCGCTTCGACTCTATTCCTCACAAGTCAATACTCTCAAAGCACTGAATCCTATGGGTTCAAACACTCATACTAATTTATATGCGAAAGAGTTGATGTATAGAAATGAACTAATATGTTCGCATATGTATAAAGAATAAAGGCTCAAAGTGTTATTTTAACATTGATCTCATGAAAGGAATCGAATGTATAAATTATAAAGATATCATATACAAAAATTATTTTCATGCATAAATCAAACTCATTAAGAAAGAATTTCAAGATATATGCTTTTACAAATGAAGAAATTGCAATGACTTTTTAGGGAATTACTTCCTATATCTTTCTTTTGTAATTAGCCTTTACTCACAACTTTGTAGGCAATGTGGGTCATAGTATGTAGATGATACTATTTTTTTATCTCTCTATTTTTTTTTTCTGTAGATATTTTTCAATATATGTATTTTTTTAGAGAGTCAACCCATGTACAGATTGTACATTTTTTTGGATTTTGATGAGTGGTTAATTTTGTGTCTTTTCTGTTTGATCTTGGTTTAGGTAACCCCAGATATGTCTTTTTGTTTTTGTAGCAGTCATGCATGAATGAGATATAAGCATATACTATCAATTTCTACTCAAATTGTTTAATCTAAACAAAAAAATAATAATCAAAAATATATGATACTCTATTAAGATGAAAAAAATTCATACATTCAATGCTAATACCTATAGAGATCATCTAAACTTTTTGAATAAATAAGAAATGTGTTTGGAGTAGAAAAAATATATATTTCACTCTGAATAAAAGAAATTAGGCTCAAATTATATCTCACAAGGGTAGTCTCCACTAAAAAAAATTCATAAATACCGATTTTGGGTTTAATATAATTTCCACATTTTATCAAGAAATACTAGTTATGACAAAAACTAACTAATTATCAAAAATAATTACACAATATTTCATGATATGTTTTCAAAAATTAATCTAACAGTACCAAAGACTTAACTATTTACTTAAATTTGATTTAAAGAAATGATAAATTTTTGTGAGAATTTTTTTTTTTATTGTTTTATTAAGCATGGTAACTTTTCACCACCCCCAACCTAGAACTTACATTGTCCTCAATGTAACAACTGTAAATTAAAGATAAAGAGAAAAGAGTAGAAAGATTACCTATTTCTTGAGAATGTGTAAGTAGTAATGAAGGAATGCAGGTGCATCCATCATATTCATCATTAAAGTGTGTACAGACAGATCGTTGTGAACTTCTAATATCTCAACAAATATTTTTAGTTTTAACAATTTTTTTTTAAAAAAATTATTCACATATAAGTAAACTAAAATAAACAATAAAATTAAGTAAATAAAACAAATAACAAAAAATTACCTAACATGATGGGTTGCCTCCCATCCAGCGCTTAGTTTAACGTCTTAGCAAGACGTATCTTTTTGGTGCTAAGGGTTACTCAGCCAAATGCAATCCATTTCAGCAATGTTGTTTGGTTCTTCCACATAAGGCTTGACACGATGGCCATTAACTTTGAACGTTTTTTGTGTCTTGGAGTCCAATAGTTCTACCACTCCATGTTCAGATACCTGAACTATTTTGAATGGTCCATCCCATCTTGATCTTAGCTTTCCTGGAAACAATCTCAAACGAGAGTTAAATAAAAGAACTTTCATTCCAGGGTGAAAAGTTTTAGGAACTAGCCTCTTGTCATGATAGCGCTTAGTACGCTCCTTGTATAATTTGGCATTCTCATAGGCTTCATTCCTAATTTCTTCCAACTCATGAAGCTGGAGTACTCGTTTTTCACCTGCTTTATCTAAATCCATGTTTAGCTCTTTAATTGCCCAATAAGCCTTGTGTTCAAGTTCAACTGGAAGGTGGCACGCTTTCCCAAAGATTAACCGGTAAGGGCTCATCCCAATAGGTGTTTTGTAAGCGGTGTGGTATGCCCATAAGGCATCATTTAACTTAAATGCCCAATCCTTCCTTGAGGGACGCACAGTGCGTTCCAGTATTCCCTTAATTTGCCTATTACTTACTTCCACTAAACCGGAAGTTTGAGGATGATATGGAGTAGCTACCTTATGTGTGATGTTGTACTTGTTTAGTACTCCATCAAAGAGTTTGTTACAAAAATGGCTACCTCCATCACTTATTATAGCTCTAGGCGTTCCGAACCTACTGAATATGAAATCTTTCAAGAATTTCACAACAACATTAGCATCATTGGTTTTGGTGGGTATAGCTTCTACCCACTTGGACACATAATCCACAGCAACCAAAATGTATTGAAAACCATTAGATGGGGGAAAAGGACCCATAAAGTCAATCCCCCATACGTCAAAGAGTTCAACAACTAAATTAGATGTCAAAGGCATTTCATCTCTTTTGCTTATGTTTCCTGTTCTTTGACATCTATCACATTGTGCACAAAACATATGAGCATCTTTAAAAAGAGTGGGCCAAAAGAATCCAGACTGTAATATCTTACGGGCTGTCTTTCCACCTCCAAAATGACCCCCACAATGAAGTTCATGACAAAAAGTCAGAATGCTCTTACGTTCTTCTTCAGGTACACATCTCCGGATGACTTGATCTTGACCAATCTTGTATAAATAAGGGTCATCCCAGAAATAGTCCTTAATAGTTTTAAAAAACCTTTTCTTCTCCTGATATGAAGTGTTAGGTCGCAAAACACCAGTGGCAAGATAGTTTACAATATCAGCGTACCATGGGTTCGGACCTATGAAAAATAATTGTTCATCAGGAAAGGTTTCAACTATATCGTCATTACTCTCATCTTTAAGAGAATTAAAGTCAGAAATCAACCTAGACAAATGGTCAGCTACTAAGTTTTCACTGCCTTTCTTATCCTTGATTTCTAGGTCAAATTCTTGTAAGAGTAAGACCCACCTGATTAATCTTGGCTTGGCATTTGGTTTACTTAATAGGTATCTTAAAGCAGCATGATCAGAATGCACAATCACTTTAGATCCTACTAAATAAGACCGAAATTTGTCTAAAGAGAATACTATAGCCAAGAATTCCTTTTCAGTGGTGGTGTAATTCATCTGGGCATCATTGAGTGTTTTGCTAGCATAGTAGATGACATGTAAACGCTTATCCACTCTTTGTCCCAGGACTGCTCCTATTGCATAATCAGAAGCGTCACACATTATTTCAAAGGGTAAAGACCAGTTTGGTGCCATTATAACAGGGGTAGATGTGAGTTTATCTTTCAAGGTATTAAAGGAAGTAAGGCAGTCATTGTTGAAATCAAAATCAGCATCTTTGGATAGCAAGTTACATAATGGACGACTTATTTTAGAGAAATCTTTAATAAATCGTCTGTAGAATCCTGCATGTCCCAAGAAGCTTCTTATCCCCTTCACAGATGTAGGGGGAGGTAGTTTGGATATCAATTCAACTTTTGCCTTATCAACTTCAATACCCTTGTTTGAAATTATATGTCCTAAAACTATCCCTTGTTGAACCATAAAATGACTTTTCTCCCAACTAAGGGTTAGATTGCATTCAATGCATCTTTCTAAAACCAAAGTCAATTTATGTAAGCAATCATCAAATGAGTTCCCAAAGACAGAGAAATCGTCCATGAAAATCTCAATGAATTTTTCCACCATGTCCGAGAAAATTGATATCATGCATCTCTGGAACGTGGCCGGGGCATTGCATAACCCAAATGGCATTCTGCGAAAAGCAAATGTCCCAAAAGGACATGTAAATGTGGTCTTTTCTTGATCTTCTGGTGCTATGGGTACTTGATAATATCCAGACAGTCCATCCAAAAAACAGTAAAATTCGTGCCCAGCTAATCTTTCCAACATTTGATCAATGAATGGAAGAGGAAAGTGATCCTTTTTCGTATATAAATTTAGTTTCCTAAAATCTATACACATTCTCCATCCAGTGATTATTCTAGTGGGCACTAATTCACTTTTGTCATTCTTAACAACTGTTATCCCAGATTTCTTTGGTACCACATGCACTGGACTAACCCACTTACTATCCGCAATAGGATAGATAATCCCTTCTTCTAATAATTTAAGAATTTCCTTCTTAACTACCTCTTGCATGTTTGGGTTTAGTCTTCTTTGGGCCTCTCGTACAGGTTTAGCACCGTCCTCCAAGTTGATCTTGTGCATACACATTGTTGGACTAATGCCTCTTATATCCCCTATACTCCAACCTATAGATTTCTTAAACTGTTTAAGCACTTTGATGAGTTCCTTTTCTTGTGGTTTGGTCAAGGTTGAAGAAATTATCACTGGATAAGTTTCCCCTTCTCCCAAAAACACATATTTTAAGTGCTCAGGTAAGTCTTTGAGTTCAAGTTCAGGTGGATTGGCCTCTTTAATAGATGAAGAACTGGGTAGATTTAAAAGTGTACTAGATTTTGTCATCACTTCATTATTGTCTAGTTGTTCAAGGTACCCCTTTATTTCCTCATCTAAATCTTCTTCAACCTTTTCAAGTGTAAGAACGGTTTCAAGCTTGTCTTCTATTCTGGTTCGGAAAAAGGTGTTTTGGACAAGATTATCCAAAGGATCAACATCGAATATTTCATCGATGGCAGAAATAGAAGGGAAAGGTGAAGAATCAAAAACTTTAAAATGAACAGTCTCTCCTAAGACTGTCATTGTCAAATTTCCATCTTGGACATCAATAATAGTTTTAATAGTTGCCATAAATGGTCTACCAAGCAATATTGTGTGCTCTCTGTCCAATGCTGGATTTTCTTGCATATCCAGAACCACAAAGTCAACAGGTATTATCAGTTTGTCTACCTGTACCAAAACATCCTCAACTATTCCCTCTGGATATTTAAGAGATCTATCTGCAAGTTGAAGGGACATAGTTGTGGGTTTTAAATCCCCTAGATTGAGCTGTAAGAATATAGAGTAGGGCATCAAATTTATACTAGCACCTAAATCAAGCATTGCTTTAGAAACCTTCCTATCCCCCATAGTTATGTTTATAATAAAACTTCCAGGGTCTTTCAACTTAGGGGGTAGTTTGTGCTGAAGTACAGCGCTAGAAATTTCTGATACTACTACTCGTTCATTCAGTTCATACCTCCTTTTCTTAGTGTTCAACTCTTTGAAAAACTTGGCATATGAGGGCACATTCATGATCACTTCTAACAATGGTAAATTGATATTCACTTTAGAGAACATATTAAAAAGATCATTGAATTGCTTATCTTGTTTGGACTCTTTTAACCGGTGGGGAAAAGGTACTTGTATCTGGTGTGGTTCTGTTGTCTTTTGAATTTTGGGGGTGTTAGATGACCCCCCAATGAGTTTTTCAGAAGGCTTGTTAAGTTTAACACTTGTTTCTCCTTTTTGCGAGATTAGAGTATCGCCTTCTCTGTTACCTGAACTACAAGGTAGATTGTTAGAGATTTCAGGTAAACTGGTATTGACTACCTTACCACTTCGAAGGGTTCTAACATCCTTTGCTTGTTCTGGTTGACTGGGCAACTTTCCTGGTTCTTTCTTTTGCATTTGTTCAGCCAGTTGCCCAACTTTAGATTCAATTCTTTTAACCGAAGCCTCCATGGTGTTCAACCTTTGATTAGTCATCAATTGGTTGTCACGACTAACTTGAATAAAAGCATTCAAGCTATCTTCTAAGGTTGGTTTAAAAGATTGGCTTGGTGGGTAAGGGTGGTTGTTATCCGACCTTAGTGTTGGATATTGGGTGTAGGCTGGGTGATTATAGGTGTTTGGATGATACCTTTGAAAAGATTGGACTTCCCCTATGGCATCGACACTAGAATCACAAGTATTTGAACAATTATGAGTACCATGTCCAATTGAAC
Source organism: Hippophae tibetana (assembly GCA_037013495.1). Lineage (NCBI taxonomy): Eukaryota > Viridiplantae > Streptophyta > Magnoliopsida > Rosales > Elaeagnaceae > Hippophae > Hippophae tibetana. The sequence goes on along the minus strand of CM072809.1, from coordinate 464,147 downwards.
AACACACTTCACATACCTCTTGATTTGAAATTTGGTGGGAAGTGAGGAATTTCACTTGTTTAGTCAATTCAGCAAGTTGCAAGGTTATCTCATTATCAGAGCCGACTTCATTGACCTTTGCTTTCCTTCTACCACCTCTTTGTTGGGAATTAGAACCCAACAGCTCATAAAGATTATAGGTTTCCTCTGCGGTCTTTTCTCCTACAGCACCTCCAGCAGCATTATCAACCATGTATTGACTCTGTAGTGTCAATCCATCATAAAAGAATTGGTTTTGTAGCTGTAATGGAAAGCTATGATTTTGACATTGAATGAAAAGGAGTTTGAATCGTTCCCAAGCTTCATGAAAGGGCTCTTCATTCATTTGAGAAAATGTTGCTATCTTTGTTCTTAGATCAACAGTCTTTTGATGGGAATAGAACCTACCCATAAAAATTTCATAGACTGCCTCCCAAGTTTTAAGAGAACCTGACTGTAGAGTAATGAACCATGACCAAGCTTTATCTTTGAGAGTGTAAGGAAAACACCTCATCCTAAGTTGATCTTCATTAATTGCATGTAGTGGAAAGGTTTGGACAATAGCATAGAATTCTCGAATGAAATGCAAAGGGTCTTCATTTGGGATACCGTAAAAGGAAGGCAACAAAGAATAATGAATCTTTTTCAATTCATAATTCCTTGCAGCCTCTTGTAATTGGATACCGGAAGTTACATTGCCAATGATTGGCATTGTATATTCTTTCATCTTTTTCCGCCTATCTTCAGCATCTCCCATGGTTGTTTGTAGTTGAAAATGATCCTCCTCCTATTGTGTATCAACATTTTGCTTTTAGTAGATATCTCTAAGAAATATTTATAACTTGATAAAACGTAAAAGCAAAAAGTGCAAGGAACCTAATTTTTTTTTTTTAAATTTAAGCGAATGGACAGAATTTTTGAAACAAACGAATTTTATTTCATCTGAATTTTTATTACACGCAAACTAAAACAAAGGAAAATACAATAATGGGTGACCTCCCATACAAGACTAAAATTTATCGTCTTCTAGTAAGACGTTGCTTGGATATTGCAGAATGAAAAACTCAATGTCTCCTCTTCATTGAATTTGTTTAAGTTTCAAATTAGTCTTTGCCTTTTTGCAAATGTTCAACTAACTGTTCAACTTGAACTTCCACCTTTTTGATAGAAGCTTCCACAGAGTCCAACCGTTGATTGGTTTTAGATTGATTATCCCTACATACTTGAATAAAAGAATTCAAGTTGTCCTCCAAGGTTGGTTTATTGGGAATGCTTCTTGGAATAGGTGGGTGGAATTGCTGACCTGCTTGGTTTGAGCTTTGAGTGAAAGGAGGGTTGTTTTGCCTCCAAGAGAAATTTGGATGACTTCTCCACCCAGGATTATAGGTATTTGAATTGGGATCAAACCTTGGTCTCTGTTGATATGCTCCCAACACATTGACCTGTTCAGGTCCAGTTGTTTCTCCTTGATATGGACAGGCTTCAGTACCATGTCCCATGTTGCTATACAAACCATATTGATCATTATTGGTGTTGGTTTGTGTAGCGAGAAGGGCAACTTGCTTAGTCAGTTGAACAAGTTGTTGTTGAACTTCATTACTGGAGTCGATTTCATGAACTCCAGCTTTTCTCACTCGGGAGCTTTTCTGTTGGGAATTAGCACCCAACATCTCAAAGAGGTTATACGTCTCTAAGGCAGTTTTTTCTCCTATTGCTCCTCCTGCAGCGTTGTCGACAATGAACTGACATTGTTGTGTAAGTCCATCGTAAAAGAATTGGTTCTGCAACTGCAGGGGAAAGCTATGATGGGGACACTGAGTGAGAAACATCTTGAACCTATCCCAAGCTTCATGGAATGGTTCTCCATCCATCTGAGAGAAAGTAGCAATCTTTCCTCTCAACTCTGATGTTTTTTGATGGGAATAGAATTTTCCCATGAATTTATTGTAAATGTTACCCCATGTCATCAGAGAACCTGGGGGAAGTGACATCAACCAAGTTTTGGCCTTATCCTTTAATGTGTAGGGAAAACATCTCATCCTAAGTTGATCCTCGTTTAGAATACCAAGGGGGAATGTTTGGACCGTAGCATAGAAATCTCTCATAAAGGAAAGAGAATCTTCATTAGGTAACCCATAAAAGGAAGGAAGCATAGAAAAATGAATATTTTTAAGGTCATAATTCCGAGCAGCCTCTCCCAACTGGATAGCGGCAGTTGCCGTGCCTATTATCGGTCTTGCAAACTCCTTCATCGTGGTTTCCCTAATATGTTGGTTTTCCTCCATTTCTTTTGGTTCTAGTAAAGGATTAAGACTTGGTTCTATGTTTGGCTCACAAACAGGTTGATGGGTAGAATCCAGTTTTGTTGACACTTGTTTAAATTTATGAAATTTATTTACATATGGTGTAAGAGGGTTTCCTAAGGATCTCCTACCACGCATAGACTATTGTAAACGTAAATTTAAAACTCCTGTCAACAAAATAAAAAATTTAGAAACAATTTACATGTTATTTAATACAAAGCACTAAACAAAACTAGTTAAACCCTAAAAAAAAAAATTGTTTTTTTTTTATTTTTATTCTTCATATTTTTTTTTTATTTTGTAACATAATTAGTATTAACCAAGAGTGCTCCCAGGAAAGAATGGTGGTGCAAACGGCTCCTTAAATACCATTCTCCTAGCCAGAGCAACGTTCCCAGGAAAGACTAATGGCACAAAGGCTTCCAAGAACTAGTCTCCTAGACAGAACTCCCTTAGATTTTTACTTTTCATGTTATTTAGTTAATTAGGTATAAATTCAAGTAATGTTTTTTTTTACTATTCATGAACGGTAATTTTATTTTACTATTCACGCTATATTATGTTTTATTAACTTAAAAATTTTGAAATTTAAGTTTTTGAATTTTTTTTTATGAACGGTAATTTTATTTTACTATTCACGCTATATTATTTCTTATTAACTTAAAATTTTTTGAATTTTGAATTTTGAATTTAAATTTTTTTTTTTACTATTCATGAACGGTAAAAATTTTTACTTCAAATTTCAAATTTCTAAATTATTTTACAATTAAAAAAAATTATTTTTTTTTATTTTTTTATTTTTTTATTTTTTTTATTTATTATGAATTTTGAAATTTGATTATTATTAAAATATCACAATTATTTACAGTACAAAAATGTTTTTAAAATTTTGATAAATAATTTAAAAACGCTATTCCTTCCCCGGCAACGGCGCCAAAAACTTGATGAGCGAAAACCGGCATCGCCGATTCCCGCAAATACTTTGGTTTTAATATTTATAAAACTTTCGCAAGTGCACGAATCATTTCGAAGAAAATGATAAGTATACTCCCAAGGTCGATCTAAGGAAGGAATGTATGTGGTTTTTAATTTATTATTCAAACTTTTAAAAACGAAATTAAATCCTAAACATCCTGTCACGATAGTTTGGTTTTTGTGTTCCTAATCTAATAACATAAAATAAACATATATACAGATTAATTAAATATAATCTAATAACATAAAAATAAACATAGATACAAATTCAATAAATAATTATCTAAAAATAAACATATATACGGATTCAATAAATATTCATGCAAATTTTTATCATTTATATTAGCGGAGTATTTATGGATATAATAACTAAATTAATTATGCTTGCTCATATTAACTAGGTTATTAAAGATATAAATTGATATTTTATTGATTCTCTCTTTTTTATATAAATACCACCTTTGGTGGGGTTAGATATTCTTTATTAACTAAAACAAATCAATTAACACCTATGGGTGGGGTTGATAACTAATATGCTTAATTAAATTAATTCCTTTTTCTAAGAGATTGAAAATGAACCATTTAAATGCCACCTTTGGTGGGGTTAGACAATTTAAACATTATTCAAGGTGTCCAAATTAAACTTAAGAATTTAATTATCCGAGTACTAACTTTCAAGTTTTAAAACCACTATTGAAAACATGTTGTCAATACATTTTCACATAATAATTCTTATAAAAACTTTTGAAATAGAGTTTCACTCTAACTACCGGGCGATTGTACCAACAAATAAAAGAGCACTACTCTAAATTAGACCGGATAACTAAACCTTAAAATCTAATTTTCGGGTTTAAGTTTGTAATGAAAAATAATATATTTCTCTCTAACATTCTTAATATAAAATCTTGAATAAAAACAAAATCAATTCATTTTAAAGATTTTTACCTATTTAATATTTCGCAAGCATAACAACGTCGTTATTACATCATTTTTACTAAACAGCTAGCATAGTTAAATTTAACCACAGACAAGTTGAATATAACATGTAAGAATAAAGCATAAAAATAACTGTAAAGAAAATAAAATCCTTACAGAACTTCGACGCTATTCCCGTTGCTAGAAAACCTCCGAGCGGAATTTGCACTTCCATATATTGAATCAAAAATCTAAATTATTACAAAAACATTACAAGTTCCTCTCAAAAAGAGAAGAACACTAAACCTAAGAGAATTGAACTAAAAACTAAGAGAAAAACTAAGAAAAGCTTAGAAACTTAGAAAGAAACTAAGAGAAACTAAAAACTAAGAAATGAGAGAAAGAAAGAAGAGAGAAGTGAGTTTTGAAGGTGTGTTTTGAAGTGAAGGGAAGGGGGGTATTTATAGGTGAGGATGGAGAGAAAAAATGAGTAAAAAAATGTTAAAAAAATATTAAAAAATGTAAAAACGCGTATTGGAATTGCTGATGTCATCAATGACGTCAGCATCACGTCACAGGGGCGGCTGCACGTGAAAAATGGGGCGAAAACGCGTTGGGCGCGCGGAGGGGGGCTGCTGGGGCGCTGCGCGCGCGTGCTGGGGCGGTCGCTGCGCGCAGCTCGGCGCGCGTGAACAGTGCCAGCGCGCGCGGGCGCGCGCGGAGTGGGGCGCTGGGGCGCGCACGGCTGGGCTGCGGCGCACGATTTCCGTCTTTTTGACATTTTTGACATTTTCGACCCATTTCGTCCGATTTTTCCATGTTTGTTGACCTTTTCTCACTTATTTATTGATATATTTGTGATGTATTGCTTCAAATATTCCTCTTTGAGTATTTACATTGCGTTTTTAAGCCAAAATACCTGAAAAACAATAAAAATACCCGTGATTTCGAAAAAGACAAATTTATATAAATATATGATAAAACATATAAATATATGTATTTTTAATCAATTAAGGTACATAAAATTATGGTTATTTTAGTGCTTTTTGAGCACTCATCAGGACTCTTTCTTAACCAAAGGAAATATGTCCTAGATTTTCTTAAGGAAGCTAACATGAGTGATGCTAAACTAGCCATTACCCCTCTTGACAGTAAGTTCAAACCTAGCTTGAAGGACACACCACTCACGAATATAAGTTATCACCATCGACTGGTTGGTAAGTTGATTTACCTAACAATCACTAGACCTGACATCATATATTCTGTAAGTATTGTAAGCCAATTTATGCACTCCTTGACACTTGAGCATTTGACCCTTGTTAAAAGGATCTTACGCTACTTAAAAGGATCAGTGGGTCGTGGTATCATCATGAAGAAGAATGACAACACATAAATCATGAGGTATTGTGATATTGATTGATCAGGGAATACAATCGACCGTAAGTCCACCATTGGCTACTGTACATTTGTCGGTGGAAACTTGGTCATATGAAAGAGTAAGAAACAAACTGTCATCGCCTGATCAAGTGTCGAAGCTGAGTATCATGTAATGGCTTCAACTACATGTGAGTTGATATGGCTTAAAGGTCTTCTATGTGATTTAAGTGTTCCTATAACCCTTCATATGTCCTTATTTTGTGACAATCATACAGCCATGCATATAACATCAAACCTAGTATTTCATGAGAGGACGAAACACATTGAAGTTGATTGTCATTACGTTTGTGAACAAGTTCAATCATAGGTGATTCAGACACATTATACAAGAAGCTTCGACCAACTGGATGACATCTTCACCAAGCCCTTGGCTTCTCATCAATTTCAACGACTTATGTCCAAGCTTGGATCCATAAACCTTCTGTATCCAGCTCAAGGGGGAGTAGTGGATATTAGTCCTTAATTCAATGAATAAACATAAGGACCTTAATTCAAGGAATAAAACAATGATCTTAATTCAATGAATAAAACAAGGAGCTTAATTCAAGGAATAAAACAAGTAGCTTAATTCAAGAAATAAAACAAGGAGCTTAATTCAAAGAATAAAACAAGGAATCCTTAATTCAATTAATAAATCAAAGAATATTTAATTTAAAAAATAATTGAAGGAGTAAAATTTTCTTATATATAGTTATACAATTATAATGAAAACATGAAGAAAATAATACAAACTAGAGAGCTCTTTTGTGTAGAGTTATTCTTTGTATACAATTATTTCTTCTTTTTTTCTTTTTTCATCAAAAATGACATTAGGAAAAGTACCACATTCCAACTTCATTTTGGATAAGAGTTTTAGAAAAATCTCAAGTGGGTTGTAAAAATAAGGGGTAATACACAATTCCCTTTTAACAAAGAACCCTTATAGAAACAATATGAAGCTTTTGATAACAACAATGTAAGATAGGAACAAACTGAATTTGTTTATGTTGGTAACAATTCTAAGGGTGAGGAGGCAACCCTTCCCCCCACATATCCATGAAAATTGTATCATGGAACACTCAAGGTATTCCTAGAAAATTAGCACAAATAGAGATAAAAAGGCTGGTACTTGAAATCAATCCTGATTGTGTGTGGCTTATGTAAGAAATGGTTTTATTGATGATGAATAAACGGATATTTACAACCTATTATACAAAAGAAAAGAAAAATTGTAATAATTAAAAATAAACACAATTATGAAGAGACATGTTATTAGACATCCTATCCTTCCCCACCAAGCTGTTGGTGGCTACTTCTAGCTGGTGTGTTGGTTGTCACCAGTTGGATCTCAAGTTATTTAACATTCCCCCTCAAGTTGGAATATATGTTAATTATTCCTAACTTGTTAAATAAGTTTGAGAGCTGTGGAAAACTTAGAGATTTGGTAAATATATCTAATGGTTGCTCTAATATAGAGATATGATAAGTTTTGATTATTCCAATTTGAATCTTTTCTCTTACTAGATGACAATTGATCTCTATATGTTTGGTTCGCTCATGAAACACTAGATTTGATACAATGTGAAGGGTTGCTTGATTGTCACAATATAACTTGGTTGGTTGGGAGTGTTCAATACCCAAATCATCCAAAATGTATCGTAACTAGGTTACTTCACAACATGCTGCTGCCATAGAGCAGTATTCTGCTTCTACACTTGATCGTGAGATCGTATTTTGTTTCTTAGTCTTCCAAGAAATTAGCGAGTTTCCAAGAAACATACAATATCCTGTGGTTGATCATCGTGTATCTATGCATTTTGCCCAATTTGTGTCATAGAAAGCATTTAGTTGTAATGAACTAGTTGTTGAGAAAAAGAGACATTGCCTTGGTGTGTTCTTGACATATCATAGCACTCGTTGAGCTCCTTCCAAATGTGGTTGACATGTTTTATCCATATATTGACTGAGAATGTGCACGACATACACTAAGTCGGGCCTTGTGATGGTCAAGTATATTAATCTCATAATAAGTCTTCGATAGGATGTGGGATTACTGATGAATTCCCCTTCAACCTTGCTGAGGGATAAATTTTGTTCCATAGGTGAATTGGCAGATTTGGCACCAAGATAACCCATGTCCTATAATATTTCAAGTGTGTACTTGCTTTGTGACAGAACAATTTCCTTCTTGGAACGTGAAACTTTTATGCCCAAAAAATACTTTAATTCACCGAGATCTTTAAGCTTGATGAACCATTTTTGTGAGGCTTGTTTGAGTCCACACAAATATTTGTGTAGCTTACATACTCGTGTTTCCCCCTTTTGTTCGAATCCAGGTGGAAAGGACATGTAGACATCTTCATGAAGATCACCATAGAGAAAAGCATCGTTGACATCGAGTTGTCGAAGATGCCAATTTTGAATAGCAGCAATGGCAAGAAGAAGATGAACAGTGACAAGTTTGGCTACTGGTGCAAAAGTTTCTTGGTAGTCAAAACCTTCAATCTGACTGTATCCTTTGGCCACTAATCGAGCCTTGTATCGTTCCACAGAGCCATTAGGATTATTCTTGATTTTGTAGACCCATTTACAACCAACTGGTTTCTTGTTTGGAGGAAGTTGTTGAAGCGTCCAAGTACCATTAGTTTCAAGAGCATCCAGTTCTTGTTTCATGGCAAGCCACCATTTTGGATCATTGAAAGCTTCAACAAATGTGGTTGGTTCCCTAAGAATGGAAATATAAGTAACAAAGGCATGATGTGCAGGTGATAATTGGTCATAGGTAAGTACATGAGATAGAGAATGAGAAGTACCTTTGTTATTGGACGATGTTGAGTTAGACGAAGGGAAGAAACGAGAAGGCAAGGAAGCTTCTACATGATATTTTTTAAGGTAGCTAGGAACATTGGTAGATCGAAGAAGCCTATGTGTGACTAGTGTTGGAGGAGTCATGTGTGGTGGAGAAGTTGATGATGATGTTTCTGGAGATAAAATTTGAAGATGAAGAATGTTTAAGTTGATTGTTGGAAGGATAGATAGTGTATGATGAAGTGATGTATTTGGATTGGTTGATTGACGAATGTTAGGTATGTCATCATAAATAGTATCTTCTAATGGAGGAAATAGAGTTAGAGTGTTGTGATGAGTGCTCAAAAAACACTAAAATTACCATGATTTTATGCACATTAATTGATTAAAAATATATATATTTATATGATTTTATCATATATTTATATAAATATATCTTTTTGGAATCACAGGTATTTTTATTATTTTTCAGGTATTTTCGCTTAAAAATGTAACTTAAAGACTCCAAAAGGAATACTGGAGGCAATACATCACAAATATATTCATAAATAAATGAGGAAAAGTAAACAAATATGGAAAAATTGGACAAAATGGGTCAAAAATGTCAAAAAAGAGAAAATCGCGCACGCAACCGCCCAACCGTGCCGAGTAGCCGCATATGCCTCTGCTCCAGTCTGCACGCGCCGCTGCTTATCTGCGCCCCATTCCGTGCGCGCCGCTGCGCCCTGCGTCTTCATGATGTCATCATTCACTACTACGCGTTTCCTCCATTTTTAATCATTTTTTCACCCACTTTTTATTCTTTTCCTCACCTATAAATAACTTCATTCTCTTCATAACTAAACACACCTTAAAACATATCTTCTCTTCTCTTTCTTTCTTTCCTTCTCTTTTTGAGAAGAACTAGTTATGTTTTTGTAATTTATTTGGTTTTTGATTCAATAAATGATTCCAGCAACGGGAATAACATCAAAGTACTGTAATGATTTTATTTTTTTACAATTATTTTTTATGGTTTATTCTTATATGTTATATTTAATTTGTCTGTGATTAAATTTAACTTTGTTGGCTATTTGTAAACATGATATAATAATAACGTTGTTATGCTTGCGAAATATTAAATAGGTAAAAATCTCTAAAATGAATTGATTTTATTTTTATTCAAAATTTTATATTAAGAATGTTAGAGAGAAATATATTATTTTTCATTACAAGCTTAAATCTGAAAATTAGTTTTTAAGGTTTAGTTATCCAGTCTAATTTAGAGTAGTGCTCTTTTATTTGTTGGTACAATCGCCCGGTAGTTAGAGTGAAGCTCTATTTCAAAAGTTTTTATAAGAATTATTATCTAAAAATGTATTGAAAATATGTTTTCAGTAGTAGTTTTAAAACTTGAAAGTTAGTACTCGGATAACTAAATCTTTAGGTTATTTTTATGTTATTAGATTAGAAACACAAAAACCCAAATATCGTGACATGATGTTTAGGATTTAATTTCGTTTTTAAAAGTTTGAATAATAAATTAAAAACCACATATATTTATTCCTTAGATCGACCTTGGGAGTATACTTATCATTTTCTATGAAATGATTCGTGCACTTGCGAGAGTTTTATAAATATAAAACCAAAGTATTGGCAGGATCGGCGATGTCGGTTCTGCTCATCATGTTGACAGTGGAAGTGAAATAAGGAAATACATGTTCATGAAAGATAACATCACGAGACACTAAAGTCTTACTTGTTTCCAGATTGTAGACACGATAACCTTTTATCCCAAATGGATACCCAATGAATATGCATCTATGTGGTCTAGGATCAAACTTGGTGAGTCGATCATGACGTGTAGACACAAAATAAAGAGAACCAAAAACACAAAGATGTTCATACCTATAAATTTTGTGAAAAAAAGACTTCAAATGGTGTTTTACCCTTGAGAACAGGTGTTATTAGAGTATGATTTATGAGGTATGTGGTTGTAAGAATGACATCTCCCCATAATTGTTTAGGGAGATTGACTTGAAAGAGCAATGAACGTGCAACATTGATAAGATGACGGTGTTTGCGTTTAGTAACACCATTTTGTTGAGGGGTAGAGACACAACTGGTTTCATGAAGGATTCCTTTGGTAGAAAACAACTGGGTCATAGATAATTTTGGTCCATTGTCGCTACGAATGATTTTAACTTTGGATGAAAATTGTGTTTCAACAAGATTAATGAAGGTGGTAAGAAATGTGTGTGTATCAGATTTAGCATGTAAGAGATAAACCCATGTGCATTTTGAGTAGTCATAAAAAATAGCGAGGAAATAACGTGCTCCATTTAGTGCTGGAATGTGATAGCCATCCCAAATATCGATATGAATCATTTCAAAAGGTGCTTTTGTATTGATGGAACTTAGAGGAAATAGATTGCTTGTTTCTTAACTAATGGACAAATAGAACAATCACTAATGGAACAAAAAATGTGTGTTGATGGAAAGAGAAATTACATGCAAACTGTTATTAGATAAATGACCAAGTCGTTGATGCCATAGATGAGAGTTGGTGGAAGCAGTATTTGAAACGAAGACACATCCAGTCTTTTCAAAAATAGTCAGGTAGTAGAGTCATGCTTTCTCAGTTCTCATCCCAATCGTCTTCCCTAAGAATTTGTCCTGAACAAAGCACACACTATTAGTGAATGTGACATGGAAAAATGTAGGAAAGAATACATAAGACATTATGTAGTATGAAATTATTGGAGAAATGTACAATGCCAATATGTGTGATATGGGCAAGAGAATGATCAAGTAAATACACACGTCGATTAGTGACTGGAATGCTGGAGCTCATAAGGTTTTGGGAACAAACCATGTGATCAGTTTCTCCTGTATCAAAAATCCAATGAGTTTCTGAATGGAAAATAGTTGCACATAATGTGTTACCTGAAGAAGTAGTCACTTGACTTGCTATGCTACCTGATTTGGATTGATTGAGAAGTGTAAGAAGCTTTTGATATTGGGTAGATGTAAGGTTGTGGGATGGTGTCTTTGTGTCGAAACAGCTTTCCTGAAAGTCAGTATGATGAGCTTTGGTGGGGAAGCCATAACTTGTATTTCTCTTATCTTGAATTGCTTCTTTCTTTCGACACATGTTGATGTCCTGTCCATTCAAATCACATAAATTACATTTGAGACGCTTTCGACATTTTTCAAAATTGTGTCCATTGAGACCACAAAAATCACATTTGAGGTGACTTCGACAATTCTCAGATTTATGACCTATATTTTTGCATTGATTGCACTTGAGATGTGGGTTCCTTGATGGGTAATTTTTGTGAGGATATTGTGGACGACTATCTCTCGCAACAAGTGCGGCAACTTCTAGTATCATTCCTATGGTTTGTGTGGAGACAGCTCTCTGCTTTTCATCTTAAATAATGAATGAATATATCTTATTTACTGTAGGTAAAGGTTTCATGAGTAAGATTTGTCCACGTGCTGATGTGTAAATCGTGTTAAGCCCTATGAGGAACTTTATGGTTCGCTGCTTTTGTTGATAATCTTGTAGTTCCCTTCCGACATTTCCTCCACAATGTGGAAGAGGACATAGTGCATCGTAACTATCCCATAAGCTTTTCAATTTGGTATAGTATTGTCCAATGCTTACACCTTCTTGTATGTAATCAGGGATCTCATGCTCAATGTGGAGGAGATGCACGTTGTTGGTGTGCGAAAAATGCTCCTTCAATTCTTCCCATAACTCATATGCAGTATCATTATACATGACACTTTCTTCAATTTTAGGCAATATGGTGTTGAGGATCCATCCTTTAACAAGAATGTTGCAGTGAGTCCATTGTTTGATTTATGCTTCAAAGTTTGTTGATGGCGTTTTGATGGTGCCATCAATAAATCATTCTTTGTTTTTGATGATGAGAGTCATGAGCATTGCATGACTCCAAATGTGATAATTTTTTTGATTTAAGGATTGAGCTACTAGAACTAGGAATGGGCACGGGGACAGGCGGGGACGGTTCTTGATATAACCGTCCCCGAACCAAATTATAAAACCTATCACTATTACATAAATAGGCATTAAAGTCGGTTAAAAACCGACTTTAAACAAATTTAAAGGCGGGGACGCTATCCACATGACGTAGCGTCAGTTGACGTGGAGAACCGACGCTACGTCACGTGGATAGAATCTGTTGACGTGGAGAACCGACGCTACGTCACGTGAATAGCATCGGTTGACCTGGAGAACCGACTTTAAATTCATTATAAGTCGATTTTTTCCAAAAACCGACTTTACACAACGACTTATATACTCCTTTTTGTAGTAATGTATAATCAAAACCGCCTGAAAACTGTTACGGTTTGGGGACGGTTTTTTACCCGCGGGTAACGGTTCGGGACGGTTATGAAAAAAACTCCAAAAAAAACCGAAATATATATATAATTTAATTTATTAAATATATATAATTAATTTTTTATTTATAATTTAATATATAATTTAATTAATTAAATATAATTAATTTCGGGTATGGGCGGGTACGGTTTTTAGTATAACCATAACCGAACCGTAACTGTAACCGTTGTTTCATATTTAGTTTTTACCCGAAACCGTCCCCGTCCCCAAAATTTACCGATTAAAAACCGAACCGCCGGTTCGGATAACCGAACCCACAGTTTTTTTGCCAATTCCTAACTAAAACCATGCCTAGTTGGTTTGAGTGGTGTAGATATAATGAATGACTAGGGTCATCATACCACTATGATAAAATAAGGTTGGTATTCGTAGTTATAAACATTATTATTGAGTAAAATAAATCGAAAGAACGAGATAGGTTTAAGTGTATTTTAGACAATAATAACTATTTATGAAACAAATAATGAATTGGAATATGTTTTATCTTTTAGAAAATGAGTCAAGAATTACATAACCGGAAATTTCAGCCACAAAACCGGTCAAAAAATGGGTGAATTGGCGTTTGGAGTGATTGGGACGGCGACTGCAACGCTGAAGCGTTGAATCGGATGAACAACATGTTGTTTGCTTCAGAGGCACACGAACGACATGTTGTTGGAGTCGTCTTCCTCAACAACTGATGCGTGTTGGCGCGTGGAACGCCGATGAACTCAGGAAAGATGCGTGTGAGCGCATGGGGAGGTATTTTGGCTTGAAATCAATTGCAGATTTCTCATATTCTTCTGGATATTATGATGGGACGAAATTGAAATTATTTTGTGAATCGAAATTGATTTTGAAAAAAAAAATAATGAGAATTTTTTTTATGTGAGTTGATTTTTTTGGAAATTATTTTATAAGTTCTGATAACATATAAGAAATAACTTTATTCATAATTAATAAATGAATATTTACGGTATATGTATATAAAAAAAATTATAATAATTAAAAATAAATATTACGTTAACACCAACCGAATCTAAGTTCTTTAAGATTTTATGGAAACAAAAACCTCGAGTGTTTTTTTGAACCAGCAGCTTGCTGTTAGGATGGGTTCAAGATTTTATTTTGCTTATTCTTCTTCTGTCAATCTAGCTAGCTGGGGGCTTTGCTTTCTTAGTAAAAGAAGGTTTTGATTTTGTTGTTTTTGAAGAATCCGATAGGTTGTTAGCAGTGAAATTTTGAAAATTACATGGTAATCTAAGCAAATGGTTGTTATTTTGTACTCATTCTACCCCTTACTATAATGAAAAGATTTCCTTTCGGTCGTTTTTGGTGTACTAGTTGCATACGATGGTGAACGGATAACCATAGGTGATGTTAAATTATATTTATTTCACTTGTACTACACTTTCACTATTTCACTTGTACCACACTTGTACTATTTCACTTGTACTACACTTACTATTTCACTTGTAACACACTTGTACTACACTTGTTACATTCTAAAACACACCAATACAACATTAAATCATTTTTTCTTCTTATCTCTCTATACTTTTCACAGGTGAATTCAACGAAATTTTGTACACAGATGAAAAATGGGGTGGAAAACAACCAAACATCTTACTCGCATGGATGTGACCCAAAGCAAGGTTAAGTTTTGTTTTCTTTGATGATTTTAAATGGGAAGCTTGTCGATCAATTCTCATTTTTTTTTTACTTTAAAAGCATGTGGACGGACGAGTTTGTTAAATGAAAGATTGCAGGTTCATGGATTGTGGAGGAAAATGGAAATTGGGTTGGTTTTATATTTGCAAATTTGTTTGATTGAGTTGTATTTGTGATGTGGGTGCGTTGAATTTGCCTGACAAATGTTTGATTCTACGTCAAAGTGGAACTCTGTTTCTTATAACACAATGATTGATGGTTATGTTAAATTTGGAAGGATTGAATTGGCGCGCCAAGTGTTTGATAATATGCATGTGTAGGAAAATAATTTGATTTCTTGGAATATTATGATTAGTGGGTATGCGTAGTCTGATGATGGGCTTGAGAGTGCTTGGGATTTGTTTTGGTCAATGCATGCAAGAGACTATAGTTTCATGGAATGTAATGGTTGGTGGATATGTAAAACATGGAAAGTTAGAAGATGCGCTTAACTTGTTTAACTGGATGCCATATTGTTGATTGCTCTTTCAGCTGCTGCCTAATTAGGACACATCGAAAAAGGGGTTGTTGTGCACCTTTATTTGGAGGAAAATGGGTTTCCTTTGGTTGGAAAACTTGGTGCTGCTCTTATAGACAAGTATGGGAAATCTGGCAGAATAGGGAATGCAAATATTGTATTTGAAAGAGTGGAAGAAAGAGGTGTTGATCATTGGAATGCTATGATTAATGGCTAGCAATGAATGGATTGGGAGAATTGGCATTTCATTTGCTTGTGGAGATGGAGAGGCTTTCAATAAAACCAGATAATATTACTTTTATTGGGGTGCTTAATGCTTGTAGTCATGCTAGTTTGGTCAAGGAAGGTTTGATGTGTTTTTAGCTCATGAGTGTAGTTCATAATATAGAGCCAACAGTACAACACTATGGATGCATACTTGATATCCTTGGTCGTGCTGGGTACATTTGGGAAGCGAAAAGATTAGTAAAGGACATGCCTGTTGAGCCAAATAATGTTGTTTGGAAGACTTTGCTTAGCGCATGTAAGAATCACGAAATATATATACCATACTGGGGAGACAATAGCTAGAAATCTAATCATGCGGGATTTGTTTAATCCAAGTTCTTACGTTCTTTTGTCTAATATATATGCTGGCTATTGGCATGTGGAGTGATATTCGTAAAGTTAGAATGACGATGTGAGAAAGAAACTTCCTGGTTGTAGTTGGATTGAACTTGAGGGAGTAGTTCATGAGTTTATGGTACAAGATAAATTCCATCCTCAAGTTGAAGAGATCTATTCTGAAGTCATCTATGGTTAGACATTGATGTTGAAATAACAATTCCTAACATTTTCACAGAGGAATGAGATAATTTATTTGTAATTGTTAGATCAACTATCTACATTGTTATTGATCTAATAATTAAATATTTTAAATATTATTTTTTATTAAATTCGTAAATTTATTGTATATATTGGATATGAAAATATAGGGTTTAGATTTAAAATTAAGGATAGAAAAAATGATCTCCATTTTTTTACGAAAATCTGTGCTTGAAAATGATACTGTAGATACATTCCATTAACAAACAATATAATATAAAGTGTAAACTTATAACTTTTCTTTTATTTATATTACTTTTTAACGATAAAAAATAGAATGAAAATGAGCATCAGAATTTGAGTAAACAAAATAAAGTGATTATTATCTTAAATTAATTTTGTTTATTTCACACAAATGGAAGTGAACATAACATGGAAAAAAATATAAGATGTCAAATAATTAAATACATGTGAAATTAAATATCTTAAATGGTACAAGATACTTAAGAAATTTAAAGCAGCGAAAAGACCACTATACCTGTCAAAATAAGTTGCAAGTTTAGAATTTGAACTTAGATACGTATCATAAAAATAGAAAAAAAAATATTTCTCATTATTATTTGTTTTATTTGAATTCAAATACATTTTGATTATTGAATTTTAGTAATTTTTTATGTAATAAAAGTGTAAAATTTAAAGAAAATAGAGTTTTATTTTAAGAATATATTTATGTATAAATTTATAAATATTAGTTCTAATTTTTTTAATTATTAATAAATAAGAGAGAGCACGTATTCTCTAGGCTTCCGTACATCCCCTAACACAAATTACTCACGTAAGTCACGTCCATGACAATAAAGTAAAGCACTTCAGGAACGGCTACATGAGTAACAAATGGCTAATTCTAAATAGATATTCCAAAACCTATAACTACACAACCTTGTGTTTAAAATTATTGAAAATTTTGTATTGAATGGTATGTAGCTGTAGATTTTGATGGATGCAGGTAGAATTTACTGTAACAAATTACAGTTGTATCTACAAAATAGAAATGTGCCAATTTTACGACTACGATTGGGCCGACATCGTAGCCCAAAACATCAAGGAGTCCACGAAGAAAATAACCCAAAATATTAAAACTCCCTACCACCCAAAATCAAATTTTTGTTTCTTCTCCGTCCTTAGGGTTTCTGTGAACATCTCAGTCAGCCAGCCAGCCAGCAGCAGAAAGAGGCAAAGCTTGTGGTACCTAGAGACACTGTAACCATGGGTCGTATGCACAGCAGAGGGTACTATCACCATCATTACCTTGAACAATTACTATGCTGCTATGAAGTACTTCTTCATCCCTTTGATCTTTTCTTTTTAAAATTAAACGTATTTTTCCTCTTGGCTTTTATTTCTTACAGTAAGGGTATTTCGGCATCGGCTCTTCCGTACAAGAGGACTCCTCCGAGTTGGCTGAAGATATCTTCTCAGGATGTGAGGAATCCCAACCCTAAATCGCAGTTATTGTTTTTCTACGTTGTTCTTCTAGAATCCTAGGATGAACTAAATTTTAAAGCACTCCCGTTTTTGATGGGTATCTTGGCTCCATGTATCTTATGTGGAGATAAATGCACGAAATTTTACTCGTTAACGGAGTTTTTCTCATCTAATCTGTACTCCTTTCTCGGTTACTAATACTATTATGATTGAAATCATTAATTTGTATGATAGGGTTATCTTTTTCACAAATGGAATTTTATATGATTATGCATTCTTCAACTATTCATTGAATGCAACCTTAAAAGTTTAATCAGTCGGATTTTGTATTTTTCAATTCAAAATACTATGTAATCTACTTTAAGATATTTTAAGTTGGTGTTATATCATCGTGTTTCAACAATCAAACCTTAGTCATGAGCATGCATACAGTCTTTGTCAAAGAGTTTGTGTGGAGGCAACACTTGATTTTTATTTTAAATTTACCAGGATGAACTTTAATTATGCTTTCTTGTTGGAATTTGGGCTTCATTCTATTGCGCTTTAGTTTCATGCTCTCTATTTTTCTATCTTTGTTTGCATGCACTTCCATGTCATACATACAATCCTGTTTACTCGTATTAAATATTGTTATTTTATTTTTCAAATCGACCTGATGAGATGAAATGTACTAAGGAAGGATTATCTCCCGATTTCTTATTTAAAATTTGATTCCTACTCACAGGGTTTGTTTGCACAGCAACCTCACTATTTATTTTATTTACCTGAGCTAAATTTTTTCTTGTTATTTTAATTTAGGTTGGGGAGAATATCTGCAAGTTTGCTAAGAAGGGTCTAACACCCTCTCAAATTGGTGTTATTCTTCGCGATTCACATGGGATTGCTCAAGTAAGGAGTGTGACTGGAAGCAAGATATTGCGCATTTTGAAGGCTCATGGTAATTCATAGTTTTGATTTTGGCAATATTGTGTATATTTTTTTGGGTAGCATGACATTTTAGTAATTTTATTTTCATAAATTGAGTACATTAATCGTTTTTTTTAAATTGGTGCACTTTAATCACTTTACTGTTGCATTTTATGGACACTTAATTTGCCAATTTTGGTTTTTTAGATTCTTTTTTGTTGGAAAAATTTAAGTTGTATTGGATTGAATCTTACTAGCAAGGTCTAATAGATGTTTGAATGAGAAAATGTTTCAAAATGTTAAAAAAGTGGAAAATAAAGTGATTAAAATTATCAAAATTGACATAACAATGACTTAAATGTTCACAAATGTAACAGTAATGTGACTAAAGTGGCCAATTTAAAGCAAGAGGTGACCAATATGTCCAATTTAGTGAACTTATCATATGTGTACTTTTTAGGCAATATTTTTTTTAAGACAATAAGTCATCTGGTTACCATAACAATACTGCGGTTTTTTGTGAATTAGGTCTTGCTCCTGAGATACCTGAGGATCTCTACCATCTCATCAAGAAAGCTGTCTCAATCAGAAAGCATTTGGACAGGAACAGGAAGGATAAGGATTCCAAGTTTAGGTTGATTTTGGTGGAAAGCAGGATACATCGTCTGGCTAGATACTACAAGAAGACTAAGAAGCTTCCACCAGTATGGAAATAGTAAGTATTGATGGTTTTTATGTAAGCCAGTGTTTTCGTAATGTGCTAAAAGACTGACATCTGCATTGTGAGCTCCATCTATCTGAAGTGCATTCATTTTCTCAAATAAACAAGCATTTCATTTTTCTTATGTTAAACTAAGATCAGACCAGTATTCTAATTATTTCTGTATGGTTCAGTTTGTGTTGTGTAGGTGATGTTTGATAACCATTCTAATTTTTAATTTCTAAATTTTTAGTTTTTGAATTGAATTTTCAATTTCAATTTTTTTCTGGAAAAAAAGTTGTTTCATAATCAATTTATAGTTTCAAATTTTAAAAAGTAGAAATTGAAAACTAGATATGCTTGTTTGATAACCAATTTTTAATTTCAACTTTTAAGTTCTAAAATTTGATTTCAAACTTATTTTTAATAAATTTTCATTAAATATTTTGAGGAAGGTTGAATATGGTTGGGTTATTAATTTTTAGTGTCAACAATAAAAAAATAGAAATTCAATTACAAAAATGACTTTTTTAAATTCCAAATTTCAAAACTTAGAAAATAGAAATTTAAAATGAGTTAGTAAACATAATTAATTTCAAAATTTGTAAAATTTGATATTTAAAATTGAGAATTAAGAATTGAAATGGTTATAAAATTCGTCCTTAGTTAAGTTGTGCTAATTTCTGTTTCTGTTATTTTGCAGCGAGTCGACCACTGCCAGCACTCTTGTGGCGTAGTGATAAAAAGTTTTGGTCGCTTCCTTCAACGTGTCTTAAAATGAGGGGAAGAACATCTCTGTCTTTCTTTATTTGTTCGAATTTAATATGTGTGCTTCAAATTCATCAACTTCTAGGACAATAGATTTGCTAATCTATCGGATAGATTGATTTTATGTTTTTTTTCTTTTTAAAGCAAAGATCTAATAATTTTATATGTTACAATCTATTAATCTTGTTAGTGGCCGTTTTAATAAAATAGTGGACAATTATATATTTCAATAAAGTTGTTACATTTATCTTCCGCCTTATTGGGCTAGAGAATCACATAAGCAATGGTTTTGAATAATAAACTAGGCCTTGAGAAGGCTTTTTTTTTTATCCTCCTATAAGTAATTAGTATTTTCCTCTGGACCTAAAATCAATTATAATAGTTTAGTTTAGCTTAGCTATGTTTATCACTGACTATTTTTATATATTTATTTTATTCTCGAATTTAATATTACTTATCTTGATTTTTTTTATTTCATATTAAATTGAAAATAATATTTTTTATTTTTAAAATATAATAAAATTATAAAAATAAATTAAATGTTATTTAAATAAATTTTATAATAAAGAATTATTTTTAATATAAATTATTTATAACTAATTTTATTGGAATAAATTATATAATTT
The DNA here is from genome assembly GCA_037013495.1 of Hippophae tibetana. Lineage (NCBI taxonomy): Eukaryota > Viridiplantae > Streptophyta > Magnoliopsida > Rosales > Elaeagnaceae > Hippophae > Hippophae tibetana. The sequence goes on along the minus strand of CM072809.1, from coordinate 443,845 downwards.
GTATCAAATATTATACAGATTAATTATAGTATAATTTAATATAGTTAATTCTAGTATGATTATACTTAATTTATTTGACGGTGTGAAATATTTTGGTAATATTAAAATATTGGATATTGATATGATTATGAGATTTTTTTGTGTGGCATGAGATTAAACTTTTCCTAATTTTAATTGTTCTACTCGGGGTGGCAATCCTTGTCAGTATTTTTTTTAAATACGAACAGTCAGAATCTGATTATAAAAAAGAAAAAAGAAAATGACAATAAACACAGTATAATATGAGAGATTATTTATTGATTTTGATCTATCCATGATGAGATAAATGCAATAAATATTTGGAATATGGAATATTAAAAAAATGATAAGTAAATTTTATAAAAACGAAAATAATAATTTAGTAATATTAAATGATTTTTAATATTTAACGAAACAAAATAGATATAATTTAATTTAAATATATTTTAATTAGATAATGTTCAAAATAAAATAATATAACAAAATGTTTTTTAATATTAAAAATATATAAAATAAATATAAGGGTATTATTTTTTATGATTATAAATGTTTTTTTTAGTTGTTCTCAAACTTTATATAACTATCTACTGTTTTTTTTAACAATAAATAAAATTAATATAGTGCACTATATCATTTATTCTTAAAATAATGTATAATTTCTCATAATATGATAGCTAAAAACCAATCAGAATAATTGAAAATTCATTTTAAAAAAATGAAATCATTTTTAATCATGGACTTAGGACTGTCATTATCAGCAGTGGCAGCAACAACAAAGCGGTAGTTGTCACAAAAAAATAGTTTATACTGATGAACATATACATGAAGTATCTTTCAAATCGAGGGAAAAAATGTATGAAAAATCATATCGTAAATTGATAATGCCATTAATTTCCATATTTCAAAAACAAGGTGAGGAAATGGACGAGAACTAAAAAGCAAAGTATGAGGAACTGGTCAAGTTGAATTCTGAGAGATAGCTTCATCAGCAGCATGACCTTACAGGTTCTCGGTAATGCAAAAACATTTGCAGATGTAAAAAAAAGTAAGGTATGATCACATCGATTTGTATTCACGGTAATTATAATGTTACTAAATAAATGAAAAAAGTTGTTCATTTTTCAAGAAAATTAATCACTATCATATCATATCATAATTGACATGAGTACAAATATTGACATATTATTCCTCTATGTAAAAACTATGCTGTTTCATCTAATGACTGCAATTAGTTCCCAAAAATAACCTGAAGACACAAAAAACAGAACACAATTCCTGGAAGACAATACAACTCCGGAACCAAAATATCAAGTGCATAACTAACTAGTGAAACCAGCAAGCCAAGAAATTAGGGATGCGGTCTTTAGTGCTGCAACTAGAGATGTATGTCAAACGAAAACTGAGTAGACTTGGAAAGGTAAACCATACAGAAACGTGGTAAGTAATTCTGATAAACATCAATAATACACACTACCAACGTCGTGTACTATTTTATTGAATTGCATACCAAAACAAAAAGTTAAGAGTAGCTCAGATCATCTCACTAAAACGGAAAGATCAAACGTTGTGTGCTATTTTATTGAATTGCATACCAATCAAACATGTCCACCAATCAGCATATGCTCTTTGAATCATGAATTCTAAATTTCCAATACTAACAATTACATTCCAAAGAAAGAGAGATTGTCCTCATTTTCTTTTGGTACAACTTGGGGGAAATGGGAAGTGTCCCCACGAACAATGTTCACCAACAACAAAATTTCTTCAGTTTAAGACACAGGATTCCTCCATATATGGCATCAATTAAGGTATATGAAAGGCAACGAACAGATAATTACTATAAAAAAAAATCAGAAGAATTGTAATGAATAAAAGTTCAAAGGATCCTACCACACATACGAAAGAATTAGTTATCCAGCAGCCTTCTTCCCGCTAGAGTAGTAACTGAGGTACCACCGCACAAATTTCTTCAAACCAGTTTGCAAATCTGTTGCGGGTTTATATCCAAGTTCCCTTTGAGCAAAGCTAATATTAGCATGAGTATATTGAACATCTCCATTTTGGGGCATTTTCATTATGTTTCTCTTTGCTTTCACCTTCAAGAGCCTCTCCAATATGCTGACAAGATCCGAAACTGGTACAGGGAAAGTATTCCCCAAATTAAAAACCCGAAATTGTGCTGGTCCCTTCTTCTTCCCTCCACTTCCTGTGCTCTTCTGAGCAGTATCCAATGCTCCCAAGCAACCCTTTACAATATCATCAATGTATGTAAAATCCCTTGCAACTGTACCATGATTAGGAGCTTCAAAGATTGTTATTGACTTTCCCTTCAATATATCTCTAGTAAAAAAGAAGTATGCCATGTCTGGTCTTCCCCAAGGACCATAAACGGTAAAGAATCGCAGTCCAGTAAGTGAAAGGCCATATATGTGGTTAAAAGCGTGTGCAATTTCCTCACCAGCTTTCTTAGTAGCAGCATAGAGACTAGCAGGCTGGTCAGTCCTATCTCTTTCAGAAAAGGGCACTTTAGTGTTAAGTCCATAAACAGAACTAGACGATGCCCAAACAATTGCAGGTTGTGGGTTCGCAGATTTACAAACTTCAAGAAGATTAACAAAACCAGCAATATTACTATGCACATATGAGTCAGGATTTTCCATTGCGTACCTCACACCAGCTTGAGCAGCCAAATGCATCACATGGGTAAATGCCACAACCTCGAAAAGCTTCTTCAGCAAAGCTGAATCATTGATATCTCCTTCAACAATTAAAATCCCGGTTCGCTCCAAAAGCGCTTGGCGAGCTCGTTTCAATGAAATGTCATAATAGTCATTAAAATTATCAAGACCAACAACACCGTCTCCACGGCGCTTGAGCGCTGAGGAGACATGTGTCCCCACAAACCCAGCTGCACCGGTGACCAGAACTGAAATCCCATTAGGGGAACGGATCCGGGCCGATGACCTCACCCGTTTTTCCCAAGCGGATCCGCCCCAGTTGTAGGTTCTGAGAGAACGACGGGAAGGATCGGAAGGTATAGGAGACGAGGACGGCGTTCGCATGAAGTAGAACAAGATCAAGCACAATAATACAAAAGACCAAAATGTGAGCTTTGCAAGCGAGGAATGCCAACGAAGTCTATGAATGTAGGGAGATTTCTCCATCCTAAACTTTCCAGAAGTCGATGGAATGTTATCAAGATGGGACATTTTCTCTGTAAAACTAACAAAACGCAGGATTTGTAAGAATACCAAGGTTTCCTTTTCCTCTTTTCCGCTCAAACCTTGAGTCAAAATTGGGGGTTTCTATTAGGGTTAGGGTTTGAAAATATGAGTTAACTCAAAATTACTCTATGGTAGTGATGGTGTTGAAGATAAGGAAAGGAAAGGGCTTCGGTTAGTATTTGTTTTCGCTGTTTTCCACGTTTTGTAATGGGAATCTTCTGCTTTCTTGGAGGGGAAGGATGGGTTATTATTGTTGGTGGTATTCTTCTCTCTCCTTTTTGGTTTACAGTAGAAGATAAAAGATTTCCATTTTGATTATTTGGTTAAGTTCTGTTCAATCTTTTTGTGTATATTTTTTATGACGTTAGTTCAATCCGACTAAAAGAAATCTTAAAATTGTTCAAAGTGGTCAATTAGTGGGCTTTCAGCCATAAGGATTTTTGGTTTTAACCACCGGAAGAACAAAATAAACGGAGAAAGAAAGAAAAAAAAAAGAGTTGTAATAGGTGTAGCGGGTTGTTCTTTAACATAAGTATTTTTTTTTTTCTAAATATTATAATTTGATTGATTGTGAGGTATTGAGCTTAATTTTTTTTACTCCCTATTTTAATTTTTAGGAAAATTATCCCACCTTGGAAAAATGTGCGAGACCTGTAGCATTTGGGCTTGATTTATCTCAGATTTATATTTGCATTAAGAGTTTAATATGTTTTTATTTTTTTTAATGTTTTGAACGGATAGTAAAATACTTGTAACTTTTCACTTATTATAAAAGTATTTCAAATATTTAATTTTATATAACATTTATATTATTTTAATTATTTTTGTTAAAAAAATAACGATTCAAGTGAAATTAAAAAAATTTAATCTTATTAATAAAAATGGTTAAAATGACTAACAAAATTAAAAAAAAATTGGGCTTTTTTTTAATTATGTACGTTAGCATAAAGCATATTTAAGCTTTATATTAAATAATAAATAATTTTTTGAGTAAGATGTTTTTTTTATTACTAGTTATATATATATATATATTAACTAGAATATAAATTATAGTAATAATAGCCAAATATGATGTATAAATCGTAGTAACATGATATGTGATTATTGTAACATTAAGAAAGTGATCACAAACTCATTATTATACGTGAAGGTAATTGTATGCTTTTCGTTATAATTGTATAATTATATATTAAGAGATTGATTTTTTGGATTATTCATTGAATGATTTTTTGATTTACTCTTTAAAATATTTCTTAAATTAAGGTCATTGATTTACTCCTTGAATTAAGAACTAATATACTTGAATTAAGAACTAATATCTAATACTCTCCTTCAAGCTTGATCCAGAAGGTTTATGGATCCAAACTTAGACAAAAATCGTTGAAATTGATGAGAAGTCAAGGGTTTAGTGAAGATGTCAGCCAGTTAGTCGAAGCTTCTTGTATAATATGTCTGAATCACTTGTGATTGAACTTGCTCACCAACGTAATGACAGTCAACTTCAATGTGTTTCATCCTCTCGTGAAACATTGGGTTTAATGTTATATTATGGATCCAAGCTTAGACATAAGTCATTAAAATTGATGAAAAGCTAAGAGCTTGGTGAAGATGTCAATCAATTGGTCGAAACTTCTTGTATAATGTGTCTGAACCACGAACGACTAAACTTGTTCACAAATGTAATAACTTCAATATGTTTTGTCATATCGTGAAACATTGAGTTTAATGCTATATGCATAACTGCCGTATTATCATAAAATAAAGACATATGAAGAGTTGTAGGAACACATGAATCATACAAAAGACCTTTGAGTCATATCAACTCACATGCACCTGAAGTCATTGGAAGACACTCAGCTTTGGGACTTGATCTGATGATGACAATTTGTTTCTTACTCTTCCATGTGACCAAGTTTCCACCAAAAAATATACACTAGCTAGTGTTAAACTTAGGATCTATTGCTTTCCCTGCCCAATCAACATCGCAATACCCGATGATTTATGTGTTGTCATTCTTCTTCATGATGATACCACAACCTACTGATCCTTTTAACAAAGGTCAAATGCTCAAGTGTCGAGGAATGCATAAATTGGCTCACAATACTTACAGAATATGTGATGTCAGGTCTAATGATTGTTAGGTAGATCAACTTACCAACAAGTCATTGATAATAACTTATATTCGTGAGTGGCGTGCCTTTCAAGCTATGTTTGAGCTTGCTATCAAGAGGGTAATGGTCGGTTTAGCATCGTTCATGTTAGCTTCCTTTATAAAATCTAGGACGTACTTCATTTGGCTAAGAAATAGTCCCTTGTGCGAGGTTTCCATTTCTATACCAAGAAAGTATTTCAATATCCCAAGGTCTTTAATTGTAAACCTTTGTTTGAGGGACTGTTTGAGGTTGAAGATATTGTCAGCATTATCACCTGTAATTATCATATCATCTACATAAATAAATACAAACAATTTTCTCATAGCTCTCGTGCAAACAAATAGTAAGGAATCCAATTACTGCTTTTGAAACAACAACTAGTAAGAACTAAGCTTAGCTTTGCACACTAAACTTATGGGGACTATTTTAGACCATAAATGGATTTGTGCAATTTTCATACTAAATCCAGTTCATTGCTTTGAGGATTTGCAAGTGGAAATTTCATATAGACTTCTTCTTTGATATTAATGTGCAAGAATGCATTCTTCAAGTCCATTTGGTACATGGACCACCCTTTGTTTATAGCCATAGATATTAGCACTCTTATTGTGTTCATTTTGGCAACAAGTGCAGATGTTTCTTTGTAATCCACATCGAATGTTTGAGTGAATCCTTGAGCCACCAATCTTGCTTTATGCCTCTCAATTGATCCATATGAATTGAATTTGAGCTTATAAATCCATTTGCAACACACAAATTTCTTGCCTTTTGGAAGTTTGGTGATGATTCAGGTGTTGTTTTGATCTAGGGTTTTAAGTTCTTCTTACATGGCTTCCTTCTACACCTCTTGGTTGTTGGCCTCATGGAAGTTTTGAAGCTTACAATAACTTGATATGATGCTAAGGAATGCAGCATGGGCTGGTGTCACTCTCTTATACGACATATAATTGGAGATGTGATGTGTGGGTTTATAGGTGACAAAGTCTTGAAATCTTGTGGAACTTTGCCTAACACACATTGGATTGCATCGTGGAGCAAAAGAAGTTATCTCATAGTCGTTCATATCTTGTACCATATTGTGAGGATCATCTTGATTGTCACCATCTTAATGTAGTATACCATTAGAGCGAGACCCTTCATTAAGAAATGCATCCATGTTGACATGGCTGGGATCTTGTTGTTGTGGAGCCTAAGTTTGATTCTTGGTAGTGGGAACACATCTAAGATGCCATCCCCTTGACTTGTGATTTCACGTGACTTGTTGAAAAATGGATAGTTTCATAGAATCGAACATCTTTGGACACAATCAATCTCTTGAGTTAGGGATTATCATATCTATATCTCTTTTGTGTAGATGAATAACCGAGAGAAATACAATTAATAGCTCTAGGATCCAATTTATCTCAGTGATGAGGTTGAATGTGTACAAAACATATGTAGCCAAAGACTCTAAGGTGTAAGAGATTAATTTTTCTTCCTTTCATGACCTCTAAGGGAGACTTAAAGTCCAAGACTCGATTGGGTAATCTATTGATGATGTAAGTAGTTGTCATAACCCCTTGGGACCAAAATCTCTTTTTTACATTCATTTGTAGCATTAGTGCTCTAGTTTTTTCAAGTAATTCACAATTTTTGCATTTGGCTATTCCATTTTGTTGTGGTGTGCCAACACAACTTGTTTGATGCATGATGTCATGAGTGCTCAAATATTGTTTCATGGTATAAGACATATATTTTGTGCCATTGTTAGACCTTTAGGTTTGAATTTTAGAGGAGAAGTGGTTTTTAACAAGGTTATGAAAATCCTTAAATACTTCCATAACTTCATTCTTAGACTTTAGAAGATATAATCAAGTGACTCGGAAGAAATCATCAATAAAAATCACAAAATACTTATAATCATCAAAAAAATTATTAGTTGGTCCCCATACATTTGAATGAACTAGTTCAAAACACTTATTAACCTTGAACAAGGAAGAATTAAAAGGTAATATAGTGGCCTTAGACAAGTGGAAAGTTTCACATTAAATTGTATCATTTACTAACTTTGGAAATAAAGTTACAAAATAGGTGAAAAATGGTGAGCTAAACGATGATGTCATAATTAATTATCTTGGATGGGATTGAACTTTGCTTGAAACCCTTTGGGCTATTAGATATGTAATATAGACCATCTAAATAAAACCTTTTACCAATCGTCTTTTTGGTGGCACAATCTTGAATAATAACACTGTGAGGAGAAAATATGTCTAAGCAATTCAAGATATTTGTAATTTTTCCCAAAGATAGAAGTTGGAAAGGAAAGGAAGTTACATATAAAACCATCGACTCAATTTCATCTAACATTAATTTTATTTTTTCCTTTCCTAAGACTTTTACATTCTTATTATTTGCAAATGAAACTTGAGAAAAATTTGCTAATTTTTCAAACTTATGAGACTTTGGCACATGATTAGTCATATGATCTGTGTCACCCGAATCTACAATTCAAAAATCATGCAACATTTTTATTTTAAGAACAGTTTTAAAGGCTTTCATGATGCCTCGTATATCCTCTTGTGGTATAAGTTTCGTATCTACCAAGAAACCCATAAACTTGCCTAGAAATGTTGTTCCACTCCATGACCTGCTATTTCTTTTTCGTCAAGAAAAACCGCACTGAAGTAAGCATATTATTCCAAATCATGATATTAATGTATAATTTTTCACTCATCTATCAAAGCTTTCCCTTCAGATTGCATGTGGAGACATAATCGATATCACTCAATACCTACGTGCATAAATTAAATCCCAAATTGATATTCCTAGTCTATTTTATTTAATAAATAATAATAAGTAGATCACAATTATTCATAGAATACAACAATGTTGAGGTTGTGCATTCGAGCTTTAATTGAGGTATTATTTTTATTTTGCCCCGACCCACTATACTGGTGGCAATTCCGGGATGGGGCTGGCGTAAACTTCTATCTCACTATAAAGTTACCTGAAGGCCTATTATGCTCCAATGAAGAAATAATATAACAAAGAGTTTACAGATATTACATAAGCAAATTTCTATTAAAGAGGCATCTGATGGCCTATTGTTCGCTCGAGTTCATAAAATATAATTCAATTTGTGCTCCAATGAAAGAAATAAAGAGTTTGCAGATCTCACAACCAAAATTACCATTACAGAGAAATAGAAATACAGCATTACGAAAAATGTGAAGGTTAACTTAAATAAAAAGTATTCAAACTACTTGAATGTAAATTAAAAACGACACCATCTTTTTGTTATTTGGTTCTAGTGATTGGGATGCCTTTTGACCATTGCTCTCTCTCTCTCTCTCTCAGTGTTCACTGCTTTGTGAATCTCTCAAGGACTTCAAAATAATCAGGGAATGTTTTCCGGGTACAACCGGGATCTTTGGTGGTAACTGCGACATCTCCACAGGCAGCAAGAGAGAATGCCATGGCCATTCTGTGGTCATCGTATGTGTCAATTGCTGTAACGTTTAGTTTTTCTGGGGGTGTGATTACACAATAATCAGGTCCTTCTTCAACCTTAGCTCCCAGCTGAAACACCACGTGCCCCTATGTTAAGGACGAAGAGCTATCAACAAATAATACTAGAAATGAATTTGTCTAAACAGAAAGCTACTGGCAAGTGGCAACTGACCTTTCTGAGTTCTGTGCATATGGCTATCATTCTCTCTGTCTCCTTCACTCTCCAACTTGCCACTGAAATTCACGAAAACAAAGAAATTAAGACCAAATTTAGTGAATTCAAGAAACTTTTAACAAGTAGTTCTCAAGATAAGTTAACATACTTCTTCCTCAAGATGAAAACATACTATACACGAAGGACTCATTTTGTAACATGTTTTGTTTTAAGTTCTATTTTCTTGTATTTAAAACTAATTTTATGTTTTCTAATTCATTAAAAAAATGTTTAGTCTATTTTATCGTTTCATTACCTCTTAAGTCACAACAAAAAAAATTTAAAGTTAACTAACAAAGGGGAAAGTGAAGTTAGAATATGGTTTTCAAAATCTTTAAAACAAAAAAAAAAAACCAATAAAAAGTGTGTAAAAATGAAACTGAGTTTCAACCTGATTTTGAAGTAGAAAATTGAATCAATTACCAAGCAACACTCATTTAAAAACTTGGGTTCAAAAACTAGTTATGAAAAACATAATCTGTTACAAAGCAGGCCCTAAACAATCAATTTTCTTAAATAAATGACTATACCATACCATCTCTTGTAGCAGTAGGACCATCTGCAAAAAGAGCAACTACAGCAAGAGTCATAGCCACATCGGGCATATTGTTCATATTGACATTGATGGCCCGCAAGTGTTTTCTTCCAGAAGAATCTCACGGTGGTCCAATAACAGTAACACTGTTCTCTGTCCATGTAACTTTAGCACCCATTTTCTCAAGGACTTCAGCAAATTTCACATCTCCCTTGATTAATAAAATACAAGTGAATTTGTTAGTTGACTTGTTTTTGCCATTAAAGTTCAGATCATCTTAAATTACACACGATGCAAAAGGAGTACAAAGTACCTGTAAACTGCTTGTCTCACAGCCTTCAACAGTGACAGTCCCACCAGTAACTGCAGCACCAGCAAGGAAGTAACTAGCACTTGAAGCATCACCTTCAACAAAAGCATTTCCAGGAGATCTGATAGATAATATTCGTTTTGTTACTTTAATGATAAATTTTTAAAAAGTGATAATATTATAAGGAAATCCTACTTGTAATTTTGACCTCCTTGGATTAAGAACCTATACCAGCTGTCGCTATGTTGGACGCTGACCCCATAACGTTCCATCCACTTCAAGGTCATGTCAACATATGGAATTGAGATGAGTTTATCAATTATCTCAACCTCAACATCCCCACGAACCAAAGGAGCTTCCATAAGCAAAGCACTCAAGTATTGACTGCTTATTGATCCAGAAAGCTTCACCTGATAATAGAACACAAATATTATTAATCAAAGGGATAAAAGTTGGCTTCATTATTGCATACAATCACTTCAGGTTTCAATTTGAGAAAGATGAATTTTGTGTTAGTGATTTGATACTTCATTCATCCTTTCAAGGAGAACTTCAACAATTATTAAGAAATTAGAAGGGTAACACAAAAATAATATCTTTCCTCCAGGAAGGCCTCCGTTTCCAATTACAAGAACTGGGGGACAATTGGTGCCAAGGAAACAATCAACATCAGCACCAAGCTGTTTAAGACCAGCAACCAAATCTCCTATCGGCCTCTCTCTCATTCGCGGAACACCATCAAGTACATATCTGGAACATATTGAATAATAGCTAGCATCAGGAAGTACACGGCACAAATAATACAATGAAACAATTGCTGATGAAACTAGGATACTTAAGAGCTATTATCTTGAAAAATATAGTCATACTAGCATTGGAAGGTGCATATTGCATGGCTAAAAATCTTCAAGAAAACAATCATGATTGCTTTCATCTATTTATGATTCATTTTAGATGGTTGGGAGATTCCAGTTCTTGTATACACTATACCCCTTCGTGACATAGAAAATTTAAGGCATTTCTTCACTTATATAGACAATGAAAGAACAGGTTGAATCCGATAATTAAGAAGACCATTTCATAGAAAATATAAAGAAAAAAGACCTTGAATTTCCCCCCGCAGCAGTAACAGCAGCTGATAATGGACGCATCGCAGTTCCAGCATTTCCAAGGAAAAGTTCAACTTCATCCTTTGATCCTTTAGCAACAGGAAACTGACCACCACAACCTTCTACAAGTTGCTCGCTTGAGCGCTTTGTCCTCATCAACATGAAGCCCAAGGGTTCTCAATGCACCAATGATATAATTATTGGGAAATTACACAAATTCCCGATAAGCCAAATTTATGAGAAAGCAAGAATAAAAATAACACTCAAATTTGATAACGGAGTTCGGTCAATCTTGCTTACGTCTCCGGACCTGCTGCAGATCTTTTTATTGAAATAGGAGAAATTATACAAGGTGTTTACAACACTCACAACTCACAACCCAATTATACCTAAAAAAATTACTCTCAATTTTCTCTCACAAAAGCTTTTCTCTCAATTGGAATGAACACTTTGGATGATTAATTCATTACAATTACACATCTATTTATAGGAAAATTCACTCCTTGAATTACTCCTTAAATTAATGGTTCCTTGAATTAAGCTCCATGTTTTGCTCCTTAATTTGCTCCTTAAATTAAGGAGCTTTATAACAATCTCCCACTTGAAGACTGATTTCAATCTGTCTTCACACCTCGATCAATGCAGCAGCTTTTCTAGTCTTTGTTACTCTAGCAGACCAACTGAAGTTGAGCACAACTTCAGTTTGTCAATAGTCACCACCTTTGTTAACATATTTGCTGGATTTTTGCTTCCTTGAATCTTCTCCAGTATTAACACATCATCTTCTAATAGAGATCTGATGAAGTGATAACGAAGTCCAATATGCTTGGTTCTAGAATGAAATGCTGAATTCTTCGCCAAGTGTATTACACTTTGACTATCATTATGCAGAACATTCTTCTCCTGTTTGAATCTCAACTCAGTTAACAAACCTTGAAGCCATATCATCTCTTTACTAGCTTCAGTTACTGCTACATACTCAGCCTCTGTAGTGGATAGAGTGACAATTTTCTGTATTTGTGACATCCAACTAACAGTTGTAGTTCCAACAGTAAATATATAACCGCTGGTGCTTCTTCGGTGATCAACTTCACCTCCAAAGTCTGCGTCTACGTACCCTTGTACTTTTAACTCTCCTTTACTAAAGTACAAGCACTTTTCTGTGGTGCCTCGCAGATACCTCAAAATCCACTTGACTGCTTCCCAATGAGTTTTCCCTGGATTTGACATAAATCTGCTAACAACTCCCACTGCATGGCCAATGTCTGGTCTCGTACAGACCATTGCGTACATCAAACTTCCAATGGCTGAGGCATAAGGAACCTTAGCCATGAATTCTCTCTCTTCCTCTGTCTGAGAGGACTGATCCTTAGATAGGCGAAAATGACTGGCCAAGGGTGTGCTAACTGGCTTGGCATCGCCCATGTTGAATCTTTGCAAAACACGATTGATGTATTCTGCCTGAGATAACTACAAGGATCCTTTCTTCTTATTTCTTGTGATTTGCATTCCAAGAATCTTCTTTGTTGGACCCAAGTCTTTCGTGTCAAACTCCTTTGACAATTGCTGCTTCAACCTTTTAATATCATCCATATCTGACCCTGCTACTAACATATCATCAACATAAAGTAGTAAAATGATATAACTGGACCTATATCTCTTGAAGTAGTAACAATGGTCAGCATTGCACTTTTGGAAACCTTCCTTGTGCATGAAGCTGTCAAACTTTATGTACCATTGTCTCGGGGCTTGTTTCAAGCCATACAAACTCTTCTTAAGTCTGCACACCATGTTCTTCTTCCCTATTTCTGAGAAACCTTCTGGCTGGTACATGTATATCTCTTCATCTAAATCTCTGTGAAGGAATGCAACTTCACATCCAACTGTTCAAGATGAAGATCTTTAATGGCTACAATACTCAACACTGATCTGATAGTATTGAGCTTCACAACGGGAGCGAAAATGTCAGTGTAGTCAACTCCTTCCTTCTGTTGAAACCCTTTAACAACTAGGCGGGCTTTGTATCTCTTGGAACCATCATGCTCTTCTTTCACCCGGTACACCCATTTGTTGTGAAGTGCCTTCTTTCCCATAGGTAACTCAGCTAGTTCCCATGTCTGGTTGGAGATGAGAGATTTCATTTCTTCTTTCATGGCAAGCTCTCACTTGCTAGAATCTCGAGTCTGAAAAGCTTCATCATAGCATTCAGGCTCCCCTCCATCAGTCAGTAACATATAGTTCATGTATCTCCTGTTAGGCACATGAGGTCGAGAAAACCTTCTCAATACAGGAGCTGGAGTAGGAGGCTGTGGTGTGTCGGACTACTGCGTACTTCTCTGTCCAACAAGTTCCTCTGGTTGAGAACTTGTTACAATTTGGTCCGTTGCGGAACTAACTGGGACATCATCTGCATCTGCAAATACTGACTCATTCTGCTCTGAGTCATTGGCATCTATTTTTTGCATGTCCTTATACATCACCCTTTCGTTGAAAATCACATCTCTGCTACGGATAACTTTCTTGTTTTCATCATCCCAAATGCGATAGCCAAACTCATCCTCACCATAGCCGATAAATGTGCATTTCTTAGATTTGGGATCAAGCTTATTCCTACCTTGATCACTGATATGCACAAATGCGGCCATTGCTCCTACTCAAATCCGACTTCTTTCGGATCGTTTCTGACTATTTCTGTAAACCACCGTGTATTAGAACACCTTCGTCAACGAACAAATATCGTCGACAAAATTTCACTATTCACGTAATTCACTATTACGTAAATAGTAATCTTGCAGAAAATTGACAGAAATCACCACCAATAGCTCTGATACCAGTTGTTGGGAAATTACGCAAATTCCCGATAAGCCAGATTTATGAGAAAGCAAGAATAAAAATAACACTCAAATTTGATAACGGAGTTCGGCCAATCTTGCTTACGTCTCCGGACCTGCTGCAGATCTTTTTACTGAAATAGGAGAAATTATACAAGGTGTTTACAACACTCACAACTCACAACCCAATTATACCTAAAAAAATTACTCTCAATTTTCTCTCACAAAAGCTTTTCTCTCAATTGGAATGAACACTTTGGATGATTAATTCATTACAATTACACATCTATTTATAGGAAAATTCACTCCTTGAATTACTCCTTAAATTAATGGTTCCTTGAATTGCTCCTTGAATTAAGCTCCATGTTTTGATCCATGTTTTACTCCTTGTTTTGCTCCTTAATTTGCTCATTAAATTAAGGAGCTTTATAACAATTTCCAACAATAATGACTATCATCACTATCCAACAAGTTGTCTACAACAGTTGTTCCCTGAAGTTTCATACAAGTTTATGCTGTTATAAAGGTACTTCAAAGGGTAAAGAATCTTAAACTATATGTTTTGGTTTTGTTGTTTTAGCAGGGGTGAGGGGGACACACTCACTCTATCAAATATATTATATTGTTGGAATCTTAAAAGATGAATCTCTAAGCGAGCTCGCCGAGGTTACCTCAGAGAGAGCAGCCAGAAGCAGAATCCTATTCGACAGGGACTTTGAACCTGGCCACGTAATGGTGCCGGAGATTTCTTTAATGGGTTGCAATACAATCTCAGGTGCCGTTGAAAGCTTCTCTGCTGTGGAAACTGAAGCTTTATACCTGCTGTATCAACCATGGTTCTATTAATTGAATATTTTCGCAGAAAGCCGTTGTTATGCTTCAAACACAGAGAACTTGAGGGACCCAAAAATTGTGAACTCAATGAAATTGAAATGAAAAATCTGGGTTGGCGAGGTTTAGAAATGTTAGGCAACATGGGGATAGTTTGAGCTCCATTACTACAGATTTTGCTCATTTGCGCCATTTCTTTATCTAAAATTCTCTCAGAGACCTACTCAGCCTCTCTCTCTATCCCCCTAATTTCTTATGCAAAACTTGTATTTTTAGAAATCAAAGGTTGGAATTTACTGCTTTAGTGGCAAAGACAATTGGTGTTGGTGGGGATTTTGACCCTCTTTCAACAGGGTGGGATGGTTTACCAACCGAGTACCAACTACGACGCCAATACTTCGGGGGAAATCATAATTTCTCAAAACTCTTCTAAGATCTATTTTTTCTGGGAAAAAGAAAATAAAAATAACAATATACTTTTTACAATTTGTGAAACTTTGGCGTATGCAGTTTCTAGTTTAATTTATTTAACATGTAAGAGAGGGCGCATGTTTTTGGTGGTAGTATAATTTTAGAAATTTTTAATAGGGTTCTACAAGCTATAGCGTAGCTCACATTAAGGGATTATTTTTTTCTTTTAGAAATTACACAATATAATTATTAAAATTATAATAAAAATAACGTTATAATAATATTAATTAAAATTTAATATTTAAAGAAATTAATTAGAATGAATTTAATTTAAATAGCATAATTTAATATGAGATATATGAGATATATTTTTGGTAAAAATATGATTGTTACTGTATAAATATTATTTTAATAATTATAAATTTTAATAATATTATAAATAATTTTTATATTTTGTTTCCTATCAATAAGTCATATTGCTCATTATTTTAATAATTAATAGTCTTGTGTACTCTTAAATATGAGTTTTAATTTTTCTATATGTATTATGCATTAATTAATATAAGAGTCATAATCTTATTAAATTATTACGAGAAATTAAATTTTTTTAAATAAGAGTATATGATATAATATATTTGTATATATTTTATTAAATTAAGTAATAATATGTTTATAAAGAATATTATTTCTTATATATTACGATGCAGTTTAACAAAAAGATAAAAACTATATTTAATTATTGTGTTATTATTGAGCGAGGGTTCATTAAACTACTCATAATTATTGATCAAAATGAATATTCTCCTATTAAATTATTAAGTAGAATAAATCTTATTTTGATGATTAACTCTTTTAAATAAAAGATTAAGTAAACTTATTATCCCTAAATTTCTATTGATTCGAAATTTTCAAATTCGTTTATATAACTATTATTTATTATGAAATGTATATTTTAAAATTTAATAATCAAATTATTAAATAATTTTTTTTGTGTCCAACTTTTAAGTTATTATTTTATTAAGAGTGTGTTTTAATAAATTAAAATGCAAAATTATGAAACCTTGTAGACTTCTAAAGTATTTTTTTAATAAGTTTAAACTTGTCAATTGTCTCTGCTCAACGTTAAACGATATGTCGTACTGAACACACAAGCAGAATCTAGAATAAGTCCACTGAACAACTTACTTCGTTTCCATGTTCAAAAGTAGGGAAAAAAGAAAGGGAATAAAACGAAACTTGTATTCATCAGGAAAAAAGAAAAAAAGGGAACTTCTAAGAATGCCACGGTTTGCTTCGAGGTTCTCTTTTTTCCATTTCGGTCCTCGTTTCCACGTTCTTCCATCTCCATCTTCTCTGCTCCTGAACCTCCCCACTACTAAGAATAAAGAATCAAAATCAATTGCAACTATGGCTTTCTCTTCCTCTTCTTCGTCACCTGCACCCTCCATGACTAATCCCAAAGATGACTTCCTAGAAGAAAAGCTCTCACAAATACTCAAGTACCACAATCAAACCAAACACTTCTTTAACAAGTACGCCAGAGGACCTCGCGGCCTCGACTGGGCCAACCAGCCAAACCCTTTTCGAAGATATATCTCTGCACCTCTTGTCCCTCTCGTTCATTTTCCCATTGATAACGAGAACCAAAACTCGTCCACTATTGAAGCTCCCCTGTACTCATCTCTATTTCATTCTCTTCCACCTCCGAAACCCGTTTCTAAATCCACCATTTCTCAGCTTTTCTATGATTCTATGGCTCTTTCAGCCTGGAAAACCACTGGGTTTTCGACGTGGTCGCTTAGAGTTAATCCCAGCAGTGGTAATTTACACCCAACCGAGGCTTATATAATTGCTCCGCCGATAGAATCGGTGTCAAGTTCGGGTTTTGTAGCGCATTATGCCCCGAAGGAGCATGCTTTGGAGATTAGAGCTCATATCCCACCTGGGTTTTTCCCTAGATTCTTTCCCGAGAATTCTTTTCTCATTGGGTTATCTTCGATCTTCTGGCGTGAGGCTTGGAAATATGGGGAACGTGCATTTCGGTATTGCAATCATGATGTGGGTCATGCTATTGCTGCTGTGACAATGGCTGCTGCTGGAATTGGTTGGGATGTGAAGCTTCTTGATGGTTTGGGTTCTGAAGATTTGGAGAAGCTAATGGGATTAGAATTATTCCCAAGATTTCAAATTCCGTCTCGACCCGTAAAAGGGAAGATTCCTGATATCGAATTTGAACACCCAGATTGTGTTCTGGCAGTTTTTCCTAACGGGGTTAGCCAATTTGATGTCGATTATAAGGAACTGAGTTCTGCAATATCAGAGTTCTCCAGATTGGAGTGGAAAGGGAAGCGTAATTTGCTTAGCAAAGAGCATATTTGTTGGGATATTATATACAGAATATCTGAGGCAGTAAAAAAGCCGACAAATTTAGGCGAGGAACAAGTAATTGATCCCTCATTTCAGAGTAGTGGGGTCTGCAATGAAGTTGCATACAAAGGATTTACTGTAAGGGAGGTTGTTAGGAAGCGAAGGAGTGCAGTTGATATGGATGGAACTACTGTTATACAAAGAGATACGTTTTATCAGATTCTGCTTCATTGTCTTCCTTCAGGCTTAGTAGAGGAAGGAAAGCAGAGAAGACAATTGGCATTACCATTTAGATCTCTTTCGTGGGATGCTGAGGTACATGCTGCTTTGTTTGTTCATAGAGTGGCAGGCTTACCTCCGGGTTTATATTTCTTAGTGAGAAATGAAGACCACTTAAATGAGCTCAAAAATTCTATGAGGCCTGAATTTAAGTGGACAAAGCCAGATAGTTGCCCTGATGAGCTTCCTCTATATGAACTTGAGATAGGTGATTTTGGGCTCCTCGCTGAAAGGCTCTCATGTCATCAGGTGAGTTGTGACTTTTGATGATTGTTTAATTGTGAATCCAACGATGTTGTGTTTTACAGTTGAAAGCACAGTAAACTTTCTCATAATTTTCAGAAGGTGATAGGTAGTGTGACTCTTGTAAATTAGAAACTAAAATGTGGGTAAATTTTAGTTGCGACATATCCTAGTATTATTAAATAACATTTAGTCAAAGTTCTGAGTTCTTCATTTGTCCATGTCCCCGTGCCACACTAAATTTGATGGTACTCATTGATAAATCTTGTATTTCTCTGATAATTAACATGTATATTTTATTATTGTTTCTGTTCTGTTTTTTTACAAGAGTTTACAATATATGTATATAAGGAAAACGAAAATTAAACAATAACCATAAAACCTGCACATCCAGGTTTTATGGCTCCACTAATATTATTGTCTGCTCAATGTTTTACTCCATTGAACATTTGTGTCTGCCACTGTTATAGCACACACCAACACTCCTCCTCAAGTTGGTGCATATATGTCTCTTATGCCCAACTTGTCAAGTGAGTTGTAGAAGTTCCTTGCAGACACAGATTTTGTGAGTATATCAGCCAATTGATCTTCTGATTTAACAAATGGAAGCTTAATAATCTTTTCTTCAAGATTCTGTTTGATGAAGTTCCGATCCACTTCAACGTGCTTCGTGCGATCATGTTGAACTGGATTGTGAGATATGGCAATGGCTGCTTTGTTATCACAAAATAAGTTCATTTCAGAGTTAGGAGCAACACCAATCTCAGTTAAAAGTTTTTTCAACCAAAGGAGCTCACATATTCCCTTGACCATTCCTCGAAATTCAGCTTCAACACTGGATAAGGCAACTACATTTTGCTTCTTGCTTCTCCATGTGACAAGGTTGCCCCCCACGAAAGTAAAGTACCCAGCAGTAGATTTCCTATCCTTCATATTCCCTGCCCAGTCTGAATCTGTATATCCAAGGACTTTCAATTGACCATTCTTTGAAAACATAAGTCCTTTCCCAGGGGAGGATTTTAAGTAACGAAGTATTCGCATGACCGCATCCATATGGTCTTCACTTGGGCAGTGCATGAACTGACTCACGACACTCACAGCATAAGCAATATCAGGTCGAGTATGAGATAAATATATGAGTTTACCTACTAACCGTTGATATCTCTGTTTATCTGCTGGTACTTGGTCCACATATTCCCCGAGTTTATGATTTTGAACCATTGGAATATCGACAAGTTTACAATCTAGTAGTCCTGCCTCTGTTAGTAGGTCCAGAGTATATTTCCTTTGGGAAAGACATATGCCTTGTTTTGATCTTGTTACCTCAATACTTAAGAAGTATTTGAGCCCTCCTAAGTTCTTCATTTCAAACTCATTTGACAGTTGTTCTTGAAGCTTAGAGATTTCTTCTTTATCATCCCCTGTAATGATCATGTCGTCTACATAGACTATAAGGGCTGTTATCTTCCCTAATCGATGTTTTAGGAAAAGAGTATGATCAGAGTTGCTTTGTTGGAACCCATATTTCTTCATTGCTGAACTCAACCTACCAAACCACGCTCGAGGTGATTGTTTTAGTCCATACAATGCTCGTTGTAATCTATATGCAGTTTCTTTTCCTGATGTAACAGTATATCCTGGTGGGATATCCATGTAAATCTCTTCTTCAAGGTCACCATGAAGGAAGGCATTCTTCACGTCAAGTTGGTGCAATGACCAATCTAAATTTGCTGCAAGAGATAACAAAACTCTCACAGTTTTTAGTTTAGCCACAGGTGAGAAGTTTTCTTGATAATCTATCCCATGTTTCTGTGTATATCCTTTTGCTACAAGTCTCGCCTTGTAACGATCAACTAACCCATCTGCTTTATACTTAATGGAGAAAATCCACTTGCATCCTACCATCTTCCTCCCTTGAGGCAACTCGCTTAACACCCATGTGTTATTCTTCTGCAGTGCCTCAAATTCCTCTTTTATAGCTTGAGCCCATTTTGGATCAGATAAGGCTTCTTCAATGCTATTCGGAATTTGACACGAGGAGAGTGTTTGTGCAAATGCCCTGATAGGTTCTGATAACCTTTGAGTAGATACATAATTTGCTATTGGATACTTGGGTTGTCGTTCTTCTCTTTCTGGGGAGTATCGATTTGGAGGTTTATCTCGATTGTGTCTGAAAGGTAAAACATAACCAACAGATGTATCTATAGCATTAGTCTGTAAAGGTGTGATAGGATAGCTTACCTCAGGAGTGTTCTCAGCAGGATGATCATTGGGTACTAGAGAATGGAGGGGTACATCAACCACTTCATCTTCTGGAGATTCAATTACTACTTCAGCTTCAGTTCGTGGAAGTTCAAGCTCGGGTCTAGATACGGGCTCCTCCATATTATTGGCACGTTCCGAGTATGTTGGACTCGTGTCTAATATTTCAACATCAAGCCAATTTCGTTCTTCACCATAACTCTCCTCCTGAAGAGTGTAATTGGATACTGGTGATGGGAAAAAACATTCTGATTCGAGGAAAGTGACATCCATGGTAGTATAGTTTCTTTTAGCAATTGGATCATAACATCGGTACCCCCTTTTTTTGTACACCATACCCCAAGAATACACATCGGACAGCACATGGATCCAACTTAGTTCGTTGATTTTTATGGAGGTGGACAAAAGGAACACATCCAAAAATTTGGGGCGGAAGCATCAAAATAGTAGGCAAAGGAAGATGATCAGATAACACCTTTAATGGAGTCTGAAATTGTAAGGTCTTTGTGGGCATTCGATTCAGTAGATACACAGCTGTAGTAACAGCATCACTCCAGTATTTATTAGGCATATGTGCACCGATTAGTAAGGCCCGAGCCGTTTCTAAAATATGCCGATTTTTTCTCTCTGCCGTCCCATTCTGTTGTGGGGTTTGTGAACATGAGGTTTCATGGAGAATACCATGGTTGTCAAAGTATGTCCGGAATTGTTGATTAACATACTCAGTATCCAATTACACTCTTCAGGAGGAGAGTTATGGTGAAGAACGAAATTGGCTTGATGTTGAAATATTAGACACGAGTCCAACATACTCGGAACGTGCCAATAATATGGAGGAGCCCGTATCTAGACCCGAGCTTGAACTTCCACGAACTGAAGCTGAAGTAATAATTGAATCTCCAGAAGATGAAGTGGTTGATGTACCCCTCCATTCTCTAGTACCCAATGATCATCCTGCTGAGAACACTCCTGAGGTAAGCTATCCTATCACACCTTTACAGACTAATGCTATAGATACATCTGTTGGTTATGTTTTACCTTCGTACACTATATATAGAAAAATTCTGTAACCCTAAAAAAAAATTTCCAATTGAGCGCAGCTTCTACGTTCTAACCCTAATTCAAAATTCCCCTTTTTTTTTCCCTCGTGTGCAGCCCTT
Source organism: Hippophae tibetana (assembly GCA_037013495.1). Classification (NCBI taxonomy): domain Eukaryota; kingdom Viridiplantae; phylum Streptophyta; class Magnoliopsida; order Rosales; family Elaeagnaceae; genus Hippophae; species Hippophae tibetana. Next base: position 422,409 of record CM072809.1, on the reverse strand, counting down.
TCTTCACGCAGCTTCTTCTTCACGCAGCTTCTTGCAGCCTCTGTTACGTTTTCCTTCCCTCAGCTGCAGATAAACTTACAGCTCCAACACGCACAGAGACAACGTAAACTGTAACCCGAAAAACAGATTCTCATTCGCACAGTCCTCCTAAAGTGGTGCTCTTCGTCTGCTGCTTTCTTCTTCTTCTTCGTCTGTTGCTGCTAGAACTTCCCTAACAAAAATTTTATTTTCGCAGAGCAGAGTCAGCCCTCCACCTAGACGGTTGCGAATCCGGTCAGCCAACATCTACAACTGACGTTGAGCAGAAATGACCATCTTTATACTAGATGGTCGCAGCACTGGTGAGTGGTATATTTTTTTTTCAGTATTGTAACTAATCGGTTTCAACAAGTAAACAGAATTCAGGAGAAAACAGAAATTAGGAGAAATCAAAACTGGAGAAATCAGAACTGGAGAAATCAGAAATCAGAAATCAGGGGAAATCAAAAAACAAAAATCAGGGGAAATCAAAAATCAGAACCAGAAAACAGAAAACAGAAACCAGAAAACAGGAATCAAATGGTCTGAGAACAGAGATCAGCATAACAAGTAATTCCATAAGCAATAACTTGCTCTGATACCATGATAAATCTTGTATTTCTCTGATAATTAACATGTATATTTCATTATTGTTTCTGTTCTGTTTTTTTACAAGAGTTTACAATATATGTATATAAGGAAAACGAAAATTAAACAATAACCATAAAACCTGCACATCCAGGTTTTATAGCTCCACTAATATTATTGTCTGCTCAATGTTTTACTCCATTGAGCATTTGTGTCTGCCACTGTTATAGCACACACCAACACTCATCTCTTTCTTTTTTCCCTACAATGATATTCATCTTTCTTACCAACAGATATTAGGAGAACTTGTTTAGGAAATATAGGAGTAATTGTTAAGATATTTATACTTATGTGCAGGAAATAGCAAGTCATGGATGCTTCAGTCTAGGCATGGTGGCTCGTTTTACGCCTGCTTTGCATTCAATGAGTGCATGGATGTATCCTAGATTGTTTTGGGAGACTGGAGTTTTAGGGCAGGTTTTGTACCTTGAAGCACATGCCATCGGCATCTCTGCAACAGGAATTGGTTGCTACTTTGACGATTCTGGTATGGTTTGTGTTATGACTTTCTTTTGATTATTGATTCCAATCCGGTAGCAGTTGTAAACTACACGGTATTTGACTTTCAAATCAGCATAAATGTTGGATACAGATAATGTGACCATCAGCAAAAAATTATAAAACTTTCTTATATTTAGTTCATATCAACAACCAACATCTGAAATTTATGCATCTACATGTGTTAACCTCTAAAAGTCTTTCCAATATGGTTGCTATGCAGTGCATGAATTGCTTGGGTTGAAAGGCTCAGACTTCCAGAGTCTCTATCATTTCACTGTGGGAGATCCTGTCCTCGATAAACGAATAATGAGCCTTCCAGCTTATCCAGGCCCTAGTATTGATGCATGATACGGTTTTTGTATATACCGTTATATAACTCTCCAAGGCCTTTGTCAAGCGCATTTATCGGAATAGGGATCGGAGATGAACATAATAGAAAATTTGTATACATTAATTACTTTGACACACATGCTAAACTATTCCCTTCTTCAATGATTCTGATAGCGGCTTTCAGGCAATAATGCATCTTTAAACTTCAGTAAATTTTAGAAATTCCCTTCAGATTTGAATTTTTGGTAGCACTGGCTTCCAAGTGTCACTGTTTTATTTCTCTCTAACACTGCAGTTGGACTTAAATTAGCAAGAGATCAGAACCCTCCTCACTATGTCCCAAGTTGCGTCAATTACTCACTCTATCAACGAGTAATGTGACTTCCTGAATAGCAGAATAGGTGTAATTTTCCGACCAAAGCTGTAAACCCCTTGATCTACAGTTGCCTGCGTGGAGAACTCGATGTTCGACATCATCTCAAAGAGCCAATGTTAAAAGAATATGGAAAATGCATCTTGTTCAAATTTGAAGAGGCTACATAAAAAAAATCATATTCCACTTAATATTTAAATGAATTCAAATGAAATCACACCCTTACTTTAGTTGTATTAACAGTGCATTTTAATTATTTTACTGTTGTATTTGTAGATATTGTAATTATTTCAAACTAATTTTGATCATTTATTTACTTTATTTTACTTTTTGTTTTATTTTTTGAGACATTTTTCAATTTAAGTATCTACTAGCTCATTGCTAATAAGATTCAATTCGTTCCTACTCGAGTTTTTTTCAAAAAAAACAAAATTAATAAGAAATAACAAGTGTTTAAAAATATAACAATAAGGTGATTTAAGTGTATCAATTTAAAAAAATGTGATTATTGTGTCAATTTATAAAGGTAAAGTAATTAATGTATCATGCCATTGTAACTACAAACACAAGTTTCTTCACTAAGATGGTTTGACAACATAAGGGAAATGACATAAAGAACCAAGGTTATGACTTAAAACACAAATACTTTTGCAAAAGTAGGCCTTATGGTTGAATATTGCAACTCTTGATCTATGACATTTAAAATGTAACTGATGAAGCGGATCTGTGAAATTTTGGAATCAAATTTCCGGTTGTGATGAATCTGATTGCTCGAATCAAATTGTAGAGAGAAAATGAGCAGAAAGGCTGCTAGGTTTAGTAGTTTTGTTAGGAAAAAATGATATTTTGCCCTTTCTTCTCATTCAGCTATTCAAATAATAAAAATAAAGCAATTCGGTTACAGATAAAACAAAATACCAAAACAGACAAAGAAAATAACAAAATGGGAAATCCGTATTACATCAGTAACCTTCAAATTTGGTTAATTAGTGCATGTGATGTGATTGTAGTTGTCATATCATCTTGCTACTTGAATGTTACAATTAAGTTTATTTTCTAAACATGAGATCTTCTCTTATATAAGAAGGATAAGAGAAATGTATGAACATATACTTGTCGATGATGTGTATTTATCATTAAATGTAGAAAATAAAATATTTTCTACATCTCCGTAAGCAAGTCTTCGCTAATCATTACTCAAAGAACATCTTAACATACAAATTGAAGAATATATAAATTATAACAAAAGAAATTTGCAACCTTGTGTACGCAAACATACATGTTCTGTCTACATAAAACTGTTAGATAATTTAACAAACAATTTAAATGACCAACAATTAGAAATGTTAAATGGTTAATCCATCTTTTACCATTCCCATTTAACTTGTCCTTTCTATAATCCAAGCATAACCCACTTCATCCCATCCCAACCCAATAAGATGTCGATGACGGTATGGGTTGATATCAAATTCAATTAAAAATGAGTTTTTTTTTTCTTATTTCATTTTGTTTTTAAATTTTTTTTTATCATAAGTTAGTTTTTTTTCTCTCAACAAAATACATGACTTTTTAATAGCATAATATGGATTTTTTTTGTAAACAACTTGAAAAAAAATGATCTATTTAGAAACCATTTAGTATAAAATAGAATGTACTACCTTCTCACACACCAATACCATCTTAACTAATAAAAATATAAATGATACAAATGTTATATATTCTCAAATATAATGGATTGTATCATGAGTTAAATAAAAAATCTATCCCATTTAACATCTCTACCAATGGCTTTGTTCGCTTTTGTTAGTGAGTTATGGCTCAACCCCTACTTACGCATATTGAATATGTCGATTTGAATTTAACTACGAATGTGTTAATTGTGTTATATATATAAACACACCTCACACACCTGTAATTATGATTAAACCCCATACCTTCAACATTGAGTCACAATCTTATTGAAAATAATCTTAAATCTTACTTTGTCTAATTTTCCAAATTTAATGGAAACGAAAATAAAAATGTACTCTTTTATAACAAGGGGAAAATGGGTATTGCTAGAGATGTAACTAGATTAATGTTCAAAGGGTCATTGCAGTGTAAATTTAATAATAAAAATGAGCAAATTTAACACCATTTGAATGATTATAGAAGAATTTATAAATTTCAATATTTTTTAATATTATACCACAAATATTATATGTCAAATGTATATTTTTATCTAATTAAAATAAAAACTCAAAACTATGTAAATTAAGTTGTAACAAGAATAAATAATATAGTTTATCTATGTAGACATAAAAAAACGAAAGAAAGTAAACAACATAAATTACAATAAGCATGTAAAAAAATTCAAGTATGCAAAAAAAAAATAAATAGATAAGATCATTATTACATGGTATAAATAATAATAAAATTTTATATAATTATATGTGATGTAACACGAAATACAAGGACATAGTCACTTAGATGTGAGAGAGTACATGCTCCAATAATTCTTTGATAATTTCTTTTCTTTTGTTGTATGTATAAATGTACCTCTTCATTTTATAAAAATACCTAGAAGTGTTTTATTTTAAGTTGATTATTTGAATATTATTTTTTTCCTTTTATTATACTACATATTCACTTATATTTTCATACATTTTTCACTTTTATTATATTATCATACAACTTTTACTAGTTGGATTCTAGTAGACTGATAAATATTTAACATTTTTTAATAAATTTTAAGAAAATTATATCAAATAACACCTAAAAACTTAAATATAATAATGAAAATAGTACCCCAAAAATATTAAATGAGTTTAATTGGATGAAATTTAATATTGAACGAGTTTAAATGATTATAATTTAATTTGACGATGTTTAATGTGAAACGATAGATAAAAAAAATTTTAATAGTAAAAATATATAAAATGGACATAAATGGTATTATTTTTATGATTTATAAGTTTTAAATGTGTATTTTTTGTTATCTTTCTTAAATTTTATTAGTTTAACTTTCTAACATTTTTTTAAAATAATATATTTGTCTCGCATATAATTTAATTATTTAGTATTACACCATATATACTTATATAAAAATTTATTTTATTTATACAATGTAATATAAATCTATCAATTTTTCTTTCACATTCTTAAATTTTTTACATATTTATTATAATTTATGTTATTTAATTTTTTCATTTCTTTGTTAGTCTACGTAGATAAACTATGTTATTTAGTATTATTACAACTTAATTTACATGATTTTGAGTTTTAATTTTATAAAAATACAAATTTGACATATAACACTTGTGATGTAATATTCAAAAACATAAAAATTTATAAATTTTTAGAACATCAACCGTGATCTTTTTTCATATTATTTTATAATAACTCGACTTAAAAATTTATAAATTTTATTATAGTTATTTAAATGGTATCAAAATTGTTGATTTTTACTATTAAATTTTTGCATGGTATCCCCTCTAAACATTAATTTTGTTCGTCTTTGACGGAATGGTTAAATTTTATACTATACATAATGTATTATTTTTAAGAAAAGACTAGAAAAACTAAACCAATAAAATTTAAGCAAAACAACAAAAATTATACATTTAAAGCTTGTAATTACAAAAATAACTCATGTTATGTTTAATTTATATATTTTTATCATTAAAAAAAGTCTTATATATATTTTCACATTAAATATTATATAATTAAACTAAGATCTTATTTAATATTGAATTTCATCTAATTAAATCTATTTAATATTAATGTAGTGTTAGTTTTGTTATTATATATAAATTTTAGGTGTTATCGGGATAGAATTTTCTTAAAATTTATTAAAAATATTAAATATTTATCATTTTATTAGAATTTTGTTAGTAAAAGTTGTATAATAATAAAGTAAATGTAAACGAGTATATAGTATAATAAAAGAAAAAAATAATAATATTCAAATAATAAATTTAAGAAAAAATATTGTTATATAATTTTATAAAATAAAAATGTATAATAAAGAAAAAAAAATTCAAACAATTGAGGAAACACGTCACACATCCCTCGGTATTGCGGAGCATGTCATTGTAAATGATAATTAATAGAATTCACCTTCCTAACTTTCCACGGCAAAGTAGGTTTTGCTTTCAGTTGTAAATAAAAATCCATAATTATTTGGCACATTAAGCCAATAACTCTCACATGGGATTCAACCTCCTCACTTAACACCACAAAAAGGTTCGCAGTTACTTCTAAATCCAACTAATGGACTATAATTAACGTTAATCGAAATAATAGAAGTTTTAGAAATTCATGAGAAAATGAAGCGAAATGTATATTCTTACAATGCAAGACAAATGCTACACAAATGCTACGGGAGAAAAGGAAAATATATATATACATCGTAATAATTTACTTTACCAGTAAAATTGTTAGTAATTAATGATATTTGTTTGTTATGAGCATACAAATTATATAAATTTAAATAGTGAAAATATATGCATACATGAGTCTATAAGTAAGTAAATATTTATTTTTAAATAATTATTTCAAATACTATAAATTGATTATGTAAAGAGAATAAACCAAGACCAGAAGCATAAAAACATCCAACCTTTTTATGGTTAAAATAAGAGGGAGAAATACTAATAGTTAGAAAAGTACGTATAATAATAGAAATATTATTTAAATAATATAAATTTTTTTAATTAAATAATTATCCATATTTATACGGTTGTAATTTAATTTTAACTGCTTGAATGTGAAACAATATGACTGATTTTTTTAATAAAAATATAATAAGTAGTGAGGAGACAGGAGACTAGGATTTTCTTGTAGAACAATGCGGGGAATAAATTTCCTTTAAAAAGTAAAATTGAATACGCTGATGAAAGAAATAACGTCTTTCAACTAAAAAAAAAAAAAAAAATAGGGATGCAAGGGAGGAAATGACTAATAACAGGTCATCCATGTTCTTTTTCCTACATAACATGTCATAAGTATGTTTGATGAAGTTGGCTGAGATTCTCTACCCTAATTTTTTGGGTGTAATTACATAATATTACTTATTTCGTATATAGATTTAATTTTAATCATTTTAAAAAATATATTTTTTACAACCTAAAAATATATACCATTCATCACTTTTCTATAACATAAATAACATATTTTTAAAAAAAATTAAAAATAAAACTATATAAATAAATAATGCATGTATAAATTGAAATAATTTTTACATCTCCCTTCATTACTATCATTTTTTACCAAATTTTTTGCATTTGACCGAAAATATAGTTGGAAAGAGTTATGTTAAGTAAAATATTTAAACACATATTAATAATTGTGTATTTAGAATAAATTTAAAAATAATAAAATTATTTATTTTTTAAAAAAATCACATAATATATATGCATATAAATTTATATTTATTTATTCATTTGATTAAATTTAAGATATTAGATAATATTTTTTTAAAGACATATATTATTGGATAATACGATACTTTAATTATTTTATTTTTATACGATAGTAAGTGATTAAAATAGACTTAAAATAATTAAAGTGTCTATAAATACGATAGTAAGTTAATTAAAATGTATTAATTTAAAATAAATAAATATTAGAAAAAGATAGTATATTATAATATACAAGTATGCCCTGTTCTAAGTGTATGAACCTATATCTCAGGTAAGAATTTTAAGTATTCCATTAGTATTGAAAAAAAAAAATCACTATATAGAAAGGAAATTTGTTATTCCGCTAAGCCATAAGAAAATTAACCAAAAAAATAAAAATAGGAATAAAATAAATAAAAAATAATTGTAGGGTTCATTTAAATTGGGAAATTGACTTACTTTACCAAACTTGGTACTTATAAAGTTGCTGCTCTTTCTTAATCGGTTAATTCTCTCATGGTAAACGTTCTCTCATCTCGCCAAATCTCCAGAGATCGGAGTTAGCTTCGCTTTGTTTTTTTTGGTTTCCGAGAATCTCCAGGTGGAACTTTGAGAGGAGAGAAAAATACCTTCTTTGCCTTCGGTTGTAAGTTTTAAATCCATTATTTCACTTCACGAGCTCTCAATACTGATTAAGTTTCGAAAAATTGCTGGACGAGTTAGTTTGAAACTGTTATGCATCCACGCATACACATACATTGTGGATCCTCTAAGTAGTTATTATTTAACGCAGTTTTTGTCTGTATTTTAGCTCGAAGGGTATCATGTTGCCGGACCTGGATGCAATCAGGGGTTCAAAAGTGTCTCTTTTAGGTAGGCAGTGTATGCGTATTTTCTTTTTCTCGTTTCTTGCCAGTTATCCTCTTTATATATATATATATATATATATATTGGGTAAACTCACGAAATATGCTAGTTATGCTATACATTTATTCTCAAGAATTCACAATTAGCCTTATTTCACAAAATGTGAAAATTGTTCACTTCTTTTGTTAATTTCCAATTCTTCTTGTGGATTGTCAACTGACACATAGCCGTATAGATTTATAATATAATTTCTACACTTGCATATTTAAATTATACACACATGTAACGGTAACTCAAATACCTTTGTGAACTTTTTTATTTTTATCTAATTAGTATGTCGTGTTCATTTCTCATTTGCTCTTTGTTCTCAGTTATGAAACTTTGGGTATGAATATCTGAAAATTGTTTAATGCTTTTTGACCCAAATTAACTTATGAAAGTTTGAAAGTTTCTTCGAACAAATTAAGTTGTGCTCATTAGACTCTAGGTACGTACTTTATGTGGTCATAGGTTATAAGTTCTCATTTTCAACATTGCAGCTTGTGTGGTCATTGGTTAATTTTTGAGATATCTTGCAGCGTGTATCTTTATCATTTAGCTTGCCTTTTTAATTTGTATCGAGCCGTTCGGTTTCTGTAGCTATATCGTGGAAGTATTTGAGTGGATCTGATTGATTTTTCTTTAAATAACTGTTTATTCATTTACACCTGGAGAGTCATCCAGGATTCAAATAGTAGGCGTCAAAGCCTGACTATTATTGATCAAGAAGACCAGCACCTCAGTGAATCCGGGATCGGAGTTCCAGAACACGTGCAAGATTTGCATATGACCCTTTCCCTCCTCCCCAAGGAAGAACATGCTATACGTGGAGGGCGCTTGAGCTTTTCCCTCTTAAAAAAAGCATAACTATTAGGGGACTGCCATATATATTTTCTCATATTTATATATAGAAACAGTGTCACACACTTAAGAATGTTAATTCCCCTAGTCATTGTAAACCCCATATTTGGATTTTCTTGGATCAATAAACCTCGGTGATAATTAGAGGTGTCAAATGAGTTGAGTTGGCTCAACTTACTCAAACTTAGCTTATCTTAAGTAAGTTGTAGCTCAGTCCAGCTCATCTAATTTTTAAGTCAGTTGATTTATACGTAGATTGAGTTGGGCAACTCATTTAAATTATTTAAACATTTAGGCTTAATTTGATAAGAATCTAATTTTTAATTCTTGAGTTTCAGAATTAAATTTTTAATTTCAAAATATTTTGGGAAAAAAGTTAGTTCATAAAAAATTTCTATTTTCAACTATGAAAAGTATAAATTGCAAATCGGATAGTGCTTGCTTAATAACTAATACCTAGTTTTCAATTTTTAACCTTTTAAATTAAATTGGATTGGGTGGAGTGTAACTTTTTATAGAAAACTTCAAATCACAAATCATAAATTTTTTAAAAAACTAGACTTCTAGAAATTTCTAATGATATAGGAAATGGTTTATAATATTTTGTGAGATAATACAGTTTATATTTTAAAAACGAGTCCAAAATGTTTTAGCGAATCTGAATAATCATTAGTAGAATGAGCATAATTTTCTATAGAAAACTTGAAATCACAAACCGTAAAATTTATTAAAAATTAGACTTCTAGAACTTTCTAATAGTATATGAAATGATTCATAAAAAATTGTTAATCAATACAGTTTATATTTTAAAAATGAGTAAAAAGTATTAAAATGTGCATAAAATTCGAAATTACAAACCGTAAAATTTATTAAAAACTGGATTTTTAGAATTTTTAATGGTATATGAAATGATTCATAATTTTTTTGAATCAATACAGTTTATATTTTAAAAATGAGTAAAAAACTGTTCTTTTGAATCTGAGCAATTATTAACAAAATGAGCATAACTTTCTATAGAAAGCTCAAAATCACATATAATAATATTTCTTAAAAAGTAGACTTCTAGAAATTTTTAATGATATATGAAATGAATTATAATATTTTGTAAATTAGTACAGTTTATATTTCAAAAATATTTAATAGAATATAAACAATGTTCAATAAAATGAGTATAACTTCTCTAACAAAAACTCAAAATTTTAAAATATAACATTTCTTATAAAATAAACTATTTGACATTAAAATAAACTATTTGACATTTTTAATGATATATAGATTTAATTATAAATTAATAAAATTTAAATTTTAAAACGAAGTCAATGATTCTCTCTTCAATCTCAATTATATTGTGTATGTTTTTTCAATTATCATTTGTGTTAGAATTTTATGTTTATTGGAATAGTCTAATATAAATTTATTAATTTTATCTTTTATTTTATTTTCAAAAAATCATATGTTATTTTTCCTATTTGTTAATTTGACTGATATTAGCATTTTTATCAATTTTATAGTAATAATTAATTATTATATTTTAATTACTTATTTATTCTCTCTTATTTCATAATTTTTTAATTCAACATGTATTTGTTGAATGAGTTAGTTAACTCATCATAAGTTCATTGGACTAACTTTAAATTAACTGTGCTAAGTTGGGATAAGTAACCCATTTAACATCTCCGGTGGTCATGAAGATTGATTTCATAGCATATCTCTATGATGAAATCTTTGTCAAGAGTTGGTGAAAAAGAACGGATATAATTTTAGGGGTGTTCAATGGTTCAATCCGGTCCGGTTTTGGGAAAAAATATCGGACCAGATCGGACCGTTTGAAACGGTTTTAATTATTATAAACCAGACCGGACCGTTTGATTTATAAAACCTTTCGGTCTGATCCGGTCCGATTCGGTTTCCGGTTTGGTTCGGTTTTTTGGACATCTTTAATGAAAAATAATATAAAAATTCTAATATATTTATTAAATCGGTCCGGTCCGACCGGTTTAAATCGGACCGGATCGTTTGAAAAACGGTTTTAATAAATACAAACCGGACCGGATCGTTTGATTTGTAAAATCGTTCGGTCCGGTTTTACGGTTTGGTCCGGGCCGGGCCGGTTTATGGACACCCTTAGTTCATACATAAGATGTTTCTTAAATAAATTTTGTATTTTTGTAGCTATATATAAATGTATATTTAATTTGATGTTTCTTATAAAAAAAGAACAGTTCCGTATTATTATACTAGAATGAGTCAAGTGAGTTTATATTCTTTGGCTAAGAAGGTAGAAAACACAAAAGCATTTGAATTGAGTGGATGTCTGGCTTGGTTATACAAGTGGCTTTTACTGACTCCAACAAACAGCAACAATGATTGTCACATTTTTATAAAAGCAAACAGTGGTGTTATATTGTCTAACCATCCTTAATTTTCAGAAAGTGCTGCTAAGATATTATTTGGTGTGCAGGTTTTGCATCATTAACATTTTCACTGGAGGTCAATTTAACCATTTCAAAGTAGGTTGGAGTTATGCTACCCACTGCTGGAGCAAAGAATACCCAACTCCGTGAAAGCAACAGTCAGAAAGTTCATCCACATCCCATGGAAGATGCAATGAATCAGAATTCTGAAGCCCTGGAAGCCCTGGTATCAAAGATTTTTACAAATATATCCTCCCTGAAGTCAGCTTACATCCAACTTCAAGATGCTCACACTCCCTATGATCCCGATAAGATTCAGACAGCTGATAAACATGTGATTTCTGAGCTGAAGAACTTGTCTGAACTGAAGCACTTTTACAGGGAAAACAACCCCAAACCTGTATGTGTGTCTCCTCAGGACTCTCGCTTAGCTGCTGAGATCCAAGAACAACAGAGCCTGTTAAAAACTTATGAGGTTATGGTTAAGAAGTTCCAGTCTGAAATTCAGAACAAAGATTCGGAGATTCATCAGTTGCAGCAGCAGATTGAGGAGGCAAACCAAAAACGTGTAAAGCTGGAAAAGAATCTTAAGCTGAGGGGGTTATTGACAAAAGAATCTGATGGTTCCGCTGATGAAAATGGTTTTTTCCATGTTGATTTAACTCCTGATCTTTTCACTTCAACTGTAGAAGCTACTTTTAAAGCCATTCATGATTTCTCTAAACCGTTAATAAATATGATGAAAGCAGCCGGGTGGGATCTTGATGCTGCAGCTAATTCAATCGAACCTAATGTTGTTTACGCAAAAAGAGCTCACAAAAAATATGCATTTGAATCTCATATTTGTCGTGGAATGTTCAGTGGTTTTCAGCAGGAAAGCTTTGGCATTAGAGAGGAAAATCTTACTCTAACAAAGGAGAGCTTCTTCAACCAATTTCTTGCCTTAAGGGAGATGGATCCACAGGATATGCTTGGACAAAGTCCAGATTCCAATTTTGGGAAGTTTTGCCGCAGCAAGTACCTAGTGGTGGTTCATCCAAAAATGGAGGGTTCATTCTTTGGTAATTTAGATCAAAGGAATTATGTAATGGGAGGTGGGCATCCTAGGACTCCGTTTTATCAGGTTTTTCTTAAACTTGCCAAGTCAATCTGGCTTTTGCACAGGTTGGCCTACTCTTTTGATCCTAGCATTAAAATTTTCCAAGTAAAAAGGGGGAGTGAGTTCTCAGAAGTTTATATGGAGAGTGTTGAGAAGAATTTGATTATGGATGAAAGTGATCAGAAGCCCAAGGTTGGACTTATGGTGATGCCTGGTTTCTGGATCGGGGGCAGTGTGATTCAGAGTCGTGTTTATCTCTCTGACATCAAAGTTGCTGAATAACTGCCAGCGCTATTCAAATCAATAGCCAAGTAAGTTCTTGTGTTTAATGTTGTAGTCTGTAATGTTGTTGCTGCTATGATATATTTGCCCAGTGCTAATATATTTGTACTTCTTGTAATTGTCTTTCAACTTGGAAGATGTAATGAGCTCATTTTACTTTGTTCAGCCCTCAGAACAATCTGGTTATTGCATCCTCATCCTTAATTGTATATGCTAAACTTGTCTAGGAGACTACATGATGTTATATAATTGTGTTGGATTGGTCACATATATACATAAACAATTACATTACTTGATAAAATCTAATAATATTAGAGCGCTTATTAGCTAGCGGCCCGAGAAAAGAATCACATAAGAAATGCTAGTAAGATATCCAGAATCTTGAGATTAAGAAAATGGATTTTGATTTTGTTGGTTAAAATTTGCCTTTGATAATTATTTCAATTTCAAATTTTGTAAATTTTTGAATTAATTTTTGATTACTTATTTTAATTTCTATTTTTAAAATTTTGAAATTTAATTTTAAAATTTGATTAAATTCTGAAATTAAAAAAAAATTGAAATTGAATTTCTATTTTTTATTTCTTAACACTAAAAATTATTAACCCATTGATACTTAATTATATTCAATATTATTCAAAATGATTAAAAAACTAAATATGATAAAAATTGATGGAATAAAAGTTTGAAATTAAATTTTAGAGTTTAAAAAATTGAAAGTTGAAAGTTGAAAATTATAAATTGGTTATTAAACAAGTAATATTTAATTTTTAATTTTCTTTTCAAAATTAAAATTAAAAATTGGTTATCAAACACTTTGTTTTTTAAATTTGAGATTGAAAAATCAATTCCAAATATAAAGAATTAAAAATTAAAATAATTATCGAACATTAACTTAATTAATCTTATTGACTTCTAACCTTCTCAACCAATGACACATTTTAGGGGTTCTTGTAATACTCATTCTCCGAGTGTTTAGATAGTAATTGAAATAGGAACAAAGAATTTGGCAACACTCACAAATGTAACCTTGCTTATAATACAAATACATACAAGAAATTATAACCACACTCTACTTGATAAATAATGAAGGAACTATTCTCCTTTGTCAATTTTAATAGCTTTATATTTATAGGCAATAAAAACTAAGTAAATTTAGTTTACAACCTCAATTACTAGAAAATTCCATAATTTTAGGCCTTCATGATCTCACTTTCTCTAGAATCTCATTGTGCATGAGAATAGGAACTCATGATCTCTACCCTATAATCTTAATCTTTAGAAGTAACTTGCTATTTTTTCCACCCTCTTTGGATGAATATGCGTATATCATGTGTTCTCTTTGGTCTTATCCCATATTTAACTTGGTCCAATCCACTAACTTAATGTGAATAACCACCAATAACTACCATGCAAAGAATATTCTAGAACCATGTTTTGTGCTCTCATTTTATCTAAGGTAACTCCAATAATCTTTCATGGTCATGTGCCAATCATGTGCCACAAATTTATCAAGTGTCACCAAGCTACTTAATGTCATGCTACAAATGCATGTTGTGTGCTACATGTGCTGCACATAGCACTACCTATGTGTAGCTCCCAACATGAGCCCATGCCCAAGGTTTTCCCATAGCATGCATGCATAACCTGCCTCTACTTAGCCATGTTTGTGCACACTAATGACCACTAGTAGCGCATAACGATGCCACCATCTAGAACCCATGCGCGCATCATTATCACCAAGACATGCATTGTTGACACATATACCAATGTCAATGCTTGAGACAACATGCATTTTTCACGCCTATGCCAATGCCTACTACGACATGTCGTACCCGTACATTTGTCATGCCACTGTTAATGCCTATGTGATGTAGTGAGAAAATCAGAAGAAGAATAATAAAGATATTGGTATTGAAGTAGAAGAACAACTCTTCAACTGTTCTTAGAAAAAAGATTTACAAAATACTGAAATGAATGCAAATTGGTAGAGAAAATTGTGTGTCCACCAGCCAACACCAATGTGGCTTTATAGGCGTTGTGCCTAACGATTTCCATGTGCCTAGGCACTCAGACATGTATCCCATGTGTGCTAATGGCCAAGTGGGCGCTGCACAACAAAAACATGGTCTTAACTATTTTTGTTATTTTGTTTCTAAATTCAGCTCCTATTCTATCCCATCTGCATCTTCTGTAGAATGTTGCCAAGCTATGAAAGATTTTGACTTCCTTTTGGGTACAACAATGTAAGCACAACATATGGAATCTTGCTTTCCTGGATGAGATGCTTATCCAAGAGGTCTTCCACTATCTCTTGTAGGAGCTCATGGTCTTTGGGATTCATTCAATAGTGTGGTAAATTGGTCAAATTACTATCTAGTATGAAATCTATGTGGTGCTGAATACTTCTTAATTGAGATAAGGTGTGTGATAGGTCAGTAGGTGTAAGGTCATTGTAGGTGGATAGTAACTCTTTAATAGCTTTAGGGATGGCATGAGTGACAGGATATTGTTCCATAGCCACTAATGTTTGCACCACCTTAGTCTTTCTAAGTTCATTGTCAAACTCGTTAGGTTTGTAGTTAAGAAGAATTTTCGATTAGGTAGGGGAGGGGAAGCTTTCCTTTGCAGGGAGTAGAGCTATCTTGGTACCTTTCCAAGTGAAAATGATGATGTTTGGCATGCCCTTGTGAATTGCATCCACGCCATACTACTAGAGCTTTTCCAAAAAAAATTGGCAGGCATCCATTTCCACCACATTGCAATATACCTTATCTTCGTAAAACATTTCGATGGAAAATGGTACCTTACACACCTTTTGCACCTTAACTTTACCTGTTTTCGTAATCCATCATATTTTGTAGGGATGGGGTGGGGGTAAGTGCTCAGTCCTAATGACTTCACTAGTGCGTGTGAGACAATGTTTTCAATACTACCACTATCAACAATAACGTCGTATACATTCTGTTGAATTGTGCATCTTGTTTTGAAAATAACATGTTTTTGAGATGGTAGTGGATGTTTTAGTGATAGCAACACCTTCTATACTATGCAGTTTAAAGCCCTGTCACCCTCATCACATTCAGTGGGTTGGGTTCCTTTCAGGTCTTCCGAAGACACTGTGTCAAACTCATCATCTGAATGCTCAAATTCATCGACCAATTTTGTTGTGCGCCTTTGTGGACATTCATTAGATCGTGCCCCTACTAATAGCACCTAAAACATTTGATAGGTGGTGGTTTGGCATATGGGTTAGGTTTTGGAAGTTGGTTGTTTGGATTGTTGGGTTTAGGGATGAAGTTTTTGGAACTAGTGTGGGTTTTATAATGACTGGTGGATTGAATTTTGGGATGAAACCACTCGAGTTTTTACTAGTAAAGGAGTCACTAAAACGAAACCCAAATGGTGTGGATTTTCTGGGTCTAACTAGATGGTTTTTCACCTTTAGGACCACGTTGTTGGCTTAGTTGACAGACTATAAGGTTTGGCTCAACTCTAGTTTTTCTCTGATGGTAGAATTCAGACCCTGCACATATCTAACAACCTTTTAAGGTTCTTGCTCCCACATGTTGGCTTGCGAGCCAAGCGTCTTGAATTGTTCAGTGTATTCAGTGACACTGGTGATATTTCTCGTAAATGAGCTGTTTGTAATCAATTGGTAGAAATTGTTGAACCATCAGTTTCTTCATTCTTTTCCAAGAGGTGATTGATGCCTTTTTTTATCAACCTCCTTTCATTTTTCAGGTGTGCGACGAGGACGAGGTGGTGGGTTCGACGAACGCTCATTGCGAAGAACCTTCTTTCCTCACGATTTCAACTGTCTCTGAATCTCGTCCAATTGGTTTTGGATTTGGGTGGTGGTATGTAGGAGTGATTGATGAAGGTCTCATGACACCTCCTCAACCCTTTGCTCGAATCGGCTTTCCAAGCCATCCATTGCAACCCATAAGTTCTTCACATCATCACTACCATTGCCAATGGTCTGATTGCCGGACGTGGCCATCTATTTGCAGCTCAAATCAAGCTCTGATATCAATTTTTGTTGTAGTGCAAAAATTAGAAACTAAAGAAAAGAGTTTCAAAGATTTAATTTGAAATATGAAATGATAAAATCAAACCAAACCAAAACAATAACAATACATAGGGGTAAGCAAAATAAAACGTAGAACATATCTGAAACACATTGACCAAAACATATTCTACGTGGTCTTATCTCCCTTAAAGATCTAAAAGATCTGAACATCTATTTACTTAAAGCAAATCAAGCACACTTGTCGCTGAGTGTCGATTAAAGCCCAATTTGGCTGACTAAATAACAATTAGATTAATTGGGTTTTCTCGTTTCATCTCCAATATACAACTATATATTAATGTTTAATAAACTTAAAGCGCAAGACAAGGTGAAACATGTGTCATGTGACAACTTCTCTATATATTTCTTCCTTAATCCCTAGTAGCCTCTCACATCAAAATTCAGTTCTTCACCCTTCTTAAGCTTTTCAAACAAAAATGGCTCGGCTCAGTCATTCTCCGCCAATCATATTCTTCCTTATCACCATCCTCTCCATCACAAGCACGGTCGAGCCAGCCTATGCCAGATCACGTCATTCAAAACTTAGAACTTATATAGAATCTGCTTGTCACACAACTCGTTATCCAAAATTATGTGTCCATTGTCTCTCAAACCATGTCAGCTCAAATATTTCATCAATAGAAAGCCCAGAAGATCTTGCCCAAGTTGCCTTATCTGTGAGCCTCTACAAAGCTCGCTACACAAGAGCTTACATGTTAAAAGTGGCTAAAGAACTCAATGCAATTAAGGCCAGAGAATACCAACTTGTGAGAGATTGTTTGCATCAGATAAACGATAGCATTTATCAACTTAGCCTTTCAATTAAAGAATTACGTCGTTTGAGAGAAGCAGTTGTAGACGATGATTTGGTTTGGCATATAAGTAATGTTGAGACATGGGTTAGCTGTGCTTTAACTGACGCAAGTACTTGTGTGGATCAATTCCCAGGAACAAGAATGAGCAAGTTAAAGGCTACAATTAAAGGAAAGGTTTTGAATGTTGCCCAAGTTACTAGTAATGCTTTGGCTTTGTTTCATCGATTTGCTTCGAGGTATAAGGCAGCTGATGGTTCTACACAAAAGCCTTAAGGCTGGCTGGCTATAACCTTTTGTGATAATACTATGAAGTTAATTAATTAATCAGTTATTTATTTGCTCTGTTAATTTTATTTTTTTTGTCAATTATGTAATGAATGTGTCAATCATCAATTGCCCTCACTTATATATCAATGGTCAAGACATGTGAATATCAAAGTTTTGTAAAATCTATCTTCTAAACTAATCTATAATTCATTATCGTGTACGTGTACTTGGGGCCAATGTATTATTGATTTACTTGATTAGATTATGCTGTTTAATTGACGTGTTTATTTCTAAGCTGATTGAATTTAACGAGGTTTATGCATAAATAATTATTTTTTGAGGTCTGAGTTATAATTGATTTGTTTGATTATATTTAATTTCTAATTGGTTAATAAAAATGATGAGAAATGAGATGTCACATAAAGTCGGAGAATGGTATTAATTTCCATTTGTGATATTGATGATCTTGAATTCTTCATCTACTTGAGATCTTAAATGACGTCGAATCCTTTGAGTACGATCCGGGTTCGAGTCCGGCAACGGAATGGCTTTATATTTGTGAATAAATTCTACTTTATTTTTGGAGTTAATCGTAAATGGAAGCAATTGAGGTCCCTCTTAAACGATATCGTCTCTGCTGGACCCGTTTCCCATCCCTCCATTGCTCACATAATTTGGTTCTGTTGTATTTTCTTCTTCTTGCTGTCATTATGTTAAATTATTATTAGCTCAATTTCTGATTTTGCTGCGAGTTTGAGACTTCAACGTTATTAGGTTTGAATTAGATATGTTGGAATAGTTGTAGAATGTTTATCATATTAACCTCTATCCAGCACTTTCCTTCCCTTTCCACTCCATTCCCCCCTTAAAAAAAAA
The DNA here is from genome assembly GCA_037013495.1 of Hippophae tibetana. Lineage (NCBI taxonomy): Eukaryota > Viridiplantae > Streptophyta > Magnoliopsida > Rosales > Elaeagnaceae > Hippophae > Hippophae tibetana. The sequence continues at coordinate 403,566 of CM072809.1, read as the reverse complement.
TTTACTTTAAAACCATTGTATTTTCAGCAATCTATTAACTTTTCTTTACCCAAAAAATTACCTGATGTTGACATGAGTTGGTAAAAAACCATTGAAATATCCGAATTTCATAGTGTGTTAACTTCAACTCAATTAAACACCGAGTTGCAAAGGATTACGACTCTTATCAATTAGATGGGTGTGTAACCGTGTTGAAATTGTTATATTGCAAAATTTGAGTATCCAAACCTACCTTGTTAGTATCTTGCAAAATCATGCTTACAGTTCATGGTAAGTTTATCAAATCCAGGTTTTAGTCAAATAAATTATCCCATGCGTATTATGTGTAGTTGTTTGCTATTGCAAACAAGTCAAGAGTGTCATTATTCATAGAACTAGTTCTTATTTGCTGCTTCACAAGTTGCAATGGAATGAAATTTTCACAATCCATAGTAAGGTGCATAAGTGTTTAACTAAGTATAGTTATAGTAAAAATTTTAAGAGACTACATATTCTTAGGGAGAATGGTACCCCAATTCCTGAAATCCAAGACCCCCCTTGAATAAAATTACTCACAGAGAAAGGACTAGCCTCTTGGAGACTCCTTAACACATGAAAACCAGGTCAATTCACTCTCCTTGTAGTAGAAGCTCTTATCCCTTTATTCATATATTCTGCATAAAACAGAGTTGAAACTTCTAACTACTCTCCCTACTCCATTCAGTCCACCCTTTGGATCAACCAAACCGTCCAAATCAGTTTTCAAAAACACGGTCCTCGAGTACTTCCTCCACAGTCGACCTAAATAAGTCTTGAAAGTGTTCTCTACCTTACCGAATTCTAGTGCCGGCCTAATTCGTGAGTTGTGAATGGAAATGCCGATGTTCTCATAAGGGTTGTCACGTCCTCTGGCAGTGATCATGTTTACTTGGTCAATCATTGGCCTCGTGACAATTTTGGAGCATTACAGAGGCATCACCAAATATGAAATCATTAGTTCCATAAATGTGACAATCACGGTTGAATTGCCTTAAGGAATGTGTAAAGAGAGTGTCTTGATAAGCTCTAAAGTTACATCTGTAGAAAACTGTCGAGTTTGAGTTTACTCTTAGTGCCACTGCTTGGTGTTTTTCAGGGCCTGCTGTGTTCTCGAAGGTCATGTCTGTTGCCCAAAATCCATCCCCTGACACCCATTTACATAGATATGTTAGTTTTATGTAGATTAATAAATAATATATAGGGTGCTTCTGATTTGAATACTTAGAATTGCTTTCAATATATATATATATTGTTTGATTTTTCCCCCTAAAATTATGTGAGGTGGGATAACTTAATTGTAGAGAAACCAAATCGAAGAGAAACACAAAGAATCAACGTAATATTTTGAAGTTACCAAATGTGACAGAGCTATAGGTGATGGATCCGTCGGGTACATTTTGGCTGCCAGTGATTGTGATTTTATCGATTCCATCACCAACAAACATGACGTTCTTCAAATGCCTATCAATTTCAACATTTTCATGGTATACCCCAACTTTGACGTAAACTATTAATCTTTGGTTGGCTCGTTTTTGACCCATTTTTTCTAAGTGCATCAACCGCTTCATAGATTGTTTTGTGAGTGCCAGAACCATCCCTTGCAACTACCAAGTCAGCCTTCGATGTCGTTGTATTCCATAATGCCAATAATCCACCATTTTCATTGGAATTGTATTTGAGAAATATTTTTCTTATGTCATAAAACCAAAAATAACATAGCCAAATTGAATTTTTTTAATTAAATGTTGTTATTGGTACATTTCATGTAAATATTCTAATATTCTACGACTAATAACATTACAACAATTAATTTTGTTCTTATCATAATAAAAATATAAAAAAATTATTTTACTCTTATTATTAATTGGATATTAATGTTACTATTATTAAATAAAATTCATTTATTAGCATGACAATAACACTATTATATTTTATTATATATGTCATTAAAATTTAACGCACAACGTGACATATTTGGAGAATTTGTCATAGTCCAAAGTATATACTTCTATGATACACATTATCATTGAGTTTAATAATTATCAAATTTATAGGTGTATATACTAATTTCAAGAAGCATAATAAAGAAATGACTGTTTGAATTAACGAGTGCAATATTAATATATGGCTACATACTTGTACAATTTCCCTTGTTATTGATGCCTTTATTCCCATACAAGACAAGGGCTTGGTCGAGCAAAGTGATCAAGTTTAGTGCCACCACATGAGCTTCAACAAAATTAGAATTATTCTGCTCCTCCAAGCCATCCAAGCAACTTTTGTGGTTGGCTAGAACACTATTAAGCCTTGTCTGAGCATCATAGTCGGTAAAGTTTTCGTCGAAAAGAAACCACAAGAGTCGTGGTTCACTCTCATCATATAACTTAACATAATCACTTAGAGCCACACCAACGTGATCATTTGAGTCAATGTTGATCAAATAACGATGTAGCCTTATTAAGTTTTGAACCCAATTCTTAGCTTGCAAACAATGCATTGAAGTGAAGTTGTATATATCATGTGTTAAATGTAATATTAATAGATAAAATAAGAATGTAACACATAAACCATGGTTTTAGCCATGTGTCATGGGTTGAACAAACGAAGATGTGAGTAAATATATGATTTTGAGGGTCTTTTGCTCAAAGTTAGCATATTACAAGTATTGCTTCAAGCGATTACATTTGTTTACATATATACCAACAAACAAAATTGTCAAAATGAAGAAGGATGTTCCTAATTCCAATGATGTTTCAAAAATTTGGAATTAATTCCTCCAACATCAATGGCAAGACAAGTTGGAGATGAAGACCAAGTTTATCCACCTGATAAAGATAATGTTTTTTATAGAAGTTGGTTCTGAAGACGAGAGAGATAATGATGTTCATTATCCAGAATGAACACCTGTGACTTCTCATGTTCCACTGAGAAGAAGTGATAGACTGAGACGACCCTCTATGACATAACCTCTAAATGAGTATATAACTTTCACTTATGGAGGACAACCTGAGATTTATGAAGAAGCCATAGACGATGAATCCAAACAAAAATGGATTAAAGTCATGCAAGATGAGATGAATTCTTTGCATGAGAACAAAACTTTTGAGCTGATGAAGTTACCCAAAGGAAATAGGGCTTTGAAAAATAAATGGATGTTCAGGGTGAAGCATAAAGAACATAGTTCCAATCTGCGATACAAAACCAGACTAGTTGTCAAGGGATCCAGCCAAAGAAAATGAGCTGAATTTGATGAGATTTTCTTACCAATTGTGAAAATGACATCCATCTATAATTTGCTAGTGTTAGCAGCAAATCTTGAACTGGAAGTTGAGCAAATAGATATCAAAATTGCATTTCTACATGGTAACTTTGAAGTAGAGATATACATGGAACTAGGGGTGGGAAAAAAAACTGGGGGTTCGATTATCCGCGATTATCTGAACCGACGGTTCAATTTTTAACCGTTAAATTTCAAAGACGGGGACAATTTCGGGTAAAAACCGAACATGAAACAACGGGTATAATTTAATTATGGTTATACTAAAAATCATAACATTCCGTATCCAAAATTAATTATATTTAATAAATTAAACTATATATTAAATTATAGATAAAAAATTAATTATATATATTTAATAAATTAAATTATATATATATATATTGATTTTTTTTCATAATCGCCTCGAACCGTTACTCGTGGGTAAAAACCATCCATGAACCGTAACAATTTTTGATCGATTTCGGGTATAGGTTTTATAATTCATTTTGGGAACGATTATATCAAAAACCGTCCCCATCCGTCCCCGTGTCTATTCCTACGTGGAGCAACTAAAGGGTTTCAAGCAAAAAGGAAAAGAAGATTAAATTTGCAAATTGAAGAAAACCATCTTCTACTTAAAATAGACACAAAGACAATGGTACAAGAAGTTTGAATATGTTATAAAGGAGAAAAGTTACAAAAGGATTACTTCAGATCATTGTATTTTTGTGCCAAAACTCTCTGATCATGATTTCATTATTCTTTTGCTGTATGTAAATGATATGTTGATTGTTGGTCAGAATATTTCCAGAATCAACAACTTGAAAAAACAATTGAGTAAGTCTTTTGTTATGAAAGAATTGGTACTAACAAAAAAAAATTATTGGCATGAGTATTATTAGAGACAAAGGAACTAAGATATTATGGTGATCACAGGAGAAGTACAATGAGAAAATACTTCAGAGATTTCATATAGACAAGGCTAAAACGATTAATTGTCCTCTTTTTAATCACTTTAAGCTAAGTTCTAAGTAGAACCCTTCTACGGACAAAGAGAAGTAAGAGATAGAAAAGCTTCAATATGCTTCAATAGTTGAAAGTCTCATGTATGCCATAGTTTCTACATAGCTAGATATCACTCATACATTTGAAGTTAGGAGTAGATTCTTTTTAAATCTTGAAAAAGAACATTAGACTACAGTGAAATAAATTTTTAGGTATGTTCGAGATTCTTTCAAAATATGTATATGTTTTGAAAATGACAAACCTGTGTTAGGTGGATACAAAGATGCATATATGATCGGTGATATAGATTCCAAAAAATCCAATTCAAGTTACCCGATTATATTTGCGTGGAAAATTGTGTCATAGTAGTCAAAGTTACAAAAATGTGTTACATTATCCAATACAGAAGCAAAGATAACAATAACAAAAATGTGTTACATTATCCTAAAAAAACTTGGGTTTCAACAATGACAATTACCAATTATTTTGTAATAGTTAGAGTGTTATCTTTCTTGAAAAAATATCTATTTTTAATCAAGATAAAAACATATTAATATGAGATATTATTGGATTAGAGATGTAATGAAAAAAAATGTTACTACAGCGTGAGAAGATCCATACTCAAAAAAATGGATAAAAAATGATAATGAAAATTTCTTCGAAACAAAATTTTGAATACTTTCATTTAACTGTTAGATTGGTGGAGTCCTCAATGTAATATTATTAGTGGAATAAATATTTTTTAAAATTTAAATATAGTTTAAATAGTATAAATTAAAAGGTAAATTATTAATATTATTATTTTAATATGTTTGAATTTATTTTATTTTTAATTGATGAATTCCAAAACATATTTGGAATTGTAAGTTAAAATCATATTGCTCTATCAGCGCATGCATATATATATATTGATTTTTATTTAAAGAAAAACATAAATACTATGGTAGCTTACATTTCATGACAAATATATAAAAGTTGTTGGAATGTATTTATGAAGTTCAGTTGTGAGAAGGAGGGTGTATTTTCGGAGGAGAATAGTCCAAGTTGAAACCTGGATGTTTCTCTCCCCTTTTCTTGTTTGGTAGCTTCCATGTTAGCGAACCATCCATTGATGTTTTTATTCTCTTATCTTTCTCTGATGATATCTTTCTCGTTATCCCATGATTTGTTTCTTCTATATCTACATTCTTTGGTGTTAAGGACTCCATCACCTTTGGATCATGATGATCATCAGCTTTATAAATCTCATTAGCTTTTCCTACTCTTTCTTCTCCCTGTATATTAATTAAATAAAAACAAACAAATAATAATTAATTCAGAATACATATAGATATTGACAAAACTAATTATTAAAAATTTGCACATGTACCGACCTCGCTAGAAAAGGAGACATATGTTTGTTGTGTTATAATTATTATTATTAGCAAGCAGAGCAGCAAGACGCCGTGCATTACATTTATGCAAAGATAGGCATACAAGGATGAGAATAACAAGGAAAATACCACTACTGATTGACATTTGTATTTATAATGTTGAGATCAGCTAGCTAGGTAGCTTATGGATAACACAATAACTAGATGTATGCATGGTAAGAGGAGCTGGTCATTAAATGAAGCCATTTCTATAGATTTATTATGAGCTTCTCTTGCAGAACATGGGTGTACATGGTTGGATAACAATAAGAAGAAGAAGATGATGAATCTAGTAAGGAAACATGTCAATCTGTTGTGTCGCAACGAAAGAGAATCAAAAGCAAGCCGTCTTCAACAATATATATATATATATATAGACATACAGCTAGAAAAAGAATATCAAGCCAGGATGATTAAGCAAAGAGAGATCTCTAATTGCTTTTAAGCATCCTGCATATGCATATGCATAGTATAAAGGAAAAAGTTTGAAATGATGTGTAAAGTGTTTGTAATCGGGTACATCCACAAAAAAACCGTCACTTTGATAAGTTATAATTACTATTACGATATGATTTTCTTATATAAAAACATTAAATAAGTTTAATAACAAATTATTAAAAAAATATATAAATTATAATTATAATAAAAATACATGTGAAGTTAAAAGAAACACAATTCAGAAATCAAGAAAGCTAGCTAGCTATCATAGTGCCTGACAAAGAAACGTTTTTACCGAGGAAAAACTCGATTGCGTTGTCTTTGTTTTATTTACCCGCGCGGTTCCAATTAAGTGCATGGCTTGTGTGCCCACCTTTTTTCCTTGGAAACTAAACATACTAATATAAATATTATTTTATTTACCCCTGCATTCAAAAAGTAGTAAGTATTCTTTTATTATTATTATTATTATTATTTATTTATTAAACACTTCTACATTAGATTTTCTTGAGAAATTTAATTACCAAAATAGCTTTAATTATTATCGTAATAAATTTATAATTAAAATTTTATTTTATTTATATTATTAATTATAATTAACAAATTATTCTAATAATAATAACAATTTAAATACAAATACAACAATAAAAATACTTATTTTTATTAGATTGCCATATATCCTACTATTAACTTTTCAAAATAAAGCATTTAAGTTTATATAGTAATTGTTTTGTTGATATTTTATTCTGTAAACTTTGTTCAAAGCTATATTACATGTTCAAATGATTACTTTTAATGTTTTTTTTTTCATTTTTTTCTATTTTTTAAAATTTATTTTAAAAATTGTTGTAGCAATTATTCATGATAAAATTTCCTTTTTCAATTGCAATTAATTTTAAAAAAAAGTTAAAAATTGATCATTTAAACCTATAATATTATTTTTTTTCAAAAATGATAGACTAAATAACCATAAAAAAATTATTAAACCTTAATAATCTAACTAAAATAACTAATGGGTATTTCTATAATATTTGTTACATACAAATAATTAATAAGCCAAGCCTACCTAATGCGAATTGGAAAAATAAATATTTGTTAGTTTTTATATGCAATTCATAGAAATTTGAGTACAGTACAATGTACATGCATGAAGTATTACTTGAATTACATGATGAGTTAAACAAACAAGCTAGTGGATTAACAAACTATATTTTATCATTCATTTCAGGAAATTAAGCAATTCAAAAGCATTGTGGTGAAGAGTTGGTCGGCATTTTAATCAGATCATGTCAAAAGTAAATAGCTAGCTAGCTAACTAGCGAGGGTGATGCATGCATGGACATCTAGTTGAATTTCAAAGTTGGGTAATAATTAAACAGCTAGATTTATCAATATCATCACATTTTCTCAAAAGTAATATTAGCTCCTAAAAACAGGTCATTTCTTGTATAAATTGCCTTCCTTTTTATTTTCAGTTAATTGATCATCCCATTTTCAGTCTAGGAATTAAAACATTCTTTTTTTCTTTTCTTTTTTAATTTCATCATCTTTCGGCTCTCTTACTAGATGTCTCTGTTTGAGCCCATGCTATAATTCCCATGACACTATCAAAACCCACAGTCGTAATGAAGCCTCACAAAATTAACATATGAACTAAATCCAAATTTTTCTTTATCATATAGATATCGAATTAATTTAATTTTTAAATAAATTTATCTTTGATTAAATTTATTGTTATATAAAATAAACAAGGTTGTTCATAGACAACTTACTTAAATCTTTTTATTAAATAATTTAAATTATTTAATTAATTATTAAAAAATAATAATATTTTTTTAAGATTAGAACTTCATTTAATCTAAATATTAAACACCATTAATATTATTGTTATAAAGGTAACTCTATAATATTAACCCCTAAAACATCATCATCACTATGTTTTTTTTATGGTTACTAATTATATATATAATTAATAATATTTTTTATCAATGTAGTAACGCTCCACCATGTGCATTTTAAATTGATGTTTAAAATCCACAATCAAATTAATTAAATAATGTAAGAATTTAATATATAACTTTTCTTTGATAAATGTATAATAAGTTTTTTTTTGTTATTCAAAGAAAAAATATAACTAGCTAAAGTTGAGTACATTTTACGTAAACTAATACAAACAATGTATGAGATAAAAATCTAACTTAAAGTACTATTAAAAAATGTCAAAACAAATAAGTATATTTAGGAAAAAAATTTCAAATTAGTTGATGAACTTCTCGTTTAAGTCCAATTGAATTTCTTGAGATCACAGATCATTAAATTAACTTTAAATGAATTGACAATTTATTTAACATATTTAATCATATACAAATTTTAAAATTTCAATATTGATTGAAATATCAAGATTTCAATTTTATGAAAATATCTAATATATTATCGTTGTCGAATTTTTTTTTAAAACAAATCATAACAACTATGAAAACTTTATCAAAATTATGAATTATTTTTTATAAAACTTTATAAATTCTTAATACAAACAATTACTTATACTTTAAACTAATTTTATTATTTAAAACATATATTTATAAATACTTATAGATTTTATTCTGTAACTAACCAAATTAATTAATCAAAAAATTATAAAATAAGTAATTAAAATGTAAAATAATCATTTAGATTGCAATCATAATTTTATTATAATAGATAAATTTGCAAATAGTATAATTTGAATAATGAAAAACAAATATATAGGTAAGATTAGCAAATTAAACATAATAATGAAATTAAAATTAAAATATATATTTGAAAAAAAATCTAAAATATGATCCTAAATTTAAATAAATAATGGTTTGATTAAATGCAAAGAAAAATTATAAATAGATAAATTTATAGATAAATATTTTATAAAAAAATACAAAATAATTTAAAAAAAACATTTGTAAATATTTACAATGTTAAGTCAATATATATGATGCTTTTAGCAAAACAATTATTCTTTCTAGTATCTATTGAACATTTTATTAATAATATTGTGATATTTTTAACATTTTATTGATATTTTTGTTTAAATAAGATAGATATCATTGGTTTTTTGAAACGGGTCATATGCATAAAACAAAGAAACGTTTTTAGAAAGGAAAAAAATAGTAATTTTTTAAAATTATATATAAATTAATTGATGGATGTTTATAGGTGATGAAAATCAATTTCCTTCTTCTATATACATGGTTATAGATTTCGATTGAAAGGAAGAGGTTTTTTTCTTCTTTTTTCCGATGGAGGAAAGCTTCACCTTATGACAAAACAAATAGTCTAAGCTTTGGCTGTGGAAGGAGGGTTGTATAGGAAGGAGTATTGAAAAACAAAATACAAATAAATAAAAATATGTAATATTGCTTTTGGAACAATTTTTATTAATATTGTAATATTATTTTTATTTTATAAAATAATAGCGTTTAGAAAAAATTCCAAAAAATTGCAATTTTTATAAAAATAAAAAAGTGAGACCCACTTGATCCACATGAAGGGTGAAAGTTACAGGCAGGGTGTGTCATTGACATGGTAGCATGGACGCTCCTTGTTGGTTCCCTTCCACAGCAACACAAGAGAATGCCCTAACCGTCAATACGGGAATTATATGACACGTGGCAATGAAATATATATAATGTATAGGAGACATCTCATAAACTCTTACCCCATGTTTGGTAGGAGTGAATGGAATGGAATGGAATGGAATCAGAATTGATTCCTTCCATTTTGTGTGTTTGATTCGACGGAATGGAATGGAATGGAATCAAAATTGATTCCTTTCATTTTGTGTGTTTGATTCGACGGAATGGAGGGCATAATGGAATAGAAACAGAATTGATTCCTTCCATTTTGTGTTTGATTCGACGGAATGGAGTCGTATTATTAAAGGAGACGGAATCACAATTCCTTCTCCCCCTTTTAGGAATGATGATTCCATTCCTGATATAAATTTATCGTTCCAATTTTACCCCTCACCTAAAATTATAGTTCCAAAACTACCCTTCCTTTATAAACGAAGAAGCAGATTGAATTTGCCTCACATTTTTCTCACCCACGAGCGTCGCGATTTCTTCTCCAAATCTGCACTTAACCATCGCGATTTCTTCTCCAGCTCAGAACTCAGTCGTCGCCTCGCCTGGTCCTCCACAGCTGGTGGTTTCCCTGACATTCGAGGTGAGTTCTCGTCCTCATCTGTGTCTTCTCGCTCATCTTACTCGCAACCCTAATTTCTTCACGAATTGTTCTCTTTTTTGTTTTTTGCTTCTCGCTTCTGAATACATTATTTGTTTCATGATATTGTGGATTTTTCCTTTGAGATTGTTCTCTGTTCTGTAAATATTTATTTCTATTTTGAATCGATTCCTAATTTTGTTCTTTGTTCTAATCGTTGATACATTGTTCGTCTGAGGAATTGTTCTCTATTTTGTTGAAATTTATATATAATTTGAATCGATTCATATTTTTATTATCTGTTATGGTATTCTGGTATGTGATATTCTTTGTTGTTTTCTTTGAATCGATTTATTGGTTTCATGAACTCAAACACAACTTCGATATAAACATTCCTTCTACGTCCCATAAAGACGATACTGATATTGTTTCGAACAATATCAATATTGGTTATTTGCTAGAGTTTTCTGACTTATTGGCATAAATTTTTGTTAGGATTAATTTTGATAGTTTCAGTGTGTAAGGTAACTCTAATTTTGGTTTAAACTATCCATTGGAGCTGCATAAACTAATTGTTATGCTAATGAATTCAAAAACTGTCTATTAATACTTACAGAGGTATTGTCGAGGAGAATGCATTACTTAATCTTTCATAAATTGTCTATTAATACTTGCAGAGGTATTGTCTATTAATACTTAAATCTTGAAGAGGTATTGTCTATTCAAAAACTATCTATTGTTAGTGATATAATCAATATCTTCTACAATATTTAATTTTGGCAGTTTAATATAATAGGTATATTTTATCAATTTTATGAGTAAATTGTTGTTCCTAATTAAGTATTGTTTTTGTTTGTAGTTTAAGGTAAAATGGATTATCATAGCTTGAATGTGGAAGAGGTGGATGCTATTGTTGTGTACTTGATGCATATAATGTATATTGTAAAATTCTTTTTTGAGATGGTGGTGGATAAAAACAAGACAATATCTTTAAGGAGACAATTGTATGAACTTGATTTTTTTTCAAATAGGAAAATTGTGCATAAATTGTACTATGAGAGTGACATTACTTGTATTAATCAAATTAGGATGAGTATGAGTGCTTTTACCAATTTGTGTGCAATGCTTGAAACTAGAGGGGGGCTAAAACAATCAAAACATTTGTTAGTAGATGAACAGGTAGCCATGTTTCTTCATGTGATTGCACACCATGTGAAAAATAGAGTTATAACTGATCGATTTAGAAGATCTGGAGAGATAGTTAGTAAGTATTTCAATAATGTCTTGCATGCTATCATACGGTTGCATAAGGAGTTATTGAAAAAACCTAAGCCTATTCTTGACGATTGTGATGACGAAAGGTGGAAATATTCCAAGGTAGATATAATTTTTAATTTCTTTCTTTCTTTCTTTCTTTTTTCTTATTAGCATGTAATATTTCTAATAATTAAATGATTTTACTTGACTTATTGGTACTAGGGTTGCTTAGGAGCACTTGATGGTACTCATATTAGAGTAAGAGTTTCTGTAGGTGATAAGTCTAGGTATCGAAATCGAAAGGGTGAGGTTACCACAAATATTTTGGGGGTTTGCTCTCCTGATATGCAATTTATTTATGTTTTACCCGATTAGGAAGGTTCAGTAGCTGATAATAGAGTTTTACGTGAAGCTATGCGTAGACAGAATGGATTTAAAGTCCAACTTGGTAAGTATTATGTGAATTGATCAATTTTTTAAAATTCTATGAATATGAAATTGAACTATAAAATATATTTAATATATAGGGCATTATTATCTTGTGGATGCTAGATATGCAAATTCCAATGGATTTCTTGCTCTATATCGTGGTCAACGTTATCATTTGAGTGAATGGAGAGATGGTTCACAACCTCGCAATCCACTTGAATTTTTTAACATGAAGCACTCACAAGCTAGGAATGTGATCGAGAGATGTTTTGGTGTGTTAAAAAATCGATGGGCTATTCTAAGAAGTCCATCATTCTATCTCATTAAAACTCAAAATCGAATAATTATTGCTTGTTGCTTGCTACACAACTATATAAGAAAGGAAATGTCATATGATCCATTTGAGGAAAATTGGGAAAATCTTGAAGATAGAGATATGGATGTGGATAAGGAATATACAGTAAGAATTGTAGACTCTACACATGAATGGAGTGTATATAGAGACAATACGACATCAAACATGTACAATGAATGGAGGGAAATGAGATAGGGATAAATGATAGATAGTGAGTGTTTAGGTTAAAAGAAGTCGTGTTTTCTTGTTTATGCTTGATTGTGGTTGTAATGAAGAGATTGTTTGATTGAAATTATTTGTAATCTTGTAAAGCATTATGCTATTGGTCGTATTCTTTTAATTTTAAAATTATTCTCATTGGTTCTTAGGCTCATCAACTTTAATATGTTTTCTATTTCTATTTTGTTAAAGAGTTAGTAAGTATTTTTTTGTACTTACTTTTTAATTTTAGGATGTCATCTTAACAAAGTTTTACCTCAAGAAATCGAGGCCCTGGACAGAATAAAAGATTTTGGACAACAACATTAGATGAAAAATTAATTGAGTGTCTTGTAGAGTTACACAATCAGGATTCATATAGAGCTGATGGTGGTTTCAAACCTGGCTACTTAAATGCTATTGAGAAATCACTACTTCAAAAACTACCAGATTGCAATATGAAAGCTAAACCACATATTGAATCTCGATTGAAAACATTGAAGACTCAATTTACTGCTATACGTGACATGCTAACTGGTCATAATAGTAGTGGATTTGGGTAGGATCTAGTGAATAAACATATAGCTGCTGAGGCATCTGTTTGGGATGCATATGTACAGGTAATATTTTCAATTTGATTATTAATCCATTTGATTATTAATATTTTCAATTTGACATATTTTAATATTTTTTAGAGTCACAAAGAAGCTGCTCATTGGAGACATAGGTCATTTCCTTATTATGAGGACTTGGCTATTGTATTTGGTAAAGACAAAGCCACAGGAAAAGATTCAGAGACTCCAAATGATGTTGTTTTAGAACTTGATAATGAACGGGAACAAGAGACAGTAAATGAAACTGATCCATTCCATCAACATGTAGATGCTACCGACTAGCAAAACTCAAATGTTTCATCTAAAAAAAGAAAGAGAACAATTGAAGTTAATGAATATGGAAATTCTATTGAGAGGGCAGCTTCGATACTTGCAGAAGAGATGAAGAATGTCAGCAGCCTTTTGAGTCGATCCATCGCAAAAGAAGAACAAAAGAGGTTGTACAATGAATTACAAAGGACCACATCACTTAGCAACGATGAGCTTGATGTTGCTACAATTCTTCTTGTTGACAAACCCGCAAGAATGAATGTATTTTTTGGAGTACCTGATGGCAACAAAGATGGTTTGATTAGAAGCGTTCTTAGATGTGAAGGTGCATTATATTAAGTTATGGATATGTGTTATTACTATATGAATATTCGTTTGTAATTATTATATTAGCCTTGTTTTGGTATCTAACTTTATATTAATTAAGCTAATATCAATATTTTAATATAGTGTTTTCAACACTTGTATTTTAAACACTGCTGAAATATGAAAATTTGTGCTTCATTGAACAGATGATACGAAAGTATTATGATCAACATACGTTTGTAATTCTGTTTATATTGATAATTTATTGTTTTGTAAAAATGAATAACATCACTGTACAAAAACAATCCCACAAACAGTTTTAATATATTGAATGCTATCAAAAACAATCTTAATAACATCATTCATCTCTATAAAAATTAATATATAATTAATTTTTTATGATATAAAAAAAGAAATATATATTTTTTACTTAAAAAAATTAAAAATTAAAATTGTTATTTAATTTTTTTGACGAAAAACTAGTAATTAAATTACATTATTTGAACTTTACAACATGTAGGGATATTCAAGTCATTTACATCTTTTTTCATTCTGTTACAGTATCAAATCAAACACTATAATCATGATTCCGAGCTTGATTTCAGTGATCAAATCAAACATAATTATTTCTATTCAAATCTCATTACGATTCCGATTCTTTTCCACGAACCAAACGGCACCTTCCTTCTTTCTAAGATAATAATATTTGGAAAGGAGACTAGTAATTTATATTATGCAAATGGAACGTTAGGTATTAGACTTGGCTTCAATTATTAAAAAGAAAAAGAAGAAAAAAAAGAAAAGTAATTGGTTTTGGATTACATGCTGCGTTTGTATTAAAACCTCGTGGGATTGTCTTGTTGATGCTGCGACGGCGGGACAGGTTCGGCTTACGAGGCGGCTTGGGATTCGGGGAGTCCATTGTCAATGATTTCATCTCTTGTGCCTAGCAAAAGCCAAACAGTTTCGGTCGGCTTAACCACGTTGTCCCCACGTAACGCCATCTATCTACTTCTTTGTTTAACATGCATGCGCATAAGGCATATATGCAAGAGAAGAAACGCCCAATTATAAATTATAATATACACTTCTCTAATCTTAAGTACACGATCCCCATTATACAGTTTAGAAAAACACTGTTTGTCAGTTAATAAAATCAGTCAAAATTTGGAATGGGGATCATGTTATAATAATAGAAGTATATAAATAATTAAGCTGCATGGATCCAAGCGGTATATATATTAGATCCAGACGATTATCAGCTTTAATTAAGCAAAATATTATTGTTATTTTGTTTCCTGACAATTAATATGTAAGATATATATATATATATAAATAATATTATTTTTATAATTATAATTCGGTTTTTCAAGCATCTTATAAGCAAACGTCGAGGACTATCGAGATCGATAACAAATTAACAACCACGACACGTTTTACTTCATTCTTTTTCTTGCTCTTTTCAAAATAGGAAGAGAATTTCTGAAAATATTTAATGATCAAAATCACATCAAGTTTTTAATTACAACAATTTATACTATTTTTTTTAATAGAAGGGAGGTTATAAAATATTATATAATTTTTTTATATTTTTATATTTCATAAATTTATCATAAATAATTTTATCTGGTTACTTCCTTATAAATTTCCATTCCATGAGATAAAAGAGTATGAAAAATTGGGTTACTAATTTTGTAACTTTTTTATTAGTATAATTATATGTAATAATCACTTTCATAATCTAGTTTAATTTTTAAATATTCAAGAAAAAAAATATTATTTCTTCTATAAAGTAAAAAAAAATTTACTCGACATATTTTTTTAATCTCTATAATATAAAGAACATATGTATGTTTTTTTAAATGTTAAAAATAAAATCATATAAATAAATATATCATTTAATATATATTAAATGAAGATTTTATTATTTTTAATTTGTTGAAGATTGCTATAAAGCTCTTTATTTTAAGAAGAATAAGGAGCAAAACATGCTCTTTAATTTAAGGAGTAAAACAATAGGCTTAATTCAATGAATAATTTAAAAAATCATTAATTTAAGAAGTAATTTAAGGAGTGAATTTTTCCTATAAATAGATATGTAATTGTAATGAATTAATCATCCAAAGTGTTCATTCCAATTGAGAGAAAATTGCGAGTAATTTTCTTGGGTATAATTGGATTGTGGATTATGAGTTGTGAGTGTTGTAAACACTTTATATAATTTATCATCTTTTAGTAAAAAGATCTACAACAGGTCCGGAGACGTAATCAATATTGACTGAACTTCGTTATCAAATTTGTGTGTTATTTTTCTATTCTTGTTTTATCATAAATCTCGCTTATCAGGAATTTACTTAATTTCCCAACAATTGGTATCATAGTTTTTGGTGATGATTTCTCTCAATTTCATGCAAGGTTACTATTCATGTGAATAGTTAAAATTTTCGATGATATTTGTTCGTTGACAGAGGTGTTCTAATACATGGTGGTTTACAAAAATAGTCAGAAACAATTTGGAGGAAGTCAGATTTGAGTGAGCGCAATGACCGCAAAAGAAGGAAGAATGAAACTCGAGAAATTTGATGGCATAGATTTCGGGTTTTGGAAAATACAGATAGAGGATTATATGTAGCAAAGAAATCTATATCAACCTTTTTTAGGGAAGAAGCCAGAGGCTATGAAGGAAAGAAGATTGGAATCTTCTAGATAGACAAGCCCTAAGAGTTATTCTATTGACGATATCCCGTATTGTTGCTTTCAACATAGCAAAGGAAAAAACCACAGCGGGTCTTATGGCAGCTCTCTCCAATATGTATGAGAAACCATCAACCTCAAACAAAGTGCACTTGATGAAACATTTGTTCAATTTACGGATGATAGAAGGCACATTAGTAGCTCAACATCTCAATGAACTCAACACATTCACAACCCAGTTGAGTTCAGTGGAAATTGAATTCGATGAAGAAGTACGAGCATTGATACTTTTGTCTTTTTTACCAAAAATCTGGAATGTTATTGTCACGGTTGTGAGTAGCTCGTCAGGAAATAATAAGTTGAAATTTGATGATGTTCGTGATCTAGTTCTTAGTGAAGAGATCCGACGTAGAGAATCAGGTGAATCGTTAACTTCTTCAGTTTTGCATACAAAATCAAGAGGAAGAAATTCAACCAAAGGAAATAGACGTGGTAGAATAGACTACAGAGGTAGATCAAAGGACATGAGGTCTAAATCCAGGAATCCTAATAATTCCCATAGCTCGAAGACAATCAAGTGTTAGAATTGTGGAAGAACCGGACACTACAAAAATCAGTCTAAGAGTGCACTGAAGGACAAACAATTGAAGGCAGAGGTAAATGTTACTTCTACCTCAGGAGGAGATAATTCATTGATATGCTCTTTGGAGAGCAAAGAAGAATCTTGAGTGTTAGACTTTGGAGCATCGTTCCATGCTACTTCACAGAAAGAATTCTTCGAGAAATATGTCCCCGAAAACCTTGGAAAGGTATATCTTGATGATGACCAACCATATGCTATTATTGGAAAAGGTATAGTGAAGATTAAGTTGAACGGGTCTGTTTAGGAGCTAAAGGATGTCAGGCATATTCCCGACCTAAGAAGGAACTTAATCTCAGTAGGGCAATTGGATAGTGAATGTTACAATACGATCTTCCATGGTGATGATTGAAAGATTTCAAAGGGTGCAATGACGGTTGCTCGAGGTAAGAAAAATGACACTCTTTACATGGCAGTAGGAGCACGTTGTTCAATCGCAGTTGTAGCAAGCAATGAAACATCAAAGTTGTTGCACTAGAGACTAGGCCACGTGAGTGAGAAGGGGATGAAGATTATGTACTCAAAGGGAAAACTTCTAGGTATACAGTCTACGGAGATAGACATGTGCAAAGATTGCATACTTGGAAAGCAAAAGAGAGTAATTCAAGGAACCATTAATTTAAGGAATAATTCAAAGAGTAAATTTTTTCCTATAAATAGATCTGTAGTTGTAATGAATTAATCATCCAAAGTGTTCATTCCAATTGAGAGAAATTTTTTGAGAGAAAAGCTTTTGTGAGAGAAAATTGGGAGTAATTTTCTTGGGTGTAATTGGGTTGTGCGTTGTGAGTTGTGAGTGTTGTAAACACCTTGTGTAATTTCTCCATTTTTAGTAAAAAGATTTGCAGCAGGTCCGGATACGTAAGCAAGATTGACCGAACTCTGTTATTAATTTTGTATGTTATTTTTTATATTCTTGTTTTATCATAAATCTAATTTATCTAGAATTTGTATAATATCTTAACATAATTAACATTTTTAAGTGAATTGCTAATATATCTAGTCTAGTAACACTTTGTTGTCTTATTCAATTTAGAGTATAACCGAGCATGTGAAATTGGTAATGAATGAAGATGAAATGTGTTTTGTTTTGTTACATGTTATGTTTTAAGTTTAAATTTTCAAGTATTGTTTGTTATTAGTTTTGTTTTTAGTTTTAATTTTAATTGAAAATGAATTCATTTTTCAGTTTAACTTTTTCAAAACTTGTTTTCTTTTTTAATGTTTCAATTTTCTTGATTAAATTTCAAATCTACTCTTACACCTATTTTAATCGAAGATTACAATAACATTTTTTTTTCCTGAGTATTAAATTGGGGAAAAAAACATGGAACATGGAGATCAGTTTTACCAAATGAATTTTTGTTTTCTTTTTCAAAGAAATGAATTTGAAAAGGAAGAATTAATTTCAGAAAAAACAAAACTTAAAGTAATTATAAAATCAGGATAAATTGTACATGAAGTGCTCACATCAAGACAAATAAATCTTAATAATCCGAAGTCCACGTAACTTGGGGTATGATTGATTAGTAGTATTGAATAATAATGTACAACTAAAATTGATATTAAAGTAAAAATTTATTTTGTAACTAACCAATAAGAGGTAATGGCTACATTTTAACATTGTAAAAATATAAATATATGTTTTTTTATTGAAATTACCTAAAAGTAAAATCAATTAAAAAACTATATTATTTATACATGCGATACGATGAATAATAATATGAAACATAAATTGATATTAAACTTAATATAAAAATTTATTTTTTAGATAGTAGTTAAATTTTAATATTTTAAAAAATTAAATGTATGTTTTTTTATTTATTGAAATGCATGGGATGGGATGGGATGAAATTTTTTTTTAGGTAAATAAATATAAAAGGGTCTGTTTTGGTATGAATATTCGTTTAATAATTTAACTCGAAATAGGGAGGTCAGCCCTATTAATGAGAGGAGGGTCCCATTAATTTGAGGCCCATAGAAATATATATTTTGAAGAGAAGGCCCAAAGGAATATTACAGAGTGCCAGTGTGGAGTGGAGAGAGATACTGAATTCTGATGGCTTGTGTCATTATGCAAAGATGATAGCTAGGGATCACGCCAAGGCCTTGTTTGAGTACTGAGTACCGACTATTAGCTTAATTTGCAAAAAAAAATATTTGTTTATGTCTATGTTCAAAATAGAGAGATATTTCAAATTTTGGAAATAAATATAGGATCAAGAATTAGAATTATCAATTATTTATTTATTTATTTATTTATTTCAAAGGCTAGCAAGTTTACTTTACACATCACAAGGGGAGGATTAGAGTTAGTTTTTGTCTAACAATTTAACATGGGACGGCGAGGCAAAAGATAAAACAAAAGCCAATTTTGCATTAAAAGTAAGATACTAAAATTCATTAATTATTTAATTTAATTTAATTAATTTATGTAATTATTACATTAAATATCAATATTCTAGTAATTTTTGAAAAACAATCATAATAATTTTATTATTATATATAAATAAATACTTTATTCTCATAGTTAACTTTTAAGTTTGATATTTATAGTTATATTATTTATAAAAATTAGGTATTATAGTGTAAAAATTATAAACCTATAAGTATTTAGTTTTAAATTTTTTAATGAACTAAAAAAATTTATTTTAATAATTATAGTATGAAAAGTTAACAATTCTTGTAATTTTGTAAGTAACATTTTCTAACAATGTTTATTATTATTATTAATAATATATATATATATATATATATATATTAAATTAAAAATAAACTAAACATATTAATTAAAAAAACTTAGATAATATTAAAGAGTTTATTTTAAAACTTATTAGAATATTATTTAAAAGACAATCAAGAAGTTTATAAATAATATTTATTATATTTATTTTTTATACGTATATTCTAACTCATTAAAAAACTTATAATTAATTTTTTATTTTTTATTATATTATATACATTTTAAACATATATAAACAAAACTAAAAAAATATAAAAAAAATATTTAAACTTTACTAATATATATATAAACCTAAGCATTTATATTTTAGAATGACAGGGCCTTAAATTTGTTCTCTACCCTTCAAAATTAATCACCCACCCAACTCCACTTTCAAATCAAATTAATTTCTAACAATTTCCTATATATATATATATTAAAAATCCATAATATTTTACGTTATATATATTGAAAGATAATATATATTTAAAAAAAAATTTAAAAATTAAATAACATCTTTAAAATTAAGGACTTAAATTAACCAAACTTGTAATTTTTCTGCAATTTTAAAGATTATATATTTATCATATTATCGAAATATATTGTTCTTTCAATTTGTCTTAACATTTTGAGTCCCTTAAAAAAAAAAACATAATTATTGATTGGTATTTAAAAGAATAGATAATGAAGGCATAAGCTTGCCAATGTCCCTACGGTATCTGTCATCTAACGTAACGTTTAAGTTTTAAATTGAGAATTTAAAATATAGATGTTAGAAATTCACAAAAAATAAAAATTGAAAAAATGCCTAAATTTACCAATTTTTTATTGTTTGTATCCTTTACAATGTCCTCTTCTTATATGACTTGCGTATACTTTGACATTGACTGACCTACCAATTTATTTCTCTCAATAAATAAATTCAAAATTTTGAAATATTATTCTTATTTAATAACTATTTAAATTTAAATGTTAAATTTTAAAGTTCTTTTATTTTTTTAAATTTAGAAATTTAGTTTTAAAATTTAACTAAACTTTAAAATTAAAAAAATATCAGTTTTAGTAATAAAATTTTATTTTTTAATCATTGTTACTAAAAATTAATAAATCAACCCTACTTAAACTATTATAGAACAAATCATTAAATTTATAGAAAAATTTAAAATTTAAAATTTAATTTCAAAAGGAAAGAATTAAAAATTCAAATAATTATCAAATATTATCCATGGAAAAAATAGTATCCAAGACTTTATAGATTTAGTTTTTATTTTTGAAATTTGTCATACAGATTTGGTAGTTTTAAAATCTCATTCATAGCTTAGATGAAGCCTAAATTTGAGGATAAAAAATAAAAAAAGTCTGGTTATAGTTACAATATTATCCACCTTTATGCACCGGTTGGTGTGTGTAATTAGTTTTCAACTGAAGGGACAGTTAAGGGTAAAAGAAAATTGGTCAGAAAAGTTAAGTTTTGATCCTAATTTATATTACATAAATCCGTCTGAACCAATTTACCTTTTCTTAAAAAATCTCCGTGCCACTCTTATTTTCTGTATTTGAATAAATGATAGAAACCTAGCAGGTCTACCCTTTTTTATGGTATATTAGGTTGAATTTTTTAATCGAGAAGAAGATGAAGAATAGAAGTCAAACCCATCCGCTGAAGCTAATCGAATTATGAGGTGATTGTTCCAATAAGCATTTTTGTGTTGGGTCTGAATTTGTATTACAAACCATACCTTAGGCTTGTAACTACAGCAATCTCTCTCTCTCTCTCTTTATTTTCTTTTCTGGTACCCCTTTGTCTCTGTATCTTTTTTTTGTAAATCTGAAGTATAAGGGTAAAACTCACCTTTCTTTTGTGCTCGAAAGGTCTTTTGTTGGGTTCATTTTCTTGAAAACTTGAGGTATTTGGGATACTGGATTTCTAGGTGTTCTTTTTATTGGGTTCTTTCGATGAAGGCCATGCCCCTACCCTTCGAAGAATTTCAAGGGAAAGGGATGTTTGATTTCTCTTCTGCGCCAGAATCTTTGTTTTTTTCACAGCAAGCACATCAGGAGCAGCAGTTACAGATGTGGAACACCACAATCAAAGGGAATTGCTATGTGGGTAGTGAGCCCACCTCTGTGCTTGACACTAGAAGAAGCCCAAGCTCTCCAACATCCTCCTCAACACTGTCGTTCTCTCTCGGAAACGGCGGTGGCGGCGGTGGAAGCTACACTAACACGACGACCTCTACCGCCGGCGTTGCAGGTGCGGGTTCTGAAAACCCATCACGCAGCAACAGAGATTTAGTGGGAAAAAACTGGGAGAGTGTGTTTTCTGAATCATCAGGTCAAGATCAGTCAATCCTCAGGATGATTATGGCAGATGTTGAAGACCCATCTATAGGTTTGAACAAGCTTTTGCAGAGTAGAATTGGTTCTTCTCAAGATGTGGAATCAAATGCAGGTTTCGGTGTGGTCGATCAAGGATATGGATTTGAACCCAATTGTGGAAATTTGGGGAGCAACATTCTTGACCCTTCTATGCAAGTAACAACTTTTTCTGATTTCCCTTTCAGTAGCGTACATGTTGAAAGCAACAATGCCGGGCTTGGTTCTGTCTCTATCTCCCCAAACCCTAACCCCATTCCTATGTTCTCTGCTTCAGCTAGCAATCTTTTGCCGGTGTCTCTTGCACCTATGGCGTTTCATCAACATCAGCAGCATTTGGGCCAGACTGTTTATGAAAATAATCAGCTTTTTAATACCCAGTTGGCGATAAACAAAAACCAAACTCAATTTACGCAAAACCTAGCTTTGTTTATGCCTTTACCGTATGCCCAATTGCAAGAGCATCATCTTCTTTCACCTTCTCTGGAAAAGCGGCTTAATTCAGGTGCCACTCGACCTTATCACGTCCAAAAGGTTCCACTTTTGAGTCCTGATCAAGAGCTATTTGTCCGGGGACAGGAACAGAAGTTCCAGTTGTTACCTCAGCATCTCCAGCAGAAGCCAATAATGGATGTGACAAAGCAGAAAATGGTAAGCCCAGCAGGGGGTGACGATTTAGGGAACCAACAGGTTCAGCAGGCAATAATTGACCAGTTCTCTAAAGCTGCAGAGCTGATCGAAACTGGCAATCCGGTACTCATCCAAGGGATATTGGCACGGCTCAATCAACAGCTCTCTCCCATTGGAAAGCCTTTTCAACGGGCTGCTTTCTATTTCAAGGAGGCTTTCCAATTGCTCCTCCACATGAACACTACGACTAATTCGTTGGCTTTGTCACCCCTTAGTCTCATGCTCAACATTGAGGCTTACAAATCATTCTCAGAAATCTCACCGGTACTTCAATTTGCCAATTTTACTTGTAACCAAGCCATCCTGGAAGCCATGGAAGGCTTTAATCGAATTCATGTGGTTGATTTTGATATTGGTTATGGGGGGCAATGGGCTTCTTTAATGCAAGAGCTTGCCTTGAGAAATGGTGGTGGTTCTGCTTCCCTTAAAATCACTACATTTGCTTCACCATCCTCGTATGACAAACTTGAGCTTAGTTTCACTCGGGAAAGTCTAAAACATTTTGCTGCTGAAGTTAACTTGGCATTCGAGCTGGATATTCTCAATCTCGAGCTGTTGAGCTCTGATTCTTGGCCACTTCCTGTCCGTGTCTCCGAAAGCGATGCTATTGCTGTGAACCTCCCAATTGTTTCAGTTTCTAATACACAATTGTCCCTACCTGTCATCCTTCGCTCTGTGAAGAGGCTTACTCCCAAAATTGTGGTATCTTTGAGCAGAGGTTATGATCGTGCTGATGTCCCGTTCTCTCATCATATAATCCATGCTCTTCATTCTTACTCCGGCCTGCTAGAATCACTTGATGCTGTAAATGTGAATCTAGATGCACTGCAAAAGATAGAGAGGTACTTGATTCAACCTGGAATTGAGAAGCTTGTACTGGGTCGTGACCGTTCTCTTGAAAGGGCACCTCCATGGAAGACTCTATTCATGACATCTGGGTTTTCCCCATTGACAATAAGTAATTTTTCCGAGTCTCTAGTTCAGTGTTTGGTGCAGCGGACTCCGGTTCGGGGCTTCCATGTTGAAAAGAGACAGTCTTCACTTGTTCTTTGCTGGCAACAAAAGGAGCTCCTCTCGGTATCAGCATGGAGATGAGGAATTCTGGCAGTTAATTTGAACCGTGGAGGTGCCTTTTAACTTGCCACCCTTTTTCCCATGATCTTAACTATTTTTTTCTCCATACTTCTAAGCTAATTGTTTATGTGCCATGTAGGCATATTATTTTCCTATCAAGAAGCCTATAAATTCTAGTATTTTGATGCTTAGTGGACAGCTTTCTCATGTTTATCAGTATCTCACTCTGGACTCGGATATTATCGTGCTAGTGCACTTTACAAGATACATAGGTATCTCTTGATTGTGTTGGTCCTTAGGTTTGGCTGTTTGCCAAAGACTTGGATGTTTGTGTGAGAATCTCTTGACTGTTTAGGATTTGTATCTTGCTTACAATGAAATTTCTCCTCCTTTTGTGACCAAGAGGAAAAGTTTGTTATATTGGTACACACTAGAAAACAGGAAAAATACTAGATACTAAGAAAACCATAATTTTCCAATGCAGACTGAAGTACTATTAGAGCATGCTCTGAATATTTTTCAATTTCAGAGGAATTTGAGTCATATAGATGTGACTAGATTTACAAATCAATTCAGTTCCTTCATGTTGTTGTGTAAAATTGATGTCATGTTTTGGGTATAATAAGCATCATCTGTAAACTGCTGCTTCCAGAATTGTTTGCTACAGAATATAGTCTCTTTCTCAACTGGTTGTTTGATCCTTTATAGACCTAGTTTGAAGAAAGTTGTGAATTTCTGACAGGAATGTCCCTAGAAAACTTGGTTATTTGTCTATGAGAATTAGTGGCAGTGTTTTCATCGGCAAAGTGAACATTTAAAATTAGGCATTCAATGGCATAAAATTGAACTTTTTTTTAGTTCTTCTTGCTTTGGTGTTTGGACTTTCACTAATCTTAAAAGGAAATTCTAAAGCTTGTTTTGGTCCAAAAGAAAAAAAAATTGGCATTATTCATTCTCTTTTTAGTTCAAACGATAAGCACCTTTGGTCGTGCCATGGGATGTGGGATAAGGATCTGATCATTGGACATGCATCACAACATTGCCAACTAGATTGTATCATCAATTGTCACATTACTGACTTAAAAATTATAATAATATTGTAACCAATTTTCTGATAGATGCATGTTATTATAGGTGTTAAAGATTGGATATGCATGGTTGGTGTATATGTTTTGTATTAGAATAACATGCCCTTAAATTTCTCTCCCTTCCTTTCCCCTCCCTCTAATTCAGACATGGTGTATCATGTTTTTGCTTATGCTAACCTAATGTCACGACCTTATTTTTCAAGTAGTGATCGTGCGACACTTAGCACCGTCCGTTGCACTAAGCCTATCTTTGAATCCGAATGAAACTCCAAAGAGAATAGAAAAAGAGTTTGTAAAGAATATTTTGTATTGCTCTAGAGAGAGTTTATCTTACAAGATACTAAGAATTCCCAAGGATGAATACAAATGAAGACTAATGAGTCTATTTATAGTGTGATTCCAAGCTTAAGGTTATGTCACAACTTTTTAGATCATTCTAATTCTAGAATGTATAAAAGAGTTCTAGTTTTATGTACAATATGTCATAAGGTTCTATGATCTTCTAGCCAATTCTAGAGTCTTTTAGGTTTGTCTAGTTCTTTCATGTAAGTTTTGGGATGTTTCGTAAGCTTCTAGCGGCTTCTACATCCTTCATGAACTATTCGGCATGTTCTAGAATATTCTAGCACCCTTCAGCGTGCTCTAGAACATTCTAGGATCTCCAAAGCTTGAGTTGAGTCCATCTAACTCTAGCTCTTTCTAGACATCTCTAGGCAACTCTAGAACTTTCTTGAGTAGAAAAGTCTAGATCCTTTAGGCAAGCACTATTTATTTGGATTTTACGGGGCATTTTGAGCAGGACGTGACACCCTCCCCAACTCAAGTTCGCGACGCCCTCGTCGCACCTTCATGCTTGAACCTCTCTATGTCATCTTTGAATTGCCACAAAAAATCTTCAAGTTCCCAGCTTACTTTTATATTCGGGGCGTTCTTTCATTTTACCAAGTATTCTCGATAACTTGGTACGTCTCTACGCCGGATCAGGCGGTCTGCCAAGATTGAGTCCACTTTCCTATCAAAGGAGGTAACCACTACAGTAGGCGCCCTCTTGGATTCCCCCCGACTTATGTCTTCCTTGTCTCCATGATAAGGTTTTAGCATGCTTACATGAAAAACATGATATATTTTAAGCTTCAGAGGGAGTTGTAGCTTGTAAGACACCTTACTGACTTGCTTGAGGACTGGAAATAGTCCTTCATACTTCCGCACCAACCCCTTATGAACCTTCCGCAAGGACTTGAACTATTGGGGCAATAGTTTGACAAGGACCAAATCTCCTTCATGAAATTCCACCATCCTTTTTTTTCTTGTCAACCTATTTCTTCATCTTCTTAGACGTCTTGTTCAAATAGGCTCGGGCCAACTCAGCTTGTCCGTGTCACGCCTTGGCAAATTTGAAGGTAGCAGGACTCTTTCCTTCATAACTTGTGGCCAAGGCATGAAGAGTCATGGGTTGCTACCCCATGACGATCTCGAAGGGACTCTTCGTGTTAGACTCGCTCCTTTGTAAATTATAAGAAAATTAGGCTACATTCAACAACTTCGCCCAATCATGTTGATTGGCACTAACAAAATGCCTAAGATACAACTCTAGCAATGCGTTAGCACGTTCTGTTTGTCCATGGTTTTGAGGATGAAAGCTTGTAGAGAAGTTCAAGTCTGATCCCAATAACTTGAACAATTCTGTCCAAAATTTCCCGGTGAATCGTGGGTCTCGATCACTCACGATATTGGATAGAATTCCCCAATGCTTTACAACATTTTTGAGGAATAACCGTGTTGTCTCATCTGTCGTGCAGTCCGTTGAGGCAGGTATGAATGTCGCATATTGGCTTAAGCGATCAATGACTACTATGATGCTACCAAAGCCTTCTGATTTTGGCAGGCAAGTGATGAAGTTCATAGAGACACTCTCCCACGGTCTCTCTGGAATAGGCAATGGCTCTAGCAAACCTTCGGGTGCATGCTGCTCTATCTTGTCCTGTTGGCAGACAAGACAAGTACTCACATAGACTTCAACACCATCCCGTAGTTGAGGCCAGTAGTAGATTGACTTGATCAAAGCAAGGGTGCGTCTCATTCTTGGGTGTTCAGCCCATAACGAATCATGGCACTCTTTGACAAGCTTCTTCCTTAAGCTCCCCCATTTCGGCACAAAGATGCGATTCTGCTTAGCATAGAGTAGTCCGTCACTCATCCAAAATTGCCTTGTCTTTCCTTCCTTGATGAGGGAAAGGAGGTTTTGAGCAAAGGCATCATGCTCCAACCCTTCTAAGATCCTTTCCAATAAAGGACTACTTGGCCTACTCAAGGCTCCTAACTCTGTCTTTCGACTCAACGCATCAGCCATCACATTTTCCTTACCGGGCTTGTACTCTAACCTGTAATCAAACTCCGCCAAGAAGTCTTGCCACCGAGCTTGCTTGGGACTCAACTTCTTTTGAGTTTGGAAGTAGCTTGTTGCTACATTGTCCGTCATGATAACAAAGTGAGAACCCAACAAGTAGTGTCGCCACACCCTTAGGCATTGAATGATAGTTATCATTTCCTTTTCTTGCACAATGTAGTGGCATTCAGTGTCATTAAGCTTGCGGCTCTCATAAGCTATCAGACGCCCTTCCTGCATCAACAATCCACCAATGGAAAAGTCAGAGGTATCGATATGTAGCTCGTATATCTTGGAAGGGTCTGGTAGGCAAAGCACCGGTTCTTCACTAATAACCTTCTTCAAGTCTTTGAATGAGGCTTGGCATTCGCTTGTCCATTCTCAAGACTTGTTCTTTTTGAGCAGGTCGGTCAGTGGGGCTGCTCTCGGTGGGTAGGACTTGATAAACCTTCTATAATAGTTCACCAGTCCAAGGAAAGATCTTAACTCGGGAACCTTGGCAGGAGGTTCCCATTCTTGGATGGCTTTCACCTTAGCTCCATCCATCATCAGTTTCCCATCCTTTATCCTATGCCCCAAGAACATCACCTCATCTTGTGCAAAGGAACATTTCTCCTTCTTGACATATAACTCATTTTCCCTCAGGACCTCGAACACCTTCTTCAAATGCTCTAGATGTTCTTCGAAAGTCTGGCTATATATCATGATATCATCAAGATATACTACCACGAACCGATCGAGGTAGGGATGGAAAATCTTATTCATCAGAGTTCAGAAGGTGGCTGGTGCATTTGTGAGACCAAATGGCATGACAAAGAACTCATAGGCACCGCACCTGGTCACACATGTAGTCTTGGGCTCATCCTCTTTAGCTATGCGTACCTGGTAGTATCCCGACCGCAAGTCCAACTTTGTAAAGTATCTTGCGTTCCCTAGTTGATTGAACAGGTCAACAATAAGAGAGATAGGATACTTGTTCTTTACCGTGATCTTATTTAGAGCCTGATAGTCGATGCACATTCGTAGCGAGTCATCCTTCTTCTTTTGAAAGAGCACTGAGGCACCAAATGAGACTTTAGAGGGCCTTATGAAGCCAGCCTCCAGTAATTCGTCGAGTTGCTTCCGCAATTCTGCCAACTCTGAGTTCGTCATTCGATAAGGGCTCAATTCTGGTGGCCTGGTGACGGGTTCCAACTCTATTTCATGGTCTACCTCCCTCCTTGGAGGTAGCCGTTTAGGCAATTCCTCTGGCATCACATCCTGGAACTTATCTAGGACAACTTGCACTTCCGTCAGCAAGTTTGGTTTTGGTGACGCTTCTTCATCGTCGTATTCCTTTAAGATGGCCAAGTAACTCTCTTCGTCCCTCTTCAATCTCTTCTTGAATTGAAGCGTTGAGAGAGCTTGGGTAGTAGGTCTTGTGGTCCTCTCCGTCAGTACCACACACGCCTTCAAACCATCCATTATGCACATAGAGTTTGAGCATGGCACCAAGAAAGTTCTAACCTGGTCCAAGAACTCCATGCCGAATACAACAGAGAAATCATCCATAGGCGCAACTGATAAGTCCACTTGGCCAGTCCAAGTACCAAGACTGACCTTAACTCCACGAGCAACTTCATGCAATGGTAGTACTGTCGAGTTAACTGCTTTGAGAGATCCCTCTCCATAGACAACCTTCAGGCAGAGTCTCTTTGCTTCCTCTACTGAAACAAAGTTGTGAGATGCACTTGTATCAACCAAAGCCTTGGCGACCTTCCCGTTGATGGTTGCATCTACGTACATCAAGCCCTTGGGGGTTTTAGGAGCGCTCTGTAATGCACCAAGTAGGCGCAAAAAACCCATCTTTGCACCTTTGTCCGACTCGTCTCCATCCTGGTCATGAGTAGAAGCAACTAAGGCACTCAAGGCCTTCCTTTTCGGACATTCATGTGCCTAATGCGGTCTGTTGCATATGAAGCACGTTACATGGGGCTTCGAGGCACCACGATCCTCATTTTCCTTCCCCTTATCTCGTGGTTTGAATGATGAGTCATCTTTATGATTCTTGGATCCTTGACTTTTAGCGTGGCCTCCTCCACTCTTTCCTCTAACAAACTTTTTATTTGTGGTTTTTGAGGTGTCTTTGTTTGCGGAGTAGTCAATAAAGCTTTCCGCAATCACGATAGCCGAAGACAAGTCTTAGACACCACGTCACTTGAGCTCAAGGTTAGCCCAAGATTGGAGACCATCCATGAATAAGAATACGACATCCTTGTCTGATGTTTCTGGGACTTCAAGCAGCAAGGTTGTGAGCTACTTCATATAATCTCGTATGCTACCTGTTTGCTTTAACCGTCGTAATCAACCTTTTGCCTCCTCTTCAGCATTTACGGGGAAGAACTGCATTTTGAACTCCCTTTTGAAGTCATCAAAGGTATCAATTATGCAAACCCCTCGTTGCACATCACCATGCCTCCGTCTCCACCACAACATCGCAGTGTCGGAAAAATACATGGTTGCAGTTTTGATCTTACTAGCATGGTCCGTTATGCCAGTAGCCTCAAAGTATTGTTCCAGCCCCCATAGGAAGTTCTCAACTTCCCTAGCATTCCTAACACCATTGAAGGTCTTAGGCTTGAGAACATCCACCCTCTTAGCTTCAATGACAGTGGTTGTGCTAGTTCCCGCGGCCATTGTCGCTTACATAGAGCTAGAGCACCACCCACGTTCTCAACTCTAAGCAAGACATTAACAACTTCTCTTTGGACAAGATCTCTTACCTTGGCAAGTTCGGCCTTCAACCCTTCAATCTCTTGCCTTAACCCACCATCTAGCTCATTGAGGGACATCTTAACCGCTGCATGGATCTCCATATCCTCGGCCTCCAAGCCATTGCAACGTTCCTCTAAGTTGTCCACCCGGTCGAACAACTCCCCTAAGCTGTCCTGCGCACTCCCAACTCGTGCTTCTAAGCTAGAAAGCATGTCTTTCGACTTGGCTCGAGATTCCTTTGATGGTTTCCGAACTTCCTCACGCCCACATTCCATAGGTGGAACATCGACGCTTGGTGTAGATGGAGCAACGTTCTTCATTATGCCAAGGGTAGAAATGCTTCAACCTGGCTCTCATACCAACTGTCACGACCTTATTTTTTAAGTAGTGATCCTGCGTCACTTAGCACCGTCTGTTGCACTAAGCATGCCTTTGAATCCGAATGAAATTCCAAAGAGAATAGAAAGAGAGTTTGTAAAAAATGTTTTGTATTGCTCTAGAGAGAGTTTATCTTACAAGATGCTAAGAATTTCCAAGGATTAATACAAATGAAGACCAATGGGTCTATTTATAATGTGGCTCCAAGCTTAAGGCTATGCCACAATTTTCTAGACCATGCTAATTCTAGAATGTACAAGAGAGTTCTAGTTTTATGTACAATATGTCACAAAGTTTTAAGACTTTCTAACCAACTCTAGAGTCTTCTAGGTTTGTCTAGCTCCTTCATACAAGTTCTGAAATGTTTTGTAAGCTTTCAGCGGCTTCTTCATCCTTTATGAACCATCCGACATGTTCTAGAATATTCTAGCATATTCTAGCACCCTCCAACGTTCTCTAGGAAATTCTAGGATCTTCAAAGCTTGAGTTAAGTCCATCCAATTCTAGCTCTTTCTAGACATCTCTAAACAATTCTAGAACTTTTTTAAGTAAAAAAGTCTAAATTATTTAAGTAAGCACTACTTATTTGAATTTTACATGATATTTTGAGCAGTATGTGACACTAACCCTATATAATTTGTACATTGAATTTGTCATTTTGGTTAATATTATGTGTAAATCACTTGGGTCTTGTACCCATTGGATCTCTTCCTACATAACTAGTTTAAATTAAGGGAATAATTAGTATGTTTGTTATTACTATGTACAAAAATGTATGTATTCATTTTTAGTGTAAAAATTGATTTCTTGTTAAAATATAAGTTCATTTTTTTATTGAATAATTAATAGATTTAAAGTATTTATTTTAAATAATTATTGAATTAAGTGTATTTATTTTTTATAATAGCATACTTAACAAAAAACATGAGATTAAAATAAATAAATATAAATCTATTTTTATGGTTAAACATATTATTTTCTTAAAAATGTCTTCGCTCCCCCTTATCTACATATTAATTTGTTTGAAATATAAAGCAAACCAATATGTTCCCTTCCGGTGGACAATTAAATACTTAAATAATCTCAACGCTCTAAACCTTTGATTTTATGTTAATATTAGCACTATAATATTATTAAATATTGTGCGAGATAAGGGAATGTGTCTAAATTGAATTTTCGTTACTTTTCTTAGTAATTTCTTACACATCCGATAATAAGAAAAAATACTTATTTAAATATGAAATAATTTAATATGATATAATATGATTTATTTAATAAATGGGTCAAATACACGACATGATAATGAATTTTAAATTAAATTAATATTTTATTCATTAAATTCAACTTGTATGAATTTATTAAATCATATTTGAACTAAATATGACTTATTTTTATTGGATTTTTTTTAATAAATGACACTATAACTTGTCCTAAGATGACTTGACATGATAAATGACACCCTTAGGTTTTCGTATCAAAATTTACATATTTTTATACATGAAAATTTAAAAGAGTTTAAAAAATAACATTTATAACATATTTTAAAATTTATTATCATAAAAATAACATTATTATATCTTCTATATATTTTTTTACTATATAAAAAAATTACAATCCATAAATTTTACATTAAATATTATCTAGCTAGAAGCTTTTTGAATTGAACTTTAGATAATTTGTTTTGTTTAATGTTGAATTTTTATCAATTAAATTAAATCTAATATTATTAAGATATAATTTTTTAAATTATTTTCTTTAAATGATTTAAAAAATCAATATATTTATAATCAGAAAATAAGATTTCTTATTTTTCATTTTAATTCATAGATTTAAATCACATTGAAAAGGAACTAAAATAGTTTAAACATCTTGTCCATTCAAGCTTTACATAAAATAAAAAAAAGGTTTAGTTTAATTTCAAAGTATATTCTTTTCAAGAATTAAGTTTTATTTTTAACTTTTTTTATTATAAATATTTTTTTAATATTTTATAACTTAAAAATATATATTTTGTTATGTTTAAAAACGTGGTTAATATATGTTTTCTTTATAATATAAAATATATAAAAGTGAAATTATTTGAATAAATAGATTATATAAATTTATCAGGAAAAAAAATTATTCGTAAAATTGGATGATTAATGCTATATTTTCACATTTTTTTGTTATATTGTAAATACTTGGTATCTCGCTATTATTTTAAAAAAATCTTAATACATTTTAAGTTGTTTATTTTGAAATTGAAAAGAAAATCTTACATATAATATAATATATTGTAAGTTTTTTATTAACATTAGTTATTAATTTTATATATTTTTTATAAAATTAAAATTTCTAGATAATTTTTATTTTATCATGTGTCTCAACTCATGCTTTATAATGTTTTAGACTAAAAGCTAAGACACTGCATTTTTCAAAGCATTTTCCTTTCCAAAATGAATACAAAAGGCCTAGAAATGACTATTCTTCCTAGTGTTACTTTAATTGATAAATTTTTGGTTAATTCTAGTTACGTTTCTAAACGTTTAGGAATTTGTGATTTAGAGATATACGTTTGAATATTTTTGTGAAAATATAAAGATTTTTTTTAACTGTTGGAGAAAGAAACAGCTCATTAATGGACTATGATCTTCAAAACTTATTGGGCCCTAATCTTAAATACGAACCCAATTAAAGCACAGTGTGTTATTTTTTTAAGAGATAAATACACATAATGAATTTTTTTTTTTGACATATTACTAATTTTGTTATGAATAAGTGAGGATTAATTATCAATTTCTTAATTTTTGTTTTATTTTTTAATCAATTTTATAGTTGTTACTGTACATGTAAACATAATCTATACTATGGACATGTAAATAGCAATTGAAAAAATACAAGAAAAATAAAAAAATTAATTATTTATCTATATATCAATTTTTTAATAAAATGATTAAATTTTTAAAATAAAAAATATAATAAATTACTTTAATGAACATATTTCGTCATCAAATCAAAAATATATTTTTTAATTATATGACATAATTTTTTCTTATATGAAATTTTTAAATAAATATATATTTTTAAACGTTCTAAAAAAATAAATATATATATTTTTTACTAATAATTAAAAAAAAATCAAATCAGATGACTTCTTGTGTCATTTATAAGTAGATGCTAAAAATTATTCATAAAAATAAAGAAAATAATTGACTCAATAATATAACAAAAAATATATATTCAATTTATTATAATATAATAAATATGTATTGCACATTTCATATGATAAATATATGTAGGTAATATTTTAAATATATATTTATTAATTTCTTTTTACATTTACTTTTATCATATAAATATATTTTTATATTTATAACAAGAATATGTTAAAATAGTATACATTGTACAATTTAAATTAGAGAGAGAGAGAGAGAGACTGAGGGAGGGGAAGCACTTTTATATGCTGCACGCATCCAAATAAAATGCTCCGAACGGTGAAGAGAAGCAAAGCCAAACCCATCCTCTCAAACTAATCGAATAATGAAGTGATGATTAATGGTTTTCTAAAACTATCCCCTCAGGATTCGTGTTGGGTCAAAGTTTTTGCGAACCAAATTATAGGCTTCTTCGTCCGACAATTATCTGACTTTTCTTTGTATTATAGAATATGAAGTAAAACCCACCTTCTTTTGTGCTTACAAGGTGTTTTGTTTGGTTCATTTTCTTTGAAAGCTGGAAGTATTTGGGTTACTATATTTCTGGGTGTTCTTGGTATTGAGTTGTTTAGATGAAGGCCATGCCCCTATCCTTTGAGGAGTTTCAAGGGAAGGGGGTGTTTGATTTGTACTCTTCATTGGAATCGTTATTATTATCACAGCAAACACAACAGCAACAAAACCGGAACACCACATACAAAGAGAATTCCTATGTGGGCGTTGAGCCCACGTCTGTGCTCGACCCTAGAAGAAGCCCAAGTCCTTCTACATCCTCCTCAACACTGTCTTCCTCTCTCGGCAGTGGCGGCAGCGGTGGTGGAAGTGGATATACAGATTCGACGACCACCATCACCGGCTTTGTAGCTGCCATCTCTGAAAACCCATCACGCAACAACAGAGCATTAGAGGAAGAAAAATGTGGACTTGGAATGGAGAATAGGGAAAGTGTATTCTCTGGATCCCCAAGTCAAGACCATTCCATTTTCAGGATGATTATGGCAGATGTGGAAGACCCATCTCTTGGATTGAACAAGCTTTTACAGAGTGGAAGTGGTTCTTCTTCTCAAGATATGGAATTTAATGCAGGTTTTGGTGTGGTTGATCAAGGATATGGATTTGAACCGAATAATGGAAAATTGGTGAGCCACATTCTTGACCCTTCAATGCAAGTAACAGCTTGTTCTAATTTCTCGTTGAATAATCCAAATCTTGAGAGCAACAATACCGGGTTTGGTTCTGTCTCCAACTCCCCAAACCCTAACCCCATACCTAAGTTCTCTGCTTCAGCTAACAATCTTTTCTCGGTTTCTCTTGCTCCTGTGGTGTTTCCTCAACATCAGCAGCAATTTGTTGAAGCTGTTGATGAAAAGCCTCATCTGTTTTATCCTCAGTTGGTGATTAACCAAAACCAAGCTCAGTTTACGCAAAACCCAGCTATGTTTATGCCTTTAACGTATGCCCAATTGCAAGAGCATCATCTTCTGTCACTTCCTCCGGCGAAGCAGCTTAATTCAAGTACCACCAGAGCTTATCAATTCCATAAGGTTCCATTTTCTAATTCTGGTCAAGAGCTATTTGTACGTGGACAACAACAGCAGCTCCAGTTGCTACCTCAGCATCTCCAGCAGAGGCCAATAATTGAAGTGACGAAGCAGAAAATGGTAAACCCAGCAGGGGGTGACGATTTGGGGAACCAACAGCTTCAGCGGGCAATAGTTGACCAGTTGTCCAAGGCTGCAGAGCTGATCGAAAACAGCAATCCAGTACTCGCGCAAGGGATATTGGCGCGGCTCAATCACGAGCTCTCTCCCATTGGTAAGCCGTTCCAACGGGCTGCTTTCTATTTCAATGAGGCTTTGCAATTGCTCCTCCACATGAACACTACTACTAATTCATTGGCTTTGTCACCCGTTAGTCTGCTTTTCAAGATTGAGGCTTACAAATCGTTCTCTGAAATTTCACCTGTACTTCAATTCGTCAATTTTACTTGTAACCAAGCCATCCTGGAAGCCATGGAAGGCTTTAACCAAATTCATGTGGTTGATTTTGATATTGGTTATGGTGGGCAATGGGCTTCTTTAATGCAAGAGCTTGCCTTGGGAAATGGTGATGGTTCTGCTTCCCTTAAAATCACTGCATTTGTATCACCATCTTCATACGAGGAACTTGAGCTCAGTTTCACTCGAGAAAATCTGAAACATTTTGCTGCTGAAGTTAACTTGGCATTTGAGCTGGACATTCTCAATCTTGAGCTGTTAAACTCTGGTTCTTGGCCACTGCCAGTTCATGTCTCTGAAAGCAATGCTATTGCGGTGAACCTCCCAATCGATTCGTTTTCTAATACTCAATTGTCTCTACCCGTGGTTCTTTGCTTTGTGAAGCAGCTTGCTCCCAAAATTGTGGTCTCTTTGAGCAAAGGTTGTGATCGTACTGATGTTCGGTTCTCCCATCATATAATCCATTCCCTTCATTCTTACTCAGGCCTGTTTGAATCTGTTGATGCTGTAAATGTTAATCTAGATGCTTTGCAAAAGATAGAAAGGTACTTGCTTCAGCCAGGAATTGTGAAACTTGTACAGGGTCACCACAGTCTTGAAAGGACACCTCCATGGAAGACTCTCTTTATGACATCTGGGTTTTCCCCATTGAAATTTAGTAATTTTGCCGAGTATCTAGCCGAATGCTTGGTGGAGAGAGCTCCAGTTGGGGGCTTCCATATTGAGAAAAGACAGTTTTCACTTGTTCTTTGCTGGCAAGGAAAGGAGCTCGTCTCGGTGTCAGCCTGGAGATGAGGAACTCTAGCAGTTAGTTTTGAACCGGAGAGGTGCCTCATAAATTATTGCTCTCATTTTCTCAATTTTCTTTAGAACTTTATTTCTTTGTACTTGTATGCTAATTGTCCATGTACTGTGTAGGGCTTATTATTTTCCAATCAGGAAACCAAAAACGTTCTAGTAATTTGATTTCTTTGCGTTCTTCTTTTTCTTGGTTATCAGAATCTCACTTCGGACTTGCATAGTATTGTGATAGTGCACTTTACCATCAAGGTGTTGAATGTTAATTTATCAGATTGGCACACAAGACAACAAAGCAAAGATTAGATACTAAGAAAACCATAATTTTTGCAATGCAGATCTAGTTACTCTTAGAGCGTGACCCATGTGTAATATTAGTTCACACATTATGAGTAAATTTACATGTCCAATGCATTATCTGTCAAATGTTGCTTCCCTAGTTTGCTACAATCTCTTTTTCAAGTGGCTCTTTGAGCCTTTTTACGCCTGGTTTGCTACAATAGGTGTGAAGGATTGGATATCGGCCTAAATTACATTTTCATTCGTGCATTTTCTCAGAAGCTTCATTCAGTCATCAAATCATCAAAAGCTTAATATTAGCAATTGTCATTTGTCAATCATATAATGTATACGTGTAGTATTAAATTAACATTATGCACCAACTAATATTTCCTACTTTTGTTGGTTATATATATTTATGCAGACATTATGTATATATATCATATTCTACTTAATGCGAGCCTAAGCCTTGTATGATTGTATTTTGAATTTGTCTTTTTGGTTAATATTTATGTTTCTCTTGGTGGAAATCACATGGGTATTGTACCATGGACCTCTTCTTTACAATTAGTTTAAATTTATGGCTCTCTCTCCTCATTTAAATATACATTGATTGAAAACCGTTTGTAATATTTAAATGATTCATATCATGTTGCATTGAGAGAAAATGTTTTGGCCGTCCCTCATCTACTCATTTTTTTTTAATATATATAAATTGTTCATCATTGTTAATTTTGTTTAAATAAAAATCAAAACAAACAGCTTGGTCCCATGCTTATGGACAATGGAATACTTTAATGGTCTGGAAACTCTGAAACAGAAAGTGATTTTAGTATTAATGTTAGCACTGTGATGATATATACAAATCTTTTGCAAGATAATGGTATGTGTTGAGCAACGTATATTGATCATCAACAATTAGTTTTCCTTGATTCAATTAGGGATGGAATTATCGGTATATTACCTTGTAGCATAGTATCATATGTTACTTACATGTAGATGTGTGAAGGAGTGTAACTATTTATTCAGGAAAAAAGAAAAAATCCAATAAGGCTATAAAAGGAGCACAGGCTTTAACTCCAAAAGGGGAAACATCGTTATTTTTAAATATAATAAATTATTATATAATTATAACTCTTATATAACTATTGATTAAATTAATAATATTTATTTTTTAATATATAATTAATTTTTCATATCATTTGTAATAATATCATAAAATATAATTTTTGTTATTTATACGACAAGCAATGCATCTCCAATTTCTCTTTTTTAAAGGGTTTAATTATTTATTTCACATAAAGTATGTCTTGATATGATAATTTAATCTTATTCATATAAATAATATACTTCAAAGGGTTGTGAAGTTGTGATCTATTCTAGCGGCGTGAAATAAAGTAAAATTAATTAATATAGGATTATCTGTCACTATCATATACTTGAAACGATGTAGCATTTACGTAACCAAAGCTTTCTTTATGTCTGCTGACAACTTATGTTTTGTCTCCTTTTTGTCAAGTTTCTCCAATCATACGCATGTTCAAGCTCAAGAAACTTGTTTTTTTTAACTCTATGTATGTTTATTTCTCAAGAATAGCAGAACAGGCACTTGCACAGATTTATAAGAAATTCTTTTTTTTAAGGAAAACAATACAAAAACAGACCGAGATACATGAACGACGAAATTTTACTTATATTAATCATATTTTTTAAAATTAATATATTTTACTTATATTACTTTTATATATTTTTAATAATTTAGTTGGTTTTTGGAAAAAAAAATTAAATAATATCAAATTGATACTGCTACAAAAATACAAAAAGTGGTTATAAATCGATTAAAAGCCGACTTTAAACCAATTTAAAGTCGGTTCAACGTGTGAACCGATTTTAAATTTTAATTTTTTTTACAATATTTATTTATTTATTATTATATTCAAATTAAAACTTGTATTCGAAATAGTTTAAATAATACAAATAATTGAAAAATAAAATATTAATTAATAGTAAAAAAATTAGCATGATGTTGTTATATGTTATTCAAAATCATCATATTCTTCTTATAATGTTATAATACAAACATACATATATAATACAAAAAATTATACATATAAATAATAACACATAATAACACAAATACAAAAATTTATACACATAAATAATAACACATAATAACACATAATAACATAAATATAAAAATTTATACATATAAATAATAACACATAATAACAAAAAAAATGTGAATAAAAAATGCGTAAGATTAATAGAAATACTTACAAAAGTAAATAAAGGAAATGAAGAAAAATTGGTGTTTTGTAAGTGAGAAATGAGTATAATTTTTTGAGTATACTGCTCAAAAAAATAGAGTATCTAAAAGATTAGTTAGAGAGGAAGAAAACCCACTAATCAACGCTAGAATTGGTGGTCATAGATGGCCGAAAAATGAGAGAGTGTAGGAGAAATGAAAGAAGTTTTGGATTTTTGAGAGTTATGCAGCACTTAGAATAATTTCTGTCTGGGAAAGAAAGAAGAGGAAAAAAAGTTATTCACGTGTGTAGCGTCGATTCTACGTGTGAACCGACGTTATCTACGTATAAACGTAGCATTGGTTAACGTGTTGAATCGACGCTACACGTGGACGTAGCGTTGGTTAACGTGGTGAATCGACGTTATCTACGTAACGTAGCGTCGGTTGATACCTGTAACCGACGTTATCCACGTAGCATGGCGTCGGTTGATACTTGGAATCCACATTACGTTCAAGTGTAGTATCGGTTTAATATGTCAACTGATGCTA
Source organism: Hippophae tibetana (assembly GCA_037013495.1). Lineage (NCBI taxonomy): Eukaryota > Viridiplantae > Streptophyta > Magnoliopsida > Rosales > Elaeagnaceae > Hippophae > Hippophae tibetana. Next base: position 363,941 of record CM072809.1, on the reverse strand, counting down.
CGTCCTACATAGATAGCATTGATTCTACACCGAATCGACTTTAAATTCATTAAAAATTATTTTTTTTCAAAAACTGACTTTACATATCAACTTAGATATCTCTTTTTGTAGTAGTATGAATATTATTAGTAACAATTAGTAACTATTTGATAAGTAAAATGTCTAAAAAAATGTTTAAAATAAAATAATCAAAATAACTAAAATTAACAAAAATAATTATAAATATAATAATAAATTGATTAAATTACATAATTCAAAAAACTAAGCAACGTGCACCTTAAAATATAATAAGGTGAACCTTAGCATTGTAACTTGTAAAGGTGTATAAAAGAAAAGAATAAAAGGGCGCCTGTAGGGAAGGATAAAAAGGCGCATGTGGTTTATGTATGAGTATATCTGTTAATTGTAACTAGATTTATTATATAATATATTAATTTTTAAAATTTATCTTATATTATTATACTTAATTTTTAATAAAATAAATTATATTATTTTACTTAAGTTTTAATAAAATAAACTAATAATGAAATATTATTAATTAAAATATATTATTTATCATTAATGAGTTTAAATAAGACAAATATATATATATATATAAATAAATAATATGATTCATAATTATTTATATAAATATGATCCACAATTAAATAATCATGTATTATATTTTTTATTATTTAAATTTAATAAAAAAATATAATATATATTTAAAATTAAATCTATTAAAACTATAAATTAAATGAAAAAAAATTAGGTGTGATAATATTTAAATAAAATAAAATAAAATAATATTGTAACATAAATTTATTTAAGACGTTAAAATAAATATAAAATGAGATAAAATAATTAAATTTATATATCTAAGTATGTAAAACTTAATCTCATATATTTTCGATAAGTGTAATTTATTTTTTTATTTACGCTAAAAATATGTAATTTATTAATAAATATTAGGCTTAACAATCATAAAGGTAATTAAACTTTTTCAGATAGTACACGTAGTTATTCAAATTATTATTTTTTATAAAAAGATACACAAATTTTTTCATATTATACACATAGTAACTAAAATTATTAATTATTATAAAAAGTATCTAAACTTTTAATTATTAACAAATAGCTCCAATTTTTGCAATTAATAACCAAATACGCGTGTAATCTGTAACACATTATCAGATTAGTTGTTAATTACCCATATGAGCCTCACGCAGGTTTAAATTGGCCCTTTTGTTTTGCCAAACTACTTATTTTGGCTCCAATTCTCCCATCTTCTCCAATATTGGGCCAAGTAGCATCTTCAATGGTTAGAGCCGAATAGGAGGTCTGTAATCAATGGAAAAATACTGAAACTATTTATTCTCCTTCATAATTTGTGTATGATCCGGAAAAATTTGGATACTTATATGTATAAAGTGTATCTTTTAAAAAAATAATTATACAAATAAATGATACTTTTTTCACATTTTTAAGCTAAAATAAACATATTGAGAAATACATTACTAAAGTTCACATGTTAAAAATTAAAACTATTATGGTAGTGCACTTTATTCTAAAAAATAAAAATAATACATGAAATTATGTTGTTAGAAAAAATTTGATTTAAAAACATTCATGAAACCATATAAACATGAATTTAAATGCAACGGAAACAAAAATAATTAAAAACTTACCTCCAGTCATTGATCACATTTTACCACACTTACACATTTTGAGACTAAAGTTTAATGAAGATTCATTCTAAAATTAATTGAATTAAGAGAAGACTTAAGGACCAATCCTATATTTATAGACACGTTTGAGTGCTTTGTCCATTAAAGAGCAAAACATAACGTGTAATTGAGGGGTTGAGAGTCTTAAGAACATGAGTGAGTGATGAAAATTGTTGGACCACATTCTTGCAAACTTCAAAAACCAACATTTTCTCACTTGGTCCATATATTTTATCATTCAACTTTATGAGAAACAAAACACATGAATTATGCCGATAAGTCCTCTAATAATAAATATCATCTTTCATGTATCAAGTTCATACAACTTAATGAATAAATCATATGTTTATTCGAGATTCATAACTTAAAAATGTTTTTCTCAAAATATATGAACAAAAAAATATGTGAATAAAATCATACGAGAAAACATCAATTGAATAAGAGTTTCATTCAAATATCAAATGTACGTACAATAAATATTTATATAATGGAACCAAGTCACATTCTTATTACATGAACCTTGAAATTCTTTGGTGGTATGCATTTAGTCAAAGGATCAACAATCATCAACTCAGTGTTAAAGTGCTCAATATACATTTTCTTTTTCTTAAAACGTTCTCTTATGGCCAAGTATTTGATGTCGATGTGCTTATTATGAATACCACTCTTGTTGTTCTTAGCCATAAACACAGCATTTGAGTTGTCACAGTACAATCTCAATGACCTATAAATAGAGTCAACTACTTTAAGCCTGAAAATAAAACTCTTCAACCATACACCATGTGATGTAACCTCAAAGCATGACACGAACTCGACCTCCATAGTGGAAGTAAAAGTCAAGGTCTATTTCGCACTCCTCCAATACATGGCTTTACCAAATCATAAAAATGTAATCAGATGTTGATTTGCGTGAATCAACACAGTCGACAAAGTCTGTATCGGAGTAGTCAATCAACTCCAGATCATCGATTCGTCCATACATTAGCATGTAATTATTTGTCCCTTGAAAGTATCTTATCACCTTCTTTGCAGCTATTCAGTTGTCAACACCTAAATTACTCTAATATTTACTTAATATCCCAACAACAAATACAATGTCAGATTTGGTACAAACCTAAATTATTATTAAAAATCTCTCTAAAAATTTATTGATATAAGTCTTTTGAGACTAATCAAAAATACCTTGATATCTATTCATATGGATCTTAATGACAATGACATGCATAAAAGTACTCACTCATATCTTTCATATCAAAATTCTTGGATATATTTAAATTCTTTAATATCTAATATATCTAATTTATTATTAAATAATTAATTTATAGAATGAATATAATTTGAATATAACTAATTTTCAAATTCAAATAAAGTTAATCAATTCCAAACACATACTGCATCTCCGATTGATGAATTAGTATTCCTAAGAAATCATTTAGTTAAAAAAATAAATTTAATTTTAGAGAGTACTAAAACTTAAAATGTGAAACATCATTACTCATTTCGTGTCGTATAGTAAGCTATGAATGTGAACAGTTTAGTAATTATATGATATATGCAGTATTTTAAAAAAAAGATATATATTAAAATATATTTTTATTAAATAAAAAAATAATACATAGATAAAATTTAGAAATGGGATTCATACCGCCTTAAAACAAGGTTAAATGCATGAATTTTTTGATATTGTTGGATTTTAGTCGAGCAAGATCAATATGCCGAAGATCTTTTAGTTACAAGTCTAAGAGTTGTACTTGGGACAAAGATGCATGTATTGGTTCTGACACTTGGATTCTCTAGAGCTTTTCTCTTCCTCTCATTGATGACATGCAACTAGCTTTGTAGTTAATTAGACTTACTGTTACAATCAGAAGCTACTAAAAGATGGGGCTATATATTATATGCTATATATTTCCAACTGATGGACAATGTTTTTTTAGCTTTTATCTATTACAGATTCCAATTCCAATTTCTGTACTTGGATAACTTCTAAAAGCATTGAGTTAAGGATTTAAAGTCTTCAGAATCCTTACAATCGATTTTTGTTGATGTCAGCTACCTGCTTTTCACTTTTATTTGAATTTTTTTTGTAACACTTACAAATAATTAATAATACAGTGTCACTCTGTAAACTGTTACTATAAAAAAGTAGTATATTAATTACCCCGAGAAGCAAAAGCAATATTATTAATTGCTAATTTGCTATAACCAGTCTTAAAACTGGAAGAGAAAAGAAAAAGAAAAAGAAAAAACCACTATTTCAATTTTAATAAAAATAATTTAAAATATTTTTATATCCCACATAATGATTAATTTTAAATAGAATGTGATGTTTATTCCTCTATCATCATCAAAAATATATTAAAATAACTTATTTTTTTCATATAATTATTTATTATTATTTTCATATAAAAAATAATAATAAAATCTTAATTTTTAACTTTATAAATTTCATTTTAATATTTATTATTATTTATTTCATTACTCAAATAAATTAATAATAATATTATTATTATTTAGTTTAAATTTATCCCCTCAACCAAATATAATAATAATAATATGTAATCACCTTGTTGTCCGGTAAATAAATATAACTCTCTCACATACTTTTTAAGATTAAAACCACCTAATTAATATCGTTTGATTTATAAAAAAAATAAAATTACAATGCATAAGTGATCGATGGAGAACTGGAGAAGTATGGGCGTACGATAGGACGAAGTACCAAGGGAATTTGTTATCCATAGAAATGCTTTTTCAAAAGCAGGATTGAAGGGTCAGCTTCAGAGCGCATGCATATATATATATATATATGCAGGATGCGTTTAAGTACTTTGAAAGTGGTAGAACCTTTTCTTCCCACAAACAACAATATAATGCAGGAAAACTTAGCTTTGAATGTTAGTTAACAATCAGCATATACTTATTTATAATAACCTCCCATATGCCTATATATCCAATAATTTAAAGGAGACATATACCAAAAAAATTCATGCTTATTTTAAAAATTGTATTTATTTTTTAATTATTTTATTTTATTATTATTAAAAAATGATTGTATAATTATATTTAACCTTTTTTATATCTTAATAAAATAGATTCTATATAATGTAATTGAATAAAAAATCAAATGAAAAAAATTAACTTTATCACTATGCGATCATTTTTTTTAATAATAATAATAATAATATGATTAAACTTTGATAATTTAAATATAATTGTTTACATAATATCTATTCAATTTAAATACTAGACAAGAATACATCTATTAAAGAGTGAACATATGACCTCCAATAACAATTAAAAACCAAGTTAAGTTCTCTCTTGGATGGACCTGCCATTTTTAATTTTTTAGCTTTAGTCAACGAAAGCAGATTCCAAGAAGAAGAAAGAAAAACTAGAGAGAATGAGAGTTGGGAGAGATAGAGTTAAAGGCAGAGGCAGAGGCAGAGACAGCCATCAGAAGGAGAAAGCATCTTCAAGATATGGAAATATTGGAAGCCCATGCATCGATCAAAAAGCACTTCACTTTTCTTTCCCCCCCCCCCCCCTTTTTTTTTCTTTTTAGTAAAATGAAGCTAAAAAATCCGCCGCATGCAAGTGGAAATAAATGACTTGAAGAAGGCACAGAGTCACAAATTTAATAAAATTTTCTTTAAAAATAAATAATTTTTTTAAACATTTTCAAAATTAGCAAATGTCTTAATTAATATAAGAATAAATTTAAATGCAAATTTATATATATAACCCTACAAATATTATAAATAACTTTTCATTAAGGAACTGAATTGAGGTAAGCACTTTTGTCATAAAGAAGCCATGCCAGATCCAAGAGTGAGGGCTTCCGTTAAATTTTTTTCAACAACATTAAAGGATTGTGCTACAATTATACAAATAATAAAAAAAAAGTATTTAAGTAGGACACTATCTAAAGCCTAATTGAACAGCCATTTTCAATCACTTCTAGCTGGAACTAAACAAATTAAAGCACACAAAAGAATCATATTCCTCTAATTTAAAATTATTATTACATACAATTTCAATATTTTCCTCTCCTCTTTTTGTTTTTCTAATTTCTATTTTAGCGTGCTCAAACACACGTAACTCATGACTCACGAGGATTCTTCTTTACCTACATTTGTTATTTCCTTAGCACCAAAGAAATGTCTAGAACTTATATAATAACATTCAGTTATTCTAAATCTACTCCTCTTTTTATATATATATAAGTTTATTTATAAATAAAGGACATAAAAAATCAATTGTTTTAATATCAATCAATTATTATTGATATACGTTAACGTAATAAATTATTATAACTATTAAAATTAATTTGTTTAATTTGTTATTGATAGGGAAGAGTTAAAATAAAAAAGAATAAATTAAATTATTATGTCTTGAAAATGTAGAATTTGAATTTGTAAGAAACGATTAAACCTATTTACAAAGAGTAATACTAAGCTAATATTATAATATGAATTAAAGGGCAAAGCCAACACCATGTGAGCATCCAATGCAAATGGCTAATTAAGAAGAAAAAAAATAGTGAAAAGAAAAGTAAAAGCTATCCGTGTGAGGTGGAAGATGGAAGATATATATATATATATATATATATATATATATACATAGCTAGCTAGACACTACTTAACCACACACAGTGTGCGGGTGAAACAAAAGTTTAGGTTTTATAGTTTTTAGCAGATACAATATCTTTAGCTTTTTTATTCTCTAACCCACTCCATAAAACTCTCTTTTAAGTAATGCACACATAATCACATATTCACTATTAAGAAAACAAAAGGAGTCGGCAAATCTATCTTTTATCTCTAGTTTAGACCATTCATGTCTATTTATTGGTTTATAATCATCAAGTCACAACTCTGCTTCAATTATTTCAGTTCTCATAAATTCGGTTGAATAATAAGTGATTCACTTCATTCTTCCCATATGTATTCAACATAATACTAGATGGAGAGTTTTAATTCTATTAATTTCCACTTTTTTATTATTATTATTATTCTTTTTTGTATTGAATTATATTTCCACTATTTAGCTATTTTTTTAAATAACGACTATTTAATTAGCAAGTTTAAATGATAATGATAATATTCATGGTCTTATTTCAATATGGTTGACATATTTTAAGTTTTTTTTTTTTTAAACCAACAGCTTGAAAGGCAAATAATTAAATGGAATTATTGGAGGTGTGAAAATTAAAAATTATAATAGGTTTGGATATGTCAATGTTTGGAATTGTTTGTGATTTGATTGAACTCAATGCAATGACACAATGGTGAAATTGAAGAATTATGAATTGCATGCCTGCAATGGTATATGTATTTTGTAAGAATGGAGAGAGCATGAGTTCCAACTTTGTTATTTAAAACAAAAGTGGATGACTTGAAAGACATTATATAATCAATTCTAGTTGAATTACGCAAGTTCGATTTCTTATAAATAAGGTCTTTATAACTATATTCCAACTGATATTCTATTTATAAATCATGCTAAAAATTTATTTGTAACGGTATTTGAATTTAGTAGACAGTAGTTAGATGATTTAGCAAAAAAAAAATATATTCTAAGTTGTTGAAATTGGAGGTTGGATCTCGAATACAAATATTAGATACTAAAAATAAAATCAACCCATATGTTTCTTTTATTTTTTTTAATAAAAAAAAAGCAATATATTGAAGTTGTGAATCATATAATGTCATTATCACTAACCACCAAGCTAATCATTAACAAGACTTTTTCTTCGAAATCATTAACAAGATTTAAAACTAGGTCCATGAACAATAACAAATCATAAAGGTCTTAATTTTAAAAATTCATATCAATAAGGCTAAGCTAAGCCTGTTTCGGTAGGACCCATGCAAAGGCAATTTTCAACTTACATGTTGATATGTGATGCAATTTTAGTTGGCATGTCATTGTATGACATTATATGTATCTACCTTTAGGTCTAGGCAATATCTTCTTAGGTTAGCACATCTCACCATTTGCAAATTCATAATCAAATCAAGTGGGCAAGAGCTATCCTATTAGATTTAGGTGACAATTATACTTTCATGATTATGATTATGACATGTAAAAAAAAGTATGAAGGAGAATTAAAAACTAATTTTAATATATTCACACTACCTACCATTGCTAATATTTAAAAAAAAAAATCAGTCACCAATTTTTTTGACGTGTCAACAAGTACACACAAACCAGATTGGAAACAAAGTCGCATAGACTATGCTTGCAAGGACTATGCCATTCTGTAGATAATCAGAGTATATTGACGGATAAATTAGGAAAAAAATATCAACAATATAATATATGTTTGTTGTATAATACAAATATAATATAACTATTAATCTTTATAGATTTTACATTAAAAATAAAATCAAACTGTAATTCTTTATAGTATATTACATATACAACAAACATACACTGTATTTATAATTGTTGATATTTCACCCACCAAATGAGATACTTTTTCGATAAACTAAAATCCATTTAGATGTGCTCCTTTCAAAAGTAATTTTATGATAATGATTTTACCATAAGTAATTTAAAATAAATTAATTTAATTAAAAGTGAATAAAACAGCAACATTAAAATAATTGGCTTAAAATTACTATAAATAATTTAGAGTAACATTTTCATAATTAGTTTAAAAGCTCAGTATGCATTATAATTTATTTCTCTCAAAAATAAGAATTACTTATAAAATCACAAATAATGCTTTCCAAAATGCTAAAAACTCTTAAAAGTACTTTCAAGTCATTTGAAAACACTGTGGATCAAAAGAAGAAAATAAAAGATTCCAAACATACCCCGAGTCATTTGGAAACCCCCTTATACAAGCACTTTAAACGTCCGACAAATACTTGTTTTTTAATTACAAAATGAGCTTACTACTGTAACTAGTTAGCCAATGCCACATGCTTTAGGCTTAAAAGGGGATCACAGAAGAGAACTAGAGGACTTAATTGAGGTGACAAACCCAACTCTTTAGTTGCTTTGTTGCGAATTTCGGGAAGAAGCATGTGAAGAAATAACCTCAATGAGCACAATGCAGGATTTTATTAGACCAAGTGATGGATTTGCCAAAGATCTTTGAGCTCTTCAAGCGGCTGACTTTCATTACGCTCCAACTCTTGGAAAATTTAATCCTCAAACTTTGGTTGACTTATTATTTGCTAGGAATCTTAGTCATTGTAATCGATCTTGATCATAAAAATGTTCACCTCAAATGCCATAAAGTGGCAGAAAGGTTTTAACAAAGGAGTATGCAAGAGCACCTGTAAATATATAACTGTCTACTCTGTCCAGTATTCCACCTGTGTAATGATAATTACAAAAAGTTTCGACAGCATTGCAAGAAAATTACTGAAAGTCAGTATGTGACAGATAGTGATATGTCCAAAAACAGAAGATAACATGTGCTAAAATTTCCATGAGGTAAGATGGTTAATGCTTCCAAGACCAAGCTCCACTCTTCATGGACTTTCAGTTACAGTGGCAAAACAGATTATATTTTTTTAAAGTTAGCTACTTAAATTTTACATTAAACAAAAGGGAGTATAAGATTCTTCCAGATTAACGAAAAAGAGAGGTAGCAACAGCAAATCAAAAATGAAAGTGCACATAGCATGAACTGCATGCTAAAGAAATTAATTGATTCCTAATACAAGACAGAGAAGCTTTCAAGGTAAGTCTTTTGAACAGTTTTATTCTGTCCTTGGATTCAGAAAATGGAGTTATATTCCAGCAGAATATGAGCAGAATATGAGCAAAAGGTAGTGCACGTACCATGTCCTGGTATCAAGGAACCCGAGTCCTTTACACCCGCATCACGCTTGATCATTGATTCAGTGAGATCACCAAAAAGAGATCCAAAGAAGTTCAAGAATCCAAAAGCTATTGCACTGAACAACTCAAAAAACTCAGTGAACGCACATTAAACAATACAAGCCTCAAAGTATATCTAATAACAACTGCACAAAAACAGAGAGAATATTTAGCAAGAGTTTATGTGTTGTATGTTTTTTTAGGGGGGTTATACTAAACCCTGGTTTCCTTTTCTTTAGTTACTGTTTGAACATAGAGATTGACCCCGAGCCCAATCCAACTAACACCACGAGCCATCAGACGAGTCAACCTAGGAAGACTAGTTTGTGCCAACGATACCTGTAGGGTGAGCCTTCCTACGAATAGTAGCTTTGGGTATTGAAAGACCGACCACCAACCCGAGCCATGTAGTGATCGACCTCAAGCTTAAAATGTGTGTTCTTTTACTATTGTACCCCTCTGACACGTTGTGACGTGTATCTCCTATGTCATTAACACGTATATATATAATATCTTATATATACATGGATCTTATAGGAGATCTACATTCTGTAAAATTCTCTGACTTCTCTCTAGTTTCTCTCTATAAATTGAACCATCTTAACAGTTACCAAGAACCAAATTTAACTTAATTCAACTAGAAACAAGAACCATCACCTTCATCTACCATGCATGCCAAATCGATTATCTATGATGTCTTTACAAATCAGCCAAAGTAGAAGATCACATGACACATCATGAAGCTGTTTTTATTTTACATAAAATTACTTCATTTATTTCTTAATATCAGATTCCTTTATATATACATTTGTTATGCCTAATATACTGTTGGAAGTCATTAGTATACAACTGCAAATCACCCTAAAAATCAGGAAACTAACATCCTGAAAACAGAGGTTGATTCCACCCTGAAAATCAGGAAACTACACTCCTAAAATCAGGGGTTGGTTCCACCCTAGAAATCAAGAAACTGACCATACTTCTAGGTTGATTTCCTACACTGTCCCTCAAGCTAGGCGATATATGTTTTTCAAACCAAGTGCTACATTTAACTCTGTGAAATTAGGTTGAAACAATGTTTTGGTTAAGATATCTGCTACTTGTTGCCTAGATGGAACATAGTTGAGAGAGATCATCTTGCCTTCAATTTTCTCACTGATGAAGTGTCTATCAATTTCCACATGTTTAGTTCGATCATGGTGGACTGAATTTTTAGCAATTGTAATTGTTGACTGGTTGTCACACATGATTCTAATAGATTCTTAATGTTCAACCTTGAGTTCGTATAGTAGCCGTTTCAGCCAAATTCTTTCACAGATGCCCAAAGCCAATGCACGAAACTCAGCCTCGGCACTGCTACGTGCTACAACTGCTTGCTTTTTATTACGCCATGTCACCAAATTTTCCCAAATAAATGAGCAATATCCAGATGTGTCTGAGAGTATCCATCCTGTTTGAGGACCTTGGTGAATTTTTCGAACCATGCTCTAGGTGACTGTTTAAGTCCATATAGTGTCTTTCTCAACTTGCATACCTTCCCTTGTGTATCTTTAGTCTCAAAGCCAAGAGGCACATCCATGTAAACTTCTTCGATCAAATCTCCATTTAAGAATGCGTTCTTGACATCGAGTTGAAGCAATGGTCAATCCTCATTAACTGCAATAGACAGCAAGACACGAATTGTGTTAAGTTTTGCTACAGGAGCAAAAGTCTCTTGATAATCAATTCCATATGATTGGGTGAACCCTTTAGCCACTAGTCGAGCTTTATATCTATCGATATTTCCATCTGGCTTCTATTTAACAGAGAATATCCATTTACAATCTACTGTCTTCTTTCCAAGTGGTAGCTCTATTAACATCCATGTACCATTCTTTTCAAGTGCAATATATTCTTCTAAGGTTGTCTTGCGCCATTCAGGAACTTTTAGAGCCTCATTGACAAAATTAGGAATCTTGATGTTGTCTAGGGATGTCACAAATGCTTGAAATTTTGGGGACAAATTTGCATAAGAAATGTAACTTTGAAGAGGATGTTGAGTGCATGATCAAATGCCTTTTCTTTGTGCAATAGGAAGATTTAACTCAGTGTCAGAACCAAGTTTTGGACTAGATTCTGCTTCATCTTGTAATCTTTCAGATTCAGTCTGGCTCAGGAGAGTTTCTTGGCTTTGCTGATTTCGTGTGGACAAGTCAGGATTTCTCTTTCTTCCATAAGCTTTTATGGCATCATTAGGAAGGAGAAGATGTCTAGGATAGACAATGGGAGATTGATCAGGTTTGGTTTTTGAAGGAGAATCTGGAATGGATATCAGGTTGGAAGAGGACAAGGTAGTGGAGGATAAATGAGATGATAAATTCGGTTCAATGAGTGATGATCAATCCCAATTCTGCAATTCATTAGTATGATTCTCCCCCTGAATTGCAGAATTAGAATAGAATGGAGTTTCTTCGAAGAAAGTAACGTCCATGGAATGGTAAAACTTACGAGTGATGGGAGAGAAACATTTGTAGCCTTTTTGATTGGCTGAGTAACCAACGAAAATGCATTTAATGGCACGGGCATCAAGTTTGCCACGATATTGTGAATGAATATGGACAAAAACACTGCAACCAAAAACCTTGAAAGGAATTGGTGACATAAGTTGTGAGGTAAAATATTGACTCTAAAGCACTTGTAAAGGTGAATGAAAGTTGAAAACTCGAGAAGGCATTCAGTTGATCAAGTGTGTTGTAGTAAGAATGGCTTCACCCCAAAATTTTTTAGGAACATTGGTTTGAAAAAGTAAAGTTCGGGTAACCCCAAGTATATGACGGTTTTTGCGTTCAGATACACCGTTTTATTGTGGTGTGTCAACGCGGGAGCTTTGTTGGACAATACCATGTGATTTGAGATATCTACTAAGATCGGAATTAAAGAAATCCCTAGCAATATCAGTTTTTAGGATTTGAATATTGGCATCGAATTGAGTTTGGATCATGACATGAAAAAGTGGAAATATGTGCTTGGTTTCAGATTTGTCTTTCATAAGAAATGTCCAACATAATCGAGTATGATCATCAACTAACAGTAAGAACCATCGAGCACCAGTAATACTGGGAACGCGACATGGTCCCCAAATGTCACCGTGAATGAGGGAAAATGGGTGACTTGGTTTGTGCGTGCGTGCGTGGTGAGAAAGTGTTTTGAGTATGTTTTGCTAACTGACAAACTTACAATGAAATAAATTGGGATTTTTATTGATGAATAAGGATGGAAACAAACGTTTTAAATACGAAAATTTTGGATGACCTAGACAAAAATGCCACATCATGATTTCACTTTCCTTATTAGTATGACTATGAGACTTAAGATTATGACTCAATTGACATTGATGACTAACAGAATGGTTTGAAGGAGTGTTGATATCAAGAACATAGAGGCCCGTACGTAAATCAGCACCGTTAATCATTTTCCCCGAACTCAGGTCCTAAAAAACACAAGATTTAGCCAAGAATTTAGTTTTACAATTAAGGTCATGATTTAATTTACTAACTGATATGAGATTGCAGCAAAATCTAGGCACAAATAACACAGATTTGAGAGTGAGGTTGTTTGAGAGGCAAATGGTCCATGTTCCGACCATTGTGGTGCGAGTACCATTGGCGACACTTTTTGAAGTCTATTGCAAGGTGAGTAGGTTGTGAAAAGTGATTGATCACTTGTCATGTGATTGGAGACACCTGAGTCTACTATCCAAGATGAGGAGGGAAATTTTCCAGTATGCTTTGTTGAATTACTGGAAATATGTGTGGAGTTATTCCTACTGCTACTAAATGTGGTGTTGATATTTGCCTTTTGTATAAGTTGTTGGAGAAGTTCTAACTATTCCTTAGTGAATAGGATAGGATTACCAGAAAATGCACTTGAGTTTAGAGACTGAGTTTATACTGATGGTTGGAAAGACTAGAACTGAAAAGATGCATGCCGAAATAGCTCTCCTTGAGGACTGGTACTGTTAAAAGAAGCAGAAACATTAATAACTGCACTGTTAAATAGACCACCAAAAGGATTATGTTTAGGAGCAGGATCAAGAATGGATCCAAGCCCAAAGTTGCCTGAATTTCCCATATTGAATTCAGTTCTGTTACTTGTCTCTGGAACCTACTCATCCATGTCATCTTCCAATGTACTAAAAACATTTAAACTTTCAATTTTTTCATAACTTTTATGCCCAAAAGCTGAAACTTGAGTTGAAAACTGAAAAGGTGCATTCCCTACCTGAGTATTTGACATCATACTAGGTGAACTTACAGAACTAGTTGAACAAGAGGCTAAGAGCAGTAGTTTATGAGCCTAAGGCTTTGATACCATGAAGCTGTTTTTATTTTACAGAAAATTACTTCATTTATTTCTTAATATCAGATCCCTTTATATATACATTTGTTATGCCTAATATACTGTTGGAAGTCAGTAGTATACAGCTGTAAATCACCCTAAAAATCAGGAAACTAACATTCTAAAAACAGGGGTTGGTTCCACCATGAAAATCAGGAAACTACACTCCTAAAATCAAGGGTTGGTTCCACCCTGAAAATCAGAAAACTGACCATACTCCTAGGTTGATTTCCTACACATCATATTGTCATCCATCATAAAATCACAGGAACCCCAAAAAGATATTACCAGATCATAAACTTTTTTAATTTCATCATGCATGAATTAAACATAAATAAATACTAACATAACTAACAATTCCGGAGGACCAAATCACAGTAAAGTACAAAAGTAAAATAGTATACAAATGCATGAGTGACATCCTTAACCTAAACCTCCAACCTGTTTTCAGAAAGCATGTATGATAAAGAGTCAAATTTAACCATCATATTATTCAATTTCAAGCATGTCTGGGCGTCAAAAACATCAATCCACAAGAAAAACTGGTACACTACAAGTTTCAAGTGCTCATATGCTTTAATGCTAATCCAATGAAGCAAGATAATCAAAAGCATGCCATCTCATCAAACATATTTCTTCAACATGTACAACCACTGCACAATATAATATCAAATACCTGAGCAAAGACTTTGGCCAGCAAAAAATCCTTGATAATATTATTGACGTGGTAATGCAACCACCCAAGCCTACGATGGTTCCCTCCCATGTCTTCTTTGGGCTAACAGCAGTAAGTGGTGTTCGACCAAATGTCTGCAGTGGAATACAAATTTTGACTTGGAACTTATAAAAACAATAGAAGATGAGAAAAAGGAACTACATGCTTTCACCCACATATCCAGGGCAGAATAGATGCTCATAATCACAAGCCAAAAATTATGCACAGACTCACAAATCTGAATTCAAATTGAGAATGAATCTTATGTATAACTTGGTGAAAAATAAAAAATAAATAAATATATAATCTGACTTAGGAAGTCTCAACTCTTTGAATCAAATTAAAAACAAGAAAATAAGGAATGAACTCGTCGGCTCACTTCTTGAGAGAAGAAAAGTGTTCTTTACAATCAAGCAAAATTGCAACTAACTAACTGAGCATCCTGTATGATTCCTTTTCAAGCAACTGTTAGCACCAAAATGTTGGGTTTTGGAGTAACAACCTTTGACAGGTCATCATGGATCAGAACTCCTAATTACAGACCCAATGGGCTAAATAAAAAGAATGGCTTAAAGCCTCAGGTAAATGGATTATAATAAACTACATTTAAATGGCTTAAACGACATCACTATTGAACCAAAACATCATTTTAAATTATGCTCCTGCATCAGAGTATCTCTCTTCAAAAGGATTCAATCCTGAATCCAAAACCTGCATTGGAGCTGCATTAGGAGGATAGTAGGAGCAGAGGCCTAAGACATTGAAAGTTGAGGAAATCTTCATGTCAGGTGACAGTTCAAGAATATAGGAGTTAGCATTGATCTTCTTGGTAATAGGATAGGGACCAAACTTCTTGTAGTGAATTTTACCCTGGGTTCCAGTAGGACTTCTGTACTTGTTTAGATGAACCATCACCAACTCCCCTTCATTCAAAAATTTAGCACTTCTACTCTTAGGATCAGGGATGGTTACCAAATCAACAGTGTAATTTGGTGCTTTATTATCCAATAAAAGGTATTTTGAGTTTGCATGGTCACAATAGAAAAAGGAGTTTTTCCAGTTGACCTGTTAAACATGCTGTTGAAAGAAAACTCTGCTTGTAGGAGTGCAGAGTCCCATGTTTTTGGCTTGTCTCCAGCTAGGCATCTCAGAAAATTACCCAAGGTTCTATTGATACTTTCAGTTTGACCATCTATTTGAGGGTAATTGCACTACTGAAGTTAAACGTCTCGACAACTCTTCCAGAAATGGGAAAGGAATTTCAAATCCCTATATGAGGTGATGATCTTTGGAACACAATGTAATTTAACCATCTCCCTAAAGAAAAGAGCTGCAACTAGGCTTGCATCAATAGTTTTTCTACAGGGCACAAAACGAGCCATTTAAGAGAATCAATCCACTACTACCATGATGGAATCTGCTTTCCTTTGAGTGACTGGAAGCCCCAAGATAAAACAAACACTGAGATCTTCCCAAGTGGAATTAGGCACAGGTAATGGAGTGTAGAGACCTGTATTTTGGGATCCCCCCTTGGCCATTTGACACAGGGCATCTCTGCACAAATTTAGTGATTTCAGCAACCATTTTAGGCCACCAGTATCGTTCTTGCACCAAAGACACTGTTTTGTCCCTACCAAAATGACCTGCAAGGCCACCAGAATACAATTCTCGAACTAAGTGTTCCCTCGATGAGATTTTAGGCACAAATAGTTGGTTTCCCTTAAAGAGAAACCCCTCCTGTATGTAGAATGCACCTGTGTTTTCCATGGATTGATACTTGGTCCACAATTCTGAGAAATCATCATCAGTCCCATACAATTCTAGTATCAAATCAAATCAGTTAACTCTTGAGTGTAATTAGGAGTTGGTGACTTCTACTGAGTGCATCAGCTACATTGTTTTGTTTACCAGCTTTGTGTTGGAACGCATAGGAGAGCTTTTGTAAGAAAATCTCCCACCTAGCATGTAGTCTATAGATATTTTCTGGGAATTAAGAAAATTGAGGGATTGGTGATCAAGGTGAAGCACAGATTCCTTTTTGCACCAAGTAGTGTTACCAGTATTTGAAAGCTCTAACAATAGCATAAAGCTCTTGTTCATAGGCGAACCCACTTTTGTCTGGCATTGCTCAACTTCTCACTATAAAACTCAATTTCAAAGACTTTGTCAAAATTAGGTAATGCCAAAAATGGTGCTGAAACAAGCTTTTCTTTGATAAGTTGAAAGCTGTCAAATTATTCTGATCCCCATTAGAACTATCCTTGCTTCATATAGTTAGTGATTGGTGCTATTATTGAGCTGAAGTTCTTGACCAAACTTCTATAAAAGGTTGCTAAACCATGAAAGCTCTTGACTTCATGTACACTAGTTAGTGTAGGCTAATCAGTAATGGCTTGGACTTTCTTATCATCAGTTGATATTCCATCCTCACTAATGATAAATCCCAAGAACAGCCTCCTTGTGAGAAACTCACATTTCTTCAAGTTCTGGTATAACTAGTTTTCCCTAAGTACCGTAAGGACTGATTCAAGGTGTTCTAAGTCAGTGCTTTGATGCATACTACGTATCAAGATGTCATCAAAGTAGACTACAACAAAACTGTTTGTAAATGGCTTCAACACTTAGTTCATTAACCTCGTAAAGGTGCTTGGAGCATTACATAGGTCAAAAGGCATTACCAACCATTCATATAATCCCTCTTTAGTTCAAAATGCAATCTTCCACTCATCCCTTGACCTTACTCTTATTTGATGGTACCCACTCCTTAAGTCCAGTGTAGAAAACACCATTGAACCTTCCAATCTTGGAATTGAGAATCTGTATTTGATAGTTATCATGTTAATAGCTTTGCTATCACATCCTCCATGATTTAGCCTTCTTAGGAACCAAAAGAGCAGGCACAACACAAGAGCTGAGACTCTCTTGAATCAGTTGCTTCTTGAGTAACTCTTCCAACATGCTTTGTAGGTATCATGTACTTGGGGACTCATCCTATAATGTGGCAAATTTGGGAGGCTAGTACCAGGTACTTAGTCTATCTAATGTTGGATTTCACACATTGGGAGTAATTATGACAAATCTGATAACTCTTGGAGTAATGGTTGTACCTCTGTGGGAATTATGTTTGTTTCTATTAAGGAGTCAACATACAAGATAGCCACCAACAGTTTGGTTTTCTTTGTTGCCTTGTCAAACTCACAGTAGGAAGAGCTTAGCAAGATCTTTTGTTTTTCTTTAGCTTTGGTTGTGGGTTAATAGGGGTTACAGTGGGTAGCAAGGCTATCTTCTTGTCCTTCCAAGTAAAATCATAGCAGTTTTGTTTTCCTTTGTGGATACCATTAATATCAAATTGCCAAGGCCCAATAACAAGCACCATCTTCACCACATGACAGTATACCACATCCTGATAATTCTTACCCATGGAAAATGGCACAGTGCAAACCTCTTAGACTCTTGTCTCATTTCCTTTTTTTTTAATCCACCTTATCTTACAAGGATTTGTGTGTAGTGGTAATTAATTCCAATAGTTTCACTAAGGACTTTGAAATAAAGTTCTCAAGACTACCATTGTCTATAATTACCTCGTAAACTTCATTGTGCAACGAGTCTTAAACAAAGCATGCCTTTGAGATGGTATGAATTACTTGGGAGCTAGAAATAGTTTCTATATAATGCATATAGCTCGATCCCCTTCATCTCCCTTTACTAATTCAACATCTTCTAAATCATTGTCAGGGGCTGAATTAAATTCTTCATTAGAGTGACCATGTTCATCAATAAGGTGGGTTGTCTTCCTATGGGGACACTCATTTGAGCGATGACCAAGTTGGTTGCAAAGGAAGCATTTAGGTGGCATAGGAAGGGTTAGGCCTTTGAGAAAGGTATGATGGTTTTCGTTGGGTTTTGTTTTGTGTTTGGCGATCAAATTGAGGCCTAAGTGTCGTGGGAGTTGAAAGAGATTTACCTCTTTCAAATGATTGATCAATATTGGTTCTTTTAGAATTGCGATTCTTTTTAACTCTAGCCATTTGGGTCTCAACCTTGAGTTCTAGGTTATCGACATCACTAACAATCCAACATGTTGGGCTTAGACTCTAATAGGTGAATTAAGGCCATGAATGTAACGAGAAACTCAATGTGGTTCTTTTTCCCACATATTTGCTTGTACTTTCAACCTTATGAACTTTTTTGCGTAGTCATTGACAGGCATAACTCCTTGTTGACACTAATGGTAATGTTGATAGAGCAGTTGTTCATAGTTAGTGGATAGAAAGCTTTGCATCAGTTTCTTCTTCATCTGATTCCATGAACTGATTGACATTTTACCCATTAGGTGATGTTTGGTTGGATGGAATGTAAAGGAATCAGAATTGATTCCCATCTAGTAATCCTTTCCCCCCTTTAGTAATTATCATTCCATTCTCATCTAAATTTTTTTTTACAATTTTACCCTCATTCCAAATATAACCCTAAACTCAAATCCCAAATCCCTAAACCCTAAATCCAAATCCTAAAACCATAAACCATAAACCCTAAACCCTAAACCCAAAATCTCAAATCCCTAAACCCCAAATCCCTAAACCATAAACCCTAAACCCTAAATCCCAAAACCCTAAACCCTAAAACCTAAATCCCTAAATCCCAAAACCTTAAACCCTAAACTCTAAACCCAAAATCCCTAAACACTAAACACTAAACCCCTAAACCTCAAATCCTTAAACCCTAAACCCCAAATTCCAAATCCTAAAGCCCTAACCCCTAAATACAAAATCCCAAATTCTAAAACCCTAAACTCTAATTACAAAATCCCAAATTCTAAAACCCTAAACCCTTTTTAGAAAAATAATAATTTTAACCCTAAACCTTAACCCACAAATATAACCCTAAACCCTAAATCCCAAATCTCAAAACCCTAAATCTTATTTAGAAAAATAATAATTTTAATAATATATTTCTTTTTAATTAAGTAATAATTATTTAGAAAAATAATGATTTCAATAATGTATTTTGTCTTACGAAAAAATAGTAATTAAATGACATTATTTGAACTTTACTGAATGTAGGGGTATTAAGGTAATTTATAGTTTTTTTCATTCTATTCCAGTGGCAAACCAAACACTGTAATCATGATTCTGAGCTTGATTCCAGTGGTCAAACCAAACAACATTGTTTCCTTTCCATTCCATTCTGACGTAGGAAATCTCAATTCTTTGAATCAAATTCAAAACAAAAAAACAAGGAATGAACTCGTCGGCTCACTTCCTAAGAGAAAACAAAGTGTTCTTTTCAATGAAGCAAAATTGCAACTAACTCTCTGAGCATCCTGCATGATTCCTTTTCAAGCAATTGTTAGCACCAAAATGTTGTGTTTTGGAGTAACAACCTTTGACAGGTCATCATGGATCAAATGCTCCTAATTATAGGCCCAATGAGCTAAATAAATCTTATAAAAGAATGGCTTAAAGCCTTAGGTAAATGGACTATAATAAACTACATTTAAACGGCTTAAACGACATCACTATTGAACCAAAACATTTATTTAAAATTATGCTGCTGCATATCAAGTATAGATGCTTATTAGCATGATCTATATATTTATAATGAAAACAAACATTTTACAAGAATGAAATGGTGTGGATTCGTGAAATTGCTCAAAAGAAGATATTACACTTCTATGGAACTATTTCAAAGTTTTACTTTAAAATTCACAAAAGAAATTTAAGGGCAAGCTTTTGGCAGTTACATAACCCAGAATACCTAGCTATCACTCATGTTACGGTCAAACCAAAATTTGATGTTGCAAAGATGATAAGATATGGGCATTTCACCACGTTGTTTACAACTTGCAATGATTACACTTCTATGGAACTATTTCAAATTTTACTTTAAATTCACAAAAAAAAATTAAGGGCAAACTTTTGGCAGTTACATAACCCAGAATAGCTAGCTATCACTCATGTTACGTTCAAACCAAAATTTGATGTTGCAAAGATGATAAGATATGGGCATTTCACCACGTTGTTTACAACTTGCAATGATTACACTTCTATGGAATTATTTCAAAGTTTTACTTTAAAATTCACAAAAAAAATTTAAGGGCAAGCTTTTGGCAGTTACATAACCCAGAATAGCTAGCTATCACTCATGTTAAGGTCAAACCAAAATCTAATGTTGCAAAGATGATAAGATATGGGCATTTCACCACGTTGTTTACAACTTGCAATGATGGGTATCTAAATCCAATAAATAAGAATTGCATGTTATTATGTGGCATATCTTACAAACCATTAAAAATTTCAGTGGAAAACATTTCTTGCGAATTAATAGATACTTCCAATAAAAAGAATTTTTAGATACTAAGAAAAGATAATAAGTGTAGGGCAGCAATATCTAGGACCTAAATACCTTTCCACCCAGAAATGCATAAGTGTCTGCTGCAATTATGCTGCTGAATGAAAACAAGGTTGCCACAAGGCCCACTGTCCAATGAGCTTGGCCTCCAAATAGAAGAGGCCATGATACTCCTACTCCTGCAAACATAATTTGAGAGACACAGATCAACAAGAGCACCAACAGATCCTTAATAGTGCAGACCAAACATGCTTACACATCATGCATAAAGAGAAGCATGCAACAGAGTGCTCATTATAACACAATTTGTACGGTGTTAATGCAATCGATACAATAGAAAAGGAACACAAGTAAAGCAAGAGGTCAATTGGTAGCAAACTTATTTCTTAGAAACAGCTAATATGAGAAATTTGAAATGGTCAATGTAAAAACGTCAAAAAATAACTCTTTCCTTTTAAATTAAATAAATATGGTACAAGCAATGTATCACCAAATTTAAAAAAAAACTTTCGAATACCCAAGTTTACCATCACAAGTACAGCATATGGACCCAAATTCTTACTTGTGTTTAGGGCAGGGGCTGCCAGACCACATCGAAGCTTGACCCAGAAACATGGAAGATATCCACAATAAAAAAGCCCAAAAAAGGCACTGCTAAGTTGTGCAAAACGAGGATTTCCTCTCTGTAAAAGCAGTGCTATAGCAACAATAAAGGCGGCAGATGTCACAGACACGTCAATTTGACCAAAATATCTGGCAAAAAATCGAACATAACAATCAGCAAGTAAGTTTAATCCTCCCCAAAACTTTGCCTTTTCCCAGGGATTCTTCATAAAAAATCCCAAAACATTGATTTATGTCAATACAGGACCTATTGCTATGGTTGAAAGAATTCAAAATCATCGTAATGTTTTATGATGTCATTTCAATATGCCCTGCAATTTTATAGGACAATATAATTACAGAATAATCTCCATTACCAAAAAAGGTGACCAGACACTCTTGTTATCCCAGATGGAAAGTTAAAAGCTGGGACTTGAGAGAGCTAAAATCTACAGCAGGATGGAGTAAATCAAATACTAATATTTGTTTGGGCATCTTCTAACTTTCAGTGGCACACTTACTCTTATTACTGCTACTAATTTATATAAAATGAATATTAATTTCCTTAAGAAAAAGAATCAATATAATAAATGTTAGCAACCCCTCTAGTCTTCAATGATTGCTCTTTTGCATAATAACAAAACAACAAGCAATATAATAAACAGAGAGAACTGATAATGAGGAGAAAATTATGGCACGTTACCAATCTTACAAGGTAAGTATGGGCATCAGAGCACAGATAAGAGAACAAACACGAGACACATATCGAGGAGGTGCTGTCATTCCCACGGTGATTCCACGACTCCGAACTAATCCAAAGTATTCGCGTGCACCAGCAAAAACAGCAGCAGCCAAAGCCAGGGTGAATACCCATCCTCCAGCCAGAACAACAACGCCAACAGATATTCCTATACCAAGTCCAAAAACAATTCTCTTCCTCAACTGATTCTTTCTTTGTTGGGTCTCTGAAATAACCTCATTTGATGACCTCAAATGACCTTTGTCAACTTCCTATTTATTTAAAAAAAAAAATCCATACAGCCTTACCGTTATACAAATACTCTTAAACACAAAACAAAAAATTGAGAATAAGTTCAATAACTAAATTCCCATTTCCGAAACTTCCCACTTTGTCACACAAGTCATCTCAGAGGAGAAAAAAAAACGATAGTATAAATATCAAATTTTCCCCATTGGTCAAGTTAATAAGATAATAACTTGCCAGGTAATCCAAAGTTATAGGAGACTTTTGCATTATCATGATAAAAAGGAGCTGAAAAATGTGACAACGTTGGCAAACTAGCAGCAAGCATTTCTTAAAGGAAAATCCATCCCGTAATCGAAATTATTTGAAATGATTCCTAGACAAAAACTCCAAAATTCCCAAAATTTATCCATTATTCAAAAAACAAATTACATTCACTCCATTAACTCGTGATTCAATTCGAGCCCCAAAACCACCACTCTAGCTCGCGCAAAGTAAAACCTTAAGATAAATTTCCACCTCATTGGAGCTCGATTTCTGCCACTAACACCCAAGTTATATAACTTAAGTCTTAAATCTTAATCATCAACTAGAAATTTGAATTACCTGTTGGGCATCGTCCTTTCCGAGACGGTCAGGCTCGAAGCTAGCCACGGCAGTAACGATGTGCTGGCGAGCCAAGATTCTCTTTCTTCCAAACCCAAACACAAATTTAGCTTTGAGACCGCCATGGTTAAATTTCGAGAAAGTTCCAGACAGGATTGTTGATTGTGAGGACAGTGGACAATAAGCGTAGGCATAGGGGAAAGAGACAGCGGGAGATATGAACTGGAACCGCTCTGTTCTCAAATACGACGTCGCTGATACCGCCATCATTCAGGATTGTGAGAGCATGTTGACTGAGTTCGCCGCGAGAGAGTCGACGAGTTGAAATTTGAAAGACAGCAGTGAGTCTAGTGACTCGTGTCGTCGTAACAAAACACAAGGGGGTTGAGAGGGTGAGGTGCGTGAAACTGTTGTTGAGTTGTCACATACATTTTAGATAACATCTATTTTAGTTACGGCCACGAGTGAAAGGAATTAGCCTGCTTAAGAGTCACCTTCAAGTTGAATGAGTAGCATTGCATGAAAGGAAGAATAGTTTTAGTAAGTATCATGTTATGTTAGTAATTACTTTATAAAAACGTTATCATAAATTTAAACATAATATTTTTTACAATTATAACTCGTTAATTCAAATTAAGTCATTGATATGAAAATTAAGACATTAAAATTATGCATCTTTTGTATAAGTGTAAGATATAAACATAAAAAAAACACCAAATTATCATTTGACCTTGATGTTTATATGGTTAGATGTAAACAAAAAATGTTCTAAAAGAAAATCAGATATATAATCGGCTAACATACTAAAGATATTTGATGCAACGATCTCCTACTACCTAACATATTTAACAAAGTTGAATATAAAATATTTTTAAAATTTGTTTTTCTCAGTCATTCAAGTTATTTATTGAAATTGTCATTGTTATTTTTAAAATTTCTGATATATATATATATTACTTAAATAAGATGAATTGCAAAATATTAAATATTTTGTAATCATTGATTATGTTAATACTATCATATCTTAACTATTGAAATTAAAAAAAATGATATTCTTTCTCATATTTTATATAAATATCTATCATTAAAATATAAAAGTATAAAAATTAAATAATATGTTATAATTAATGCTATTACATTTTATATATATATATGTTTATGCGCGCATCATAGATATGTACGTTTACTGAGTCATACTTTAAATATCGTATATAGGTGGAGTGTGTGTTAAAAGATAGAAGAAAATAAGGGAACGTCAATAGCATCACTCTAAATATTAGGCAGAAGATGATTACATACATGTGAGGCGCACACAACTAGCATATCAAGTAGTAAGTGGTGTGAGACTTTTGAGTGTCTTTTACTTAGAAGCGGAGGCATGGAATCATGGCGTTTCTAGCGTGAAGCCAAGGCAAGGTAGTGCAAATGTCTACCATATTGCAATATAATATTATAAAAAGAAGAATAACCAAATACGTGGAAATTAAATGAAGTAATTGCTACAGTTAAAAAAACAATAAGCAATGAATTACTTAACATGGTAGAGTACTATTTTCTAGTTCACTCTTTTCAAAAAGCATTAGCACTTTTTTTAATGCTTCTGATAGAGAATTTATTTTTAAATATTATGTAAATTAATATGTAATTTATTGTATTTCACGTATAATAAACTATAATATATTCATTTATTCATTTATTCATTTAAATATGATTTAGGATTACATTTTTTTATGTTTTAAAAAGTTTTTTTCCCAAATCTAAATCTATATTTTATATTCTTATTCATAATTTTGTTGCATTTAAAAATTAAAGAACTAATACATAAGTTATATTGAAGATTTATTATATTATTAATTAAAATAAGAATTCTTCTAACTACTTATTAATTGTTAAAAATTTAAGATAATTTTAATAGTATAATATTTTTTATTTAAATTTTATTGATGTAATTTATTATGAATAGTCAATTGAATTTATTTTTTCTAAAAAAATACAAAAGTTTGAAACGAAATAAAACAGGCCAGCCGAGAAACATGAAAAAAGAAATTTAGCTCAACAAAATATATAATCTTCATTTTTTTATATTTTATAAAAATAAAAAGTTAAAATAACCATTAAGATTCTCGATCTCTCCTAAAAGGGAAAAAAAAAAATTAAAGAAAGGGTCGTTGGATAAATAGCCACGTTTAACGCGGGGATTTGCAAGGAGACCTTTGGTTAATTCACAAGTGGAGTATTAAAACTGTACGCCCCCCCTTTAGGACTAAAAATACTACTATATACTTGATATAATTTAGAGAATAAGTCTTATTATGCATTAGTGCATCAAATTTGAAAATGTTTTTTTTAGTTTTGCATTTTTTATAAAAAAAATTAATTGCATATAAATAATAATATTTAATAAATTTTTATTTAAAATATTATTTTTACATCAAATAATTAAAATGTGATTAAAGTTCATTCATTTAATAGCAGTAAAATTTTAATCAATATGAAAAAAATTCATAATTTCTTTTATTTGTTTTCATATTTGGTTATTATAACTATTTTATTTTAATATTTTTTTTATTTTTTAGAAAATTAAAATACGTATATAAATAATTTTATATTAAAATATCATTATTATTAGTTTTTTTTAAATAATTTCATATTAAATTTTACTTTTATTTTTATTAATAAGTCATATTTTATTATATTTTAATTATTTAATAATAAATACTAATATTTTAATTAAAAAAATTATTAAATATATATTATATAAAAAAGATGATCCTTTGTTTATTTTACAATTATTACTTTCCAAAAAACAAATATATACATATATAGATGTACAATCTTAATTTAGGGTGAGATTTCACATATATCAAGGACATTAATAAATGGATTATATTCTATTTTTGCGTCTATTTTTATTAATTGTTATAAGTTATGTTAGTTATTAAATTATGAAAACTTATAATAATTATTAAATGATTTAATTTATTTTTAAATATAAATAAGATAACGGTAAGATTGTTTAGAGTTTTGGACGTCTTAATCATGATAAAAAAAAGTGTAAAAAAGGGAAGATATTAACAAGCATACAAACAAGGATAAAAAATGTTATGTCAAAATGTAATGTTTTTATACATTCTTATATCTAAACATAATATTCTTATATTTTAATTAAATTATCAAAAATGTTTTTTAAATATATATTTTTTAACTAAAATGTTGTAAATATTGTTACTAAATGTTGTTAAAATATTACTTAAATGTTATTAAAATATTGAATAAAATATCAAAAATAATATTTCTTGATTTTTTTTCTCTTTTTTTCTTCTTCTTTTTTAGCAATAATTTCAATTAATTTTTTTTGTCACTTTTGCATAAGAGAATAAATACATATGAGTACTTTTAAAAATAATTAATTAATATAATTATCGAAATTTATTTATTTATAATAATTAATACAATTAATTAGTCTACTTAATTATTTCATATTTTTTAACTACTTATTCTATAATATCTAGTAAGAAAGAATATATATATATATATATATATATATTCTTATTTATATATATATATTCTTATAAATATTTTAATTTATTTATTGATTAATACAAATTTTTGAAGTATTTAAAAAAAATGTATTAAATAAAAAATTAGTTTAAAATATAAGTAATTGATTGTTTTAATATTTTATAATTTTTTTCTTCCTATTTTTTATAATATCTTCTATATTTTTGTAAAAATTATTTCATAAAAGCTTTACTAATATAGACATTTCAAACTTTACATACAACAAGATATTATAGATAGATAAGCCAATTTGATCCAATGGATTGGGGTCCCACGAAACCATTTGGGTTGGATTAGCACGGGACGGATAAGGGCAAAAATAAGGTAGGAATCCATTTTATTATAAATGGTTTGGGAAAAAAATTAGTAGATTTTGGGATACTATTTGGTTACCCATTTTTTTCTTTTTCTTGTTTGCTTAATCACGTCATCATTTCTAATATTTAGTAATTTATATTTTTTTTATTAAAGAATAGAAAGGACGAATCAAGTGATAACACGTGTTATGTTTGTTGATCGTGTTATAAAATTTAGAACTAACATTGTTCATCACTCAATAATTAGTCTTTTTTTATTAAATAAGTTCATGTGGTTTGTCTGGTCATTTATACTACGTTTTTTGATTGATTTTATATTAAAAAAATACAATAAAAAAATTATATTTTTATTTACACTTATTAAAAATTTCATGTTTTAATATTTTTAATTCAAAAAATTAATAACTATTAAATAAAATAAAAAAATGTAAGCTGTAAATTCATATAATAATCAGTTACACATTGTCATCTAACTCCATTGCAAACTCCGCCAGCCAATAACATCTCTTTATTGCACATGATGTTCTCGGAAAGAATTAATTTACAAAATTAATCATCTTTGTCACGAGTAAATTATTATTATTAAAAACATATGATGTGAATGCCAATTATATCTTATGTCTAAACCAAAAACTTTATTTTATTTGTATCTTCCGTCCTAGCCATCAACTGAATATCCTTGTGAATAAAATCCAAGTGCTACATGACAGCTAGCGAGACCAAGAATCAAATTGCAACTCATTGTAATGAAGATCTAATACACCATTACTAGTAAATAATTTCTAATTATTACTTTAACTAGTCCGCCTTAGCAAATGGCTTCAGTTTTTTTCTTTGAGAAATGGCTTCAGTTTTTTTCTTTGAGAAATGGCTTTAATTTTTTTCTTTGAGAAATGGCTTCAATTATGTTGATTCTTTTTCTCTTTTTTTTTCGTACTACTACAAAAAGGAGCATTAAAATCGAGTTTTAACCGATTTTAAACTAATTTAAAGTCGATTCGCTGAACCGACTTTAAATTAAATGACTTAAAATGTAAAGTCGGTTCACGCGGTGAACCGACTTTAATTTTTTTTTTTTAAATTTATTCATTTTCAACCTGTATTCGAGTAGAAAAAAAAAACAAAAATCAGTTTAACAAACAGTTCAAATAATACAAATATTTGAAAAATAAAATATTAATTAATAACAGAAAAATTACCATGATTTTGTTCTATTTTATTCAAGATCGTCATATTCTTCTCCTTAATAGAAACCTACATATATAATACAACAATCTATACACATAAATAATAACACATAATAACAGAAAAAAAATATGAATAATAGGGGATCTAAAAGATTAGTTAGAGAGGAAGAAAACTCACTAACCGATGATGAAAATAGTAGTCGTAGGTGGCCAAAAAATGAGAAAGAGTGGAGGAGGAGGTTTTCGATTTTTTAGAGTTCTGCAACGCTGAAAATAGTTTCTGTCTGGGAAGAAAGGAAGAGAAAATATTTATCCACGTGTGTAGCGTCGGTTGACGTGTCGAACCGACGCTATGTTACGTGGCCTAGAACCGACGCTACGTCCTACGTAGATAGCGTCGGTTCTATATCGAACCGACTTTAAACCAATTTAAAGTCGGTTTTTGGAAAAAACTGACTTTACGTATCAACTTAAATATCCATTTTTATAGTAGTTTCGTTACGTTGATTCTTTTTCTATTTTCTTTTTCCTCTGATGAGTGATGTTATATATATATATATTTCCTCGCTTATTGGCTGAGCTATATGTCACATATTTTGACTATATTATTTATTACTTAGATTCAAATATTTACACTCTGAATCGGTATACAGTCAATACTAGAGATCTAATAAAAGAGAGTTAATGATTTTATCTTAAGTATAATATTTATAAAATATAGATAAATTAATATATAAAATTTAAATATTTAATATTCAATATATCAATAAAATTTAATAATTAAAACATATTGTTATTAAAATAAAAAATATATATATATATATAATATTTTTTTAATTAAAAATAATTAATATTATTTTTTATTATGTATATATATAATATATCTCTTTGCATATAAATCCTAAATCTATCACTAATCAATGCTAAATTGCTAATTAAAATTAGAATAAATCGTTTTGATGATGGTAAATGCTAAATGGTAGTATTGCTTACCGACGATGAAGGAGAAAAAGAGTGGAAATTAAGAAGGATCGCATTATTTGTTGGGAGAAGCCTTGAAAGTCACATGTAAGACGGCAAATTAAGGGAGAAATCATTTATTGATATCAGATTAATGTTGATGCGGTGGGTAATATCAATAAATAATTTTATTTAAAAAAATAATAAATAGTAAAAGAAAACAAAGAAGAAAAAATGTATTTTTTTATTTCTTTTTATTCTTTCATCTCAATAATAGATAATGTTATGTTATGATTGTGACTATTAATGTTGGACCAATATTCAATAGTAATTCCTTATGTTTTGTTTATAATGTGTCTAATTAATAATATATTATATATCTTTAGACTTTTTTACGTTCTTCATTGTCCAATTAATAATATTCATAGACTTTTATTATTATTATTATTATATATATCATAATATTAGACTTCCACGAAATGTATTAAAAAAACTATACATATTACATAAATACATAGGGAGTGAAAGAATTAAAAAGAAAGAAGTTTACAATCTAGCTAGCTACTACTAGAAGCTTTATCTCTTTCTCTAATTATATTGTTTTAATCTTTCTAAATGGAACAAGAACCGACCCACCGACTCAGCACTTATTTATATGGCCCTCTCTCTTTCAAATTCTTTCTCAACTATATAAAGGCACACTAAATTAACCCACGCTGTAGTCTGTACTGCCTTTGGCTACTAGTCCCTAGCTAGCTCTTTGTTTTGGCTCATTGGATTTAGATAGATGATGAGCAATATTATTAATTAACTAACTTATAAGCACCTAACTTGATACTTGATAGTGGAGAATAGAAACCTTTCTTTTATTTAACTTTTTCCTATTTATGACGATTAATTGACAATCATACATGACATATTAAAGAATATTGTTTTTTATATTATCATATTGTAAATATTATAATACAAGGAAATAAATAATCTTTATCTTCTTAAAAATATATGGGAAAATTAGTTACAATCCTTAAACTAATTCTCTATTTGAATGTTCATTCATAAATAATAATACAAAAATAAAAAAATTATATATTTGAGTTAATTCTTAGCCCATGCTTGCTAATTTATTTTTCAAATTTTTATTTATTTATTTATATAAGGGAAGAGTTGGAAAGGAGATTGAAAGTCTCGGTCAACGAATATATTGCAGCATAATTTATATAATTTAATATATAGAGAATATTAGTATAAATTATAAACATAATATGTACAGGTACTGTGGGAATTTACGGCTGATATGGGGTCAACAAAAGGGAATGAATAATATCATCCGTTTCTTACAATTGGTTTCTACATTTATATATATATATATATATATCCCTCGTTTCATTCCACATCCACAAAAGTATTTCTCTTACTTGTCAAAGCAAAAGTAGCTAGCCGTTATTTCTGGTATAAGCTACATTAATATTCTGTCTTTTACCAATAAAAATAAAATAAAATAAATTCATAAACAATATTTATAAAAGTAATTGTTATTTTGTTAGAGCAATAAACGTTATTTATAGAAAAAAAACTACCTATTTTAGAAATATTCATTTTTAAAAATAGAAATTTTAATTTAATAATACTAATTATTACTCTAAAAAATATCACTTATCTTTTATAATCTCTTTAAACTTAAAATAATTCAATTTATGTTTATCTCATATATTTTTATTAAAAAAATATTTAGTTCAAAAAAATGAATATTATATGTTTTCTATTTGAATACCGTTTAAGTTTTAACTTTGATAACAAATATTTTTATTTTTATAAATTTTTAAGTATGTTATTTTATATAATTTTTAAAAAACATAATATAAGGTAAAATTCATTTATTAAATATAACAATAGTTTAATTAAGCCTAACCGCAGCAATAGAAACTTAAATATTAATTTAAAGTTTCAACTTGGAATTAATGGTCGGATAATATTTGTAAAAAAAAAAAAAAAAACCATAGTCATAGAAATAGAAACTTAAACATTCATTTAAAGTTTCCACTAGGAATCTTTGGAAAATATTACAGCTGCAGGTTGGGTTTTGCCTAATTTGAAAGGAAAATAATAAGGGTATATGGGTAATAAGACATATGATTGTGTAAGTTACACGTTTTTTCATAAAATTGTTTCTGATTTGTTATTTATATATCCAAAAGACCTTAGCTATAGAATTGGAATATGGCACAAAGTATATGTATGGAGCTCCTACGGGAATGGGCTATTAATAGTTGATTTTATATTTGTTCACATCTTTAAGACGTTGCTATTAACTAGGAAATCTAGTGGCCAGTAATTAAAAAACCAACAAAAGAAAGTATTAAAAAATAAAATAAAATAAAATAAAAGAAAGGTCTTGATTCGGAAGAAAAGCACTTCATTCTCTTTATTTGCCAAGTAAGTTTTTTTTTTTTTTCTAACTGAATATTTTCCAAGTTATCATCTAGCATATAAACATGTGCAAGGGATTATTCACGCTGATTTGGCTATCGGGAAACACAACCACCAGTTATTTATGGTTAACAATTTTTGCAAATAAGTTAGGGTATTTAAAATACTAATTATTATTATTATTACAAAAATGTTTAAATAATAATAATTTTATCATTTATAATGATAAATAAATATCCAACTCTTTAACGAAAATTTCATGAGAAATCAAACGCACCTTGAAGGAATAATAGTCATTCAACAAACTTTGTCTCTCTCTAATATGCAAGATAAGTAAAGCTTGTAACAGTTAATTTCAGACAAAAAACAGAGGACTATAGTTGCAGATAAGAAAGAATTAGCTGCTTCTTCATAAAATGTACTGTCATCTATATTCATGAGCTGTTAGGAATTACTTAGAAAAGTAACTTAAAATGGTCAGCAACTTCCCCTAAGAGCAACTTCTTTGAAATTCATATACATATGTATGTGTGTCTTCTTCTTTTTTAATGGCGAAACCGTTGGAAAAAAAATGGTTAATTACTTTGAAAAATATTCAGAATCATATGCCGCAACTGAACTAAAAAGTGAAGTAAGCTCAATTATATAAAAACTCCACTTCTTCCATCGATTATGTCCTTAGCTTAGATATTACAGTAACAAAATACGAAGTTTCAGAGAAAGGAATTACAGTTAGAATATTCTGAGGTAGTAGAAGAAGAAGAACCAATAAATATTTATCTAAAAAGACGACTTGACCTGTTTGGCACAACAACTTTGACATATATCAGATCCGACTATTGCCAAAAAGGGTCTAAAAATCTCACCTTTGAATGAGAGCTACTTAATTGTGGTAGAAAATTCAACGAGAAAACTTTGAAAATTGCTTAATGGGATTGATGAATTCTGCATCAGAAACTGCTGAGAGTTCAATTTGGCTAATTTCATCATCATCATCATCATCATCATCATCCACAGGAGCAGGAAGGTTAAGATCTATCAAACTATCTTTATCTTCCAATTTAGTAAAGCTTTTAACTTGAATGGTATTATTCGTTGTTGAAGAAGAACCAATTACATGTGATCTCTTATGCCCACCAAGAGCTTGCCCAGATGAGAAAACTCTGAAACAAATTGGGCATTCATGAGTTTTCTTCTCTGCCACAGAAGTTGAAGTTCCTGCATTTTCTTGCTGATCCACTTCAGGGTCTTCAACAGAATTGTTATAATTAAAAATTAATTTGATATTCTTTTTGTGACTTGCTCTATGCCCACCTAAAGCTTGATAAGACTTAAATATTTTCTTGCAAGTATCGCACTTATATTTTCCTCTGGTTCTGACCTTTGAAGATTTCACCTTCTCGGATTCATCGTTCGATCTTACACCTTCATCTTGTTGCTCTCTTTTTTTCCATTTGTCTCTAGAAAGCATCATAAGACAGTAGGCAACATCTTCTTCTGTTGTGGCATCAGAAACAGAGCTCATCGGTTCAGGCTCAACCCATGACTCGGTATTGCTGGGTTTGTTTAATTTTATCTTCTTTATAGCTTCAAGTCCCTCATCAATTTTCTGCGGATGGTATTGATGATGTTTTTCTATCATAATACCTAATTTTCTAGTTCGCTTGGATCGTCTCCGAGTTGGGTTCTTGGACGACTCGGTCTCGCTCTCTCTATCTTGAAGCACCACTGATCCAGCATCCACTGTTAAAGAAAATTCAGGATCTACCAAGCGAATGCTTCTCTTTGGGTTCTCTCTCAGCTCATAGTACAGGACTTTTTCATCTTCTCCTTCTTCATCTGAAGAAGATGATAAGGATGAAGCTGACTCGGCTTCTTCACTGAGTGGGGTAGGTTTTTTTTGTGGTAATGGTTCTTCATCTTCATCTAATTGATTTTCTTCTTCTTCTTCTTCTTCTTCTGGTTTTGAAGAAATTGGTAGGCTCATCATGTGAGACCTCATATGACCTCCCAAAGCTTTGCCATTAGAAAAGCTTCTGAAACAGAGCTTGCACTTGTGTCTCTCCATCACAATCCAAAGCAAAATGAATCAGAAACAAACAGAGTACGAGCCTATTTCTCTTTTTGTGAAGAGCTCGCTCTTTTGCTTTTTTATTTTATGTGAGAGAGAGTCGAAACTTAAAAAAGGAGTAGGTAACAAGCAATTTGTCCACCAAGCCACAGATTTATAAAAAGTTCCAGGAAAAAAAATTATTTATCTAATAAATCATAAACTAATATAATATAATATTATTAATAAATATAACATTCTCTCGTTTACTTTCACTATTTTGTTTTTGGTAATCCCCAACATAACCTTCACCACTAATTCTGAAGTTATTGCTAAATTTGAATTGTTTAGGGTGTGGTATTTTGGTAATAAGCCAGTGAGTTTACCAGAATAAACTGGTGGCTTGCTTGTCCAAGTCAAGGAAACTGCTAGGTTTGTTGTATCCACGAATCAGAATAAAATAGTAGTGAGGTGTCCTTCAAATAAAACAAACCCCACCATCTTTAACATCACCTAACTGTGTCTTAAACTAAATAACAGGGGCACTATATCTCATCAAAATATAACATTTAAGACCCCGGCACCAAATCCACATATCGTTATGTATCCAATCAGAGGGGAATCCCACCTCACATGACGTACATTTTGTAGGATGGTTTAAAAAAATATATATATTGTTTTGTTTTGTTTCGTTGGAAACCAAATTAGTAAAATAATATCACTGCTACAAAAATGAGTATATAAGTCGCTGTATAAAGTTGATTTTTTTTCTAAAAACCTACTTATAATGAATTTAAAGTCGGTTGACGTGGAGAACCGACGCTACGTCACGTGAATAACGTCGGTTGACGTGGAGAACCGACACTACGTCACGTGACGTAGCGTCGGTTCTCCACGTCAACCGACGCTATCCACCTAATATATTCACATTCGACTCATTTTTTACGCAGAATTCAGTTTTCTTTCTCTCTCTTCCATTTTATTCCTCACTATTCTCCATTTTCTCCCAAAATCTACACTGTGCGTCACCTTCGTTCTAAATTTCTGGCCACCTCCGACCACCATTTGTAACGTCGTTTTGTAAGTTATATTTCTCTTATCACATTATCTGTAAGTTCTTCTATTTTTTTGAGCAAAATATTAAAAAAAAATTATACCAATTTTCTGTTATTGATTTAGGTATATATCTTGTTTGTTATTATGTCTCAATGATAGTTTATGCAGAATGCATGCAGCTAGCTTATTATTCGATCAGTTTGTTTTATATTTTGTATAAATTTTTGATTTAGTAATGTTTTTTAGTTTGCTTGTAATAATGTTTGACTTATTATATGTATTCAATAATATCTGAAATGTTGTGTGGGTTTGCGTGGATAAATTTATTTATATACGTATAATTAATATTACTTTTTAATTATGATATAGTAACATGCAACAAAAGTTTACAAGGGATGTCCTATATGTAGTGATGGAACTTCTGCAAATTATCTTGTTCACGCACGAAAGATGTCTTATAGAAGACATAGGAGATTTTTGCCATCTAGACACAAGTTTAGATACCAAAAGAAACTGTTCGATGGTGAAAAAGATCATGATTATGCAACTCGATCTTTGCAAGGTATTGAGATATTAAGGCAATTGAGTGAGATGACATTCAAACGATATGAAAAGATGAAAAAAAAATCACCAAGGTAGGGAAACGAAAGAGGTCAACTAATGAAATGGGTGAAAATGAAAAAGAGTTTGAACCGAATTACCATGGTTGTTGGAAAAAAAATCAATATTTTAGGAATTACCTTATTAGAAAGACCTACACATTCGTCATATCTTAGATGTCATGCATATTGAGAAGAATGTATGTGAAAGCTTGATTGGCACTTTACTTAATATACCTAGAAAAACAAAGGATGGCATTAAAGCAAGATTGGATTTAAAGAAACTAGGCATACGACCTAAATTGGAACCAAGGGTGAAAAATGATAAGAATCGAACATACTTACCACCAACATCATATACAATGTCAACAAAAGAGAAGGATGTGTTTTGTAAATGTTTGGAAGGTGTGAAAGTTCTTGATGGTTACTCATCCAACTTAAGAAATTGTGTGCCTATCACTGATAAGAGACTATATGGATTGAAATCACATGACTGTCATATCTTAATGCAACAGTTATTACCAGTTGCTATTAGATCAATTCTTCCAAAACATGTTCGAATATCAATAATTCGGCTTTGTTCATTCTTCAATACAATATGCAAGAAATCTATATCAATTGGCGAGTTAAATTCTTTACAGAAAGAAATTGTAGAAACTTTGTGTCTAATTGAAAAGTATTTTCCTCCTTCTTTCTTCGATATAATGATTCACTTATGTGTTCATTTAGTTCGAGAGGTTCAATTATGTAGTCCTACTTACTTAAGATGGATGTATCATTTTGAGAGATATATGCAAGTTCTTAAAGGATATGTAAATAATAGATATCGACCTGAAGGATGCATGGTGGAATGCTACATTGCTGAAGAGGCCATTGAGTTTTGTTCTGAATACTTTAGTGGTTGCACTGAAATTGGAAATCCTACGCACAAGTTGTTCTTAGAACGTCACATGATCCAAGTAGGTAACCCTATGCTTGGTGGAAGTAAGAAATTATTTATTGATCGCACTCGATGGGAAAAAGCACACTGAATCATTTTGGTAAATAATAATAAGGTACAACCGTACATAGAGTAAGTGATGTTCATTGTTTCATGATTGCAAAAATCATTTTTTATTTAACTATTAATGATGATATATAACTTAATATATATTTAATAACATTACAGGATGCATTTAAACTTATTGAAGATCGATCCTCGTTATAAAAAAAGAGAGGAGAAAAATGGTTGTATGATGAACATAAGCGAGAGCTTATTAATTGGTTTCGTAACCACGTAAGTGTCACAAACAAAAAATCATGCATGTATCGTCCTAGATCTATTCTATGTTTTAAAACTTTGCTCTAAACACATTTTTTGTTTTTGTATACATAGATTCGAGATGAACTCAAGAAACTCAATCATAAAATATCAGAAAGTTTACAATGGCTTGCACATGGGCCAAAATTCGATGTCAAATCATTTCATAGTTTCATAATAAATGGATCGAGGTTTACGACTCAAGCTAGGGACAAAGTCCGAGTAAATCAAAATAGTGGAGTGAAGATGGTTGCACAAACTATGCAATTTTCCAGTTCAAAATATGTTAATCCTGTACTTTCTGATAGAACATATTATGGTATAATACAAGAGATTTGGGAATTGGATTATGAGGTCTTCCATGAAACAGTTTTCTTGTGTGATTGGGTCAAAGATGTTATCAATGTTGGATATAAAATAGATGATTTTGGATTTACCCTTGTAAATTTATCCAGGATAAGTCACACAAATGATCCTTTCACGTTAGCACTTCATGCAAAACAAGTATTTTACGTGAGCGATCAAATTGATCCAAGATGGTCTGTTGTGTTAACGCCTCTACAAAAAGAGTTTTACCATTGTGATGTTGTAGAAGATGATGACTCTATGCTTGATACATTAACCAATATTAGTAATTTCTCAAATAAATTGCCTAATGTACGTGATGATCTAATTGATGATGATGATTCTTCGACATGAACTCGAAGTGATTGTGAAGGAATATATGTATACGATCAACAACCTAATTAAACATAATGTATGTTCTATATTGTTGTAATAACTCTTGTATATACGTGTGTTCCTAAAATTGTCAATTAATTTATATTTCTTCATTGTTTGCAGATATTTCATGGATATTCAGCTTGTAGATCCAAATGATCCATTGGGGTATTTGAAAAGAAGGGGTTGGGCGAATATACATGATGCTCCACTTAACCCAGATGATATAATACATGTTCTATTTGATGCTACTGGTAATCCAATAGGGGAAAATGGTCAACAATTGAAATCCTCTATTGGTCGACTGGCAAAGTCCAGTATACCAATCAATATAAATCATTGGTTTGAGGTTGACGATGTAGAAAAGTTTAAAATATGGATAACTATTTATGTAAGTCTCTTATATTTTATAATCAATATATATATTATATTAGATGTATTATATCTAATCTTTTGTACTGTGTTTTTACAGAATTGTTACAAAGTCGATGACAGTTGGCAGGGCAAGTGTTATAAGATTGCAAATAAGGCGTGGAAGGAATACAAGACTTACAGATTGGCAAAAAATTATGTGTTTCCATATTTGGAAACACTTGATGAGAATGTGATCTACAAAATCCCTGAAGGACACCTCTGAATTACACTTCAAGTTTGGAAAGACTTTGTGGATTATAGACGTTCAGATGAATTTCAAATTATTAGAGAAGATCATCAGAATGTTCAAATGCATAACATTCTTCCTAACCGTACTTGATGTCTTCAAATCATAAAGTTAGATATAGAATGATATTATTAATTTGTCTTAATATTATAAATATTTTTATATTAATTTTTCTCAATTTAATTTCATGTCATTGTTAATAAAATTTTCCTAATTTATGTAGGAAGCTGAATTGGGTAGACCTGTTACCCGAATTGAATTGTACATAGAAACAAAGACTCCCAAAATGAAGAATGCAAGACCGATGAGTCAACGAGGAGAAGAACAATTAAATAAGTTGGTTAGTAATTTCAGTTGATAAAAAGTCTGACTGATATTTAATAATTGATGTAATAATGAATGATATGTTTGTGTGCTTTATTATTTGTAGAGAGTTGTTCAAGAAAAAATATCAAGGGGTGAAATAATCGAAGAGCATGGGAGAGATGCTTTATATCATGCATTCGGACGCGGGCATCCTGGTCGTGTTAGGGGAGGTAGCCAATATGATGGTTCTATGGAGTATTTTAAAATTCCAAAACATAAGCCTCAGATGGTAAGTAAGGAGAAATACACTAAAATTGAAGAAGAATTCAACTGCTTTAAGGCTTCAGTGATGAGTGAGATTGTCACTCTAAAAGAACATCAATCACAACAACTGTCAGCCATGGCATTATGCTACAACCAGGGCATGCCATATTGGCCAAGCATGCAACCATCCATGCCAAGCATACCACCTTCCATGCCAGGCATGCCACTATCCATGCCAGGAATGCCACCTACACAATCTTATTGCGCTCAAACTACATCCAGTATGGGATATAGCCATCCTATTGGTCCTCACTATATGCCAGGAATGCATATGCAATCAAGTAGTGGTTCATTTTCTCCAATGCAATCTGTACATTCTTACCATAAATCAAATCAAGATGAACATTTTGGTGAGAATGTACATCTAATAGCTACCCCACATAAGAGTCCTCCTCTATTTGATGAATCATATGTGGTAAGATTTTAATTTCTGGAGTATATAATCTATTATTTTTAAATTCTTATTATATGTTTTATTTTTTATATATAACACTTAAATTTTTTAGAGAATATGAAATGTTTCTTGAAACATCCTTCATCAACAGACTATGTTGCTATTGGAACGGTACAACAATTGAGCGATGATCGGATGATTCATAATCAATATTTGCCTAATCATTGGCGAATAGTAATTGATCAATCATTGTTTCATGATTGTCCACTACCTGTGCCTTCTGATGCTACCACAGTCCAAGAGGCGGTTGGACAGTATGTGGCTTGGCCGTCGATTCAATTTGTTCTAAATTTTGACATGGTACTATTTTTTAACTTAAAAAATAACACTTGTTTACTACTATTATTTAATTATATCTTATATTGTTACTAAAAATACATATATGATACTTTTTTGTTAGTCTATTATACCAGAACTCTTAAATGCGGCACATATAAGAGATACGAAGCAAGTATCTCGTGCTAAATCTATTACTAGTAGCCAATCATCGTGCACCAAGTCATTCAAGAAGAAGCCTTGGAAAAAGTATAGTCATACTTATGCGTTAAAGTTCAGTAGAAATCTTGGCACTTTGATGAGTATTGTTGGGAGGGCATCTAGCATAAATGATGGATGAACTGTGCCACTTCCTATTGAAATTTTTGGTGTAGACCTCGGCCAAACTTATATATCGATCGAGTGCTTATTGTAAATATTTGAATATCAAATGATCGATTTAAGTATAATTCAAGTGTGGACAAGGTGAGTCCTCAATCTAGTTAGTTTTCTTTTATTTATGCAGAACATATATAATTATATTTATATTATCTAATTATATATATATATATATATATATATATATATATATATATATATATAGGGTGTGCTATTATCGACTTCAACATAATCACTCATCATATTTAGCAATGTTCTATGATTCGTCATATGTCAATCAATATCAAGAGAATGATGTTAGCATCAGAGCTAAACAATTATGTGATAGAGCATTAACGCTTAACAAAAATCAAAAGTTGATAATCCCTTGGCCATTAAGGTTTGAACAAGGCCAAGATCATTAGATATTGGTAATCATTGATATTTTCAATAATCATGCTTGGTATTGTGACTCAGCTTTCATAGAACTGAGTAAAGATACAAAAGCAGTTGTTGAAATGTAAGAGTTATATATAGTTACATATTAGTTTCTTTTATTATTTTTTGTAATATTTAATAAAAACTAATCGTTTTATACCTTGATAGGGCATGAAAGTTGTGGAACAAGTTTAGGGGCATTACCCTTAAAAAATCTCATAAACTTATATGGACAAAAGTTATGGTATGTATAATTCAATATTAATAATTTTATTAATTTTACAATTAAATAATAAGGATGTTCGAATATGAAAATTCATGTATACATGACTTTTTTTTGTAGGTTCCACAACAAAATAATGGAGTCATGTGTGGTTATTATGTCATGAAGTTATGAGCGAAATCATCACAAATATCAAAATTCCAATTGATGATGTGGTAATATATTTTACCCATATACATACAAGTTTTTAACATATTTGAGTTTGCTTTTGTAAATAAATGAAATTATATTCTTATTTTGATTTTGAATACATGTAGTTCTTTGGTTGGAATAAGACGAGTTACGACCAGCAAATTTTTGATGATTTACGAGAGGAATGAACAGAACACATGGTTCAAATTATATCATCACAAGAAGAATCATGAGAAGATTCTGATGATCTTGAATAGCATATGACAACATATAGTAAATTTTTTAATGATTTAATTTCTCTATCTATTCATGTGTCTGAAATCACTTGTTTGATAATGATAAATCATATGCTTATGTATTTAGGAGAATGCATTGCTTTATGGACCTATTTTTGGCCCAAACTACATCTCATATCTCTTTCCTACTTTCCTTACGAACTCATATTAGCATTTTATTAATCATTTGTTTATAAATATGAATTTATCTGGAATATCTGTTAGTATTTTTAATGATATAATGAGCTCTAAATGTACAAATCAGGTGTACGTAACTCTGATTTATTTCTTGGTTTGTATGAGTTTTGGTGCCATGAACGTGTTTTATATATTTAAAGGCACCAAAACTCACACAAGCCAAGTAAGAAATCAAAGTTACAATTGATTTTATATTTAGAGTTCACTATATATAGCATTATAAAATACTAGTAGAGATTCCAAATAACTTCATATATGTAGACAAATGATTAATAAAGTGCTACTATGAGTTAGTCAAATGTCGTTGTACGTGGTAATCTCTTTTTTATGGTACTATTTATAATGATTTAATTTCTTTATTCGTATGTCTGAAGTTTAAACTGTTTTTTTGATGGATGTTTTACGTGCTCATGTATGTAGGAGAATATTTGTTATATGGATCAGCTGTTTTTTTGTCATAATGCTTGTGAAGGCCAATCAAGATTCTAAGTCAACCAAGCTTACTCGATCACATAATAATTATAATTTGACGACATTATTTTATTTATAATTTAAGTTAACTATATGTATTATTTATGCATTATTTGTTTTTGTAATAAATTTAATTATCAAGTAATTAAATATATTTAAATTTTTAATTATTTGTATTATTATTTATATTTTAGTTTTTTTATGTTATATATATATATATATATATATATATATATATTGAATAATACGAAAAATAAAAATAAAAATAAAAACAAATCTGAAAATGTTACCTGTAAAGTCGGTTCATGCCATAAACCGACTTGTATAGAATTTTTATTGGTCTGAGATAATTTTTATTTTTATAAAATTGATTTTTATTATGTTGGTTGAATTTTTATTTTTAAGATCTTTTAAGAACCTTACAAATTTATGTATATTTATTTTTTTATTGTATGTATTTTTTCGATTTCACTTACACTTCTATACAAGTATTATTATTTATTATTGTCAATTTGATTTATTTTAAATCTTTTTTGAATAATATGGATAATTAATCATTAGTAGTATTTATCAATTTTCTTTATTATCTAAGATATTTAATACTATATTCTAATTTAAAATTTAAAATTTTAATTACTTTCACATAAAAATATTAAGTAAGTGATAAAAATTCAAAATCTTTAAATTTATAGATTATAATTAAATTAACATTGAAAAAATTAGAACTATAATACAAAAGTTAAAAAAAAATCTTTCAAATTTTGATATAAAACAAACCTAAATTATATATGTACACCCGTGAGTGATTAGACTAAGCATACAAGCTTGTGATCTCTAGGAATAATTAATTAATATTAATGTATTGAATGATAATTAATTAGGTAATTAAGCATATATATATAATTAGAGCAAGTTGTTTGTTTTAGTTAAAAAGATTTGCATGGTTAATTTTGGTAAGTTTTAGCTTTAATTTTGGGTCTTTGGGTTGAAATATATCTGACAGGAATGAAGGGTGGGAAATGAGTGAGAATTGAGAAACTAACATCCCGAATGAGAAGGCCAAGGCCAGGGGGACTAGTATTCTAAAGGGTGGAGAGTAAATGCAGTTTTGTTAGGGTTGGTAGACCACTAGACCAAATCCTATGTTCTTTGTGCACCCCACAATTTTCACACTCACAAGTGTCTCAATATTAATTCCAGATGCCTATGTTAATGAGCTACATTTGAACTACGTACGTTCTTGACTATAGTGTCCTCTATTACAATATTTCTTTAAAGAATTAATTCTTTAATTAGATATATTCTCACACATTAAGTATCATCTAAATAGCATTATTGCATGAAAAGTATGCCCAGTACTTAATTATCACATAGCTAGCTAATTAGAGTATCTAATTAAAACAAAACAACTGCAAAATATATATATATATATATATATATATATATATATTCCTATAAATATCGTGGATGTAATATAGCAGTATCCTTACCTAGCTTCTTTTTTTCTTAACTTTATTTCGAGTTAATGGGTTTGCTCAAATCTATTCAGATTATTTGAATTTTTTCTAAATTTAATTTAATTCGTGTTCAGTTCAATTAACTAATTTATAACATAAATTAACACTACTAGTTTGGGATTATTATATTATAATTCTCAAAAATTAAATTATTTTTTCTCTATTAAACAAAAAAAAAATTATACAAATTTTATATTTCATTGATGTTATGATATCACATCATCACTAATATTATATTTTATTAATTTTAGTGTATCATATCATCATTTATTTTAATATAAATAAATAATTTTTTCTCTATTAAAGAAACTTTTAAGAAGAATTAATTGGTTCTTGTAATCGTATTATTATTATTTTAAATAAATATATAACTCACGCAACAATTAATATTTGATACTTAAATCTCACAACTTTTACATTTCTTTAATTAAATAATATACCACTAGGTTAAACATTGCCCATATTGTATAAGATTATTTTTAACTACCATTGAAAGACACCTTTTATGTTACGTAGATTGCCATCGCTCCACAACATAAAATCCACTTGATCATACAAAAAATACAAAATTCGAGTTTCATTGATAAGTAAGTGAGTAGTACTATTGTTATTTAAAAAATAAATAAATTATTATATATATTAGATGTAAAACTTAGTTAAGAATAGGTTGTCATGAAGCCTGATTGTCTCTTATTCTAATTTAATTTGTTGTGCCTGTCTTATTTATGTCAACATATATTGTTAAAACTTTAAAGTGTATTTTTTTTTTATACAAGTTATGCTTTTATATATAATTAATAGTATTAAGTCGATTTATGCGTTCACCGTTATCATACTATATAATTGATATTGAAAAAAAAAATCAACAATTAAAAGTCAAAAGAAATAACATGCACCCTGAGATGTAAAATCCATTGTTGTGCTTAAGTATGTTTTCATATAAATAGAAACTAAAATAATGAAAAATAGGATAAAAAATATGAATCTATTTATAATGATTAAAATAAAATAAAAGAAACTATTACCTCCCATCATATCATATATTATATATAGATTAATATTTTATTAATTTAAGTAATATCTAATTGAGATTCGGAATTATGTTCTAGTGTTACTATTCCAATTCATCGGTTTAAAGCACAAAAAAGTATTATTTGATATAGAAAAAAAGATAATATTTAATTAGTTTATTAATTAATTTTGGTAACATTAGGAGAATATTTTATGAATATGCTTTATCTTGAAATTCAACATTGTTTAATTGGTGGTTGGGTGGTACCGCGAGCATTTTTGTATGATCGTAACTCTTTTGATGAATCGATAATGACATACACTAATTAGGCATTGTTACCATGTGTACCTAGCTAGTAAATTTTCCCCAAATAAATAGTAAGTTATAATAAAAATAAAAATATTTGTTTGCAAGCACAAATTAAACAAATGTCAATGAATTTTAATAAAAATAATGTGTGTTATGCGTTTTTGTTTTAAATGAAATTGTCAACTATACTCCACACCGGGACAAAAGAACACAATGAGAAGCAAAAAAGGGGAGAAAGAGGAAGGGGGCGGGGG
The DNA here is from genome assembly GCA_037013495.1 of Hippophae tibetana. Lineage (NCBI taxonomy): Eukaryota > Viridiplantae > Streptophyta > Magnoliopsida > Rosales > Elaeagnaceae > Hippophae > Hippophae tibetana. Next base: position 319,312 of record CM072809.1, on the reverse strand, counting down.
CGGGGTAGATAATATTTAAAATGCTTAAATTTGTAGTATATAATTTTCTTTAGAATTGTATATAATTGTGACAATTGTAAATATTTTTTCTTTATTTAATATTTAATTTTAACTTTAACTTTAACTTTTAGATTTGACCTAAATGTGCGTTTTGTCACAAACCGAAAACATTGTAATTTGTAAAATTTGCTAAATAAGGGATGATGAAAGTACTCAATCCCGTTAGGTATTTTGCCAAATTGATCTGTTTTAGAATATGTCGGAAGTATAAATAAGAAAATGCAATTCACAAATTTGTAATCTTTATATATGAATAACACGTCAACCTATTAAATTAGTGATGATCGAATTCATTGCTGCCTACTCATATAAATAATCTATATATGTAAAATATATATATATATATAATAATGAACTTTAATTAAGTGTTGAAATATGTATATACTTACAGTTTCGTATTAAAAAAATCATAAAAGAGATATAACAACAAAAAAATATTAATATCGATGAATTAATTCATGCAATTCCCACCTGCAACCATGGCGAAGAACCCTCACTCACAGTAATATCCTTTAGCCCACTTAGCTTTGCCTACTTCTTGACTTTACTGTCTGCTTCATCATCAGAATTTTGCAGTACTAGCTGACCCATTACTATTATTGTTGTTGTTGTTTCTGATGCTGATCATGTCATCCTAGTAATATTGTTGTTACAATCTTTAATATGCATGTGAAGGTTATTTTTGTCTTTTAATTTATCATTGTATTCATGGCAGGATCTTTGTCTTTGATGTAAGTAAAATTCTGTCGATACTTCAAAGCTTATAATTGTGTTAATAACATGGTCATAATTAATCAACAACTGATGGTGGTGCATGCAAATTAAGGTCAAGTTTGAGATCAAGTAGCTCCAAATTGTTTTCCAACTTAATTAATTTGATGCATTAATAGGAGCCCTTTGATTGTTGTTAATTGGTTCCAAACTTTCTTGAAACTTTGCAAGGGTAGAAGAGTCAGGTGCATTAGAAGTTATCCAATGACACCTCTTGTGTACACCTAATGCTTGTCCGGAAGAGAAAATTCGATGGCAAATCGAACACTCGATCGTGAGCTTCTGATATTCTCCGTTTAGAACTACTACTGGATCCCACCAATATTATTGCATGTTGGAATTAATATTCTGTTCGAATTGTAAAGTGGTTGAATTGGACTTTGTCGTCGTCGGAAAAAACTCTTCACGTGTAATGATATCATCATCGTTAATAATATCGTCATGGTAAGAGGTGAAACAACCTTCGACTTTCTTGTGTGAAGCTCTATGACATCCTAATGCTTGGTGAGAATTGAAAACTTTCTTGCAAGCTTTAATTTGCATTCAAACAAGCCTTTGCTGGCCTTGTAGTTATTGATGTTGCAGTTATTGTCTAGCATTGGAAACCTACAAGGATATATAATTCGTCATATTGAAATTGATAGAGCAATTTTCTCGGCGTTGTTGATCTTCTTTACTTGCCGAAGCACAAGATTCTTGGGGTTCGGCTAGAATAGGATCTACGGCTACGGTAGCATTTGACAACATCATTAAGCAATTGGCTAAGTCTTCTTATTCGTTACAAGGACAATATCAAGTAGTTGTCGTAGTAGTAGTAGCTAGTGTTGGAAAAAGATAAGTTTATAAAAAATGATTGTTTGAAAAGATGAAGGTAATAAATAATTGTAAAACTTTGTCTCACATTATTTTTTTACATTATTGTAAAAAAGTATAAATAGTGAAGAGTTATCTATTAAGATTAGGAACCAAATGGCACCCATTTTTGTGGAAGGGGAGAGGACCTAGACAAATATGATACCACACGCGCGTGCGCACCGCCATCGTCGACCGTGTCGAGTCCATGTGTGGTGGTATTTTATTTTTTGGAAAAATATTTTTTTAAGGAAAACTTTTCCACTTACAAAAAATGGTTGTTATATATATATATATATATATATATATTTTCAAAAAAATGACCGTTATTTTCTTTTATCAAGAATATGACCGTTAAATGACCGTTTGTCTTCTTTATTCAGAAAAAGATTCGTTGCTCGTATTTACTCACAAAATGTCTGTTACTCGTCTTTAATTTGAAAATGATCATTACTCTTCATTACTCAGAATGGTCGTTACGCTCTTAATTCCCAGACATTACCGTTTTATCATAATTGTCAAACGGTTTCTAAAACCTATAAAAAGAGTGCTTCAGCTCTCAGTTTCAACACAACAATCTGCAATCTCATCTCTCTACGAAAAACAATTCTCTCTACAATTTTAAGTTCTTTTTAGTTTTTCGAGTAACAAATTTTCAGGTGTAGCATTTTAGTCTTCATCAATGCAGTGAAGTTCTGAGACAGAGATTAAGAATCTGGGTTGTTTTATCCTAGGGACGACGAGGTTGTGTTTGCTTGCACAAATTGGACAGAGTCGCGAAACGTCTTAAAGAGAACGACCTAGTCCGCGATTCAACCCAAGCAGTTACTTTCAAGTTATCAGTAATATTATTCCTACACTGTTATTACAAACTTGATTAAACATCTAGTAATCAATTTATTATCATTCCCAATTTTGCAAGTAGTATATATATAAAAGATATTTTTCTTTTAGACCAATCGGTTCAACCTCGAGTCCGAGGAGTGACATTGTTGTAGTTGTACATGTTCGTGTTCGTTATTGGAAACATGAGAAGAGACAAGGGATGATCTATAAGTAATAGCCCTAGCTAGTTTTTAGTGAGTACAAGGTGGAGTACTAAAACTAATACTAGCTAATGGTTACGGATTAAATTTGTGGATGAGATACTTATATTGAAGATGGAGAGTTGACGTAGGATGAGTTGGGAGTGAGGTGACAAGTGGTCGGATATATGGTAATTAAGTTTGGAATATATAGACTTTTTTCCACGACATCAATTTTGCTGGTGGGGCCGCCTAAATTGGATGTCCAAACATCTTTGTGAAATCTATTGATTTGTTGTAATTACTTAAATTTATGTTAGAGAGAGAAAGACAATTGGAGTGAGAGTAGTGATATTTGATGAGTGAAAGAGAGGATGAGATATGTAGTAGCTAGTGGTTCTAACTGCGCGCCATACCTATTCATATCCTTCAATTCCAAGCTAGCTAACCTCATTCTTCTCCTCTTCTGTCGGTTGGATCTAGATGTTATAATTTCCTCACATTTTTTCTTAAATTAAAATTATCCTTATTCATCCTTTTTTTTTTTAAGGTTTCCGTTTATATTCAACAAAATAAATTAACAAATTAATTAGTGGATAAGGTTTTATCTAGTCGCCCTGTAAGAGATTGGTTAGTCATAGTCAAACAAAACAATTAACCTTCACGTGCAAATTCACTTCTTTTATTTATTTATTTACTATGTATTAATTATATTTTTAAATAGCTAGCAATACTTCACATCTTATTACTGTAGAACCCGTTGAGTCAACGTTATTAGTTTTCATTAATTTGAATTCGCTGCTTGCAATAGTAGACTCTTATCTTATATTTTTTTCCCTAGACCGTTTGAGGACATTGACCTGAAGAAATTAGTAACGCTAGCATGCTTAATATTATTTGTGACACAAAAAACAGTAATCAATTTAACATTTATTATTAATTTGCAACAAATATTTAAACGAATTTTAACCTCTTAATAATATATCACCTTTTATCATAATTCATAACTTTCATTTACAAAACGTCACCTTTCTTTGAATTATAATAATGTTTTTGTTTGCTAACTGTAAAATTAAATATCAATATAACGACGTAGCTATAGGTAACATGCATGTTAGCCTATGTTTGGTATACAGTAATAAATTAAAGATTAAAATAATTCAATTTAAATTTCATTATTAATATGTAATACAATATAAAACATTTTATTAATAATATAAATATTAATTAAAATATAATGGATTAATTTTACTCTTTTTTTCACATATTTATATAATTATTTATTATTATTATTTTATTTTATCTTATTAAAAATTTAAAATATATATTCTAATTTTATTTTAATATATTTATTATTATTTTAATTTAACTACTCAAATAAATATAATATTATTATTAATTATTTCTATTGAATTTAATTTTATTATCATTTTTATTTATATTAAGTTTTGATTTTATGAATCACATCACTACTACAAAAAGGGTATTAAAGTCAGTTAAAAATTGACTTTAAATGAAATAATTTATAATTTAAAGTCGGTTCAACCCATGAATCGACTTTAAATTTTAAATTTTTTTTTTACAAAATTTAATCATTTTCTATTATATTTAAATTAAAATCTGTATTCGATGACAAAATAATAGCAGGAAAAAAATATGTTTAACAAATAGTTTAAATAATACAAATAATTGAAAAATAATATATTAATTAATAGTAGAAAAATTAGCATGATATTGTTCTATGTTATTCAAGATCATTATATCATTCTCCTGATGTTATAATATAAAGTTATATATATAATACAAAAATTTATACACATAATAACATGAAAAAAATATGAATAATAAGTGCGTACGATTAATAAAAATACTTAAAAAAGTAAATGAAGTGACAAAATAAAAGAAATGCTCAAAAAATAGGGGATCTAAAAGATTAGTTAGAGACAAAGAAAACTCATTAACCGGACCATTTTGATTTGTAAAATGGTTTGATCCGATTCAATCCAGTTTATGGACACCCCAATCCACGTAACATAGTATCGGTTCACACCTGGAACCGACGTTATGTCCACGTATAACGTCGGTTTAACATGTCAACCAATGTTATGTCCTACGTGGATAACATCGATTTTACACCAAATTAACTTTAAATTTATTATAAGTCATGTTTTTTCAAAAAAAAAAAAAACTTTAAATATTGATTTAAATAACTCTTTATAGTAGTGAATGTTACCTTAATTCATTAGTGATTTAAAAATAGTTTTTATTGTATGCATGCATCCATAAGTTAGTAAATATATATTATATATCATTAGTCTTAAATACACGATAGTCAATAGCATCGTTACAAGTTTACAACTAATGAAGAAGAAGAACACCGGCTGCGTCCTGCCTACGTAATGTGTTGTAGCATTTGTAGAGTAAAGACTGTTCGGTCCAGTTCGGCTGACCCACTCAACCATATAAACCCTGACAGAGAGACACGTGCCAGCCTTGTGGACCTGTTTCTCTATATTCCAAAATCAGTCCCACTCAAACACTGTTTCAAGAATTCAATTAGCCATTGGCCAAAATAATTTGAATTATTCATTTCTATGTAAAATTAGCAAGGAAATGCAGGATAAAAGACACAAATGATAACAATATTTATATAATAAGTGTATATCTTTTATTAATTAGATTATTTTTTTCTCTAATTTTTTATTATATATTTATTTTTAAGAGATAATTATATTAATTTTGAATTTTTATTTATTTAAAATATTATATTATCACGTATTTATAGAGTTGAATAATTTCTCGTTATATAATACACATCTATCAATTTAAAAAAAATTATCTTAGTTATCACAATTGAAATGTAGCAATGTTCTTGGGTAATTCAAATATTTATATATTTTTAAAAAAATATATCACATCTAGCATTTAAAAAAGTTATAAGTATTTTAATTAATATATTGATACATTAAATATTTTATATATATTTTTAAATATTTTAATACCCCATGTTAAATATTTTATCTATTTGAACAGTAATTAATTTTTTTTTCGAAAATATCATTTCGACCCTTTTAATGAATTTTTTTCTTTTTGAAAATTAACTAGTTGTAAAAGTTGTTATTTTTTCAATTTTTTTTTACATCACTAGTAATACAGATTAACCTCTTTATCGTTAAGGGTATATACATAAATATGGTTTGTTGATGATTTGTTTATACATAACTTGATTTTGAAATTTTTTCCTCTATAGGTTGTGTTTCTACATTTCCTACTAAAAAAGTAATAAATCTTACATAATATTTATAAAAAGAAAAAAAATAACAAAAAAAAGTATAACATTTATATACCTTCTTAATTTATTCATATTATCTACTTATGAAAAATATTTTTATCACGTCCTATAGAAATTGTTAAAATATTATAATTTTTATAGTATTTATTTATATTATTTTTAAAAGGTGAAAAATTAATATATTTTTTTTGTAATTTTTAATAAGAAATATTGAACTCAACTTCTAACAAAAAATATTATTATTTTGCCCTGGTTAATATCCAAAAAATAACTTTTATTAAAAAATCAAAAGAGTATTTTGGACAAAAATATTTAATTATTACTTAAAAAGATAGAAAAATACAAATATTTAAATTAAGGTACTTAAAAAACAATTTAATAATATAAGACATAAAATATATTAATATATTAATTAAATTACTCTTAGAATATCAATTTCATTTTATGGGATAAAATAAAATCTATGTAGCTATTAATTCAATCAAACATTTTATTTATAATATCACAAATATTGTGATATCTACCCCTATTCCTTTAAAAAATATAAATGGGAACTCTGATATTAGCTTATAGTTTTGAAATATCAACTATTACAACATAGCATCCTAAAATACGCATGCTATTAGACTTATTATGTCATTATTATTACAATTTTATTTTTGATATTATTTTTTATTTAGATTTTTAAAGTGATATCTTAATTTTAAAAAAATATATCATTTTAATATAAAATTGTCATTTAATTGAAAATTCTTCACATATATAATAATAAATGTGTAATATTTAAAGGATATTTTTGGATAATCAATTGATTGATTATCTCAAAATATTATTTTAATTAATTTTTTACTAAAAATGTTCTCTGAATATCACACATATATGAGTATATATGTGAATTTTTTTAATTAAATGATAAATTATATCAAATTAAAATATTTTTTAAATAAAGATAGTATTAAAGTAACACTCAAAAATCTAAATAAAAAAGATAAATCATGATATTAATAAGATAATAAATCTCTTATTATTATTCTTTGTTTTTTTGGAATGATATGCGTAATCAATTATAATTTAGTATTTTTTTTTTGAAGTTATGAAATCATATTATGGCTTGAACTCATGACATTTCTCTTACATGCAGGGACAAAATGATAAAGCTAGATAACATGCACCGTAACCGTAATTTAGTATTATTTTTTATTTCGTGCAAAAAGGATTATAATTAATATTTTATGCTACTTTTGAATTATATTAGAGTCCAAAAGATGGACATTTCATAATTGAATTTTAGATTCTGATCATAGTTATATTTTTTTAGTGCTAATAATGGGTCTGTTGTTTTGAAATATAGTATCCAGCTTCTATATATATATATATATATTATATGCTTACAATTTGTTTTTTTAAGTAATAAACTTACAAATATTGTGTTTAACAATAAATACTTTAAATTCTTATAGCAGAAACACCTTTGTAAACACTTAAATGACGTTCATTAGAGACATGTAAATAATAAGGTCATTTGTATAAACATTTTTTTAAATAAAAAAAACAGTATACCTTCCAAAATACATTTTCATGCATTGTACGTACACTTCTTAGTAAACAACCAAAGTTTAATTTATGAGTGGTTAATCTTTGTGACATGATATTCTCTTTCTTTTTTTTTTAAATTAATTCATAAATTTAAATTATATCAACTAGATTTAATTTAACTAATAAATTCTCACTACTACAAAAATGATTATTAAAAAATTTAAAGTCGATTCACGACTTTACGTTTAAAGTCGGTTAACACGATGAATCGATTTTATTTTTTATTTTTATTTTTACAAAATTTACTCATTTTCTATTATACTTATTATGTCATTATTATTACAATTTTATTTTTAATATTATTTTTTATTTAGATTTTTAAAGTGTTATTTTAGTGGTATCTTAATTTTAAAAAATATACTATTTTAATATAATTTGTCATTTAATTGAAAATTTTCACATATATAATAATAAATGTCTAATATTTAAAGAATATTTTTGGATAATCAATTCATTGATTATCTCAAAATATTATTTTGATTAATTTTTTACTAAAATTGTTCTCTTAATATCACACATATACACTATTACATAAATAGGCATTGAAGTCGGTTCTCTGAACCGACTTTAAATTTAGAGACTTAAAATGTAAAGTCGGTTCATGGCCTGAACCGACTTTACACGTAACATTTTCATATTTGTTTTTATTTTTATTTTTATTTTTCGTATTATTCAGTATATATATATAACATAAAAAAACTAAAATATAAATAATAATACAAATAATTAAAAATTTAAATATATTTAATTACTTGATAATTAAATTTATTACAAAAACAAATAATGCATAAATAATACATATAGTTAACTTAAATTACAAATATATATATTATATGCTCACAATTTGTTTTTTTTAAGTAATAAACTTACAAATATTGTGTTTAACAATAAATACTTTAAACTCTTATAGCAGAAATACCTTTGTAAACACTTAAATGACGTTCATTAGAGACATGTAAATAATAAGGTAATTTGTATAAACATTTTTTTAAATAAAAAAACAGTATACCTTCCAAAATAAATTTTCATGCATTGTACGTACACTTCTTAGTAAACAACCAAAGTTTAATTTATGAGTGGTTAGTCTTGTGACATGATATTCTCTTTCTTTTTTTAAATTAATTCATAAATTTAAATTATATCAACTAGATTTAATTTAACTAATAAATTCTCACTACTACAAAAATGGTTATTAAAAAATTTAAATTCGATTCACGACTTTACGTTTAAAGTCGGTTCACACGATGAATCAATTTTATTTTTTATTTTTATTTTTACAAAATTTACTCATTTTTTATTATACTTAAATTAAAACATGTATTTGATCACTAAATAATAGTAGAAAAAAATAAAATTAGTTTAACAAATAATTTAAATAATACAATAATTGAAAAATAAAATATTAATTAATAGTAGAAAAATTATCATGTTGTTGTTCTATGTTATTCAAGATCATCGTATTCTTCACATAAATAATAACACATAATAACAAAAATATAAAAAATTATACGCATAAATAATAACAGAAAAAATATGAATAATAAGTGTGTAGGATTAACATAAATACTTATAAGAGTAAATGAAGTGACAAAATAAAGAAAATGAAGAAAAAATTGTGTTTTATAAGTGAGAAATGAGTATAAAAAATTTAAGTATTTTGTTCAAAAAAATAGAGGATCTAAAAGATTAGTTAGAGAGGAATAAAACCCACTAACCGGCGTTGGAATTGATGGTCGTAGGTGGCCAAAAAATGATAAAAGAGTAGAGAAGAAGTTGATGAGATTTTGAGTTTTTGAGAGTTATAAAATACTTGGAATAGTTTTTGTTTGTGAAAGAAAGAAAAGAAAAGAATTTATCCACGTGTGTAGCATCAATTGACGTGTCGAACCGATGCTACACGTAGACGTAGCGTCGGTTCTAGGTGTCAACCGACACTACGCTACGTGGATAACGTCGGTTCACCACGTCAACCGATGCTACATCCTACTTGGATAATATCGATTTCTACACCGAATCGACTTTACATATCCACTTAAATACCTTTTTTTTGTAGTAATGTCTTGAAACATTAAGGATATTGTACACATGTATGTAACAAGATTGGTTTATGAATTTTTTTGAAAGAGACACTAAAATCTTATTTTATTAAATAGAAAAATATTAAAAATTATGATTCGAACTTATTGGATAGTAAGATTAGAGAGTTGTAGAGTCGTACAACTTGCGTCTCTTTTTTATTTGTTTTGTTTATTTATTTTCATATGGAGTAGTTTAACCAGATAGCTAGCTAGCTAACATCCTTCAATTTATTTATTTCGACGAAAATAGCTAGCATTCTTAATTAATACAAAATATATAAAGAATGGTGTGTGAATGGAGTTGAATGCACACAGCTAATCGTACTTATTACTAAAACGATCAGTCAGTGAGCTCTTGAGTCTTGATTGAGTAAAGATCGAGGTTGCTTCTATTTAAGTTTAATGGGATTAGTAATTCGTAATATCCAATCATTTCTTTACCCCTTTTATTCTTCTTTTCTCCTTGCTTTTATTCAAAGAATGCCTGGTTAGTTAAGTAATGAGAATATGTAGCAAAGAAGATAAATCTCATATAAATTAGGATTAGAAATTTGAAGAATTAATAAAATTAGTAAAAATACTGAACATAAATAACGAAAAAAATAAATATTAAATTCATATTCTAAGTCTGATAAATATATATATATATATATATATATATATATATATACTGTTATCTTCTATTTTTAAGACTACAATAATAAACTAAATAAAAATAGAAAAACTAATAATAATCATAAACAATAATATACATAGTTTAAATTAAAATAATATATAAACTTAAATAATAGAAAAACTGATAACTATTATAATTAATATGTTATTGGATTTGCATCCTCTTTCAATTTGAGAAAAACTTGACTACTTACATGTTATATATAGAACTATAAATCAGTAATTAAAACTTTAGAAAAGATGATATGTACTTGCAATTATGGCAAACCATTGGAACGACTAAGAAACAAGAAAAATATCATTAATTAAAGTTGTAAGCTTGATTGATTGGTGCCTAAAATTCATAAAAAGGAATTTTTATTTCAAAGCTTGAAACTCAATTGTCTGAGATTATTTTTCTTTCTTTTTGAATTTGAACGTGAACAAATTTGCTCCAAGGGTGTTGTCGAGATTCTAATCTCCAAATAAATATATTGGTTTTCTTCTTACTTTTTAGTCGGGATTGTAATCTACAAATAAGTATTTATTTTTGTGTCCAAATCTTTAAATAAGTATCCTCATCATTCTTGTTACCCGTATATGATTCATGTACAATTTTTTATTTCTCCTTTTGTTATTGGTGGGATGAAATTTATTGAATAAAAGCAAAAATTATAAACTTTAATTAATTATGACATTGCATTAGTAAGTGAATCTATAGGAGAGTTTATTTATTACCCTATACTTAAATAGATGATCCTTTTTTTTTTAAACTTATGATGTGAGTGACTCTTTGAATCTTCACATTGATAACAAAAACCTATGAAAAAAAGGAAATTAAAGAAAGAATAAATTGTGATTTTTTTCCGAATTTTTTTTCATTATATATGAATTCTGTAGTAATAAATTGTACCACAAATGAAATAAGTAATATTTTCATTATATATGAATTCTGTAGTAAAAAATTGTGAGAGATTACATTTAAAATTGTAAAGTGTCCTCAAAAGGGAAAAAAAATTGCACGAAGAGTTGTTCTATTTCTATAAAAATAAATAATTTATTACTAAAATACATAAAATTATGAATTTTATTATATCTAATATATAATACAAATTTATTGTGACCAACTCCATCATCTCCTCACTCCTCCCCTGCCCAGAATGAGGAAAAACAAAAGGAAGGAAAAAAAACCGAGACTCTGCTAATCTTTATTGCGAGTACGTTATCAGTATTGAAAGTGATAGATAACATTTTTATTTTCCCCCCAAAACTCAACACAATTTCATGCTTTCACAATAATTTGTTATAAAATATTAACTCTTAGAATTCAATGTAATTTAGTTTAATTATATTGGATGAACAGTTATAAATGAAAAGTGTTGTGTGTGATTTAGCTTGAATTAATATAAGTGCAAAACGCAATACAAACATAAATTAGCAATAATTAAATTCATAATGTTCTACGAGTGTTATAAAATGTGTATAGACTGTATAGTTATTTGCCGAGTTATATAATTATATAACTCTGCAAGTTTATACAATTTGAATGTGTACTTTTATTTTAAATAAATGAAACGCTTTTCTAAAAAATTATGAAGTTTTTTTTTTTCTAATGAAAAAAAGAAAGAAATAATTTCACATTAACGGCAACCCTTAAATTTTGAGCCCAAATGATCGAAGAACTAGTCCTTCCGTTTTATCTTGTTGGGCCATAATCAAACTCGTATTGATATTAGATTTTATGGAAACGGTTCAGGATAGTGGTCAGTTCATAGATATATTCGTGGGGAAATGGAAAAAAAAAAGAAAAAGGAATTGACTAAGATGGTTGATGCTATGTAACAGGGGTATCCATAAATTTGTTTGGACCGGATCAAATTGGAAAATTGGATTGAATTGGATCAAACGGTTTTACAAATAAAACAGTTAAGTCTTGTTTATATTTATTAAAATAGTTTTTTAAACGATACAGTTCGATTTGTATTTATTAAAATCGTTTTTCAAACGATCTGATCTAGTTTGTATTAATTTTTAAACCGAACAAATCGGACCAGATCAATTTAATAATATATTAAAATTTTCACGTGATTTCTCATTAAAGGTGTCCAAAAACTGAATCAAACCGAAAATCGGACCAGATCGAATGGTTTTATAAATCAAACGGTTCGATTTGGTTAAATGTTTTCCCTCAAAATCGGACAAGTGAACACCCTTACTCTGTAGAGTTCTTAGTTTATTTTCTATTTAATAAATAATATTTTTAGAGTTAAAAATATTAAAATATAAACTTTTAAGTTAAAAAGTATGAAAATATAATTTTTAACACATAATCAATCAAAAGCTACCATATGACCTGCCACGCAAGCAGATGAGCTGTTTGTGAAAGCTATGCAAACACCATACAAGCAGAGATAACGAATCGTAATTATAATTAAGCCCCTAATCATCTCATGAACCCTAATGAGCTGTCATTAACATAATTTTGATCAATTTTTGGAGCTAAAAAGCAAGAAAAATATAGAAAAATTCAAAAGGAGATACAATTTTGTTGGAGATTAGCATTACAATTCAAGAGACTGATTGTATTTCTTCTTCTATTCATTTTTTATTATCAATTTTTAGGTCTTTTTTTATGAAACATATGGTCTTTATGAACAAAATTATATCTAGTTAATCTAGAAATCTTATGAACCCAGTTTTTACTATGTGATAATCTAATATTTTACCCCAATTATAATTATAATTTAATTATATTATTTTATCCAATTTTTATGCTATTATTTGTTTGACCAGCAATTTATCTATGGAAGAAATTAAATAGTTTTGATAGAATTGTTTAATTGTTTGTCTTGACTAAATAACATGCATAGTTTTTAAGTATAAATGTACGATTCTTATATATGTTATCCATAATTGATGAACTTAATGAATAGTATGCAATTTAATTGTGAGAAGATTGTGATTAAATTAATTACTATATGGTATGTAGTTTACTTTAGAGATGAATACATGTTAAGTTAGATTCAAATGATAATTATATTGTTGGAATTCTAGTTATTCACATGTTTAGAAAATTATAGGATTAAATATTCTTATATATTTTCTCATATATCTTCTTAGTTATCGATCCTTCTTATTTTCTATTTTCCATTTGGACCTAAATATTGATTAACTCGCTTGTATGTGGTTGGGTTTTGTTGAAGTGATGGTTCCAAGCACTACATACTAGAAACTCGACCCCATCATTCCAAAAGTCTATAGTAATATAAAATTATTTGTACTTTCACCCCGTGGAATTATGAGGGAGTTTTACGTGTGACCTATGTTCAAAAACACACGATACATAAATCGTGCATTTATCTAGGTCGATATTTTTCATACAATACATGCACCTGATTTCATCACTTGTCAAGTCCACCCCGTGTTCACTAGCGACGACTGAAAGGCATAGTAGAGTTTGACATCTGTTAGGGTTGACTTAGGTGAGATTGATGTCAAATATATTGAGGACACGAGACACAATTATCAATAATGAACACCTGAGTCCTATTTAAAAAAAATGCCAAGTGGATCACCCACCACCTTATTAGGGGGTCATCGATATCACATAAGTGATGGGGTACTGGCATCATTCCTACATGGGGTAGAATTTCATACTTATGCCTTATCTCTATCGGGTTGTCAATAGTTAGATTGCTTGACATCTTTTCAAATGATGCTTGTCCTTGGTTAGTTGGTTTAGCTCATCCTTGTTTTCATACCTCTTTTTAGGACGAGGTACATTTGCTACCATGGACACTAGAATTCTAATGCTAGGAATAGGTCTTTGTGAAGACAACGTGAGGACTACACGTGACCGAGATGAAGTTCGAAGAGCTAGGATGCTCTCCTTAGTCAGAGCACCACCTGTTTTGATAGGTCCATTATTACAACATATAAAGGCTTCAAAAAGTAATTCTTGTTCTAAGCTTGCTTGTAAGTAGACTGAGTCTCGAGATCCTTCTCAAGGTATTCCTATCTTTAGAAGAACACTCTGTATATGGCCTAGATACACATCTTTGGAAGAATTCGAATGGGCTATACCTTTTTCCTTTATCATAAAACTTTATAAAAAGTAAGAAGAGGGTGAAGAAGTTACCTAACTAATGAATGAGGTTGGAAATCTGTTGATGAGTGGTTTGAGAGTTTTAAGTGGACTGATTTAACTAGTAAAGTCATTACAAAAAAAAATTGAACTCCAAACTATGTATGAATTTAGTAGGGTGGATGTGCAGAATCGTGGTGTGAGAGGTTATATCGGATTGAGATTCTCTAGAGAAAATTTGGCTAAGTAAGAAACATAAGTTGGTAATTATTTATTAAGGAAGTCACACGTGTGATAAAGGAAATGGAATATTCCTTAAACTTCCCAAAAGTCCAGGGAATAGGGGAATTAATGTTAGATATGCTACGTGTAGATAGGTGCATAACCTTAATGACCTAGATCACCTCACTTGTATAGAGAACATCGTTTCGAGCAGCTCATGTGTAATGACCTAGCATTGATAAACATTACATTTTTTGAGCTAATGTGAAGCATTTCTTACACCTAATGACGCGACCATATGAACACCAAGGTAAAACGACCTTGTAGCATTCCACATTTCTACTCTACATCCATGCAAAAGGTATGCAACCCCAACGACCTAATCGCTAGGACAATAGCCTAATTTTGTTAACCTAATCGTGATTGTAAAATATCATTTTTAGGTCGGTTCTGAGACCTTGAATAGAATACCTACCAATGTAATGATGATACCCACCTTTTATATGCTTATATATAACACACTAACGAGATAAATAAAGGAATTGAATATTAGTTTCTCTCTAACATCTCGCTAGATTTCCTAACACACTAAGACTTCTACAAACAAAACATATTATTTTTTATTCATTATTCCAATTTTAGATGTGAATTAAGAATCTACACAAATATTTTACAAAACTTGAACAAACATGTGTTATTATTATATGAGAGAACCACGAAGGTAAATAAAGTGGTTGATTTCATATATTGTTGTTGAGTGACTATGCTCAAGAAGAATTTTACAGTGGATGATCCCTCAATACATACTTTTCTTGACATTTTTTTAAAGGATGCAAGTTATATAAACATAACTTTAAAATTTTACTCTAATATTTTTATGATACTTTATTATTATATATTTTTCTACAACTTTTTTCTTTAAACTAAAGAATTTATATATTTTATTTCTTTATTTTACAGCATATGCAAAAGATATATAAAGAAAGGGTTTACACAATTCCTTAATTAAAATCTATATTCGAGTTATACAAAATTCTTAAAATAAAAAAGGAAGTATAAAAATAAGATAATTATATTATAATTCATACCTAATTATAGCATAATTCAACATTTTTATTCAAGTTGGTGCATAGATGTTACACATATCCAATTTGTTTAAAAATTTAAGTACGCTCAAGTTGAGACTACTTTGATGAGTATCAACCATCGATAATTTCAACGAATCTTATGCAACTTTACTATCAATCTATCCAAATTTTCCTTAATAAAAAATCTATTTACCTTAACATACTTTGTCTGGCCACGTTGAATTGGATTACATATGATGTTTTATTATCGCAAAACAGTTGCATAGGTTGTTTTGATTTAAAAGTTTTTAGTTATAGATTTAATTAGCTAGATGGATGGTGAATAGATAATTCATTGAATTATGATAAATTAAATAGTCAGACATGTAATCACGTCCAAATAAAATATAGTAAAAATAAATAAAGATTAACACATGATATTTTTAGGTGGAAATAACCTAAATCACACCAATGACGTAAGAGAAAAACCACCAATACACTAGATCACTTAACTATCTAATATGAAAATAAGGTCTAACATTAAGGACAATACTTAAACTTACCCTAGAAGATAGTATCTCTAAGTAATCTATTTATAAACCATTATTTCCTTAATAGTCTTCACTTAAAATATATTTGAATTCGGACCAATGTTTCGATAAATTTGAGTCATATGAGTTATCGAACCCTTTCAACTGATACTTTAAAAGTTATAATAATAACATAAGTACAAGATGTATCCTAAAGCAAATTCAAGAAAGAATGATACTAACTAGAATACTTAATAATATATTAGTTACTATTAGATCATTTAGCAATCATAAAATAAGCATATTAAAATCAAGTTCAATAAAGCTAATTAATTTAAGAATAAATAATAAAATAAAATAATTATGATATTATATACATAATTATTTGATATAATAATTTAAAAATAATACGAAGAATAAGTTATATGAATATTTAATCAAAATAGTATAAATCAATTAGTAAAAATAACTATTCGAAGGATTAATTGAAAAAATAAACTTAAAGAAATATGATATATTTTTTATAAATAATTTGAAAGAGAGATCTTAGATTGATACTATCGTGGTTAAATGGTTTTTTTTTATTCAATTAAAATTTTAAGTTAAAACGAAAAGAAGTGCCAAACAAAAATCTATCTATTACCATTAGGGTTCCCACAAACAATAAATTTACAAATACGGCTTTATTGTATATCAGGGCTATTCAAAGTCGGCGGTCCGATATTTTCAAGGTTAACCGAAAGCGAAACGCGACGTAGGCGACTTCCTCATTTCAGATCTTTCATAGTCCCTGATCGTTTTCATCGTTAAGGTTTAGATCTACCCTTTGTAATCTTTAATCTCAATTATTGGCTTTCTTTTTCCATTTTTTTTTAAGTAAATTTGACTTTTGGATTTTGAATTTGATTATTCTGTCCATTTATATTCGTAAAATATTTAATCTTCCTTTGTTAAATTTTGTATTGATATCTGTGTATGATTCATATTGAACAGCATGGATCTGTCTTTAATTTCGTTACTTTTTTCGCCTATTTTGATTTTTGTTCGGTAATATGTAGTTTACAGGATGAATGTTTTGATGCAATTCATTGATGATAATGATACATCTGTTGCTGCACTCATATGATGTTCCTTTCTTATTTGTATAGAAATTTGCACCATTTTGAAAAGGAACGCATGTTAGTAATTTCTACCTTGACGTTCTCGTTTGCATCTGTGTTGTGTTTTCTTATGGCCTTAGGATTATGTTACCATTATTATTAGTTAAAAATCATATAGTTGCAGCTCTTTCATTACGATAATCAACTATTATGAGAAAATAGAGGTTTGGCATGACCCTTTTGTCGGTCAAATTCGCACCGTAATGACCACGATATGCTATTGACAGTTTAAAAGTACACATTTATTGACATTTCTCTGAATGATTTTTGTTGGTAGAGGTAGTTAACTTGTATGCAGAATTAGGATCTGTTGGAACTTCTTATTTGGGTGAAAGTGCTTTCAAAATATCCCAGGTTGTTTTAAGATGTTTGAAAATTCTAAGTGAAGTACTTTTCAAAATTTTAAGAAACATTATATCTGCTTCTAGGAGAAGTAATATGTAGTTATTTACTATTTACATTTGAGAGAAGTTCTCTCTTTCAAAATTAATTATTAAAATGTATCAAAACTATTTCTAACAATTTTACACCAAATACTTAAAATGATTCTCTTGAAACTAGTTTTGACTAAACCACTTCATTTAATACCACTTTTTCTTGAAGAAAAGAATCACTTCCAAACAGGCCTTAGGTTTGTTTGTTTTGGCATTAGTAGTGAGGATTTTATCCTGCACTGCCTTAATCTCTAGCAGAAGCTGGGAGGAATTTGATGAAGGCACTTGCTTTTTATGATCTTTGAATGACATTGTATATTATGGAACAACTTTTATTTCTTACAATTTTCCATTAAGCTCCAACCATTTCAATGTGAATAGTAAATCGGGAGTACGCGTTTGGCTGTGTTACAGATATGGCTATTGGAGCAGGTGCCCCAAGAGGAAGTGCCGCAGCTACTGCGAGCATGAGGAGGAGGAAGACATCATCAAGTGCTGGGGCTTCTGGAGGTGCAGCTGGGACCATGCTTCAATTTTACACAGATGATGCCCCTGGACTTAAGATCTCTCCCAATGTTGTCCTTGTTATGAGCATTGGTTTCATAGCCTTTGTTGCCATTCTTCATGTTATGGGTAAACTCTACTTCGTACGCAGAGAAGCTTAGAATTTGCTATTTTCTTTGCTTAATGTCAGAAGAGTAAGTTCAATTGTCTTTTGGGTCATGAAGCAATAAATAAATTTAAAGTTATGAGATAGGCACTTGGCTTTTCATTTTCCTCCCATCCTGTAACATTCAAAACGTTCGTTTGTCTTTGGGTTATTTTTTATCAGAAATTAAGAATTATACTGATTTTTATTTCACTGAATCGTTTGTTTGTTCTAACATTTGAGTAAAGCCAAATTATCTTCGTTAACTTTATACATGCCTGGAAGTAGTAATTTTGATTTATAATTGCTCAAATTGTAAACTTGATAATTATCATTTTTTTTGTTCAAGTACTGGTAATAGGTCATGTTTGAATTAGGTTAATTCCTGTATCTAGAATTTGAGTTTGCTTTACTCAGACTTTTGATGGTTTGTGGTGGCATTTAATCGGGTTTCCCATTTATGTGAACTTTTTTTGGTGGGAGATATATTTTTTAAGATTAAATGATACTTGATGTTGTTTGAATTTGTTACTTGAAATCGGAAAAACACGAGTCTTACTTAAAAGGCAACTTAAAAGAGTCGCAAAGACTGCTCAAGTAATCAACACCTAAAGAACAACACAAACACAATCTTGGTTAAAACTTTGTAGGTAGTATAAGAAAATGTCGAGCGAGCAATGTACACAATTTCCAAAAGCAGCATTGCGATTAGAATGAAGACCAAACCCACCGACAACAGAGGAGGATAGTTTTGATACCTTATGAATACCAAACCAAATTACTTGTAAAACATCACCCACCACCATGGAGCACAATCTCCTTCTCGACCAAGTTTTGCAGCATTTCCTCCAGCCCATTAACCACTACCTTATTATCTTATACTTCACAACTCTCCAGAATCTATGATAACTTACGGGGGCATGTTTATTACATAGAATTAATGATGATATAATAATTTGTGTGCAGTAATATTCAAAATAAAAATAGTATATTTATATAGAAACTTATTACATTTATTGAGTGTGGATGGATACTTTACTTAGTTTGGTTGAAATTTCAGTTCTTAAATAATGTTTCTTGAATTCTTCTTTCGTCCCAAATTAAAATAATTTTTATTTTATTTTTAAAATGTTAAAAAAGTATACAAATAAAACAAATATTACTTTATTAAAGTATTTATTATTAATTTTTATTCTATTATATTATACAAGTGTCATTATACACGATACAAGTTAGTAATAATATAATTTAATCTAATATAATTATACTTAATTTATGCTAATAAATTATTACTACTAATCATGTCCGTATTTTTATGCAAATATTTCTTCCCAATAAAATTAATTAGTATTTTTATTTCATATATTTATATATCACTTGGGATTTCAATTTTTTAAATAATGAATTTTGATATTTTCCCCAAGATTGTTAAAGATAAATAGAATATAGATAAGAGAACTATCACTAATATCTTTCATCACCATTAAATAAATATCTCATATCTTTTAAAAAAATTATAAATTCTTATAAAATAAAGTTCAAGAAATTGTAAGCCTTACAAATAAATTGTTTTTTTTTTTACATTATTCTTAACATGATAAAAATAATAGAAATAGGAATACAAGTCATTTCACTAGACATAGTAATTAGCAAAAATAAATTTGAAAAAAATATAAAAGACAAGATTAAATCTTAAGGAATGAGATGAATTTAAATATTCATAATTATTAAAAATAAAGAAAATATTTTTAAGAACATGTATAGTTTATTATGGAATAAGTAATAAAAAAATAAGTATTAATATAACAAATGTAAAAAAAAAATGTATAATATATCATTAATTGATAAAAAAATCATTGTGAATAAACTATAAAAAATACTCAAAATAATAAAGAAAAAATTAGATACATTAATTTAAGAAGAATTTAAATATTAATAAAAGTATATTTTAAAGAATGAATTGATAAACTAATAAAACTAATACTGTTAGATAATAGAATAATAAATCTTATTTATTAGGAATGATCTATGCATACCCTAGGTTTGCTATTAATATTAATGATAAAAATTTAAAAATCAAGTATAAGTTTAACATATGAATTTGAAATAAGAGATTTAATGAAATATTAAAATCATCTATTTTTAGTACACTAATAGTGAGATATTCATTAATGAACAGTTATAATAGTTCAATATATGATTAAAATGAATTCATAGAAATAGATATAAGTTTTCAAGAAATTAGACAAATCATAAAACTAAAAACAAACTTTGAAATACCTGAAGAATAAAACTTAGATATTCAAGAAAAACATTTGATATCATGAAGAAAAAGTAATTTATCAAGATTTACGTTTATAGATTATAAAAGAGAAACTTCTAACAAAGAAAGAGTGATGACAAATCTAAAACAAAAAGTTAAAATAATGAAAATACTAGTCCATAACGTAATATTAGAAAGAAAATGATATCATTGTTATCCAAATAATGTTCAAAAACAAACTATATGATATAAATATAGATTTTAATGGAATCTAACAAGTATATCAAAAAACTAAATAATAATAATGAAAATTTTAATTATTTTAGCAGAAGACATGAATATAATACAAGAATTAAACATAAAGTCTTTACAAGATATTAATGAAACACAAAAAGAACTATTAAAAAAAGAGAATACAATTATAATAAATTACAACAAGAAATACATAAGAATTTTATAGAATTAAAAATTGATGTAAATAATATACTTACAAATAATGAAATTATATGTTATAAGTTTAATCTATTTGAGGGATTGAAAGAAAATCCACGTAGGAGATTAAATGCATTAATACCTACACATGAGAAGAGAAAAAATGGAGAAAAACACAAAAATAAAGAATTAGAAGAACAATTTATAAACCTTGAAAATAAATACATAAAAAAATTAGTTGGTCTCTTAATCTTAACAGATGAAGAATTAAGAAAACATTATTATGAAAAACTTTATACAAACTAAGAGAAATATGATATAACAATAGTTAGTGAAACTGATTCTAAATCAGAAAATATGATCCTAAAAAGTCATATGAAACATATTTCATTACTAGTTTTTTTATTATAAAAAAGTAACATCTAATCCACATATAGAAGAAAGAAATAAGCAAATATTGAAAGAACTTGTCCTTATTTATAGAAAAAAACCAACAACTCAAAATGAAAGAACGATTATATTGGAAAACTAAAAATAATGTTTCAACAGAATTCAAATTTCATGAAAATTATAGATATAATCTTTTAAATTTAAATTGCATAAGATATAGAAAAAAAACTTTAGATGAATAGTCTAGTGGTATGAGTGTAATGATACAAACTCTTCCAACTACACAATCAAACCCTTCAACCTGTAAAGTCTATAAGTAGTAAGTATTTAGATATTGTAGTAAATAAAACATACAAGAAATTTATTGGAGAAAACAAAGGTAGACATATCCTTGAATCAAGTGAAAATAAAATTAAAGAAGCCAAATTACATTTAATAAATATGAAAGTATGTGATATATGTTATATAAAATCTTATATTTGTGAATATGAAATGTATTATCACAAGTTATCATGCTCTATGCAAGAAACTTATAACAATTTTTTTTTTCATAAATTACTTGAAACATTACATAAAATTATAACAGAATGATGGAATAAAAGAAATAAAGAAACTATACGAGACATCTCCTTGGACGGAAGAATAAAAACTCTTAAATTTCAAGAAGTATAGGAATATAAACAAATAAGAGAAAATGATAAAATATGTTATGATATAACAGATTTTAGAAAATTATGAATGTAACATAAAAATTTACATGTAAAAATATGAAAAATGTAAAACATTCAAAAGATATAAATTTTAAAAACAAGACTTTCAAGAATATAAGAAAAGATATAAAAAAGAATATTATACAAAACAAAAATTATTTCCCATGAAAAAAGAAATACAGGCGTTGGATTTACAATGAGGAAAGACATTACATTAATTCATACCCTAACAAACTTCAACATAAAAAATAATTTAAAATAAATTTTCACAGAAAGCAAAAATCTTAGAAATTTTTTTTAAGATAGAATTATAACCAATAGAAGAATCAGATATAGGTGATACTTATAGTATTTATCTATTATAAGAAACTGGAAAAAAAATAACTTTCTTAGAATATGAATATTCTTTTAGAAGATAAATGATTTATATAATATTACAAATCTAAACATTACTTATATCAAGACATGATTGAAAGTTAAAGGTTACACAAGTTACCATGTACATGCTTATGTAGATACATAAACTAGTATGCGTGTAGCTAGTAAATATGTATTCCCAAGAGAACTTTGAAAACAAGAACCAAAAAAATTAATTGTAAGAATTGTTAATAATACTACAATAAATCTTAATTAAGTTTTTAGAGATACAAATATAATGATAGGAAAAGAAAAACTTTATATTTCTATTATATATCAACAAGAAATAGTAATTGATTTATTAATAGAAAATAATTTCTTAAATATGTATCAACCCTTCACTAAATATTTAGACGAAATAAGTTTAACAACACTAGATGGTGAAATCATTTATGTGTCAAAAATAAGAAAAGTTTTAACGATATCAAATCCAACTTTTATACAATAACATAAAAAGTAAAAATGTGGTGAGATAAATACAAAGCAATAACTTTATATAGAATCATTAGACATAGAAGAGAAACAAAACATTTATCTTAATTAAATATAGGAAGCTAAAGCCTTAACAGGAATAAGAAAACAATTACAAACAATAAGTTCAGAAAACCCTTTAAATCCAAAAATCAATAGCTCTAAAATAATATAAAGCATAATAACAAGAACTTTATAATTAAAAGTTATAATATCTAGTAATTCACATCACTCAAGTACAACATTTTTAGTTGAAAAAGAAGTTGAGGAATGAAGATGTAAATTAAGAATGATAATAAATTTCAAAGCCTTAATAACGAAGCCATTGATAATTGATATTTTATTCCAAAGAAAAAATAATAATTATCATTAATAAAAGAAAATAAATATTTCTAAAATTTTGATTATAAAAATGAATTTTGGTAAATAAAACTTTGTGAAGAATCACAAAAAATAATAGTATTTAGTTGCCTCGAAAGACAATTCCAATAGATAGTTATACCACTTAGATTAAAAAAATATGTATTTTTCAAAGATTTATGGATAATATATTTAAAAAGTTACATGATATTTGTTGTGCATATATTGATAATATTTTATTATTAATTACATATTATCAATGTCTTATAAAAATACAGGAAAAAATAACTTGTTTTATGAGAAAGAAAAACTATAATAACTCAACAAAAAAATTAAGTACTTAGGATTAGAAATAGAAGATGGAAAACATCATATCCAACTTCATTTATTAAATAGTATACAAGGACTTCCTAGTAGAGTAAAAGATACAAATCATTTGCAAAGATTTTTAGAATGCTTGATATATGCAAAAGCATGCATAAAGAAATGCGAAAACTATTACAAACTAAATTAAAAAAAAGATTATGTTTGGATATGGACAAAGCATGACATACAATACATGGACAAGATAAAATCACAATTAAAAAAACTTATCAACTGTATACCACCTAAGTCCTCAGGATAAAATGATAATACAAACAGATGTTTCACATGAATATTAGGGAATGGTTCTAAAAGTAAAGATAGATGAAAAAATGAATTTCTTTATAGATACATATCAGTTTCTTTTCAAAGTCTAGAATTCAATTATCATAGTAATGAAAAGAATATTTAACCGATAAAAAGACTAAAAAATTGACAATACATGTTATGACTTCCAAACTTATTGTTAAAACGGACATAAAAACTTTGAATATTTCTTAAGGACTAATATTACAAATGATTATAAGCAAGGTCGATTAATTATATAGCAATAATGATTCAATCATTATAAATTTGATATTGAATATTTATCATGAAATAAAAATAATTTACCTAATGCATTAACATGAGAATTATCACCTTTAATCATTTTTTATTTATCAGTAATTGATCCTTTTGACATAAAAATCAAGATTAAAGAAAAGAAAATCAAAATCATATATGACCAACTTGATATATTATATCTTAAGAAATGCTTAAAGGATAACATCAAAGGGGTTAACCCTCAGCTAAGCAAGAAGAATTTAAATGTTTAAACTACAAAAATGATGAAATTATCTCATACTAAAAGAAAGAAATCAAAATTTTCAAAACGAGTGAAAGAGAAAACGATCTTTTTATAAAGAAAAGGAAATAAAAGCTCAATTGGATAAATGAAATAGAAAATGAAGAATTTTTAAAGACTAAGCTTTATGTAGTCTATAATGGCCCCAAATCAGAAATCTATAATAGTTAGCTAGAAGCTAGCGAAGTTATAACATGCTTCAATGGAATAATCCATAAATCATTTAGCAATAGGATAGAAGCAAAATGTAGTTTTATCAATTATAGAATGACAAAACTATTAACTCTTTAAGAACTAAGAACTATTCCCAAACAATACAAAAATTAACCAATCTTAGCATATTGAAGACACTCAGAAGGGTACCTAAACTGGTGCTATTTAGGAAAGCAACCAACTCCCTTATTTTAGAATAAGAAAAGGACTAGCATAGGAACCTCACAAGACAACAATAGTTAAGTTTGTATAACCTAACCAGAAAATCAATTGAGGAATATCTTGATGATATGGAGTTCTATGCTTGACATAAAGAATTCCATGTAGGCAAAAAAATTCAATAATTAAGAATGAAAAAATTAAGTATTTGTATACAAAGCATTTTATGCTCGGTTAATAGAAACCTTATATCCAAGAAATAATTTAAATGAGTTAAATTAATTTTTGAAAACTTCAAGAAATCCATTAAAAATTTTAATAAGGAAATTAAGGCTATAGATAAACCTATTTCTTTTAATTTTTCAATTTAATTATGGATTGAAACCAAAAATATTCACTAAGTTTATATCATTTAATTAAGTTTGAACTTGCCAACATCAAAAGAGAATTTAATTGTCCTAAAGCTTTATTAGAAAATGAATTTGATTAAGAGAAATTAAGCATAGAACGCGACTAAATGCTAAGTCAGATATATTAAGAATTAAGAAAAATTAACAATTTTTTTGAAATTGAAATTAATTATTCTATCAACAAAGTTATTATCACATGACAAAGTAATATAGCCATCGTAGAGGAAGATGGTGAAACAATTAGTAAATATGAATATGCTTTCAATTGCAATGAATCGAAAGTAAGTATGAAAAGTAAGAAGATATTTTACCATTATTCTAGACAATAGGCTAGGGACTACAAATGCATTTATTGTATTAAAGATAAGGAAGAAGACGTGAAGAGTTCTACTTCGTAAGAATTAGTATCGATAAAGGACTCTGAATAAATGTAGGATCCTTACATAATAAATCATCAGTGATGACTCTAAATAGAATTGACATGACAAAGTCATCATCATATTCCCATCTAGTATAGGCTTCTATATCATCTTGACTAAGAGCCCTAATTGATCCAGATACATGTCCCATCTTATGCATCCCATGGAGATAAACAGACATAAATTTTTTCCATGTTCGAAAATTTGTACTATTTAGTTTAGTACCCCCGAAAGAACCAATTTTTGAACTCTTAACAAAAACTTCAAAATTTGGAACTTCATGAATTCTGGAAACTTGATGTTGTCTTGAATCTTCCATAATAATAAAAAATATATTGTGCAGCGGAATAAAAATTTTGGATTTTTTTTGGGTCGGGGTGGGTTGATAAGTATTTGGGCTGATGGGCTTGAGCTGATTAGGGCAGAACTTAAAACTGAAAAGGAAAAAATAAATTCAAAACTGAACAGCGCAGTGCAGGATGTGCAGACTCACAGAGAATGCAAGGATGAAACTGGACGGTGCATAGGTGTGCGCAAGCTGAACGGCGCAGGGTACACGAGCTGGACGGTGGTGCGTAGGGCTGGACGGCACAGGGTTGTTCGACACGAGTTGAACGACGTGGACTGGACGTCGCGGACTGGACGACGAATCTACAACTGCGACGCGAATTGAACAGTATGCGAAAGGTTAACGACACTGCATAAAAAACTGGCGGCGATACTTGGCGACGCTACTGGTTAGAAACCGGTAAGATTTTTTTTTTCTTTCATGCTCTAATACCAAATTGAATATATTGGAAATGTATTTACAATCACGTTATACAATGAATATTAATATATGTTTAAATATATAAAATAAGAATTACTTTTTAGAAATGTGTTTTTTAGAAAAAATATATTAATTACATAAGAATAATGATTTATCAAAATTAAGGATGTGATTTTATAACAAATTCAATTTCTCTCTCAGAAACAACAGCAAGCAATTAACCTGTTCGTATATATATATCCTCTGACTCAACACCATTAATACTCTTGTTTATATGTATATATATATGTTTCTCTCGATCTCATTCTCCCAGTTGTACTGTTCATCTTCTCTTTCTCTGTTTGTTCTAACCAATTAACCTTGATATATCGATCGCCTAATATTGTGGCGGGGTTTAATTAAAATTTGTTTATGGTCCAGATACGTGATATTTAATTATAACTCATAGATCAATCGAGTAGGGTAAAAATGGTGGATCAACAACAGACAGTGTGCTGCATGTGTGGTGACGTGGGTTTCCCTGAAAAGCTCTTCCGCTGCAACAAATGCCGTTATCGGTTCCAGCACACGTATGTTTTTATATATTATTTAATTCACATCGTCATTTACTTATTTATTTTTGTTTCTGTACACACATATATATATAGGTGATCGAAATAATCTATATTATATGTCTCCTCATGATGATGATTAATTGATTAGAATTAAGATTATATATATATATATATATAATTGCCCGCGCATGAACAAGCTAATTAATTAATTAACCAGGATCGAAACCCAATTAATTCCTTGCTATTAATTAAATCTTGATGAATAAATAAAAAGGTACTGCAGTAACTACTATAGCAAAGAAGCGTGTGACTGGTGTGAAAGCGAAGCAAGACAAAATGTGAGCTCTACATCAAAGAAAACAGCCTCCTTTATAAGTAATGCTGAACCGGGTGGCGTATCAAACCGGTCAGAGTATGCTGGGGATAAAATTAAACTACACCAACGAGAAGAGAAGAATTGCGATCATAATAACAAGCCTAATACTACTATTAAGAAGAACCAAATAGGAGGAGGTACTACTACTGGTGGAGTTTCATCTCCCCGAACCACTACTCGCAGGTACAAGCTTCTTAAGGATGTCATGTACTAATTAATACCACTCATTTCGTGTGGCCTCCTTTAGTACTTATATATATATATATATATATAAATTAAATATGTTATAATAGTTTATTGATCAGTTGTATCCACACGATCGAAGTACATTTACAATATTGATGTTATGTTTTTTAATTAGTGGGTAATAGTGAGGGTGCATGTATTAGTACGTATATCATGTCTTGTGCATTTTATATATAGAAACTAAAACTGAAAAAATAAGAGCACTCAATACATGCATGATACAACAACACACACAATCTGTTTATAGGCAATCACCAGCTCCCATAATCTTCACCCCTAGCTATATATGTTCTGAGAAAGCTGACTTAATTTGATTGCATAATCAACCTCTCAACACAGTTTCTCCAAATCTCTCTAATTAATTAATTGTATATTAATAAATAAATTTATAAATGAATTGAATATTCGTTTAATTCCTAAAGTACGTACGGAAAGTATCCATGTAAATATGGGATATATATATAGGCAGAGGACTTGTCAAGGAGAATATATACCAAAATCCAGCGGTCAACTGAAGGAACAATTTTTATAAGATGCATGGATGTGGATCAAAGATAAGTTGTAAACTTAGTTCATTTATTATTTCAAATGGATGCATGCATTTAATCATATAAATAGAACTACATTTTAATGTAAATAATAATCTTATCTTTTTAAAATTATTAAAAATTCACTATATAATATGAATCTATGGGGCAAACAAATGTTTTTTCAACACAATTAACCGCACGGTTATCCAAGTAAATAGTTAGAGAGAGTTGTAATTCAAAGAAATTTTTTGAATTCAACAAATATTGCAACTCATTCAATAAATATTGTAACTCATTTAACAAATAATGTACCAACGTCAAATGCCTCTCAATATACACGGAGTCTACGAAGTAGTTGTAGACAATGTAATTCAATTATAATAGTTGTTGAAATAGTAATTAATATTTGTCTATATAAACAATGTATATATCCGATACAAATTAAAAAAAACTATATTGAAGAAAAGTTTATTTCTTCTTCTCATTATTTCTTCAAATATTTATTTTTTCATGGTATCAAAGCCAAGTCGTTGCTTTATACAAATTTGAAACCCTTGTTCTCTAAAACAGAGATTTCTTTCTTTTGAAAATATTTGTTCTCACAAAAAAAATCTCATTCAAACACCCGTACAAATATTAATTATAAACATCATTTTTGAAGCGGTATTTGTCTCACCTAATTTTACCAGATTACTCTAAACAAAATTTTGAACATTTTGGTAAAAATAGGGTAGAAGAAAAGGACTACACGCGCCGCCTGAAGGAAAGACAACATTTCACGCGCCTTCGCGCTCTGTCACGCGCAATCTGGAGGTTGAAGACGATGACGTGGCATGCAGCTCGACTCAGCTCGGTTGGTTCAGCTCGAGGACGTAGCCGGCCTGCACCTCGGTTCGGCTCACGGACGTAGCCGACTTGCATCTCGATTCAGCTTAGTTTTGGTTCGGTTCAACCAGCGGTTTGGTTTGAACTCGGTTTTCTCATTTTTTCATAGTTTTCCCAATTTTGATCGGTTCAGTCCTTTTTAAAGGTTTGAACCCGATTTATTTTTTGGTTCTGTCTTTTTAAAACCGATTTGGTTCAATTTTCAAGGTTTTTAAACCAATTTTTGCCCTAGTTTTGTGTTTTTTATCCAGTTTAGTCCATTTCTTCTTTAAGAAAAACATCGATTCAATATTTCTTATACCGATTCTTGCAGTTTTATTTCCAATTTTGAAATTATTATACCATTTTCTAGTTAGTTTACCATAAAACCATGATAGAGAGCACAATTCCATTACCTGTGGAGCAATCAACTCCAGTTATTGTACAATCTGTTCATTCTAAAGGTGTTTTTAATGCTGAAATTATTCTTACTAAGACTACTTATGATGTTTGGTCTCAAATAATAGAAATGCATATTGTAGAGAGAGAGAAACTCTCTTATATTCATAACAAAAATTTGCAACGAGAAAAAACATTAGAAAATTATAACAAGTGGTATGCAGAAAATCAAAAAGTGAAGAGATGGTTGCTTATGTTAATGAGTCCAAAAATCATGAAGCGTTATTTACGCATACCTACTGCTCTTGAAATTTGGGGTGCTTTGGCAAAAACGTTCTATGATGGAAGTGACGAATTACAAGTATTTTTCTTAAACCAAAAGGCCTTTACTTTTAGACAAAATGGAAAATCACTTTCAGAGTATTATGGAGAGTTGATTGAAATTTTTCAAGAACTAGACCATCGTGATAAGGTGGTCATGAAAGACCCTCATGATCTAATATCATATAAAGAGTCTGTTGAAAGACTAAGGGTACATATATTTTCTTGTTGGATTAGATGATAAATTTGAGGAGGTTCGTGGAGAAATTTTGCGAAAAGAAACCATCCCAGATTTAGAAGGTTGTTATTCCTTGATTCGACAAGAGGTAATACGTCGAATCTCATTGAAGGAAAAATCTAGAGGCGTTGATGCTTTTCGCCATGATATCTAAAAATCGTTCTTTTTCTAATCAACAAGAACGAAAGATGACTGATAAATCATCATTTAAATGTACTCATTGTCATCAAAAATGTCATACAAAAGAACGATGTTTTGAACTTATGAGATATCCTGACTGGTGGGATCACAACCGTAACTCTCGAAAGAAAAAATCCACGACATATGTCTACTGCCACCATTGTTGAAACAACAAAGGATCATGTTGCAAACTCCTCAGCAAATGTTTTTAAGATGCTTACAACTTTTTCTCCTGTTTTTAATAATACATGGATAATTGATTCAGGTGCAACTGATCATATGACATTCGATTATAGACAAATCTCAAAAACATCTTCACACAAAATTGTTTGCACTGCCAATGGTAACACAACCTTAGTTATTGGGGAAAGATCTTTCTCTCTCACTAGTACTTTGAATTTAGGTAAGGAAATTTGTATGATTTGGATTTGGATTCAACAAATCATACACCAATAACAACTGGATCTAAAAAGGATGAATCAAATATATGGTTGTGCCATATGAGATTGGGTCATGCTTCTTTTACGTATTTAAAGAATTTCTAAATTTTTTAATCTAATATCCTATTTGTGAAATTGTTTTAAAAATAATAATTTTAAATATTACATAAATTTAATTTGTGAAATTCAATTGATAAAAAGAAGAAGACCACAAAAATAGCACCCTGAAGCTATTAAATTTCTCAAATCAAACTCATAGATTAATTAAATTCTTTAAAATCATAAAGTTCATAATCATTTAAAAACAAATATAATAAATTAAAACCTTTTAAAATTATAAGTCAAAAACAATATGAATTTTTAAACATAATTACATCTGTGATATGAAACCCCATATACCTAGGAATCATTTTCATGTCAACCCTCGCGTTTCACTTCTCTCTCTTCCAAGTCGTTCTAAGTGCTAAACCCCCAAAAATCTTCTTCCCCAGTCCCAGCTCTATAGCAGACACAACGAGTGCAGTAGGGTTTAGGGTTCAAGCTGGTTCTATTCCACCAGTAAAACCCTAGCTCCAACAACCATGTCACGGTTCCCAAGGCCATCCACCTCACGTCTCCTCTACACCTTCTACAGCTCACCGCGTAAAACGACGCCGTCATCATCCACAGTTCCGTCACCGACCGCCTCCCTTCTCCTAGGTAACTACCATCTCCGGAACTTCTCGGCGGGGAGTCTCGCTCGAGCTTCTAAGGAAGGGAAGGAGCCATGGTGGAAGGAATCCATGGAGAGGCTTCGCAATATTGGGATCTCGGCTCATATTGACTCCGGAAAGACCACTCTTACTGAGCGTGTACTATTTTACACTGGAAAGATCCATGAGATCCATGAGGTTCGTGGCAGAGATGGTGTTGGTGCTAAGATGGACTCTATGGATTTGGAGAGGGAAAAAGGAATTACTATTCAGTCTGCTGCTACTTACTGCACCTGGAATGGATATCAGGTAGTATTTTAAGCTACTTTTTAGTTTGCTTCTGTCAATGACGATTCATTATTTTGCTTTGAACTGGTAGATCAGTAGATGATGCAGTGAAGTTGCAATATACATTTTATTTTTCTTTCTTTTCTTAAAAGGAGTTATTGTTAGATCAATTTCGCATTAAATGAAAATTTTGATGTGTGACTTTCACAACAAAAAACTTCCGTTAAAATTGAATTGAAATTTCTAAATTTCACATACTTGTATCTTCCTTTACAAATTTAAAATTGTGGGATTGCAGATTAACATTATTGACACCCCTGGTCACGTTGACTTCACCATTGAGGTTGAAAGGGCTTTGCGGGTGCTTGATGGTGCTATTCTTGTACTTTGTAGTGTTGGTGGTGTACAAAGTCAATCAATTACTGTTGATAGGCAAATGAGACGATACGAGGTTCCAAGGCTTGCATTTATTAACAAACTCGATAGAATGGGAGCAGATCCATGGAAAGTTCTCAATCAGGTACATATCAAAACATCCTTTTTGTCAGAACAGATAGTTTAATTTTTTTTATTTTTCAAAATAATTTCAGTGTATTTATTGTTCTTACTTCCTAGAAAGGGAAAGTAGCTAGCATGCCTAGCATGCATTATCTTAGTATCTTACAAATGTTTTTAAAATTTCAAGGTATTGGCCAGTCAACTTCACTTGAGCAGGGATATAGTTTGCACGGAAAAAGATTGATTCAAATTGTTAATTATTCCTGTCTCATGAGTTTATAAGGCTTGGAGTTCAGTGTTTGGTTAAAAATTATATTGGAATATGGAATCAGATGAGGATTATTAATCTGCTTTGACTTAGGACAATAGGTTGCTTGAGTATGGTTTCATTTTTTAATGTGTTTCAAAAGTGCTCTGTAAACAATAATTTGTGTGCCTACTTGATGGTCTATGCAGAATGATTTGCTTATCACATATATACATTTCCCATGGCATTCGCATATGCTGTAATCTGCAACATAGTAGACTACAAATTAATTTCTAAGAAATGTCAGGATAATTTACATAATGTTTTCAATTTTTTTCTGATGTTTGGTTGTTAATAGTAATGGTAACAGTGAATCTGTTTTGGTTCTCTTATAGGCTAGAGCTAAGCTTCGGCATAACAGTGCTGCTGTGCAAGTTCCTATTGGATTGGAAGAAGATTTTAAGGGTCTTATTGACCTTGTGCAGATGAAAGCTTACTATTTTCATGGTTCTAGCGGGTCTGTTTGGAAAGAGATGCTTTCTGGAAGATTTCTGTTAGTGTAGTTTCCTTCTTACAACTTACTGGCTTTTGTCTTCTTTCATCTTACAGTGAAAAGGTTGTTACTGAAAAAATTCCTCCGGATATGGAAGCCTTTGTAACAGAGAAAAGGCGTGAGCTTATTGAGGTTGTCTCTGAAGTAGATGATAAACTTGCCGAATCATTTCTTAATGACGAACCCATATCACCTTCTGATCTTGAGGTATGTTGGATTGTCGGGCAGAAAGGAGAAAAATTGGTGAAGAAGAAAAGGTTCATAATGACATAGATTTATTGACCCGAAATTTCCTCACTATTCGATAGTAGTTAAATGATTATCTTAGATAGCATTCTAGCTACTTTCTTTAAGTGGATTACTGGTCCATTTTTGTAATTCTCTATATATTACTATATTAATATGATAAAATGTTTCTATTAAAAAATAGCTTTCTAGTTACTTGACCTACAACTCTTTTCAGCTACCTTTAAAGCTTTAAGAGTACATTTACAACTACTTTATTTTTCTAATGATTATGTTTATATAGTAACCCTGTAAAAGAAAATTTAGATCCTGTATTTTTTTTGCATGTTCTTGCACTTTATGTTTATTTTTCTCTCTTTTTGAGTAGGAAGCAGTTCGCAGGGCTACTATAGCAAGGAAATTTATACCAGTATTCATGGGTAGTGCTTTCAAAAACAAGGTATTTTATTCTATTCGGATTTTATGGTTTTCTTTTTTAAATTCCATTCCAATTTAGTCATTGGTGTGTTATATTTGTTGTCCATTCTGGCTTTTTAGTCAAATAATTCCTGTGAATCTTTAACTGAGTTTATAATGCTTGATACCTAAAATCACTTGGTTGCTTTGTATTCTCAGTTTTAATTTAATGCCTTCAATTGTTGAGCTCTTTTCATTGCTTCCCCTGTTTACCATTTTTCTACTTGTTACTCGACTTTCTCTTCCCCTTACATTCTGAGATAAATTATTGC
Organism: Hippophae tibetana; assembly: GCA_037013495.1. Classification (NCBI taxonomy): domain Eukaryota; kingdom Viridiplantae; phylum Streptophyta; class Magnoliopsida; order Rosales; family Elaeagnaceae; genus Hippophae; species Hippophae tibetana. The sequence goes on along the minus strand of CM072809.1, from coordinate 285,218 downwards.
ATACTGTCTGTTCTACTTTTGCATACACATTCAGATGTCTACTTATATTCTCTATCTTCTGCCAATTCTGGGCTTCTAGGGTGTCCAACCGCTTCTGAACGGTGTCCTTACTTATTTGCCTAATCCATTGGAAGTTAGTAACTATGCTCTTGACCAAACAAAGAATGAAGAGAAGGTATGCTGGTGAAAGTTTGTTTATTTCGAATATTCTCTCCTGATTCCAGACATGGGTAGGTAGTAAATAATTTTTATGCAGGTTGCACTGAATGGAACTCCAGATGGACCTCTTGTGGCCTTAGCTTTTAAGTTAGAGGAAGGGCGTTTTGGCCAATTGACATATCTAAGGTATTCGTCAAATGTGCTATGTTATTTGTAGAATCTTTGTTTCTCTCTCCTCTTTCCCTCTCTCTGAGATGCGTTAAGGTTTTCAGTTAAATTCGTCTGACAGTTGTGTTTATTAATGAAGAATATATGAAGGTGTTATTCGGAAGGGTGATTTCATCATTAATATAAACACAGGCAAGAGACTTAAGGTGAGTTCCAGAGGTTATGTTTTCAAATTCTGGCTTCTATGGTTCATTCTGCAACATCCGCATGTTTGTTTTCAAGTAATATTGTAATGTCAGCCGTCTTGCAGAAACAATTGGTAAAAGGCTTGGCATTGCTTTTAGTGAGTTCCTGGTTGGAATCCCAACCCCGGAATGTATTAAAAATATATATTTTTAGAAGGAAGAGGAAGAGTGGCAAAAATTGTATGGAATCATACCATATTTGTGAATCTTTAATCCTTTGGTTACTTGAGTTCTAACTATGTCAATTATAAGTTCAACTGTATGTCTTCTTTTGCCTAAATTGACAGTCTCTTTTATAATATGGTTCTGGCACAATTATAGAATGCTTTTACATTTGCAAAATACTACAAATTTTTCATACTATTGTGGGTCAAGTGTCACCTTTTCCTTACAAGATGGTCTTTTATTTTCTTCATCAGGTTCCTCGCTTGGTACGGATGCATTCTGATGAGATGGAGGTTAGTTTATGTCGGGGATTTGCAGTAGTAATTATTTTGATAGTATTATATTAATTTTTCAGTATGAGATATGTTTTTCTGCGTATAAGGACATTTAATTACTCATAGATTCGGTTCTTAACTGTGGAAAACTGTCATGAGAGAATAAATAGATAATATTTTCAATATTTCAAAAGGGCATTTACTCTAATGAGATGAGGCAAAAGCCTCAAGATGAAACGAGGCACAAGCCTCAAAATTTATAATTAAAAAAATATAAATATATATAAAATACATATAAACACACATATGGTTATAACTTAAAAGAATAAGAGTTTTAGAAAAAAAGGAGAAAAAAAAGTTCAATATGATGTTAATTTGAAAGTCTTTATTCCCTTTTTTGCATAAAAATTTAAGTTTATTTTTCAATAAGGGACTTAAACCATATATTTGTATAATGTATGAGAGGAAGTTTAATCAATAAACTTCTAAATTTATATGAAGAAAGCGCCGGGCCACCAAAATAATTTTGTGCCATTGGAGAAGGCAAACACCTATTATGAGAATGTAGTAAAACCTGAGGCGTAAGCCTCACATCTATTTTTAATAGTCTCAAAATTTCTTCTGAAGCATCATTTTGAAAGGAGTGTTTATTCTAGTCTTTTGCTTATCTATTTACAATGTTTTACCTGCAGGATATTCAAGAAGCACATGCTGGGCAAATAGTTGCTGTATTTGGTGTTGATTGTGCATCAGGTTTCACTCCTTTGTATGTGCTTAATTGTGAAGAAATAGTGAGTAATTGGTCTTTTGCAAGTTCTCAAGAGAGATGGGAGGATAGTTTTTGGTTGAACTAAAGAAAGTGTGCCAGCTTTCAGACTGCTGTTAGCTGGACAGAATTAAAAAAGAAAATACTGCAAATAGTTTGGATGAGTATTTAAAATTGTGATTTGTGATATTTTTTACTGTTTGCAGCACTACTTTTCTAAAAAATAGTTCTCGTGTTATCAGGAGACACATTTACGGATGGATCAGTTAAATACACCATGACATCTATGAATGTCCCCGAGCCGGTAATGTCGTTAGCTGTCCAACCAGTTTCTAAAGATTCAGGAGGACAGGTTGGTAGATTCTTACATTACATGTTCTTATTTGATACTTTGAGGGTGTCAATGTCTGTCTAATCACATACTTCTCTGTTCTTACGTTCAGTTCTCGAAAGCCCTGAACCGATTTCAGAAAGAGGACCCTACTTTTCGTGTTGGATTGGATCCTGAGAGTGGGCAGGTCTGATTTGTTAAGCTCTCTCTCACAAAAACAATTATATTACATTTTTCTGCCTTCTGGAAACAATTTGGTTTGCTTTAGTTGAGGAATTTTAACTTGTCCCTTGCACAGACCATCATATCAGGAATGGGAGAGCTGCATTTGGACATATATGTTGAACGCATCCGAAGGGAGTATAAGGTGACAAGCTGCTTGTTATAAACTGAGGAATCATTTTTTATTCTGCTGAAAATTGCATCTCATGTTAACGAGTCATTTTCCTCTTACATGTTACTTCAAACAGGTTGATGCTACCATTGGAAAACCTCGTGTGAACTTCAGAGAGACTGTTACTCAGCGGGCTGAGTTTGATTATTTACATAAAAAACAAAGTGGTGGACAGGGTCAATATGGACGTGTATGCGGGTAAGCATGGCATGTTGTAAGTTTGTTCCTAATGACAAAACCAGTCTTATTCATGACTTGTTCTGTGTTTATCAACATTAAACATATTCAATAATACTCATTTTTTTGGGTCATTGTTCAGTAACATTGGTTGATGGGCTATAGTACATGGCTTAGTCTCCTGTCTTTAAATAGTGTAATGTATAATTTATCCTGCAAAAACTAGATTTTAAATGCCGATGACTTCTTTGCTACACAGTTATATCGAACCTCTACTTCCTGGGTCCTTATCCAAATTTGAATTCGAGAACATGATTGTGGGGCAAGCTATACCGTCAGGTTTTATCCCAGCTATTGAAAAGGGTTTTAAAGAAGCAGCCAATTCGTAAATTGTTTACCCCTTCTCTTGATAATTTTGATTTTTTATTATAATTATCAATTGTTACATTCAACATACTGATGTAGTAAAGTATATATAGATTTTTTTCTGCTCATTCGTTTTGGATCTGCAATAATAACCCCCCCCCCCCCCCCCCCCCTTGCTGCCACTTCTACAGGGGCTCATTAATTGGACATCCAGTTGAGAACATTCGTGTTGTTTTAACTGATGGAGCTTCCCATGCTGTGGATTCCAGTGAACTTGCATTTAAGTTGGCTTCAATATATGCATTTAGACAGGTTCTTATCATGTTTTGTGTTGGAATTCGATATAAATTGGTTTGCTTTAACTGCATATTTACTTTATATCTTTTTTCTGAAGTATGATACATTTTAACAGTGCTATACAGCTGCAAGACCTGTGATATTGGAGCCCATTATGTTGGTGGATTTGAAAATCCCCACAGAATTTCAGGGCTCTGTTGCTGGTGACATTAATAAGTGAGTGACTGATTTGTGAACCCTGAAAATGTAAAGTATATGCTTTATGACTAATTAATTATTGGAGGCTGAAATTAAGTGAATATCGTGGAACAGGAGAAAAGGTGTGATAGTTGGAAATGACCAGGACGGGGATGATTCTGTTATTAGTGCCCATGTAGGTTTTATTTCCTTGGCTTGAACAGCAGTTAGAAATAGAGTTTTTTTTTTGCACCCCTCTCTTCTTTTCCCTCTCCCTGGACATATTGGCATTTCTTATAAATTACAAGGTTACCTTTTTCAGGTTCCTTTGAACAACATGTTTGGCTACTCAACTGCACTTCGTTCGATGACACAGGTAAACTAAGATTAACACTAAAGTATGAGCTATTATATTTTGATTCCCTATTGCTTGTTGCATAAAAGGTTACTTGCTTTCTATTGGTGTAGGGTAAAGGTGAATTCACAATGGAATACAAAGAGCACATGCCAGTTTCTCACGATGTGCAGATGCAACTAGTAAACAATTACAAGGGCACAAAGGAGGCTTCTTAGTTTTTTTTTTTTTTTTTTTGAAAAAAAACTCCTTTCTAATTTTGATTGCATAATTGATTATTGTCAATTTTTCTGATTAGATTCAGGTTCCATAAATTTTGAAAAGGACCATCAAGATCCGATTGTTCGAAAACATTGGACCAATAATGTATTATAATATAAGTTTTCATATGTATCCCACGACGAAGGAGCGGAGAAATATTTTGAAGTTTTATTTTTTCCATTCGAGTAAAACTGCCTTAATAAGTGTTTGTCATGTACTTGGGACACAGTAAAAGTGATACATGAGTAGAATTAAACTCATCCTTATCAATGCAAGGGAACGAGGATAACAAAGTTATCTTCATTGATTTTTTTATTTTACATGAGCAAAGTCGAAGTATGGTTTCAAGTTGATACACTTCTTACTAGATATCCACTCCAGGGACATTCGGTATTCACGAACCAAACATTCATCAAGTATCTGCAATCTTCCTTCTTGTATCTGATCAAGTTCAGATAAGTTGGCTACTAATTAAAGATAAGGAAAAAAAAACAATTATCAATAATTTCATGGCCGAAACATTAATAAACTGTTTCCTCCCTAAACATATAAGCTATTTCCATACTTTAATTGTATAGAGAAAGTAGCATATATAATTTGAGACTTGTAAGGGGAGTAAAAAAAACCCATTAATTGAACTGGATTCCTCTCCCCTCTCCCCTCGTGTCTGTAACTCTGTATCTATATTCCTCTCTTTATGTTCCCATCTTCATTCTCCATTCAATGAAAGAAATCGAATAATGAAACATAATCAAGAAGGAAAAAGACAACAAAACCAAAGTAGAAACGGATGTATGTAGAATAAATGTCATCAAATTAACTGATCAACTATGTGCATAATGTGTAGCTGCAATCATTTATGCTCGGTTGACTTTTCCACCTGTTATGTTATAGCCAAATACCCGGCAACCGTGACACAATTAGCAAGATAAATTGGGAAAGACCAAATGAGAGTTTTGTAGGGATCATCCACTTACAGACTTTAAAAGAGAAGAGAACTTTAGAAATACATATATAGTATGATATCTGTCAATAGTTGATCTCATTTTCTACTTATATTTTTTCAATTTTTAGAAAAATAAAAGGTAAAAATTAATCTATTTTATAATGTATTCGTATTTCTGTTGTACGAAAGATTTGTTCATTTTCGTCAACGATTACTTGCATAAATCATTTATTTTTTTAATATAATACTATTAAGGTTGTTTATGAAAAATGTTTAAAAGTTATTAAATTTTTATAATTGCAAAATGATAATTGAAATGTTTAATGCTAGATTATGTTCAAGAAACATAAATTAATGGGACATAAAGGTTTCTTACATGGGTATTGCATTGAAGGTTTCTTTCATCTTGCTTGTAAGGATTGTAATAACTATGTGAAAACAAAAGTCCTAGTTCACATAATTCCGTCTGTAGGGAGATATTTATGAGCTTAAAAATTCCATTTGTTTATAGTTTCATCAAATCAACAGTTAGACCACCTTCTTTCTCTTCCTCCTATACTAGTTGTTTTTTTTTTTTTTTTTTTGGTTTTTAGCTTCCTCCATCGAGTAGTGAGTCTCTTATTATAGTAGCTCTTTGTGTAGTATCTTTCTATTTATCATTGTTTATAAGTAATTTTTTATTTATGATTTACAGTTATATTTTACTAATTGATAATTTAATTAAAAATTAACTTTTAAAATATGAATAACTAAACTGTATCAACTTCATAATCTACAAATTTCTAGTATCACTTTCCAAAGAATTAATTTATAAATAAATTAATATTACAATATTAGATATGTTATGTATAATTGTATTAATAGCATTGCTAACGACATTTTTAATTAAGTTTTTGTTTTAGCTTGCACCATTTCTCAAGTTACACATGTAAATTTTACTTTATTAACATATATATTTTTTTAAGGAAAGTTAACGTGTAAAAGTAAATAAAATTTACATATGTCACTTAAAGAATGGTGCAAGTGAAAATGATAGTGTAATTGAAAATATTGATACCAATGTTCTTGTATTATATTAAATTGTATTATAATTATTCGGTATAATATTTTATAACAAATTGTATAATATAGTTAGATATAAATTATATAAATATTTTAATAAAATAATTTATATTTAAAATAATATTTAATTTATTTTATACAATTTTATTACCTATTAAAATAAGTTCCTTATGAAAATTTATTTAAATCAATGTTTAATTTATTTTATATATTTTTAAAATTTTAAAATTAAAAAAATTAAATTGAGATGAAAGAAAAACGAATGCACTAATTTTATAATTAAAATTTCAAACAAGTTAAATAAAGTGTTTAGTAAAGTTTAGACACATATCTACTATTCGTACTAAATTTTTACATAACAATACAATTTTTATTTTATATAATACGTTTTTACTTTATAACCAAACACGTAATTATATAAATATTATACGGTCAATATCTTTAGTACTGTATAATAAACATGCCCTTAGAATAATATGACACTGTAGTCAATTTACTTTCAAATATTTCTTAAAATTGATGTACTTTTTTAGTCATTTTATTATTATATTTTTAAATACTTTAATTATATATATATATATATATTTGAAAACTTAAGTTATAGAATTAAATCTTAGTAACACGAGATTGACAAATATTTGAAGAGAAAAATATATCAAAAATTAAAAAAGAAAAGCGAAAAATAAAGTTATTAAAATTATCAAAATTAAACTAAAATGTCGTATTCACAAATATAATAGTAAGATAACTAAAATGCATAAATTTAAAATAAAATTATTAATATGTCTCATTTATTAAAGTAAAATAACATATGTGCACTAAAGTTGTTGTATTTTTGTATTTCAAGATAATACATTTGTCTAGGTCAAATGTTGTTTAGTACTTTAGTTTACAAATTGTGATTTTAAGTCTCTTTGTTTGTAAAAAAAATTTAAGTTAATTTATTTGTAAAAAATGTATTAAGTAAGAATAAAATTAAATTTTCATCAAATTTATGTTAAATATAACGGAATATTACATGTGTTACATTCATATTTATATTTTTTGTTAAGTATATACGTAAAAATTAATATTTAATTAAAAATATTACTTAATTTTTTAATAAATTTTTTTAATTTTAACAAAAAATTATTGTCTAATACACAAAATAATGAAAATTTTATTTAACTTTAATTTAAATAACTTGTTAAAAAAATTGAGAAATTTTTAAATAAAAATTATTTTATTAGATATATATATATATATATATCAATCAAAAAATACAAATAAATATGTATCACATTATATTTAATAAAAAATTAGAAAAAAAAATTAACCTTTTTTCCTTTCATGATGTATTTTTCATAATCAAATAGACATAAAAATACCTATTTCTATTCTAAACAAATGGGATAAATAATCTAAACCTAAAGAAAAAAAATTATATGATACTTTTCTCAATATCTTATAGATAATTAAATTGGTTCCATTCTATTAAAAAGAAGTTATATTTGTCCGTGTATATATATTATATATTATGTATGCATATAATTTACATATATATATATATATGATTAATATTATATTATATAATTTATTTAATTATATATAATTTGTACCTGTTATAATTTTTTGATATAAGTATTGTAGTCCAGATTGTTTTGTTATGTAAGTTTAGTATATATTTTTTACATTTATAAATTTAATCCAATAATTTTAAATTAAATGCTTAAAAATTACAAAACTTATATGGGATCCATAGTAGTGCACATGATCATATTTGAATGGTACTTTCGACCGGGTGTTTTTCATAATTATAAAAAGTAATTATCAATTCGAGTTAGATAAATATCATTGAATATTATAATTAATATAATAATTTTTTTATTGTTGTAATTATTAAGATTTAATTATATTTATCAATATAATTCACTTAGTGATTTGATATTATGAGTAATTTTTACAGATAAATTTGAATCATGCTTAAATACAGTCTGATATAAAAATAATAATTATTTTTTTGAAAAAAAATAAAAATTATTATAATTAATAAAATTGCATGACATTATTTAAAATTGATTTTGGAATATATAGAGTTTTTTATAGCCAACATATGGCTGTTGACCGTGAAGACCAGGGCCCATTATAATCAGGCATGTTTGAGTCAGGAGGCAATCAGAATTAAAGAAAAAAAAAAGAAAAAAAAAGTCTAATTAAGCCAAGACTATACAAAAGAATTTAAAAAAAAATATATAGCAGAAGCAATTTTTGTAAGTTTGAAAATTTGCTTGTAGGTTTAAAAAGTCTAATTCCTCTTCTAACTAAAACTTCACCTTGAGGTCTCACATATAGGTTTTGTAAGTTTGTGAAAGAAGAGCAGGAGGGAGAAATAGAGAGAGGTTAGTTTTTAAGTTTTTTTTTTTTTTTTTTTTTGTAAAAGAGGAAATCCGATTTTACCCCTCCCCCTCCCGCATATGTGTCATATTTTGACCTTTTTTTTAAAAAAATAATTTTATCTTTAATTGACATTTAAATTATTGGACTAAGTTTACTTAATTGGAAAATAAAAAACTGTGTTTCTTTCCAAAATGCAATGAAAAAAAGAAGAAGCTCCATATGAACAACAAAATGAAATTTTTTTAAAAAAAGAAGAAGAAAAAACAAAGGATGTGCTCAAAATTCCTCTTACGGATAAGTTAAAGGTTCTGTTAAGTATTTTATAATACAATGACAAATATTTTAAATAGATAATATAAAGATGTGAGCTAAAATCTCATTTAATATAAATCAGTGTGTTATTTAGAAAAGAAAATTATGATTGTTTATCGAATATTATTGGATTTTACTCATCGTTAAGTATTTTAGTATTTTGATTTTTCAAGTAGAGTATTATTTTCTTTCTTTTCTTTTAAAAGTGGGAAAAAATAGCAATATTTAACTCATATGACTAGATCTTTAAAGAATAAAACGAGAATAATTAAATTAGGAAAAACAAGTAAAACGAAGTTGACATATAATTTGTCAAACAACATCGATCATCCTCATCGTCATCATTATTATTGCAAAATGATGACAACACTTCTACTACACATACACCAAACAAATCATTTATAACGTACACCACACTAATAATACTCGTTCACAACCTGGAAAATGGTTTGGTATATAGTGGATCAACCATTACTTATTGTCTCTGCAGCTTAAAATTCACAAGGTTAATACCTAAAAACCCAGAAATCAAATCAGTAAAATTATTGCTTATAAATTTATCCACCTTCTTAAAACCTTGTAGCTAACTGTATATAACTTGAAGATGAATAAGTCATGCTTAACGATCTAATTGACATGCAAAGATAATGATATAAAGAGTTATTAATATAAAGAGTAAATGATGTAAGATAAATGTTAATTGTACATAAATTTATATTCATATTAGTTATGATGTATCAAGTGAATTTTTTTTTAAATAAATAATTTTACTATCTTTAAAGTTATTTTATCTCGTGATAAACTATAATTAATAACTATAATTAATATGAGTGTATATTTATGTATACTTAACGTTCCAATGAAAATACCGTATGTATAGAAGCCAAAATGCTGACAGTTCAAAAAAATAAAAGACTGATGTTTGCTGTCATTTGGGCTTTTATCTCACGTTTGACTACAATTGAAACCAAATGTCATGCCACATTTTTTGGGAAAACGAAGTCTCCTGGAGAGAGGGGAGGGGGAGGAGAACCACAGCAATTATAATATTTTGCCATTGGTCTATGAGCAATAAAAACATATCCATTCAAAACATCAAGTTGATTGTGTAAATTTTTCTGGGGCCAACAATGTAAATAATAGTATAATAAGCTTAGCACCGATATATTAAGATCCGCAGTGGCATGTGTTTCAGAAGCAATATAATTTACGTGAAGAATACTCTCCAGAACTGACAAATCTTGTATTTCTCTGATAATTAACATGTATATTTCATTATTGTTTCTGTTCTATTTTACAAGAGTTTAAGATATATGTATATAAGAAAAACAAAAATTAAACAATAACCATAATTCCTGCACATCCATGTTTTATGGCTCCACTATTATTATTGTCTGCTCCATGTTTTACTCCATTGAGCATATTGTGTCTGCCACTGTTACAGCACACACCAACACTCCCCCTCAAGTTGGTGCATATATGTCTCTTATACCCAGCTTGTCAAGTGAGTTGTAGAAGTTCTTTGCAGACACAGATTTTGTGAGTATATCAGCCAATTGATATTCTGATTTAACAAATGGAAGCTGAATAATCTTTTCTTCAAGATTTTGTTTGATGAAGTTCCGATCCACTTCAACGTGCTTCGTGCGATCATGTTGAACTGGATTGTGAGAGATGGCAATGGCTGCTTTGTTATCACAAAACAAGCTCATTCCAGAGTTAGGAGCAACACCAATCTCAGTTAGAAGTTTTTTCAACCAAAGGAGCTCACATATTCCCTTGACCATTCCTCGAAATTCAGCTTCAGCACTAGATAAGGCAACTACTTTTTGCTTCTTGCTCCTCCATGTAACAAGATTGCCCCCCACAAAAGTAAAGTACCCAGCAGTAAATTTCCTATCCTTCATATTCCCTTCCCAGTCTGAATCTGTATATCCAACGACTTCTAATTGACCATTTTTTGAAAACATAAGTCCTTTCCCAGGGGAGGATTTTAAATAACGAAGTATTCGCATGACGGCATCCATATGGTCTTCACTTGGGCAGTGCATAAACTGACTCACAACACTCACAGCATAAGCAATATCAGGTCGAGTATGAGATAAGTATATGAGTTTACCTACTAACCGTTGATATCTCTGTTTATCTGCTGGTACTTGGTCCACATATTCTCCGAGTTTATGATTTTGAACCATTGGAATATCGACAGGTTTACAATCCAGTAGTCCTGTCTCTGCTAGTAGGTCCAGAATATATTTCCTTTGGGAAAGACATATGCCTTGTTTTGATCGTGTTACCTCAATACCTAAGAAGTATTTGAGCCCTCCCAAATTCTTCATTTCAAACTCATTTGACAGTTGTTTTTGAAGCTTAGAGATTTCTTCTTTATCATCCCCTGTAATGATCATGTCGTCTACATAGACTATAAGGGCTGTTATCTTCCCTAATCGGTGTTTTAGGAAAAGAGTATGATCAGAGTTGCTTTGTTGGAACCCATATTTCTTCATTGTTGAACTCAACCTACCAAACCATGCTCGAGGTGATTGTTTTAGTCCATACAATGCTCGTTGTAATCTACATGCAGTTTCTTTTCCTGTTGTAACAATATATCCTGGTGGGATATCCATGTAAATCTCTTCCTCAAGATCACCATGAAGGAAGGCATTTTTTACGTCAAGTTGGTGCAATGACCAATCTAAATTTTCCGCAAGAGATAACAAGACTCTAACGGTTTTTAGTTTAGCCACAGGTGAGAAGGTTTCTTGATAATCTATCCCGTGTTTCTGTGTATATCCTTTTGCTACAAGCCTCGCCTTGTATCGATCAACTAACCCATCTGCTTTATACTTAATGGAGAAAATCCACTTGCATCCTACCATCTTTCTCCCTTGAGGCAACTCGCTTAACACCCATGTGTTATTCTTCTACAATGCCTCAAATTCCTCTTTTATAGCTTGAGCCCATTTTGGATCAGATAAGGTTTCTTCAATGCTACTTGGAATTTGACACGAGGAGAGTGATTATGCAAATGCCCTGATAGGTTCTGATAACCTTTGATTAGATACATAATTTGTTATTGGATACTTGGATTGTCGTTCTTCTCTTTCTGGGGAGTATCGATTTGGAGGTTTGCCTCGATTGTGTCTGAAAGGTAAAACATAACCAACAGATGTATCTATAGCATTAGTTTGTAAAGGTGTGGTAGGATATCTTACCTCAGGAGTATTCTCAGCAGGAGGATCATTGGGTACTAGAGAGTGGAGGGGTACATGAACCACTTCATCTTCTGGAGATTCAATTACTACTTCATCTTCAGTTCTTCGAAGTTCAAGCTCGGATCTAGATACTGGCTCCTCCATATTATTGGTACGATCCGAGTATGTTGGACTAATGTCTAATACTTCAACATTAAGCCAATTTCGTTCTTCACCATAACTCTCCTCCTGAAGAGTGTAATTGGATATCGGCGATGGGAAGAAACATTCTGATTCGAGGAAAGTGACATCCATAGTAGTATAAGTTCTTTTAGTAATTGGATCATAGCATCGGTAACCTTTTTTTTGTACGCCATACCCCAAGAATACACATCGGACACCACATGGATCCAACTTAGTTCGTTGATTTTTATGGAGGTGGACAAAAGAAACACATGCAAAAATTCGGGGCGGAAGCATCAAAATAGTAGGCAAGGGAAGATGATTAGATAACACCTTTAATGGAGTATGAAATTGTAAGGTTTTTGTGGGCATACGATTCAGTAGATACACAGCTGTAGTAACAGCATCACTCCAGTATTTATTAGGCATATGTGCACCGATTAGTAAGGCCCGAGCCGTTTCTAAAATATGCCGATTCTTCATCTCCGCAGTCTCATTCTGTTGTGGGGTTTGTGAACACGAGGTTTCATGGAGAATACCATGGTTGTCTAAGTATGTCCGGAATTGGTGATTAACATACTCCCCTCCATTATCAAACCTAAGTATATTAATTTTTTCAAAAAATTGTGTCTGAACCATGGTGTGAAACAGGTGAAATGTAGAAAATACTACATCTTTATGTTTGAGAAGGTAAAGCCATGTCATTCGTGTACAATCATCAACAAAAATAACAAACCAACGATGACCCGATGACGTAATGACCGGGGAAGGTCCCCAAACATCAGAATGTACCAAAGCAAAATGAGTCATACTTTTATTCATACTCATAGGATAAGACGCCCTATGACTTTTTGCTAGGATACAAGTATCACATTTGAAATCTGAATGTATGATATTTGAAAATAAACTGGGGAGTAGGTGCTTTAAATACCCAAATGATGGATGCCCAAATCTACGATGACACAGCCAAATCTGTCGTTCCTTGTTACCAGCAGTGTTTTGCATGTGATTGACTCTTCTTGAACTGAGGTCATCCACATAATATAACCCTCCTCTCCTAGTACCACGCCCAATGATCTCCTTGGTGAGAATATCTTGTAGAAGGCAAAAAGTAGAATACATCAATACTACACAGTTAAGATCTGAAGTGACCTGACTTACAGACATCAGTCGGTTTGAAAGAGAGGGTACAAGTAAAGTATTAGATAATGATAACGAAGGAGATAAAGTCACTGTTCTGGCCCCTGTAACTGGATAAGTGACCCTATTGGCATTGGCAACACGACTCCGTCTCGGCTGAGTTGTATTGGAGAGATCTTTTGGGTCAAATGTCATATGATCTGTAGCTCCAGAGTCTAAAATCCAATCCTCATTATCACTACGAGTATGAAATGCTTTACTTGAAATACCTGGATCTTGGGAAGATTCGGTCTGAGGAATAAGGGATAGTGATGTAGTATTCGTAGCCACAGCAACTTTCCCAGTGGTTTCTCTCTTCTTCTTTGTTTGAAGATCATTCCACCATTCTGGATACCCATGTAGTTTGAAGCAGTTTTCACGGGTGTGTTTGGAGTTTCCACAATGACCACATTTCATGTCAGGAGACGGTGGATTTCCCGGGGATTTCTTGCTACCCAAAAAAGTTCCTGGTTTTAGTGGCATCGAATTATGGTGTCCCTTGATCCCTTTGTAAGCCATAACTACTCCGGGTGTCGTATCTGCACCTGTGATCATCACGGTCTGCCTGACTTCTTCCCTACGGATGAATCCATAGGCTTGTTCCACCGTAGGAAATGGTTTTATCTGAAGCACATCACTTCGAGTTTTATCCAATCTATCATCAAGTCCATCGAGGAAGGTATACACTCGATCTTCCTGTATGATGGAGTTGTATTTTTGTATATCAATCACACACTCCATTGGATTAGGACGACGAAAATCAATTTCATGCCACAACCCTTGAAGGTCATTGTAGTATTTTTCAATGGATCCACCTGCTTGCTTCGTACGAGTAACTCGACGGCGAAGATCATACACTTGAGACGTGTCTGTACCATCATAGTAGGTGGTAGCTGCAGAATCCCAAACATGTTTCGTAGTTGGGAATCGAATAAAATTTGCAATCAAGGAGGGGTCCATCGAATTGATTAACCATCATTTAACAATGGTATTTTCAGTGCGCCATCTCCTGAATGAGGGGTCGGTTTCAGCAGGTTGAGGAAATGCCCCATTAATATATCCCAGTTTGTCTTTGCCAGAGATATACATCTCCACCACCTGGGACCACAAGGCATAGTTGGATCCTCCCAACTTGATACTAATGGGGGCAGTTGACGTTTCAGTTAGCGGAGGTTGTGAGACGGTCTGAGCTCTGGCTAGAACTTCCGTCATTTTTGTCGTCAAGTCTTCCAATATGAAATTGGTGGTTAAATCTCTAGATTCTGCCATGAAATCTAAAATTTTTTCTTTCCGTTTTTTTTTTTTACACTTCGTACACTATATATAGAAAAATTCTGTAACCCTAAAAAAAATTTCCAATTGAGCGCAGCTTCTGCGTTCTAACCCTAATTCAAAATTCCTTTTTTTTTTCGTGTGCAGCCCTTTCTTCACGCAGCTTCTTCTTCACGCTGCTTCTTCTACACGCAGCTTCTTCTTCACACAGCTTCTTCTTCACGCAGCTTCTCGCAGCCTCTGTTACGTTTTCCTTCCCTCAGCTATAGATAAACTTACAGCTCCAACACGCACAGAGACAACGTAAAACTGTAACCCGAAAATAGATTCTCATTCGCACAGTCCTCCTAAAGTGGCACTCTTCGTCTGCTGCTTTCTTCTTCTTTATCTGCTGCTGCTTTCTTCTTCTTCTTCGTCTGCTGCTGCTAGAACTTCCCTAACAAAAATTTTATTTTCACAGAGCAGAGTCAGCCCTCCACCTAGACGGTTGCGAATCCGGTCAGCCAACATCTACAACTGATGTTGAGCAGAAATGGCCATCTTGATACTAGATGGTCGCAGCACTGGTGAGTGGTATATATATATATTTTTTCCAGTATTGTAACTAATCGGTTTCAACAAGTAAACAGAATTCAGGAGAAAACAGAAATCTGGAGAAATCAAAAAAACTGGAGAAATCAGAAAACAGAAATGAGGGGAAATCAGAAATCAGAACTAGAAAACAGAAAACAGAAACCAAAAAACAGGAATCAAATGGTCTGAGAACAGAGATCAGCGTAGCAGGTAATTCCATAAGCAATAACTTGCTCTGATACCATGACAAATCTTGTATTTCTCTGATAATTAACATGTATATTTCATTATTATTTCTGTTCTATTTTACAAGAGTTTAAGATATATGTATATAAGGAAAACGAAAATTAAACAATAACCATAATTCCTGCACATCCATGTTTTATGGCTCCACTATTATTATTGTCTGCTCCATGTTTTACTCCATTGAACATATTGTGTCTGCCACTGTTAGAGCACACACCAACACATCAAAAATGCAAACTGAGGAAAAATTATGTTCTGTGTATATGATAAAATTAAAAGTTTAAACTGCCTGCAACTCCATGTTAGTTTGTTCACTATGTGTGGATGGTAGTGGTGCCAACGAAAAAGATTCCTTGTTCTCACCAGAGTTCATCTCTTGTACTGGTGGAGGATTTACAACAATCATCTGCACATCAGAGTCGTCTGACAAATGATTCTTCATCTCCCTATGCTCTTGACACAGGGCACACCAGTGCATACAGCAATGTACCAAACAGGGATCACAAAGTGAATTCTACACATAAAACAATTAGAGTTAGCATCTAACACCTAGGTTTTTTTTGCTTATGTGTGCATTTATGCTGAAACAAAGTTCACCTGAAGATGATATTTCTTCTGGAGTGATTGTCGAAAGAGACCGGTATAAATGGCACAGATCCACCATGCAAATAACAAGCTCTCACCGATTAAAAATGATGTTTTTAGATCGATACCATGGAAGAATGCTGTGGCAACTGCAACTGCCATTCCGCCTTCAACACATATGGCATGACATATGCATGCGTTGGTCCAAGGAATTTCATCACGTAGTGTTTCAACATTGCGCCCGAACAACACACATGGACAAAAGAGCCCCTTCAAGCCTGCAACAAAGACATTGATTTTAAATATGTTCGATAACGGGACAAGGAGATCAACTGAAAAATATTATAGTGATCGATATTTCTGTCTTGTCCTTATGCTCAACTGCATAGTCTTGAATACTATTAATCTATCTGTCACGACCTTCAAAAGAAGCAAAGGGAAACAAAGAGAGAAAATACAGCACTCCCAATATTATATTGGGAAATTATATAGAGTAGGGTAAGAAAGGTGTCTTCCTCAATGAGAGAGCTTCCACATTTTGGAATAAATACAAGAAATGATTTACATTGGCTTATACCAAAGGGAACAACAAAGGCCTATGAACTTCATTTCCATGAAAATTGAAATGAGAATAGTGAGCAGAGTCTTTGAATCAGTAATGTCCATCCAATCAATTATTATGTATTTCCACAAGCAGACACATCTAAGTAACCCCTTGCATCGGCATTTAATATAAGGTAATAACAGAAATCAGAAAGAATGAGTATCTTGTCCTATAGTTACTTTTGGTCTAATGCAAAATATGAGATAAGCCAAAAGTAAATTCTAGTTTGAGAACTGAGACAGAATGATAAAAGTGGATGAGACTCTTACAGCTCTCCGGATGTTCAGTACAACCAAAAATTCCTGTTGTCCAATCTTCATCAGCTGGAGGCTCATAAGTCTCAGGCAAAGGCTGATCACACTCCATACACCTATGAACGATCAACTGTAAGAATAAAACAGAGTCATTGGTCTAAGGATAACCAGGGAAGGCCATTAAAAGGAGAGCGATATTTCCAGCCTTGATCCAATACAAAAAGTATCAAGGAAGAACAATTTATGAATACTTGATTCCAAATTTATGTTTCCTTTATTTATCTGAGTTCGAGTCTCGTCAATTAAAATAGGCAAAATTGAAAATTGACGAACAGTCACACAATGTATATCTACTATCAATCATCTTCCTTTTGATCCCAACAAACAAAGGCCTCCTAAGGCTCAGGCCTTACAATACACACCAGATAAAACAGAAACGGACATGATTGGTAAAATCCAAAAGAAAGAAAGAAAGAAGAGACCTGAGGGACGTCAATGGGCTGATTGAGTTCTCCAGGGATGATGTCCTCAGTAGGCGTTTGTTCCTTAGTCAACCTCACATACCTTAATTGCGTACTACCCTCGGCCATCTGAAGAAAACAACCTCACAAATAAATAAAAATGAAGCCCAGAAAGAAAAAACCTGCAAATTCTCAAGTTTCAGAGATAATAGAATGGAAGATCAAATGAGTTTTATTTTACCTTTGGTTTCCTCCCTGAATCCTAATGTGTTCGCCCTCTCTCAATGTCCGTTTGTTTTGTTGGGTTTTCCTCTTGATTTGGAGGAGCCCAAGAGAAGCCCATGTGGCTTAAAAGCCCATGGAGTAAGAAGGGGCAATTATGTCATTTCATTGCCTTAATTAATAAACCCATTTAGGGTTTGTTGTGTGTGGATTCTGCAGTTTTTAGAATTGTAGCAGCAAAGGCAGCAGTTTGCAGAAAAACTGAGCAGTTTTTCCCTCTCCAGTCAGTCTTCATCAAGTGCTCCCATCGAAGGCCGTTTGTGGTCCGATTAAGCTGAAATTTTGCGGACAGGTTCACGACTCAAGACTCTTTAATCTGTGCGGTGGGATTTGGATTTGGCTCACCGGTTTGACAAATTCTGAGCAGTGAACAGTGACTACGAATTTGGTTAGATTTCTCCATTTTCTTGAAATAATTGTTAGTTTCCAAGAAGTGTATTCTTGATGATGTTGTTGATTGCTTGCCTCTAGTTTTACCTAGAGAGAATTGTTGTACAATTGTTTCTTGATAGTGGAAGTTTTGGAGAGGAGTGCCGTGGTTGTTTCCTTCCTATACCGGGAAGGTTTTTCCACGTAAATTGGTTGTGTTGATTTTGTGCATGTTTGATTTTGAGCTCTATTTATTTGTTTCCTAAAATATTCACACAAAGAAGGAGAATAGGTTTAATTCCGCTGTTTAGAGCTTAATTAAGTTCGAATTGAAATTGTGATTCTCCTAACAAAGTGGTATCAAAGCTGTGGTTATTATTGTTGAATTTCTTGTGTTGAATAATGGAAGCAAATTTGAGTAGAATGATTACTTTGAATGGTTCTAATTATCACACTTGGAAAGGGAAGATGGAAGATCTCCTTTATGTGAAACAATTTCATTTACCGGTGTTTGCCTCTGAAAAGCCAGAAAAATTGTCTGAAGAAGAATGGACTTTGTTACATCGACAAGTCTGTGGGTATATAAGGCAGTGGGTAGATGATAATGTTTTGAACCATATTAGTGGAGAAATACATGCACGGTCATTATGGAATAAACTTGAAGAGTTGTATGCTCGGAAAACAGGAAATAATAAAATGTTTCTTATAAAGCAGTTGATGGCTTTAAGGTACCAAGATGGAACTCCGTTGACAGATCACTTGAATACGTTCCAAGGAATAATCAATCAGTTAGCTGGAATGGGTATCAAGTTTGATGATGAGATTCAGGGATTGTGTTTATTGGGTACGTTGCCGGACTCTTGGGAAACATTTAGAATGTCATTAAGTAACTCAGCTCCAAATGGTGTAATCAATATGGATCTGGCTAAGAGTAGTGTTTTGAATGAAGAAATGAGAAGAAAGTCACATGGGTCTTCTCAGCAGTCAGAGATTTTGGTTACAGAAAGAAGAGGGAGGAGTAAAAGCAGAGGTTTCAAGAACAAAGAAAAAGGAAGAAGCCAGTCCAACAAGTTTTCTAATATTGAGTGTCATCACTGTGGCATGAAAGGGCACATCAAGAAATATTGTAGACAGTTGAAGCGGGATAACAAGAAGAAAGACAAAGAACAAGATGGTGATGTTGGCAAGGAAAATGATCGAGTTGCCACCGCTAGTTCAGAAGACTTTCTCGTTGTTTATAATGAAGATGTTGTCAATGTTGCATGTCACGAGGTCAGTTGGGTTATTGATAGTGGAGCCTCCATTCATGCTACGTCTCGAGAGGACTTCTTTACATCCTATACAGCAGGTGACTTTGGGACAGTGAAGTTGGGTAATGATGGCTTGGTTAAAGTCATTGGTATTGGAGATGTGTGTTTGGAGATGAATAATGGCATGAGGCTACTTCTTAGAGGGGTAAAACATATTCCTGAAATTCGTTTGAACTTGATCTCTGCTGGTAAACTTGATGATGAAGGATATTGCAATACCTTTAGTAATGGTCAATGGAAACTTACTAAAGGTGCTATGGTTGTTGCTCGTGGGAACAAGCATTCCAGTTTATATATACTGCAGGCGAGACTCTTTAAAGGTGTTATTAATGCTGTGACGGATGAGCTCACATCAGAATTGTGGCATAAGAGACTTGCTCACATGAGTGAGAAAGGCTTGGCAGTATTGACTAAAAAGAATCTTCTTTCTGGAATGAATGATGTTTGTTTAAGAAGATGTACTCATTGTTTGGCAGGGAAGCAAAATAGAGTTTCTTTCAAAAGTTCCCCTCCTTCAAGAAAACAATACATACTTGATTTGGTACATTCAGATGTATGTGGTCCTATGAAGACAAAAACTTTGGGTGGTGCCAGTTATTTTGTAACCTTCATAGATGATTGTTCAAGAAAGTTATGGGTGTACACTTTGAAGAGCAAAGATCAAGTATTAGATGTGTTTAAACAGTTTCAAGCCTTAGTTGAGAGACAAACTGGGAAGAAATTGCGGTGCATCAGAACAGATAATGGGGGAGAGTATTCAGGTCCTTTTGATGAGTATTGTAAGCATCAGGGAATTCGACATCAAAAGACACCTCCTAAGACTCCTCAGTTAAATGGGTTGGCTGAGAGAATGAACAGAACATTGGTTGAAAGAGTAAGATGTCTTCTTTCGCAGGCTCAGTTGCCAAGATCTTTCTGGGGTGAGGCTTTGAATACAGTTGTACATGTTCTTAATCTCACACCATGTGTTCCTCTTCAGTTTGATGTACCAAACAGAGTTTGGACTGGCAAAGATGTTTCTTATGATCATCTTCGCGTTTTTGGTTGCAAGGCATTTGTGCATATACCAAAAGATGAGAGATCTAAGCTCGATGTGAAGACACGACAGTGTATCTTTGTTGGTTATGGTCTGGATGAATTTGGCTACAGATTTTATGATCCAGTTGAGAAGAAACTGGTAAGGAGTCGTGATGTTGTGTTTATAGAAGATCAAACTATACAAGATGTTGAGAAGATAGAAAAAGGAGTCCATCAGTATAGCGATGATTTGATTGACCTAGATCCGGTTCCTTTATCAGTACAGATGGAACAAAATGTTCAAGATGACCAACATGGTTTAGATGATGCAGATATGCAAGCTGAAACAGATCACCAAACTACTGATCAGTTGCCAGAACCAGAAATTCCACCCAGGAGGTCTACCAGAGACCGACGTCCTTCCACACGGTATGATACAAATGAGTATGTGCTATTGACAGATGAGGGAGAACCTCAATGTTATGCAGAAGCGATGGAAGATGGAAACAGAGCACACTGGGTTGGTGCTATGGAAGATGAGATGCAGTCACTGTATGACAATCACACGTTTGAGCTGGTAAAGTTGCCTAAGGGTAAGAGAGCTTTGAAGAACAAGTGGGTCTACAGGGTGAAGCAAGAAGAACACAATTCACAACCACGATACAAAGCTAGACTGGTCGTCAAGGGATTCAGTCAGAGAAAAGGTATTGATTTTGATGATATTTTCTCTCCTGTTGTGAAGATGTCTTCCATACGTGTTGTTCTAGGTCTAGCAGCAAGCTTGGATTTAGAAATTGAGCAAATGGATGTGAAAACTGCCTTTCTTCATGGTGAGTTGGAGGAAGAGATTTATATGGAGCAGCCAGAGGGTTTTGAGGTTAAAGGAAAAGAGGATTACGTATGTCGGTTAAAGAAAAGCCTCTACGGGTTGAAGCAAGCACCTAGACAATGGTATAAGAAGTTTGAGTCAGTTATGGGGGAGCATGGTTACAAGAAGACTACTTCTGATCATTGTGTTTTTGTGCAGAAATTCTCTGATGATGATTTTATCATTTTATTGCTCTATGTTGATGACATGTTGATTGTTGGTAGAAATTCTTCAAGGATTGATAATTTGAAGAAGCAGTTGAGTAAGTCCTTTGCCATGAAGGACTTGGGGCCAGCAAAACAAATTCTTGGTATTCGAATTTGTCGAGACAAGAAAAGAAAGAAGTTGTACATGTCACAGGAACGGTACATCAACAAGGTACTTGAAAGATTTCATATGGATAAAGCTAAAGTGGTTTCTTCTCCTTTATCTAATCACTTTAAGTTGAGATCGAGTCAAGGCCCTTCAACAGATAAAGAGAAGGAAGATATGGAAAATGTTCCATATGCCTCAGTAGTAGGAAGCTTAATGTATGCAATGGTGTGTACGAGGCCAGACATAGCTCATGCAGTTGGAGTTGTTAGTCGTTTTCTTTCGAAT
The DNA here is from genome assembly GCA_037013495.1 of Hippophae tibetana. NCBI lineage: Eukaryota > Viridiplantae > Streptophyta > Magnoliopsida > Rosales > Elaeagnaceae > Hippophae > Hippophae tibetana. The sequence continues at coordinate 263,389 of CM072809.1, read as the reverse complement.
CCAGGAAGAGAGCATTGGGATGCAGTAAAGTGGATTATGAGATATCTTCGAGGTACTTCCAAGTTAACACTTAGCTTTGGAAGTGGAAAACCAGTGTTAGTTGGATACACTGATTCAGATTTGGCAAGAGATGAAGATTCTCGTAAGTCTACTTCAGGTTATCTAATTACTTTCTCTGGTGGAGCAGTTTCTTGGCAGTCAAGATTGCAAAAGTGTGTTGCACTTTCTACAGCAGAGGCGGAGTTTATTGCAGCAACGGAAGCTTGTAAAGAGTTGTTGTGGATGAAACAGTTCTTGAGAGAACTTGGTTTCAAGCAGCAAAAATATGTGCTATTCTGCGATAATCATAGTTCTATTCACCTAGCGAAGAACTCGGCATTTCACTCAAGATCAAAGCATATTGATATGAGGTATCATTGGATAAGGGATACTCTTAACAATAAGTTGCTTGAACTTGAGAAAATCCATACTGATGAGAATGGATCTGACATGCTGACAAAAGCAGTGTCAAGAGAAAAACTTGAAGTTTGTTGTTCAATAGCCGGTATGGCGGATCCCTCCATCTAATCGGAAAAGGGGGAGATTTGTTGGGTTTTCCTCTTGATTTGGAGGAGCCCAAGAGAAGCCCATGTGGCTTAAAAGCCCATGGAGTAAGAAGGGGCAATTATGTCATTTCATTGCCTTAATTAATAAACCCATTTAGGGTTTGTTGTGTGTGGATTCTGCAGTTTTTAGAATTGTAGCAGCAAAGGCAGCAGTTTGCAGAAAAACTGAGCAGTTTTTCCCTCTCCAGTCAGTCTTCATCAAGTGCTCCCATCGAAGGCCGTTTGTGGTCCGATTAAGCTGAAATTTTGCGGACAGGTTCACGACTCAAGACTCTTTAATCTGTGCGGTGGGATTTGGATTTGGCTCACCGGTTTGACAAATTCTGAGCAGTGAACAGTGACTACGAATTTGGTTAGATTTCTCCATTTTCTTGAAATAATTGTTAGTTTCCAAGAAGTGTATTCTTGATGATGTTGTTGATTGCTTGCCTCTAGTTTTACCTAGAGAGAATTGTTGTACAATTGTTTCTTGATAGTGGAAGTTTTGGAGAGGAGTGCCGTGGTTGTTTCCTTCCTATACCGGGAAGGTTTTTCCACGTAAATTGGTTGTGTTGATTTTGTGCATGTTTGATTTTGAGCTCTATTTATTTGTTTCCTAAAATATTCACACAAAGAAGGAGAATAGGTTTAATTCCGCTGTTTAGAGCTTAATTAAGTTCGAATTGAAATTGTGATTCTCCTAACATGTTTGTGCAGATACTAATATCAATGCATGCATTTTATTGCATTAAATTGCAAATGTATTGCTCTCTTCTCTCCGTTTGGGTAATTTTATACATTCTATATGCTAGTTAAAAAGTGTTCCTAGTCATCAAATATGTTTGCTGATAAATAAGTTTCTAGTTATTGTACAAGTATAAATTCAATATTATTATTGTAACAGAATAGAGATTGATAATTATCTTAATTTAATTATTATAAAATTTTAAAAAATTATCTTTTAATTCAATATTATTATTGTAAAAGAATAGATATTGATAATTATCTTAATTTAATTATCATAAAATTTTAAAAAATTATCTTTTAATTATCTTAAAAGATAATTGAGTAGATAGATACCTACAAATAATAGATGTCTACAAAAAATAATTATTCACAAAGTTATGACAATTCATCCTAATTATAAAAAAATAAGTTATCAGATTTATTCTTTCTTCTATATATAGTCACGTATTCTTAACATAAAATCATATCTAGTATCTTATATCATCTTGAAATTACTAGTTCTCATAACATATAATCACATTTAATCACTCTTTTTTTATATAATTATTATAGTGACACTAAGATCACTTTTATCTTTCATCTTATAGTTACTAACTTAAGAATCATTAGGTCGAAAATCACTTCTTTCCGTACAAGGTGGTCCAAGGTCTTAATAGTTTATTTATCTTGTAAATTTTAGAGAATAATCCTACTTGATGATGACGAAAACGAAAATTTGTATTAACATCTGAAGTCGTTAGTGGAAAAAAGTGTATTCTATTTGGCTAAAAAAAAATTAAAATTATAGAACTCTTAAAAAAATTCTCTAACTTTTTGACCTATTAAGAAAGAAAAGTTTTTTTTTAAAAAAAAAAAAAGAGGCAATGAACCTTGGCATCAATGTTTTCTAAAAAGAAAACTTTAAAATCTTTTGATATACTGTTTTCATCTATTTTGACTTTCTGGATTTGTAAAAAGAGTCATAGATGAAACAACTAGCTCTATCTCTCAAACCTTGACAACTAATCAGGAGGTCTAGCCTGTTACCCAACAGACCATCCTTCTAGCTCTGTTGTTTCCTACCATAAATATAAGCATTGGACTTGGACTTTCCCAACCATAACGAGCCCGATAAGTCAAAAAGGCCTTAACCTGCCTGGATATGGTGGAAAATGCATTGTATGCCATCCTGAAGCACCTACTAGAGCCATAAGCTCCTAGATCAAATATCATCATAGAAATCATCCTTATGGCATCCTCCAATATCTAGAGTATACAAGATCATGCTCACTATAATCCAAGGTCTTGCCAGTAAAATATCTGTCCACGATAAGACCTGAGTCCCATGTAAAGCACCATTAGCCACAATATGGTCGGCCAAGATTGATCACCCAGGACTAAAACTACCAGCTAGAACATAGCTAGCCAAGGAAAGACACCCAGAATATGTGTCATTGTCTAGGAAGTGATCCAATTGGATCTGCCTGCGAGGTCGATTCTTACTGTAGAGCCTTTATCCGCCAATAACCCTCTGGTTATGCAAAGTTCTATCTCCCAATATGTTTAATTAAGAACTGGACACTCACCGAGGCATGTTCTAACATTTGGACCAATTGAACAAATACATTTCCTAGCATCCAAATTAGAGCTCTACATAATTTCTACAAATTGACTCTCTATGCTTTCAATAACAAAAAAAAAACAAAGTATAAATTTATAAGTTCTTGGATTTTAACCCCAAGGGAGTCCAGAAAAAATCATGCAATTACTTGGTCAACGAGTCAGACAAGTGAGGCTTCCAAAACCATCGTACAAAATTCTAAACCAATCATCCCTAGAGCCGTAGTACAAATTAAGCTCGACGTGAAATTTTCTTTCCAATTAAGTAGTCCCTAGATGGATTTAAAAATTCGTGTATCACTTGAAAAATCGAAGACAACCATCGAAAAGAGCACGAGCCTATCAATTAGCTACCAAAGTTTGGTGGCCAATAAACACTGGGGTGAGCTGCACGTGCCATCATTCTTTGTCCAGAATAGTGTCGAGTAGAGAAAGGGAAAAACTGGTTCGGTTTGTTGGCCAGACGATGAAACTAGTTTAGGTCTGTTTCATCCACTTTCAAACCGACTATCAAAGTGAGACCAGTTCTAAAATACTCTCAACAAGACAATTCCTATAACTATATTTTATTGAAAAAATTTGACATCTGTATGAAGATGAAATTACAAAAATGTGTGCATGAAGTTATTATTCACCCACTTTTGAATCAATTCTTGGAAAAATAAGACTAGTTCCAGAATCCTTTCGATTAGACGATTCCAACAAATATATTTTTGACATTTTTTGGAGTATGTTTAGAGATAAGATTGCAAGAATATGTTTATTAAGAGACCGTTCACACATCCAAATCAATAAAATTTGTGAAAAAATGATGGTATATCCTTCCATCCATTAGGGAATCTGCAAAATATTTATGAGAAGACTATTAGTTATTTGGGTTATATTTATTTTATGGATCTTTAAAAGAGACTAACGATCTTTTGAGAAAAAATTAATTAATCAACAAGTGTCAACACTTTGATGATAGTCATGAGATCTAATAATCTATTAGTTCTTTTGGCATTCTCGTTGCCTAACAAAGCATTATAACCCACACATGCTCCTAGTCACCCATAATGAGCCTAATTGGTTTACATATGAGATGCACAAGTGGATACTGTTACCCATCTCAACAAGATGAAGAATGCGTTCTAAGCCATCCTAGAATGCGTCATAAAACCATAGGTTTTTAACCTACCTCCATTCCTTCCTAAAAAACGTCCATGTGACATCTTTCAATGCTTTAACCATTTCATCTCAAGGGAAATTTAAAGTGTGAATTGTTTTTCAAAATATTACATGAAAAATATAAATTTTTTTGGAACTAGATAATAAATAGTATTTTATATGCATTTTTAGATGTCAATTCATTTACATTTATATATATATATATTATAACAAGTTAAAAATAGTATATTCATAATTCATTATGATAACACGTGGTACCTTATATATCTTATCAGTATGAATCGCGAAATCGTGTATCTTTTCACGTATAAATAGTATATATCACTTATAATATTACTTAAAAACAGATTAATTTTTCTCAATATAAATACAAAGTAATATCTCATAACATGAAAATTCAAAAAAATACAATAATTATAGAATTAAGATGAAAGCCAATTGAGAAGAAGAAGATTTAAGAAACAATTAAAGGAGTTGGAGATCAAATTTAAAAATAAAAATCCTAAGATTTCTTTCACTTTCTTTTTATTATTTTCATAAATAATTTTCTTAATTTATTGTTTGTCATGAGTAGTTAATTTTATAATTAATTGTGTGTGATTTCAAAGCATTAAACATAGATTGTATTATTTAATAAGATCTATAAAATTCTATTTAATTATTTTTTTAATTATGTATTAATTCTCAATTTTAATTATTGTATAAATTTATTTGATTATTTAAATATACAATTAAATAATTAAATTAATTAATAATTAATCAATTTAATTGATTTGATACGTAATTGGTTAATTAATTTAAATACTTAATGATAAATTACTAATACTCAAAATAATTAAACAGAACTTGTGTGTTTAACCTTGATCTAATTTATTTCTTTAAAAATTAATGCTTTTAATAGATTGAATTTAAAAAACTTATTCTAAGTTATCTCAAGTTACAAATTGTGGCAAGAATTCATCACGAGATAGGTAGAGAAAAACCATATACGTCTCTATAGTTTGGGGGTTTTATCTATAAAAGTCAATTCCTAGACAATAGTTTAAAAATGGGTATAAATATGATTTTTTTTTTAAAATAGACTAAAAATGGGTATAAATATAATTTTAAATACATAAATTTATTTTATCATATTATATAATAAAAAATTTATTTTAAAAAATAAAAATAAACATAATTATTATTACAATAAAATAAATATAAATTTATACATATATTGAAAATTATATACTAAATATTTTGATAATTCATAAATAATATAATACATTATTATTATTATTAAATATAATTATAATTATGATATAAAAAATAATATTCATAAAAATAATTAAATTATTAAAAAAATTGTAAAGCCACTATATCCAATTTTTTACGAGATATAATACAAATATAGAACATTATATCACAAATTTTGTAAAAAAATATTATATAATATAATATGATTATAATTATTTTTATTATTAATATAATAAAATATATAAATTATATTTGAATACTTAAATATAATTATTGTTAATATATATTTGTTATCTTAGTAATAATTAAAATTATAATAATATTAGAGATATTTGTTACAATATAATCTATTTTTTAATTTTTTTAATGTTAATTAATTTATGAAAAATTATTGTAACTATTTAATAAAGTTTTTAATAATTTATTATTATTATTATTTTATAATAAAATTTTGATAAGTTATTTATTATAAAAATATATTTTTTATTATATAAATATAAATTATTTTATTATTTTTTATTTATAATAAAAATAAATTGTTATTTATTAAAAATTGATGAATGGATATATTTTATAAAAATAAGGTTATTGAAATTAGTGAAAGAGAAAGAAGGAAAAGAAAAAAATATTTATTTATAAAAAAACATGGTTTATGGGTTACTAATTAAAAAAGAGAGAAAATGATACGAGAATTAGAAAAAACAAATGAAAAAAGAGAGAAAATATGCTGGGAGTTAGAAAAAACAAATGACCCACGAATGGTTTAACAAGTTTAATTTTTACCGTTTTAAAACTAAATCCTAATTAAACCTATTTCTAAACTATTATATATTAATAGCATTTTATAGTCAAAAACCCTATAGTTTGGCACCATCGTTCCAACAGTTTCTATTTCTGAGTAGCTTCCTCATATAATCATAAATGAATCCTTGTACTTATTTACGGCCTGTGATTATTACCCTTGCGGCTTAAACTAATATAATATTTTTAGCTCGTATTTGAATTTATTACTCTTTTTTGTTTTTCTAAAAAGTGGAGAGTGATTCTCAAGCTGCTCTTCTGCATCTACATTTTGCAGCATCTACTACATGACTTATCAAGAGGAAGCTCATATATGAACATTGGATTCATTTTCTCACTGAGAATCTACAAGCGCTGCATATGAATCAGTGGTTTATAGCTGTGCAATCATATTTCACGATAAAATGAAGGCATGCCCAACGGAACCACAGAATAAAAAGTATATTTCCAGTAGATAAACCTTATAATATGGGTAGCTATAAAACCCAAGATGGCAAGATAATCAATCTCCCATGAAAACATGTTTATACACTCAATGTTACAGAACAGGAATTGGTGATCGAGCATTTTTCCTCAAATGCAACAAGAAGCTCATTCCGGATGTTGAATTAAGAACTCGGAAAATGGAAGCTTGAAATTCAAAAATCAAGACATCCATAATTTGGGACCCAGCAGTTGACGATCTGCAGCAGACCCTTCACTAGCAAGCTTCTGAATACGTGAAGAAAATTCTTCAGCCTGATAAAATGGGGTAGGTCAGAGCTCTTCAGAAAAATTTAGAACCAGAGGCACAAAGTAGATTAGCATAAAAAGAAATATTCCCATCCACAAAAACAATTCAGATCCACATTGTGGGATACCGATTGAGCAATATAAATATAAACGGTTAAACACTGACCTTCTCATCAATCCACATTAAAGAGCTTAGTTGATTGTTTAAGATTCGGACCACCACATCTAACGGAGTCATTGCATCACTAGATTCAAGATCTCCACCCTAAATGACTCACAATAATAGACATCACCTTTAACATTTGTAGGAGATAACCCTAACAAGAATGAAAATACTATGCCTAGTGCTTACCTGGTTTGCATTTAGGGTTTGAATAATTGATTTTATCTGTTCTGTCATCTGTTCAAGCTCCCTCTCTACGAGCTCAGCTTGCTCATACCTGCACCAAAATGAAATTTAATCATGAAAATCATCACCACCAGCTGAAGCAAGAACTACATAAATGATAAACAAATCCCAAAGCCAAAATACATATAGTTTGCATGTGGGGGATACATGCATATTTCTATTTGAGGGTGTGTAAATAGAAAGCGAAAGACAACATTGTGCAATCCAACCAGTAACCCGAGCACATAAATGTCTAAAATTAAGGTAGTGTTTATGTTATAAAAAATGACAAGTCAAGCAAGTTTTTCCGCAATGGTAAACAGCTCAAGTACAGGTCAAACAACTCACAAGGACCTCACATGACCAACTATATAAAAATTTGCTTATATTCAAAATATAACCCAAATGACTCTCCTCAAGTTTGCGTACATGAAGTTTACTAAGGTCCTTTAGCTGAAACCAAGTGATATGACTAAGAATATGACAAAACAAAATCAAAGAACTAAGTACTAACATAGCATCTCTTGTAGATGCAGCTTCATCATCAAGAAGCAATGAACGCTCATCCTTGTAAATACATTCTGCTTCTTCTTCCATGCTTTGCAAAGCTTTATCAGCCTAATAATATATAAAAAATAAGTTAAAACTTATTAATGCATCGAGAGAAAAGAAAACTATGACTAAGATTCCATAATAATCTGATAATTGACATAAGAATATAAACCCCTTGCCTAGAATACTCTTGAGGGGTAAAAATTTAGAACTTAGAAGAGAAAACAGGCCAATTGGGTGTTTGTTGAAAGGTTAACCAAAAGTCCAAATTTATAATTTATAACTTTCCAAAAGGTTGAGACACACCATAACAACGAAGCAAGAAGAAGAGTTCCTACTCCTAATTTTTGTTGCACCATGTTCCATATCTTTGCACAAGGATCTCTTATCCTTAAACTTGCACATAAATTGTAATTACAATATCATCTAAAAAAAGATCAAATAAAAATTACCTCTTCTTGATGTGTCTCGATTAACTCTAGTTGCTGCTCCAAGTTAACCTGGGTCTCAACTACTTTTGCCACTTCAATCTAAATTAGGATAACATTGGATGAGGCAAATGGAAACCATGACAGGTCGAGACAATGAAAATATACAACAAAATATATATCCACAAGGGGGGGTGAAAAAAAGAGAAGAAAAATCAATGTAAAAGGAGAAAAATATACATAAATTTCTTCCAACCAGTGAATAAGAGAGAATATTTTCACTGCTTTAACTTAAATAGGAAAATACTTAAAGACATAGTAGAGGACCTGAGGGTGGGGGGGGGGGGGGGGGAATACCATGTTGAAAATACCAGCTACATAAAATCAACTACCAATTATTGAAAAATAGTTTCAAGTATTATATAAACAATTATAATAAAAGCTAGCCCTTTTTCTTTATATAGATTTGTACAAATCGTATCAATCAACTCTAATAAAAATATTACGAAAAAAATCAACTTTAGTAAAACCAAAGAACATATCACCTCAAGCCTAAGGAGAACATCACGATTCTGCAGAATTCTATGGTCCCACTCAGCGATTGCATTAGCATGCTTTCGAAATTTTCCAGAACTTTCTTGCAGCTCAGCATTCCACTCTTTGATGATCTTTGAGTGAAGAATAAAAGAAATATAATCACTAATAAATGAAACATAAAACATAAAAAACACAATATGCAATGAAAATAAGAATAGCCAATAGTACTAGGTGAGCTGTATAACAAAGGCAGAATTGCAATGCTGCATTTTTAACAATGTATTGAAGAAACAAATTGTAAAAATGATGAAGAACAAGCATAGGCAATACCTCCTCAACAGTCTTCCCAATGATCTGAGATGGTAATTTTGGAGCAGTCGATACAGCAGTACTGACACCTGAAGTTGTCCTACAGGGCAACCAAAGCAAAAAGGAAAAGTCAATCCCTAATATTTCAATGAGAAAAGATCTATGTGAGACAGTTTAATTTATGGTGTTTAGTTACACTAATTTACCAAACAATTGGGATACATTAGAACCATTAACTAAACTCAGCATACAGAATCCAGAAATTAAAGAAATTCCCTTCAAGGTGCAGTCTAAAGAATGATGGATGCTACCAATCAAATAAAAAGGTACTGACCCACTAATAGAGGCCACAACAAGAGATGATGATGTCTGAGTTGCAGTTGTAGTGGAGCTAGGTGTTGTTGCAGTTCCAGTTGCAGCTGCAGAAGTTGAAGTAGAGACACCTGCAAAATCAATGTCAATAATCACAGAACGCATGAATCTTTCTTGGATAAAACAAACTATTCTGGTCAAATAACTAATTTTAGCAAGAATCAGATAAGCACCTAATTAAAGATCTCCAACCAATCCAGTAAAATGCACATAATTAAAAGGTGATAAACCACACAGGGGTTTAGCAAGTCTATAGCAATCTCTCTCTTACCCACTTTCTTTTCCTTTCTGAATAAAAGAACTCTGATGAATCCAACGGAAGTAAAGCCATAGCATCATCTAACGCAGCTATAAGAAGTTCCATATTCAGATTATAAAAGCATTTGCCTAACTAAATTGCAACAACGTAACTATAAAATTGTACAAGTTTTAGTATTTCCCAACAGTCCATATATACTAGCTAATGGGTAGCTCAACAGCAGGAGAATGCATCATCCTCCAATGGGAAAATTGAAATATAACTCAATATCAAAATTGGCAAACTCACCTGATGCAGGAAGAACCGAGGTTGGTTGTGCCTGTGTCGTTGAAGCAGGCTTCGATGTTGTGATTGACGGAGAAAAGCCTGAAGAACTCACAGCCCCAGATGAGGCAACATTGAAGCCCGTCAATGATGGTGTGGTGCTTGAGGCAACAGTTGAGCGAGTAGGGGTAGCCGTTGAAGCAACAACAGTTGCAGCTGAAGCGGAGGTCATACCAAAAGCTGGCATTGAGAAAGAAGGCTGGGTCGTACTGCTAAAGGCAGGTGTCGAAGAAGCATTTGTGGTGGTAACAGTGAAAAACAATGGCGCAGCAGAAGTTGCAAACGCAGGCTTGGTTGTTGCATGTGTGCTGGCAACTGCATCGGCGGATGAGGCAAGATTACCAAACCCGAAAGAATGTTGCGATGCCAAGGAAGCGGGTGTACCAAATGAGAAGCTTGAAGAGCTTATCGAAGATGATGCAGAACCACTTGTGGGCTTTGCAAAGGCTGAAGCAGAAGAAAATGAGAACCCAGTGGCCACAGAAGCTGATGTAAAAGAAGCAAAACTTGAATTTGAAAGGGAATTTTGGGTCGACAAGCTTGGGAATGAAGAAGCTGCTGAAGCAGAAGAAAATGAGTACCCAGTAGCCACAGAAGCGGAGCTTGAATTTGGAGCAGAATTTGTGGCCAACAAGCTTGGGAATGAAGAAGCTATTGAAGCTGATGAAGCACTGCATGAAGATGATCCAAAGAGGGATGATCCTTTAGTTGCGGACGAAGATGTTCCAAACAACGATGAGCCAGGACTTGCAGCAGTAGAAGTTGTCGCAAACAGGGAAGAACCAGAAGTTCCAAACAGGGAAGAACTTGTAACTGGTGGGGAAGAAACTGCTCCAAACAGAGAAGAACTTGAAACTGGTGGGGAAGAAGCTGCTCCAAACAGAGAAGAACCTGAAGCAGTTGTAGAAGAAGCAGCTACAAATAGGGAAGAAGCTGGAGTAGTAGTTGATGAAGAAGATGAACCAAACATGGGTGCGCTAGAGGAGGCCCCAAACAGGGACGGAGCAGAAGTAGCCGTAGATGAACTTAAGGAGAAGGTAGGCGTAGATGAATAGGAAGAAGGAGGCAATGAGGATCCAAAACCGAATGAAGGGGAAGGTGATGAATTAGTTTTTGAGGAAGAAGGAGCCGATGTGGATCCGAACGCGAAGGAAGGTGAAGGAGATGAATTAGGTTGTGATGAAGCGAAAGGAGAAGAAGATGAGGAGGAGGAGGTATTCAAGGCGAAAGAGGAAGAGAAGGGAGAGGATCCAAATGATGAACCGAGAGTGGAGGCAGGATTGGTGGGTCCGACTGTGGAAGGGAATAATCCGAAGGAAAATGGGGAGACAGAAGAAGAGGACGAGGAAGGGTTTGGATTTGAGAAGGATTGAGCTGTCGACGACGTTGTTCCGAATGAGAAGCCTGTCGACATTGTCTTCCTCTCTTTCTCTACCGTTCGAGTGCTCTGCTCTCTGTAACACTCCCTTCTCTGCGTGTGTTTATTTTCTGTTTGCCAGGGGTCTGTGAGTTTGCCCTTTTCAAATTAGGGTTTTGACGGGAAAAAGGTGTTTCACTTATTTCTTTTCTTTTCACGTACAAAAATATATTAACACAAAAAAATTTATTTAACTTAATAAGATAATTGATATACAGTTTAATTTTTAATTTTTTTATATGTTGTACGTATAAATTTTTATATAAAATAAAAATATAGGGTTTTTATATTTAAAAAAACAAACATATATCTTATTTTTTATAATATAAAAAACAGATATTTTATAAAATTAGAAAAAAATTATTCTTCGACCTTTTCAATTTTTTTATTTATAAAATATATTTTAAGGCAAAAAATAAAGAAAAAAAAGCCTTAACGTGCATTTAAACTTTTCACCGTAATTTTTGAAAGATATATCTAAATTCTTCACTTATTTTTTAAGACGTATATAAATTTAATTTAATTTAATTATTTAAATTTATAGACAAATCTTAGATATTAAAATGTAGAATAAGTATGACTAAATTTTCTAAAGTTGATTTTTTTTTTAAATTTACTCATAAAATAGTAATATTGAAATTAGTATGATTAATGTACATGTATTAAATGTAAAAATGAGAATTTTTATAATGTTTACAAGTTTAGGTATCGCCTTATTCATAGTGATATTCTTTTTAGTTATAAATATTTGTATTATCATTAGGAAAATATTGATAATACTCATGGAAAGAAAGAAATAAGAATATGAGTTGATTATATACATTTTATCATAATGTACAGATAGCAAATATGTTTATGCTGTTGAAGATAAACTACGTGAGGATGATCTCGAAACCTTTTAAAAACTTTTAGAAATTGTTGAAAAAACGTTGTATCTAGAGTGCAAGAAATATACTAAAATGTCAGGATTGATTTATTTGTACAGTGTGAAGGCAAAAAATAGTTTTTCCGACAAAAGGTTCAAAGAATTACTAAATGTACTAATAGATATGTTTCTTGAGGGTATTAAATTTTCATCTTCAATGTATAAATTGAATAAATCTCTTAGTCAATTTGGCATGAAATATCATAAAATTCATGATTGTCCAAATGATTGCATTCTTTATAAAAAAAAATATAAGACATTAGATGATTGTTCGATGCGTATAGAATAAAGATGGAAGCATGCTACAAATGAGATAACACCTAAGAAAGGTGTGTCTGTAAATGTTCTTTGGTACTTTCCTCTGATTCCTTACTTTAAAAGATTGTTCAAAAGTAAAGAGACATTAAAGATGTTAACTTGACATTCAGATAATTGATCTTATGATGGGATGCTACGTCATCCTTATAATTCTCTAAATTGGAAAGTAATAGATAATTCATATATCCCTTCAATTTGCATTTGATCCGTGCAATCTTTGTCTTGCCATTGTAGCCAACGGAATTAATCTACACAGTTTCCTTGGTAGTGTTAGGGGAGGAAGCCAATATGATGGTTATATGAAGTTTTTTAATATTCCAAAATAAAAGCCTCAGATGGTCAGTAAGGAGAAGTATTGTAAAATTGAAGAAGAATTCAGTTTCTTTATGGCCTTAGTGTTGAGTGAGATTGTCACTTTATAGGAATATCAATCACAACACATGTTAGGCATGACACCATACTACAATCAAGGCATGCCTTATTAGTCAAGCATGCTACCATCCATGCCAGACATGTCACCCTTGAAATCTTATGGCGCCCAACATATATCCTATATGGGATATATATAGTCATTCTATTGGTCTTCCCTTTATGCCAGGAATACAAATGTAGTCAAGTAGTGGTTCAATATCTCCAATACAATTTGTGCAATCTTATCATCCATCATATGATGAATGTTTTGATAAGAATGTATTTCCAATAATTACCTTATATGAGAGTCTTCCTCCATTTGATGAACCATTTATGGTAATATTTAAAGCTTATATAGATAGTCTATTATGTTTTTTATATATTTTTTTATTATTATATATAACGCTTAAATTTTTTACAGAATATGAAATGTTTGTTGAAACATCCATTATCTAAGGACTATATTGCTATTGAGATGGTACAAAAATTGAGCGATGATCAAATAATTCATAATCAATATTTTCCAAATCATTGGTGAATAGTAATTGATCAATCATTGCTCCATGATTGTCCATTACATGTGCCTTCTGATGCTACCACAGTCCAAGAAGCGATTGGACAATATGTGGCTTGGGCGCCGAGTAAAGTTGTGATAAATTTTGACATGATACTATTTTTTTTACTTAAGATAACACTTTATATTGCATTATTATTCATTTATTATTACTAATATATATAATAACTCTTCTTTAATCTATTATACCAGAATTAGTAATTACAACACATTTAAGAGATACAAAACAAGTATTTCGTGATAAATCTATATTTAGTGGAAAATCATTACGCATTAAGTCATTCAAGAAGAAGCTATGGAAAAAGTATAGTTATGAATATGCTATAAACTTCGGCAGAAATTTTGGCTCTTTGACGACTATTGTTGCAAGCAAGACTAGCATAAAATGATGGATGAACTATGCCACTTCCTAGAGAAATTTCTGGCATAAATATTGGGCAAACATATATATCGATCGAGTGCATATTGTAGCTATTTGAATTTCAAATGATCGATTTAAGTATAATTAGGTGTGAATAGGGTGAGTCCTCAATCAGTAAATAAATTTCATTTATATAGAACATATAACTATCACTACTATAAAATGTGACATTTAAGTCGATATGTAAAGTCAATTTTTGGAAAAAGATGACTTATAATGAATGTAAAGTTGATTCGGTGTAGAACTGACACTACAAACTACGTGGATAGTGTCAGTTGACACGTAGAACCGACGCTACATACGTGAATATTTCCTTTTCTCTTCTTTCTTCCCAGACAGAAACTATTCCAAGCACTACATAACTCTCAAAAACCCAAAACGTCATCTACTTCTCCTCTATTCTTTCTCATTTTCGGCCACCTATTACCACCAATTCCAGCACCGATTAGTAGGTTTTCTTTCTCTTTAACTTATCTTTAGATCCCTTATTTTTTTAGCAAAATACTCGAAAAAATTATACCAATTTCTTACTTACAAAACACCATTTTTTTTCTTCATTTCTTTCATTTTGTCACTTCATTTACTCTTATAAGTATTTCTATTAATCCTACGCACTTATTATTCATAATTTTTCTGCTATTATGTGTTATTATTTATGTGAATAATTTTTTGTATTATATATGTAGGTTTTGTATTATAACATCAGGAGAATAATATGATGATCTTGAATAACATAAGAAAACACCATGATAATTTTTCTGCTATTAATTAATATTTATTTTTTATTTTTTCAATTATTTGTATTATTTAAACTATTTTTTTAAACAGAGTTTGTTTTTTTCTACTATTATGTAGTGATCGAATACATGTTTTAATTTGAGTATAATAGAAAATAAGTAAATTTTGTAAAAAAAATTAAAAATTTAAAGTCAGTTCAATGAACTCACTTTAATAGTCCGTTTTGTAGTAAAGTATATTTATATTATCTAATTATTTATATATATTTCTTTTATATAGGACATGTTATTATTGAATTCAAGCTAATCACTTATCACATTTAAAAATGTTCTATGATTCTTTATTTCTCAATCAATATCAAGAAAAGAATGTTAGCCTCAGAGCTAAACAATTATGTGATATGACATTAACACTTAACAAAAATCAGAAGGTGATAATCCCTTGGCCAGTAAAGTTTGAACAAGGTCAAGATCATTGGATGTTAATAATCCTTGATTTATATGACAATTATGTTTGGTAGTGTGACTCAACTTTCATAGAATTGAGTAAATATATAAAAGTAGTTGTTGAAATGTAAGAGTTATAACTACTTATTTTTTTTCTATTGTTCTATGTAATCTTTAATAAAGAACTAATTGTTTTAAACTTTGATAGGGCATGAAAACTGTGAAACAAGAGTATGGACATTATCCTTAAAAAATCCACAAACTTATATGGAAAAAAGTTATGGCACGTACAAACAAATATTAATAATTTAATTAATTTTACTATTGAATAATAAAGATGTTCGAATATGAAAAACCTCGTACACTTATTTTTTTGTAGGTTCTACAACAAAATGATTGAGTCTTGTGTGGTTAGTTTATTCTAAAATTTATAAGCAAAATCATCTCTAATATCAATATTCTAATTAAAGATGTGGTAATCTCTTTTACTAATATATTTTTTTAACATATATAAGTTATTTTTTATAAATTCATAATATTATATTTTTATTTGGAATTTAAATACATGTAGTTCTTTGGTTGAAATAAGTCTGACCATGATATGCAAAATTTTGATGATTTACGAGAAGAATGGACACAACATATACTTCAAATTATAACATCACAAAGAAGATTCAGGAGAATAATCTAATGATCTTGAATAGCATAGAACAACACCATTGTAAATTTTATAATGCTTTAATGTTTCTACTCCCTTATCTCTGAAGTTTGAACTTGTTTGATGAATGTTTATGTGTTCATGTATTTATGAGAATGAATTATTATATGTACCTATTTTTCTGCCCAAATTATATCTCATATCTCTTACCTAGTTCCCTATTTACTATGAATGAGACATTGCTAGTGATTCTAAGCAAACCAAGTTTTCTCTCCTTAAAATAAAGTAGGAATATCACAAAATCCATGATAAAAGAGACGACATCATATTATTTGTAATTTAAGTTAAATATATATATATTGTATATAAATTATTATTTTTGTAATAAATTTAATTCTCAAATAATTAATTAATATTTAATTATTTAATTATTTGTAGTATTTAAAAACTCTTTTAAACATATTTTTGGTTTTTTTTGCTATTATGTAATCGAATACAAGTTGTGAGGATAGTAAAAAATGAGTAAAATATGTATAAAAAAATACTAAATTTAAAGTCGGTTTATAGGTTGAATCGACTTTAAAGTCTTCTCATTCTAAGTCGGTTCACCTAACTGACTTTAAACGACTTTTAAGTTGGTTATTAATCGACTTAAAAGCCTCATTTTGGCGTAGTGTATGTGTTCAAGTATGAATTATTGTTTCAATTCACATTACCTGTATAACATACGAATTTAGGATTATTTGGAAAATTATCAAACAAATGAACTCCTCCACAAAACACACATGACACTTCTAATCTTGGACCTAGTTTATACTTGCTGGAGAGTTTTGAGCCTTCAAAAACCAAAGATGATACTTGAGCTATAAGTACTGTGATACCATTTACCTTATGCACTCTAGCTACTCTTCTTGTGCCTTTCATTTTATCCATTGACCATTGATAATTATTGCAAGTCATTTTCTCAAGTAAATCATAAGCTTAATTATAAGTTTTGGCTAGCAAAGCTCCATTAGAAGATGCATCAATAATAGTTCTTATTTGAGCATTGAGACCATTGTAAAAGGTCTCAATTTGAATCCAAGAAAGAATATCATGATAAGGAAACTTCCTTAGGAATTCCTTGAATCTTTCCCATGTTTCGTATAAAGATTATCCTTCTTATTGTTTGTAAGAAGTAATGTCATTCCTAAGCTTGACATTCTTTGTTGATGAGAAGTATTTCATCAAGAATTTTTCCGCCAAGCCATTCCAAGTTGTAATGGAATCAAGTGATAAAGAGTTTAGACAAGATCGAGCACGATCTCGTAAAGAATAATGGAACAATCTAAGCCCATATGCCTCATTGGTCACACCACTGAACTTAAATAAATCTACAACTTCATTAAACAATCTAAGACGAAGACGAAGATCCTGTATTGGTAATTCATTGAATTTTCCAACTATTTATAACATTTGAAACATCATTGGCTTTAGTTCAAATTAATTAGCTTGAATGTTTGGCCTTGTAATACTTGAATTCTTTAAATTTGGCCATTCTAACGTAGATATTGCATATTCATTCACAACTTTATCTCTATCATTCATCAAAAGCATTTAATTGTTCAAATTTAGCTCATTATTATATTATTTATGTCTAATCTATTAGCCAATTTTTTTCTCTTAGGTGAAAACTTGTTGTTTCCTTATTGATCTCAAAGTACGCTCAATTTTGAGATCCAAAGGTAAGATTTATCACTTACGAACTCTGGTCACGCAATAGATTCCATTATGTTTCTACAATACTATAGAAGATGTTTAAATAAAAACTAAATAAATAAATTAAAATGTAAAAAATTAAATTAAGAAAAAAATTTATAATCCCAAATAATGGCGCCAAAAACTTGATCACCACACAAATTGTGTGTGTAATGAATACACAAGTATATGTATCACAACAAGTAATATAATGATAAAAAAATCGTTCCTACAGAAATTATTTTATTAGAAACTAATTTTTAAAGCTAAAAAAATAAAAATAAAACAATTTTTGTGTGTTTTTATATATTAAGGAAACAAAATTAAAATAATTAAAAGTAAATAAGAATAATTAATTAAATCATATTTTATAACTAAGAAAATATATGAGAAAATATCTAAGAATACTTAATCTCTCAATTTTCTAAACATGTGAATCACCAAAATCTTCCAAATATAATTATCAATCAATTAATTATATGATCAATTGAATCTAACTTAACATGCATTCATCTCTCAAGTAAACTACACACTATATAGTAATTAATTTAATCACTCTCTTGCTAATTAAGTTTATCAATTATATATCACATATATAAGAATAATACATATATGCCTATAAATCATACATGTTATTTAATCAAGACAAACAATTAAACAATTCTCTCAAATCTATTTTATAGTCTCTATAGATAAATTATTGACGAAATAATTAATAAGATAAAAATTAGATTAAATAATATAATTAAATTAAAATTATAAATGAAGTAAAATATTAGATTATCACATGGTAAAAAATGAGTTCATAAAATTCATAGATTAATAAATTAACTACATATAATTGTGTTCATAAATATCATATTTTTCATAAAAAAAGACATAAAAAATGATAAAAAAAATGATAGAAAAAGAAATAAAATTAATCTCTTAAATCATAATACTAATTTTCTCTTAAATTGTAACCAAAATTATATGCCAAATTAAGCGATATTAGTATTTCTCATTTTACAATAAAACAAATTATATATATTTTTTTTAAATTACCATCTAATCTATAAATAGTCAATTTATGATTTTATTTTAACCTCTTTAAAAAAACATGTTTATTTTCGCATGATACTAAAAATACATGTCCAATATATATATATATATATTCTAAAAATAATAATAAATATATATATATATATATAATAAAAAATTATTACATTCAATTAAACCTAAAAACTACTTCAACAAAAGTATAAACAAACACTTTATTAGTGAATATTTAAAAATAAAATAACTAAAGCCTACTTAAACTCAATAACTCTAAGTAAGGAACTTTTCTCGTTATCCATAGTCAATTCAATTGGCATTTTACTGATCTAATATCATTTTAAGTTAAACTTTATATTATTTTATATTAAAAATTATATTAAATTTTTGTTTATCTTAAATCCATAATATTAATTATTATATTAAATATTGTTTTTATTAATTATATATATATATATTTAATTTTAATTTAATATATGTAATAAAAATTAGATTTTTTTATTAAAAAATGATCTGTAAATAATATTAGTATGATAAATAATAATGTATTAAATTTAATATAGTATTGATCAATCTTATCAAATTTTATAAAATTTGATGTTGGATGAGGCTAATTATGTATAAAATTTTCAATAAATTTGATGATTTAGGGCTGGAGGTCGGGTAAACTTCAAAATTGACTTTGACTCTTTGACTCGTTTACAAAAAGAAAGCTACATATGGGCCTAAGGCAAATACCCAACCATACCGACATAAAAGAGAGATGAATTACAAGCAGAGGCTCAAAATCGCAGCGAAAGTGATACTAGACGCCGATGCACGCCGTGTCCACGAGCGAGTTAACCCTCAAGAACTTGGCGTTACTGCCACACTAAAGCATCACCAAGTGGAAGGCGTTTCATGGCTTGTACGGCGTTACAAACTCGGCGTCAACGTCATTCTCGGTGAGCATTTTGTGTATTCTTTACCCTCTACTGTTTGGCTGCCTAGAAAGGATTTTTTTCCTCAAATCTGATACAATCTTTCAATCGAATGGTGCATTGAATACTTGTTGATTTTCGTTTCGCAGGAGACGAGGTACAATTGCTCGCACTCTTTCAAGTTTACTCGCATCATTCTTAGACTATTCAATTTTTGCGGTGGTGGACTAGAACATGCAAAAAATATGCTTCCTTGTGATGTAAGGAAGGTGTAGATTTTGGCTTACGGTTGTTGAGGCTTGTAAGAGTTGATTTTTCAATGTTGTTATTGTTTAATCATTACATTCTTTCAAGCAGTATATGAAGTTTTGATCTGTCTCAAGTTTTTGCTTTAATTTTGATCTGACCGGGCAGAAGTATGCTAAGGAATAAATTTTCATCTCCTATGCCATTTTGAGACTAATTTGATTATTACAATCTATACGTAATATTTTGGAGGCTTGAGTACTTTATAATTTTCAATAACAATATTATTTTACTTTAAATAACATAGTATTAGAGCAACTACCAAAATCCTAAACTAGATTACTCTTATTCCTTAACAAAGTGAAAGGCATTATTATAGTGCCTTAATGATAGCGTTCACTACGTTTGAATAATTGAATCTAACTGAACGTTTGGCAGATGGGCTTAGGCAAGACTTTGCAAGCTGTCTCTTTATTGAGCTACTTAAAAGTTAGCAAGATGTCGTCTGGGCCATTTTGTGAGTCAAATATGACTTTTGTGCAAGCCTTTGATTTCTTATTCATGTTCCCTTTCTTTAAGCTTCTATCCTCCCAATCATACAAATATCTGCAGTGGTATTGTGTCCTTTAAGCGTGACAGATGGTTGGATATTAGAGATGGACAACTTTGCACCAAATTTAAATGTTCTTAGATATGTTGGTGAGAAAGATCACCGTTGCAATATACGCCGGACGCTATACGATCAAGTAAAACGGTCATCAAATTCTGGCGTGAGTTATCTTTCTGCTTGGTGTACCTTTGCTTCTTGATATGGGAGTCTGATAGTCTTTGGTACTAAGGAAACTCTTATGTCGTTAATTCCCCGTAAGATTTCAGTCTACTTAATTTTTTATTGTTGGATTTATCATCAGGTCCAGTGCCTACCATTTGATGTGCTGTTGACAACATATGATATAGCATTGATGGATCAGGATTTCCTATCTCAAATACCATGGCGTTATGCAATAATCGATGAAGCTCAAAGGCTTAAAAACCCTTCCAGTGTATGTTTAATATATTTTCTGCCCTCTCATATAGTAATGTATTTGTATCCCTTTACTGTGGAACTGATTAAGTATTTTGTTGATACTAACAATAGTTACTGTATATTCTACAAATGATCATTTAGGATTTCATTGCACTATGCATGTACCTGGATTTCTGAATAAAAGTGGCAGCGTCTTTATACTATTCTTGTGGAATTTTCAAACAAAAAATGTGACCACCTCAAAATGCCATGCGATGTTCTTTCCCCAAGTATAAATTATTTTTCAAATTCAAGGCAAGCTTGTATTAATTGGCCACATGTAACAACTTTGATGAGGTTGAGGGTAAATGTGTGAAATAGGTACTTTTTTTCCCATGTTTTTGTATTTTCCAATTGTCATAAATATATTGTTCAACCTCAAAACAGGTTCTGTCCAAAGTTTTAAGAGAGCGCTTTCTCATTCCAAGACGTCTATTGATGACTGGCACACCCATTCAAAACAATCTCATGGAACTGTGGGCTTTGGTGCATTTTTGTATGCCTTCAGTCTTTGGGACCCTGGACCAGTTTCTTTCCACATTTAAAGAAGCTGGAAGTCCTTATTCAAGTTAACTTGCTACACACATACGTGGATTATTCAATTTATTTTCTTTTAATTTTTAAATATATTTCATTTTTTATTGCCGAATATCATTGTTTAAACTCTGATTCAAGAGATTGCATGTTTCTTTCTTTATAGGGACAGTTTGACAAATGGAACATGGTTTCATAAAAGTTTCTGTTTTTATCATTAAACAGGCAATGTTACATCATCTAAAGTTAAGGAGCAGTTCAAAAATTTGAAAAGCATACTGAGAGCCTTTATGCTTCGACGTACAAAATCTGAACTAATTGAGTGTGGAAATCTAGTCCTGCCACCTCTTACTGAGATAACCGTGTAAGTTATCTAATTCCTGCTACCATGTAAGAAAGTTCATTAGTTCTCTCTCTCTTTTTTTATCATATCATGCTAAGATATTTGTCCTTGTAGGATTGCACCCATGGGTAGTTTGCAAAAGAAGGTTTACGAGTCAATATTGAGGAAGGAGCTTCCCAAGCTACTTGCATTTTCTTCAAATCATCAATCCTTACAGAATATTGTGCATCTCTCACAAATTTTATCACAAGCATCTTTTTGTTTATCGTTTTATAAATAGCTCGGATATATTTTTTATTTTTGTTTATTATATTTCTCTTTCTAGTTCTGACTAATGAAACTATAAACAAGATATTATTATTTTGGGAATAAGTTTCTCTCCACTTAAATGATTTGGAAGGATTGACTGAATGTTCCCTTGCCAGTTATCATCTCACTTTTATCATTGTGCATCCGGTAACCATAAGTGGAAATGATCATGTTCTCATGGAAGCCCCTTAGCTATAAAATATTACTTGACTAGTTAGGTGCTTGTGCGCTTAATTCAGAAGGGGCATCATATAAGCAGTAAATAGTATTGGTTGCTTATTAGTCTTTATAATCTTCAATTTAGTAATTATAGTAATAACAATTAAAGAGTTAATATAATTATAAATATATATATTTTTTAATGAAAAAAGACGTTACATACTTACATGTATCTCCTTTTAGTATAAATATGTTCAAATTATTGAGTTTGTAGTGAGTTCTTGAGTGTTGAAAGCCTAAAATTAAAATTCAGGGTACACAACTCCATTTTATGTATATAATTTATTGATAATTGCATAAATATTATACCTATTTTTTTGGGTCAAGAGTTGAGGGATCAGTGCCCTACCTGACCCCCTAATAGATCCGCCTCGGCTTGTACTTGATGTGTGAATAAGGCATAAGCAATCTTCTTGGACTTGGATAGTTATGGTTTCTATTTACTGTAATTGAAATGTTCTACATTTAAGATTGCCAGCATTTGGTTGAAACGAGGCGTCTTTACTTGATGTTTAGATAATTCTTTACCTTTTGGTCTGACACGTACTTCTACTTGTATGCTTATTGATATTGCTATTTGTATTCAGGTCATACAATTACGAAAAGCATGTAGTCATCCCTACCTCTTTCCTGGCATTGAGCCTGAACCATATGAAGAAGGCGAACACTTGATACATGTAAATTTAGTTCCTTTTTGTTTAATCTACTAAGGTTAAGAACCCTGCCGGGTACAAAGTTGCACCTACTCATAACTGTAATATGCAATGAGCAATATTAAATTTCTGAAGAAAGAAGCTTTTTATGCATCTTAATTTGTCTAACTGATCTGTCATTTACTTTCTTGCCATGTTTCCTGCCAACCAAAGCTTCAGTCATTTTCTGTGTTCTGATCAGGCGAGTGGTAAACTCTTTATTTTGGATCAACTACTCCATAAGCTACATGATTCTGGAAACCGTGTTCTTCTCTTTGCACAGATGACACATACACTTGACATATTACAGGTTCCTTCTCTTTTTCCTGTCTGCCAAAGGAAAATAAAATGTGATTATTTAACAAACTAAGATTGTTTGTGCTATGCAATGTAGGACTACTTGGAGTTCCGAAAATATTCCTATGAGCGCCTTGATGGATCTGTTCGAGCTGAAGAGCGCTTTGCTGCTATAAGAAGCTTCAGCAAGAAATTAACTGAAGGAAGCTCCAATCCTCGAGCTGATGAGAATGGTGCTTTTGTTTTTATGATATCTACGAGAGCTGGAGGAGTTGGTTTGAATCTTGTATCTGCCGATACTGTGAGTTAAGACTATTAGTGTTTCTAACTTAGAAAATATTCAATTGACTTTCTCTGCGTTAATATTACTTAAACTAGGACCTGAGATAAATAACAGTTATGATCTTTCCAGTAGTCTATCTTGTACCTGAGATAATAACAGCTATGACTTTCCACAGTAGTCTAGATTCTTGAGAGAACGCAAATATCTCTAGTTACTCCCTGAAGGCTGAAGTTGCTTGAACTACATGTTCCAATAGCGCTGATCAATCATTGTAACTTCGTCTCTACTGTAGGTTATATTTTATGAACAAGATTGGAATCCCCAGGTTGACAAGCAGGCTCTACAGCGTGCACACCGGATTGGTCAAGTAAATCCTGTGTTATCTATAAACCTAGTCACTGGACATACTGTTGAGGAGGTGAAATCTTGAACTTCAACCCATGCCAGTTTCCATCAAGCACCTTGATGAATTTTCATTATCCAATGTTTTAATCTAGGTTGTGATGCGGAGAGCAGAGAGGAAATTGCAGCTTTGCCATAATGTTGTTGGGGATGACATCGCAAAGCAGGAAGGGATAGAAGCAGCAGGTGTTGAAGCTAGTGATATGCAATCTGTGATAATTGGTTTACAGCTGTTTGATGTTAACAGTGAGAAGTTGGGCAAGTTAGAGGGATCAGAGTTGAATGCTATGGCTGATAAGGTTATTGCAATGCGTCGTAAGCAAATAGCTGGAAACGATGACAGGAAATTTGAGGTTAATCCTTGTTCATTGCTTAAGGGGGGTGATCTTGTTCTTGGAGGTAGTCCAGTTTCTCTCAGCTTTAATTCCGATCTTGATGAGGCTTCGTATCAATCCTGGGTTGAAAAATTTGCGGAGACAGCTCATGCAAGTAGTGGCCTCATGGATTTGAAAAGCGGAAGTAACTTATCTGAGAAAAGGTGTACAAAACTTGAGGCTGCAAAGAAGAAGGCAGAGGATAAGAAGTTGTCTGAGTGGGAAGCTTTGGGATATCATTCACTGTCTGTGAAAGACCCAATAAGCCCTGCAGATGGCAACATCCTGTCAGATTCAGGTTCTGTCCAGTTTGTGTATGGAGGTTGTACCAACCCTTCTAAAATTTGCCCATCTGAGCCTACCATCATATTCAGGTTGGCTTGCTTGTATTGAAAATTCCTCTTCATTGGTTTTCACATGGGCTTCAATTTGAAGATGCAGAAAGACGTTTTATATATACTGTTTAAAATTGTTTGTCCCGGGAATCATTTTTTCTCCTTCTGTGAATGTTTTTCATTCTTGATGTTTTGTTATACATATCTCTAAAAATATGGGCATAAACTTATTAGTTACAAAATGTTGAAAAGCAAGGGGACTTTTTCTAAAGCTCTCTTGCTTTACATTTTGAGTAGATTATTCCAGTTATCTTTGATGATGGTTTTACAAACTTTTGCACTCATACACCTTAATTTAGCTTTTTTCTTTTTATTTATATAATATCTATGGGGGATATGATATGCACATTTTGACAAGTTCAAAGCTTTAAATGGTTAGTTTCTATTACAACCCGTAGTTCTGTCATCTCCTTTTTATTTTCAGTTTTCCATGCAGTAATAAAATATACTATCAGACAATTTATATATTCATTTGACAGCTGTGTTGATGATTCTGGAAACTGGGGTCATGGAGGAATGTTTGATGCGCTGGCCAAACTATCTATATCTATCCCTGCTGCATATCAGCAAGCTTCTCAATTTGGGGACCTGCATCATGGTGATCTTCACCTCATAAAAGTGAATGGTATGCTATTGTTTTTGCGTTTGCATTATTTTCTTTTTGATTAAATGCCGCTCCATTAATTTAAACTCTCAATAACTCATTACACTTCTAGTTCGGAAAAAAGAAAGATTTTGTTTGGGATCTCTTTGTACTGATTTACTGATCTGGGCATTCTGGCTTCTATTCTTTATATTAATCCACTGTTAAGTTTTAATTGTTTTTGTGTGTATAATTTTTTTATTGGATACATTTCTGTTATACAGAGAAATGCAATGAACAAACTATGGCCAGTAAATATCCTCAGTGGGTGGCTTTGGCTGTCGTACAGTCTTATAACCCTAGGCGTAAAGTTCCCCGTAGTAAGGTATCAATTCCTGATTTAGAAGGTTGCTTACTAAAGGTTTCATTCTCAGCAGCTCAAAATGATGGTAAAGTATACGTTCCTTATCAATGTTGAATCTGTTTTATATTTAAAGTTCATATTATATGCAAGGCATTTCTTGATATTGTATATTTGCTTTTCCTTTTCCTTTGATCTTCGTAGATAATTCATTTTTGACTCATTGGTGCTTCGTCATCATACTCATACTTTGATTTTTTTTTTTAAATTCTTTCTTCTCTTATTTTTACACCATTTTGGAAGCTCACTTACCTAGAATCCTTTTTTTAAAGCTTCAATTCACATGCCACGAATTGGTTATCAAGATGGTTCGGATCGCTCAGAATGGTACTCTGTGGAACGTCTTTTGCGAAAATATGCGTCCATTAATGGCGTAATTTTTTTTGTGTACTCTCTCTCTCTCTCTCTCTCTCTCTCAATCTATCTTCTGTGTTAAATACTTGCAGCAAATTCACGCCTTGAAATTATTGTAGGTATTATTACCGACGATCATCTTGAGGCTTCCAACACCTGACAACTTGCTCGAGTTTTTATTTGTACCTTCTAAGCTTTATTGACCTTGTGGTTGTCCTCATGTCATGTAATTAAGTTTTGAATGGTTATGTACCTATATATTTTCCAAGATATGTTTGTACTGTTTGTGTAATACAAGTTTCTTCTTATTCCCCTCACTTCAGAGAGCTTACAATTAGTGAAATGCAACCTAGTAGCCTGCGTATGTGTTAATTGTTTTCTTCTTCTTTTAATAACACTGTTAAAAGTTGTAATCACAAAAATAGTACACTAATATTTAACTTATATATTTTTATTATTAAAAAAAAACTCAGTTATTGTTTTACATTGAATTCATCTAATTAGACATCATATAAGTTGAATTTTGTCCAATTTGATATGTTTAATATTATCAAGGTATTATTTATTATTAAAGATTATTTTTATTATTATGAATTTTAGGTGTGTTATTTCATGTAAACTTATCCATTTTGGGGGGTTAATAAACGTCATGGTTGTGGTTAGTGGGCTTGAGTGAGTTATAAGGGGTTCTGTATATTATGTTCTGACTATGTTTTTATGCATTGATTAGCAATAATAAAGTAATCGTTTTGGGGAAGCTAAAAGAAATGTTCACTCTTTTTGGCTCTATACATATCATTTAAGAAAGCATTTCCAAAATTGGGGCTTTGCTCTCTTAGTCATACTCGGTATATATAAATAAATATTCAGATGGTCAATTTTTTAGATCAAAATGTAGACCCTCATTAGCGTGATACATAGAGATATACAGTGTGTTCTGTTTATGGCCCAGCTCCAGCTCCAGCTCCTTGGGCCTCTGTGACTCTGTTAACTAATTAATGTTTTAAATCATTATTTTAGCTTTTAGGTGGGGGATATGGAAAGTAAGTTGATATTGGTTTTACCAAGAGGAAATTGGGCAGTCACACATCCATACCCTATACCCAAAAGAATACGAAATTGTAATAAAATAGCAATTGCTTTCTTTTCATGATGCTTTTTTTCTACCAACTCTTCTCCAATAACAATTCAATCTACCTATAAATATGCCTCATGTACGTGACATCTTTCACAACTTCACATCACAAACCCCTATTACAAAATCTAAAGATGTCAAAAGCTACTCAAACTCAAGGCCTTAAGCAATATGCAGCAACAAACAGGCGTATGCCAACACCAGGAAAAGCAACACTTCTTGCAATTGGAAAGGCCTTCCCTAGTCAACTCATCCCTCAAGAGTGCTTAGTCGAAGGCTACATTCGTGACACTAAATGCGATGACATAACCATTAAGGCTAAATTGGAGCGTCTTTGTAAGCAAGCAAAATTATATAAATATTATGTTGTTTTTTTCCATCATTTTTAATTCTAAAATTATAAATTATAAATTTTTAATTTTTAATTTTATTAGGTAAAACTACAACTGTGAAGACAAGGTACACAATAATGAGTAAAGAAATTTTAGACAAATACCCAGAATTAACAACTGAAGGGTCATCAACTATAAGACAAAGGTTTGAAATAGCTAATTCAGCAGTTGTAGAAATGGCCTTAGAAGCTAGTCTTTCTTGCATAAAAGAATGGGGAAGAGGAATTGAAAATATAACACATATTGTGTATGTTTCATCAAGTGAGATAAGACTCCCTGGTGGTGACCTTTACCTGGCCAACAAGCTAGGCTTAAGGAACGATGTTCGTCGCACTATGCTCTACTTCCTAGGTTGCTACGGAGGTGTGACTGGCATGAGAGTGGCCAAGGACATAGCAGAAAACAACCCTGGAAGTCGTGTTTTGTTAACAACATCTGAAACAACAATACTTGGTTTTAGACCCCCAAATAAAACAAGGCCTTATGACCTTGTTGGGGCTGCACTTTTTGGTGATGGTGGTGCTGCTGTTATTATTGGAAGTAATCCAATAATTGGGGAGGAGTCTCCTTTTTTTGAACTCAATTATGCTATCCAACAATTTTTGCCTGAAACTCATAATGTTATAGATGGTAGGTTAACTGAGGAAGGTATAAATTTCAAACTTGGAAGAGACCTTCCTCAAAAGATTGAAGAAAACATTCAAGAGTTTTGTAAGACGTTGATGGAAAATGCTAATTTGAAGGAGTTCAATGATTTGTTTTGGGCTGTTCATCCTGGTGGGCCTGCAATTCTTAATAAGATAGAGAGTAGACTTAAATTGAAGATTGACAAGTTAAAATGTAGCAGAAAAGCATTGATGGACTATGGAAATGTTAGTAGCAATACTATATTCTATGTTCTAGAAAATATGAGGGATGAGATGAACGTAAAACAAGGTCATTTTGAGGAATGGGGACTTGCCTTAGCATTTGGACCTGGGATTACTTTTGAAGGCATTCTCCTTCGAAGTCTCTAAATTAACATGTATTATATATATATATATATCTAAAGATATATATTAAGTTCCACTTTAATTTACTATCTTCATCATAACATCATGTCTCTACTTTTTTTCCCTAATTACCATGCACGATTGAAGAAAAGTGACTAAACCAATTAATGGTTTGTTGTTATTAGAAACTCAGGTGTAATACGTATGGAATAGGCAATCTCATTTCATTATTTCTCTTGCTTCCTTTTTTTTTTAATCTAATTATCTTGAAAACTAAATTATGTTGAAACAACTTCTTGTTCATTGACTAAATTAATGAAGTTTAGATATTTTTCACCCGATGAAATTGTTAAAAATTGCTTCCTTGGTAAAGTTAAATTTAATATGAAATTATATAAGTAAAAAATTAATAATAATAAAAATTAAAAATTAATAAAATATAATAATGATAATTAATAAATATTTTGTAAATTTTTTCATATTTATTATCAATTTATTATGTTAAAGGTTAATGTTTTAATAGTGTTTTAAGCTTTAAAAAAAATAATATTTTAATATAAAATTTATTAAATTAATAAAATTTAGAGAAAACATACAAAATAATATCTTAAAAACTTATAACAATACAAATTATTATATCTAATTTATATATTTTTGAATATATTTTAATTTATACTATTATCATTTAGATATTTTTTATACCGATAATTTGATTCATTTTAATTTTATTAGGGGTATTATTTATATTGTTATAAGTTGTACCAGCGTTATTTTTTTTTATAATTTTTATAAAATTGATTATATTATTAAAGTTTGTAATTAAATAACTCATTTTTTCCCAACTAAGTAATATCATTCCTAGTTTAAAGTACTAAACAACCTCTGAGGTAATTTTCACAATATTAAATTCATAATCAACGAAAACGACGTACTGTAGATTCCTAACGCAATCTCTCTTTCTCTTTCCATCTACTTTGTATTGGAACTTGTGGCAATGGATCTTGCAAAACCCTAATCTGAATTCATACTTGAACTACTTTCTCATATTTAAAGTATCCTTGGATTCCACAATTTCAAAATTAGCGAGGTAACTCTTATCCTTTATTTGAAATCTTTTATTTGCTGGCAATCTCAGATTATTGCGTTTGATTTGTCATATCTATTTGAAATTGAACAATTTTTTATTTTTATTTTCTCGCTTCTTCTCCTTATTCTCAAAAACGCATATAATTTGCTTGCATTTATCACCAAAATTTCGTTTAATACTAAAGCTGCTATGCTTTGGGCTTGCATTTGGCAGAAATTGAGATCTATGGTTCGGGCAGAAAACTCCGACCCCGGAGAGTCACCTACACCGTTCGTGGTATTTTTTTGTTGTGCAATTAATTATGCTGTTTGATTTTATGGGGGGGGGGGACATTGTAGTGGTAGTAAATCAATTTTCGTTTTATTTGAAATAATCCATGGTCAAGGTTTACAAATATATTGGAAAAAATTAGCATTCCCTATTTTGTCAGGCTCAGAATGGTAGTGTAAGAGACGATGGGCTTATACCTCAGTTGTTTACCTCCATGCCTTCTCTAAATGAAGCTGCCTCATATCTCACGCAAACAACGTCTTACTTTACCCGCTGTTTCTCCGACTATTCTGGTAAGTCTCCGATACTATTTTACTATCTTCAATGTTTCTATTTGGAGGGCTAATGAGAAAGGGGAATAGTTGTCTGACTTGATACATATAAGATGATTGATACAGGTTTCATCTAAGTTTTATTAGGATATTAGAACCTGTGTGAGATTATATACTAACTACCTGTATGCCTGTTGATCATTTATTGTATTTGTAAGTATCAAAATCTGTTTCAGTACAATTATATACATTGCTACTTTTGTAGCAGAAACTTCTTCCGGAGATCGTGGAGATTCTGGTGAACAAAGTGAAGAGTTGGTAACGTTTTCACCTGAGCAAACCCGGGGATCTTTGGCTAGTTCCAGTACTCATCTATCTTCTAGTGGATTTCATCCAACTGATCCTCCTTCCATGCATGATACAATAACACGAAACTCTGCTGATGATTCATCTTGCTTATCTACTGCTTTGGTAGAATCAAATAATAGTACCCAAAATGGAATTTCCATCTTTCAAGGGTATTGGTTTTTAATATTTTACATGGTGTATGTTCCTCTACTCCTTTTAAGCAATGAGTTTGAGATCAAATATCAATCTGACCTGTCAAAATGTATTATGGCTAAATCTTTGGCCCCAAAGATTTTGGAAACTATAGGCATTTTGTTAGCAGTATCAGTTGGAACTCTTTTCTTCATATGTAACATAGTGAGGATATTTCCTGAGAATACTCTCGTTGAAAATTGAGTAACTGATAGCTTTTCCTTTTGTATTGAAACAGAGAAATATTATTGTCTGGTAACTATAGTAGTCCATGGAGGATGCCAATTAGGCCATATAAAGAGAAAAAAGCCCATGCATATATTTCAAATATTATTACGTTACTTAGATATTGATCTTACTGACCACATCACCTTTATTAAGCCTTTTGACACCGGTTCCATTTTCAGCCTTATTAATAGGGTAAGAAGGACCGTTCGTGGGTCTGCAGATGATATAGGTTGGTTAGAACGTGACTCTGAAATGCCCCCAGCTGAGGATGGAACAGAGAGATTCACAGAGATTCTGGAGAATATCAGGTATACCTTTTGCATTTCGAATTACATATGTCTGCATCTCTGTAGCATGGTTACCTTTCATTTATTGAGTTGTTTTTCAATCTGACAGGCATGGTGTTCACAAATTGCCAAACTCGATGGTTTACTTGTTGATTCCAGGTATGTTTTGCTACTCCCTCCTTCAACCAGAAATACAAAGAAAGTAATACTACTTAAAGTTGGGGATAACAGTGGGTATAATAAGGGCTCCATCTCCTCCTCCTCTCTCTTTTCCCATCTCTGTTGTGGTGTAGCTTGCATGAAGACATTTTGGAGACCAGCTTTGAATTACTTCCTGTGCATGGGATCTCGTTCTGTTTGAGCATACTTGTTACTTGTAGTCATGCTAGGTAGTTGTTCCATAATTTCTTTAAAATATGCAAGCTTAGATTCAATTAGTATCTTCACCTCTCAAATTGTGAGTTGTTCACTACTAAGAGACAAACTAGGGAAGGGTCAAACTTATGCTTTGCTGCATTATTTTGTTCTTTCCTGATGGTTTATCACTATTGACTTTATCTAACTTTGATGTGGACCATGGAGCCTTTATTCCTATTCTAGACACATTTGGATTTTATATTCATTGCTATGAGTTATGTAATTTATCCAAATCCAACTCTATATTTGCATTTGTGTTTCATGTACAAATATTGTCTACTTGTAATCTACAGGCCTTTTCAGCAACCATGGGCCACTATATTTTGTTAATACGAAAATGGGTTTCTCAAAGATGGGTCTTGTATGTCACATTGCCAAAATTCATAGCGAGGTATTTTAAAAAAAATGTTTCTCCTAAGTTGTGCCCCTCATTATGTTACTTTTAATTTAAACAAAGCTTTGGTTCAATAAAAATCAGGCTTCCGTTGAGAAAAATGCCAGAGAGATAAAAGAATATGTTGAGGAAATCTATTGGGGATCCAATAAACATGTTTTGCTTCTTGGACATAGCAAAGGGGGAGTAGATGCAGCTGCTGCTTTATCACTTTACTGGCCTGTTTTGAAAGATAAGGTTGCTGGCTTGGTGTTAGCCCAGAGTCCATATGGTGGTAGTCCAATAGCTTCAGACATCTTACGGGAAGGACAGCTTGGAGATTATGTAAATATACGGAAATTAATGGAGATTTTAATCTGTAAAGTGATTAAGGTTTGATTCTCCATCTCCTTTTCATATATGGAGTCTCGTCTAGTTTTATGTGCTGTTATATACTCTCGTTGTGTCATTACAATTTGAGACTTAGAGGTTTTTCATCACCTATTATATCTTCCTATTGTACGGGAAAAGTTGGGGCAACGAGGTTTATTTTTGGCGAGATTCTTGGTTTTCTGTGAAAATGTTTTTGCAAGTTATGACTTACAAAATGTAGAAGTAAGCAACGTCACTTTGTATTTTATAATGTTTTGAGACCTTTTACATAGTGATGTCAATCATAGGAGTGAACAAATGCCATAATTGATTAAAAATATACACATATTGCAACAGGTAGAGTATCATAAAGAGTGGTTTCATTTTGGAGGGTGACTTGAATTTATTGCATTTTAACTTCCGAACATTTAGTGCAGTGGTACCCACCAATACATCCTCAGTTCCCACTTTTAGGGTCTTGCTACGCTGCTGATCAGGATAATTGTTGTCCCTCAAAAACAGCCAAAATAAATTTCCAATAGCCAAAATAAAAAATTGCAGCAATGCATAAATTGCTTATGGAATGACTATTCTTCATGTTATATATGTTTATTAAGATATATTAGATGTGTTGATTATTGTCAAAGTGCCATCTCTTGGAGCTTCTACCTTGCTTTTTTGGGGGCTGGGCTGGAAGTATTAGTTAGACCTGGAGCTGGAAAAAATGGGATTTTTTGTGTGAATATTATAAAGGTCCAATATTTGCTGAAGCAAGAATCTAGCAGTAAAGCATTAATCTCATATTTCATGTGCTGTCTTGAAGGGGGATTTGCAATCTCTGGAAGATCTAACTTACGATAAGAGAAGAGAATTTTTAAAGAAACATCAATTACCGAGAGAACTTCCCGTTGTTTCCTTTCACACTGAAGCTGCAATCACGCCTGCTGTTCTGGCAACATTATCTCATGTAGCACATGCCGAGTTACCCAGGGTTGCTCCTCTTTCTGCCGAGCAACCAGCAAAACTGCCAGTTGTAATGCCCCTTGGTGCAGCTTTGGCTGCATGTGCCCAGCTCCTTCAAGTTAGGTATGGCGAGAAGAGTGATGGGCTTGTGACATGTCGAGATGCAGAAGTCCCTGGATCTGTTGTAGTACGGCCAAAACGTAAACTAGACCATGCTTGGATGGTTTATTCATCTATGAAAGATTATCCTTCCGAAGCAGATGCGTCTCAGGTATGTGAGGCACTTTTGACATTGCTTGTGGAAGTTGGGCAGAAGAAGAAAAATGAGCTTGCAATGAAGGATGAATGAGACTTTCATCACGAGTAGTGTAACTGTTGTAATTCCTTCTTGGAATTAGATAAGCTTAATTCATATATTACCCTGCTTCTGTTTTATTTTGTCCACTGCTATTTGGTTGAAACAAAAATGAGTTAAATTAGCAGCTTGTCTTGAGAGAAAATCATACATACCCTAGGGTAAGATGATTTTGTTCCTCCTTTGCCATTGATTTCCACCAAAGTACCAAAATATTTACTGACTTCGACAGCGTGAAATGGCCAAGAATTATACCCCACTGTACGTGTTTTTTCTCTGTCCTGAGTTCTTCACATGACAAAGTGTCTAGGTTTAAAAGTATGGTGCACATAATTTGTTTTAATGACCTAAAAACATATATTTTTATTATACATTAATAGCAGAATTTAATAAGAAAAAGATCTAAAACAAGTAAAACAAATTGCAGGTAAAATTGAACTTATTAATGAAAGTCAAACATGTGAATGTGATTAACGTTTTAGTGCTTCCATATATTGTTAGGCTGCTAGAAAAATACATGTAATAGTGTCCAATCGTCATATATATTAAGCTCGACAATGAGCTGAAAGTCCAAGACGATAGTAAACAGTATTAAGCTCAACAATGACCTGAAAGTTGAAGATGATGATGAACGGTATAACAAGATCGGCCGAGAAGATGAAAGAACGGCAAAAAAAAAGAGGAAGAGAAGAATTGTAGTGATAGAAAGGAATATCAATAGTAAAGCTTATATTCAATGAGTACCTTATCACATGTATTTATATTACATTACAAATGAGATCATATTGTTTACAATGTAATTGTTTGTACACTATAATATCTTATGTAACTAATTTTTGTAACCAATTCTATAATAGCTGTAAATCTTAATCATTAAATAGCTGATTGTTTGGATTTAATTCTCTGCACTCTACATTATTAGCACACTGCACATAGCACTTCACTATCATGCTTTGCACTGGTACACTGCATAAGGTATTTCTATAATAGGTGTAAATCTTAATTATTAAACAATTGATTGCCTTGATTTAATTCTCTACACTCTACATTATTAGTACACTGCACATAGCACTTCACTATCATGTTTTGCACTCGTACACTGCATAAGGTATTTTTATAATAGCTGTAAATCTTAATCATTAAACAGTTGATTGTCTTGATTTAATTTTCTGCACTCTACATTATTAACACATTGCACAGAGCACTTCACTATCATGCTTTGCACTGGTACACTGCATAAAGTATTTTTGGATAGACACGGTAGATAAGTGTTATGTAAATAATTATAACTATTTCATACTAATTTTAAGTACATTATCAATTAATAATCAATAACAATTTTTTCATGGTTTAGTCACTTTTCTTATTTTTTTATATTTATTTAAAAATATATTTAGTTTTAAAAAATCAAATTTTAATATAATTCTTATTCTATTATATTATTTAAAATATTAACATTATTTTTTTTTATTTTTTAACTTATTTAGTATATGTTTCTAAGTGAAATAAAAGATACAAAAGTAAAAATAAATAAAATTATATCTAATTATTCCAAGTATTATATATGTTTGATTTTGGTTAACCACAGTTTCAGTATTGTAGTAACCATTCTCACATCATGCCTTATCGGTTACGATTTTTTTGAAAAAATCATCAAATTTATGTATTTAATCATAGTTTCAGTTGTCTACAGTTAAAATACATATCCTTCTCATGCATGCTTGATTTCTATTTGTCGTTGTGTAGCTGGTTTAACTTTAACATCCCCCACAAACTCAGAGTTAACTGAGAGGGAGATGAACAACTTTGAGTTTAGAAGTAAATGATGAAATGTCAAGGAATGAAATGCTTTGGTTAATATATCAACCACCTATTCATGACCAAGGATGTGCTACATACTACAGCAAAGCAACAAAGCTTAAATTGTCACACCAAAGCATTAGCATAATAGAAGACTGTAACTCACATAGAAGAGACTAAAGCCATAAAATTTCAAAGGTTTTACTAGCAACACATCAATCTTAGCCTTTATGTCGGATCTCGACACAATAGGTTACTTTTTGGATGACCAATACATAGGATTTGTACCCCAAAATACACGATATCTTGATGTAGATCGATCATCATCAAGGTACGATGCCCAATTAGCATCTGAAAATGCTGTAAGCTGAAGTGAGCTTGATGGATGCAACAAAACTCCATAATCTATAGTACCTTTAAGGCATTTCAAAATTCTCTTAACATCACCCCAATGCACATCATTAGGATGAGACATAAACTCGTAAACTTTGTTAACATAGAATACCAAGTCTGGTATTATGATGATGATATACTGTAAACTGCCAATAACACTCATGTACGGTGAGTTATCCTCCATATCAGTGTCATCGTATGCTAATAAAGTAGCATAAAAAGCCATAAGAGTGTAACTAGGTTTAGTATGCACCACATACACTTTAGCCAAAAGATCATAGACATACTTCTTTTGATTAAGAAACAAACTGCCATCAACAAGCTTGTGAACTACAATGGCTAAAAAGTAATGAAGACATCCCAAATCTTTAAGAGTAAATTGAGCATTAAGAGCTTGATAAGCAAAGCTACTTCTTGAGAATGAGCACATACATTTGCAGCTTAGAAGCATTGCATATAAACAAGGATGAATCTACCTAACTTTGCTTAAAACCCAAGTGAATAAGAGCACCAGTTAGTCGAGCAAACCATGTCCTTAGTGCTTATTTGAGCCCATACAAAGCTTTATTCAAATTGCAAACATAATTAGGAAATGTGGAATCAATAAAACCTTCAAGTTGTTCCATATACACTTCTCCATCCAATAAACCATGAAAAAGTGCATTATTGACATCCATTTGTCTCAAATCCCATTTATGAGCAAATGCAATTGTGAGAATGATTCTAATTGTTGCGAAGTTAGAAACAAGGTTGAATTTTTTACTAAAATCAAGCCCTGCTATTTGATTGAATCCTTTGGCAACCAATCCAGCTTTTAACTTTCAATTGAACTAGTCAACATTTTTTTGATGTGAAAAACCCCTTTGGGACCTATCACTTTTCTGTTTGAAGGCCTAGAAACTAAAGTCCAAGGCTTGTTTCTTAACAAGCCTTCAAAACTCATCTTTTATTGCTTCATTCCAAGTTGAATTTTGTAGAGCTTCCTTAACAGTGGAAGGCTCTATTACATCAATTAAATGAGAAATTTAATTAAAAAAATTTAAGTTTCCTTATACCACTTTTCCCACGAGGAATCATAAGATGTGGATTATCAATAAGTGGAGAATGAGACTGATCCCATCAGCATTAATTGTGTCATTTGGAATAATTGAAACCGATGGAGAAGGAACTGATGCATTTGCGTTATCATCATATGCCAAAAAAAATGACTGCAAAGGAGCAAGAGAATTATGTGTTAGAATTTCACATGAAGGTTGTTGACACAAAGAAGATTGAGAATATTTTTGAACAATATGAGGATAAGTTTTAACAACTTGATTTTCATTTGTTGATTGAGAAGGAGAAACATGTAAAGATAGATAAGAAAATCCATGTTTAACAAATATAACATGACGTGAAACAAAAAAATTTGCTATATTGACTAAGGAATTTTATAGCTTCTATGATAAGGACTATAACCAATAAACATGCAAGATAATGAATGGAATTCAAGTTTATTTGAGTTGTAAGGCTTGGTATGAGGAAACCAAAGACAACCAAATACAAGGAGAAAAGTATAATAAGGCTTGATAAGTTCCAAAGGTGACTTATTTGACAAAATTGGGGTTGGAAGCCTATTGATAAGATAAACACTTGAATAGAAAGCTTCATCTCAAAATTCAAAAGGTAAATGACCATGTGTAAGCAATGAAAGGTCTTTCTCAAAAATATGGTGTGATTAGATTAATTACTATATGATGTGTAGTTTACTTGAGAAAGAAATATATTAAAGGTTAGATTCAATTGATTGGTAATTATATCGGAAAGATTTTAGTGATTTACATGCTTAAAAAATTAAGGGATTAAGTATTACTAGATATTTTTTCATATATCTACTTAGTTGTTAAAATAAAATTGATTTTATTTTTTAGTTTTATAAATTGCTTTCTAATAATATAATATTTGTGGGAACGAACTTTTTATATCATTATATTATTTGTTGCGATACGTATATTTGCATATTCATTGCACACAATTTATGTTTGATCAATGCGTGGTGGGGCAGACTGGTTGTGGTTAATGCTTGTTAAGTCAGCACCATGTGATGTGCTGTAATTCATTGATACGGATCGCGTGGCATCCAGGTGGAATGAACAGACAAATCCCTTGACGATGTGTGACATAATTTGAATCAATCTATCAAAATTAGCAAGCATATTACATAATTAATGTAAGTATGTTAACGAGCATGTTACATTCCTTATCCTAGTCATGACAACTAATTTTTATCATCGATTTCATATGTTTCATATCAATCATGCATGTACTTAGTTTTCGTATATTTATCAATTTTTACCCAAATCATAATTAAAAACATCTTAAAATTAAAAAAAATTGAAAATATGTATTAAATACTAAAGTAGAGAATGAAGTTCCCTCCCTAAACTTAAATTGCACATTATCTCTAACGTGCACATATAAATATAAAAAAATAAAAGGAAATAAAACTCCATTTGTCCTAGCACACCACATCTATCGTTGAAACTGCTCAATCTTGTTGTGCTATTATTCACCATATTTATTCACCTACAAAACAAAACTAATAAAAATGTAAGTAAAATAATGTTAGGTTACCTTCCATCCTACATCACATTTAACATCCTTGACTTGAGAATCATATCAACTCCTAAGGTATATTTCTTTGTCCATAAATAATTTAAGTCTTGAATTTCCGTAGATGGTTTATCTTCAACAATATATGTATATATAATTTTTTCATAGACTTTGATGGGTTTGTAGATAGGGTGGTCGAAGGCAAAGACCCTCCCCATTTTTTGTTCACGTATAAAAATTTATATTGTCCATGACGAGATCATAATGGAAATGGGAACATTCAATCAGATTGATATCTAAGTTAATTTTTTAGTTACAATTTTTTAAATTAGTAAGTATTTTTATTATAATGCATAACTAATAATAAAAACAAGGATGTTATGTAAAAGAAAGTTTCAAACAATAAAAAATGAAAATACATATAACATCATACACTCTAAAGATAAATGGTGTATATAATATTTTATTTTATGTTTTATAAATTTAAGTAATAGTTTAAATAATGTTTATAAAACTAAAGTTTGATACATTTAAAAAATAAAATACTAACCGAATGTAATATATATTAGATATAGTGATTGATTTAACTCAACAAATGAAATATATAAATTTGTACTACCAAATATATAATTTGGAAGGTTTACTTACTTTAGGTATAATTTTAGTTTTGGTGGTTTTTTAATATAATTTTAAAATAAATTAAAATTTAATAAATAAAAAATTGTGAATGAGCTAGCCTAATTGTTTTTATCATGTTAACTGATTGTCATATACGAAGTGTGTGCAATGAATACGCAAGTATATGTATCGCAACAAGTAATATAATGATAAGAAAAGATCGTTCTTACGAAAATTATTTTATTAGAAACTAATTTTTAAAACTAAAAATTATAAAAATCAATTTTTTGGTGTTTTTATATTTTAAGGAAGCAAAATTAAAATAACTAAAAGTAAATATAAATAATTAATTAAATTAGATTTGGTAACTAAAAAGATATATAAGAAAATATCTAGGAATACTTAATCGTCAAATTTTCTAAACATACGAATCGCTAAAATCTCTTTAATATAATTATCAATTAATTACATGATCAATTGAATCTAACCTAGCATGTATTCATCAATCAAGGAAACTACACATCATATAATAATTAATTTAATCATACTCTCGTATCAATTAAATTGCATATTACTCATTATGTTCATCAATTATAAATCACATACATAAGAATCATACATCTCTACCTAGAAACTATGCATGTTATTTAATCAAGACAAATAATTAAATAATTTTCTCTATTAATTACCTTTATAGATAAATTGTTGGCCAAACAATTAATAACACACAAATTAGATTAAATAATATAATTAAATTATAATTAGAGTAAACTATTAGATCATCACATGATGAAAATTGGGTTGATAAGATTCCTAGATTAATAAATTAATTACATATAATTATATTCATGGATACCATATTTTTCATAAAGAAAGATATAAAAATTGATAAAGAAAAGAGTATGAAAAGAAATACAATCAATCTCTTGAATTGTAGAATTAATCTCCACCAAAATTGTGTCATCTCTTGAATTTTTTTAAAATTTTCTCTCTTTTTAGCTCTAAAATTGACCAAAATTATACTAATTGAGGACACTTAGGATTTATGGAGTGATTAAGGGCTTAAATATTGTTCAGGTGCGATCTGGACCATCATATCATCTTCAAATTAAGGGCTACTATCAAAACAAGCAAAACTGACAGCTCTGGCCAATTATAGCATGGCACGTGGCATCATAAATTCATTTGACGAATTAGGGAGTGATGTGTGGCAAGAGAAACTAGTCAGAGTCAATGCTTGCTAAGTCAACCACACACGACGCGACGTGATTTGCGAAAACAAGAACGTGTAGAGTAATGGCGTAGCAACA
Source organism: Hippophae tibetana (assembly GCA_037013495.1). Lineage (NCBI taxonomy): Eukaryota > Viridiplantae > Streptophyta > Magnoliopsida > Rosales > Elaeagnaceae > Hippophae > Hippophae tibetana. The sequence goes on along the minus strand of CM072809.1, from coordinate 222,840 downwards.
CGTGACATGACGCGTTGGCTAAGCCTGAACTCAGATTGAACGTCGTATTGATATGTGGCATCCGTTTCGTCCTCCTCACACGCGGCGTAACGTGATTCGTTGTCCCTATTTGCGTAACGTCCACGTGGCTTGCCCAATTAGCTCTTTTGCTTGCATGACATGACATGTGATAGCTCTTGATTGGTTTTGCGTTAAAAATTCATAAAAAAATTCAAAAATTATATTTTTACCAATTTTCACTAAAGAATTTATATTTTAATATTTTTTGGCCATAAAATACTATTTATTGGATAAAACAAGTAAATATTAAGTAAAATAGTACACTAATGATTCTATTTTCATAGAGTCATCATTAACATGTATATACTTAAGTTTATGTCATGTCATATTTCTCTTAATGTTTTCTCTTTTGATTTTGTTTTTGATATATGGTATGAAAAACTCTCTCATTTCAAAATTTTGTTACCTTTGGATAGTTTTTTTTATCTTTTTGTTATGTTTAATAAAATTATAACTTATGATATATTTATGCTTAGATTATAAATTATGTAACTTTATTTTTCGCATAGATTATTTTAATATGATTTTTGGCATATTTTTGATTAAGTTTTACATGTTTTTTATTTTAGATTTACATCTAAATTTGTTAATTTTCTTATTGTAGTTATTGCTACCTTAAAAATCAGATATATAAATTCGAGTAGCTTAATTGAAGATATGAAAGCACCTAAGAATAATTCATGCTAACAAATTGAAACACATAAAATACAAATGTTATTTTAGAACGGATACTAATGTGTATTAATATGTTTTTTAATTTTTATTTATTTATATCTTGTAATTAAAATATGTCATGTAATACAATTTTAATAAATTAATATAATTAGTCCTTTCCAAAAAAGTTTGTGTTTGGAAAGTTTTAAATAACACATTTATTTTTTAAATTATTTGGTAGAGTGTCATTGAATATTATAAATAAACATACATAATTACATATGTATTATTTGTGTTTTAGTTATAAAAACATGATTGAAATGTTTATAATAATCCTAAATAGCCCGATTCTTTCTTATATATGAGTTGAGATTATTAATGATATTCTTGATGTTTTGCTTTTTCTTTAAAGACATCTCTAACGTTTGTAAAATGTCACAGATAACCTTGTATGACAACAGAATTAAACGAGATATTCAAATAAAAGGTTTAAGAGTAATTTCAATACCCATCTAGAAATAAAAACCCTTCATCTCTTTCTTCTCCTCTCTTGCATCGCAGAATCAAAACTTTCCATCTCATTCGCCTCTCATCGTATGAGATTGTTTGTTCTCTCAGCTTTTAGTTACCAACCTCGATGCTCTTCTGTTGTTTTCATTAGAGCTGCTAATTATAGGTGAATTGAAGAAGATAAAGCATGAGATCACATATGAATCAGATTGACATTCCTTTGTGGTTATTTTACCAGTGGAATTATCATGTTTGTTTTGTTTAACAATCTCTTTCTTTGGATTCTCTTGTTGAAGAGCAATCTCAGCTACTAGTTTGACTGTTCTTGGTATAGTGAACAAGCTATTAATGGTTGTGATTAATTTAGTTATTTGGGATAAGTATTCAACACTTGGATGTACTATTGGGCGTTTGGTATGTGTATTTTTGTTTGGAGGCGTTATGTATCAGCAATCTACAAGCCAAAAGACCAAGGTTGTTCAAGAAGTGAAAGTCCTAAATGGGTCTTGCTATACACCAATCTCTTTCACATTTTTTTTGCTTTTAATCTTAGCCTGGGTAAGCAAAGCTATGCTAGCTGCAACCTCAACTCAATCAAAATTCCACTGGAGGAGTAGTTCATGCTTCAAATTTGAGAACTGATTAATGCCTAGCAATTGTCTATTGAAATTTTCTTCAACATTGCTATAACTATCAGCTCCACTTGCTTTTGTTACGATTGAATTGAAAAAAGTTAATTGTATATTTTGATGGATGTAATTTTTTTTAGTATATGATTTAGATTAATTTCTTTGTTTTTTTTTGGTACTGGATTTGGTTCAAGTGAAGTTGTAGATTTAATTTATATGATTTAGATATGAATGGAAAGATAGAGATGGCTAAGAGGGCAAAAATGTAATTTAGGATCAAATTATTTAAGATACTATCTCAGTGACGAATTTACCAACGATGATTATAAATAAAGAATATATTTGAAGTTTGTATTTAACGTTAAGGATAATGTGATTCATTTTTTTAAAAATTAAGCTTATTTTTGAAAATAATTAAAAATGCATGAATATCGATGATAATTTTCCCTCACTTTCACAACATAGGTTAATTATTTTTGAAATAATAATTAAAATAATACTATATAATATTGATGAAATGCTTTAATATTTAGATGAATGTTTAAGATATAGAGTATTGTTAATATAATTAAAATAAAATTATAAGATTTTGATAGTTAAATAAGGATGAGTAAGGTATTTTTCAAAATCTTATCATGTCATGTGGGTTACCACCTATCGAAAGGCATTTGCCACCCAGAGAGAAATCAAATCTATCAGGTCCACTGATCATAATGCACCTGTCAACAGCGAAAATTAACCGTTCGAAAGCTTATTTCAGGTTCCTCGAACCAAATTGCGCCGCTCTTCTCACAAAAGGGAGAAATTTTGCCGCTCTAAAATAAATAATACCCCAAATACCCTTTACCTCCACAAAATTTTATACTCCTATTCATTATTATTATATTTTTATATAAACAAAATTAAAAGAGAAATTATGAAATGAAAGAAGAAAAAAGAAAAAGAAAAAAATATCATATGTTCTCTCCCAGCTCTCAGATTGAGAGGGAATGTGTGTTCAGAAAGATCACTGTGTTTTCTCGAGACTGAGACTCAACGAACTTTAGAGAACAATAGAGGGTAAAGCTTTGAACTGAAATTTTCCAAATCAGGTTTCCGAGTCAGAAGGTAGGTGAACTGGTCAATTCCGAGCCTTTCAATTGGGGTTATCTAGGAGTATAATCTGAGTATTTGGGATTTGCTATTTTCAATTTTCTTAGGTACTGTTCGCTAAGGTTGCATCTTTTGGGTTTTTTTTTGGGTGTCGCCCGTCCAACTTTCTGTGTATGTTGTGATGTGAATTGGAGCTGTCGCGGGTCCACAATCTAGGGTTTCAATGGGGAGCACCGGTGAGCCTGACAGAAAACGGCGTCACTTTACCTCTATAAACCCCGCGGCTGATTCACCCAAAAAACATCCTTTCTCGCTCCTCTCCGAGGACAAAAAGGTATGGTATTCCTGCTTCACTGCTTTTATTTTGCACCGTTGGGCATGACCAATTACGCTATGTTGCTCGTTTGGGATCTGAACAAGTCAATAAATCTCCTGATTTTTCATTTCTTGTTCTGGTAGTCATATTCTCATTTTAGAAAATATCTATCCCTGTACAGTTTTTGCTTCATTAATTGATTATTGGTGTTAAAGTTTGATTGTTTAATGGGGGCGATTATATGCTTATTATATACATTTATTCCAGGAACAATCCAATCTACTACTCCAATTGTTTACTTTTTGCTTGTCAATATTTGATTGGACTGTGTGAACAAATGGGGGATGTTTCTTTTCCGCATGTTTATATGTTGATCATAGCTCAATTACGTCTGTTATCAGAAGCAATAACGCTTAGGTGATATATTTTCCTTTTTAGACTTATCATTGCTGTTTCTGGTGTTGTAGCTTGACATTACTGTTCTTCAATATCAAAATCAGAAGCTCATACAGAAGTTAGAGACTCAAAAAGTTGAGCATTCAGTTCTTGAGAGTAAGCTTGCTCATCTGAAGATTAAACAAGAGCCATATGATTCCACAATAACGGTGGTAAATAAGTCTCTTGAAGAGGTAATACTTCAATATCTGACCATTCCAAATTTTTTTCCTGTTTATAATTTTATACATTTTCTTTATACAGTATGCTTTATTGCTTGATGGGATGATTGACTATGTATTTTGACAATAGCTGGTTATTGACTTTGAATCACATTCCATCCATACAAGAGAGTCTTGCTGCAAGAATGTTGCCAGACACAACACTGTCATAGAGGGTAAAGATTGCATTTTACTTGATTCACCTACTTAACTAGCATTTATATGAACAGCTGGGTTACTAGTTTTGATTTAATATTTTGTTTCCTTTTGCCAGTTAAAAAAGTAACTTGCTATGAAGTCTTGTGTTGATTTAGGTTAGTTGGAGTATAACAATTAAGTTAGATTTAAGAGCATAGCATAACTATGTATCTCTTTCATAGATAAAGTTTCATTTTTAACTTTCTCCTAGACGCTGAGCATATCTTATTTTTTTATAACATGATGGCTATATGTTTAATGCATCTTCATAAATACGCTAAATATATGTTTATTTTTTTATAACATGATAAACATATGCTGTGTTTTAGAGGGGTTAAAAATGAAACTAGTTGAATAAGTGGATTATATATAAAACGGAAGGATTAAGTTATGGCTAATAATTGATATTGGCTGTTTTATTATTTGGGGATCCATATTCAGGCAGTAGGCACAGTGCAGTTATGATTGTGTATGTGTTCTATGGCATTACCTAATACACTTTTGGAAATGACATCTACATGTAGAAGTATTCCCAATCACATATTATTTCAGATTACATGTTCTTGTATAATCTTTTGTTTTGCTGTTAGTTATGTATTAGATATAATTTCTGATTTTGTTATGAGTTGTAGGTACACTCTGATCAATGTTGATAGTAGTTGTTTGTGTGTTTATGGGTCCTCTGGTTCCTACTTTGAGAACTCATAGAATGTCAGTTCTGTAATTTTTGATTTGTACTTACCATAGCTTTGCTGTGTGGTTTGTTAGATGGAGTTCCATCTGCTTTCCAGGAGGCTTTTCTTAGTCGACTTATAGAAACAGGTGCAACAGAAAGCTCATCGTTTTATACCTTCTCTAATGAGATGGAAGGAAATAGAGAAAGAGTCCGCGAGAAGACTAAGGTCATGGTGTGTAATATATTAGCCGCAATTGACAGCTTGTGGCATTGTAAGGATGGATTGCATGCAGCATTATTAAAGAACATTTCTGAAGATGGTAATAGCTAAAATGCTTTAGGCATATTGTACATAACATTTGTCATAGGTTTGTCCCTTAGTTCTGGTGTATACTGTTCCTTTTGTCAGGTTCTTGCAGGCAAAATACATCAAGTGATTTGAGTACAGAAGTTCAAAATTTGAGAATATCACTCTGCGACCTATTTTTTAAGCATAAAACACTTGCAAGGGAATTGCAGAGCCACCAAGACATGGATGCAAAGAATAAAGTTCAGCTCAAACAAATAAAAGGTAACTTTTCCTATCCATATACCGATCCTTTTTTATGTATTGAACGTGAAGGTAATATGTAAATGCTATTATTAGACATTCTACAAAAACTAAAAAAATTGATGACTATGTTCGTGGTGCCCCAACGTAAACTTTTTCTAGCCATTAGTGTACCATGTCTAGACATTCTTAATTATTTTCTTGTGTGTAATTATGAGTATTGGAGTTAAATCTGTTAAAGATGCACGCAATAATCAGGTCTTTGTCAAAAATGTTTTTAATGCCTGCCTGCCTTGGATCCCGTGTACCATGGATGGTGGACTTATGTAATGATTAGCATAGGCTTTTCTGTTTCGTAATAGGTGCATGGAATGACAGTTGAAATTTACAACTTTTTTATTTGTCTTACTACCACAACTCTTATTGGTGGAAAATGGATTGATACATTACTGATGAGAAGAACCTATGAAGTCAACTGATTTACGATTTAGAGAGAAGTGATGAGAAATGCTACTGCATATGAAGGTTGTAATGTATGTATTGTTCTAGTTATAGTTTTGACAAGGATATGTTTTTTAGTAATGCATAATTGCATACAGTAGGGTCAATTAGGCATACAAGATAAAATCTAGAGTTATGTTGTTCAGTTGAGGCAATGTTGTAAGGTGTAAGAGAGTCATATATAGCTTCCTTTAAGCAGGGAAGAAACTAATGTTTTCGAAGGGATTGTTCCCCATGAGTACATGGGTTTTTTGATGGGCTGTGTAAATATATATATATATATTTTTAATGAAGGGGAGTTGGAAAGTGCACTTGCTGAATTAGAAGAGAATAATAGCAAACTAGCTACTCTTAAACAACAGAGAGATGGTGCAAAAGGGGAAGTTTTCCCCATCTTAAATCTAGGAAGCAAGCATGTTATTTGTAATAAAGTTAATGACAAGGCAAAGGATCTTCAAGATATGGAGTCTTCTCTCAAAGATCTAAAGGTGGATATTGGTTTTACTCATTAGTTCAATGACAGAATTTTTCTTCCCTCTCTTTTAATCCGAAGACAAAACACTTTAACCAATTTTGAGTCCTGTAGGAGCAAGCTTCCTGTCGATTAATGGAAATAAAAGGCCTTCATGAAAAAAGAGTAAGAATATTGGAACAGCTTTATAATTTGCAGGTTAGTTTTAACACAAAAGCTAATTCTTTTGTGTGTCTAAATGTAATTTCTTTTTTACTTTAAAAGGGTATTTATCAAATACAAGTTTCTTTTACTCATTTATATACTTTGAATGGTACTTACCACTGGCAGACTGCATTGAATAATTTATCTGGTAATTCCTCATCCCAAGCCTACCTTCTGGTGAGAGATCAGATAGAGAAGTCAAAGTCTCAAGTTTTCGAGCAGCAGGCATTATATGAGAAACTACAGGTTGTAACTGGTCGGTAGTTGCATTTATGCCTTTATCTTTTGTTTTTGGGGTATAGTTTTGTTGTGATGCTGACAATAATTTTTCCTAAGAGATTGTAGGCTGATAAGGATAATCTCATTTGGAGGGATAGGGAACTGAACGTTAAAGGCAATCTAGTTGATGTTGTTCGAAGATCTGCTGCAGTTGTAGACTTGAGAGCAACCGATCTCAGGATGGAAATACAGAAGCAAGTTGATGAAAGAAAAAATATTGAGAAAAAGCAGGAAGATGCGTCAAGAGATCCAGGTTAGAAGATACTTAACGAGTTTCCTGAACTATAGATGTAGAGGGCATATATTCCCTTTAAGGATTTTCGTGAGCTATAGAGTGCTTATGTTCCCTTAACGATTTTCGTGAACTATATATGGTTTATGTTCCCTATATTGTTGTGATGCATTTCTGATGCCAGCTGTCCACATTTCAGGAAGAAAGGAGGTCATAGCAGAATTTAAAGCTTTGGTTGCTTCATTCCCTGAGGAAGTGGGAACCATGCAAGGTCAATTACGTAAATTGAAGGAGATTGCTTCAGATGTTCATTCTTTGCAGGCTCTTGTGCAATCTTTTTGTAGCATCCTTGATAGGAAGGTGGGTGTCTTTGATATTTATCATCTAGTTCTTGGATGTATGTGTATGGAGCCTATTTTTTTTATCCTTATATTTTTTTTTTGGGAAACAGGTGAAAGAGATTGAAATTTTATCAGCAAAATCAGCTAACCAAGTTGCTGAGATACAGAATTTGCAAGCTGAGGTACGTTTCTCACTGCCTTTTGCTTTATGACTATTTAAATTTCAAACCATTTCCTGTTGGAGTCATGTTGATATTTATGGAATTCTATTTGTGTTGAGATGCTGAAGTTCTGATAGATAAGTATTGATAATAAATTTTTAAACCCGGCTGAGATTTCAACCCCCTTTTTGAACCAAAATGGTTTCCTCAAACACTCTTGGAATTTTGGTAAGTTAATGTGTGGTAGAATATTTGGTTAAATCTTTGAAGAATCTGATCCCAGGCTCTGATTTTGTGAATCTTTAAGATTGCTGCATTTTATATGCAGCTGTCTAATTTAATGAGGTACCTCTCCAAGGTAATAATTCCTTATTTCAATTGCTTATTTCTATCTACTAGTATTACAAAAATTAAATTTTGTGACAGAAGAGATTGGCATTTTTTTTTTCCTTCAGTAACCTGTTTTGCCTCCTTCTGCTACCCTTCCCCTTGCTTGGAACATAGTGTTCTCTAAAATTTACACTATACAGAAATTAAATAGTTAGTCGGTTATAATTATTTGGTTGATAGCTTGATGGTACTATGTTATTTACAGCAGTTTGGACTTGTTATTTACCAAACACCTACCTACTTTTTTATTTTTCCTGTCACAGCTGTCCTCGCTCTATCTCACTCTCCCCCCACCAACCTACACAAACATACACTAGTATTTATTGTGCAGAAACTGTTGTACGTTTTATATTGGCCTTTTAGTCTTGTAATGGGTTGTTGCAAGTTGTCCGTCAGATAGTGTGTTTTCTGGTATCAAACCTCTTTTTATGGTTAAAGCAATTAGGTAAATTCCTTGCATGCAGATGATTTGCTCCTTATTGTTGAACCAGTCTATGTATTTAGAGAAAGCGTTATATTACAAGATATGGCATGATAACCTTGTAATTCAAAAATAAGTATAGATTAAAGTAATTTTACTGAAAAGAATTGCCTTATATTTATCAATTCATCAAAGGTTCCCAAAGCTTATATCATTATTTGCTTGTTGCTTGTTTCACAATTCATTGGATATTCCTATCCTCCTTTTTTGCAGGTCCAAGATTTGCAGGAGAGTGATTTGGAGTTAAAGCTGATCTTAGAAATGTTTGGGCGTGAATCCTCTGAGTCAAGGTTAGAACATCTATACAAGATTCTTTTGGACTTGTGTTTTATTTTATATCATTGTTTTGACTCTATATCTATCTTGAATATACCAACTTCACAGTCCTGTGTGGTTTTTCATACTGAATGACGTAGACCTGTTGTTCATGATCTGACACAATGTACAATATAATCCCATGTTTGACAAGGATTGCATGAAAAATCTCATTTTCTTATTACTAGCTTGGAAAAGTACGGTGCATAGAGTTTTCTGTTTATGCCAGTGATTGGCTACACATTATCATTTTTTGTTCTATTGAAAGTCATGATCTATACTTATGCAGGGATATACTGGAAGCTAGGGACTTGGAGTACAAGGCATGGGCTTGTGTTCAAAGTTTGAAGTTCTCTCTTGACGAGCATAATTTGGAGTTACGAGTTAAAACAGCAAACGAAGCAGAGGCCATGTCCCAAAAAAGACTAGCTACTGCAGAAGCTGAGATTGCAGAACTAAGACATAGGTTGGAGGTTTCTGGGAGGTAAATTTCCTCATTTTAATTAACATTTGTTGTAGCGTGATTTAAACATTACATGAAATTTGCATTTTTTTGCCATTCCAGGGATAAAACTAGACTTTCTTGTATGTTGAAATCAAAAAATGAAGAAAAGGATGCCTACTTATCTGAAATTGAGGTCAGTTTCTTGTTAGTTTATCTGCAGGACAACCCTTTTGTACTTTTATGATGGTGTTTTGTCCTTGACTTACATTTCTCTTCTTTTTCAGACCATTGGACAAGCATATGACGACATGCAAATGCAAAACCAACATTTATTGCAGCAAATTACTGAAAGAGATGACTATAACATTAAGGTGATTAGCAAAGTTGGATGTTCCTGTATGGTTTTCTGATCTTTTATTTGACATGGGAATGCTCCATTATGTGGGAAGAATATTTTGCATGCATTTTTTCCACGTTAATTCTACACTTTTGGTCTCTTTAAAAAAGATTTTGAACTCTATAATTTATGGTGACCTGTTAAAAAATAAAACTAGAAATCCCTATAAAGGTTAGGGTGAGCTTTTTGCTCTCTATGCTTTCACGTATTCATTTTCTCTTTGAGCAATTTTTGCAAGGATTTCAGCAGTTCCAGGCTCATCATGCATCTATTGACATTAGTTCATATATGAGTTGCTTCATTGTTTGTTCCTTATATGATCCTTTTGAAGTTTATAATACTTTAATGCGTGGGGGGGCCAAGTGACTCCTCCTCCAATCATGGGGCATAAGACAAGCCGCATCTCGAGTGGGGGGGTCAAGGGACTCCTCCTCCAATTACGAGGCAATAAGGTGTCTTGCATCTCAAGTGAGAAGGCCAAATGATTGGTTCCCACTTGGGGGCATGAAATAAGACGCCCAAAGTATGATTGCAAGCATATTTCGCATCTTGAGTGGGGGAGTCAGGGGACTCCTCCTCCAATCACGAGACATAAGACGTATCCCGCATCCCGAGTGGGGGGATCAGGGGACTCCTCCAATCACAGGGCATAAGACATGCCGCATCTCGAGTGGGGGGGTCAGGGGACTCCTCTTCCAATCACGAGGCAATAGGATGTCTTGCATCTCAAGTGAGAAGGTCAAATGACTGGTTCCCACTTGGGGGCATGAAATAAGACGCCCAAAGTATGATCGCGAGCATATTTCGCATCTCGAATGGGGGTCAGGGGACTCCTCCAATCACGAGGCATAGGACGTATCCTGCATCCCGAGTGGGGGGTCAGGGGACTCTTCCTCCAATCACGGGACATAAGATAGGCCGCATCTCGAGTGGGGGGGTTAGGGGACTCCTCCAATCACGAGGCAATAAGGTGTCTTGCATCTCAAGTGAGAAAGTCAAATGACTGGTCCCCACTTGGGGGCATGAAATAGGATGCCCAAAGTATGATTGCGAGCATATTTCGCATCTCGAGTGGGGGGTCAGGGGACTCTTTCTCCAATCACGAGGCATATGACGTATCCTGCATCCCGAGTGGGGGGGTCAGGGGACTCCTCCAATCGCGGGGCATAAGACAAGCCGCACCTTGAGTGGGGGGGGGGGATGGTCAGGGGACTCCTCTTCCAATCACAAGGCAATAGGGTGTCTTGCATCTCAAGTGAGAAGGTCAAATGACTGGTCCCCACTTGGGGGCATGAAATAAGACGCCCAAGTATGATTGCAAGCATATTTCGCATCTTGAGTGAAGGGTCAGGGGACTCCTCCTCTAATCACGAGGCATAGGACGTATCCTGCATCCTGAGTGGGGGGGTCAGAGGACTCCAATCATGGGGCATATATTTTGTGAGATAGGCGATATACGAGGGTGAAAACCCTACCCCACATGCGCTCCAAACTTTGAGGAATTGATCGTTTTAATATTTTGCGAGATATGCAACATGCGAGGGTGAAAACCCTACCCCACATGTGCTCCAAAATTTTCTTGTACAAAGAAAATAGTAATACTTTGACAAACTCATAGTTAAATACTCGAAACATGGGAGTTCATGTATCGACCTTACGCGCCTAAAGAAAACACGGTGCGAACTTTATAATAACTTCATCAATATTTGGATAACATATTGGTGGTATACACCATATGTGGCGTAAATAGTCCCACTTTATAATAATGAATTGGTCGTATATGCCATATGTGGCATGAATAGTCTCACTTTATAATAATTTCCTCAACAATGTTTCTTGTCATGATGGGATAAATAATACGTCTTGTTAATGGATCTCGTTAAATAGTTTTCAAAGACCAAAAATATTGTCATATTTTAGCAAGTATTGATCCTCTTATAATTTCTTTTCGAGATGCATAGATTACAAATATCCTGAAGCGCACCAAACTCTACCTCATTCACCAAGGTCAATCCCTACATCAAATAAAGAAGGGCATGTAGTGATCAGTTCATATATCATATAAACTCACCTTGCGTGGTGTGCATAAGCTTCCCTTAATTTGTTGGAAACTCCATCCTCCTCATAATCATGGCGATATAGTCACCTTTAGAATGAGGACTTGTTGGTATCCCACGATCCACTTATATCAAAAGATTTTGTCTGTCCCTAATGTGCCATCGCAATCATTTCTCTAGAAATTTCTTACCCCATAATGTACCTTTCTAGATAAATGAATAAGCCGAGCTTCTCGCGTCTGACATAAGTTCTTTGATTAAAGTCATCCAACAATTTGAATATACGGCCTCCTTTAGCTTATAAAAGAAATAGAAATGACGATAACGGGTCACCTTGTTATAAACCTGTTTTAGATTGAAAAATCCAATTTGTTTTCCTTTGATCGTTAGAGCTAGAGAGAAAGAGGATACATCTTTTTGATGAAGAAGTGAGTGATGATCAATAACCGGAATAACTCATCCTTCAAGTAGTGGGTCCTCCACGAAATATCTAATAACTTTTTGGGTTTACCCATATGAAAATTATTTAGCTCCCTCACATAAATAATTGAGCATCAGGTTTTGCATTCTGAGAAAAAAGTGTCTAATCACAGTGTAAAAAACCTGTCCAAGTAAAAGAATACGAAGAAATAGTTCTCCCTAATTTGCTTGAATCATCGTCCATATATACGATTGCACTCCCTTTCTCAATGATCAACACTAGCACAGATTGCACAAGAACGATCACATCTCCTTCCAGAAGTGTTGATTCACCACAGTCACTAAGGAGACCCCTTAAGTCCTCATAGTAGACCAGAATTTCCAAGCCGTGCGATCTAATATATTTTTCTTTAGGGTATATGAGCCATAATAGCCCACTAGATATCATAACAGACTGTCCACTTTTGATTTTTAGTCCGTTTAAACACCGGCCACCCAAATTTATTGGATGCACATGAAACTACCCAAATCGCAATTCACCTTTATAGCCTAACCACCCAGATCTCTCTAACCTCTTTCATCTCTCTATTCGTTAACTTAGCTCGCGGGTTGAGGGTTGAGGGTCAGTTTTAGATTGAAAGTAAATCTGCACTCATCAGTTCGCGGCATGTATATCTAGTTCATCGCCATATATATTCGAGAAACCCATCTAAAAAACAGGTTTGACTTTTTCACACCTTATAGTTTCGAGAGATCGCAGTATGCTTACAGCTCTATATCTTGCTCGTTCTTTCAATCTCTTTGGGCTACTTATAGCCATTATTATAATTGAAAAGGAGAGTTCGAAGGTACCAGAGAAAATAACGATGTTTTCTATTAATTAGATCGAGCTTTTCACTTGGGCTGAGCTAGGCCCAGTTCGTTCAAGTGAATTTACGCAGTTTGTTTCCAGTTCGCTCAAGAGTCCACAACCCACAAACTCATCTTCTTAGTCCGTTTCTACAGGTCGTTCATAGTGCACTGGTTTGTGGTTGTTCATGGTGGAACTGCTTTCAGATTGGAAGCAAATCCACTAACAGTTCACACTAGGTGTATCTCATCCATCATTTATGAGAACCGATCATCAGTTCTTCTATAGAAATAGAATCAGTTCGCGATCAACACCCAGTGGTCGTTCCAAGCCCAATTCGCAAGCAGATAGGTACGGTTCATAACAGTTTATTTGGGTTGAACTAGGCCCAGTTGGGAAAGCCCACTTTGTTTCTCTCCAGCCCAATTTTACTCGATGTTCATCGAGTTCCACGCTGTTTAACCAAGCCACAAAATAGAAGAAACAACTCTCAAATAACCCCAAATGACATGAAACGAGCTGGGAATGAAGCCGGCAGCAGTTAACAGCTTGCCTTCCATTTAAACATCACAACAGATCGTCCCTGTTAGCGATCTCGCGATTCACTTTTCCAGCCTCGATGACCCATGTCATTATGTTCAAGCAACGTCGCACACCTATTTCTCTTTTCAGTTCGCTAGCTCCAGCTGATCAGAACCTAGTCCGTTCTTCCTTAGATCACGACAGTTCAATTGCATAAGTTATTCTTGTTTTTCAGGTATTCGTACTGGGTATTGGATTACTTTATGTTGTTGCTATAACTGAGAGTTCGAAAGCGGGTACCAGAGAAAAAATAGCGGGGTTGTTTTTCATTTGGACCGACCTTTTCATTCGGGTCGAGCTAGGCCCAGTTTGTTCAAGAGTTTGCACAACCCACATCTCCTCAGCCCATTTCCACAGGTCATTCATTGCGCACAGATTTGCGCAATCCATTTCCAGTTCGTCATGCTACTACTGCCTCATATGATACGACCTGAACTAGACAGCTCGTTCAACTACTTCGCTCCCAATCCTTACCTCGTCTCCCATGGCACCACCCCATGATATGTTTGTAATTACATCGAGCGAAGAGCATCCGTTCGTCCAAACAGATCAGTAATCCAATCAGACCGAACTGCTATTATTTTCTGGATCTCTGTGACAGGTGGAAGGTAATACAGAGGCCTTATTAAACCGTAATGAAGAAAAGTTCTCGCTGTGCTTCACATGCTCAAGATGAGTTACAGAGCTTTAGATCCTGTCTGTGTTGCCTGTGTGGATTAGTCAAATAATTGGATGGCAACTCTTTCTTGGTCCATATTAATTTTGTTTGCGATTGTCGTCTCAGCCGTTTCTCATTTCATGTTAGTCTATGAGACCTTGCGATAAAGTGGTATGTTTGTGCTATGTTAGACTCATTTGAAGCAAATAACGATGTTGTATTATGTGAATTGGGCCGACCTTTTCATTTTGGCCGAACTAGGCTCATTTTGTTCAAGAAAGTTCATATAACCCACAAACTCATCTTCTTAACCCATTTCTTTTGGTCGCTCATAGCGCACTGATCTGTGGTCATACAACCTATTCTCAATCTTACTCGGTATGTACTAGCGCCACTTCCAGTTTATGTCATTTCCCACTCTATATATTTCCTAGTCGGTCCTTGAGTTGTTCGTCTGGTTTTGGTTAGGATCAGTTGAGGTAGGCGCAATTGGTGATAGTTCTTGTCCGTTCATGGTAGTGTTTCTAGTTGATCTGTAACTCTCCTTCTCCAACCCGTCCATTAGTTCTTGCCAAGTCCAGTCCGTCTTTGGCTCAAAATCATACCAACCTACTAGTTCTCACATGGATCTAAGAACAACCAGCAAGGAACGACTAGCGCTTGTTAATTTAGCTCGTGGTTGGGTGATTTGGACCAATGCTCTATCATCAGTTCGCTCCTAGTCTGCATTAGCCACAGTTCATCGTGGTCCAACTATAGCGATCTACAGGTCGCCCTGTCTTCAGTGTCAAATCTATCAACGCGAATTGTGTGAGTGCTCATTACCCATTCATGTCCATTTTGTGTGTGCAAGTAAATGTCCCTAAAATGAGATAATTCTCCTTGGAATAAAAATGAAGGTCTCAAATGCCAACTATGGACTAGAAAGATTTGATTTCCCACAGACGGTGCCAATTGTTTGGAGAGAATTTTCTGGTTAGGGATTCTAGTGATTTTTAGAGAGAAATGGAAAAATAGACAAATAAATAGATCTCGTATTCTCCTCATTTAATGGGTATATATATGTATGATATCCTACGTATGTTGGCAAGGTACGTATAAACGACATGTATACATGGTTACATATGTAGTAAAAAACAGAAAGCAGATCGCTACAAATGTTACACACAAATAAAGGGAGGTCGTTATATGCAGGTTGCTCACGGAGAGGGAGGATCGTGATCACGTCGGGATATCATAATTTCACCAGGTCTTGACATCCAAGACCTCGTTGCTTGATAACGAGTTACTTTTGTCGACTAGGTTGTACACTCTATCAAGCTCGTTGGGCCCAGACCATTTGTTAAGCCAACCTTATATCTTCGTTATACCCTAGCGAGATACCTGTACTTATTAGGTCGTATGTCTGTTACATATTTAATACCAAACAAGTTCATATATGAGTTGCTTCATTGTTTGTTCCTTATATGATCCTTTTGAAGTTTATAATACTTTAATGCGTGATTTTTTCTACACTTCAGCTTGATTTAGAGGGTGTCAGGGCAAGACAGCTGCGACATTCTCTGATAATGGAGAAAAGAATTTTGGAGAGGGAGATGCAACAAGCCAAGCCATCTCTTAATTCCTATGATGTGAAAGCTGCAAGAATCGAAGAGCAGGTACTTTTGTCTTAATACATTTCACTTATCTCATAAAGGTAATGCATGTTGAGGCGTTCTACTTGTATGCAGTTAAGGGTTTGCTCAGATGATATTCAAAAACTTACAGAAGATAAGTTTCGGAGATCAATGACACTGGAAAATGTCCGTAAGAGGTTGTTGGATGTCAGAAGATCATCCCAGCAAGCATGCGACTCACTTGAAGAATCACAATCTAAGGCTGATAAAAGCAGGAAGGGTCTTTTGGAGTTGCAGATAGAACTAGAAAGAGAGAGGTAAATATATATTTGCTACTTCCAATAGTCTTCATACTTGTATGTACTCTCATCTTTGTTCTTTATCAGGTTTGAGAAGAGAAGACTTGAGGAGGATTTGGAATTATTGAGAAGAGAGGCTTCACGTCTTCGGGCACAGACAGAGGGCTCATTAACAATTGAAAAGCTTCAACAGGAACTTGGAGATTATCGTGAAATACTCAAGTGTACAATCTGCCTTGACAGGACAAAACAGGTACATGAGAAAAAGGGATCAATTGTGGCATTGTGTCGGGTGCCTTATAGTTTACTTTGATATGGGCCTATTTGTGACTAATGAATCAATCATGGGAATGCTATGATTAATTTGTTTGGTTTGATTCCATTCAAATGAACTTGGTTGTCTTCCCATTCTCATTATGCTTTGTTGAGAATGGGATAGCAATAAGCACATATGACATTCATTACAAACAGTTGTATTGTGCGTGTAAAAAAGGAGGCTCCATGACTGATAAAATTCCATCATCATAATGATTCTGATTTTGTTGCATGATTCATGTTTTTGCTTCCTTCAGGTTGTGATTACAAAATGCTACCACTTGTTCTGCAATCCATGTGTGCAACAAATTTTGGAGACTCGTCATCGCAAGTGTCCAATATGTTCAGCAAGTTTTAGTACCAATGATGTCAAATCTGTATACATATGAGATTTGAGGAAAATTTTAGTCTCTGTTGCTGCTTCCTAAGGGCTGAATAGATGCAATGCGCATGATTTCCTCCTGCACGTTATAAATGAATGCCCTAAAGCCAAAGGGTTTATATGTATATTTATATTTTATTAGTTTAGTTTGGGAGTAAATTTGACATCAGCAGAATTGATTGGAACATTTGCCCCCCTTTTTAGTAGCCATAGTACAAACCATCTTAATTTTGCTGGTTCTGATTTCAGGTTGATTTTAATCACGTAATTTATAATATTTTCTGGAATCGTTAATTTTATTATTTGCAGATTATTAGGAATCGGGTTTGACGCTGCTCCTGGAGGTGGTAGATGTTGCCTGATAACCATGTCACTGATGGGTTGGGTAGCAATTTTTATTCAGAAGCTGTACATCCAAAGATAATATATTACATTTTTTTTGTTGCTAGGCATAATGGAATTCTAGCTGTTAAACATTGTGTATATGTATGACAATAGTGTCCATACCCTAGAAAATTTCTTTTCAAGTTCAGTCGAAAATTTACCGAGTGATCCACTTTGTGATGTTTAACCGGAGCTTTAGAAAGAAAAAAAACAGCTATTTTTGTCAAAAGCTTTTTTAAAGTTCAGAAAATACATTTTGTGCTTTCTTACATGAGTATATTATATTTGGAATCACTGTTTTTGAAACTGCTTATTTCTAAATTAACTTTTAACATTAGACAATCAAATAATCAGATTAACCTAAAATACAATTTCAATCTGCTTGACAGCAAATAACTGGGCTCCAGTTATTAGTGGATTGAGATATGTGTCATAGTTACCTTCTAAAGTACGTCCTTGAAAAAATTATTTACATGCATATGATGGTATATAAATTCATTAATTGTATAAAGCACATGATTAAAACTAATCTACAACATAGTTTTGTTGTGGATTACGTGACAGCATTATTAATCTATAGCAGTTTGCGTTAAGTGTTTTTACTCAAAATTGACAACCGATTGGTTTATGGTTCTAACCTTTATTGATATTCTTACTATTTTGAAGTAACTAGTAAATATTACGTGAGAAATTCATATTATATCGAATAATGAAATTTTAAATTTTAAAATTTGTGTTATAATAAAAGTTAAAAGTTTTGTAAACTAATATTTTGTAAATAAATATTAAAATGGAGAGGTTAATTACAAGATATTTATTAACTTATTATAATATAATTAATTATACCTCAATTATTGAAGTATAAATTTATAAAATTTACTTATTCAAGAAAATGTATATGAACAAATTTTAGAAGTTGAAATAAATTATGATATATTTTTTTGAAGATATTTACTAATGTAAAGGAAAATTTATAATGATATTTGTATTTTTTTACATATTTAATAATAATAGCGCATATATTTCCCCTAACACACGTGATATTTCAATTAGGTCATTATCGATTAAAGTATGACAATTACAAAGCTTGATTTATTTCATCACAATATTATAGATATGAGTAATTATACCAATGGGTTTATTAAGTTTTTATTTTATTTTAAATAAGGTTAGAATAATGCAAATAATAATTTTCTGGAATGTATTATCCATTTTCCCCCTTATTACCATGATTTCATAAAGAATTTCTCAAAACAACATAATCATTTACAAATATAAAAAATCTCAACGGTGAGATACGATAATGTGAAAAGTCGTGTGCCTGTTTACCCATCAATAACATTTTTCAGTTTGCTGTTAATTACGAATTTCGTTAAAAGTGAGTAATAATCTGGGATTTGTTATTACAAGACCAAACTGAAACAAAAAGAGGTAGACAATGAATATTTCAAGACATGTTGTGACAAACCAAGGAAAACAGGAGATGTCAAAAGGAGGTGCAGGAGCTAAGAACACTCAAACTCTCACCCAGCTTTATATGCATATGAATCCTCCCACCACCCTCACAATGTGCCCTTCATGCGAGACATCCTCTATTTCTTTTGCCTCATCCTCACCCAAACTCCGTGTACATCGACCTGTGCCCATTAGCCCCTGAACCACACTGTCTGTCCAACCTAGACCACCCTCCTCTCGATATTGATATGCATTTGGTGTCACTCAATATTTTTTATGACGATATGAAAGCAATGGTTGCATTTTAGCATACGTATACTGAACATTTCTTTTAATTTTTCGATAGATGTAATAGGTAATAGTTTTATCAAAACAGACTAGTTGATGAACTGGAAGAATTAAGAGAGGATGGAGCTGGGAAAGGGATTTTAATTTGTATCAAAATGGCAATTAATGTAATCTCAATTTTCAATGATATTCCATTGATCTTTTTTTTTGTTGTTGTTGTGTATACTTGCCATCTATTTTTAGATTAAATCGATAACTGGTGTAAATCGTACCAGTGAATTGAACTGAAGATGGAGTGTTATTTTATGCAAAGAAACAAAGTATGGGGATATTGTTGAGGGTCTAACTAAACTAATGTGAGATCATATTGAGGGTTGTTAAGGTAATCTACTATTCTTGCATTTCATATATTTTTCTTTCCATGTTCAATCAACTACTTCACAGGTTAAAAGACAATTTATGACTTCCACGTCCGCGGTCTTTAAAGCAATACTCAAATTCCTTGTAGACGACTACTCGCCTTTCTTCTAGTGGGCTCATTTTCTTTTGTACTACTTTTTTTTTGTTGGGTTGACGATATAGAGGATGCGATAGAGATGATCTGACGATAGACACGATCTGATGACGACTGCAGCAAATGATTTGAGTTTTTATGTAGTTTTTGCAGTAACTACATGTTCCTGATTTTTTATTTTATTTTTTTTCCTTTACATCTTATTGTATTTTGTTTGGATTTTTCCTTTCATCTATGTATTGTTGATGTTGGCGATTTTTGTATGGTTAGAGTTGTTTGGTGGATCCTTGCCCTGATTTAGATTATAGCCTTTATCTAATTCAACTAAGAACAAGACAACTATAACCGTGGGAACAGAGAAAACCTGAGATCTTAAAATCAAGCTAGTGTGCAAAAACATGTAATGCTATTTTTTCTTAAATCAGAATTTAGAAGAAAGCTACAATGTTCTGAAGATGTCATATATTGTAGTTTAACATATACCGTAACTTAAGGGCAGAAAACCATTAGATCCTTTATGTGTCATCATAATAATGATAATAGTTTGTGACAAGCAATAAAAATTCATACTGTATTTACAGTATCTGCGAGGGAACGTAGTATGCATCCCAAACCAGCTCTTTCCGTCAATTTTTCATGAATCTTAAGACATTGATCACATGTAGGGCGGTCACCTGTTGACAATCCTCTATACAAGTACCTTAAATGATGGCAAAATAGCTCAAATTAGCTATAAGAAATATAACTGACATATCTCTGAGAGACAATGGGGATCATTTTCCAGATTACTCAAATAAACATGAAATAGAGTTCCATTCTAAGAAGCAATTACCACAGAAAGTCCTTATCTTATGGCTTTTTCCCAAATATAAAGTGGTAAAGTGGTAATCAATAACCAGTACCACTAGCACAATTGAAGTGTTGTCTTATGCATATTAATAAGGTGTAAACTATAAAAACATATTAACAAAGTCCATAACCAATGCATATGCATCCTGTTAAGGAAACAATGCAATGTGATCAAGACTCTAATGACAACATGGCACATGTTAACAAAGTCCATAACCAATGCATATGCATCCTGTTAAGGAAACAATGCAATGTGATCCAGACTCACGTGTTAAGGAAACAATGCAATGTGATCCAGACTCTAATGACAACATGGCATGTGGTGTTGCAACAGAAAATCAGTAACTACTCAAAGTACATGGGTCAACTCTACATTAGCAACCAAGATTACAAGCACATGCCACATGGCACATGGCTTCTTTTCATCTTTCATTTGTTTTCTTTAGTAATTTCATCCAGTACAATTCTAATAAAAGATTGTAAAAACTTGTTTAGCTCATCATTAAGCAAATACATTTGTATAAATTGATGATTAGTTACAAATTGTATTATATTCAGTTTTAACGAAACAATACTACTCATGAACTATGGTGCTTTGATTAGCAATGATACCTGAACTATGGTGCTTTGATCTACAGAAAAGTCATAGGTAGTAAATGGGTCTTTCGAGTGAAAAAACTGACAACTGGTATTATTGAAAAGCTTAAGTCTTGTGTTATAGCTAAGGGATATGATCAAACACTTGGTTTTGATTTTGTTGAAACCTTTAGTCCAGTTATTAAATTTGCAACTGTCAGGGTTATTCTTATTCTAGCTCTTAGTTTCTATCGGCCTCTTAAACAGATTGATATTAAGAATGCCTTTCTTAATGATATCCTTGAAGAGGAGTTTTATATAGAGCAACCTCGTGGCTTTGAGGACCCTTGTTTTCCTAAGTATGTTTACAAATTACACAAGGTTATCTATGGTCTTAAAGCAAACTCCATGAGCTTGGTTTGACAGACTCAAAGCTAGCTTCCTTCAGCTTGGTTTTGTTGTTTCCAAAGCTGATGCTTCTTGTCAGAATTACATCTTACAGTGTTGTATACATAGGTTCAAATACGAAATAGTGAAGAGTTTCTAAGAGTAAAACGACAAAGGAAAAAAAATCAGCATGATCAACACAAAATTCAAGCTGTAAAATATTAATTGGCATTATAAAGAATATCAACAAGGAGAGGGGGAAAAAAGTGAGACTTACTTCATAAGGATATCATAGTACTCGGGATCCAAAGAAGAAAACATCCCATCCACATCTTTTATTGCCATAATTGCTCTATGCACCACTATCCAATTTGCAGACTGCGATAAACCCCAATTTACATCGAACGCAATCCAAAAAGGAACAATAGTAGATAAATAAATAAACAGGCTTTAGTTACCCAAATCTGTTTGATTAGAATGCATGAAATAAATTAAATGATACTAAGATGACAATATGCCAACATATATTTTATTTTGTTTCCGCTGACAAATTTCCCGGGAAACAAACAGGTTACACACCTTGCAGCGCTCATCTCTGGTCTTGGGAGGGGAGCCTTCTAGAGCAGTTTTGAGAGCTTCGACTGGTTTGGACCTACATTTGGAAGCCTTTATTTTTGGGCATCGATTGATACAAGAAATTAAGGGTTTCAGAAATCAATAAGAATCTAAATCCTTACTGTTTGAGAAGGCTTTCTATCTTCTTAGATTTGGCTTCGATTCTTGTGATTATGGCCTCTGCATTATCAATAAACTCATCAGTTCCTGCCATTACCTTTTCACCCTTTTCCTTCCTCACCTCTACTCTCCTCTCTCCTCTCTCCTCTCCCCTCCCCTCTTCTCCTCCTTACTGCCAATTACCAAACACTCAAATAGTCGGGACTTGGGAGTTGACACTTTCCGGTAAATGATGAAACCAGAAGAATCACACAAAACTACATCGTTTGGATTTGGTAGGAAGTACTAGGAAGGAATGAGTTTCTGCTTTCTAGTTTGGTACAATTGGTGGGCTGTATTTTTGGGCCCGATTAATTGGTCTCGAGCACAATACAAAGTACTGTAAGCCCAATTTGTAGTACGTAGATTTACCTGGTCCACAGGGGCAATCAAGTCATATTGTCTAAACGGTCGTAATGATTGCTACTTTTGAATTCTGCACTCTTTTCACACCTTTCAAGAGTCTCTCTGTCTCCCTCGTGACCCCTCCCTTCCTTTCCTTGGCATCACTCAAAATCTTCCCCTTTTTTCACCGTTTTCCTTTCACACAAAATCCAAATCCAAACTCATCCTGCGCATCAATGGAACCTCAAGTCCCTTACAAAAAAGCCCATTTTCGATTTTCAGAGGCACAATCAGCCAGTCAAACAAATTTCAGTACTCGTGGTAAGTCCTGCACATACTTAATTTGCAAACTTCTCTTCTTTGTCGTATTCATAAGTGTTATTCCACTATTCCCATCTCAAGCTCCGGATTTTATCAATCAGCAATCTGTAATGACTAAGTTTTGGGAGCTGATTCATCTTCTTTTCATTGGCATTGCTGTGTCCTATGGCTTGTTTTGCCGAAGAAATGTTGACGTGGTTAGTACTGAAATTCACTCAAGATTTGATAATTTACAGTCTGATATGTCTAAAATGTTTCATGTTTCGTCAAATTTCGAAGATGGGTATGAGGATCCATATGGGTCTGCTAAGAAAAGACAGGTTCAAAGTCTGGAGGCCCAGTACTTCAAAGGTAAGCCCAGAAACGTGTGTTCTAATGGTAACTCAAACACTGTTATTGATGAACGGTTCAAAACTAATATGCCAATTTATGAAAAGGGTATTGACAATTCATGTGATGAGGAGTATAGTCAAACAGAAGATTTTCAAACATGGAATTCTCAGTATTTTCTGGGTAAATCATTAATGGTAGTAGCTCAACCAAATTATGATAAGCCGTTGGGATTGCCTGTTCGTAGTTTAAAATCAAGGTTGAGAAAAGTGGAGAGTCATGAATTTATCATTGAAAATGGCTTTCTTGACTCTATTCCAAGTTCCAAGGGTTCATCTGAGTGTTCTGATAGCAGTAAAAATGAATACTTTGGGGATTCGGGTCCTAAAAATTTAGATCTTAAGTTCAATGAAGTTATTGCATCACCTTTCCCAATGCTATCACGTTCAATATCTCAAAGGGAAGAAATGAAAGAAAGTTTGGGTACTTTTGCCAGTCCTTCACATTTTAGTCCAACAGTCTCAGTTGATGAAACTCAATTTGAATCACTCAAAACTCAGTCTTTGAAGTCCAAAGGATCTTTCTCATCTCAAGCTAGTGCTAGTTCCATGTCATCTTCTCCTCCATGCTCTTTTTCCTCTTCAGAATTGCTCAACTCAAGGGTTGAGGATTGGGGAACTGAGAGCTTTCAAGGATTTTCTGCTTCAGGTTCATCATCATCACCAAAACCAATGAATGATTGTAGTTTTGGTTTTTCGTGTCAAAATGAAGTGAGAGGCTCCAAAGATAACCTGAATGAAGTGAGGACAAGTAAAGGAGAGAATCAGACTGGTAGCAAAGAGTTGAAATGGGAAAGGAAGAATAAAAGCCTGTCTAAAGCTTCATCAAGAGGAAAATCAGTTAGAACAATTAGAAGTGGTGGATTAAAGTCCGAGGTGAATGATGATACGTATGAAAAGAAGTGTGACAATGTGGGAACTATACATACGAGGAATAAAAGTGAAGGAATGGATAGTATGGCTGAGGAAAATGTTGACAATAAGCCCCATTCTGCTTTTTTAAAGCCAACACATGGAAAGCACCAAAACAAGGAGATGAAAGAATTATCTGTTTCTGTAGAGAATGCAGAGTCAAATACTCAGACTGGGAAGTTTGTAGTTAACTCAGAGAAAGACGCTGCCTCTGGCTCTGTTAACAATGCCATTGTGGATTCTGACGAAGTTGATAAGAAGGCTGGGGAGTTCATAGCCAAATTTAGAGAACAGATGAGGCTTCAAAAGGTAGCATCATTTAAAAAAAATTCAAGCGGGTTACAAATTGGTGGCAACTATATTTAAAATGATTTTGGGAGCTAGCTTAGATTATAGACTGACTATTGAGTATTGGGTATCGTATTTAACTTGAGTATCTATCTATGTTTTAACAATTTTTCGCAGTTCATGGGATTCTTTGTTGCACTGTTGCATTTGCCTAGTATGATTTGTCCAGTTCATCGGCGGATTTTTTTGTTGTTGCATACTTTTAATATTTTGATTGTCAAATTATTGGATGACAACATAGTAGTGCCTTTTCCCCATTAGGATTCATGGATTGTTCCTATACTGTACCGATTGGCCGCTTCTACGCCAGTTGTATGACATTTTGAGTTAGAGCAATGTATAGAAACAAGATTAGAACAGATTTTTCATTGTCAATGATTCAATTACTATTGTGCATGTATGCAACGGTTGGTTTAGATGTAAATTACACATTTAATATAGATGAAGCATCAAGGCTGTAAAATAGCCCACCTGGAAATTATATTATATCCTTAGTAGATGATGATATTTTTGTTTTGAATTTATTTTACAGCATTAAAAGTAGTTGAGCTTGGATAAAAATCCTTGCAAATACATTAAAAAAAAGGCACAAGTGAGTGTTGGACAAATCAAGCTAAATTCCCCATGAAAACCCTCCTGGAGACCTTGACAGAAATAAGAGCCAACACAGTTGCTGATGGCACAAATAAGACATCAGGAATAGACTTGATAATCTTCAGCTGAGGAACATTCTCACCAGCTCTTTTGGCTGCCATGGCAGCCGGAGGGGTCAAGATTCCTGTGATTAAAGTCCAGTCATCTAGCTTGCTCAAACTGACTTTCTTTATAAATTCCATGAAAATTTGCTTCTTTTTTGTCTCCGTTTTGGATGCTTTCCACTCGTCAAAAGTTGTCTGCTTGTTAATAGTCTGTTCCAGTTAGCAACAAAACAATATTTGGCAGCAGCTTAAGTTGCATAATGCATAGTTAGAATAGACACCTTTATTTCCTTACGTGATGGCACGTCGTAGTGTTTACCAGGCAATGCTGAGTTGAAAGTGCTGGGTAAGATTATGGTATAGGTCACTGGTGTTAGAATATGTAAAGGGTAACTTGAAAATTATCTACAAGAAATATAAGGTGTATTGGGTAAAAAGAACCCTGTGCTTTATATCCATTTATGTATCTAAACGATAAGAGAAAGGAAGAAACAAAAAATATTCTTTGAGAGCTTGTAAGGTTTACTACTCTCTACCTCTAACTTTTTCTTTTTTTCTTTTTTGTGCCTGAGATGCTTCCTTGATTGCTTTGTATAATATGGTTTTGCTTACCTACCACTCAAAAAATATTTTAGAAATTGATTTCAGTAAACACTACTTTTTTCCTCCCTTTTGTTCATAGGATGACTAGTCCAACCAGGGCTTGCTTTAGTTGTGAAATCATCTGCAATTTGCTAAATTCAAAAGGAAAAGTCTTTCTATCTAAAATTTACATAATATTAAATATGATGTGATATAATATTATCACCGAGAATAATTGGACATATAGAATTGTATTTAATGAGAAATTGATACGTAAGTAGAGATTATGTAGAATGCTCAATCCAATAATACAATTCTTAATTATTTAAAATTTTGAATGAAGCTATGGTAATTAAGTTTGGATTGTAAAGCCTACTTGAAAATATCAAGAATTGCAATATGGAAGTCCTCAATGCTGTCGATATCCTTCTCTATAAACTGATTGTATAGTGTTCCCATAGCTAAGTTGGTCATTTGTGAGGATGGCATCCCTGTAATGTAAACATATATTCAAGATTGAATAACGTTAGTTCTCTGATCAAGTCATCAACCACTCACAGTTGTTTGTAAATGAACGTATGAAGGTGAAAGAAAGTACGTAGGAAATATTAGATACATATGCTTCAGCATGAAAAATAGTCGTTTCTTTAAATGTCTTTAGGAAAATCTATAATCGGGAATAGAATCAAGATAATCACAGCTGAAAAAATAAAAATAAATGAGAAATCCGTTGGATGATGATCATAGACATAACAAAAAGGACAAGGATATGATATTAAGCCAACCTCTTCCCATAAAACTCATGAACATCCCCATTTTGCCAAACCTAGTGAGAAGTGGTACACGATATTGGCACCGTGTGTGCATGTGTACTGGTAATGAAGGTCAATGAGATTTTAAAAGTATGGAAATAAAATGTTTACACTGCAAGCAAGGAATACATTCTCCAAGCTTTCTTTACCGTTAATTTATGTCTGATTCTTGACTTGGTACCGACAGTTAGCTTGTGGGAGTCAGCTTGCTAGCTACTTCCTCTTTTCTCTCCTTCATGTGCCTCAGTAGCTGACTTAGGCTTGAACCTACACTCTTTGAACACTGGTGCTCCTCGATGACACTACAACCAACCTCTTTGTTTATTCCATTTTTCCCCAATGACCCTTCCATTACCTCTGCATCATTCCACCTCCTCTCTGTACCATACAAATTCTCATCATAACATAGTTGTTCCCAGAGTTCTCTTGCTCTAGTATTACAGCACCATTTACAACTCTCTCCACTCTTTTGATATCCTTCCAATGAGCACAAGAGAAAAAGAAAACAAGTTACAATTATCCCATTAGCCTTGTAAGGCATGCCATCAATCAGTTTCTCTACTTCCTCCAGACATCCAGAAGATCTACCATATGATAGAACCATAGTGTTCAATCTGTGGTATAATTTCAAAGCCTTCCATTGCTTTGAACCATCTTTTCCCTTCCTCTACTAAACCGTTACAAGAATCATTATAGTATTCTGTAAAATGACAAACAAAAGCAGTGGCAGTCTATGTATAAAATCAATTTAAATTAATTAGTTGAACACGCCACGGGAGAGGAGAGAGAACTTATAAACTGTAAGATTAGATTGTCTGATTTTCTTGCAATGAGAACAATTAGAAACACATGATTCCATTTATTATGAAACCAATGATTTTTAAGAAATAAAAATAAAAAATTAAGTTCTTAAACTATGAAATGATGCAAAATTAGGAGGAAAAAAAAACTAGACAGTGTAGTGCTGGTTGATGGCATCGATATCTAAGCCCCTCATCTTGGCAAATGACTCAACTCTGCCTTTGAGAGTGTGGAGTTCCCTCATCCTGCTCATGCAGAATCAGAAGAAGGAGCAAATCAGAATTAAGCATATGAAAATCTTAATGTGGTTATTAAGACAATAAAATCCCAAGTTTGTTTTGAAGCCTAGAAGAATTTAGTCCAAATAAATATAGCTTTAACTTGATATCTTAAACATAGTAGCTTCGTATAACACAAAACCATACCAATCCAACACTATTATAGTCGTATTCAAGAAGTAACTAAATGAAATACCAAGTGTAAGTACCTTGCAATCTCTGCACGCCGTCTAGCTTCTTCTGCTATGAGATTGATTTCCCTAAAAGTGCTTTTCTCGATAAACAATTTTGCCTCTCCGGAAGTCTGGAGGCCATGCAGGGTTCGCTGCTGGGCAGTCCATTTAGCCTCACGGACTTCCTTACCAAAGTCTTTTCTGCTGCTAAATGCTGTCTGGTAACATGCACAAACATCACATAATATATTATTACTTAAACCAGTCATTTGTGAAAAATAAAACTAAAAATTAAAAGCTAAAACTAAAGGACTAATACATAATATTGATTGATTGACAGTCATGGAAATTTAGGTAACATTTACTTTTATCTTTATTGATTTCATTAATACGAGAGAGATTTCATTGCAACTTACCCTTTGTTCTACCACTAGACTCCATGCCCTGCCACTGTGAGCATATGCAACGGAAAATTTGAGAGGATCCAATAGCAAGTAAGTCCATATATTGTAAAGCCAAATTACACCTGTCCAGCCCCAACCTATTTCTTGGAAGTTAGCAAAAGACATATTCACTGTGGCAGATAATACTGTTGCAATCTGCATATAGATTAAACATTAAAATATAAGCTTAAATTTCTGAAATGGAATTGTAATATAGCCTAAAAAGTTGAAAATTCTATACCAGTTGAGCAATGATGAAGGCAGCAACAAGCAAAAGACCAGGCCTTTCAAGGAATGACCACTTCCTCGAACGTGTGACAAATATTAAGGCCTGGCTTATGGTGCTCACTTGGAGATACACAGCAGATGATAATCGATTGTTAAGCTCGATGGCAACATCCATGTTTGACGTGTCGAATTGGTTCTTATTCAATGACCTCACATGAAAATGCCTCTGCATGTAAGTTTAAGAGGCCTCTGTCATAACTCATTGAGAGAGAAATTAAGAAACTGTAGCATCTATCCTTTTCTGGACTTGGTTTTGCTTTTTTTTGTTGAAGACGAACCACATATGTCAACTATTTCATGGATAATGAAATATGATTCCATTTTTTGACATAAAACAAAATAGAAGATGAAATTAATGTACCGGAAAAAAGTCAGTTTCATAGACTGCCCAGAAGAAAATGACAGTTGTAAGAGCCAGGTAACAACCAAGGACAATCCCAGTTGCAAAAATTTCACTTAGCTTCCAGCTATCTGGAAGTGGAGATGGCTTTACCCTGTCTTTTGATATGGTCATTATAGTACCTGTTAAACCAAATTTAAGTGAACAAAACGACTTTAAAAGAAAGGAATTTAAAAGAAAGAATATTAAATCGCATTATTGACAAGGAATGAACAAAAAGTAAATTTAATTAAACTAGCTAACCGTCATTAAGAATGGCAATGACAAGAACCATGAAAGGAGGAAAATCAAATTCCCAGAACACAGTCAACAACATGAAACCTAGCACAATACGTACGGTAATGGACACAGCATAGATCTGTGAAGGGAGGCACATTATAACAAATCAATAAGTTACTAGTTATGATGTGAATAGTAATTAAAACAATAATAATAATAATTACCGTGTAGTTTTTCATTCTTTGAAAAATTGAACGGCTTGTTAAAACGGCACTAATGATAACACTTAAGCCAGGTTCAGTAAGAACAATGTCAGAAGCACTGCGAGCAGCATAGTGGAATCAGCAACTGCAATACCAATGTCAGCTTTCTTCATGGCAGGTGCATCATTCACTCCATCACCAGTCATTCCACATATATGTTTTCTAGATTGTAACCTCTTCACTATCTCATATTTGTGCTCTGCAATTGATTAAGTAGTTACATATTAATTATCAGACACTAGGGCATGATATATATCTATATATATATATAGATCAAATTAATATATGATATATTTTGTTGTTGTTGATCACCAGAAAAGACACCAGCAAAACCATCAGATTTCTCAATGAGCTCATCAATAGGGAGAGAAGCAATTCCCTCATCTTTAGCTTCACCCACAAGTGTTGAGGAGGGGTACATATTTGTGCCCATCCCAAGTCGTCTTCCTGTTTCCTTTAGCAATTGCAAGTTGGTCACCTGCAAAATAATATGCATATGAGAGCTAGACATAAAATCATATATATGCATGAGGAAATTAAGAATTGAAAATAAGAGAATATATACCTGTGATCATTTTAACACTAACACCAAGATCCAAAGCTCTTGTAATGGTTTGAGCACTGTCATGACGAGGTGGGTCAAAGAGAAGGAGAAGACCAACAAATTCCCAAGGCCCACCAGGACTGTCTTTGCTTCCACTAGGTACTTCCTAGATGAAACGAAAACATCTTTATTATATATTAACCACAATATTGTTAAAAACATATTATACATAGCTATTGTTTAAGTAGTTAAGAAGGTCAAAAGAGATTGATGGTTACACCTAACTAGCAACTCCAAGGGATCTTAATCCACGTTCTGCGAACTTGTCAATGATTCCATGCACCTTCCTTCCAATTTCCGATTTGTTATGTGCCATATTCAGAATCTACATGTCCATTATAGATTTGAGAGAGATCAGAAATCCTCAAAGCACTTCTATGCAAAATATTAATGTATGGTGTGTGTCTAATTATCTAAGACTTACTTAAAAGCTAGCTTGCATTTACCTGCTCTGGTGCACCTTTGCTAACTCTGTGCATCTTACCAGCTGCATCAACATATGTGAGTGCAGTCCTTTTATCAATTGGATTGAATGGAAGGAAGTGAATCTCTGTAATTCCAGCTCTTGCCTTCCAGAATTAACCCAATTAATTATAATCAAACTGAAGCCAATTATAGCAATATATATATCAGACCAGGGCAGGATCTCGAATATTTTATACTCTGTCACAAATGGAGCAGAAACCAGGGAGAGGTATTAAATTAATCCAATAGTATATACCTCGTTAGGGTCTGACAACATCGACACAATTGCCGCATCAATGGCATCTTGATTTTCTAATCTTGATGCTCTTGCAGCCATTATTACTACCATTTCTTTGTCAACATCTTTGGTAAATACCTGCCAGTGACATCCCATATATATATATATATATCATATATTTTTTGGAAACGTAAGGATGACATGTTTATCTTTCAACATAAACTTGTGACAGGATGATAGATATTTGGTTATACTCTGGGGTTCATATCACTACATCAATCTGATGCTAAGTGCAGAACTTATAATAAGTAAGAATGACCAAGTCAAAAGCACAAAACCTCAATCATGTTTTTCTCAACTGAAAGCTTGTTAAGAGTCAATGTCCCGTTTTATCACTACATAACACATCCATTCCAGCCATTTCTTCAATAGCTGTCATTCTCTTTGTTATAGCACCCTGCCAAGTGAAAGACATAACATTCTCCACAAAACATCCAAATCTGACTCAAAAGACAAAATTCATGAATAAAGACCATCTATTGAAGAGTCCCACATCGACCAAAGACCGGCATAAGAGCTGGTTTATAAGCTTGGGCAGTCCTCACCCTTGCAAGCGCGTTTTCAATGGTAGAGTTAGGCCCAGGTGAATCAACATGGTATCAGAGCAGATTTGATCTTGTTCCAAATCAATCTCACAAACAAGAACTGTATCAATTCAAGAAATCTAGAAAATGTCACAACATATATACTTACAGGTGTGCTGCTAAATGGTAAAAATTACCATCTTTGGGCACGTCAAGTGACTTTTGGTCTAATCGGTAGAGACAAATTTGAGCATGTCACTGGTAAGAAATCAAAACCAAAAACCGAAGATCTAACACACCTAACAGTTGAAGAAAGAAAGGAAATTTCAGAATAGAGAAAGAGTGACAATCTAGTCATGAGTTGGTTACTGGCAACCATGGAACCCCATATCTCTGATCTCATAACATATCTAGATACAGCTCGAGATATGTGGGTTAAAGCCGAGACAATGTTCGGAAAGAAGAAAAATTACTCTCTTATTTATCAACTTCAACAAGAACTTCAACAGTTACAACAACAAAATCAATCTGTCACCGAACTATTTAGCCAAATCCAAAAAAAGAATGATGAGATTAGAGTGTATCGACCTCTTACAGCGGATCTTGATGAAATCAAAAGAAGAGAGGAGCATGATGAAATTTTCACCTTCCTCGCCAAGCTCGATTCAAGCTATGAGGGGATACGCTCACAAATTCTTCTCATGGGTGAGCTAACATCTGTTGATGAGGTTGTTGGGATGGTTGAAAGAGAAGAGACAAGAAGAATAGTGATGGGTACTCAACTACCTGACAACCCCAAAGCCAAGGCTTTCGTCACTCGCTGCGATTATTGTAAGAAGGAAGGACATAAGCGCGAGGAATACTGGTCACTCACTCGCGGCGATTATTGTAAGAAGGAAGGACACAAGCGCGAGGAATGCTGGTGTCTCAACCCTCATCTCCGGCAAAAGGGAAGGCGAGGTGGAGGCTTCGTCAGAGGAGGAGATCAACGACAAAATCGGGTAGAGAACAGAGAGAAAATGGGTTACTCTGCACAAAAGGAAAAAGAGGATATGAGTACAAACGAGGCTGAAAAAGAAATAAAATGTGAGGTGGATATGGATCAAATGAGGCAGTTGTATACACAATTATCCGTGATGTTTCAAGGAAAATCTCAAAAAACCTCTGGTATGATTACAAACCTTACTCAAAATTCTTTAAATTCCAAATGGATTCTTGATTCAGGTTCAATTGATCACATAACTGGAAATAAAAACTTACTCAATAATTACAAAAAAATTGAGACTAAACAATTTGTAATCGTTGCAAATGGTGAAAAAATGGAAATTTTAGGAAATGGTTCAATTAGTCTCCTTTCAAGAAAAATTTCAAATGTTTTGCATGTGAATAATTGTACATCTAACTTGTTATCCATTAGTAAAATCACACGAGACTTAAATTGTGAAATTACATTTACATCCAAAAATGTGATTTTTCAAGAATTGATAACGAAGAATATCATTGGTGAATGTTTTCTAGAAAATGGACTTTATATTCTGAGTGAAGAAAAATGCAACTTCAATATTAAAAAAGAAGAAGAATTAGGCACTATTTGGCATAAGAGAATTGGACATCCTTCCGATAAGATTTTAAAATGTATTTTTGATTTCAAACAACTAGATTGTAGTAGTTGTGAAATTTGCAAATTAGGAAAGCACACAAGGTTACCATTTAGTTTATCCAATTGTAAAAGCAAAAAACCTTTTGAGTTAATACATTCTGATGTTTGGGGCCCTGCTCCAATTGAGTCATTTAATAGTTATAAATACTTTGTTATATTTATAGATGATTTTTCAAGAACCACATGGTTACACTTGTTAAAAAATAAAAGTGAAGTATTTTCTTAATTTCAAGAATTTTATAATTTTGTAGAAAATCAATATGATGCAAAGATTAAAACTTTTAGAAGTGATAATGGAACGAAATTTGTAAATCAAAATTTTACAAATTTTTTCAAGTAAAAAGGAATTTTACATCAAACAACTTGTATTTACACACCCCAACAAAATGGTGTGTCGGAAAGAAAAAATCGACATTTACTTGAAGTAACAAGAGTACTTTTGTTTCAAAATAATGTTCCAATAATTTTTTGGTCGGATGCTGTTCTCACCGCAACATATTTAATTAATAGATTGCCAAGTGCTAATTTGAATTTCAAAAGCCCACTAGAAATCCTCTACCAAGAAAAACTCAATATCTATCATTTAAGAGTATTTGGATGTACATGTTATGTGCACAAAAATAAACAACACAAGTTAGATTATACATCAATCAAAGCTATTTTCTTGGGGTATTCATCTCAAAAAAAGGGTTATAAATGCTATGATCCGATTAAAAAAAAACATTACATTTCAAGAGATGTGACATTCCAAGAAAATGAGCCATATTACAAAACACTAGAAAAAGAGACTAATAACCAAGAGAAACCAAATGAATTTACATTTCCATTTTTTTATTCTGAAGAAGAAAATATAGTAGTAGAAAATGAAAATGAAATAATCAATGAGAATGAAGAGGAAGAAACTTCTCAAAGTGAAGGGGAAGATGGTACTATCGAAATAATACCATTGAGAAGGTCTAATCGGACTCCACAACCTACAACTAGATTACGGGATTTTGTAACATATGAGGTAAAATATCCTATCCAAAATTATTTATCTTATGAAAATGTTACACCACAATATAGGACTTATTTAACCTCAATTTCCAAAGAAAATGAGCCAAATAACTATGAGGAAGCAATAGGCCAATTGGTATGATGCAAAGCAATGGAAGAAGAACTTCGAGCACTTGAAAAAAATGAAACATGGGTAGTCGTACAACTACCCGAAGGAAAGAAACCCGTAGGATGCAAATGGGTCTATAAGATTAAGTTTAATAGTGATGGTACTATTGAAAGGTACAAAGCACGATTAGTGGCAAAAGGTTACACTCAAACCTATGGTATAGATTATCAAGAAACATTTACACCCGTGGCCAAAATGAATACCGTTAGGATTTTACTTTCCATAGCGGTAAACCAAAATTGGACCTTACATCAAATGGATGTCAAGAATGTTTTTCTCCAAGGAACACTTGAAGAAGAGGTATATATGACGCTTCCACCTGGTCATAAAAAAGAAAACAATTCTAGTCTAGTATGTAGGTTAAAAAAATCTATTTACGGACTAAAGCAATCTCCACGAGCATGGTATAGAAAACTAAGCTCTTATTTAATTTTTTGTGATTTTAAAATTAGTAATGCCGATCACTCATTATTTTCCAAAAATTATGGTACATTCACAACCATAATTCTAGTATATGTAGATGATATAATAATTACCGGAAATAATTTGGAAGAAATTAAAAAAGTGAAAATGAAATTAAAGGAGAATTTTGATATCAAAAACTTAGGTTTATTAAAATATTTTCTAGGAATAGAAATAGCACATTCACACAAAGGACTCTTTATTTCACAAAGAAAATATACACTTGACCTATTGAAAGAAACTGGTAAATTAGGGAGTAAACCAACATCTACACCAATAGATAGTAAATGCAAATTAAATATTGAGGATGACGAACCCTTAGAAGACATAAGCCAATTTCAAAGACTTGTAGGAAAATTAATTTATTTAACGGTAACTCGACCAGACATTTCTTTTTCAGTAAGCCAAATTAGTAAATTTATGCATACACCTAGAACACCACATTTAGAGGCTATACATAGAATTTTAAAATATTTAAAAGGGACACCTAGTAAAGGAATTCTCATGAAACGTAATAATTCTAATGAAGTGTGTGGCTACTCCGATACAGATTGGGCTGGTAGCTTTGATAGAAAATCAATCACTAGTTTTTGCACGTTTGTAGGCGGAAATTTAGTCACATGGAAAAGCAAGAAACAAAATGTTGTGGCACGATCAAGTGCCGAGGCAGAATATCGAGCCATGGCATCAACCTCAAGCGAGCTAACTTGGATCAAACAACTTCTTTTGGATATCGGAATTAAAATTCAAGAACCAATGAAGATGTTTTGTGATAACCAAGCGGCGCAACATATAGCATCAAATCCGGTGTTTCACGAGAGAACAAAACACATCGAAGTGGATTGCCACTTCATTCGAGAAAAAAATCAAGCAAAGGAAATTGAAACTCCATTTGTGAGAAGTGAAAAACAATTGGCGGACATCTTTACCAAAGGTTTAGATTTAAAATCATTTGAAGAAAATTTAAGCAAGTTAGGGTTGACCGATATCTACATACCTAACTTGAGGGGGAGTGTTGAGAATAATTAGTTTAATAACGGTTAGTTAGTAACGGCTAGTTTAATAACGGCTAGTTTAATAACGACTAGTTTAGTAACGGCTAGTTTAATAACGGCTAGTTTAGTAATGGCTAGTTTAATAACAGCTAGTTTAGTAACGGCTAGTTTAATAACGGCTAGTTTCTTCTTTTCAATGTATAAATATAACATTAGACATTAAGCCAAAATCAATTCAATAACCCTCTCAACAAAAATAGAGAAAATCAACATAGTATCAGAGTAGGACCCTTGGCGGTGGAGGAGAGCTACCCTGCACTTACACCCGTGGCAATCATAAGACCACTACCGTCCGTCGACACAGTCAATGTGAGGGGGAGTGTTGAGGAGTCCCACATCGACCAAGGACCAGCATAAGAGCTGGTTTATAAGTCTGGGTAGTCCTCACCCTTGTAAGCGCGTTTTCAAGGGTAGAGTTAGACCTAGGTGAATCAACACTATCTAATTTAAATATTCCTGCCTTAATTCCCAAACAAGATTGATTAAGTTGCAACATTGATTGATCTACCTGCTGAGATAAACGATGAGAACCAATGGCCATTGTGACAGAAAGAACAGTTGGCATGGCAATGGGGATGCCACCAATTAGTAGGACAAGTAGGTTATCAATGCCGACCCATATTTCCTCTTCTGGAAAGCATATATTGCTATGATTTCAATAACCATCCCAACAGCAATTGAACAAATGCAAAAGTTTCCAATTGATGTTAGAACCTGCAATCATCATGAAAGTTCCTAACTTGTCGATTTTGAGCATCATCACTTTGGTAATAAATTTTATTAATTGCAAAAGGCAGAGAAACTCGTTTTTATATATATTGGATCAGAACCTTTTGGAAATGACCAACATGTGTTGTGTTTTCCACAAGATGAGCAGCCTTCCCAAAGAAAGTGTGAACTCCAGTGGCTATAACAACTGCCGCAATTTCGCCTTGTTTGCAGGTAGAACCTGAGTAAACCCCATCACCTGGATTTTTGGTTACTGGAAGTGATTCCCCGGTAAGAGCAGACTGAAATAATAATATATTTGAAATTTAATTCCAGAGGCTGATCTCTCAGTTCATACTTCAAACTCGCCTCAAGTTTGTACCCTAATGCTGCCTAGAAGTATTATCTAACTTTGACTGCCTCATGACTTTGAAACAAAAGTATTAGCTTGCTGTCCGATCCACGCGCATATATATATATATATAGTCATTAGTATGTGTTACACGCAAAAATTACATTTGTGAATTAAATATATTAATTTTATAAATTATTTTTAACATTGATATTTTATTACTCAATTTAAATATTCAAAAATAATATTATAAAAAACTAAACACAATAAACAAATAAATAACATACAAAATTGATAATATATATATATATATACACCAAGAAAATTAATAAGTATTCTTAAATTTTAAAAATACAAATTTCATAGATTAATTTATTATAAGAATTATTATAAATATTATGAAATAAATGAAAATTTAACTACAATTAATTTAATAACTTTCTTATTTTTTTATACCATTAAAATATATATATTTTAAGGAGAATGAAAAAAATAATATAATAAAAAATTTGAACTTAAACTTATGTTTTTTATGTATTTTTATATTCTTATATTATCAATTAAATTTTCGTCACATCAAATATCATTCAATATAAAAAAAATCATCAAATAATATTATAATAAATTAGAGAAAAACATAAAAAATATTCGTTGTAAATCTGTCTGATAAACTAATACTTAATAATTGGTGTTTGATTAAGAGAAATAAAGATATAACAAAATAATTATATACATTTTTAATTATTTTAATTAACAATCAAAACTAAAAAATTTATTATTCTAATTTTTCATTTTTTATTAGGTGATTATGTTCATTGTTATTATTTTACATATAATTAATTTTGATTAAAAGCATAAAGTTAGAATAATTTTCACTTATATGAAATATATAATTATTTTAATTTTATATAAAAAAATTTAAAAATTATAATTAAATAATAAAAACTAAAATCTTTTGGAATTTTAGTTATTAATGACTTTTATGTATTACTATTTCACAAAGAATTAATTTTAATTAAAAATATTAAATTTAAAAAAAATATGACTAAAATAATGATATGCAATCTATAACTTTTTAAATTTTATAAAACAAATTAAGAAAGAGTGATTAAATAATCCTAACTCAAGTATTTTGATATTCTAGTTTTTAATTTTTAATTAAACTATTATGTTTGTTATTTATTATTTTAAAAATAATTAATTTTAATTAAAATTAAAATATTAAAAAAATATGAAAAATATAATTATATCCAATCTATAACTTTTTATTTAGAATTTATTTTTTTACTTTCTAATTAAATCATTATGTCTTTTATATGTTATCTCAAATAATTAATTACAACTAAAAACATTAAAAAAAATAAAACTATTAATGGATGATTAAATAATAATAACTTGAATCTTTTGGAATTCTAGTTTTAATTCTTAATTTATTCATTATTTATTATTTTAAAGAATTAATTTTAATTAAAAATATTAAAAAATAGATATATGTAATTTATAACTTTTTTTATTTATAAAAGAAAATTAAGAAAAATGTTATTAAATAATTTTATAATTGAATTCTTTTGGAATTCTAATTTTTATTTTCTAATTAAACCATGGTGCTTGTTATTTATTATTATAAAAAATAATTAATTTTAATTAAAAATAATAATTATATGATATATTTAAAAATAAATAATTAAATTAAGTTATATGCATAAATGTATTGATATTTAAAATAAATTTAACTAACCAAAATATAACATATTACTTTTAAGATTATGAGGTTATTTTTATTATCTTAATGATTCCTATGATATTTCTACCTTTATTATACAACGATATTATAGATAGATCAAATTATTTGATAGATTGTTTTTCATTTGATTGTCTATAACTCATTTGCCTGTGCTCAGGGTCAAATTTTGTATAAATATATCACTATGCATCATCCAATATGAATATAAAATTAAATTTAATTGATTTTTATTTTAAGGATTGGATCATCATTATTAGTTATTAGTTAAGAATATTCAAAATCAATATCATTATATATATATATTCCAAATCAATATCAATTGTAGTTATATATATATATATATTCCAAATCAATATCAATTGTAGTTATATATATAACTAACTAGGAATATGATAGTTTTTTAAAATAAAATAAAATAAAAAGGTTAAAATGACCCGATCAATCTTTAATGGATCACCCTCCGTAAGAAGACGAGCATCAGCAGGAATGATATCGCCAAGTTTGATACTAATAATGTCTCCTGGAACCAACACTGATGCATCTTCTTCACTCCATATTCCATCACGAAGGACCTGGTAGTTTTAAATCAAAGTAAACAAATAGTAATAGTTGAAGAAGACATTTTTGTTGATAGAGTACTGGAGAAGACATTGAAAATGCAATAAGTAGTTAGCTAGTTCAAGAATGATTAAAATGATAAGAGGGTGACCTTAGCTTTGGGAGCCAAGCGAGCCATTAGAGAAGCAGCTGCATTACCAGCATTATTTTCCTCTATAAAACTGACAGGGGAGTTGATTATAAGTAAAACCACTATGCCAACAAAATCATGGTAGTCTGCTTCTTTCTCCTGCACATGCAAGTAATTAAATTAAGGTCGTTTTGTCAATTAATCTTTAAGTTATTTATGTATTTTTTTAAAACATATCTCTTTGTTTTGTTGTTGTACATAATATAGACAAGTAGTAAAAGAGAGAGAAGGGGGGAAAGAGAGAGAGAGAGAGAGCAAAGTTAAAAGCAAGTCATACCCCAAATTGTGTAAGCACAAGGGCCATAATTGCTGCAGCTTCCATGACCCATGACAAAGGATTCCACATAAATCCCAAAAACTTGAATAATTTACTCTCCTATATTAAAAAAGGTAGAATCATATATATTTTAATTAATTATACATACATATAAAGGGAATTGAAGAGAAAGCAGATGATGATGCTAATTAAATGTTTGTTTCAATAATCCTCAACGACCTTATTTTCTTCAAGTTTGTTGTATCCAAACAAATTGAGACGCTTCTGAACTTCATCAGAGCTTAAACCCTGTTTTGTACATTTGAGTTCCACAAAAACTTCTTCCACAGGTATATTCTCCTGCATATGCATAATTATTGATTAGTGGATTTTGTTTTCGGTCAAATTAATCATCTAATTAAAAAAAAAATTAAGCTTCATCAGAGTACATACCAAAACGACAGATTCATTGAGGACTGCATCAAGACTAGCTACCATTTTTTTTTTTTGTTGAGGCTCTTAAGCTCAACTTTCAATTGCAGCTAGAGAACTGAAGTGCATCATATATATGTTGGGAAATTACGCAAATTTCCGATAAACCAGATTTATGAGAAAGCAAGAATAGAAAAATAACACACAAATTTGATAACGGAGTTCGGCCAATCTTGCTTACGTCTCCGGACCTGCTGTAGATCTTTTTACTGAAAGGGGAGAAATTACACAAGGTGTTTACAACACTCACAACTCACAACTCACAATTACACCCAAGAAAATTACTCTCAATTTTCTCTCACAAAAGCTTTTCTCTCTAAGCTTTTCTCTCAATTGGAATGAACACTTTGGATGATTAATTCATTACAATTACACATCTATTTATAGAAAAATTCACTCCTTGAATTACTCATTAAATTAATGGTTCCTTAAATTGCTCCTTGAATTAAGCTCCTTGTTTTGCTCCATGAATTGCTCCTTGTTTTGCTCCATGTTTTACTCCATATTTTGCTCCTTAAAATAAGGAGCTTTATGATAATCTCCAACAATCTCCCACTTGAAGACTGATTTCAATCTGTCTTCACACCTCGATCAATGCAGCAGCTTTTCTAGTCTTTATTACTCTAGCAGACCAACTGAAGTTGAGCACAACTTCAGTTTGTCAATAGTCACCACCTTTGTTAACATATCTGCTGGATTTTTGCTTCCTTGAATCTTCTCCAGTATTAACACATCATCTTCCAATAGAGATCTGATGAAGTGATAACGAAGTCCAATATGCTTTGTTCTAGAATGAAATGCTGAATTCTTCGCCAAGTGTATTGCACTTTGACTATCACTATGCAGAACATTCTTCTCTTGTTTGAATCCCAGCTCAATTAACAAACCTTGAAGCCATATCATCTCTTTACTAGCTTCAGTTACTGCTACATACTCAGCCTCTGTAGTGGATAGAGTGACAATTTTCTGTATTTGTGACATCCAACTAACAGCTGTAGTTCCAACAGTAAATATATAACCGGTGGTGCTTCTTCGGTGATCAACTTCACCTCCAAAGTCTGCGTCTACGTACCCTTGTACTTTTAACTCTCCTTTACTAAAGTACAAGCACTTTTCTGTGGTGCCTCGCAGATACCTCAAAATCCACTTTACTGCTTCCCAATGAGTTTTCCCTGGATTTGACATAAATCTGCTAACAACTCCCACTGCATGGCCAATGTCTGGTCTCGTACAGACCATTGTGTACATCAAACTTCCAATGGCTGAGGCATAAGGAACCTTAACCATGAATTCTCTCTCTTCCTCTGTCTGAGGGGACTGATCCTTGGATAGGCGAAAATGACTGGCCAAGGGTGTGCTAACTGGCTTGGCATCGCCCATGTTGAATCTTTGCAAAACACGATTGATGTACTCTGCCTGAGATAACTGCAAGGATCCTTTCTTCTTATTTCTTATGATTTGCATTCCAAGAATCTTTTTTGCTGGACCCAAGTCTTTCATGTCAAATTCCTTTGACAATTGTTGCTTCAACCTTTTAATATCATCCATATCTGAACCTGCTACTAACATATCATCAACATAAAGTAGTAAAATGATATAACTGGACCTATATCTCTTGAAGTAGCAACAATGATCAGCATTGCACTTCTGGAAACCTTTCTTGTGCATGAAGCTGTCAAACTTTATGTACCATTGTCTCGGGGCTTGTTTCAGGCCATACAAACTCTTCTTAAGTCTACACACCATGTTCTTCTTCCCCCTTTCTGAGAAACCTTCTGGCTGGTACATGTATATCTCTTCATCTAAATCTCCATGAAGGAATGCAGTCTTCACATCCAACTATTCAAGATGAAGATCTTCAATGGCTACAATACTCAATACTGATCTGATAGTATTAAGCTTCACAACAGGAGCGAAAATGTCAGTGTAGTCAACTCCTTCCTTCTGTTGAAACCCTTTGACAACTAGGCGGGCTTTGTATCTTTTGGAACTATCATGCTCCTCTTTCACCCGGTACACCCATTTGTTGTGAAGTGCCTTCTTTCCCATAGGTAACTCAGCTAGTTCCCATGTCTGGTTGGAGATGAGAGATTTCATTTCTTCTTTCATAGCAAGCTCCCACTTGTTGGAATCTCGAGTCTGACAAGCTTCATCATAGCATTCAGGCTCCCCTCCATCAGTCAGCAACATATAGTTCATGTATCTCCTGTTAGGCACATGAGGTCGAGAAGACCTTCTCAATACAGGAGCTGGAGTAAGAAGTTGTGGTGTGTCGGAATGCTGTGTACTGTTTTGTCCAACAAGTTCCTCTGGCTGAGGACTTGTTATAATTGGTTCTGTTGCAGAAGTATCTAGGACATCATCTGCATCTTCAAATACTGACTCATTCTGCTCTGAGTCATTGGTGTCTATTTTATGCATGTCCTTATACATCACCATTTCGTTGAAAATCACATCTCTGCTACGGATAACTTTCTTCTTTTCGTCATCCCAAATACGGTAGCCAAACTCATCCTCACCATAGCCAATGAATGTGCATTTCTTGGATTTCGGATCAAGCTTATTCCTGCCTTGATCACTGATATGCACAAATGCTACACAACCGAAAACTTTTAGATGTGATAGTTTCACCTCTTTTCCGCTCCATACCTCCTCTGGTATTCTATGCTCCAATGGAACAGATGGGCCTCGGTTGATCAAGTAAGCTGCCGTGTTGACTGCTTCTGCCCAGAACTGCTTCGGTAGACCTGACTGTATACGAATGCTTCTAGCTCTTTCTGTCAATGTTCGGTTCATACGCTCAGCTACACCATTGTGTTGAGGCGTGCCTGGAACAGTTCTTTCCATTCTGATCCCGTGCTCATAGTAGAAGTTTTTGAATATGGTGTCTTCATATTCACCACCATTATCGGTTCTGAGCTTTTTGATCTTTAAACCCGTCTCATTTTCCACCATAGCTTTCCATCTTCTGAAAGCCTCAAATACTTCAGACTTATGCTTTAGAAAGTAAACTCATACCTTCCGAGAGTGATCATCGATGAAAGTCATGAAGTAGCATTTCCCACCAATAGATGAGACGGTCGTTGGTCCCCAAACATCAGAGTGAATAAGCTCTAGCCTTTCCTTCTTTGGGATTCTGCAACTTGTCTGAAAGCTGACTCTCTTTTGCTTTCCAAGTATGTAATCTTCGCACATGTCTATCTCCGTAGACTGTAGACCTGGAAGTTTTCCCTTTGAATGCATAATCTTCATCCCTTTTTCACTCATATGGCCTAGTCTCTGGTGCCACAGGTTTGGTGTTTCATTGCCTGCTGCAACTGTAATTGAACAACGTGCCTCTGTTGTCATGTAAAGAGTGCCACTTTTCTTGCCTCGAGCAACTGTCATTGCACCCTTTGAAATCTTCCAATCATCACCATGGAAGATCGTAGTGTAGCCTTCACTGGCCAACTGCCCGACTGAGATTAAGTTCCTTCTGAGATCGAGAATATGCATGACATCCTTCAGCTCCCAAACAGATCCGTTCAACTTAATCTTCACTACACCTTTGCCAATAATAGCACATGGTTGATCATCACCAAGATATACCTTTCCAAGGTTTCCGGGGACATATTTCTCGAAGAATTCTTTTTTGTGAAGTAGCATGGAATGATGCTCCAGAGTCTAACACCCAAGATTCTTCCTTGCTCTCCAAAGAGCATATCAATGCATCGTCTCCTCCTGAGGTGGAAGTAACATTTGCCTCTGCCTTCACTTGTTTGTCCTTCGGTGCACTTTTGCACTGATTTTTGTAGTGCCCGGTTCTTCCACAATTCCAACACTCGATGGTCTTCGAGCTATGGGAATTATTAGGATTC
Source organism: Hippophae tibetana (assembly GCA_037013495.1). NCBI lineage: Eukaryota > Viridiplantae > Streptophyta > Magnoliopsida > Rosales > Elaeagnaceae > Hippophae > Hippophae tibetana. The sequence goes on along the minus strand of CM072809.1, from coordinate 179,213 downwards.
CTGGATTTGGACCTCCTGTCCTTTGATCTACCTTGGTAGTCTGTTCTGCCACGTCCATTCCCTTTGGTTGAATTTCTTCCTCTTGACTCTGTATGCAAAACTGAAGAAGTTGACGATTCACCTACCTCTCTACGTCGGATCTCTTCACTGAGAACCAGATCACGAACATCGTCAAATTTTAACTTATTGCTTCCTGACGAGCTACTCACAGCCGTGACAGTAGCATTCCAACTTTCTGGTAAAGAAGACAAAAGTATCAATGCTCGTACTTCTTCATCGAATTCAATTTCCACTGAACTCAACTGGGTTGTGACTGTGTTGAGTTCATTGAGATGTTGAGCTACCGATGCGCCTTCATTCATCCGCAAATTGAACAAACGCCTCATCAAGTGCACTTTGTTTGAGGCTGATGGCTTCTCATACATATTGGAGAGAGCTGCCATAAGACCCGCCATGGTCTTTTCCTTTGCTATGTTGAAGGCAACATTACGGGATAGCGTCAATCGAATAACTCCGAGGGCTTGTCTGTCTAGAAGATTCCAATCTTCTTCCTTCATAGCTTCTGGTTTCTTCCCTGAGAGAGGTTGATATAGATTTCTTTGATACAGATAATCCTCTATCTGCATTTTCCAAAACCCAAAATCTGTGCCATCGAATTTCTCGAGTTTCACCCTTCTTTCATCTGCGGCCATTGCTCCCACTAAAATCTGACTTCCTCTAGATCGTTTCTGACTATTTCTGTAAACCACCGTGTATTAGAACACCTACGTCAACGAACAAATATCGTCGACAAAATGTCACTATTCACGTAAATAGTAACCTTGCAGAAAATTGACAGAAATCACCACCAATAGCTCTGATACCAGTTGTTGGGAAATTACGCAAATTTCCGATAAGCCAGATTTATGAGAAAGCAAGAATAGAAAAATAACACACAAATTTGATAACAGAGTTCGACCAATCTTGCTTACGTCTCCGGACCTGCTGTAGATCTTTTTACTGAAAGGGGAGAAATTACACAAGGTGTTTACAACACTCACAACTCACAACTCACAATTACACCCAAGAAAATTACTCTCAATTTTCTCTCACAAAAGCTTTTCTCTCTAAGATTTTCTCTCAATTGGAATGAACACTTTGGATGATTAATTCATTACAATTACATATCTATTTATAGAAAAATTCACTCCTTGAATTACTCATTAAATTAATGGTTCCTTAAATTGCTCCTTGAATTAAGCTCCTTGTTTTGCTCCATGAATTGCTCCTTGTTTTGCTCCATGTTTTGCTCCTTGTTTTGCTCCATGTTTTGCTCCTTAAAATAAAGAGCTTTATGATAATCTCTAACAATATATTGGATGATATTGAATACCAATCAACTAACTGTGCCATAGAAGACAACACTTAATTAGGCTCATGAGGGTACATTGGATATTTGGATCAGCCACCCAGTATCAACCTCTGCTTCCAAACTTGCTCCATCATATGAAGACAAACACTTGATTTCAAATTCTAATTATAAAATAATAAACCAACCACATGAAATGTGGTTGTTTGCCGCCATTTCTCTACTTTTTCTTTGGACCCAACGTCTCCTTGGCTGCAGCCTGCAGGCTAGTTCAGGATACAACTAATAATAATAATAATAATCAATCCCTTTAATTTTTACAGTTTATAGTACAGTAGTGTTAATTGAAATAATGAAATAAAATGAAAGTCATACGACCCATAAATATTGAAAATATATCAAATTTTATCTCATTTATTTTTTTAATTATAATATATAATAAAATATCTTATTTATTCTAAATAAACATAAATAAAACAAGTCAAAATTATAATATATATATATATAACTATCTATAAATCTTTAATAATTATGAACAAATTTAAATAAAGTAATATAATATACGATTATATTTAAATAAAATAAAATAACTTTAATATATAAATACATTAAAATTATTAAATAGGATATAGAATAAAACGGTACAACCATTTCACGTCTCTACAATCAATAAACAATTCCTCCCATCTTATTAATTATAATCAAAGTAATGATATAATAATTATAATCAAAGTAATGATATAATAATTATAATCAAAGTACATAAGATTCCACTAACCTTTAGATCGAGTTCCCACTCTTACGGTTTGGACACAAGATCATAACGGAAGAGTGTCCAATATTTTCAGTTGGCAGTCTTCGCTGTTACGCATGACTTTCACACCCTGCATACGTCTTTGTTTGATTTCTAAATCTGAAATATCAGATGAAATACTCTGAGACTCTAGATTCTAACTGAGTTATATTTAACTCACTGATCACCCATAAATACTAATGAATCATTATTAACATAATTTTGATAAATATTTAGAGCTAAAAAGAGAAAAAAATACAAAAAAAAATTAAAAAGAGATATTTTTGTGGAGATTTAAGAGAATATTAATATAACAATTCAAAAAATTAACTGTATTTCTTATTCTTCTCCTATTTTTATCAATTTTTATGTTTTTTTATGAAAAATATGAGTTTTAAGAACAAAATTATGTGTATTAACTAATTAATCTAAAGGTCTTATGAATCCAATTTTCATCATATGATATGATATTTTACCCCAATTATGAATTCAATTCAATTATATTATTTAATTTAATTCTTATATTATTTAATTTAATTCTTATATTATTAATTGTTTAGTCAATAATTTATCTATAGATGTAATTAAATAGATTTGAGAGGATTATTTAATTGTTTATCTTGATCAAATAACATACATAGTTTCTAGGTAGAGATGTATGATTCTTATATATGTGATCTATAATTGATAACTTAATGAGTAGTAAGCAATTCGATTGACATAAAAGTGCTATTAAATTAATTATTGTTGGAAATTGTATGAATTTAAATAAAAAATTGATAAAAAAATTGTTATTTTATGATTGTTATTTTCATAATTATGTGATCATTATTTTATTATCGTTATATTCATAATTATGTGACCATTAGTTTGTTACCGTTATTTTCATAATTATATTACTGTTATTTTTTTACCGTTATTTTCATAATTACGTGAATATTCCTCTTTTTAAACTATAAAAGGAGGGACATGACTCTTATTTTAAAAAACACAATTTAACAACTCAAAAAAAGGTTATACGGTTCTTCATAGCAAAGCCAAAGAAAAGAAAATTCAAAATTGTTTTTTCAATTTTTCGAGCAACATAAATATTTTAGAAGTGTAGCATTCCAGACTTTATGAGTGCAGTGAAAACTCTGAGACAAAAAAGATTCTAGATTGTTTCATCCTGGGGACAACGAGGTTGTATTTACTTGCACAAATTTTAGCAGAGCCACGAAACGTCTTAAAGAGAGTGACTTAGTCTACGATTCAATCTAAGCAGCACATTTCAATATAACAGTAATATTGTTCTTACATTGTTTTTCACATATTTGTTTCAATAATTTTAAGACGTTTTCTTATCTACCATATCTGCTTATTACGTCTTTTGATTGGATAATCTGGAAATTGAATTTAATCATGCTTAATTAGGATTGGATCCATTAGTTAAGTATTCCTATTATGATTATATTTGAGTTTGAATCGAGTTGATGACTTTCTATGTCATGTCATATTATATTCCTTGCTTTTCGTAAGATTACTTTTTAGTCAGATTAGATGTTGGGATATGGGATAAACATCACTTAGTTAATGTAATCATAATTTTTTGTGTTAATTAACGAAAAACTATCTAAGGAGGATATCTGAATATTTATGGCTGCCTTTCGATATCTTTAAGAACCACTTTTCAATTTTTCTTTTGGAATGGATGATTTATCTCTTATGCTATACGAAGACAGAGTTAGAATTCTATCTAAATCTCTTTATCAGCCACCTGAAATTTCATTGTATTTTGTTGATGAGATTGAAAAAATGCAACTACATTACTCAATACTACCATTTAGGTGTCAAAATCTTAGAAATCATCTATCCTTGTTATATTAACATTACTCCATCCCATATAACTTGAAAGTGAACCCAATTTATGATAACCAATGAAAAATTGATACATTATTAGAATATAACTCACTCTATAGAGAAGCTCATCTACAAATAGAAGAAAAAGCTCGAAAATAAGATCAAAAAGATGAAATACTCGTTGTCTCAAACAATAGTGCCAATAAGAAATACTCCTCTATAATTATGAAACTTAAAGGAAGAAACCTGAAAACTCATAATCATAATAATAACTAGAATTGTAACAACCAAAATAGAAATAATCCTCAACGGAATGGACCTCAATACCCCTCAAGAAATAATACATTCATATGTTGTAGTTGTAACAAGCCTGGCCACTTGGCTAAGAACTACCGGGATAGGAATCGTCTTGCCCCACAGACGAACCTTACCGAAGATTAGCTTATTGCTATGATATCTTAAATCAATTTTGTTGGTGGATTTGAATGGTGGTGGGTGGATACTGGTGCTTTTCTCCATGTTTGCTATGATCGAGACATATTAAAGTCTTATTCTGTGTTTGAGGATAAGAAAGTGCTGATAGGCGAATCCCATTCCACTAAATTTGCTGGTACTTGTAAGGTGGAATTAAGGTTTACCTTTAAAAAGATTGTCATCTTGAAGGATGTCTTGCATACTACAAAGATGATAAAGAACTTAGTTCCAGGCTATCTTCTTAACAAAGTTGGGTTTACTCAAACTATAAAGGCTGATTTATATACAATAACTAAAAATAATATTTTTGTTGAGAAAGGGTAAGCCACTCATGGCATGTTTAAATTGAATGTTGAAATTAATAAAGCTTATTCTTCTACTTATATGTTGAGTTCTCTTAATATTTGGCATGTTAGACTTTGTCATGTTAATAAACGCATAATCAAGAACATGAGTACCTTAGAACTAATTCCTAAACTATCTTTAAATGATTTTGAAAATATGATTTTTACAGTCAAACTAAAATAACTAAAATTTCACATAAGTCAGTAGTTAAAGAATCTGAACCTTTAGACTTAATACATTCTAACATATGTGAACTTGATGGTATTTTAACAAGAAATGGAGAATTCTATTTTATAGCTTTTATTAATGATTGTTCATATTATACTTATGTATATCTAATGAAAAATAAAAAGTAATGAATTTGACATGTTTAAAATATTTATGACTTAAATTGAAAATCAACTTAATAGAAAAATAAAAAGGTTTTGAAGTGATAGAGACAGTGAATATGATTCCAATATTTTCAATGATTTTTATAAAACTTATGGAATCATTCATGAAAAAATTGTACCTTATTCTTCTAAAATGAATGGCAAAGCTGAAAGAAAAATAGAACTTAACTCTGGTACTACTTCCCATTGGTGGGGAGAAATTTTATTAACTATTTGTTCTGTACTAAATAGAGTGCCTAAATCTACTATTGGAATTTCACCATATAAAATTTTGAAAAATAAGAAACCTAACTTAACTTATTTTAAAACTTGAGATTATTTAGCCTATGTGTAGAATCTCTGATCCTAAAAGAAATAAACTTGCTAGTAGAGCATATGAATGTGTGTTCATAAGATATGATATGAATAGTAAAGCTTATAAATTATATGACTTAAATGATTATGTAGTTATAGAATCAAATGATGGTGACTTCTATGAACATAAGTTTCCCTTTAAATTGAAAAATAGTGAGAGTTTGTCTTTTAGTAGTTTACACATAACTAGAACTAGTGAACAAAATAAGAAATTAAACATTGAAATTAGGATAAGTAAATGAGCTCAAACCCTTACCCCATGTTTGGATGGAGGGAATGAAAAGAAATCAGAATTGATTCCGTCCATTTTGTGTGTTTGGTTGGACCGAATGGACGGACCGAATGGAATCGATTACTAAAGGAGAAGAAATCACAATTCCTTCTCCCCCTTTGGTAATCATAATTTCATTCTCATCTATACTTTTTTTTCCAATTTTACCCTCACTTAAAATATAACCTTAAACTCAAATCCTAAATTCCCAAACCCAAAATTCCAAAACCCTAAACCCAAAATTCCAAAACCCTAAACCCTAAACCCTAAAACCTAAATTCCAAAACCCTAAACCCTAAACCCTAAATCCAAATCCTAAAACCCTAAACCCTAAACCTTAAAACAGTGAACCCCAAAATCCCTAAACCCTAAACCTTAAAACCTAAATCCTAAAACCCAAAACCCTAAAACATAAATCCCAAAACCCTAAACCCTAAAACATAAATCCCAAAACCCTAAACCCCAAATTCCAAATCCTAAAACCCTAAACCCTAAATCCAAAATCCCAAATTCTAAAACCTTAAACCCTTTTTAGAAAAATAATAATTTTAACCATAAACCTTAACCCACAAATATAACCCCAAATCCTAAATCTCTAAACCCTAAATCCTAAATCTCACATCCCAAACCTCAAAACCCTAAACCCTGTTTATAAAAATAATAATTTTAATAATATATTTCTTTTTAATTAAGTAATAATTATTTAGAAAATAATGATTTCAATAATGTATTTTGTGTGACGAAAAAATAGTAATTAAATGACATTATTTGAACTTTATAGCATCTAGGGGTATTAAGGTCATTTACATCTTTTTTCATTCCATTACAGTGTCAAACCAAACAACATTGTTTCCTTTCCATTTCATTCCGATTCCGATTGCGATTCAGATTCCATTCCACGAACCAAACGCCACCTTAAGGACTTTGGGTTTGATTTTATGCTCATACCTTAGAGGAAGATCTTCAAACTCTTCAAGAAGCTTTATCTTCTTTAGATGCCAACTCATGTGAAAAAGCCATAAAAGATGAAATGGACTATTTTGAGTATAATAGAACTTTGCATTTAATTAACTTACCTATTGGTTTCAAAACCATAGGATGTAAATGGATACTAAAGAAGAAATTAAAACTCGATGGTGCTATTGAAAAGTACAAAGCTCAACTTGTAGTTAAAAGGTATATGTAAAAGGAAAATGTAGATTTGTTTGATACCTTTTCACCAATCATACGAATAACTTCCATATGTGTACCTTTCTCTCTTGCTGCTATCCATGATTTAGTAGTGCACCAAATGTACATTAAAATTGCTTTCTTAAATAGTGACTTAGAAGAATAAATTTATATGGGCCAACCTGAAGGCTTTATTTTCCCATGTTAAGAAAATAAAGTTTATAAACTAGATAAATCCCTTTATGGTCTAAAACAAGCACATAAACAATGTCATGAAAATTTTGATAATCTAGTTATCTTACGTAGATTCAAAATGAATGAAAGTGACAAATACATTTATTATAAATTAGAAAATGATATTTGCACTATTATATGTTTATATGTGGATGACATGCTTATTTTTGGGTCAAATATTCATGTTGTGAATAACGTGAAAACTTTGTTATGTGTTAACTTTGATATGAAAGATCTCAGAGAAGCAAGTGTAATCCTCTTGGTATAAAAATTAATAGGTCTGAAAATGGACTTTCTCTAGATCAATCTCATTACATTGAGAAGATCTTAAAAAATATAATTATTTTAACTACAAACATGTATGTACTCCGTATGATCCTGATGCAAAGTTGTTCAAAAATACCGGAGACAGTGTTAGACAAACTAAGTATGCGAGCATCATTAGTTACCTATGTTATGCTACTGACTGCACTAGACCATACATAGCTTATGTTGTGGGACTACTATGTAGGTTTACCAGTAGACCTATTTTAGAGCATTTGAATGCTATCAAAAAGGTCATAAGATACCTTAAGAGAACTATAAACTTTGGATTACATTGTAAAAATCTTCCCATTGTTTTAGAATGATACAACGATGCTGATTTGAACACTCTATTAGAAGACTCTAAAGCCATTAGCGACTATATATTTGACATAGTTGGTGGAAATGTTTCTTGGAAGTCTAAGAAATATACAATATTGGCTCAATCTACAATGAAGTCTAAAATGATAGCACTAGCTACTACTAGTGAAGAAGTAGGTTGGTTAAGAAGTCTGTTAGTTGAGATCCCTTTATGGGAAAGACTGATACCAGTTGTCCTGATCCATTGCGATAGTACCGCATCTATTGCAAAGATTCAGGATCGTTATTATAACGACAAGAGATGATAGATACATCGTAAGCATAGTATTTTTAGAGAATTTCTCTCTACATAAGTTGTAAGAGTGGATCATGTATGTTCTGATGAAAATTTGGTTGATCTTTTGACGAAAGGATTACTAAGAGAGAAGGTTTTTCAAAACCTTAAAAGGAATGAGACTGATGCCCTTAGAATGAAGAGTCACTCGTGATGGTAACCCAACTTATAGACTGGAGATCCCAAGAAATAAGTTCAATGGGTAATAACAAGTCATGAAGTGATATGAGATGAATCATGCTATTATAAAGTCCCGTTCTATATTGTTAAAGCATAAAGTCTTGAAGCGACCAAGAAGGATGAGTTAATTATTAAACTCTTGATGAGTTCTATACTCTATGTGGAATGGAGTACATAGCTACAAGAGTACTCTTGATAGACTAACTTATATGAATGTGGAAGTGTGATCGCTTTCTATGAAAATTTTGAGCAAAATTTACTAGATCATTCATTATACTAGGATATACGTGTATGACCATAAAGCATGAGCTTTTCGAACTACACATTGGAAATGTTGTATGTGTAATGTTGTTAGAGATATAGTTCACAATTATGAGTTACTCTAGTATATTCTAAAGCATCAACACTATGTAAAAATTCGAGTCAATAGACACATTTTGTTTATATACAATCTTATACTTTTAATTCATCGATTGCTCGATAAAAGCTATATTATATAAAATTCAAGTGGGAGATTATTGGAAATAATATGAATTTAAATAAAAAATTGATAAGAAAAACCGTTATTTTATGACCATTTTTTTTCATAATTATGTGAATGTTTCTTTTGAAACTATAAAAACAGAAACATAGCTCTCATTTAAAAAAAAAAAGACAACTTAATAACTCAAAAAAGGTTCTACAGTTCTTCGTAGCAAAACCAAAGAAAAAAAATTCAAAATTTTTTTTTAAAATTTTTTGAGTAACATAAATATTTAAAAAGTGTATTATTTCAAACTTAATCAGTACAATAAAATTCCGAGATAGAAACAAGATTGTGGGCTGTTTTATCTTGTTATTTAATAAAAATAATACTATTTATTCTTCTTAAACCAACAAATTAAATAATTAATTAAAGCCTAAACACTATCAAAATTTGTCACGAAAAAAATGAAGAAATTAATTAAATAGTTAAAATAAAACAATTTTAAATTAATGAGGTAATTTTTAATAAATATTTCTGAATAAAAATATTAATTTTCTTTTAACTAAAACTTTAGAAAACACAATTCATCACCAACAACTAATTAATTATTCACTTTGACCTAAGTCACAATTGGCTAATTCATAACTAGCATAAACAATCACATTGATCACAAATAAAAATGACTAACCTATTATGATAATAATGTTAAAAGCACATAAAAAATTAGTATATTATAATTAAATCTAAAATTATGAATTCGAATAAAAGAACCACGTTCTTTACGCATATAAAGAAAGGTAAACCAAGAAATTAAACTAATAACTCGAGCTTTAATTTAGTTGGTCTCTTTCTTCGAAACATTAGTAGAAGTCTAACAAGGAGATTAGTTATTTTAGAGGTATCATAAATTAATTTTAGTTATAATCTTTTGTCTTTATTTTTAGACAGTATCTTATTAATACTTATATTTAATAGAATATATTAAATTAATAAATGTTTTATTTTATTGGAGAATTTTCATACATATACAATACATGTGCGTTTTATGAAAATTATTTGTTATATATTTAGTTTTTAAACATATTTTAATATTTTTTTAACTTATTTTACATATTTTAATCTCTTTTCTTCTTCTATCACATATTTATTGATTATTATATTCATTCAAATTTACACAGGTTAAATATATTTTGTTTTAATAAATATAATATATAATTTTTGAATGTTGTATACAGAAAAATAGAAAAAAAGTATGCAGTGTGCAGTGTCCAATTTGAATAAAAAATTAGATTGAGTCTATAGAAAAAAATTATAATCACAACTCAATATAAAGTTTTTTAACGAATACAATATGTAATTTTTAAATGTTATAGGTAGAAAAATATAAAAAAATATATAATATGTAATTTGTATAAAAATAATTAGATCGAATAAATACATAAAATCATTTATAATTTGTCGGAAATTTTTTTATAGCCATTTATTTGTTGGAAATTTTTTTATATTAACCTTATTCAAGGATGAGGTTACGAAAATTTATATTTATTATTTTATATGAATATATTTATTCATATATAAAATCTTAAAATTATCAAAATTTGTTATATATTTACTAACATAACTCATAATTTTTTTCTCTATGTTGTTGGTCTTGGACCATCTAATTGTTATGAATCAAATACTAATTATTTTTGATATTTTTATAATAAAAATATATAAATTATTTATTATATTTTAATAATTAATTATAATTATTATTATTTTAAATTAATTAATTTTGTTTCCATAATTCAACCTTTATAATATATAAAGACCCAGTTTAAATTTTATATATCTCAATTAGATATGAATGTTAAAGTCGTGCAGTATTATTTATAATTGTAATCGGATATATCTTATTATTAAAAATTATAATATTAATTATAATCATAATATATAATATTGCTCTAATTATAAGGATTTTAGAACCTCCCAGCATGCCGACAAAAAAATCCAATATTATAAAAACACTTCGAGTTATGTAGAAAAGAACAATAATATTTAAAATTAAATATATTAAATAATAATATTTTAATTTAAAATATAATTAATTAAATGATATTTAATATAAAATAATATGTTTAATATTTTTTAATAATAAAATTATATATATGATGTGTTTTTTAAGTATACAAGCTTTAAGAAATCAATGTTTGAAGAAATAATCAGAATAAGAAATAAATGTTTTCCTTCGTATATTTTTTTAATTTGTATCGGATATTTACATTGTTTATATAGACAAATATCAATTACTATTTTACCAACCACCATGATTGAATTGCATGGTTTACAGCTGCTTGGTAGGCGCCGTGTATATTGAAAAAAATGGTTGGCGTCGATGCAGTGTTTGTTGAATTGTGTTGCAGTTGATGAATTCAACACTCCCCCTCAAGTTGGTGCATAGATGTCTTTCATGCCCAACTTGACCGAAACTTATGTGAATACTCTATATGAGACTGCTTTAGTGAGGATGTCAGCCAATTGATCTTCTGACTTAATTTTTGGCAATTTCAATGAATTTTCTTCTAACTTTTTCTTAATAAAAAATCTGTCAACTTCAACATGTTTTGTACGATCGTGTTGAACTGGATTATGAGCAATATCACATGATACTTTATTGTCACAAAATAACTTAATTGATTCTTTAACAGGATATGTCAAATCTTTTAAGAGAGATTGTAACCACAAGGCTTCACAAAGCTCAAGTGTCATTCCTCTGTATTCATCCTCTGCGCTTGAACGGGCAACAACATGTTGTTTCTTACTTCTCCATGTTACAAGATTTTCCCCTACAAAAGTGAAGTAGCCTGAGGTAGATCATCTATCATTTATTGATCCAGCCCAATCAGCATCAGTATATACTTCAATTCTAGAAAACTCTGAGTTCTTAGTGAACAATACTCCTTTTCCAGGAGCATACTTTAAATATCTCAAAATACGAATAACTACATTCATATGTTGTTCTCCAGGATTATGCATAAATTGGCTGAAAATACTTAAAGCATAGGCAAGGTCTGGCCTTATGTGTGCTAAATACATCAACCTTCCAACAAGCCTTTGGTATCTTTCTTTATTTGTTGGAACTTGATTAACCTTGATACATAACTTTAATCCTTCCTCTACTGGTGTATTAGCTGGTTGACATGCCGATATACCAGTTTCTTTTAATAAATCTAAGGCATACTTTCTTTGAGATAAGAAGATTCCTTCTGTTGATCGAGAAACCTCAATCCCAAGAAAATATTTTAAGGAACCAAGGTCTTTCATTTCAAATTCTTTGGACAAATAAGTTTGTAGCGCTTTCCTTTCTTCAAGATCATTTCCTGTTACTATCATATCATCAACATATACAATAAGTGCAGTGATCTTATCATACCCTTTTTTTAGAAATAAAGTATGGTCTGAATTGCTTTGCTTCTAGCCAAATGCCTCCATTGACCTTGTGAACCTGCCAAACCATGCTCTTGGGGATTATTTCAATCCATACAGTGATTTTTTTAATTTGCACACCTTTTCACCATGGATTGTGGATTTCTTGATTCCTGGTGGTAAATCCATGTAGACTTCTTCAATTAAATCTCCATGTAGAAAGACATTTTTTTACATCAAACTGATATAATGGCCAATCTAAATTTGCAGCTAGGGATACCAAGACCTGAACAGTGTTAATTTTGGCTACAAGTGCAAATGTTTTTGTATAGTTGATCCCATATGTTTGAGTGTATCCTTTTGCCACCAATCTTGCTTTATAGCGTTCAATCATATCATCTGCTTGATACTTTACTGAAAAAATCCATCGACATCCAACAATTTTCTTTGTTGGTGGACGATCGACAAGCTCCCAAGTTCTATTTATTTCTAAGGATCTTAGTTCTTCATTCATAACATCTTTCCATTTTTGGTCAACTAAAGCTTCCTGCACACTGTTAGGAATAGATACATCAGATAATTGATTCACAAATGATACGTTTGATTTTGACAAACGATGTTTAGACATATAGTTACTCATGGGATATTTGACTTTACTAGAAATCTCAGGTTCATACATGGCTTTAGGAATACCTATGTTAGGACGTGATGGAAGTATTTTTCTGGCTGGTTCAATAGTTGGAACATCCTCTGCAAACGATTGGTTAGGTATATCAGTAGCTTGTGTAGAAGGAAACTCGTACTCACTTAGTGGTAGTAAGAAACTTGCTTGATGATCTTGAAGTTGATGAGGACTTGATTCCATTTCCCTTGAGTCTTTTCTATATTGAGAGTTATTGCCATCTGAATTCAAGTTATTTGTATTTTCCTCACATATAATTTGTCTTTCTTCATAAGGAAGCAATTTATATGTAAGGGTCTGAATTTCAGCATGGTTGTACTCCCCCTGAAATTCAGGTGTAGAGGAGAAATACATTGTATCTTCATGAAAAATAACATCCATAGTAGTAATCATTTGTTTTGTAGGAGGATGATAACAACGATACCCTTTTTGTTGTATAGCATATCCCATAAAAACACAACGTATTGCTCGTGGATCCAACTTGCTACGTTGTTATTTATGTAGGTGTACAAATGCCACACAACCAAAGACATGAGGAGGTAAATTGGGAACATTTGGTGCAACAATTGCTTCAGTGATGGCTTGTAGTGGTGTTTGGAAGTTAATGAGACTGAAAGGTACCCAATTGATCAAATATGAAGCAGAAGTAATTGCTTCTCCCCAATAAGATAATGACATATTAGCTTGGATCGATGAGGCACAGACAACTTCCAACAAGTGTCGATTATTTCTTTCTGCAACTCCATTTTGTTGAGGTGTATCAACACAAGTAGTTTGATAAATAATGCCTTCTAATTGAAGATATTCTTGAAGCTCAGAACTTTTATATTCTCTTCCATTGTCACTTCTTAGAACTTGAATCTGTGTTTTATATTGAGTACGAACCATTTTATGAAATTTTCTAAATAAGACGTTTACCTCACTTTTAGATTTCATTAAACAGACCCAAGTCATTCTACTAAAATCATCAATAAATGTAACAAACCAACGTGATCCTCCCAACGTAGAGACTTTGGAAGGACCCCATACATCAGAATGTATAACCATAAATAGAAATGGACTTTTATTTAAGGTTACAGGAAATGAGGAACGATGACTTTTTGCTAGTTCACAGACATCACACTTTAAAGTAGAAAGATCTAAGCTCAAAAATAAAATTGGAAATAATTTTTTTAAATATCCAAAAGAAGCATGACCCAATCTCCTATGCCATAGCCATATATTTGATTCATCCTTGTTAGATCCAATTGCTACAAATGCATGATTTGTTGAATCCAAGTCCAAATAATATATGTTTCCTTGCCTAACACCACGACCAATCGTTTGCTTTGTTTGAATGTCCTTGAACACACAAAAGTCAGGCCAAAAAATAACAAAACAAGATAAAGCAGTGGTTATTTGAGAAATAGATATAAGGTTATACTCTAAAGAGGGAACAACTAGTACTGAGTCTAAATTCAAAGTACTAGTGAGAGACAAAGATCTTTCCCCAATGACTGGGGTTGTGTTACCATTGGCAGTGCAAACAGTTTTGTGTGAGGATGGTTTTGAGATTTGTCTAGAATCGAATGTCATATGATCAGTTGCACCTGAATCAATTATCCATGTATTATTAAAAACAGGAGAAAAAACTTTAAGCATCTTACCAACATGTGTTGAGGAGGTTGCAACATGATCCTTTGTTGTTTCATCAATGGTGACAGTAGACATCTGTCGTGGATTTTTCTTCCGAGAGTCACGGTTGTGATCCCACCAGTCAGGATATCCCACCAGTTCAAAACATCGTTCTTTTGTATGACCCTTTTGATAACAATGGGTACATTTAAATGATGATTTATCAATCACCTTTCGTTCTTGCTGATTGGAAAAAGAACGATTTTTAGATATCATGGCGGAAGCGTCAACATCTCTAGATTTTTTCTTCAATGAGATTCGACGTACTACCTCCCGTCGAATCAAGGAATAACAACCTTCTAAATCTGGGATAGTTTCTTTTCGCAAAATTTCTCCACGAACCTGCTCAAACTCATCATCTAATCCAGCAAGAAAAATATGTATCCTTAGTCTTTCAACATACTCTTGATATGATATTAGATCATGAGGGTCTTTAATGACCATCTTATCATGATAGTCTAGCTCTTGGAAAATTTCAGTTAACTCTCCATAATACTCTGAAAGTAATTTTCCATTTTGTCTGGAAGTAAAAGCTTTTTGGTTTAAGACAAATACATGTAATTCATCACTTCCATCATAGAATGCTTTTGCCAAAGCACCCCAAATTTCAAGAGCAGTAGGTATGCGTAAATATCGCTTCATGATTTCTGGACTCATTGACATAATAATTGTTTGATGTTTTTTCTAATTGCAAATTTTTGTCAAGAATATAAGAGAGTTTTTCTCTCTCTCCAATATGCATTTCTATTATTTGAGACAAAAGATCATAATTAGTTTCAGTAAGAACAATTTCAGCATTAAACACACCTTCAGACTGAACAGATTGTACAACAACTGGATTTGATTGCTCCATAGATAATGAAATTATACCCTCTGTCATGATATTATGGTAACCAAACTAAGAAATGTTATAATAATTTTAGGACTAAAAATTTATTTTATTTTATGTTTTTTATTTTATTATATATATATATTTATACTAAATCGGATAAAAAACCACAAAACCGGTTCAAAATTGGTTTAAAAACTTGAAAAACTGAACCAAACCGGTCTTAGAAATCCAGAACCGAAAAAAAACCGAGTTCAGACCTTTAAAATGGACTCAACCGATCAAAAATAGAAAAACTGTGAAAAACCGAGAAAACCGGGTTCAGACCGAACCGCCGGTTGAACCAACCTGAGCCGAACCGAGGGGCGGGCCGAAACGAGCCGTGCTAGCCGAACTGAGCTGTGCCGAAACGAGCCGCACCGAACCGAACCGCGCCGAATAAGCCGAGCCGAGCCGAGCTGGATTACACGTCATCGTCTTCAACCTCCAGACGGCGCGTGAGGGTGCGTGCTACACTTTTCTTCTACTCTATTTTTACCAAAATGTTTAAAATTATGTTTAGAGTAATCTGGTAAAATTAGGTGAGACAAATACCGTTTCAAAAATGATGTTTGTAATTAATATTTGTACGGGTGTTTGAATAAGATTTTTTTTCACGAAAATAAATATTTTCAGAGAAAGAAATCTCTATTTTAGAGAACAAGAGTTTCAAATTTGTATAAAGCAACGACTTGACTCTGATACCATGAAGAAATCAATGTACGAAGAAATAATCAGAAGAAAAAATAAACGTTTTTTTTTATATATATTTTTTAATTTGTATCGAATATTTATATTGTTTATATAAACAAATATCAATTATTATTTCACCAACCACCATGCGTTGTGTATATTGGAAAAAATAGTTGACGTCGATGCAGTGTTTGCTAAATTGTGTCGCAGTGTTCCTTAAATTCGGTAAATTGTGTTGCAGTGTTCCTTAAATTCAACGTCGCCTCCATTTTCGGCTTCTACGGCCATCGCCAGCTCAAAGCTTCCACATATCCTCTCTGCATCCTCTTCTCTATCTGATTCCGCTACTTCCCACCATCTCCGACCAATTCATCATGCGCGTCGCCGGAAGTTGCCCCCAAACTCCCCCATATCTTATCGGAATCGAGCCCCTGGTCGTCGCCCAGGAGCCAGGTATCCAATTTCACTTCTAGGTTTCCCACCGCGACTGCCTATCAGGCAAATTCCAACTATTTCGATACGCCATCGCAGGCCTCCTCCATATGGAACTGGGAAAATTTCTACCCACATTCACCCCCTGAGTCTGAGTTCTTCAACCAGCGTGCCCACTTCAACCAATCCAATAATCACCATGGATTCGACCTTGACGAGACCGAACAGAGAGATCGGAGTACGATTTATTGGAATCCAATGGCCAAAAAAATCATCATCCTATGCCCGACTTCACCGAGACTGAGAGAGAGGAGGTCCAGTGTAGCGATTGGGGTGACCATTACAGCACAACAACTTCCTCTTCTGATGACGAAAATAGGGAGGAAGATCTGCACAAGAGGGGTTCCATAACCCATATGGGTTTCGGGTCGAATTTCGTATCATCGGTGCGCACAGAGTCGTTGGCTGGAACTGATGCTACAGAGGCTCCGCCACCTCATCCAGCGCCGCCGAAGTATGCAGCGACCACGAGTAAGTCGGAGAAGTGGGAAGATTCGTCCAGGAGTTACAGGAACCATGAGATCTGGGACATGAAGATGGTGGTGAGGCACAAGGATCTGAAGGAGATTGTGGAGGCCATTAAGGACCATTTCGAGAAGGCCGCGGCGGCTGGTGGCCAGGTCTTCGAGTTGCTTGAGACTGGCAGAGCTCAGCTTGATAGCAGTTTTAGGCAGCTTAAGAGTATTATTATTATTATTTACTTTCATATCATTTATTGCTTTATAAATTTGGTCTTAGCAATTTGAGTATATATATTTGTTCTTTAGATTTTAAATTTCGAACATGAATGTGAATTTCAGTTTTAATTAATTAATCGGTTGTTGGATTTACAGAGATTGTGTATCATTCAAGTAGCGTTCTGAGCAGATTGAGTTCGAGTTGGACATCTAAACCGCCATTGGTGGTGAAGTACCGATTGGACACCGTTTCGCTTAATGAAAGAGGCTGTCCGAAGAGCCTCTGCTCCACTTTGGAACGCCTATTGGCTTGGGAGAAGAAGCTTTACGAGGAAGTGAAGGTATGTCAATTTCACCTTTTTATTTTATTTTAAGGATAAAGGTTAGGATAAAAAAATATTATATAAAATCTTATTAATTTCTTTGTTAGGATATTGTAACTTTATTAATTATTAACAAGTATATCATCAAAAAATTTTAAAAATATTATAAACTAATAGGATGAAAACACATATGCCAAAATTAGTTCTTATATGTTTCATAAATTACTATATGTTCAATTAATGGTATATGTTTTAACATATATTAATTTATTTAAGAATACATATCAACTTTAAAAAATACGTATATATATATATTCGCACGTTTATTTCTAATTTTTTATTTTTATTTTTAAACTTGTGATATATAATTAAAAAATATATCATTGTTACAAATCAAAGTCATTTTTTTTTTCAATAAATATATAGGTTTCGATAAATATACCGGGAAAAAGAAAAGAAAAAGATAAAAAAGAAGAAAAGGGGCAGGAATATGGCGTAAATCCACCCCAGTATTTGACTAAAAACTTGAATGCGCTTAGTTGACGAAAAAGACCCTCTCTGCTTGGCTTGTAGCTTGTAATCTGCCTTGGACGGTGGAAATGCCAGGGATTAATCTCTGTTTTTGAGCATTTTTCTTTTTAATGGGGTTGTTGCCATGATACATGTTTAAGGAAAACTCTTGATATATGTGATGAGAAACAATGTTTGAAATATCGATATCCGTGAAAATATGAAGATATAATTTTTACAAAAATATCGAAGATATTGTTGTTGTTGATGAAAAATTTGAAAAAAATTACGAAAATTATGGAAATTATATCAAAAATATGAATTTTTTTTTATAAAACATCATAAACAATCAATTATTTATATTTTAAACTAATTTTTTATTTAATACATGTATTTTTAAATATATAAAATATTTATATTGATCAATAAGTTAATTAATTAGTTAAAATATTATATAATAAAATATATATTCTTTTTTACTAAATATCGTAGAATAAGTAGTTAAAATATTTGAAATAATAAGTATACTATCTCATAATTACTATAAATAGAAAAATCTTGAAAGTTTAAAAATAAATTTTATTGATTATTTAATTTTAGAAGTACTTATATATAAGCAATCATGTTAAAAATAAGAGAGAATATATTATCTACTACAAAAGTAAAAAAAAAAATGAATTGAAATAATTACTTAAAAAGAAAAAGAAAAAAGAGAAAAATAAATCAAGAATTAATATTTTTGATATTTTAACGATATTTTAGCGATAATATCCTTGACATTTTAACCAAAACATATATTTAAGCGATAATGATATTTTATCGACATTATCAATATTTTCGCGATAATTTGGCTTAAATATATGAATATCATGTTTCGATGTCGGGATGTGTAAAAAAACGACATTGTTGTTACAATGTCGTTGACATCATCGACATTTTCATCCCTGATGAGAAATGGGATAACCCCTACCCATTTGTCTTTGTTCTATTATGCATGAGCAGTGCACCATTGTCAATTGGCTCTAACTTTCTTAATTAAGGTATCGCTCCTATGATAAAGTACACGCACTTTCGTACAAAAGATATATTTTCAATTCCCTTTTGACTTGGTATTAGAGAATTTAGCTGTTAGGTGTTAGCCACTCTGGTGTTATCCAGCATTATTGATAATTGGTCGTTGAAACCTTAGATAGAGCATGTACTTTAAATTAATCTTATACGTCCACTCTGGCTTGGCATACATTTGCTAATTATACTGCCGTGCCATTGCTGATGTAAGTGAAGGATTTGCTAAGCCTTTATAAGACGACACTTTTTATTTCTTTTTGCTACTCCATGCCTGTTGAAAACTTATTGACCTCAAGTTAATAATAATGAATTTTAGGTTCGAGAAGGTGTGAAGATTGAGCATGAAAAGAAGTTGTCACTATTGCAAAATCAGGAATACAAGGGGGAGGATGAAACAAGGCTCGACAAGACCAAGACTTCAATAAAGAGGCTGCAGTCACTAATTATAGTCACATCTCAGGCGGTATCTACAACCTCAACAGCCATCATTAGTCTTAGAAACTCTGACCTTGTTCCTCAGCTTGTTAATCTTTGTCACGCGTAAGTCCCTCTTCTCTCTATCATGTCTATTTTTTCTTTTTAAGATACAATTTTCTATCTTCTATAATTTCTGTATGCAAGTTAAAAGTTTGCATGATCATTAGGAAGAGGGTTTCTAGTGGGTTATAGGTATTATAAAAAAAAGGGCATATAAAGGTAAAATCATATTCACTGAGATTTACAGCTTTTACCTTCTTCTGGTGATTCTGTTATAGAGCTTCAATTTCAACTTTTTTTTCCTGGTCAATTCAATTTCAACATCTTGTTAATTAAGATCATGTTTGATAACCATTACAATTTTAATTTTCTTTTTAAATAAAAAGTTGTTTGATAACCAATTTTTGGTTTCAATTTAAAAAAAATAGAAATTGAAAATTCGATATGCTTGTTTGATAACCAATTGTAGTTACAATTTTGAAAAGGAAAATTGAAAATTGGATATGTTTGTTTGACAATCAATTTATAATTTTCAATTTTTAACTTTTTAAGTTCTAAAATTCAATTTAAAACTTATTTTTGATAAAATTTTCATTAAATTTTGACTCTGTAATCATTTTGAGTATAGTTGAGTATGAATGGATATGATTGGGTTAATTTTTAGTGTTAAGAAATAAAAAAATAGAAATTCAATTCCAAAAGAGACTTTTTTATTTCAAAACTTGGCCAAATTTCAAAACTGAGTTTCAAAATTTAAAAAATAGAAATTGAAAATGAGTTATCAAACATAACTCATTTCAACATTTGTAGAACTTAAAATTTGAAATTGAAATAGTTATCAAACGAGTCCTAAAGTAATGCAACTTGTCCTTCACCTTGTAGTCTATGGATAATGTGGTCTTCTATATAACCCTTTCGTTCCCTCTTTCTAGTGATAGACAACCAACCATGTGGCCATACCGACTATCATTTTGATCTTTTGAATTTCTTTTATGCAACTTGATGTTTTCAGTTATGATGCATCCCACTTACTCTAGCATCCCTGATATGTGGATTGGATCTTGATTGCATGCATCTTTACCTTTTTGAGTAACTGAAATTTTGGAACTAATATTATACCTTGTAAAGTTGTAATACATATTTGAGGTTAATACAAGAGCATTACTACACATTACAATTATATTACTGACGTGTTAGTTTTTCTTTGAATACAATTATGTGGTTCCGATTGTAATTATCAATAAAACTGTGTCACATCATTTGAAATTTATCTCAAATTTGAGATACATAAACTTTTCCTTAATACAATTAAACGGCATTTCTAATTTATAAGTTTTTCATCAATTAATATGATTAGTAATAACAATTCTTAAAGTTATTAAATAATCTTAACATGTAGTTTTTGTCTTAAGATAAGGGTTATATTGTAAAAGCTTATGTATTTTATTCCATTCTAACTTTTAAGTTATACACTGCAACCCATTCAATTGCTATTACCATCACTATTTGTGTTCCATTCAGCACATCAAATGTGTCCTAAATGTTAATGGTAATGTCATTTGTGTTGAATAGTCATTCCTAAAACCTATTTGCCTCTGATGTATTGGATTTAGCTTTATGTACATGTGGAAATCAATGCATCAGTGTCATGAAGTTCAGAACAACATTGTGCAACAAGTTTGTGGCCTTGTTAACCGAGCAACTAAAGGTGCCTCAACCTCTGAACTGCATCGGCAGGCCACTCATGACCTTGAATCAGCTGTCTCTGATTGGCACACCAGCTTTTGCCGCATAATTAAGTTCCAACGAGAGTTTATTTGTTCTTTTCATAGCTGGCTTAAGCTGTCTCTTCTTCCCCTTGACAGTGACAACTTTAGTGGCAACAGGGAACCTTTGGATATGTATGCCTTCTTTGATGAGTGGAAGCTTGCACTTGATCGTGTACTTGATACAGTGGCTAGTGAAGCTATCAAGAGCTTTATCAATGTAGTCCACGTGATAGCTGAAAAACAAAGTGAAGAGCTGAAGATTAAAAAAGGCACTGAAACGGCGTCAAAGGAGCTTGAGAAAAAGGCATCATCTCTCCGTAACATAGAAAAGAAGTTCTATCAATCATACTCCATGGTTGGTATTGGGTTGCCAGATACCTGGCCTGACAATGGGCAGGTTTTGGATACTCGAGATCCACTGGCTGAGAAAAAATCCGAACTTGCAGCTTGCCAGAGTCGGGCTGAAGATGAGATGATGAAGCATTCAAAGGCAGTGGAGGTGACAAGAGCAATGACACTGAATAATATTCAAACAGGCTTGCCTGGTGTTTTTCAGGCGTTGACGAGTTTTTCTATCTTATTCACAGAGGCATTGGAATCAGTTTGTGCTCGTTCCTATGAGATCAAATAGGTAATTACATATTTCTTTCCACTTTTGTTGTTTGAGAAGAGTTTATACCTGACAGAGCCTGGGAGTTTTTTGGTGGTGGGCTCTAGATGTTATTATTGTTCTTGAAGGTTTCTTTCTCCATCATATTTTTCTTCTTTCTTTCAACATGCAAATATGTGGAATTTTGTGATTTTGCAATCCATTTTGGTTGGGGTAGAGAAAAAGTCTGTACAGGAATGACATAGTTTATTGTAATTGGGTGTTGCTCTTTTTATTATATTAATAAGATACTCTGCCATTTTTTCTCCACTTTCTTCCGCATGAAGATAAATCATTTTTCTTAATTTGGTGTGCTTGTTGAGCAGTTGACTCAGAAACAGACATTGCCAAACTTATCCCGTATGTTGATCTTGATCTTTTGTGTAATAGTTATTTAAATAAATGTTTAGGTATATATCTGCGTCACATCAGCTAGGCTGTATTTCCTTGAATAATATAAGATAGCAATGTTGACTCGACTTGGAGAAGTTTCTTGGAAAAAGAGGGATAGTCTTTGTTTTGTTTGTCAAAAAAGTCAAACTAAACCTCAATCCTTATAGCTTTTAAGAAAACCATCATCAACACACATCCCATCTTTCTTCTATTTGAATAAGCAATTAAGCATGGATAAAGAAGAAGAAGAAATGCAACTTCTTGGTCTGTTTGGAGTCTATAAAGAATCCTACAACATCCTTTTCTCTTGGAGGAAGATATTCAGCCAAATCACCTTAACTTTGATCGTCCCTTTATGCTTCATCTTCTTGGGTCACAGACAAGTGTCAGATATTCTACTTTCAAAGATCATTAACAATGAGAGCAATTTGATGGAAACACAACAAGGTACTCACAAGTACTATAAACTCTCCAATATTCTCTCCTCTGAATGGACAGCCTTTTGGGTAATTAAGGCAGCATATTTCACCTTCCTTCTCATCTTTGGTCTTCTCTCCACCTCAGCTGTGGTTTACACCGTTGCTTCTATCTACACAGCCAGAGAAGTGAGTTTCAACAAGGTTATGAGTGTTGTCCCAAAAGTTTGGAAGAGGGTTATGGTCACCTTCTTGTGGACTTTCATAGCATTTTTTGTTTATAATATAGTGGCATTTATCTTCCTAGTTGTAGCAATAAAGGTGAGCAATAATACAAAAGCTGGACCAATAGTTGGTTTCATTATAGGGGGGTTTGTGTATTTGGGTGGTTTTGTATACCTGACCATTGTTTGGCAATTGGCTAGTGTGGTTTCTGTGTTAGAAGAAGGCGGAGGAATAGAAGCTATGAACAAGAGTAGGGCACTGATAAAGGGAAAGATGTGGTTGGCTTTTTTGGTATTTGTGTTTCTTATATTGGCTGCTTTTGGCGTAGAAGTTGTATTTAGGAAGTTGGTCATTCATGGATGGTCTTTAAACATTGTGGGGAGATTTGTTTTTGGGATAATATGCTTTTTATTACTTACCAAGTTGTTTTTATTTGGGCTTGTTACACAAACAGTGCTTTACTTTGTCTGCAAGTCTTACCATCATCAGAGTATTGACAAGTCGGCTCTATCGGATCACCTTCAAGTTTATCTGGGAGAATATGTTCCTTTGAAGGCCAGGGATTTACAGCTTCAACAATTTCACGTGTGATGTAATTTTGTGATCCATTTACGAATGGTTGAAGCATGTGTTTTTATAAATTATGCAGATACAGCTTCAATTTTTTTGGTCTCTTGATGGTTTGAGCAATCGCGAAGTATGATTTTTTTTTCTCATCTATAAGACAATTGCATTAGGTGTACGCATATCCAATCCATCACGACCATCACCAGTGTTCACGAGTTTGTGAATTGTAGTATCTTTATTCAAAGAGATCTTATAAAAACACAAGTAAAGTAAGTTACGCATGGGCTAAAAAGCTACGTATGACCATTAATGTCCTTCACAGGCCCACGTGGTGATCTGAATGAGCTAGGATCGAGTATTTTTTAGAAATTGCATGTTTTTTACCCATTTAAATCAATTCAAATTAGTGTGCGTATAAATTGACTTAAAATTTAAAGTTGATTCATGTAAAAATACTACTTAAAATAAACTTTAAATTAAAAAATTGTAAAAAAATAAAAAAAAATAGTATTGGTTGACATGTACAACTTATGCTATACGTGTCAATTAGTGTTATACGGTTGGAGCAGCAGATCCTATAGAAAGAAAGACAAAGCCCGAGGCAGATCCAGACGCGATTGTACACCTGAATTAACGTGAAGCCATGTGTAGCGTTGGTTATACATATCAATCGATCCATAATTTTGAGTCAGTTGTCACGTGTAGCATCGATTGATATGTAGTATCGGTTCTATGTGTCAATCAACGCTACACGTGACTCGCATCAGTTGGCACGTGGAAACCAACACTACGTGTCACATGTAGCGTCGGTTGATATGTAGTATTAACATTATATGTTTTTTTTCCTTTTTTTCTTCCCTCCATTTGTCAATAGTTTTTGCCTGTCTCTTCATTTCTCTCAAAAACTATGCGTTACCTCTAAATTTCTTTTTCCATTTCGGCCACTTTCGATCACCATTTTCGTCGCCATCAACTGAGTTTTTTTCTTCTCCAATTTTCGATCTAGATCCACCATTTTTTAAGCATAATATTCAATTTTTTTTATCCATTTTCCTTCATTTTCTCACTTACTAAACACAATTTCTTTTATTTCTTTCATTTTCTCACTTATTTTATTCTTGTATGTATTTCTATGAATTTTTTTACACTTATTATCGATATTTTATATTTTTATATAATTTTTATTTTTATTTTAATGTATATTATGTTTTATTGATTATTTGAATATATTTTTGTGTTATGTAGGTTATGTATTTTTATTTAAGCATAGAAGAAAAGAATGTGTTTTTCTAACTAATTTATGTATTTCATGTTTTAAATATATTAATTTATTTTAAACTTAAATTTTTTTAGGGTGTGTAAAGAATATGAGACACAACAAGAATATGAGACATAACAACAAGAATATGAGACATAACAACAAGAATATGAGACACAACGAGGAATCGAAGGAAAGTAGATGATTTTCGGTGTGTAAATAATTGAGATGGAAGCATATTGCAAATGAGACAACATTTAAGAAAGGTATGCCCATAAAGATTTTTTGATACTTTCCTCCGATTTCTTGTTTTCAAAGGTTGTTCAAAAGTAAAGAGACATCAAAGATATTGACTTAGCATTCAGAGAATCGATATGATGATGAGATGCTATGTCACCCTTCTGATTCTCCAAATTGGAAAGTAGTAGATAACTTGTCTCCTCAATTTACATCTAATCCACACAATCTTCGTCTTGTCATTGATGCTGATGAAATTAATCCACATAAATTCCCTTAGTAACAAATATAGTTATTGGCTAGTAATTACGGTAACATACAATCTTCCTCAGTGGTTGTGTATGGAAAGAAAATTCATTATGCTAACATTATTGATCTCAGGACCAAAACAATCCGAAGTTGATATTGATGTGTATTTGTAGCCTCTGATAGATGATTTAAAAATGTTGTAGAATGATAGTGTAAATGTTTATGATGCACATAAAGAAGAATAATTTAAATTGAGGAGAGTCTTTTTATGGACAATTAATGATTTTTCTGCCTACGGAAACTTATCAGGATATGCAACATAAGGTTACATGGGATGTCTTATTTGTAATGATGGCACTTCTGCAATTTATCTTGTTTCATGGACGAAAGATGTCTTATAGAAGACATAGAAGATTTTTTTTCCATTTGGACACAAGTTTAGATACTAAAAGAAACCTTTCGATGGTGAAGAAGATCATGATCTTACACCAAGACCTTTGTGAGGTGTTGAGATATTAAGACGATTGAATGGTTACAGTAAAATAGGGAATTCTATGCATAAGTTGTTCTTAGAATGTGACATGATCCAAGTAGGTAACCCTATGTTTGGTGGAAGTAAGAAATTGCTTATTGATTGCACTCGATGGGAAAAAGCACATTAAATCATTTTGGTAAATAATAATAAGGCATAATCGTACATAAAATAAGTAATGACATGTTTAACCTTTTTATATAAAACAAAATTATTATTTATTTAACTATTAATGATACATAATTGATATGTCTTACATAATATCAAAGAATGCATTTAAATTTATAGAAGACTAATCATCGTTATAAAAAAAGGAGAAAAATGGTTGTATGATGAGCATAAGCAAGAACTTATTAATTGGTTTCGCAATTATGTAAGTGTCACATACAAAAAGTCATTAGTAATTCTATATAATGTTTTACAACTTTGTTTTAAACAAAATTCATTTTTTTATATGCATAGATTCAAGTTTAATTCAACAAACCCAATCATAAAATAATAGAAACTTTGTAATGGCTTGCACATGGTCCAAAATTCGATGTCAAATCATATTATAGTTTCATAATTAATGGTTCAAGGTTTACGACACAAAGGGACAAAGTTCGAGTAAACTAGAATAGTAGTGTGAAGATGGTTGCACAAACTAGGTAATTTGCTAGTTCAAAAGATGACAATCCTATACTTTCTAATAAAACATATTATGGTATAATTCAAGAAATTTGGGAACTTAATTATGAGGTCTTCCATGAAATAGTATTCTTGTGTGATATAAAATGGATGATTTTGGATTTACCCTTGTAAACTTACCCAAAATAGGTCATACTTATGATCCTTTCATGGTAATACTTCATGCAAAACAAGTATTTTATATGAGCGATCAAATTGACACTAGATGGTCTGTTGTGTTAACACTTATGCAAAAAGAGTTCTATCATTGTGATGCTTTGGAAGATGAGAACATGTTTAATACGTTATCCAATATTAGTCATTTCTCAAACTAATTGCCTAATTTATGTGATGATCTAGTTGATGACAATGATTTTTTGTCATAGATTCAAAGTGATTGTAAAGGAATATATATATGATTATGAACCTAATTGAACATAATGCATATTATATATTATTCTAATAACTCTTGTTTATATGTTAAGACTTAAAATTGTGAATTAATTTATATTTTATCATTGTTTGCAAATATTTCATGGATCTTAGGGTGCTAGAGATTATAGATCCAAATGATCCATTGGGGCATTTCAAAAGAAAATGTTGGACTAATATATACCTGACGCTCCACTTAATTCAAATGATAAAATACATATTCAATTCGATGCAATTGGTAATCTATTAGGAAAAAATGACCAACAATTGAAATCTTCTATTGGTAGACTTGTGAAGTTGAGTATACCAATCAATATAAATGATTAGAGTAAAGTGGAAGTTGCTGAAAAATACAAGATATGAAAAACTATTTGTGTAATTCTCTTTTGTTTTATAATTAATTACATATCATATTATTTTTGTATTATATCTATTCTAAAATGTGTTTTTTTAAGTCCCCGATAATTAGATGAACAAGTGCTATAAGATTACAAATAAGGCATGTAAGGAATACAAAACTTCCAAATTAGCCAGAAATTACGTGCTTCTATACTTGGAACCACTTAATAAGAGAAAAAATGTACAAAATCTCTAAAGATCACCCCTAGATTGAACCCTAAGTATGGAAAAACTTCATAGATTATAGATGTTCAAATGAATTTCAAATAATTAGGAAAGAACATAGAAATATGCAAATACAAAATATTCTTCTTATCGTATTGGGAGATCATCAAATCCCGAAGTTAGAGAAAGAATGACAATATTAACTTGTTAAATTATAACTATTTTCATATTTATTCTCCTCTAATTTAAGTTAATAAATTTATTTAATTTATATAGGATGTTGAATTTGGTAGACTAATTACTAGAGTTGAATTGTATAAAGAAACAAAGACCCCCTAAAATAAAGAAGTCAAACCCAATAAATAAACGAGGAGAAGAACAAATCAATAAGTTGTTAGTAATTTAACTTAATACAAAGTCTTTGTTATGATTTTTGCATATTGATGTAATAATGTATGATATACTTTATTTCTTTTATTATTTGTAGAGAACAGTTCAAGAGCAAATAAACATGAGTGAAATAATCGAACAACTAGGAAAAATGTGATATATTATGCATTTGGACCAAATCATCCTAGGTGTGTTAGGGGAGGAAACCAATATGATAGTTATATAAAGTTTTTCAATATTCTAAAACAAAAACCTGAGATGGTCAGTAAAGAGAAGTTAAATAAAGTTGAAGAAGAATTGAACTCCTTTAAGGCTACAATGTTAAGTGAGATTGTCAATTTAAAGTAATTTCAAAATTACCAAGCTAAGACATCAAACACATGCAAGACACACCACCATATTACAATCAAGGCATGCCACCCATGCAATCTCATGGCCAACCTATGTCCTTTATGAGACTTTTCTTGATGTACAAGTGCAACATGTTATGCATGGCGTCGACAAAGTGACATATTTGATTGCTAGCAACTCTAAAATTCGGTAACTACTCTCGTATTAGTCTTCTAATTCGCCTATTCAATTATCAATCCTTCTCTTAACAGATATGGTTTAATTTATTTTGTTTTTCATTGTATTCATTTTATTTAAATACTCTACTTGTATTGGGATATCTTCTTATCATTTATGGAAGTATTTTTCTAAAAAAAAGAAGAAGTATACAAAATAGGGGTGTACAATAGATCAAGTCCGTACAATTTTAATCAATTTGCAATCTGATTTATATGGTTTATGAATTTTATAATTTGTAATTGATTTGTACATTATACTTTTCCCATCCGATTTATCATGATCACATAATTTTTTAATAAAAAATCATGCTAATTATAATTCTACTCAATTCAAAATTTAAAACTATAATTTGATATACTTAAATAATATAATATCAATTAACTGTAAGATAACTAATAATTATAAGAAAATAAAAATTAAAAATGATTTAAATAAATTCATTTTAAAAATAATGGATACAGTTTATTATTATTATGTATAATAAAATACTAATTTTAATTAATTACAATAAAATTATTAAACAATATTTATAAAATCTATAAATAAATATAAAATTATATCTTAATATACATGTATCCAATCAATTTTAAAAATATTAATTCATTTTTCTATCTACACTTTATAAATTTTAAAAATTTATATCTGATTCAATATTTCCATAGAATAAAAAAGCACCAACACTTAATCGGATACCGATGAATTTTACACATAAATAGAATAAATAAATATTTTGTACACTTATAATACAAAATCAAACAAAAACCCTCTTAAGAATAGACAAAAGAAATATGAGTTTGATTTTTATCTGATAAATTTTGAAGACGATTTCCCGAGAATCTAAAACTACAATCCCTTTTGGGGGCCAAATACCTCCTATTTCTACCATAAGTGCCAAAGAAGAATGAGAAAAAGCCCAAAAAAAAGCAAAAAATGAACATAACTTTTGATACGATGAACATAATAGAATAAATTGGCCCTCTAGTCTTAAGATTTTTATTTATTTATTTGCATGTTTTAGAATTCTATTGAATTTAAATATGTCTCCCAAATTTAAAGAATTCAAAAAAATACCCTTTTTCGATTTACACCGAATAGGTTTAAAAGACAGAGAATTAAGAATGTCCACTAGAATCCAATCCACAATCATGTACCCGAAAATACAACATTTTTGTTACCTAATCAACCATAAGGAGAATCAAATATGAAGTACAATTTTAAATAAAAATCGAATATCAACAACAAATACAGTTTAGGTATGATTATATTTGAATCATTATCCACCTATAAAAAATTATTTTCGAATCGTAACGATTTTCGGATACAGTTTTTATAATTCAATTTAGAGATATTTATATAAAAATTCAATCCGTAACCCCATAAACCCTAATCCTTCCGATTTCGCATACCCTATTTCATTATCCTCTTCTCTACGCCAACGCTGCCGGCCAAGAATCCTCCTATATTGGAGTTGCCTAACTACGCCAATAGACTCTAACACACTTGCCATCGTTGGTCTTCACCAGTTATCTCCATCTTCTTCTACAATAGACCTCACACCATCTTCAGCCGCCACTGTCGAAAGCCGATATGACGCGGAAAGAGATGCACAAGAAGAAGGCCAAGTCTGGTGGATTTGAGTCCATGGGACTTGGTCATGGCGTGTTCAAAGGGATTAAGCGTAAGGGTTACAAGGTGCCCACCCCCATTCAGAGAAAGACCATGCCTCTCATTCTCGCTGGCCACGACCTCGTGGCCATGGCCCGTACTGGCTCCGGAAAGACTGCTGCTTTCCTCATTCCCATGCTCCAGCACCTTCAGCAGCATCTCCCCCAGGCTGGCGTTAGGGCTCTCATCCTCTCTCCCACCAGGGACTTGGCTCTTCAGACTCTCAACTTTACCAAGCAGCTCTCCCATTTTACTGGTAATTTTATCCTTAACATAGTTCGATGAATTTTTTGCGTTTAATGATCCATACTAATAACTTATAATCAGTCAGCTTCAAAGTTAATTGTAATTTTTTTTCTTCATGTTAGATCTTCGTACAAGTTTACTAGTTGGAGGTGACAGTATGGAAAACCAGTTTGAAGAGTTAGCCCAAAACCCTGACGTCATAATTGCAACTCCTGGTAGGCTCATGCATCACCTATCTGAGGTTGATGACATGTCCCTGCGCACTGTTGAATATGTTGTATTTGATGAGGCAGATTGTCTCTTTGATATGGGCTTTGCTGAGCAGTTGCATAAGATCCTCACACAGCTTAGTGAGAATCGTCAGACTTTGCTCTTCAGTGCCACCTTACCCAGTGCCCTCGCTGAGTTTGCCAAGGCAGGATTGCAAGACCCTCAGCTTGTGCGCCTTGATTTGGACACCAAAATTAGCCCAGACTTGAAGCTTGTCTTCTTCACATTGCGCCAGGAAGAAAAACACGCTGCTTTGATGTATTTAATAAGGGAGCAAATTAGATATGATGAGCAAACACTAATATTTGTATCCACCAAGCATCATGTTGAGTTCCTTAATAACTTGTTTAAAGAGGAGGGTATTGAGCCTTCTGTGTGCTATGGTGAAATGGACCAAGAGGCTCGCAAAATTCATGTATCAAAATTTAGGGCCAGGAAGACTATGTTGCTAATTGTGACAGACGTGGCAGCCAGGGGCATTGATATTCCTTTGCTGGATAATGTCATAAATTGGGACTTCCCTCCAAAGCCAAAAATTTTCGTTCACCGTGTGGGACGAGTGGCTAGGGCAGGAAGGACTGGTACTGCATTTTCTTTCGTGACAACTGAAGACATGCCTTACCTTTTGGATCTCCATCTGTTTCTCTCCAAACCAATTTGGGCTGCACCCACGGAAGATGAGGTCTTGCAGGATATGGATGGGGTCCTGTCCAATATTGATCAAGCAGTTGCTAATGGGGAAACTGTTTATGGTCGTTTTCCTCAGACAGTTATCGACCTTGTTTCAGACAGGGTCAGGGAAGTCATTGATTCTTCTGCTGAGCTCACCTATTTAAAGAAAACCTGTATGAATGCGTATCGCTTGTACTCCAAGACAAGGCCCTTACCTTCAAAAGAGTCCATCAGAAGATCAAAGGAATTACCCCAAGAAGGTTTGCATCCAATTTTTAAAAGTACCCTGGCTGGTGGAGAACTAATGGCATTGGCCTTTTCTGAGCGCTTGAAGATTTTCAGGTCAGCATTTAATGTTTATTTTCTTTCGGATGTCAGATCTAATGTTGTAAAAAGAGAGATTTTGATATGGCTGATATGTGCTAGACCAAAGCAGACCATACTTGAAGCTGAAGGTGAAGCTGCTAAATCTAAGAATCTTCAGGTGATTGTCTGCTTTACATGAAGTCAATTCAGATTATTTTAAGGCTTGAAGCACATCATGTCATGCATTTTAGCCTACATGATTAGCCTGTGTCCTGAACCATGCACCCTTTGTAGCTACATATTTAGCTACCAGTAGAAAGTACTTCCACTGGATGCTGGTCTGCTTATCTGCTTTTCTAATTACATCATCCTAAACCCACGGCTGGGTTCTCCTACATTGTCCAAAGTTAGATACTGACCTTTTTTGTCCATCATGATGTATATCTTTGGTAACTATGTTGCTACTTTATTGTAGGGTCCTAGTCAATGGGTTGATGTAATGAAGAAAAAAAGAGCTATTCACCAGCAGGTCATTAATTTGGTTCATGAACAACGCTCTACGAATAGAGTGGAAAAGGTGGGTTGCAAGTTTATTTTTTGAATTCATATCTAAACTTACTAACTGCCAACCTGTATAGTGGTTGCGGATGTACTGATTGATCTATTAAGTAGTCACATTGTACATTTTTTTTTATTCTGGACTTCTTAGTCCTGTGCATGAATATGTGGTTTTTGGTGAAGTATACTAGTGAAATTTTTGAGAGAGGAGATTTTTATCATAATTTTATGTACTAAATGCTTCATGAAAGTTTTGATACTTGCAGGGAGTGGATTGTGAAATCACTTCTTTCAAGGAAAAGAATAAAGGTTTGTCTACATCCAGTCTGAGTTTACTTTCAGTTTGGCATCTCTTGCTTTATCCCCACATCAGCATGCTTACTTTTCTTGTCATTGTCTTGGTTTCGTTGTTAGTTTTACTTTGTGCAGATGGGATATTTTGCATTTTTTATATTCAATTAACCTAAGCATCATTTTTTTCTTTTGAACATCATGGCAATTTCCATTGGATTTCTAGGCTCTAAGAGAAAGGCAGAAAGCTTTAAGGATGAAGAGTACTATATAAGTTCAATACCGGCAAATCACGTATGCTACTTTGTACCAGCCAACCATAGTTGAGCTAGTACTAAATTCCTCTTGTAAATCAAGTTGCCAATGAATTTTGATTTTGTTGGTATCATTGCTGAAACCTGCTAACAAGTTTCTGTGGTGCTGCTATTCTTCAGCATGCAGAAGCCGGACTCTCTGTAAGGGCTAAAGAGAACTTTGCTTCAAACAGGTAAAGTTCTATGCTATCATGATTTATTGGCACTGTTTCATAAAGTTTGAAGCCTTCTTACGGTTGTATCCGGACAGGTGTTGATTTTTACCTATTTTTGCAAATATTAAATTCGAGGCATTAAGCATACTATGGAACTGACTTATGAGATATATGATTAGATGACTGGAGATAATTTGTGTACTATGTTTTCACCATTTTAGGTTGGAATCTGCTGTCTTAGATCTAGTTGCAGATGATAATGTTGGAATGCAGAGACAGAAATCTACATATCATTGGGATAAGGTACTTCAAATGGTACCCTTTTTTGTTGCTATCATTATATGATGGGAACTGCTGTCCATTAAACCTCATGAAACTATTTGGTGCAGAGGAGCAAAAAGTACATCAAATTAAACAATGGGGAGCGTGTGACAGCTACTGGAAAGGTAAACTTTTGATTCTTATTTAGATTTTTTATTGTATTTGTGTCAGTCATCAGGATAACATTAATGAGTTGTCTGGCTGTAGCAGACTTGGTACTAAATTATAAATCTTTAATGGTCTGCAGGTAAAGACGGAGAGTGGTGCAAAAGTGAAAGCTACTAAAACTGGGATATACAAGAAGTGGCAAGGACGTTCACATAGTAAAGTATCTCTGAAAGGAGCAGGCGGTGAAGAGACTGGCCAGGAAACAACAGGTACTGCTCTCTACTGTATCTGTGAGTTAAATTTATTGATACATGTTAATTCCTCTGGAAATGGGTCCCGTAATAGTTTATTTTATTATAATGCTAGTACATTAGAAGAATCATAATAATACCTCATAAAAGCACTTGGATTTGAGTGAATGAATGGATTCTTATTTGATCATGTTTATTTTTTGCAGATGGCCGGTTCAGAGGAAATAACAAAAATTATAAGAGAGGCACGAAGCAACGTTCTGTGCCTAATGCTCATGTACGGTCAGAAATTAAAGATTTAGAACAAGTGCGAAAAGAGCGGCAGAAAAAGGCAAATAAAATTGCTCAAATGAAGAGCAAACCTAAGAAGAAGGGTAGAAAAATGGGCAAAGGTGGAAAAAGAGGGAAGTCAAAGTAATGCAGAGTTGTGGGATATTTCGTACTTGTAGCTAAAAATGCTACAAGTATGGCTGAACACAGTCCTCTGTGTGTGCTCACTGTGAAGTCCTCAAGCAAATAATGCATTGTATGGCTGAAAGAGGTACTGGTTAAAGAAATAAATACTAGTAATTTTTCACATTTATTCTTAATGGAGTAGTTTAGATGATTGGTTCATTAATCATTAGATATAGAAAACAAAACTTTTTTTCTTTTTTCTTTTTTCTTTTTATCGAAGTTAGAGGGATCTCTGAATTCATTCGAATTGTTTTACGTGGCTCAATCTATTCTGTTCTATGGGCGTTTCCCTAGACTTCTTGTTGTACTTATCATTTTCAATTTACTCTCAAAGAGCTCTGATTATGCCTCTTCTGTTTACATGTTCTCTACTCCACGTGATAGGATAATTATGTATATTTATCCGACATCTAGAAAATGGTGTAATCCATGACATGGATTTTTGTTTTTGTTTTTCGTTTTTATAATTAGGAATTCTTATTTTTTAAGAAAAAAATTATTTATCACAAGTTATATTATCACATTAGTTATGTTTGTATTTCAACTTGTGGTGGCATAAATGCGTGTTCTATTTTTAAAGGTCTTGTTTTATTATTATAATTTTATGAATAGGCAAAATTGCAAACACGCTACGAGTGAGCAACACCATTGCCACACTCAGCTAACATAAAATTAACAAGTTAAAGAGATGAGACAATTAGGTCGTCTCCATCACTTTACAGAAATTTCCCTTCAAATTACAAGATAATTGATTGTTTTCTGTATATTAAGATGGTGACTGTCTTATCTTAAGAGGCTGGGTTTTTTTTAATAGAAATAATTATATGTAGATTTTTAGTCTTCATTTTATGTATTTTATTTGACGCAGTATATATTATATCATATTAATTATAAACCCTCTACCTATTCCTTAAAAAGTTTATATATATATTTTTCTTTTCTTTTTATTAAAAAATCGTTTATATATTAAAGTTGGAATATATTAGGGTCATAAACTTTTTGATAATTACATTTTCATCTTCTTAATTTTTATTAATTTTATTTTCCCATTTTTTTTTATCTTACTCTATTACAACTTTAACTTTCAAATTTATGTTGATTTTAAATTTTAGATTAAATATATAAAAATAAAAATATAAAGGTATAAAGATTACTACTATATATTATATTAATAGAAGAACGAGTCAGAACTATTATTATTTTTTCTTTAAAAGGAGGTCCATTACTAGACCAAAACATACCCCAATTCTCGGTAATATATATATATATATATATATATAATTTATAACTATAAAAATAACATATTTAATTTAAAATTCACAGTATATTTAAAACTTTTAGTTATAAAAATAATATATTTTAAAATTTATAAATAACTATAAAAATATAAATCTTTAAAAATTTATAATTATAAAAATAATATATTTTAGTTAAAACTGTATATTTTTAATAACATAAACTATCATATTTTAAATTATATAAGTATAAAAATAACATATTTCATTTAAAACTCATATTTTTATTACATAAAAAAAAATTCAATTCAAATTCATTTAAATTTTTATTAAAAAAAATATTCATATAATTAATAAAAAAAAGGTGGACAGCACATAACATATGAAGTATCGTAATTCATAATTGCCCCCAACAGTGATGGTTAAAATACTTATGGATCCCGCGAAAAAGTGGTTTTGAAGGTTTTCTTTATTTATATTTGAATCATATCTCGTGTGTTGAACTGGAAAGGTAACTGATGCTCGTGGCTCTCTCAAACTCAAACAAACACACAATCGTGTCCTTTTTTTGATCAGGTCTCGCTCGTCTTCGTCCTCTTCAAAGCATTAATTAATAAATAATGGTGAAGGAAACGGAGTACTATGACGTCCTCGGTGTCCCTCCTTGTGCTACAGATGAGCAAATTCGCAAGGCTTATTATCTTAAGGTTCTTCTTCTTTCTTAATTAAGCTCAATCAATCAGGATCTGATCGACACTCTGACAACCCTGTTTATTGATTTTTCTACATAGTTACGAAATTAGTTGAATGTAGGAAACTTAATAATTAATGATGAGTCTGTTGGTACAGGCCAGGCAAGTTCATCCTGACAAAAATCCAAATGATCCTCAGGCTGCTCAAAGGTTTCAGGCAAGTTGTTTGTAACTTGTCTTGTCGAGTCTTTTTCATTAATTCCTCAATTGTGCATAAAAATTAAGAAATTTTCTAAATACTGATATTACAATTAGTATTAGAGGAGGAAGAGGTCACTTGAGCATCTTAATTTGTTTGATTTATCACCATTCGTTCCAATTATTTTCATATTCCAACCGGCCTTCTCTCCACCTAATTTCTTCATAATTCAGAAATTTACAAGTGAATATATTGTACTCTTTCTGTTTATTGCTCTGCTTTTAAGCAACCCTGCTCCTATTTTCAGGTACTAGGGGAAGCCTATCAAGTTTTGATTGATCCAGCACAAAGGGATGCATATGATAGAAATGGGAAGTATAGCATATATAGGTATTCATTATTATAATGAATTAATTATGTGTAACTTTTGCTGCTTAATTCTATTTCTATTCATAGCATCGATTTTATGATGATTATGTAGGGACTCAATGCTGGATCCTACAGCTGTTTTTGCTCTTCTGTTTGGAAGTGAATTGTTTGAGGAATACATTGGACATGTAGCTGTTACATCAATGGCTTCTTCTGAATTAGATCAAAGTGAAAGCTCGGATCAGAAACTACTCCATCATAAACTTAAGGTATACGTATTGGCAGATTGTTTGAGACTCATCATTAATTGATTTTTTGTCTATATATGTATAATTTAATGTATCTTACGTAATGTAACAAAGGGAGTGCAAAAAGAAAGAGAAGAAAAGCTAGCAACAACACTGAAAGGTTTCCTGAATATATACGTCCAAGGTGACAAACTGGGTTTCTTAAAACGTGCTCAATCTGAGGCCAGCCGTCTTTCACATACAGGTAATTTAGCTTTAACTACAATTTAATGTAGTGCTTACTTATCAACATGATGATTATGATGATATATAATGTGTGTGTGTGCGCGCCTACTAACACAGGTTATGGAGTGGATATATTGCACATAATAGGATACGTATACGCAAGACAGGCAGCACAGGAGTTAGGAAAGAAAGGCATATACCTGGGAGTTCCTTTCTTGGCTGAGTGGGTTCGTAATAAAGGACATTTTTGGAAGTCACAGGTTACTGCTGCAAAAGGTATATATTATTAATATTATCTTAATGTTTTATTGAATAATTAATATTCAATACTAGTGCATGCATAATAATGCAGGTGCTTTTCAGTTATTGCAACTTCAACAAGACATGGGCCGTAAGCAATTTAAAATGGATGCTGCAGAAAATAATGATAATATGGCTGGATCACATGATATAATACGTTTAAACAAAGACACATTGATCAACTCATTATGGAAATTGAATGTGGTGGACATTGAACTTACCCTTATACATGTTTGCCATTTGGTAATTAAATAAATAAAAGTCAATTAATGCATATATATTCTGTTGTTTGCCCACCTACCTATGCGTCTATCTACTTATCTATCTATCTATGATTCATATCTAAAGGTGCTACGGGAAAATAACGTGAAGAAAGAAGAACTCAAGGCTCGCGCTATTGCTCTGAAAATTCTTGGGAAGACATTTCAGGTCAGATTATATTCAAAGAGATATGTATGTAAGATTGTATTATTCTAAGTTATATTATATAATACATATACGGTAAGGTAATCGTATCAGGAGGAAAAGGTGCACGGATCAACATCTAAGAAGAAAAATATTGCGAGTGATGAAATGGATGATAGCGATAACAGCAGTAGTTGTGATAGCAGTTCAGACGAGGAAAGAAGACCACTTTCATATCGAACTCCTTTTCTAACACAGGCATGTCCTTTTTTTAAAATAATAATAACAATTAACTACTTGGTACTTAAATTATTATCAATATATATATATTGACTATTACGCTCGTTTTGTGATCAGAGTATTGGTAGACTCTTTAGATGCTTATGCAACCCAGCATTCGACGTGGACGAGGATGAAATTGTCTACAAAACCACCAAATTTGATCATCCTAATTAAGCATCTTTTTAAACAAACATGCTCCAGCTGCGACCATTTTCCATCCACTTAATTTCCACAGACAACCATTAATTTAATTTCTCATGTGTGTTTAATTGCCATCTTAATTATATATATATTACTTTTTCCAAATGTATCTTAATTATATCTAGCTGTCCAAATGCTACTACTTGGTTATGTTCGTACCGGCCTCAAAATTAAACTTCTTGTCTAGCTCTCTTTGAATCACTCAATTACGCCACTGCCAATTGCAAAAGAACAAATCATTTTAAGATAACTAGGGCTAAAATTAAGCAAATTTTGAGCCAAAGTAACAAACCACAAATAGTTCATAAGGGAATACTAATACATCTCCAACCTTCTCAACATCATTTTGAGACGCTTTTATTCCCAACCTTAATTCAATGTGCTGAATGAGGAAGAAAACCATGGGTGCGGTGTGCATGGACAGCACAGGCACAATGAACAGACGTCAAGTTCAAGCAGCCACTCATGATGAGGGAATGCCGGCCAGAGCAGGTATGAAGGGCAGGAAATGTGTCACACACTGCCTGAACAGCCGATGGAGTTAGTGATGTGCATTGGCTGATGTTGAGCGTCCTGAGCCCATCGTCTTCGTTCCGGCTTTTAACAGATCCCCACATTGCAGGCTTCTTGTTCTTAAGTTGACTTTGAGCTAAAGAATACATTGCTCTATCCGTAATGTTCTGACAGTAGTACAGACCAAGAGACCTTAGATGGAAACAATTGTTTGCCAAAGCAATCACACTATCATCTGCAATAAGTAATAACAGTAAACACAAAGCTTATGAGTGTATTACAGCCCAAAAGAACCGAGGAAAATGAACAAGAGACCCAGCAGTAGATTGAACTACTATCAATAAATATCCAGATGGCATTAAACTGATGACTTTTCCAATGATCTCATTTTGACATTACTAATGGTCCATGAATCATTCTGCCAATCCACTTTTATGCATTTTTTATTAGACCTATGCATATAATTTATTACCCCATAAGAAACCAAGTGTGTGATCTGGTGAATAAAGAACCCACTTCGAGTTACACTTCAAGGCCATCTTTTACATCACTTGTTAGACACTAACAAAAACTGGAAAATAGATTAATGAAAAACTATAACCTACGTTATTCCTCTTTAATTTTCCCTTTCTTTCTAAAAGAAAATATTTCAACCTTCCATCTTAACAGCATTTTTAAAGTTCCACTGACAGCATAATTTCAGCCCTAAACAATATTTTGCTCAGTCCGATTCAACGCAAAATCAGCAGTGTATCAGTCAAAATAAATATTTAGCAAGCAGATATTACAGAAATTGATTTGCGTTAGAAATAGATTCCCCATTTCAGATCAAACATATCAAAAAAGATAATTTGATGCCTGCTTCCATAAATCAGTGCATGCAGCTTGAGATACACATCAGGTTAAGTTAGAGCAAACAAAATAGCTTGTATAATCAGTTTAATTAGAATATAATACCTGTTATGAGGACACAGCCACACAAATCAAGGATTCTGAGGTCAGGGCATCCATTTGCCAAGCTCATAACTCCAACATCACTGACATTCTCACACCATCCAAGATTTACGGATTGCAACCGACTGCAATATAGCCCAATAGCCTGAATATAGATTTGTTTAGATACATTAGAATCATCTAAACTGAGACGGAACGAAAGGTAGCTAAACCACTAGTTGTCCGCTCCACACCTGCAGTGCCCTATCTGATGCAGCTCTGACACATCCACGAAGATTTAGACCTTTTAATTTTCTACAAAAACCAACAAGATACTCCAAAGCAACATCGCTGAAAGCAGTGCATCCACTGATGTTCAACTTTATAAGATTCTAGCAACCATATGCTAAGGCATGTAGGGATCGATCACTAAGCTTAAAGCTTTTGCTAAGGTCCAAGACCTGCACGTCACGACAGCAATTTGCTATGCTCTCAACAGCGTTATCTTCAAGTTGGGGCTTGTCCTGAAGCAGTACCAGAGTTTGCAGTTTCGTGAACTTGGGAACTAGAGATAGGACCAACTTGTTCATTTTCTTGGTAAACCTGAGGGAACAGAATTAGTAGTAATATTTAGAAAACATATTGTGAAATATTGATAACCCAAACTTAATTGTAAGCATTAGTGTAACAACTTGACCCTATTTTGTGAGTTTTTCCTAAAATACCGGTCACAAAAAGTTTATATTAACAAAGGGGTCCTAAACTAAGAAGAAAATAAATTTAATGGCTTAAAATGAAAATTACACGTATAAAGGTCATATTAAAATAAAAACAATAAACAAAACGTTAATAACGTGATATACTTGCTAATTTTGATTATATTAATTCAATTTTTTTTATAAACATGTCCATAATTGATTTTAATGTTTTTATTAAAAGAAAATTTGTAATGAGTTATACTAGTTGATGAGATCTACTTTATTTTAGAATCTATTTGATCATTTTTTGAAGTGAAATTCTAAATAGTATTTAACATAATAAATGATTTAGGTTTTATTTGAATTAATTGAGCATTTTAAGCTAATCATTGTTGATATCCATAGTCACCTTTTTGAGCCTAGTAAAAAACCTTTTATATTTTTAAGTCATATTTTATGTTAAATTAATAAACATTATCTCTATCCTTACACCTTTACCTTATATGAAAAAAAAAATGCATTCATGTATTATGCTATAGAACAAGGTAATATGTAATGCAACCTATAAAAAAAAGATAAAAAGGAAAAAAAACTCATAACACAATTATCCTTCTAAAAAAAAAAATTGAAAATAAGTTTACGGGGTATTGTGAAGTTACAAAAAAAAAAGATGTGAAATAAAAGAATATGAAAAAATGATGAGATAAAGTACACTAAAATATCAAGTTAAAGTTCAATTGTAATTAAAAAGTACATGATGAATAAAAAGAGCCTAAATATCTTCATTTATCGACATTTACCTAAGCCTTACATTACAAGCATGCAAATCCTTTAATGATCTTTAGTTAAGTACATATTTTATATTAGTGAAAATGGATGTGAAAAATAGACTTATGAGGTTTGTTCTACGATTTTTGAATAACATGTTAATATAGGTTGATTTCATGAGTGCATTGGATGATATCATATGCAACACACATACAAATTAATTTGTCAAAAACTTGCATATCCTTGTATTGATGGAACATTGTTTGATGGATATATGAACCTCCTTGTATTAGAATTGTACAACCGTTAATGGGGATAGTTTTCGTTAAATAAACATGTATTAATAGATATATATTTATAAGGATACTACCCATGTTATTTTATCTAGTTAGACTTTACTTTACTTAAGGACAAGCAAAGAGTAAAGTTTGGAGGTATGATAACTCCATGAAAATAGAATCATTAGTGCATTTTTTTACTTAATATTTACTCATTTTATTCAATAAATAGTATTTTTGGGATTAAAAATATTAAAATATGAACTTTCTAGTGAAAAGAAATGAAAATACAATTTTTGGAGATTTTCTAGAATTTTTTGGATTTTTTATGAATTTTTTAATTGATGACCAATTAGAAGATGCCAAGTGGATGTCACGAGTAGGGGATTGACCAGGCACGCCATGTGGATGACACGTAAGTGAAGAGGGCCAATCATGCAACACTGCGTGTACTAGGTGATGCAACAATGTACCATATGTCAACAAGGCATTCGTTTCGAGTATTACTACGCAATCAACGGTCTTGCCACGCGTCGTCATGTGATTCTTTCATTCCTTCCATCGATGCACCACACAATTCGTAACAGCAAATCACACCACACAACGTGGTATTGGCCATAACTAGTCAACACTGCTTCCTATTGTTTGCTGATTGGGTCCATCTTTACCCTTATCATATGTCTGATGAACAAAACCGACATCACTAATCCTACCAATACTTTGGTTTTATATTTATAAAACTCTCGCAAGTGCACGAATCATTTCGTAAAAAATGATAAGTATACTCCCAAGGTTGATCTAAGGAAGAAATATATGTGGTTTTTAATTTATTATTCAAACTTTTAAAAACGAAATTAAATCCTAAACATCCTCTCACGATATTTGGGTTTTTGTTGTTTATAATATGATAACATAAAAATAAACATAGATACAGATTCAATAAATATTGATACAAATTTGATCTTTTATAATAATGGAGTATTTATGGATATAATAATTAAGTTAATTATGTTTGCTCATATTATTTAGGTTATTAAAGATATAAATTGATATTTATTGATTTTTTTTATATGAATACCACATTTGGTGGGGTTAGATATTCTTTGTTAACTAAACAAATCAATTAACACCTATGGGTGAGGTTGATAACTAATTTGGTTAATTAAATTAATTCATTTTTCTAAGAGATTAAAAATAAACCATTTAAATGTTACCTTTGGTAGGGTTAGACAGTTTAAGCTTTATTCAAGATGTTCAAATTAAACCTAAGAATTTAATTATCCAAGTACTAACTTTGAAGTTTTAAAATTACTACTGAAAACATGTTGTCAATACATTTTCAGATAATAATTCTTATAAAAACTTTTGAAATATAGCTTCACTCTAACTACCAGACGATTGTACCAACAAATAAAAGAGTACTACTCTAAATCAGAACGGATAACTAAACCTTAAAATCTAATTTTCAGATTTAAGTTTGTAATGAAAAATAATATATTTCTCTCTAACATTCTTAATATAAAATCTTGAATAAAAACAAAATCAATTCATTTTAGAGATTTTTACCTATTTAATATTTCGCAAGCATAACAACATTATTATTATATCTTGTTTACAAACAACCAGCAAAGTTAAATTTAATCACAGACAAATTAAATATAACATGTAAGAATAAAACATAAAAAATAACTATAAAGAAAATAAAATCCTTACAGTACTTTGATGTTATTCTCGTTGTTGGATAATTAGTTCTTCTCAAAAAGAGAAAAACTCTAAAACTAGCTAAGAAAAAAAAACTAAAAACTAAGAAAAACTAAAAAATAAGAAATGGAGAGAAAGAAAGAGAGAAGATGTGTTTTTAGGTGTGTTTTGTTATGAAGAGAATGATGGTATTTATAGGTGAGGAAAGAAAAAAAAAGTGGGTGAAAAAATGATTAAAAATGGAGGAAACACGTAGTAGGTGATGATGACGTCAGTTGGTAGGTGAGGCATGGCGGCGCACACGGAATGGAGTAAGGCACGCACGTTGCTTGGCACGGCTGGGCAACTGCATGCGCGATTTCCTTCTTTTTGATATTTTTTACCCATTTTGTCCAATTTTTTTTTCCATTTTTTGACCTTTTCTCAATTACTTTATGAATATATTTGTGATGTATTGCTTCCGATATTTTTCTTTGAATCTTTAAGTTACTTTTTAAGCGAAAATACCTAAAAAATAATAAAAATACATGTGATTCCAAAAAGATAGATTTATATAAATATATGATAAAATCATATAAATATATATCTTTTTAATCAATTAACGTGTATAAAATCATGGTAATTTTAGTATTTTTTGAGCACTCATCAGTGTCATGTTTCTATTCACCGACGCTTTTAATTTTTCCTTTTTTCATCCTAACCCTTGATTTGAAGCTAATCTGATGGTCCAAATTCCACCAGAGCCTAATTTAATCTCCTAATTGTCCCATAAACCTTAATGAGTCAAAAATTACATATTTTATTTTACAGTTTTTGGAGCCAAGAAGGGAGAAAATTATAAAAAAATTCAAAAGGAGATACATTTTTAGTGGAGATTCAAGAGGAGTTGGTGCTACAATTTAAGAGATTCATTATATATCTTCTCAATTTTTTATCAATTTTAATGTATTTCTTTATGAAAAATATAAATTTTATGAAT
The DNA here is from genome assembly GCA_037013495.1 of Hippophae tibetana. Lineage (NCBI taxonomy): Eukaryota > Viridiplantae > Streptophyta > Magnoliopsida > Rosales > Elaeagnaceae > Hippophae > Hippophae tibetana. The sequence continues at coordinate 134,961 of CM072809.1, read as the reverse complement.
AAAATTATGTCTAGTTAATTTATTAATTTAGGGGTCTTATGAATCTAATTTTCTACATTTGATGATCTAATATTTACCACAAATATGATTTCAATTTAATTATATTATTTAATCTGATTTTTATGTTATTAATTATTTGGCTAACAATTGATTTATAGAGACAATTAAATAGATTTGAGAGAATTATTTAATTATTTGTTTTGATTAAATAACATGCATAATGTTTAAGGAGAGATGTATGATTCTTATGTATGTGATCCATAATTGAACTTAATGAGTAGTAGCAATTTAATTGACAAAAGAGTGTGATTAAGTTAATTACTATATGATGTGTAGTTTACTTAGGAGAGTAATATATGATTCAATTGATTATGTAATTAATTGGTAATTATATTAGGAGAATTTTAGTGATTCACATATTTAATAAATTAAGAAATTAAATATTCTTAGATATTTTCTAATATATTGTCTTAGCTGCTAGTTTCGAGTTACTTAATCATTGCAGTTTATTTTTATTTCTTTTAATTTTGTTTTCTAAAAACACAAAAACACAAAAAATATTGATTTTTAATTTTTAATTTTAAAATTAATATCTAATAACACAATCTTCGTAGAAAACACAAAAAATATTAATTTTTAATTTTAAAATTAATATCTAATAACATAATTTTCGTGGAAATGTTCTTTTTTTATAATTATATTACTTGTTGTGATATATATACTTGAATATTCATTGCACACAATTTGTATCGATCAATGGTAAAAAATATTATAACCTTATAATGGATGCAAAAATGTTTTAGAGAATCACACTAAGATAGTTACAATAGATAGGGGTTCCAAGGGTCCCAAATGACATCCCTGATTCTTTCATTTACTGGACATTTAAGTTACATGTGGCTACATTCCAACGGAGAAGTATAAAAATTAGAATTCCTGTGAAACCTTTGCTAGAGTTTGAAGTGTAGTTGGTGCGTGGTTGACCACAGCCTCGACCATGGCCTAAAATAGCTCTGATACACGGCCTGTCACAAAAGTAGTTTACATGGTTTAACTTGTTGATTCATTGATGTCCTTGTACTTGTTCCATCGTTAGTTAGTACTCGGATCTACGTCATTGCAGGTCATTGATTCCATTACTTGTTTTTAAATAATAATGTTCTGTAAGTCACAATCCAAAATCTAATTGTACAAGCTTTAGAACCAGTGCATACAAAGCTATACAGCTTCTCAATTCTTATAAATATAATTATCCAAACAAAGAAATCAAAGACAAATGAAATACAGGACCAATTATTAGTTACAAGCTAGCTTAATATCATAATATGACAAGAAATTTTAAAACCATAACTATATTTTATGAAAAAGTTATAAGTACATAGTCCTGCACGTACAATAAAACAATAGGAAGATAAGTGGTTCACTTGGGCCAATTCACTTTGCATAATGAGGTATGAGTTGATCTCCAAAGTGGTGGAACTGGTCATTTTCCCCTTCAAGTAGGCGCACAATCTGTGATAATTTTTGAAATTAGTTAATTAATTTTAAGATACAAAATAAAATATCTTACCAGTTCTCGAGTTCATTTATTTTATGTTATTATTTAATTATATAATTTTTATATGTAACACATAAGTTATTAAAAAATTTAAAAATTATATGATTAAAATATCAATTTTTCTAATAAATAAGATACATTTTAATCAAATAATTATAAATATATATATATTTAAATCACGTAATTTTAAATTTTAAATTTTTAATAAAATATGTAATATATGACAAAATTATTTTACCAAAGTGAAAAATGTAACTCCTGATAAAATTATTCTACTTTAACATACATAGCTCAGAGGCTAGGTTATCCTTTTTTTTATGGTAAATGAGCAGATTATTGGGAAATTACGTAAATTTCCGATAAATTAGATTTATGAGAAAGTAACAATAGAAAAATAACGCATAAATTTGATAACGGAGTTCGGTCAATCTTGCTTACGTCTCTGGACCTACAGTAGATCTTTTTACTGAAATGAGAGAAATTACACAAGGTGTTTACAACACTCACAACTCACAACCCAATTACACCCAAGAAAATTACTCTCAATTTTCTCTCACAAAAGCTTTTCTCTCTAAGTTTTTCTCTCAATTAGAATGAATACTTTGGATGATTAATTCATTATAATTACACATCTATTTATAGGAAAATTCACTTCTTGAATTACTCCTTAAATTAATGGTTCCTTGAATTGCTTATTGAATTAAGCTCCATGTTTTACTCCTTGTTTTGCTCCTTAATTTGCTCATTAAATTAAGGAGCTTTATAACAATCTCCCACTTGAAAACTGATTTCAATATGTCTTCACACCTCGATCAATGTAGCAGTTTTTTTAGTCTTTGTTACTCTAGCAGACCAACTGAAGTCGAGCACAACTTCAGTTTGTCAATAGTCACTATCTTTGTTAACATATCTGCTGGATTTTTGCTTCTTTGGCATCACCCATGTTGAATCTCTGCAAAACACGATTGATGTACTCTGCCTGAGATAACTGCAAGGATCCTTTCTTCTTATTTCTTGTGATTTGCATTCCAAGAATCTTCTTTGATGGACCCAAGTCTTTCATGTCAAACTTCTTTGACAATTGCTGCTTCAACATTTTAATATCATCCATATCTGAACCTGCTACTAACATATCATCAACATAAAGTAGTAAAATGATATAAATGGACCTATATCTCTTGAAGTAGCAACAATGGTTAGCATTGCACTTCTGAAAACCTTCCTTGTGCATGAAGCTGTCAAACTTTTTGTACCATTGTCTCGGGGATTTTTTCAGGCCATACAAACTCTTCTTAAGTCTGCACACCATGTTCTTCTTCCCTCTTTCTGAGAAACCTTCTAGCTGGTACATGTATATCTCTTCATCTAAATCTCCATGAAGGAATGCAGTCTTCACATCCAACTGTTCAAGATGAAGATCTTTAATGGCTACAATACTCAATACTGATTTGATAGTATTGAGCTTCACAACGGGAGCAAAAATGTCAGTGTAGTCAAACCATTCCTTCTGTTGAAACCATTTGACAACTAGGCGGGCTTTGTATCTCTTGGAATCATCATGCTCCTCTTTCACCCGGTACACCCATTTGTTGTGAAGTGCCTTCTTTCCCATAAGTAACTCAACTAGTTCCCATGTCTGGTTGGAGATGAGAGATTTCATTTCTTCTTTCATAGAAAGCTCCCACTTGTTGGAATCTTGAGTCTGACAAGCTTCATCATAGCATACAGGCTCCCCTTCATCAGTCAAAAACATATAGTTCATGTATCTCCTGTTAAGCATATGAGGTCGAGAAGACGTTCTCAATACAAGAGCTAGAATAAGAGGTTGTGATGTGTCAGAATGTTGTGTACTGCTCTGTTCAACAAGTTCCTCTGGCTGAGGACTTGTTACAATTGGTTCTGTTGCGGAACTATCTGGGACATCATCTGTATTTGCATATACTGACTCATTCTGCTCTGAGTCATTGGCATCTATTTTATGCATGTCCTTATACATCACCCTTTCTTTGAAAATCACATCTTTGCTACGAATAACTTTCTTCTTTTCGTCATCCCAAATGTGGTAGCCAAACTCATCCTCACCATATCCAATGAATGTGCATTTCTTGGATTTGGGATCAAGCTTATTCCTGCCTTGATCACTGATATGCACAAATGCTACATAACCGAAAACTTTTAGATGTGATAGTTTCACCTTTTTTTCCGCTCCATACCTCTTTTGGTATTCTATGCTCCAATGGAACAGATGGGCCTCGGTTGATCAAGTAAGCTGCTGTGTTGACTGCTTCTGCCCAGAACTGCTTTGGTAGACCTGATTGTATACGAATTCTTCTGGCTCTTTCTGTCAACGTTCGGTTTATACGCTCAATTACACCATTATGTTGAGGCATGCATGGCATAGTTCTTTCCATTATGATCCCGTGCTCATAGCACAAATTTTTGAATCTGGTATCTTCATATTCACCACCATTATTAGTTCTGAGGTTTTTGATCTTTAAACCCATCTCATTTTCCACCATAGCTTTCCATCTTTTGAAAGCCTCAAATACTTCAGACTTATGCTTTAGAAAGTAAACCCATACCTTCCGAGAGTGATCATCGATGAAAGTCACGAAGTAATGTTTCCCACCAATAGATGAGACGGTCGTTGGTCCCCAAACATCAGAGTGAATAAGCTCTAGCCTTTCCTTCTTTGGGGTTCTGCCACTTGTTTGAAAACTGTCTCTCTTTTGCTTTCCAAGTATGGAATCTTCGCACATGTCCATACAGACTGTAGATCTAGAAGTTTTCCTTTTGAGTGCATAATTTTCATCCCCTTCTCACTCATGTGGCCTAGTCTCTAGTGCCACAGATTTGGTATTTCATTGCTTGCTGCAATTGTGATTGAACAATGTGCCTCTACTATCATGTAAAGAGTGCCACTTTTCTTGCCTCGAGCAACTGTCATTGCACCCTTTGAAATCTTCCAATCATCACCATGGAAGATCGTAGTGTAGCCTTCACTGGCCAACTACCCTACTGAGATTAAGTTCCTTCTGAGGTCGGGAATATGCTTGACATCCTTTAACTTCCAAACAGATCCGTTCAACTTAATCTTCACTACACCTTTGCCAATAATAGCACATGGTTGATCATCATCAAGATATACCTTTCCAATGTTTCCGGGGATATATTTCTCGAAGAATTTTTTCGGTGAAGTAGCATGGAACGATGCTCCAGAGTCTAACACCCAAGATTCTTCCTAGCTCTCCAAAGAGCATATCAATGCATCATCCCCTCCTGAGGTGGAAGTAACATTTGCCTCTGCCTTCACTTGTTTGTCCTTCGGTGCACTCTTGCACTGATTTTTGTAGTGTCCGGTTCTTCCACAATTCCAACACTCGATAGTCTTCGAGCTATGGGAATTATTAAGATTCCTGGATTTGGACCTCCTGTCCTTTGATCTACCTCAGTAGTCTGTTCTACCACGTCCATTCCCTTTGGTTGAATTTCTTCCTCTTGACTCTATATGCAAAACTGAAGAAGTTGGCGATTCACTTGACTCTCTACGTCGGATCTCTTCATTGAGAACCAAATCACAAACATCGTCAAATTTCAACTTATTGCTTCCTGATGAGCTACTCACAACCGTGACAGTAGCATTCCAGCTTTCTGGTAGAGAAGACAAAAGTACCAATGCTCGTACTTCTTCATCGAATTCAATTTCCATTGAACTCAACTGGGTTGTGACTGTGTTGAGTTCATTGAGATGTTGAGCTACCAATGCTCTTTTAGTCATCCGTAAATTGAACAAATGCCTCATCAAGTGTACTTTGTTTGAGGCTGATGGCTTCTCATACATATTGGAGAGAGCTTCCATAAGACCTGTCATGGTCTTTTCCTTTGCTATATTGAAAGCAACATTACGAGATAACGTCCATCGAATAACTCCGAGGGCTTGTCTGTCTAGAAGATTCCAATCTTCTTCCTTCATAGCCTCTGGCTTCTTCCCTGAGAGAGGTTGATATAGATTTTTTTGATACAGATAATCCTTTATGTGCATTTTCCAAAACGCGAAATTTGTGCCATCAAATTTCTCGAGTTTCACCCTTTCTTCATCTGTGGCCATTGCTCCCACTCAAATCTGACTTCCTTCGGATCATTTCTGACTATTTCTGTAAACCACCGTGTATTAGAACACCTCCGTCAACGAACAAATATCGTCGACAAAATTTCACTATTCACGTAATTCACTATTCACGTAAATAGTAACCTTGTAGAAAATTGACAGAAATCACCACCAATAGTTCTGATACCAGTTGTTGGGAAATTACGCAAATTTTCGATAAACCAGATTTATGAGAAAGTAAGAATAGAAAAATAACACATAAATTTGATAACAGAGTTCGACCAATCTTGCTTACGTTTCTGGACCTACTGCAGATCTTTTTACTGAAAGTGGAGAAACTACACAAGATGTTTACAACACTCACAACTCACAACTCACTTACACCTAAGAAAATTACTCTGAATTTTCTCTCACAAAAGTTTTTCTCTCAATTAGAATGAATATTTTGGATGATTAATTCATTATAATTATATATCTATTTATAAAAAAATTCACTAATTAAATTATTTATTAAATTAATGGTTCCTTGAATTGCTAATTGAATTAAGTTACATGTTTTGTTTTATATTTTACTCCTTATTTTGTTACTTAATTTAAGGAGTTTTATAACTTTATATATATAGAAAAGTTTTCTAAGTCCTCGCATCGATCATTTCATTGAATCTAATATTCCATTAACGCAGTGGGTCTGTCTAATCTACGAGAAAGAACAGTGTTTTCCACCAGAGGACTAATGCTAATTCAACTCATTGCCTCCCATTTTATCTTGTGGTTTTCCAAATTTTCCAATCCTCTTTTCTTTAGTTTTGATTGTGGATGTATAAAATGAATTTCATTGCTATGGTTTCAATCAGAAAAGCACATAATCACCGTAATTGTTTTTCATTTATAATAAATAATATTTCTCACTGCATGTTTCAGAAAGACAAATAGTACCTTCTAATAAATTAGTTTTCGTGATACTGTATGTTGTGGCATTCGATCCTATATATATATATATTATATCCATTTGTAAAATACAATTTTAACCCTAATAAAAATATATTAAAAATTGATCGGTATATTTCTCATTTTATATAGTTATTAACTAGAGACATACATTTAGCATTGTAAAAACTTTATGAATCAATAACTATCATTTTTTTTCTGATAATATATCTCCAATCACAATATATACTCAAGAAATTTAACCTTATACAAACTTTTAATATTCTTCAATCATGAACTAGTAATTGTTATCTTTTTCTCTTTCTCAGTAATATAACTATCGTAATTATACGTAGATAATAAGTCAAAGACATTTAGACTCATGCAAACTGCAGAAATTCTTCGAATCTATAATTTTTATTATCAATAACTATCATTTTTATCCCTTTGTTCGTAATATCCCTCTCATAATTATATATAAATACGAATAAGATTATTCAAGTTTATTAATGATATACTGTAATTTAAATTCATATTCATTACGTTATAAATTACAATTTTACTAATTTTATAAAATATTATATAAATTTATTTTATAAAATAATAAATTTATATTATCTCAATTTCAGAATAGAAAAATAGGATAACATAAGTCTATTATTTTATAAAATAGACTTCTATATAATCATTTTTATAAAGATAAAGAATTTATGCTATCTTAACTAATAAGTAAAAAATTAAAATAAATTGTAGTTATAGGTTGCAGATTTTAACAATCAATGTTCCTATGAATATTAACCCAATACCTTTACTCTTAATCAAAATAAAGAATCAATGACTCTCATGCACATTATTCAGAATGTTAAATAAAAACATTTAATATTATGCAAATTTTGTGGACTTCTTCAATAATGAATTAATAAAATAAAAGAAACGAATAAATCGGGCATTTACGGCAATCTAAACAACGTATATAAGACCTTTCACCTTGTAATCATTAAAAATGTAATTTAATTAAACAATTGCTTCTAACAAAAGAGTTTGAAAGATGTGGCTGCAATTATTTATAATTTTTTAATATTTATTTGATTCTAGCTCTTAAAAAATGTTCAATATGTAAATATCATTTTTTGCTGCTTTTTTTCTTCTTGCTTTTAATATTTTCATAAAAAAATTTAGGTTACAATCACATTGAGAAAGGTGCAGGTTATAATTCACTAAATTTCTTATCTTGTTTCAATATGTTTACTTTTATAATTTAAGAAAATTTAAGCTTCAAATTACCCTAACTTTTATTAAAATAAAATTAATAATTTTATTGTTATAATTATTTATGTCTATATATTGTGAGGAGATAAATCAAGCATTGTAGAGTAAAAATATGTATTTTAAATTGTCAATGTAATGTCCTACTTTACAGGTTGGATGATGTCAATTATTAGAATAGGAAATTGATATATAGATGAAACATATACTAATAGTTATAAGTACACAAACTTTGTTATGGTTATGATTTTACATGTTATAAAAATTAGATGAGGGTTTTTTAAAATTGTAAAATCTATGAAATATTAATGTTGTGAAATATATGCACTATTATAATAAAATAGGGAAAAAATTTCAAATAAATTATCTTTAACATTGTTGAACATCTTAAAAAAAACACTACAATTCATTTACTTTTAAAATTCATTTTCTAAAATGTGTGAAATTTATAAATTTGTTTCAATAATTTAGGTGTATAAGTACTTATTTTACAATGATTTGATAATCCTTCAAATTTTTATTTAATTGGTTATTCAAGCGGGTTCATTTTAACATCCTTAAAAAATTACATTTTTTAACGTTATTAGACAAAATGATTAATTATATTTTATGTATTTAACATATTGGGTTTGTTACAAACATGCTTATAATTTTTTTAAAGTTGCAAACATACCCATAACATATTTAAAATTCTAAAATTATAGATATTTTTAGTATAAATACTTTAAAATTTATAAACATTATTTAGTATTGACCAAGTGGTAAGACAACAATACAAGCATCTAGTTCACCTTATTCTAATAAAGTGATGATAATGACCAAAAGATTTACCTGACTTAGTTATACAAGTTTGAATGAACTAAGAATAACTTGAATATAACGAATTTTAATTACGTATGTCACAACGAATCACATATTCACTAGACCTACTCTGACACATGACATGCTCAACTTCGTGACATTTGTAAGGATATATACTTATATATATCCCAACCTCCTTGATCATTAATAAAGAGATGGAGATTATCTCTCTAAATATATTTTATAGTACTTATAATTCTTCAAACAAATATTAATTATGTGTATTTATGTAAAAAAATATGTCTACAAGATTGTTAGCAAAAAACAAAACTTCAAGTACAAGTATTCATAATTTTCACTCCACTATCGATAACTATTTAATTAATTTTCTTTCATATATTTTATTTTTCCCTTTCTTGGTTGTGATAAAGTATGAACTTTATGAGAGCTTAATTTTTATTAATTTTATTTTAGTTTTTCGTTCGATTTCTCTCTTAAATTTTTGGAATTTGTTTACTCATTGTTTTTATTAAAACAAATAGTATTATATATAACTAGTTCCCTCCTCTTCCCACAATTGTATTATTGGATTTTAAAAACAAAACTCTTATTTTCAGCACTTATATTGACTCCAATTTTTCTAATATCTTAATTTTTAGTCTCATAATTTATTTTTTATTTATTGTCGTTAAAATTTAATTATTTTTTATTTTTATAACTATTTGATTGTATTAATCTCATTACTATATTTTCGTTAGGGATAACTGTTAATGCGTATTGTGTAAATTTATATTCGTATTCTTCGTTTTAAATTTACATATTTTTTAATATTATAAAAATTAAATTATTTTATTATTTTTATAAATATAAAAAATTAATAAATAATTTGTATCATATTAGGTTACTCTTCTCAATTGTAGTTTTTTTTATTATATTTTTTTTACGAGAATGCATCCATTAAAGCTTAAAAGTCAATTAGTTCAAATATTTTATTATTTAGTTGGTTTTAATAATCCTATACAGTATACACGTGCAAAGTATATATATATATATATAATTGGCGGCACGAAAAGTTAATCTTCTACCCAAAAAGAAAATAATAATTGATTCCTAATTAAGAATATAATATATATATATTATATTCTTAATTAGGAATGGAGTATTTTCATACCTCCCCTATTGATGGGCGCATTTCAGGGCTTCTTTGCACGCACAGATATGCAGATTTAGCCATAAGATATAGTTCATATGTATCATAGGACTCTTCCAGACGATGATCAATCAGTTCATGTAATGCTAACTTCTTGATGATAGGCTCCGCCTATAATATTTCTCGTTGAACATACGAAATCAGAAGATATACCATATTATTAATATAAACGAATTAAATAAGCATCCTTATTTGTTTTGTCCGAATTATATGTATATATTGAATGAAGGTACGTAGAATATACTTGAAGAATATGTATTGTTTATATATACACCAAAATGGAAGAAGATGTTAGCATAGTGCTAGTTAGTGATGAAATTCACAGAAAAGGAGCAACATACGTACCCACTGCCTAATTGATAGGTATTGCTGATCATCATGATTTGTTTCTGTATCAATCAGCACCTTGCGTCCTGAGATTAGTTGTAACAGAACAATGCCAAATGCATAGACATCTGTCCTTACTGACACAATACCATTCTCTGCATACTCTGGAGCAAGGTATCTGTACAATTTAGCCAGAAGTATATTCATTATTTATTTCTGGATATTAATTTCTCAATTACAATATATTACTTACATATTTTAATTGATAAGCTACTGATAAGACCTGTTTTCCTATTAATCCTATATCATATATGGTCCTCACCCTAATGTACCAAGTATCCTTGTCTGGCAAGCATCTTTATTTGTCTTCCATCTAGCCAGGCCGAAGTCACCTAACTGAGTGCATATATATAAGAATAAGCGACAGCGACAGATGTACGTATATCATGATATTATATATTTTTGTTAAATGCAATAAAAGATACAGAAAGAAGGAAATATACCATTGGCACAAAATCATGTGTGAGCAGTATGTTGCTCGGTCGCACGTCACGATGAATTTATAGGACCTCCCCGACATTCTTCATGAAGGAATCGCAGCCCTTTTGCCGTCCCAATGGCAATAGCATACCTTTGATGCCATTCAAGAACTGCTGCTGTTTTATCTATATGTAAAATATGTTTGTGCAATGCAAGTAGTAGTGAGTGTGTATATACGAAGATTTGGATTTACAATCCCCAGCCAAGTAATAGCTACGTACCAAATAAATGCCAATCAAGAGACTTGTTACAAATATACTCGTACACCAAAATGTTATACTTCTCCTTGCAACAATATCCCAACAGCATCACAATATTCCTGTGGCGTGCAAAACTTAAGACATATATCTCAGAATGAAATTCTTCAAATCCTTGATCACTTGCTTCTTTTCGGACCTTTGCAGCAATAAGCTGGCCATCTTGAAGTTCACCCTTATATACATGACCGTATCCTCCTTCTCCTAATAAGTTTTCTTTAGCAAAATCCCATGTTGATACCTGTATCTCAGAGTAACTAAGCAACATTGAATCCTTTATATTCATTGTAGTCCTTGTTCCGCACGTAGTACATAGAAGAGGTGCATGCGATGATCTTTGTGCTAACACACTATTATTTTGGTTGTTGACAAGTTTAGAAGCACTAATATTACTTCTGTCATCGCCTTTTGTATACCTAACTGTAGCAAATAAATTAAAAATCAGAATATATGTACAGAAGGATTTTTGGATATGGGTAAAGCATATAGATCAAGAGGCATCTAAAACAAACTTATTAATAATACACTAATTAAAAACTTATAAGTTCTTTATAGCTTGCACAACTAACATAAAAAAATTGTTTAATTGATTATGAAACTATCTATTTGTTTGTGAATTAAAGATAACATAGGCTACTGCCTTACCTGATTTTTCTTGCTTAGAATAAGGCATAATATCCAGTGGAAAACTATAAGAAGAAGATGAAGGCAACAAGTTGCTCTTAATTAGTGAAGGAGAGCTAACAATACTGGATTGTGGATAGCTTCTGTAGTTAAGAATTGACTGGTCCATGATATCAGTACCTTGAGGCTGAGCATTGCTCAGTACCGGAACCGCTTTGGTCATGGAGTAATACAACTTGTGATGGATTGCATCAGTATCAGAGGCAGCATGAGGTCTAAAAATTTGCACTGAAAAGTTATCTTGAATTAGTGCGACCTTACATGGTATCTGCTTAAGATAGAACCTCAGGTCCCGTCTAAGATGCCTGTTAATGATTTGCAAATTGTCACTTAATAGTACACGGTACAGCATATTAATGTTTATTTGACAAAAATAAATAAATAAATAATACTAATATTTAGCTAACATAACCAACGAACGAAATGCAGACTGCAGAGGGAATTTTACCTATCCAATATAACCCAAGTTGCATTGCAGGCCATAAGCTCTTGCAATATAACATGCTTAATGGGAAAGCCTGCAGTAATTTTCACTTCAATATTGACCTAGACATAACAAAGTTAGTTAGATCATCAGAGTAGAAACTATAATTAAAGCACGGTGATTCCAACAAAAGCCAAGCAGAATTAATGACTATATATTTCTTTTCTTTTCATTTATTTTAACATAGGAAACAAAAAGTAGTAGTGCATTGTATATTACCTTCTCATTTTGGCAAATATTTGCACTTTGTTTGAGCATGTTTACATACCCATCAACTCTCTTTGAAACTTCCTCCTCCGTAGCACGAGTGCTTGTGGAAAAAAGATCGGGCAAAGCTTTTATAGGATATCCCACTGTACATAAGACGGAATTATTAAAGCAGAGTGATCTAATTAAATTAATAGCCTTATTGTTTCCAAATTTTTCTTCCGTCGCAGTGCCTCGTGCTAATTGCTATCACCCTTGCATTAACTAAATTGATAGTAATTACATGACCTACACTAACACAACTAGTTGTTCCACCCTTTGAAATTGATACTGGCTAGTATTAAGTAATGGTGCTCTTCTCAATTAATCAAGGTTAGCATTTCAGCATTCACATCTTGCACGGACTAAGATGGATGTGTAAAATAACATATATATTGATTGTCTTAATACATACTAAATATGATGTTGATGAGAAATAAAAATAAAAATAAAGTTGCTACGATTAGTGTTGTTAGAAATACTTAATGATTATATTGTATTCTATATGTTAAGGAATATACGTTGTGACTTTATTTAAGAGTGATAAGTAAATTAGATATGCCTAAAGTAAACTAGATATACATTAATCTGTTAATAGATATACATTAGCAAGTCCCTTCAAACTTAAGGTGGATGTGAGATCAGCTTGAAGTTATCGACCAAATTATGAGTATGTCCCTTAGGAAGTGCCTTAATGAAGATATCTACAAGTTGGTCGTTGGAGGAGATGAGAAAAAGCTTGAAAGCACTATAGACAAGATAAGAACGAATAAAGTGACAATCAATCTCGATGTGTTTACCATTCATGAAAGACATCATTGTGAGCAATATGAATGACTCTGATTGTCACAATAAAGGAGAGTAGCAGAGGATGTGTACACACCCAAATCCTTAAGAAGCCATCATAGCCAAAGGAGCTCAGATGTGGTATCAGTAAGAACACGATATTTTGCTTCAGTATTAGAGCGGGCCACGAAAGTTTGTTTCTTATTTCGCCAAGAAATCAAAGAAGAACCAAAGAGAAAGCAATAACCTGTAGTGTACCTACGATCAGTGGGATCTCCTAACCAATCAGCATCAAAAAATTCACAAAGTACAAGAAGAGACTGAGCTGAGTAGAAAAGGTCATGGAAAAAAGTGCCCTTCAAGTATCGTAGAATGCACAGAACAACAACATAGTGAGTCAACCGTGGAGCAGACAGATATTGGCTTACCTGATGAACAACATAAGAAATGTCTGGACGATTAAGTGTAAGATAAACCAGGCTACCAACCAATCGTCTGTAAAGAGAGGGATTAGACAATGGTTTCCCCCCGAGGGTGTTAGATGCGTATTAAGTTCAATTAGAGTGTCAATAGTCTTGCTGTCAGTGAGTCCAGCTTGAGATAAAAGGTCAAATTTATACTTGGCTTGAGTAATATAAAGATCATCTGTAGAACAAGTGATCTCAAGACCTAAAAAATAGCTGAGATGTCCAAGGTCTTTCATCTCAAACTGCTGACTAAGAAAATCCTTGAGTTCTTGAATTCTTGAATTCCACTGAGGTCATTACCAGTTTGATCATATCATCCACATATAGGAGAAGCAAAATGGTTTCTTTATCATCGCGACAAAGAAATAAGACATAATCATAAGGACTGACAGTGTAACTCAAGCGAAGGATGGTGGAGCTGAACTTGGAAAACCACGCTCGTGGAGCTTGTTTAAGGTTATAAAGTGCACGTCGAAAGCGACAAACCTTGTTTGTTTCAATAGAAAGACCAGGAGGAGGTTACATATAGACTTCTTCATGAAGAACCCCATTAAGGAATGCATTTTTAACATCCATTTGAAAAAAACTCTCATTTACTAATAGCGGCAATAGCTAAGAGGACACGAACAAAGGAGATACAGGCAACTGGAGCAAAAGTCTCTTCATAATCAATCTCATACTCTTGTGTAAAATCTTTTGCAACAAGACGAGCCTTGTAGCGCTTGATGGACCCATCAGGGCGAGTCTTGATCTTATAGATCAACTTACAGCCAACCATAGATTGGCTAGGAGGGAGAGGAACCAGATCCCAAGTATGGTTTTTAGTTAATGCATCAATTTCTTCTTTCATTGCAATCTTCCATAAAAGGTTAGTAGATGCCTCACGATAGGTGTGAGGCTCATGAAGTGTAGCAAGGGCAATGTAACAGTGATAGTCAAGTAAATGTGCAGGAATGGATTTTACCCGGGTTAAGTGGCGAGGTGGAATGTCTTGTGAAAGATCTTCAGGCGGAGCAAGAACATGTAACTTATGCTCAAGGTGGGGTAGCTCATCATCAACTTGTTCTTCTACAACCTATCTAGGAGAATCATTAAAAATATCTAAAGATTGAATAATGAAGTCCAAAGGAGGTTCTAGAGTGTCTGGAGAAGAAACAAGAAACTCATCTCGAAAGATTTCTAAAACATTTGAGTTAGTTAGGGAAGATAGAAAGTGTGAGAGTTCAACAAATAAGTGGTGTTCCCAAAAAACAACATTACGAGAAAAACGTAAATGATCCAAGATAGGATCATAACATTGATAGCCTTTTTGAGTTTCACCATAACTAAGAAAACAAAAAAATCTAGATCGAGGCTCAAGTTTGTTGTTCTCATAAGGTTAAAGAAGAATGAAACAAGCAGGCTCAAATGAATCTAGAAGACTGGGACTCAGTTGAAATGGAAGGCATCAGCGGAGTAGGCTCAATATTAGCAACAACAGTAGTAGATTTGTTGTAACGGTAACAGGTCTCAATGATATGACCATGATGCTTGCAATAATTGCAGAGCTTCTTATTGGTCTGCTTACGACGATTGCTAGAGCAAGAGGAATCACCTGACTGCTGAGGTTGATCAATGGCAGAAGTAGAAGCAAAATGAGTAATAGTCAAAACATTTAACTTATTCTAGGTTTGTAGGGTTGCAAGTCAAACTTCTTCTCTAACCAACTCGTTTACGACAGTATCAAGAGAGGGAGAAGAATTGTGATTGAGAAACTGACCCCTGATGGGCTCAAAGTCCTTATGAAGTGACATCAGGAACTCATAGAGACGAAACTCATATCTAACTGTAGCATATTGTTGAGCATCTTTTGAGCATGCCCAAATTGGATCACAAAGGTCAATTTGGTCCCAAAGAAAGCAAATTTTATCATAGTAGTCATTGGGATTGTCTTGGTTCTTGTTGAAGTTGATGCAATTCAACTACTAACTGATATTTCATAGATCCGTGAGTAGTGGAGTGTCTTTTGGCCAACATATCTCATGTTGATTTTGCATCATCAAAGCTGCCCAATAGATTAGAGATGGAGGGAACAAAAGTATTCTGAATCCATGTGAGGATCATGTGGTTGTGACTATCCCATTCAATCATGCGACCAAGGTAGGCAGCATCTTGTTGAAATAACTCTTGTATATATGTGTGTTCCTAAAATTGTCAATTAATTTATATTTCTCCACTTTTTGCAGATATTTCATGGATATTCAGCTTGTAGATCCAAATGATCCATTGGGGTATTTGAAAAGAAGGGGTTGGACGAATATACGTGATGCTCCACTTAACCCAGATGATAGAATACCCCTTATATTTGATGCTACTGGTAATCCACTAGGGGAAAATGGTCAACAATTGAAATCTTCTATTGGTCGACTGACAAAGTCCAGTATACCAGTCAATATAAATCATTGGTCTGAGGTTGCCGATGCAGAAAAGTTCAAAATATGGATAACCATTTATGTAAGTCTCTTATATTTTATAATCAATATATATATTATATTAGGTGTATTATATCTAATCTTTTGTACTGTGTTTTTACAGAATCGTTACAAAGTCGATGACAATTGGAAGGGCAAGTGTTATAAGATTGCAAATAAGGTGTGGAAGGAATACAAGACTTCCAGATTGGCGAAAAATTATGTGTTTCCATATTTGGAAACACTTGATTACACCTCAAGTTTGGAAAGACTTTGTGGATTATAGACGTTCAGAAGAATTTCAAATTATTAGAGAAGATCATCAGAATGTCCAAATGCATAACATTCTTCCTAACCGTACTGGGAAGCTGAATTGGGTAGACCTGTTACCCGAATGGAATTGTACATAGAAACAAAGACTCCCAGAATGAAGAATGCAAGATCGATGAGTCAACGAGGAGAAGAACAATTAAATAAGTTGGTTAGTAATTTCGGTTGATAAAAAGTGTGATTGATACTTAATAATTGATGTAATAATGAATGATATGTTTGTGTGCTTTATTATTTGTAGAGAGCTGTTCAAGAAAAAATATACAGGGGTGAAATAATCGAAAAGCCTGGGAGAGATGCTTTATATCATGCATTCGGACGCGAGCATCCTGGTCGTGTTAGGGGAGGTAGCCAATATGATGGTGCTATGGGGTATTTTAAAATTCCAAAACATAAGCCTCACACGGTAAGTAAGGAGAAATACACTAAAATTGAAGAAGAATTCAACTCCTTTAAGGCCTCCATGATGAGTGAGATTGCCACTCTAAAAGAAATCAGTCACAACAACTGTTAGCCATGGCATCATGCTACAACCAGGGCATGCCATATTGGCCAAGCATGCAACCATCCATGCCAGGCATACCACCTTCCATTCCAGGCATACCACAATCCATGCCAAGCATGCCACCATCCATGCCATGCATGCCATCCACACAATCTCATTGTGCTCAAACTACATCCAGTATGGGATATAGCCATCCTATTGGTCCTCATTATATGCCAGGAATGCACATGCAATCAAGTAGTGGTTCATTTTCTCCAATGCAATCTGCACATTCTTACCATAAATCAAGCCAAGATGAACATATTGGTGAGAATGTACATCCAATAGCTACCCCACATGAGAGTCCTCCTCTATTTGATGAATCATATGTGGTAAGATTTTAATTTTTATTATATGTTTTATTTTTTATATATAACACTTAAATTTTTTACAGAATATGAAATGTTTGTTGAAACATCCTTTGTCAACGGACTATGTTGCTATTGGAACGGTACAACAATTGAGCGATGATCGGATGATTCATAATCAATATTTGCCTAATCATTGGCGAATAGTAATTGATCAATCATTGTTTCATGATTGTCCACTACCTGTGCCTTCTGATGCTACCACAGTCCAAGAAGCGGTTGGACAGTATGTGGCTTGGCCGTCGATTCAAGTTGTTCTAAATTTTGACATGGTACTATTTTTTAACTTAAAAAATAACACTTGTTTACTACTATTATTTAATGTGATCTTATATTGTTACTAAAAATACATATATGATACTTTTTTGTAGTCTATTATACCAAAACTCTTAAATGCGGCACATTTAAGAGATACCAAGCAAGTATCTTGTGCTAAATCTATGACTAGTGGCCAATCATCGTGCACCAAGTCATTCAAGAAGAAGCCTTGGAAAAAGTATAGTCATACTTATGCGTTACAGTTCAGTAGAAAATCTTGGCACTTTGATGACTATTGTTGGGAGGGCATCTAGCATAAATGATGGATGGACTGTGCCACTTCCTATTGAAATTTCTGGTGTAGACATCGGCCAAACTTATATATCGATCGAGTACTTGTTGCAAATATTTAAATATCAAATTATCGATTTAAGTATAATTCAAGTGTGGACAAGGTGAGTCCTCAATCTAGTTAGTTTTCTTTTATTTATGCAGAACATATATAATTATATTTATATTATCTAATTATATATATACATATATAGGGCTTGCTATTATCGACTTCAACATAATCATTCATCACATTTAGCAATGTTCTATGATTCTTCATATGTCAATCAATATCAAGAGAAGGATGTTAGCATCAGAGCTAAACAATTATGTGATAGAGCATTAACGCTTAGCAGAAATCAAAAGTTGATAATCCCTTGGCCATTAAGGTTTGAACAAGGCCAAGATCATTGGATGTTGGTAATCATTGATGTGTTCAATAATCATGCTTGGTACTGTGACTCAGCTTCCATAGAACTGAGTAAAGATACAAAAGCAGTTGTTGAAATGTAAGAGTTATATTTAGTTATATATTAGTTTTTTCTATTATTTTTTGTAATATTTAATAAAAACTAATCGTTTTATACCTTGATAGGGCATGAAAGTTGTGGAACAAGTTTAGGGGCATTGTCCTTAAAAAATCTCTTAAGCTTATATGGACAAAAGTTATGGTATGTACAATTCAATATTAATAATTTTATTAATTTTACAATTAAATAATAAGGATGTTCGAATATGAACATTCATGTATACATGCATTTTTTTTGTAGGTTCCACAACAAAATAATAGAGTCATGTGTGGTTATTATGTCATGAAGTTTATGAGCGAAATCATCACAAATATCAAAATTCCAATTGATGATGTGGTAATATATTTTACCCATATACATACAAGTTTTAACATATTTGAGTTTGTTTTTGTAAATAAATGAAATCATATTCTTATTTTGATTTTGAATACATGTAGTTCTTTGGTTGGAACAAGACGGGTTACGACCAGCAAATTTTTGATGATTTACGAGAGGAATGGGCAGAACACATGGTTCAAATTATATCATCACAAGAAGAATCAGGAGAAGATTCTGATGATCTTGAATAGCATATGACAACATAACAGTAAAGTTTTTAATGATTTGGCCTTCTCTATCTATTCCTATGTCTGAAATCACTTGTTTGATGATGATTAATCATATATATACTCATGTATTTAGGGGAATGCATTGTTTATAAATATGAATTTATCTAGAATCTCTGCTAGTATTTTTAATGATATAATGAGGTCTAAATGTACAAATCAGGTGTACGTCGGTTCGATTTGTTTCTTGGTTTGTATGAGTTTTGGTGCACATGAACGTGTTCCATATGTTTAAGGGCACCAAAACTCACACAAGCTTAGCCAAGTAAGAAATCGAAGTTACATGCAATTGATTTCATATTTAGAGTTCATTATATATAGCATTAAAAAATAGTAGTAGAGATTCCAGATAACTTCATATATATAGACAAATGATTAATAATGCTAATATGAGTTCGTTGAATGTCGTTGTACGTGGTAATCTCTTTTTTATGGTAATATTTATAATGATTTAATTTTTTCATTCGTACGTCTGAAGTTTAGACTACCTTTTTGATGGATGTTTTACGTGCTCATGTAGGGGAATATTTGTTATATGAATCAGCTTTTTTTTCCATAATGCTTGTGAAGGGCAATCAAGATTCTAAGCCAACCAAGCTTACTCTATGACATAATTTGACGACATTATTTTATTTGTAATTGAAGTTATTTATATGTATTATTTGTTTTTGTAATAAATTTAATTATTAAGTAATTAAATATATTTAAATTGTTAATTATTTGTTGTATTATTATTTATATTTTAGTGTTTTTATGTTATTTATATATACTGTTATACGAAAAATAAAATTAAAAAATAAAACAAATAAAATGTAGAGTCGGTTCAGGGCATGAACCGACTTTACATTTTAAGTCTCTGAATTTAAAGTCGGTTCAGAGAACCGACTTTAAATTTGTTTAAAGTCGGTTTTTAACCGACTTTTATGCCTATTTATGTAGTAGTGGTAGGCCGGAAACCTAAAGACAACGGCTGAAAGACGTCGAAGGTTCAACGGTGAGTAACTACAGTGACGGTTATGACAACGGAAGCGATAAGAGGAGAGTAACACCAGAAAATACAAGACTGTTAAGAGAAAGGTAATAACAATAGCTCTTATATCATGTTAGAAATACTTAATGATTGTATTGTATTCTATATGTTAAGGAATATACATAGTGATTTTTATATAAAAATTATAAATAAATTAGATATGTTTAAAATAAAATAATATAGATTAACATATATATATATATATATTAATATATTAATAGATATAAATTTTCAAACACTTACTAGGGTGAATAACGCTGTGTAAGACACCAAGGACGACAAGTATATCTCCTTGATGAAGAATGTCACCTCTCAATCGGACTTCTTTAACAGTGGTCTTGAGCTCCTCTTCAGTCCTGTCTTTGGTCGCATCAAACACGATGACAACACGTGACTGCGAAGCAACAGGGCTTGTCATCATGGCAAAATAGTTATTATTCCACAAATTAATTAAGAAACTGCAACGTACTCTGAACTAGGACTTCTATGTATTATATATATAAGCTTAACTAAGTAGCTTGAAAATACTCGCTAAATATACGAAGATATGTAAATAGGCTTGAATGAGAAACATATTGCAGGAAGGAAAGGCATTAAGAATAAACGAGGAACGTACTAATACTATGATTGGTTGTCCAATAATCGAGCAGAGTTTTGAAATTTCTTCTTTCTTTTTCCCAAGTCTCTTTATTTATTGATGCCAAATTAAGGACATATGCTATGAATATTCCTGAAATGTATCAGAGAAATGTTGCCGTCTGCAACAGAGTCAATGGGATAAATGCCAGGCCATAGCAGAGTGAAGACACAAGAAACAAGACTTTCCATCATCCAGCGGCTAGTCTTTTTTGCTTGTCTCCTCAAGATCTCCGAATATATTATATAAACCTAAACTAATCTAATAGGTTTTTTATATATCAACTTCCTCACCACAGTCAGTCTTACGTTATTTGGCCGATTGAGTCATCAATAATACTTTACAACCGAGTCTATTCAATTTTGCATTTGAATAAATCCAAATACCATAAACCAAAAAAAAAAAATTAATAATGGGCCCAGCAATCAGCAGCAAATGATTGGAACTTGGGAGGGAGGTTCAATGACCAAAACAAATATCTATTTTTATAGTTGGCATGCACACCCTAAAGTCAATTTCATGTTCTGATACAAACTATATACGTTTTCAATACGGAACTGTTGTGATTGGATATCTCCGATCTAATTCATAGCATTTAAACGAAAAGTTTTAAAAGAAATATTAGATGTTTTTTAACTTTTTAAAGTTAAATGATATGATTTAGTTAAAATATTTTAAAATTTTATAAAAAAACGTGATTTTTGGATAGGTTATAATTATTTATGAATAATTAATTTGATTTTAAAAAGAAATGATTTTTATATAAATTATCATATTAAATAGTTGTAATTTTTTAAAGTTAAATGATTTATGTTAAAATTTTGTAAAAATACATGATTTTTGGATGTGTTGTAATTGCTTATGAATAATTATTTTGATTCAAAAGAGACATGACTTTTATACAAGTCATCTTACCAAAGAATTGTAATGTGAAGACGAACCAAATTTTACTTTACTTTAAATGGCTGAAGATATCATAAACTAATAAGTAATGATCTTTTTCGTAGAAAATTTTATAAACTAAAAATTAAATCTTACAACTAAAGATTAATAAAAATAGAAACAAAATATAAGTATTATAACAAAAATTTAAATAAAAGAACTATTGTATAATCATTATCCACCACTAGTATGTATTACGAATCAACAAAAACATATTATATTCTTCTATTCTTTAAGTATATCAACTTAGAGAAATTCATAAACTCAAAAATCTCAACTTATTCTCGTAGATTCATTCAATTAAATAAGATCTTAATCCAAACTCTTTTTAATAAATAACATAAAATAAGCTCTCTAAATTTAATCTATCAAAAATATTAATTTTTAAATAAGCAAATTGAATTAAGATTAAACACACACGTTCGATTTAATTATCTTAATTATTAATTCTCAGTACAAATAATTTATTACTAATTATTTAAATTTATCAAACATTACGTACACAATCAACTAAATTGATTAACGATGAATTAATTTAAAAATTAATACATAATAAAAAAAATAATTAAATAGAATATTACAGATTTTACTAAATATTATAATTCATGTCTAAGGCTTTTAAATCACACACAAACAATTATAAAATTAATTGTTAATGATAAACAATAAATTTAGAATATTATTTATGAAAACAATAAAAAAGGGAAAGAAATATTAAGATTTTTGTTCTTAAATATGATCTTCAATTTTCATTTTTTTCTTAATTTTTATACAATTATGATACTATTCATATATTTATACTATTTTTTTTATATTTATATTAAAAAATTGATTGTATTAGAATTAGTATGCTAAAATGGATATATGTCCTACCCAAAATCTTGTTGGGATCACAAGATTTACACTGCATCAATTGAAAGAAGGCACCACGCGTCAGTTAGGGGAGTTAAGGGTGGAATACTTTCTAGATGTTTTGGTTTTGCTTTCTAAAGTCGACCACGGTTCATCTAAATGCACCCGCTTATGTTAAATATATCTACAAATATTTTTAAGTATATAAATATATCAAATAAAAATAATAAAAAATTAAAAAAAAACTAAAAAATCAATTTTTCAATATATATAAAATAAATAATTTTAGTTCATTATAATAATAAAATATATATAAATATAAAAAATTGATATATAAAAATGTGTATAAAATAAATCTTATCAAACTCTCACATGCCTACTCTTTATTAGTCTTCGAAAAAAGTCAATACCTATAATTAAAAAAATAACTTTTTTGATATTTCATGTCCGGGGCTTAATAATATTGTAGTTTCAAATTTTAATAAATGTTAGATATTTTCTCTAGTCATCCATTTGTTATCGCTACTATACAATAATCAAGCTTAAAGTATACGTGTGATGTTATATTAATTAATAATAGTCAAATCTTCTAGCACATATAAATTGAAACATTGTTTCTCCTTATAAAATATCACTATTCTTTTTAGAGTTGAATTGAATACTATAGGTTTTTCTTTAAAATTGTATATACACTCACCAAAAATATTATTTAAAATCAAAAGATTTTTCATTTAGTTATAATACGTGGTTATGTCAATAAAATAGAATTAAATTTTATTATCTTGGATCCAAACATCATCATTGACTTCTTTTCTTTTATTTATGCCACTTTTTTTATGATATATATATATATATATATATATATATATATATTCTTTTCTAATATCTTTTTTGTTTTGTTAATAGAATATATTGTGACATGAGTTGTTTCTATTTATTGGGCATTTAATCAATTATAGCACAATTGATACTCTTAAATCTTATTCTAGCATTTTCATAGAATATATTATTTTTTTGTGCGACTCTACTTTTCTTGAATTATATGGCATAGTGTTTAGTTTAAAAGGTAAGAAGTTGTATAAATAATTAGCTCATATATACTCAAATTGGTTCTCTTAAAGGGTTGTCCTTGATAGAATAACAATATTAAGGGTAAGACAATTTAACCAAAGAAGTTAATCCTATTGCCTTAATCATTTTTTAAGTAATATATTTAGTATTCGTCTTGATAAATTTAAAGAAAATTTCTAGCAATTTATTCTTATTCATTAAAAGTATAGTAAAGTTTCAAGGGATTTACAACATTTTTCACAAATTCATGCATGCATATAGATTATTCTATCACCAATTTAGCTATTATGCACGTAAGTTTTGAGCAAAATTATCATAAAGTTACCTTCATTTAGGAACAAGATCAAGACTTTATCAACATTCATTATCTTTTTGACCTAATATTGTTTAGCTATTTTCATCATAGATGTTAGGAAGAAAGAGAGAGCATGTGATTGATTCTAAGCCATTCTATTAATCCTAATTATTTTAAGAAATGCAACAAATAAATTCTAAAAATGAAAAAAATTATGCTACTTAAAGCATACTGATACTAAAACATGTATCCTAAAACATATTAAACTAATAAAGCAAAAAAAATAAAGAGAATGATGTATTAACACTCTTCCACACCTAATTTTTATATTGTCCTTAATGTAAGCATATGTATATATGTAATGTAAAAAGAAAAATAAAAAGGGAATAAAAAACAAATTTAGTGGGTTGCCTCTCACAAAGCGCTTGGTTTAAAATTCTTAATCTAATGTTGCTTAATGTGTTTCTTTAACATTCCAAATTTGTTAGTTTATGTAGAGTGACCTCTTATATATTGATTGGTGCAAAAGATTCCTAGTAAGGCTTCAATTTATATCCATTAACTTTGAATTCTTTGTCGATACTTGGGTTTCATATTTTAATCGTACCATAGGAGAAAAATTTAGTAATAATAAATGGATCGATCTAACGAAGACGTAACTTACCTAGAAATAATTGAAGGCGTGAATGGAAAAAGAGGACATTATCACCAATGCTGAATTCTTTCCTCGACATCATACTATTATGAAACACCTTTGTTTTATCTTTTTAAACTTTTGAGCCTTCATTGACATCATTTCTAATTTCCTCTGGCTCATTCATTTGTAATTTTTGATGTCTTCCAACTTCATCTAAGTTAATGTTACATTGTTTCACAATGCAAAATGCTCGTGCTAACTCAATTGGTAGATGACATAGTTTACCATGCACCAACAAGAATGGAAACATCCCAATTGGAATTTTATATGTAGTTCTATATGCCCACAATGCATTATCCAGTTTCAAGCTCCAATCCTTTCTATTGGGTTTGATTGTCTTTTCAAGAATGGACTTGATCTCTAATAACTCTATAAAAGTATAGTTATTTAGCTATTTTTGAACCATTTATTTGTCTTGTTTTTGCTTAAATGTCATGAATAAGTTCAATTTATATTTACTATGTCAATGCAAATGAAAAGATATCAAACGAATCAAAAATAGGCAAAAATTAGAACAAATACAAAATCATCAGAGTTGATCGATCGAGGGTTCATCACTCAACCGATAGAGAATAGGCTCGATCAATTGAACAGTAAGGATTTTAATACGTCAACCTCAAATTAATTCCAAAGATCTTTCTTGACTTAATTACAAGGGTGGGACTACTATGTAAGATGGAAAGACAAAATGTAAACTTTAGTTTTGCGTAATCTGATCATATGATACTTTTTTCTTTTCATTCGAGAGATTATGTGAATGGATTTTTTGCTAAATTTAATAAGTTCAATTTTAAGTAAGGGGGTTCATTATAAGATACACTCATCATTTTAGAAAGAAAAAAATAGATCTATCAACACAATAAAAAAATGATCACAATAAAAGACACCAAATTTGGCTCTTAGGAATGGTGATAGTTGCTTCTTAATTTCCATTGCTAAATAAGCACTCAATTTTAAAGAATGGTCCTCCTTTTTATCTTCAACTTGTAAATCTCAAACTTTATCTGAATCAATAAATGCCACTAGGAATTCAGCCCCTAGTATTTTTTATGAGACCCATATTGTAATTGCTACTTTGGAACCACTTCTTTCATTGTAGTATTATAAAAAATCCTAGTCTCTTATTAGTCCCCCCTATCTCTTTTATGGCATTATAATGGGCTAGGATACCAATCACCACAAAGTTTGTCATGACTACAGATCCTGTCACTATAACTGATAACACGATGGTCTAAACTATATAGTTAGTACTACTATTGCATCCTACTAGTGGTAGCTCTTCTTCATGATGTTTCATTCTTTCATGCCTGGTGCTTTCATCGTTGACAAAAAAAGAAGGTCAATAGAGCTCCCAATGTCAATCAAGACTTTGCAGACATAGTAAGATCCTACCAATAGGGTGATTACCATAGGGTATTCATAAGGAGATAAGGTCTCATCATTATTAGAGAAAGTGATTACAACGGAGGACATTTCAAATTATAAACATGAGGTAATCCATGCAAATCTCTAGCATATCTTTTACTTGCATTATTGGAAGTCCAATTAAGCTCAGGTTCTCCATATATAGTATGGATGGTCCTCATATTAGCTTCATTGTGTGGCTTTATCTTGTTAATTGGTGGATAAAGTAGCCTCAATGTTTCATATTGGGACTGTTGATCAACTCATTTGCTATTATTTCCCATGAGGTCACTCAAATACTCTCTGGATAACAAATCTTCTATTTCTTTCTTCAAATTCCTACAATTTCACTTTTCGTGGCCTATAACTTTGTGAAAGACATATAATTTAGATGTGTCTCTAAGAGGTGCCCTAATTTTTATTGGCCATCTAAAAGTTTTCTCATCTTCCATCCTCAACATAACTTGAGCTAGATTTACTCTAAAGGTGAAACTTTGAAGGGAAATAATGACCTACTCCAAGGTCCCCTATTTTTTTTACCATTGACCACCCACCTTTTGATTTGGAGCAAAGCGTTTATTTATGTTAATCATTTTATCTTGGTTCGATCTGTCTGGGCTTATCCTTCTTTTTTTCTTTTCTCGTGCAACCTCTATAGTAGTTTTGCTCCTATCGTCTAATTCCAATTCTCTTTTCAAATTAAAAACTTTTTGACCTCTTCATAAGCGTCCTCCATCATATGTGGAATAGTTTTGGTTAATTCAGCAAACAAATAGAAACTTCTTAATAGACCTCATTTGAAAGCTTTTATAGCAATAGAGTTAGGACAGTCTACTATTTCTAGCTTTTTCTCTCTGAACCTTCTCATATATTCCTTAATAAACTCTTCATTTCCCTATGTGATCGAGAAAAAGTAATGAGATTACTTCCTCATGGGCTTTTTGATGGTATAGTTTGTGATGAACAACTTGAAAAATAGAGAAAAAAGAGGTTATGGTATAGGGTGTCAAGTTATTAAACCACTTTTGAGTGCCATCATATAGAGTGGAAGTAAAGAGTTTTCACCTCATGGAATTTCTCTTGTCTAAGGTGAGGCTCACAGGGGCAGTAGCCACCTTGAAATGTTGAACGTGAGTTGTCAGATCCTTCATCCCTTTTGTAATCCAAACACTTAGGAGCACTAAATTTGGTTAGGGATTATTGTTCTTTATTTTGTCAGAGAAAGGAGAGACACACAATTGTTCGTAATCCCTATCTACATCATAGTGTGATTTACCCTTGTCTTGCCTTTTGTTAGTTTCTTTGAAAGCCTCGTCTTGTTTTATATTTATTTCTTCTAAAGCTTGGAAGCATGCTTTTCAGATCCTTCATTCTTCCAATAATTGTTCATTATTAAGCTTAACTATATTAGGAGGACGAAGTTAGCCCAAACTCACCGACCAGGTTGTTAGCTCGACCTAGTAGAATGTCTGGGTCTGATTGAGCATGCAATGCTCTGTTTTCTCACTTGGTCTTCTCGAGTTTTTCTCTTAGCTCGAGAAGTTGACGAGCCAATCTTGATGGGGGTCGATCTCATCTCGTACCTCATCCCACGACTTAGCTTGAGTTACTTCATGGATTGGCAAGGTATGGTCTTATGATGAAGATTCCATTTCATTCACTAGTCTCAATCTTTCCCCAACTCGTGTTCCCACTATGATGAATATGGTTCTTAAATAATGCGATATGGAGATCTTGTTTATGAAGTCTCTCTCTTAAAGCTCGGGGTGAATCCTTGAAAATATGATGTCAAAAGCTAAGGTTTGACCTTTAAATCCTGAGCCTCACGATGGACGCCAAAATGTTAGGGTGATCTGATTTTTAGAGAGAGAAACTAAAGAATTCAGAGAATTGAATGAATTGTGTAGATCTCATATGAGGTCCATTTATATAGAGAAAATTACATGTACATGTATCAATCATAAAAAGGGTGCATATCACAACATGTCAAGGGATACATAGGTAAAAACATAATCTAACTTAAGGTTGACCACTTAAATGGCTTAGCCTGGTAGTTGGTTAGGAATGGACATTTTAACCGTGGATAACTAAAACTATAATTATTCATAAAAATTTGATGATTTTTTCCCAAAAATAACGGTAACTAATAAGGAGTGGGTTAAGGATGATTATTGTAATACCAAAACTATGGTTAACCAAAACTGAACATATATTAATATTATTATTTTATATACAATATAATTACATAGAAAAATACAATTTAATAATAGAACATATAGTACTTTGTATAATTAGATTGAATTTTATTTATTATTTTACTTAAAAACATATGCTAAATATTTAAAAAAATGAAAATTAATGTCAATATTTTAAATAATATAGTAAAGTAAGAATTAAGTTGACTTTTAATTTTTTAAACTAAATATATTTTTAAATAAATGTTAAAAAATAAGAAACGTGGTTAAATAGTGAGAAAATTACTACCGACTCATAATCGATGGTTATTGATCGAATGTACTCAAATTAGTGTATAATGGTTATAGTTATTAGCATAATCGCCCTCGCTCATCCCTACGCCCATTCATATGGTCGACTTTCCAATACTGAAAGTTACTTTGTATAAGCGAGGATACTCTATGGTTATTGTTGTAGGTGCGAGTACAAATTGATTTTTTTGGAACAATACATCTGATGGATCAGGCTATTCATGAGTCGGGCTCCGAGTCGAGCCATATTCAAACAAAATAATTTTCTCTCCTATAGTACTATCAATATTCATTATACATCTTTTGTAAGAAATTGTTTATCTAGAATATTATTAAGAATAGTTTTATACATCACAATTGATTTTGTAGTTTTTTTAAATATAATTATATGAATTTGATTATACTTATCAATTGTTAAGTTTTCTTCAGTCCCACATCGTCTAGGAGTTCGACAACAGTGCTATTTATAAGCTCAAATAATCTTTAACTAAATGAGATCTTATTAGGTTGAATTAGGCTTGAGTTTCTAACTTTGTATCAAAGTTGGGCCTAACTTGATCAGTGACTTGGGCTTTGTCCTTAACAGTCTCACCGTGGCTTTGTGAGACCACCTCTGTCCGTGTGGAGGGTAGCTGTTAAGTTTCCTTCAGTCCCACATCGGCTAGGAGTTCGACAGTAGTGCTAGTTATAAGATTGGGCAATCTTTAACTCAATGAGATCTTATTAAGTTGAGTTAGGCTCGAGTTTTTAACATGGTATCAAAGTTGGGTCTGGCTTGATAGGTCACTTGGGCTTTGTCCTTAATAGTATAATCGTGACTTTGTGAGACCACCTATGCTTGTGTGGAGAGGGGTTGCTAAGTTTCCTTTAGTCCCACATCGACCAAGGGTTCGACAGTAGTGCTACTTATAAGCTTTGATAATCCTTAACTCAATGAGATATTATTGGGTTGAGTTAGGCTTGAGTTTCTAACTTGGTATCAGAGCTGGGCTTGGCTCGATCGATGACTTGGGATTTGTCCTTAATAGTCTCACAGTGGCTTTGTGACCACCTCTGTCCGTGTGAGAGGGAGCTGTTAAGTTTCCTTCAATCCCACATCGGCCAAGAGTTCAGAAACAGTGCTGCTTATAAGCTTGGGCAACCCTTAACTCTATAAGATCTTATTGAGTTGAGTTAGGCCTTGGTTTCTATCTTGGTATCAAAGTTGTCCTGGCTTGATCAGTGACTTAGGATTTTTCCTTAACAATCTCACTGTGAATTTGTGAGACCTCCTATGTCCGTATGGAGGGGGCTGTTAAGTTTCCTTTAGTCTCACATTGGCCAGGAATTCGGTAGCAATGCTTATAAGCTTGAAAAATCTTTAATTCAATAA
Organism: Hippophae tibetana; assembly: GCA_037013495.1. Classification (NCBI taxonomy): domain Eukaryota; kingdom Viridiplantae; phylum Streptophyta; class Magnoliopsida; order Rosales; family Elaeagnaceae; genus Hippophae; species Hippophae tibetana. Next base: position 105,099 of record CM072809.1, on the reverse strand, counting down.
GATCTTATTGAATTGAGTTAGACCTAAATTTTCAACATGATATTAGAGCTCTACTAAAAACTTTCTTTTTTTATCAAATTAAACCTAAAATAAGCATTTTAAAAGTTAATGATGTAAAGATGCTTAACTAAAAAGATAATGGACTAAAGTTTTTTTTTTAAATTATAGGACTTGTTAAGTACCAAACCCTTTTGACTTCAATAAATGAAGAAAAAAATCTACTAGATAGGCTCCTAATGAACAAAATCCTCCCTCCAAAACTCCAATGCAAATAAAAGAAGCTAGTTAAAAACTATGAGAAATACAACCGATGAAGAGAGCTATAATTTTTTTCACTAGATGAAGTTAAATATACTTGGCTAAAAAATATTTCCATTAAAAATACATCATAAGTTGTTAATAAAATATGATTTTAAACATTGGTATTTATATTATAGTATGCCCATACAAACGGTCCAAATCCCTATTAGCTTTAAGTACTTTGTTAGGAATAAATATTTTATCTACAATTTTGAATATTTGTAAGTATTCGATTAATCACTTTTGATTTCTATCCGTTATGTTTAGGTTTTGGGATGAGGACAAAGAATACCCAAATGGTGTAGCTTGGTGATGAGGTAAATACAATTATAATAGAATTCATCATCACCTTTTATCCGTTATGTTTGGGTTCGAGGACGAGGAATATGTTGAGGGTATAGCTTGGGAACGAGGTAAATACAATTATAATAAAATCTCTCTTCCCAAATATATTATATGTATTTAATATTTATTTAATTATATTATGGAGTAAAAATATGTTCGAAAAGGACACACTAAAAAGTAAATAAATGATTTGATTGGGGTTCACACTTTAGAGGCATTTAAGTTAATATATTAATATTTTTAACATGATATGTTTTAAAAAGTTATTTTAATACCCTTATTCAAATAATTTTACTCTTTTTAACCTTTTTAGACAATGGTTGATCATTTTTAATCAAACTATGCTATATATGTCTTATTAAATTAAAAAAGAGTATTTGTGAGAATAAAAAATAACAATTAATGATTAAAAGGGTATCGATAATTAAATTAGATATTAAAATGAAACAATTTATAACATAAGCATGTACAACAAAATAATATAAAAATTTATAATAAAAAATTAAAATTACTTATTTATTGTAATTTTAGAGTAATAATATTATCATATTTTAAAATTTTATTGTCACATCTTTTTATTAGTGATAATTTTATTTAACAATAATAATACTTATTTCATACATTTTTGTGGTGTTGATTATAAATAAGTATTATTTCATTCACATATTATAAAATTAGTAATCATGCCATTAATTTTTAATAGGGTAGAAATATAACAATATTTTTTCTATTGTTTGATTTATCATGTAAAACATGTGACATAAATAACATCAATGTATTAATTAAGGTTATTAATTTCATTAATAACATGTGATAGAATGAAATCATTTTAACTTTTTATTTTTATAAAAAAAATCATCTTAACTCTTTATTTTTATAAAAAAAATGTAAAAAATGATAACGATATCCATGACTAATATTGATATGAAGAAGCATATAACATATATTTAAGATTTTTTCCGGCATTCATCCATCAAATATTGAAATACTTAGAAAACGTTTAAAAAGTATCTTACTTTGACATAAAAGATACACAGTAATCGATATGTTTTATGGTAACACTCCATTAAACTTTATTTTAAAAAAAATTACACATAACCTTAATTTTTACTCCATTCAAAAAAACCAAAATGAAAAAAATAATCATTTTACTTGTATATTAAAAAAAATCCTTTTATCTACTACATATTTACCCACAATTTCGTAGTTACACAACTTATATAATTTCATATGATAAAATTATATAATAAATATACATTTTATAATTTTTCAAGATAATTATACCATTTGTTATGTTATAAATAATATGATTGTAAATATATGTATAAATTTTTACATTATTAATTCTCTCATTATATTAAATAAAATGTATATTTTTTATTAAATCATATATAAAATTATACTTATATTTTCATAAAATAAATGAATTAAGATTATCACTTAAAAACAAAGCGAAAGAAGTGTGATATATATATATATAATTTATTAATTTTAATGAAAATATATTTTAATTTTTTATTTATTAGATGATGTATTATAATTTTATTACATTTATATATATATATATAAAATTTATACTATCCATATTTTAAAATGAATAAATGAGAAAACATAAATCAATTACTTGGTAAATTAAACCTCTCAATTCCTTTTATAAAAATAATAGAATTATACTGCTAACACCGACCCGGTGACCCCAATCAAATACCACCACCAATATGTTTTTGGGACCAGAGGAGGATGGCTGTTTCTGAAATACCAATCAATACTTGTTCTATGCGCTTCCTTGTCTCGTTTCTTTTGTCCACTTCACTTTTGTCAATTGTTATTTCATTTTCGCCAGGATTAGGGTTAGTGCTTTCCACTTGATCCTGCAAGTGGTCGCCAAGCCATGGAAGGAGATTCATCAGGTGAGTTTCAGGATTGGGAGTTGCTCCCCAATTCCGAAACTATCCCTTTCAACTCCCTGGATAATCCTCAGGGCATCGACCCTGACTCCGATGGCATCATCAGGTCCGATTACTTCTCCATCCACATCAACGAGGGCGGCTTCCCTAATACTACTTTTGCTTCTTCTACAAAGGTTGATCTGAACGATCAGGGTTCTGTTGAATCTGACAATCCCAGCTGGATCGACCCGAGCTCAGACAATCGCTACGCCTGCAATAATCCCGCCGACTCTTGGCCCTACTCCTCTAGTGACCGCTCTAACGATCGTCTTTTTAACGACTTTGATGCCAATAGTGAATTCGGCTTTCTCGAAAACGTTAGAAGTCAAGTTGGATCTGAGCAAATTCCTTTTGGCGATGTTGGAAATGGAAGTAATTCCTGCGTGGACTCAGAGTCAGAAAGAGGACATGCTCATCCTGCGTATGAAAATGTTGCAATTGCAAACGATGAACAATTAAGTTCCAATGCAAAATCAGATGCTGAACAAGGCCAAAATAGGGCGGTAATTTGGTGGAAAGTTCCATTTGAGGTCTTCAAATATTGTGTTTTCAGGGTTAGTAGTCCTGTTTGGACTCTCTCTGTGGCGGCTGCCGTTGTGGGATTTGTTATCCTTGGAAGGAGACTTTATAAGATGAAGCGCAAAAGTCAGAGTTTGCATCTCAAAGTTACTATGGATGACAAGGTCAGTTCTTTTCATGTCCTGTTATTGGTACGAGACATGATGTGCTTTAATTCTATATCTCATGATTTTTTGTTCGTATTTGAACCGAAAGATTTCAGTTAGAGATGTCTCTCAAAACTTTACTTGTTGGCTCTTTGTAACATGCACCTCAAACTATTGTAATTCCAAAATTGGGTTACTATTTGAACATAAGCCTCCAACTCTGATAATACCATGTTAAAGTTTGTTGGAAACACCTACTAAACTTTAGAATGATGAACAATGCTTTTATACATATATCCTATTAAACTTACTCAAATCCATGCGTTTGAGTATGGGACACACATTCTTACCACTTGAGTGGAGCACCTCATCAACTTGGTCAACTTTCCTTGACAATTATATAGAAATAGTTTCCCTTTTTTCTTGGCATAATTTGGTGAGCCTCATGTGTTAATCTTAACTTTTATTCCCTTTATTGGTTGTGTTATGATTCATCTGTGATCTAAACCAATGAGGTCAACATGCTGGAGTCTTGAGAAATAAGAATCTGTTTTTCCCTCATCGCAAAAGAATGTGTTTCATATAGCTGTTGGATAAATAATCTAGATCATTGAGAAATCTTAGGGGGTAAACGTTTTATCATAAAATGTAGTAGACAATTTTTTATGTGACTATAAGCTCTTCTTAATTGTGTGGCATAGAGTTGGACTAACTTTATTAGTACATTAAAACAAGAAGCTTAAGGAAAGTTGGAAACATAGGCTGTTAATTCTTGATGGAATAATGTTTTACATAGTAGTAGCTGTATAAATGCAGATTAATCATGTTGGAATGGTATCTGCTTATCCAGTATTAGCATAAAGCGTAAATGGTTAAAGTGCATTTCATTTGTCTGCAAGAAAGTACACTTCACTTTTGTACCCTTTGTTTTCCTTGGGCTATCTTCATACATTTTATTTTACAATGAAGTTTTTCACCTTTTTGCTAGTGTTTGTTTCTGTTATTTCGGATATCCATTCTTGCCAGTTTTACTGTGATTTTGCAGAAGGTTTCTCAGTTCATGAGTCATGCGGCACGACTTAATGAAGCATTCTTGGTGGTGAGGCGGGTCCCTATAGTACGACGGCCCTCTCTTCCAGCGGCTGGGGCAACTCCGTGGCCTGTAATGAGCTTGAGATAAAATAATCCTTGTGAAATGGACAGAAAATGCGAAGTGGTGAGTCCATTCCATTAGTCATATCTAGTATCATGTATAAACTGCCCGCTGTGTCAAAACATTTATATCTGCTTTCCATATGTGTCAACTTTGAAGTCGTGAAGAGGCTTTTGGCCCCTGTGTATAAATGCAGACATAACTTCTATAAATCAACATAATTTATGTGGTCGTTATAAGACTTTTGCACTCTGGTCATATGAGCTATACGACCTTTGAAACCTTCACTCTTTTATATTTGTTCTTTCGTTTTTTTCTCTCTCCCCAAATTCCTCCTTTTTGTCTCTCATGTTGACTTTGTGAAACGAAAATAACTTCAATAATTTATAGAGAACACTCACTCATGCAATAAAACTGTACTCACAACAACACTTTTCTTTTACTCTCTCACTTACCCTCGGGCCACTCACACACGCTCACACTTCACCCTATATTACTTCCTCCCACACAGCACACTTATTTCACTACTTCTTTTTGATTACTTTCTCACCACATTTAAGTCGCGTCGCCGACTTGCAAGATTTAAGAATTTTCTATAATGGCGGCAACACAACTATATTAAGAATTTCCACGAACATGTGAGAAATTTCTAGATAGAGATTCTAGACACATATCACATGTTATATTTAAGATTTTCTCCTAGAAAATAAAATTAAAAGAAAGATGAGCAAGTCTACATAAAAATACATTAAAGGTTATATTATACATTCAGCTTATAATCACTTTACTGTCAAAAGATAATATCTTATGAATGCTCCACTAACCTAAAGACATGCATTATACACTCAAAATCATTGATTAGAAAAAAGATGGGGAAAAAACTCAAAAACAAAATTTTGATTCGTCAATATTTATTAATAATAAACAGTGAGATTGAATGAAAAAACATTTGGCCTTATTATGCCTCTTGGCCACGAAGTACTTACAATTATGGTCTTGAAATTTTGTTCTATTATATGTTAGAAACATATTAATCGAATAACAATGTAAGAAAACCTAAATGAGTAATGGCACGTATATGGTTTTTGAATATATATTTTTCCAGAGAAAAATGTGAAGAAACTATTAACTCAATATCAATATATATATATATATATATATATTTTCGAATTTTAAGCATATCTTAAGGAAATTGTCCTTGAAGAAAAATCAGATATCAAACTTATACAACAATGGCCTATTATGCCCCCCCCCCCCCTCCCTCTTTTGCGTCTATTTTGAAAAGAAAAAAGTGCCCCAAATTGGTATTTGCGGGTATTTTTCACAAACGGATGCAATATTTGTCTGTTTTTAAAAAAGTCGCAACAAATTAATTTTATATTTGATACAAAATCTCAAGGATGAGATTAAATATAAAAATAACCCTAATATCTTAACACAATTTTCCCATATTCCCCAACAGTTAGCACCCCTAATATTCAATTTTTATCAGTCCTTAACCTACATCTCTCTAGCCACCACCAGAGAATGGAGCCCCAACCACAGGAACGGAAGCCAGCTACTAGAGAACGGAGCACCACCAACGCACGCGATGACTGTGAATTTGCATCAGTAGCAACGGTCGATCCCACCACTTTGTATCCTTATCACTTCACAATATTCTCGATGTCTCCATCTTTTTTGTTTTAATGTCTACTCTTTCAAAAAAACAAATGCAATTAAGAGTGTGCAAAAATTAACTGAATTAAACCAACTCAATCAATCCAAACCTATCTAACCTAATTTTATTGGTTTTAAATTTTTTTTGAGTTGGTTTGGTTTTAAATTTTGAAGAACCAATCAAATATAAGTTGAATCGGTTTTAATTTTTTAAAAATCAATCAAAACCAACTAATATATATTAATTTTATTATATTTAATTTTTTTATTTGTTTTTGATTGTTCATCTTTTTTTTCTATTAAAAATTCAAAATCTTAACATATAATTTTAATCATTTATAAACTTAAGTTTTTTCTTATAATTATACTTATGTGCATTGTATAGATATAAATATTTAAATTAGTATATATGCATATGTTACATTGAAAACTTATAATTAGCTAGCTTAAAGTTTGTAAAATCAAAATTAATTTTAAGGAATAAAAATTGATAGTTACAATCTACGAATCAAAATAAAAATTTCAAAAACTAACTAAATTAATCCAAACTAACCCAATTTTTTTGTTTATGTCTTGATTAATTTTATATGTTTATTTGATTTGGTCTAATTTTTATTTTAAAAAAATTGATTAAATTATATTAATTTATGTTATAAATTACAATCGAATGAATACAACTTTACACGAAACTAACAATAATTTTAAATCTGTGGTCCCTCAACTTCAACCTTCGTGGTGACGATTAAAATTCATAAAAATGAGTATACTTAAAAATCTCGACAAATAATTAAAATTTAAATATACATCAACCAAATTAAGATGTGAAGATAATTAATTTAATTTTTTTTAGCAAATGGAAAGATTGTACCTCTGCAGATTATAGAAAAAACTAAACGAGAATAAATAGTATTATTCTATTATGTTTTTTTTTATTTTCTTATTATAGTTTTTTATTTTTTTTCTATTATTTTATTATTACTTTTAATTCTTAAAATAAAAAAGTACAAATTTGTTTCACTTTTAATGCGGAAAGAATTTAATATGACATCATCCCTTATTTGAAGTCTTTTTAGTAAATTAGTGCTAGAGAGTGGACGTTGATATTATTTTTAGTTTAAGACCCACTTCAGATTTGAAGAAACTCATGAATGTTTAAATATCAGTACTCATCGGTCATTTGATGTAACGTACGTAAAACATTTTATTTTATTTTATTTTTGGACGACGTCATATAACCATGGAAGAGAATATTATAAATATATAGAAGATATTATTGATGTTGATAATATTTAATAAAAATATGAGTTATGAAAACTGAAAATTATAATTATTTTTAAAATTGTATTTTTAAAAAATGCTAAAATAAATAATAATATACTACTTAAATTAATTTTTCATTTAAACATTAAACATATAACGAACATCCCATATATATTTGATTGCCCTAATCGAATGTTATCCATTACTCCATCCCCTAAAGGAGCGTATCCTTTTTCATCTAATGGTGTCTTTTCCAACTCCCTTTCTTCCCATCTCAATCATCTCATCTCTCTTACCTGAACATAGAAGATAAGGGGTTAGCGAGCCGGGATAACTACTAAATACGATCTCCCCTTATGAGCCCGAAAGCCATATGAACAAAACAGGCAAAAAGGTTAACTAGACAAAAGGGTACCACTCCATAAGAACAAATTCACCATGCATTCGAAATTCTTAAATCCAAAGAAAATAGCAGACTTTCTTCCTTTCGAGGCATATTACTATCTCAGTTTCTCTCCTTTGATTATCAAATCGATCCCTTATTGAATTGAAGGGAATTATGTTTATACATATAATACTAACATATTATAATAAATATTATTTTTTCACAAACAAATAAATAATTTTTTAAAATTTTAAGATATTTATATAAATTATATTGAAATTAATAAAAATATTATCATTATGTGTACACAATTATTTTTATAAATAAGAATTACATAGATTAAAAATAGACAATATCATGAGTAGAAAAAAAAGTTAAAATTATAAAAAATATTACAATACTATTAAATTTATTTTAGTTACAAATATACAATTGAATTATTAAAAAGTTACAAATATATCATTTCATTAATTTTCCATCTACATGAGCATTAAAAATAAATAAATAATTTCAAAATCTACCGTATTCATCTTTCTCATCAAACTTAATAGTGTTCTTTGTTTGGAATGCAAAAACCTATTGCGGAAAATTTTATTAAACAATTAAAGATGTCAAATAAATTGTCCCATTCCATATTATGTCAGATATCCCATTTAAACATCTAATGGCTTTATAAGTTAAGGTATCAAATCTTATTTAAATCACATATCATTCTATACTGACTATTTAAAATTGTCTTTAATGGGCCCATGATTATTATAGATATCATTATTTTTGTAATTTTACTTGTTATATTTAAGTTCATTTAAGAAAAATATGATATTTCATTATATAATATTATCACCCCAAACCACCAAAATATAATTGAAACTTAACTTACAAAATTTACGAATTATACTATAGACTAATGAAACCTACCACATCCTATTTGACAACTCTGATACATATCTTATCGAATGCAGGTACTATAACAATAACAATACAATCAAAAAATTGTTGAATTCCATCACAAATTTAAAATCCAATTGACTATCAACATCAATGTATTTGCCTGAATCAACAAAAACCCAGCTTCCCATGCTAAAAATATTCTATAAATATAATTTTTTTCAAGTAAATATGATAATATAGGAAAAAATAAAATTGATCATGCTGTATAAATATTAACTTATATATAAATATATATCCATATCAATATTTTTGATATTTTCAAATTCATTAATATTTAGAAAATTACAATACTTGAAAAAATATCTGAAAACTTAAAGATATTTTGAAAACATTATTTTTACATCTATTTAAACTAAATTGTTATTGAAAATGGACCACTGACCCGAGTGCAATACCTGAACCAAACCATACCCAAAAACCATTGAAATGATTATGTTCAAATGGCAATATTGGTCCATTCATTTTGGTTCGAATCCAACCCAAACCAATGATCTGTGTGTTATCATGAACTTTTTATTTATTTCCGAGCCACCTTGGTTCAATATAAATATCAAAATTCAAAAGATCATAAAGCAGGATACTTAAACATTCAGACCAAGCCAAAGTATTATCTTATGCACAGGTGGTGTTATTATCTTAGAAACATACAATCAGATGAGCAAACCAAAGGAACATCTATAAATGGCTAATCAGACATCTCTCACCTTAAGTCTAATTTCCGAGTGAAACTGGAGTGGTTTCTTGGGACTTGAAGGAACAGCATTGAATTTGTGTACCAACAGCTTGAAACATGGCAAAAAGAATATATACAGTGTAGCCAAAATAAAAGGTGCCGAAACAAGCCATCCCAGCAACTGCAAATATGTGCCCAATAATTTCAAATGCGTCTTTCATTAAAATGTCAAAAAGGAAGGGAAAAGGATTAAACATAGAAACAAGCCGCAATATGACCCCTTCTGGAGTGACATCAAGATGTAACTAAGCAAGAAAATATGGATCAAATTATGAGATAATCAAGTATTCACATAGATATTATATATATATATATATATATATATATATATATATTGTCGAACGTAACACATCCGTGCAAAAGAGAGTAGGCTTTTATCTCAATATGTCCTGATTATGGGGAAGAAGTCATGGTAAATTTGGATTCTAAACATGCTTTGAGAAGGCAGAAACCAATACTGACACATAACCCAAGCAAGAGAACGAGAAAGAGAGAGGAAAAAAGACACTGTAGCAGCAACCACCTTCAGTTAAAAAACAGCAAGACTGATGCTCCATGATCTATTGCAGCCCAATTTATTCCCCCCCTTACGCATTTACTTTGACCTGCTTATTCAATGCAGGTACGTGTTTATATGCTAAACTTCGAAATCCAAAAACACTTAAACATGGATATAAAATGTCCAACTTTTGGACAAAAATACTTAGATACGACTATTAAATGGTAAAAAGATCAGAAATACTCCTAAAGTTTCAAAAAATTTAAAAATATCCCTGAAAACATAATGGTGGTTAAATCTAATAATAACATTCAATATCAAAAATACCCCTAAAGTTTAAAAAAAAATCAAAAATATTCCCAAAATGAAAGAAGAAAAAATAAACCAAGAAATAATAGACATAAAAATAAAAGACATCTTAGGATGTTTTTCACAAAAAATGATAATAAGTAAAAAAAAATTGAAAAAATTCAAAAAACAAAGTTAAATCTTAAAGAATAAGATGGATTTAAAGACCATCATTTTTATTAAGAAAATTATTCCTTAGAAAAAAACATAATTTATTATGACATAAGTAATAAATAAATAAGTATTAAGATAAAAGATACATTATTAAGAAAATTATTTCCTAAAAAAAAACATAACTTATTATGACATAAATAATAAATAAACGAGTATTAAGATTACAGATACAAAAAGAAGATATAATATACCATTAATTAATAAAGAAATTATATTAAACAAGCTATCAAAAATTCCTCATAAATATAAAGAAAAAATTGGATATATCAATTTAAGAGAAATTTAAATATTAATAAAAACTCATTTTAGAGAAAGAATAGATACACGAATAAAAATAATATTATTAGAAAACAAAATAATAAATAGGCAAGATGCTTTATTAAGAATGATTAATGGTAATTTAGGATACCAAAAATTAAAATTTACAACATATCCTAGATTTGTTATAAATATACATGATAAAAATCTAAATTAAGTATTAAGTCTAGTTTATGAATTTGAAAGAGCACATTTAATCAAAGAAAAAAATCATTTATTTTTAATATATTATCTAGTAACATATTCTTTAACAAATAGTCATAATAGTTCAATATATAGACAAAATGAATTTATAAAAATAGACAAAACTTTTAAGGAACTTAGACAAATAATAAAACCAGAAATACTAATAGATTTTGAAATACCAGAAGAATGAAAATTAGATATTAAAGAAAAAACCTTAATAACAGGAAGAAAAAGTAATAACATACCAAGATTTATTTTTATAGACCATGAAGGAGAAACTTCTAACCAAAAAGAAGTTAAAAAACTAGAAAATGAAGTTAAAATAATGAAGGCATTAGTTCATGATTGTATATTAAGGAAAAATAATATTTAGAGATAAAATAAAAAATATGCATTTAGAAGTAAATGGAAGCCTATTAGGTGTAGCAAAAAATCAAACATTATTTGAAACTGTACAATTATTAACAGAGGAAATGAATTTAATCCAAGAATCAAACACAAAATATTTACAAAAAATAATAGATATACAAAAGGAATTACTAAAGAAAATAAAGGAATGTGGTTATAATAAACTGTAACAAGATATGCACAAGGAATTTTCAGAACTAAGAAAATATGTATACAACATACATAGAAATAATAAAATAATAGGTTATAAATATGATTCTTTAGAAGGATTAAAAAAAGACCACCAAGGATATTAGACTCCCTGATTCCTAAAAATGGGAAACAATCTAAGAATAAAGAGATAATTTCAATTTAATAGAATATAGAAAAAAAATTAGAAAAAAAATTTATGGACCCTGAAAATAGAGATATAGAAACATTGGTCAATTTATTGACATTAACCAATGAAGAAATACAACTATAATGAAAAACTTTATACTAACAAAAAAATGATGATATGACAATAATCAGTAAAATTGATTCTGAACTAGAAAACATGATCTCAAAAGTTCATATGAAACTAATTTCATTACTAATCACTTACCAAGAAGGAACATCTTACCCATATAGGGGAGAAAGAAATAAACAAAGAACAGAACAACCCGATACTACAGATAGAATAAGACAACTACCTAAAATAGAAAAAAGGTTACATTGAGGTACTAGAGACAATATTCTACCAAAGTTCAAACTCCATGATAATTATAAATCTGAACTTCTAGATTTAGATTGTATAAGAGATAGGAAAAAAACCTTAGATGAATGTGCTAGTGGAATGAATATGGTAATACAAACTTCTCAAATTACCCAAACAAATCCTTCAACCTGTAGAGTGCTTATAGCACAAAATGACAAGTAATGTTAAAATTTGGTTTTCAAACTTAACATATCAACAACATTTGTTAATACAAGGAAATGCTTCCACAGGAAGAGAATACTTGGATACAATAATAAATGAAATATACAAAAAAATTATTGGAGAAGCTAAAAGAAGAACTATTACTGAATCCAGTGAAAATGAAATCAATGAAACTAAATAGCATCTAACAAATATGTAAATTTGTAACATATGTTACATAGATTCTTTTATTTATGAATATGAAATGTATTACCATAAATTACCACCTTCTATGTAAACAACTTATAAAGAAATGTTTTTTTCAAAAATTACCTGAAACACTATATAAAACATTAACAGAAAACTGGGAACAAAAGAATAAAAAAACTATACCAAATACTCTAGGAGGAAGAATAAGAAGCCTTAAAGATTGGATCATTATTAAATGCTAAGAAAGAAAAGAATATAAACAAATAAAAAGAAATGATAAAATCTGTTGTGATACAAGAGATTTTAAAATACTAGAAAAATATGGATGTAATATAAAATCTTGTAAGCAAAAATATAAATATAAAAAATATAGAAGATTTAAAAAAATATAAATTCAGAAAACAAAATTTTCAAAAATATAAATAGATTTAATAGAGAAAACTATAATAAAAGATATTTTAGAAGAAAGAATTATAAACCTTCTTAAAAAAGGAGTTATTAACCTTCAAAAAAGAAAAAAATGCAGATATTGGATCTGTAATTAAGGACATTATGCGAACGAATGTACAAGCAGACTTCAACATAAAAAAGAATTTCCACAAAAAGCAAAAATCTTAGAAGTAGTTTTCAAATTAGAATTAGAACCAATCGAGGAAACTGATATAAATGATACTAGTATCTATTTATTGGAAGAAACTGAGGAAAAAATAAATGACTTAGAATATGAATACTCAAATGATGAATATTCTTCGTAAAAAGATGAATGATTCTAAATAGTACTTACATTAAAATATGACTAAAATTTAAAGGTTATAACACTTATTATTTACATGCATATATAGATATAGGAGCTAGTTATGTGTAGCCAGTAAATTTCCAAATTTCCAGAAGACAACTGGAAACAAGCACCAAAAGATTTAATTGTAAGAATTGTTAATAATACTACAATAAAACTCAATAAGGTATTAAAAAATATTGATATAATGATAGGAGGAAAAAACTTTCACATTACTATCATATATCAACAAGAAACAGGAGTAAATTTGTTAATAGAAAGAAGTACTTTCTCAACAAAAAATTAAATATTTAGGATTGAAAATTGAAGATGGAAAACATAATCTACAACCCCATATACTAAATAACTCAAGGATTCCCGAGTGAATTAAAAGACAAAAACCAATTACAACGATTTTTAGAATGTTTAACATATGCAGAAACATATATTAAGAAACTTACAGAAGTGAGAAAACCATTACAAGAAAAATTGAAAATAGATAGTATCTGAAAATTGCAATATATGTCATAAGCTCCAAATTCAATGTTAGAACAGATAACAAGAATTTTGATTATTTTTTAAGAACTAATATTGCAGGCGATTACAAACAAAGAAGACTAGTTAGATGGTAAAAATGGTTCAACCATTACAATTTTGATGTTGAACATCTTTCAGGACATAAAAATAACTTAGTTGATGATGCTCTTATCAAAGAATTAGCACCTCTAATTATTTTTATGCTTTCAATAATAGAACATCTTGATATCAAAACCAAGATAAAAGAAAAGGAGATAAAAATCATACATGAACAACTCAAGCTGCTATATCTCGAGACAGGAAAGAAACAGAAAGAACTTAATTGTTTAAAACAACCTCTTGAGATTAGAAACTCAAACGAGGAACCTTAATTGAAAAAGGAGGAACATAACAGTTTACAAAAAACTTCTGAAACCACAAAAGCTCAATTAGGTAGATAAGACAGAAATTGAACAAAAAAAAAGTTTATGTGGTCTATAATGGTCCAAAACCAAGAATTTATAACAACTTGGCAAAAGCTAACAAATCTATTCTAAAAATTAATGGAGTAACTCATAGAACCTTCACCAACAGAATAGAAGCTGAAGATAGTTATGCCAACTATAAAACACAATAACTAATAACTCCAGAGGAGACAGTAAGAAATCATTCTACAACACTACAACAACCAACAGCTCCAAGTAGATTGACAAATCTTGGAAAGATAGCAAGGGAAACCTCAGCAAATCACAATGGTTGAGTCTTTATAATTTGGCCAGAAAATCTACCTAAGAACACATTGAAGATTTGAAATTCTATACTACAGACAGAATTTCCTACAGGAAGTAAATTCAATATATTAGAAGGAACTGATCTAATATTTGTGTATAAATCATTTCATGCAAGATTAATAGAAAATATATATCCCGAAAAATTTTAAAAAAACAATCAAGAATTTCAGAAGAAAAATTAAACATGTGATAAACTTGTTTATCTTAGATTTTTCAGTTCATTAATGGATTGGAATGAGGAAGTATTAGTCTCAACCACTTCATCAAGATAGAGATTTCCAACACAAAAAGAGAAGTTCTCAAACCAAGGGCACTTTCAGAAAAGGAATTCAACACGGAAGAACTTTGTGTATTAAGAGGTCAAATACTAAGCCAAATTTACTATGAACTCAAGAAGATTGACAATTCTACTGAAATTAAAATAAATTAATCAACTAGTAAAGTCATCATCATTTCCCACAATAGCATGACTCTATCAGAAGAAGATAGTGAAAAAATCACCAAATATGAAACCAATTTTAATTACAACCTAAAAATTGGTCAAGAAACAAGAAAAGTATTATACTTATATGCCAGAAAAGCCACCAAAAACCACAAATACATTCTCTACATCAAAGACTGAGAAGATGAAGAAACGTCATCATCAAAGAAACCGTCGGCAGAAAATGACAGAAAAATAAGAAAAGAAACTGTCGATAAAAGACTACAAAAGAAATAAAGATGTAGACCCAATGTCTTAGTCAGTAACAAGTGTCAAGAAAAAAAGTAGTGGTTATCCTTTAAAGTATAAAAGCATATGAATTATTAAAATAAGGATAAAATAATAATGTCTTGTAAACAGGGATTACTTGTTCTATAAAAGGATCATTATCATTTCAAGACACACAAAAAACATAGAAATTTAGAGTTCTCTACTGTGAAACACTCTAGCATAGAAAACCTCTCTATCTAGAATTCTCAAAACCAATAATGTTATACCCAGTAATTATGAGCAACTAAGCACCCTTTTCAAGATTATTAGTTGGCCTTAAGTTGTAATAATTATTATTCTATGAATAAAACGGAGTTCAATTACTCTTGTTTAGTAAGTCAACTATTGGACATTATTTATGTACGGATGCAGAAGGCTCACCATTACCAAGAGGGCATTGAGGTTTGAGCAAAGTTGAGACATAACAGGTGTAACAAAAGAAGACGAACAGAAGGGAAGACCGTGGTGAACCCATCAAATTTAAGTCAGTTAAGAATCTTGAATGTTTAAATATTTGCTTATAGCAAGACATAATATTGCTAAAACATAAAAATGAAAATTGTTTTTATAAATAAACTAATACTTCCAATGAAAATCAAAGATAAAAATCTAATTCTATTAGAAACATTTGATAAAAGTTATCTCTATCATTTAAATAATTATTTTAAAAAATGAAGATTATGAAACTTGTCTTGAAAATTTTAAAAGATTTAACACCTTATTAGATATCTATACAGATTATATTAAAGTTATTACAAGCATCATAGACCATCATGTTTCAAGGACATTAAAAGACTATTTTAGTCAAAAATGTGAGAATAGAGGAAGAAGAATTCAACAACTTAATGTTTAGATATTACTTCTTTGAAGTTTATAAATACACTATATGTACACAAGAAAAGCCCGCTTGTATACTACGAATAGGACAAAATAATATATATTCAACACATAATTTATCAAGATAATATTTTATGAATATCAAATCATTAGTACATAAATTAGAACTATTAGATTTAACAAATGAAAGAATAACTTTTAATTTTAAAAGACAATTAATAGATTCAAGATTAAAATTAAGCAACCAACATAACGAGTAACATAATATACTATGCAATTGTAACGAATATAAAAGAAAATTAGACTTATATAGAAAAATAATAAACTTTTTAGACGAAGTATTATTTTCAATAAATAGATAAAGACTATCAACTAAGTCAATATTAACCTCCGATTAAAAATTGTATCGATCCTCAAAAATTAGTATAAGAGCCTAAGAATAGTAATCTAAATAGTTATGGATGAAAAATTAACACCGTTAAAATCTAAGAACATTTTTGATATTTTATAAATCTCAAGAACATAATTGAAGATATGTCAAACCTTAAGGATATTTGAGATAATATTCCCCATTAAATATATATATTCTTTGAAATTTTTATGTTTATGTCTAAATATATTATTACATTTATATTAATATTATATATGTCATGCATTCAAATAATTAAAAGTTAGAACATAAACACATTTGTTAACATCCTCTCTTCATTATTTTCAATTTCATCTACTTTTTTCTTTTTTCAAAATTTTCTTATTTTTTACTTAAATGTACTAAGAAAAACTTATGAATACTTTTAATAAGAAAAATACTAGTTATTTTAATTATTCTCGTCATAACATTTTTAATATTAGTATGTTCTTTTTTCTTTTTTCAAAAACTTCTTATTTTTTACTTAAATGTACTAAGAAAAACTTATGAATACTTTTAATAAGAAAAATACTAGTTATTTTGATTATTCTCATCATAACAATTTTAATATTAGTATGTTATAAAATGATAAAATTGTTTAAGTAACATTATTAGGAACTAATAGAATAATGAAAAATATATGCTCGACCATAATAAGTGGACTATGAAAATTCCTCAAAAATAATAAATGTATAGTTTAAAAAAACTGTAGTTAAGTGGGAAACGAAAAGGTTCAGCAAAAACTTTGGAAAATAAAAAGTATCTAATTAATAATATTCCGAAAAAAATAAATTACTACTTATAAAAATACTAAGCCCGGTAGAGACCCAGCCAATTAACCAAAATAAACCCTAAATGCTTTATCTCCCATCCTTTTTTTTGGTTCCTTTTTCTTTTCTTTCTTCTCCCATCTTTGCTCTTCTCTGTCTGATTTTTTCTCCACCGTGTCCAAAAATATTTCGCCAGATCGGACATAGATCCCTTACCAATGTAGGTATCATGTCGACACCGATACAACAGACTAAATTGGCAAGACAGATTAACATAGTGCATAACTACAAACCATGGTTTTAAAAAAACTAAAGACACCTTAAAGGCATTTTTTTCCAACAAAAACATATTTTCAGCATTTTATAAGGCTTAAAAATCACTTTATGCCTCAACCAACTTGAGGCGCAATTAAGTTTTGAGGCTTGGAAAGACTTATGCCTCTAAATTTTACCAATATTGAGTTCAATTGATAGGCTTGGAACTCAAAAATGGATTCAATTTTGGTTTTATAAAAGAGCTCTTATTACATTTGGCATTTCCAAGTTGGTAAACGAGAAAAAAACTAAAAGAAATCTTATAAATCACATTCGCTATAGGGTTTTCAAATCTATCGTCTACTTCTCCTTCCAACAATCTTGCTCCATCATATTCAACCCTGTTATATTATTCCTGAGGCACTTCTACACCTATTAACTCAATTTTGAAGTTCTTAATCCATAAGCACTTCCTTATTACAGAGAAATCGATTTTTTCATTGTTCTGCGTCTTTTCTTTTTCACCGTGGTGCATATTATGATAGTCTTAATATCCTTTCTGAAATTTTTTTTGCACGCTCTCTCTCTCAGTAAGGTTGAAAATTTACTAAGATGACAATTTTCTTTTTCTGTGCCTGTTCTATTTCCTTTTTTAGTTCATAACATTCCAAACAATAAACTATTTTTTAGTAACTGCTGATTGTTTGTTGCTTGAAGCTGATTGTTTTAGAGTTTACTGATTATTTTAGTTGATGATTTTTACGTTATTATGAATTTACTATGGTGTTATTTGACTTTAATAAGTGAATAGCATAAAACTTGAATAAAGACTATCCCCTGCATCATTACCTCTCTTGGACAGAAAACTACTAATTCTGCACAATAAGACACTCCTACATCTAGTGGTAATAAGTGTAGAGATCAACTACGTTGAATGTTGGCAAAATCTGTAGATTGTCTCAAAGTTCCAAAACATAAGCGTTATCTCCCACCTTGTGACAAATCCTGAATGGACCTGTTTTCTCGTCTTAAAGTTTAGAATAACTTCCAGTTGGAGTCCTCTCCATACCAATGTGAGCCATGACCACATCTCCAACAAAAAATGTTTCAAGTCTCCTCTTTTTATCTGCAGCTTCCTTGTACTTATTGCTAGAAAACTCCAAAAATTTCTCGAATTCCTCTAGCATATGTTTGATTTCTTCAGCTGTTTTGGAGGCTGCATTGTTTTTCAACAGGGGCAATTCTGGGTCTATAGTAAAACAAGGAACCTTGATACTACACAATCACAAAAGGAGAAAAGGCCAGAGGATCTATTCACCATCCCATTAAAAGCAAACTCAACTTGAGCTAGAGCCAAATCCCATTGTTTGGATCTTGAACCTGAGATACACCTTATCATATTTCCCAATGACTTGTTCACTACCTCAATTTGTCCATCTGCCTAAGGATGACAGGTGGTGCTAAATTTGAGTGAAGTATCAAATCTCTTCCATAACTCTCCAAAAGTGACTAGTAAATTCTACATCCCTATCTGAAACAATAAACTTTAGAATCCATGCAAACAAACCATTTCTCTGAAAAATAAAGCAGCCACATAACTTGCATCAGATATATTCTTGCAGGATATAAAATGACCCATTTTGGAGAACCTATCGACCACCACTAACACATAATCCATATGTATTGGAGTCTTAGGAGATCCTAAAACGAAATTCATGCTAAGATCCTCCCAAGTATTAAAAAGAATGAGTAAAAGAGAATATAAGCCAGTGCACTGAGTTGTACCTTTAGGAGATTGGTAAATGGGACACCTTTAAACAAACTGGTTACTTATTTCCTTAGTTGGGACCAAAAGTACTTTTCTTCCATGACTTCAATGGTCTTGTCTCTCCCATGGTGAACAGCCAGCCCACTAGCATGATGTTCTCAAATGAGGAACTCCCAAAGAGGTTCTTGGAATACATAATCTGATTCCTTCAAAATAAAATCCCTCTTGGATGAGAAAATCATTTTTTAACTTCTTTAGTTTAAACTCACTCCAAACTTGGCCAAAGTCAACATCCTCTTCGTAAAGTACTTTGATTGAGTCAAAACAGGTTATGGTACACCTAATCATTGTAAGAAGGTAAGTTCTTCCACTGAGAGCATCAACAATAACATTTTGCATCCCACACTTTTAAACAAGTTGAACTTTTATAGGAAAAGAGCCCACCTTGAGTGCATGTTGCTAAGATTTTTTTGGGAGTTTAAGGACTGAAATGATTGATGATCACAAAATAGTATGATCGGCTTTAGTGCTCCCAATGTTTAAGAGCCCTTACCACCCTATAAAATTCGTGATCATATAGACCTCCTTGCATCACCAAGCTTCTCAACTAAATACTCTATCACCTTGCCTTCTTGTTTCAGAACAGCTCCGATCACCACACCATAGGCTTACTTCAAATACTAGATCAAAATTAGGAAAAGCTATAATTGGAGCACTAATCAATTTTTTTTCAACCAAGTCAAAGCTCTGTTGGTGTGTCTTTCCTACTGAAATTTTCTTTTCTAAAAACACTATTATAGGGGCAATGAAGGTGCTGAAATTCTTAATGAATCTCCTATAAAAAGTTGCAAACCCATAAAAACTTCTTATTTCTTGGACATTCTTAGCAATATGCTAGTTCTTCACATCTTTTCCCTTCCTTTCATCCATTGAGATTCCTATGGACCTTGTAACCAACCCAAAAAAATCAAGTGGTCAGCCAACATGGACTTAACCTCTCCTTTACATGGTTCTTCTTTACTAGGTTGAATTTATTATATGGCGAGATAGATTAAGTAGTCTAGCCCTAGGTTGGAAATCAATATGATGTTAAATATTTCTTAGTGGAGGCAACTCCTCAAATGCTAAGTCTTTAAACTCTTCCAACAAAAAGTGTAAAACTGGGGGATATATTGAAGGTGTAGAACTAGCTTCTTTGAAAAATAAAGCTAGCACAAACTTCTATCTTGGGCTCCTTAAGCATTTATGGACCTGAGATGTTCAAACACATTTGCTTGGGACCTACCTCATACAGTTCTTTGTTCTACTTCTCAATTTAGGGCACCAACACAATCTACTTGCTTTGCCAAGAAAAGAGTAAATGTTCTATTTACTCTTATGTAAAGTGTCCCTATCAAACTACTATGGCCTGCCCAATAAAATGTGAAAGGTATCCACATCCAACACGTCACATTCTACTTCATCCTTATAGACCTTTCCTACAGACAGAGGCAACTTGCACACCTCTATGGCTTTTGTCTCAAAGCCCTTCTTCATCCATCCCACCTTGCAAGGTTTTGGGTGTTTTTAGATGATTAATTCCATGGCATTTACCATGTTTTTAGAAACCACATTATCGCTGCTACCATTATCCACAACCACATCACAAACTTTCTTTAGTATGGTCATTGAGTGTTTAAAAACACTAAATATATCATGATTTTATGTATGTTAAATGACTAATATTTGCTTAGTTATCTTTTAAAACAACTCCATCTTTTCGATATCACAAATATGTTTTATTAGTTTTTAGGTATTCTAGCTTCAAAAGGATTTAATTGATCAAACACTCAAAGAATATATCTACAAACACTCCATTAAAACATTGATGCTTAAAAAGATTAACATATGTAAAACATTACATATATTTCAAACCATGAAAAAGGGTATACAAGAAAATAAGAGTTCCAAGTTGATCAGAAGGAGATAGGCCGCAGCGTGGAATTTGTTAGTACTGCGACATGAGGTTAATGGATTGAATATCATGGATTCTAGAATTGATGTGGGCCACAGTGGGGAAATAATTGTGCCAGGGCACCAGTCTTTTATTCCACCATTTTTTCGTTTTCTACACCTATAAATTGGACCCTAATTACATTGTATACCATGTCCCTATCCCTTTCAGCTACCTCTAGCTTTCTCTTAAGCTTTCTTTAGCTTTTCTTTTCTTTATTTTCAAAATTCTTTTCTCAATTAAGAGTTAAACAATTTTAGTTTATCTAGTAGTTTTAGTTCAATTCAATAAATGAAGTTGAAAATTCTATTTTGAGGTTTTCCAAAACAAAAACAGTACTGAAATTCTGTAAGGATACAATAGAGTAATTTAAATGTATTCTTTTCAAATTATCTTTATATATGGTTTTACATGCTATTTAATTAATTAATCATTTATTAAAATATGCATGTATAGTTATAAATAATATGGGATATTAATAGTGTTATTATGCTTGTGAAATATTAAAATAAACATTTTTTTTATAAAATGAATTAAATTTTATTTTTTCATTAAGATTTAAACAAAAGTTTGTTATAAAAAAGTAAAATGACTCGGTATTTTTAATAACAAACATAAGAGTTAGATTTAAGATATAATTATCAAAATCTAATCTAGAATAATACTCTCGGATATTAGCTATTTATTATCTAAATCTTATACTAATTCATGCTTTATTTCAAAGATTTTTATAAGATTTATTATTGAAAATATATTCACAACATATTTTTCATAATAGATTTAAAATCTAAAAATTAGTTTTTAGATACTTAAATCATAAACCTAATTTTGACACTTTGAATGAAAGTCTAATTACATGCCCAACCTTACGCAGTAATTAGATGGGTTTTTTTAATTCCTTAAAAATAAATCAAAAATTAATAATTAATCAATTGATAATCACAACCTTTGGATATTAATTAATTTGTTATTAACAAAAGAATTTGATCCCTACCTTAGGATTTTTTTCATTTACTATCCTAATTAATATTGAACAAGGATAATTAACTAGTTAATCTATTACATAAATTCTCTACTGCATGATAAATGTTTATTTGACTAAATATTTATTGAATCTATATTTATTTTTATGTTATTAGTTTAAATTTTCAAACCAAAACAATCGTGACAGGATATTTAGGTTATTATTTTCGTTTTTAAAAATTTGTTGAATTATTTAAAAACCATATGATTTCTCTTTAGACCGACCTTAGAAGTATACTTATTATTTTCTATAAATAATTCATGCATTTGCGAGTTATTTTATAAATAATACAAAATTTGTACACTCATTTTTTGTGCATCAATAGTGCACCTTGTTTCTAATGCTTCTAAGTGAACTTTGGTTCTCTCAGAGACAATGGTTTGAAGGTTACTTGTGAACCTCTCTCCATCATCTCAAATATCAAACTCTATTTCATCAAATTCTTCATTGTCTGCATCCTCAAATTCATCATTTCCTTTAACAAGATTTACAATCTTTTTGAGTGGACACTTAATTGTTGACTAGCTTGATTGCCTAAATCCTATAATAAACCTCAAGATCTCTTGTCACTCACTTTCATTTAGATATTTGCGAGCTTTCAACCCCTGAAATTCATCAACATACTCTGGAATACTTATGGTGCCTTATTACCTTGTTGGCTATAGTGATACTACTTGAACAAAGTCTGAAGGTAATTAGAAGGCAAAAATTGTTCATACATGAAACACTGCTCCAATCTTAAGAATTGATGGGTAGTTCTCCATACCTTTTACATATGGATTGAATCTTATCCCAACATACACTAGCCCTTCCTTTGAGCTCATACCCTACCATCTTGACCTACTTATCTTCTAGCATTTTAACGTAATTACAAAAAAAATGTCCACTGCCTTTACCCAATCCAAAATCTCCGCAATGTTCATCTAACCTCCATAACCAGGTATATTATTCTTTGATCTATAATATGAAAATTCAGGATTATAAGATTGAGGTGAGAGAGGATATTTTTTAATTGGGTTCAAAATCAATGCAATGAAATGGGTTCAAAGTGGAGTTATGGTACCAAGTAATGTGAGGTGTTACTAAGTAGTGTGAGGGATTAGTACTGGGGTTTCCAATTTATGGAATCACAATTGAACTGTGTGGGTTTATCATTGGAAGGGTCAAAACATATGTAGAAGATGTTTGAGGTTGGTTTGGAGCAATGGATTATTAGTTTCGTAGCAAAACTAAAACAATCGGTGCTAAATTGCGCTAGTTTGACGAAACTCGTCCAAGAAGGCTCAAAAAGAGCTTCTAATTTTAAGTCATACTCATGTAAGTAGGACAACGAAGCTTTGAAAAGTGTGTCGTCGTCCACTCCACAATGGTCAACTTCATCGAACTTGGGCATTGTTTACTCAGGGAAGAACCTTCGTTCTAATACCAATTAACATAGGAGCAATTTCTATATGAAGGAATATGAACTTCACATTAAGAATTGAACAACAAATCTTAATAAACTCCTAATAAGTGAGACCATATTGGCTTTAAATGACACTTTAATAAGTAAATAGCATAAAACATGAATAAGGATCAGCCCCTGCATCATTAAGCATCAAAGCGCCACAAGGCTTATGACTCGCATTGGTGGAAGTAAAGCTCCTTAAGGCTAGTTTCAGCCTTTTACAACCTTGATATAAACCTATGAATTTGGTCCCTATAAAGGGCTCTAAACCCAAATGTGCAACATAGAGACATGTTGTTACCATAGGGCACAATTCTCAATCAAGAAACTGGAGGCCCAATCCTTGAGGCAACTCCTCAAACCGCCTTATTGAACTACACATTTAGGTCATGATTGGTTTGTGAAATGGAAATGGTAATAACAATGGAATTGAAACTTTGTTATTATCACTATGATTGGTTTGAATAAATGAGTCAAAATACAAGTTTCCCTCCTAATAATGGAATTGATTCTTTTTATTTCACTCTATAATAAACCAAAAAATGGAATATCCAAAAATCCCAATACCATTACATGTCTCCCAACAAAACATAACCTTAGATCTCCTTGTTAGAAAGGGATTTATATGACAGAAGAAAACATTGTATCTATTTAAGTGGTATTTATTTCATGTAACACCTTTAATGTTTAGAAATTAAAATCAAAAATTGTTACTTCTCACAAAAGATTTTTGGTAAAGGGGAAATTAAAAATTAATTAATATTGACACATCTAAGATCAAATCAATGTTGCAAATACACTAACATTTTGGGATGAGACTAAGTTGGCTTTCCGTAGATATTCTACAAGCACAATTCAAATCTTCAACATCTAATGTATTGTGAAAGGTAAGCAAAAAAATTTACAACTAAACTATTGCATTTGTTGCATATAACCACTAACTTTTTTTCGTTACAAATCTATCATTATGTCAATTGGCCATTGATGGCTTTTAATAAAAGTTAAATTTTTGAATGTGAGAAAATTAAAAAAAAATGCATAAGAATCACGTGCAACAGAAGTGCACCAAAATCCTCAATTTCAATCTAGGCACCGACAAGTTCTGACCTTCATGTGATAATTGAGAGTTCCTGTCTTTCTTAGAAGTTGGTCAATCTGGTTCAAAGGTTTTTTTTTTTGTGGTAAATGGTTGGAGTGGTTTGTTTAGTTACAGAATTGATTTCGTATTCTGGGTTGCGTTTGAAATAGCTCAATCTCATTATGCAAGTCCATTGACCAATATATCATGTATGTTTCCATGACTTTAATCGATATGGGTACTAAATTGAAGCAGAGAAGTCATGCGTACTGCACACATTTACAAAAAGATGCCCAACTCATTCAACTACTCCCAAGTCCCTGCTTGTAATCCATCATGATTGGTTGTGCTCAATTTTACAATCTTGATTGTTGTTATTAGCACCTGTGTTTTTGTTTTTTCTGTGTAAAGCATTTAAATTGTTGGAAAAATTATCAGCTTATTAAGGAGTAAGTTTCTCATGCTCCTTATATATGTATATATAGGACTTAGTATTTGATGTGTTGCATTAGCTGCTTGGGGTGGTCTTAGCTTGTACAAGTAGGAAACAGTAGAAATCCAAATTTTAAGGCTTGGGAGGTCTAATGAGAGATGGGATTTACAATCATGATCTTGTAGGATTCCATTGAAATTGGGGAATTTGTTTTGGAGAGGGGATTTTGGGGAAGAAGCTCACATGCAACACATGATCTTTTTAGGCAATTTTTTTTTCTTTTTAACGATGCATGTAAGAAGCACATACAAAAGTTTAACATTTGTAAACACCGTTGATGGACAATTGCCTAGTAGAGTTATAACAATTTAAAAGGATTGATGGTAGGTTTGTAACGAA
Source organism: Hippophae tibetana (assembly GCA_037013495.1). Lineage (NCBI taxonomy): Eukaryota > Viridiplantae > Streptophyta > Magnoliopsida > Rosales > Elaeagnaceae > Hippophae > Hippophae tibetana. The sequence goes on along the minus strand of CM072809.1, from coordinate 79,433 downwards.
AGAAATTTTACCGGAAATATGCAACAAATGGAATAATTTGGAGGTAAAAAGTGTTGTTTACCCTTTCATGAATAAGACGAAAGTCAACTGCTTCTACCACTAATAATTTACTTATAAAAAATTGAAGCTGTTAACTGAAATAGCTAATTAATAACCCAACAAAAGAACAGCTAATTAATAAATAATCAAGAACTGTGTAAGACTCAGAAAATGTAACATTTTGTGTGTGGTACCAAAATTAGGTGATCTTTAAAAAATTTACCACTAAACTTATGCCCATTATAAAACTACCATCGAAGTTATCTTTAGGGTTAAAGAAGTATCATCTTGTTGTCATCGTAATTTAATCAAATAGAAAAACGTCACGAGACCAGTCTAGTGGTAAACAAGTTACAAGGATAACATGGATGATAATTCTTAACACTAAAATTAACTCCAATGTATAAGTTTAGTGACACAATTTCTAAAGATTACCAAGTTCAGCGTAGAAAATGAAATGTGCTTTTGTATGTGTGAGCAAGAGAGATTAAAGATGTCAAATTGACCACTTACAGCATGAGCAATACTTAGCAGGACTTCATGTGATGCTTGGCCAGTCAAAACCTTCTTCAGTGCGTCAGAAGTCAAAGGGAAATGAGGTCCACCTGAGATGGATTCACCAAAGCGCAAGAAAGGTACCACTAGACTTAAAAGGGCAAAAGATGACACAATTAGAGTAATGAAAAAAAAGTAGAGCTTCACATAAGCCATAAAAATGTATGATTGCAAGACAAACAAAAAATACGACTGTGAAAATTTGAGAGGTATTGGGCAGTACCTTAACTCTATTGGAGTGGCAATAAAATTAGCCAGCATCACACTAGGAGCATGGCAAAGCGATCCAAGCAATGCAATAGCCATCCCACAAAGAAAAATGGTTACTCCTATTTGAGAAACATTAGACAATGACAAGAACTTTCCTAAGTAACAAAGTGAAAACTCAAGGCCTATTTAACCTCATTAATAATCTGCAAAACCACTAATTTTCTTAACCATAGAAGAGATTAAAAAGACACAAGAAAGAAAAGTCACATAATCGTATTGTTTCCAATATACATTGTAACTATCTGAATAGTGAATTCCAATTCATTCCTAACATTTTTTAAATAGATAATATTAACCTTTTGGGATCTTCAGGCATCATATTGAAGGTCCAACCGCCTTTTTGAATCGTTTTGACATGATGTAAATACAATTCTCTCATATTACCAAAAATCCAGTGTAATATCTTTGCCTGTCTAAGCTTTAGATTGTGTGGCTCCTCGTTTCCTTACAGTTTGGATCTTGTTTGGTGAAATGTGAACTAATATTCTTAACCATAACCATACAAGTTCTAGTAAAAACATTTGTAGACGTACACAGAGTGAGATATTTTAGAACATAATTCAAATTAGCTTTGAGCAACAATAGCAACATGTGAAGGGATAGAGGAAAATGAGTAAAAGGATGAATGGGAAACCTACCACATATTGGAAACACTCCCAAGGTAATGCCCAGGGAAGCAGAGAATGCCAACAGCTTTGGCTCCGCGCCCCTTCAGAAAAACAAATATAAGTGTAAGGGATGCACTCACAGTTGCCAATCATCCAATTGCTAATGGCAAATCTATATTATTTTTGAAAACTCAATAAACGATGTCAGCATAGAGAATGCTCTACTAATAAGTCTACAGTAGTTAAGTAAAGTTCGATATTATTTGGACACAAAAGACCATTACTCTGGATGGACAGTCTTCTATTTCAAGTGATATACGGTCAATCATGAGGCATATATGCAAAGTGAAACAAGGCTGTGTGTTGCCTTTGATTTACTTAGTGATGCAGGAGCTAAGTTTGTTAGTATAAAAGCTTATTGTCATTTATTACTTTAAGTGTTGTTTTTGTTTAAGAACTGTCATTGGTTTTAATTTCTATCAATTGTGTTATTTTTGTCATGTAGTGAATTTAGTTTCACAAAAACATTGCCGCTTTGAATATCAGAATAGTATAATATAACTAGTGAAGAGTGTTAAGACCTAAATAAAATATATAAGATAGTTAACCTACCTCTTATGTATGTGTTAAATGGATTCGGGTCAGGTGTCGAATACAGGTACATATCTAGAGGTCGGACTCATAAGATTTAAAATTTTAAGACACAAAAATACGAATAATAAAAACCCTTAACTCTAATAAAACACCTAACACACAAGGAAACTAAATATAAATATTTTATTTTAAAATACATCCCCTCAAGCTAGATATAGATACTATCTAAGTTCAACTTAGACACTTACAATAGACAATAAAAAGTGGCATAAATAAAGACCACAAAATTGACAAAAGAAACTAAACCATAACCATAAGACATTAATATAAAATAGCCACAACCACTTGAATATTGCATTTTTGCTTCAACTATCCACTTGCTTTTCAAGTTCAACCATTAATCCAAATGAGCTCCAAATATAACTTCTTATACACTATTGAGAGCAATTATAGACCAAATGGGAGTAATAATTGGTTACAAAAGAGAAATTTTTTTACCCGTTCTTGGGTCAATAAAGTAATAGAGAGACTCAAAGAGATGATAGAATAATGAGACAATAAAGAGCTTATGGCAAAATTTGAGAGACAGAAAGTAAAAATACATGTCTATCAAGTACAAGAAACCCTAAAAGTGTAGGGAGATAGTAAAAATTTTAAGAATGTAGGGGAGACAGTAAAAATTTTAAGAGGATAGAGGATACATAATAAAGTCTCTAATACTATAGATGGCGTGAGAGCCTCAATTAGAAACCATAAAATAGAAGAATAAGGAGAAGAAATAGAGGTGGAACGAATACTATGATTCAATTCTAGAAGTTCATTCAAATGTGCTGAGCAAGAAACCAAAAGAAATAACAAGCATCAAAATCTATTTTTCTAAATGTTTCCTTTCCACTATCTATACCCTATAAGCCCAACTCCAACCCTGCACCAAAACATCAATTTTGGTGCAAAATTTGATACAATGAACAGTATTACGAGAAATTTGGCACGATACTATTCATCACACCAATACTATTCACGGTGAGCCATGTTTAAAAAAAATCTAAAAATATTATTAAATATTTTATTATATATAATAAATTTAAATTAAGAATATTCTATTTTATAAATGAATATACTTTTTAATATAATATTAGGTGCTGCATTGGAGAGGAGTAAAAATTTGAAGTAACTTTTGGTGTAAAATGGTGCATAATTTGGTGCAGAGGGTTGAAGATGCCCTAACAGACTCCATATTCTTAGCTAGTAAAATAACCAAAAAGGACATAAGTAAAAAGCAAACAAGGACAAGGACTAGCGTAAAAACAAAGCGCCAATTACATTTTTTTTAACCCAACTTAGTGAACAGTCAGGATCAAGTCCAAGCAATTGACACCTTTTGTCCTGTACCGAAGAATAAAAATTAACATAAACTGACCGAGAAACAACAACCCAAAAAGAGTACCCAAACCAAAGATGTGCTAAGAAACCCACGTGTGTGAACAATAATGACTAATGACCAGAACAATTTGAAAGAGTGAAAACAGATATGAAATCTTAAATTTTTGTTTTTGGAACAATGGGTTTATTCAAGGACTTGTTTTGATCGGTGAAATAGGATGGGAGAACACATGAAAAGGAAAATCTGGAAGCAATTGTGCATTGAAGAACAATAACCGGAGAGAAGATATTGTTGGAAGGAGTACAGGGGAAAAAACGGAATCTTCCTGAAAACTTAACATCTCAGCAAGTAGCGAAATCCCTTTTTCCTGAACATTTCCGATGCGTGAAATATTCAATTCCGAGGAAATGGAAACTGAAGCTGAGATTTCCAACTTTTAATTTTCGACTATTTTCTAAAATACCCATCTCTTCCAGGAAGTGAATAAATTAGGTTGAAGAATGGACAAACAAATGGACACGACGCAAAATAACATAACTGAATAATGTAACGGGAAATAACAATCAGATGATTGAATAAAATAAACAGAATCGGAATAAAGGAAAAGATATAAGTACCTGCTAAGTATTTGGATTAGAGGATCAACAATCCTTTTATGAAACCAGACGGACAACCCACTATTTGCCATAGTGGAAATTACAACAAATCCTCTCTCTAAAGCAAAATGGAACTCCAGTGAAATTAGGGACTCTCAACAAAATTTGTCTTTTTAGATGTTTACATTTGGTTTGGTTCGGTTTCGGAGGTTAAAGAAAGAAAAGAATAGGGGTGTTTAAAAACGGAATAAATCGAATTAAACCGAAAAATCAAATTCAATCGGAACGGATAGAAAAGTTTTATAAATAGAATAGGTGGATAAAATTTGTATTAATTAAAATTATTTTTAAAATGATATGATTATATTAATTTTAGTATAAAATTGTTATTAATAATATAATAAAAAATTATTTTAAAATATATTTTATATAATGTAAATCAGTTATATAAATTATTTTAACAAATATGTTCGAAACTATGCGGTACTCGCCGCCTACCATTTTAAAAGATTATGATTATAACGAAGTAGATAGAGTTAAATGCCAATTTTCTATAACTACTATTGATACGTACCATCAGCTTACTTATTTTATTTTTCTTTCAAATTCAATTAATCGTGCACCATATATTTGGTGCAGTGGCCATGTTAATGTAGTGGGCTTCTTGACACGTAATTTTTCTCATCATTTTAGTTTCACCATTTTCTTAAGAAATAATAATTTATTTTAATTATTTTTTAGTTATTAAAAATATGTATAAAAAGGAAAAAGTTAATGAGAATTACCGTAAACTTTTTCTATCAAAATTAAATTATATTACATTTATAAAATTTTATCTCCTTAAGAACTTCTTAATGTCAGGGATCATTACACGTAAGGACAGAGGCTGAACAAAAGCTTGACATTACAAGACATATAGCAATATGGTATCAGAGCAGGGATCTGATAATGGGGTCAATCATCTCAACCCAACAAAACAACCAATGGAGGAATCCTTACAAATAACCGAACAGTAAATGCTTCAAATGCAACGAGAGATGCATGAGATGTTCATTCAACTACAATCTCAAATGGATGAGTTAAGCGCAAGAAGAACAGGAATCGAGACATCATAGCAACAACCAAATTCTCAGTAAACACATGGAACAATTGTATCTCGAATGGTTCGTTTGAATTTTCCACACTATGATGGCACTGATGATCCTATTACTAGGATTGATCGAGTAGAGCAGTTCTTTTCATTCCACCAGGCCCCTGCCATTGAGAAGGTGTCGTTAGCAGCCTACCACCTAGAAGGAGTAGTGCCTCTCTGGTTCCAATCTTTCAAGAAAACTCGAGTTTGGGTTACTTGGGAAGAATTCAAACAGATGCTAAATGAGCAATATTGGCCAATACTTCTAGATGATTACTATGGAGAGCTCACCAAGCTCACACAGACGGGTTCTATCTGGGAGTATCACACACAATTCGATCGGTTGCTCACAAGGGCTGGTTCATTAACTGAACAACAACATATTAGTTGTTTCGTCAGCGGGCTTCGGGAAACCATCCAAGCTGATGTCCATGCCGCAAACCCATAGACCCTCACACATGCTGCTGGTCTTGCATGACTCTACAAAACCAAAAACCAACTTCAAAAACCGAAATACACTACACCTAACATTAACCCAACCATCTAAAACTTCTAGAAACCAAAACAAAATCCCATTTAGTCACGACCAACCGCGAACCCACCAGTTAAATGTCAAATCGCTGATGAAATCCAAGAGCACCGACGACACAACTTGTGCTACAATTGCGATGAAACCTACACGTCGAGCCATCCCTACAAGAGATTGTTCCTCATTTATTGCAAACCCATGGACGAGGTAGAAGCAGAGGGTAAAGAGGAAGCTAAACCTAAACCGGAAGTGGCTGAAATCTCACTTCACGCCATTACAAGAACCGTGACACCTCAAATCATATGGGTTCCAGCCAAAATCAAGGGATGCTCACTAGTAGCTTTGTTGGATACCGGAAGCTCACAACTTCCTCAATCGGGCATTGGTCTCACAGATCGGGTTAAAAGAAGAGAAAGAGGCTCGACTGAACGTGATGGTGGCCAACGCGAGAAGCTACCTTGTATGGGTCGCCTCCCAGACACCTCAATCAAGATCTAGGGAAACCCATTTTCAGGTGGATTTTTTTTATCAGGTTGGAGGGTTGCGACACCATCCTTAGAGCGCAGTGGATGACAACCCTTAGGCCAATTTTATGGGACTTCGCACATTTAATGATGGTGTTTCAGTGGCAAGGACGGACGATAACTCTTGTCGGTGTGCAACCACCACCAACTCAAGTCGTGGACCAACGCCGAATAGAGAGAGAACTTTGGGCATATAGAGGAAGAGAAACCTTAATGTGTGTAATTGCTAAAAATGCTGAAATTAACCCTAGTAAATATAATTATTTTAACAAGACAGATTTGGCCCATCACGCAGATCTGGCCCAAATTTTTAAAAATTATGCCCACTTATTTCAAAAACCCACAAGTATCCCACCTGATCAGTCCTATAGCCACAAAATCAACTTAAAACATGGGAATGGCCCTGTGTTAGTAAAACTCTATCGTTATCCATAATACCAAAAGAAGGAAATACAAAAATTGGTGGAAGAAATGTTGGAAAGTGGAGTCATTCGGCCCAGTAACCCGCATTCATCCCCGGTGCTGCTTGTCAAGAGAAAAGATGGGTCCTAGCGATTTTGTGTGGACTACATAGCTCTTAATATGGCCACTATCAAGGACAAGTATCCCATATCGGTGATAGATGAGCTACTAGATGAGTTACATGGGGCTAAATATTTTTCAAAACTGGATCTGTGGGTTGGATATCATCAAATACCGATGCATCCTACAGATATGGAAAAAATGGTTTTCCGCACACACAATGGACACTACGAATTTTTGGTAATGCCTTTCAAACTCATTAATGCACCTTCTACATTTCAAGCATTAATGAATGACCTTTTTCTGGACATATTTACGAGAATTCATCCTGGTATTTTTTGATGATATCTTGATATATAGTCCTACTTAGGAATCACATTTGCAATACTTGCAAATCGTGCTCTTTATATTATCTGACCACCAACTATATGTTAAGAAGGAGAAATGTTGTTTTGGAACCACAGAAATTCAATATTTGGGGCATATTGTCAGGGAAGGAGAAGTAAGGATGGAACCTAGTAAAATTGTTGTCATAGAAGATTGGCCCAAGCCAAAGTCAACAACTTCTCTACGCGGTTTCCTGGGGCTAATTGGTTACTATCGAAAATTTATCAAGGACTATGGAAGAATAGCTACCCCTTTGATAAAAATGCTGAAAAAGAATAACTTCAAGTGGACCCCCAAAGCCGAAGATGCATTTCAGGAGCTCAAACGAGTGATGGTGCAAGGATCGGTGTTGGAATTACTTGATTTTACAAAAACTTCCATTATTGAATGTGATGCCTCAAATTCTAGTATTGGTGTCGTACTCACACAAGGATGAAGACCTATAGCTTTCTTTAGTCAAGCTCTCAAAGGGAGGAATGTAGCTTTATCCACCTATGACAAAGAGATTGTTGCTTTGGTATTAGTAGTTCAGAAATAGTGGCCTTATATGTTGGGAAGAACATTTGTGGTTCGCACTGACCATAAAAGCCTCAAATATTTGTGGAGTCAGAAAATCACTACCCTAACTCAACAAAGATGGCTTAGCATGCTGATAGGATATGACTTCTCCATAGAATACAAGCAAAGGAAAGATAACTTAGCAACAAACACCCTATCCAGACTTGATGAACCAACACAAATAATGGCAATATTAGAGTTAGTTCCAACATAGATAGAGATAATTCAGGATGAAAACAAAAACCACGCGGAGATGCAAAAGCTGCATAAATTGTATCAAGAAGGGGAATTACTAGGGCCATGAACATGCAAAGAAGGTTTACTCTTCTACAAAAACAGAATTTATCTACTACCCTCCTCCCCACTAACGATAGAAGTCATTCAAGGTTTCCATTATGCCACCCATGAAGGGCTCCATAAAACTCTCCAACGAATAAGGTCACAATTCTACTGGCAAGGAATGAAGCGGCAGGTATTAGAGACCATTAAAGCCTGTGACATTCTACTGACAAGGTGCACCATCTGGGTTTCTCTAACTGCTACCTACGCCTACTACTGTATGGACTGAGGTCTCCATGGATTTCATTACCGGCTTTTCAAACTCCAGAGGCAAGATGACCATTATGGTGGTGGTGGACCGATTATCCAAAATGGCACACTTCATTGCAATGACGTCTCCAATCAATGCACCTAATGCGGCCCAAGCTTACTATGAAAATGTCCTCAAATTATATGGAGTATCACAGTCCATAATGAGCGATAGAGACCCTTTGTTCACCAAATCATTTTGGAATGAGGTATTCCGACTACAAGAAATCGAGTTTCGTTTTTTGTCATCCTACCATCTGTAGACAGATGGGCAAACAGAGGTAACTAATCAAACTCTAGAAATGTATTTACGTTGTTTTACAAGAGGGCAACCAAAACAATGGACTCGTTGGCTACAGTGGGCAGAATTTTGCTACAATACTAGTTGGCACTCTTCCACGGAGATTTGTTACTACAGTTTGTTGAGTACTAAAATTATCTCTCTCTAATTTTATTCAAACGCTCGTTGATTGTAACAAATTTAAGAAAAGAGTTTAATAACAAAATAAAAGAAATCTAGGATTGTAATTTTTCACTAAATTGATCAACTCAAATCATATTATTTTCTTTTGATTTATATTTTAGTACATTTAATTTGTCAACCGAAAACTTCTAATTTTATTCATACATCTATTCCGAGCTCCGTACAAACACACATCGTTAAATTAATTTACTATATTCCTATGAGAATTAAATTCACCAAGATTCATTACGTTATAAGTTCTCAAATGGCCACACATATAATTAGGGTATATTCCTATCCTTCATCATATATGTCATTCTATATATGAGCAATATACACAAAAATGCCTCTTCCAAGTTTATTTATGTGTCACGGATCATTTGATAAAATTTGTAAATAATCAAAAGCATTAAGCATAAAATAGAATAAACAACTCAAACGTCTTATAAATCGTTCAAAAATAATTAAAATAAAAGTATCATAAATTTAGATCAAATGCAACCCTAGAAAAATTAAATTACTTCATAAATTCAAAATAAAAATTACAACAAATACAGAAATATTAGATGAAAAAGAAGGAAAATTAAAACACAAATATTTGGCACACGCAGAACACAACAAAAGCCAAAAATTGGCTTCTGCGTGTTCTGCAGTCCAAAACCGAACACAAAATAATCTCAAAAACTAAACACTCCAAAAACTCTCCAAAACATTTTTACTCTATCATACTATCTCATATTTATAGCTAAAAAAATACATTTAAAATATTACATCTTTTATTTTTTTTAAATAAACGCGTAAAAATTTGTATCGAAAAATAAAAATCACGCGCATTGATTTTTGATATTTAAAACATTAATTAAAATCACGCGCATTGATTTTCGATATTTAAAACATTAATTAAAATCACGCGTAGACACAGGCGCCGTTCTGATTTTTAAATTCAAAGTACATGCCACGTGTCAGCGCCTGATTCGCTGCAAGGATTTAATGCGGACACGTGGCAACATTTCATTGGCTTCGGGAAACGGGCGCACGATAGATTGTCGCACGGGAGACAACGGTTGCAACACGGGGCTAATCCTGCGCTTTCACACTCATGGTAACATGACACGTGTCATCACATGATTGGCCACAAAATAAAGTGGGACGTGACATCTTCTAATTCGCTGCAAGGAGTAGTGCGGACACGTGGCAACATTTCATTCGTTGAAGATCCGGTTGCACGCAGAGATCAGCGCACAGTATTAGAGGCGTGCGTAACGTAGGAGACAGCGACTGGACGCGTCAAACACGTGGGTCCCACCTGCACACCGTCCTGCGCGGTAGGTGGGCCCCACTCTGCACCCACGCGAGTTGGTCGGGTGTGATCAGGACGCGCACATCGTAGCCGTTTCTTCTTTGATCGGACGGTCCACGTTTCGCGCGTGATGTATGACACATGGATTCTTCTCACCTGCGTAGAAAATTAAACTTTCTTAATTGCATTTTGACCTATAAATTTACTTCAAATTACATTTTAAACTTTATTTAATTACAACTAAGCTCTTTTCTAATTTAAATTAAAAATTTTAAACTTTTAATATTTATAATTAAGCCCGATTTTAATTCAAATTATATTTTCGACTTTTATGAATTGCAATTAAACACTCTTTTATTTGAAATTATATTTTTGGACACAAATTTGCAATTAAGTATGTTTTCGATACAAATTATTTAATTTTCTTAAAATATAAAAAAACAGTAAATAGTAATTTATTAAACTAAAATTAACTAAAAACATTAAGAACATAACAATTATAATTAATAAAATAGATGAAAATAGGTATATAAAATACAGTTATTAGTGTCGACCACCGGTCCTAACATACTATGAGCCAGGATCTACCCAGGAGGTCAAAGTGGATCAAGAGATGTAATTAAGAGATCAAGTTCTACGTCAACTACAACAACAACTCTCCAAAACCAAAGAAATAATGAAGGCGACATATGAAGTAGGCGATTGGGTCTAGCTTAAATTACAACCTTATTGACAGCATTCGTTGACAGGTGATCGAAGGCACAAGCTATCTGCTAAATACTATGGACCTTACCAAATTATTGAGCGCATTGGACATATAGTATACAAATTGCTCTTACCTGAATGAAGCAAAATTCACCACGTGGTCCATATCTCGCTAATCAAGAAACAACTCAAAAATCACTCCAAAATGACGGAGACTATACCGAAAGAATTGGACGAAGCCAACGCTACTCCCTAACAGCCTTGTGGACAAGGCCACTTTTAAGGAAGGTGGAATGTTACATGCCATCAACGTAATTATTTTATTTTTCTTTCAAATCCAATTAGTTATGGACCATGTCTTTGATGTAGTTGCCATGTTAGTGTAGTGGCCTTGTTGACATGTCACTTTTCCCATAATTCCAGTTTCAGTTTGCATTTTCTTAAGAAGTAATGGTTTTTTTTAGTTATTTTTTAGTTATCAAAAATATGTATAAAAAGAAAAAAGTTAATAAGAATGAGTATGGACTTTTTCTTCCAAAACTAAAATATCTTACATTTACAGAATTTTATCTCCTTGAAAGCTTCTTCAAGTCAGGAATCATTTCACGTCGGGACAGAGGCCAAGCGAGAGCTCGACATTACAGGGCACGTAACAACTACCATTCTCGATAACATATCACAAGTTTCGTGTTAGCTTTGAAATTGAGTCTATGATATATGTTATATATCTTCATTGCTTTGAAAATCTTTTGGAACATGTTAAGTGAAGGGTCATAAATAGATTAATAGGGTTGGTCTTGGAACTTTTTCAGCTTGAGAGGGAGAGATGGTGATTATATGCGTACATGTCAATAAAAAACCATTGAGAAATCAAACTTTAAATTTTTTATCATCTATAGTTGACTCTTATGATTCTGAGAACCAATTTAAAACATTGATTTAATGCAAGGTATTCCCTTTCGTTCACAAGAGAGCATAAATAGCTTCTTTGAGACTATAGAAAGCATATGTAACAAATCGTGGAAAGGTGTAACAGACTTCATCATTAGAAAAACTTGCAAATACTTGTTTAAGAAAGGAATTAAATTTCTATGTGTTTTACTTATCATGTACTTTCTTGTGATGGAACCTCCATTTAAAATTAATCAAACGAGATTGGAATGTTCGATTACAATATTTTTATTAACTAAACGATACGGTTAAAATAATATGACTGGTTCAATTTGATTAATTTTTTTTATTAAAAATAGGACTGGATTGAACTACGAACACCCCTAGAAAGAAATAACAAACATGTGTTTCGTCTATTTGAAAAATAATAAAAGAAATGTGCTAAAAAAAACAATGAAAAATGTTTTCTATTACAATTTAGGTTATATATACAACAAACTTATGTTAAAAAAAATTCTTTTCTTTTTGTTATAGTTGATAATATACAAAATAAGTATTATTTAATTTGATATAAAATATAAATATGATAAAAATATATATAAATATGAATATTATTCATTTAATGTTAAAAAATATAATGATAAAAATATTAAGATATTTTTTTTCTTCATAATAATATAAAATATCAATAATAAATTTAATAAAATATATTGTAATTGAAGATAAATTAGCTACTAATATTAAATTTATTTATTTTTAACTTATTTCGACTAATAGTTTGACAAATAAAACTTATCTTACTCAATTCAAATAAAAAATTTAAACTACATCAATTATTTGATCTTAAAAATTCATATTTAACCTATTTATCTTTAAATATATGTTTCATTATATATAGTTATATTTAGCTCAAAAGTAAGAGCAATTTTTTGTGTTGAAATTTTTCCAAAAATAAGAATATTTTTCATTAATTTGTATGCAAGGATGTAATACATAAAATTGTTAAATATGCCTATTAGTAAGTAATTTCATAATTATTTTATAATCTTGTATCACAACTTTAAATTCAATCTATAATTGACACATTATTTTAAGTATACACCAACTTCATGTTATATCATTACTCAAAAAATAATGATATATATAATGTGTTAGTGATAACTTGCATAATTTCATATAATTTATCACTTCTCAATTTTAATTTTAGTCTAATTTTATTTATTTATTTTATACTTCATTATTATTATTTAATTTTTATTACAGAATTAAAGGTAATGAAAATCTAAAATTTTAGAAATATATCATCTAAAAATTCTTAAATTTAAATGAAGATTTATTTAAATTAAAATTGACATTTCTCTAAATATATATATATATAAGAAATTAAGAAGATTTGAGATATATATATATATATATACATCTTAAATATATACAGGGATTGAAAATAAAAAAAAGAAACAGCTGCAGAGCCGCAAGGGAAAAAACTAAAAAAAATGTTTTAAAGAATATTCATATCTCTTTGGCATAGTTAGAGTAAAGGGTGGCAGGTAAGGAATCAGATACAGTACTGATAGCAATTACATAAATATAATTTGCTACATCAGAAAGAGAAAATCAGCAGAAACAAAATAGAGGAGATTGAAAAAAAACGCAGAAAGAGAACAGCGACCGGCAGGTAGGAAAAAAAAAACAGAGAGCAATAAGAAAAATGAACTATCTAGTTTTAAAAATTATTAATCTTAATGAATTTTTTACTTTATTAAATTACATATTATTGTATAAATTAATGAATAAAATTATTTTGAATCGACGAAGGAAACAGTCTTTTGGATATTTTTAAAGATGGCTAACAAACATGAAGAATTAAATTTAATTAACTAGATAAATAAAACATAGAGATATCAACTGAAATCGATTTATTATAAGTTTTCTTCCGATTAATTTGATTTTAAATAATATTTTTATTTTTTTTTGTGCATCTTTTTTTAAATTAATTTTATTTTAAATTTTAATTACAACAACCTGAGTAAATTTTTTAGATAAAATTGATATTAACATAATTTTGGTATTTGTTAAAACTAAGTTACCAATTCCTGAGAACGATACTCTATTTATCACTTTATTATAAAACTACGATATCATACACTTGTAATTTTATATCGATTAGTTAATACTTTTTCATAGACAGACGAGAGAGAAAACACGTGCTAGAGGACAAGAACTCACCTCAAAGATCAGAGAGATCACAAATTGTGGAAGACCAAGCGATAAATGAGGGTGGAGTTGGTTGAGAAAGTTAGAGCGACTGGGTTAGACGTGAATAGGACTAGAAGGCCAGGCAACAAATAAGAGCGAAATTGGTTGAGAAAGTTAAAGTAGTTGGGTAAGACTCGCAAATAGAGGTGGAAGACTAGGCGACGATTGAAAGTAGAGTTGGTTGAGAGAGGTGGAACAATTAGATGAGACCCGAATGAGGCTAAAAGTGAGGCAACGAAAGGTGTTAGCAAAATTTGTGTGAAGAAGATGGGCAACAAATAAGTTAAAGTTTTATTTGTGTGTTTTTTTAACAAAGATAAAATTAAAATAAAAAATAAGTACGAAAATAAAATAATGATTATCAAAATAGTAGAATTATTATTCCTCTCTTTTAAGAATTAATTTTATTCCATTCTTAATTTACAAGAAAATCAAACATAAAAATACAAATAACTAATTCTATTCCTACTCTCATTTCTAGCCATCAAACATACCACAAGAGTATTACAAAAATTCATTGAAAACCATTAGCATTAACTTTTGTAAAATCGAAGCATCTTTTACATTTTTCAAAGGTGATATCAATTTGTGAAAAAAATACAAACTATATTACCGTGATATTATCCAAGAAAACTTGTACATTCACTTGAGCCACGGTACTTACTAGCTAAGCATCCTCCAACACGTCATCATTCTTGTAAAACAAAGTACCAATAACTTATGCTACTTAGGAAGTAAGGTCACTTTTTTATGACAAATTTTTTATATATTAAATTTTATTTTTAATACTTTAAAGAAAAAAAATATATCATTTTTTCTTGTAACATAAATAAATATATGTTTTTTAATATTGTACAAAAATAAATATATGTTTATTTTATTAAGAGTTAATAGTAAAATTATATTAAATAAATGAATATTGTATGCACATGATATAATAACAATTGTAATATTAGTGATTATTGACTCAATTGATTTTCCCATAGGCTAAATCATTAAGCTCCACACTCCTGGCGCGAAGATCAAAGCTGATGTATCTTGTGCAGGAAGAAAAAAGAAAGAACAGAAACGGAAAGCTAAACTACCAGATCACGATTTTAAAATGGCACACTAATTGAAGCAATTCATTTGTGCCCTTCAACTGCTAATTTCGTTTGTCATCCTTCTAAATTTACCCAAGTGCATCTTTTTGACATGCGCAAATATCAATTCCAACACTATATTCCTCCCCGCAAGCACAATTGACCAAATGAGAAAATCCCTGTCAAATTAGGAGGGCTTAAAGAAAGGAGGCAGACATGAAAAGAATCACGATGCATGATACATTATCATACACTTCCAACCTATATAGTGAATGTTAATTGCAGACACTAAATTTTCAAGGAAAGAGAAAAGTGAGCCAATTCGAGTACTCACTAAGCAATAGTACACGTTTAATCATTAGATTCAAAAAATGTGTTTTTTAGTATTAGTTTTAAGAAAATAAGTTACAAATAATATTATTTTGATGATTTCTTTATGTTAAGTCATTAAAATACGATTAAAACTCGATTATTTAATAATGATAAAATGATAGTTAATATGAAATTTTTTTCACAAATTATTTGTTTTCACATCATTATTTTTATTTTAATATTTTATCAATTTTTAAAATAAAAATAAAAATACATATATAAATAATGTTATTTCAGAATATTATTATTATTGATTTTTTAAAATAAACTAAATTTTACTTTTATCTATGTTAATGACTCGTTTTTATCGCATTTTAATAACTTGACAGTAAAAATTAATATTTTAATAAAAAAATCATTAAAACAATATTATTTTTCATTAATTGATTCATTTTCACAAAACTAAGACACTAAAAAATAACTTAAAGAATGTGAAGATTAAACAACACTAACTTAAAAGGACTTCTACTACCGTCTCACTTAAAAAAAAAAAACCTTGGCGAAAAATACCAAAGTATCTACGTTCACCCTTATGCATAGCTACTTGAAACTAAATCATTACTCTAAACCAGTTTTTATATTTGACATTATCTTATCCCGTAAAATTACGCGTCAAATAATTTCGTTTGATTAATGTGTCACTAACTTATTTACTTTAATTTGAATTACTATCTCATTAGAAAGTTTTACGGTTGTACCATACGGAAAGGGCCAAAAAGAAGTTCATTTAGGAACTACTGTTCACAGCTCTTCTACCTACGAGGCTATGTTCCAATTCTTAGCCAATTATTGGCCTAAGAGTTTTTTTTTTTTTTACAGATTTACAGTTTGGGCGTGAACCTAATAAAAAGGTAGATTAGGTAAAAACATTATCAGAGCCCAACAATGGTGATGATCATGCCTACCAAATACCAATAAAAAAATTAACAATATTTAGAAACATAATCAACAAGGCATGTCACATTAATGCTCACGTGCCAAACAAGTGACCCCAAAGTATTGGTAATTATCACTGACCTCCTCCAGGATTTTGCAAGTATCACCCCGCCCCAATATTTCCAAAGTTCTTATAGTCATATACCTTAAGGTTTATGCAAAACATAAAGAAGTCATTTATCCATTGAAGAGAGAAGGAAAGTGGTATGTTTCCCACAAAAACAGATGTGTCAGAGGGGATTAGAAGAAAATCAAAAAATTGTCTGCAATAATATGCAAAAACTCTGAATACAAAAGCAAAAGCTGATTAAGCTGTTCACTTACCTTCAATCTTTCAACTTGTTCCTGTAGAGACTTCAAGTATTCGGTTTCTCCAACTTTTTCTGATAATAGGGTATTGTATTCCTTTTCCATTGTCTCTTTGTCGACTACCTTTAATTTTGGCTGAAATCAATAATCCAAGAAAAGGGACATTATAAACCTAGGACAGAGTCAGAGACTTTCTAAAAAGTAAAGTTGGACATGACCTAAAAACAAATGGTTAGTCCCCTAAAGAGTTTCACAGAAATAATCAGAAACTTGTGCAATCCTGTCTAGGGAACTGAGAAATAAATTGGTATAAGAAACCAAGGAACTAAGCACTTCCATTATATCTCTGTCGACTACCTTTAGCTCTGGCCGAAGTCAACAATCCATGAAAAGGGACATTATAAACCTAGAACAGTCTCAGATACTTTCTAAAAGTAAAATTGGACATAAAAGACAAATGGTCAGTCCCCTAAAAAATTTCACATAAATAATAAAAAATTCGTGCTATTCTGCTAGGCAACTAAAAAAAATTGGTATAAGAAGCCAAGGAATTAAGAAGTTCCAACCAAACAAATGTAAATTGAAGCATAAGGCCATAACATTTAGTCCCAAAAATCTAACATTTAGTTCATGAACAAGAACAAGCCCATATAAAGACATAAACCTTATATGTATTGACTAGAGACCAAAATGAATAAAATAAAATACACTGACCACGTGATCATTAACCCTGCTTTTTGTTTCGTCAACAGCTTGCTTCATCTGAAATGGCATAGACAAAAAATGTAAAAAATCCTCAAATTGAAAACTGTATGCGATGTAAGAATCACAATATTCTTGAAAATATTCATTTCCTGCTTCCCAATTATTTCCACTTTACTTTTTCTTTTTTGTTTTTTCTATTGGTGAGGAGTTGACTGGAAAATTTTAACTCAGACCACAATAATGTCCCTCCAGAATGCTGCAAACACACATTTTCCACTTGGTAAAACATAAAACCTAGACCTAAAGTAAGATTATCTTTCAAGAATGAAAATTAAAAGCACATAATTTAAGTTATAAAACAGCCAAAGCTGAATCTCAAAGCAGTAGTCTCATTGGATTTTTATAAGAAACATAATAATATTCATAGATAATTAAAAAGTACAAAATATGAAGAAGCATTCAACTCAAAAGAGGACATCTAATATAAGATAATCCATGTTACTCGGACTTGTCCATTTGACCACCTTAGTATAGAGTCGACACGACATGACACGACTCTAACACCGACAACTGGTATGACAAAGCCCCTTGTCTCTAGAGAAGAAGAGAAGAGGAGGAGGAGAAAAAATGCACCCTTGCAAAAAAGAGGTCCGGTTTATTCATTTATTATTGTTATTATTATTTTTTTTTTGGCAAAGGATTGATCTATTTTTCTATATAAAAAAATAAATAATCCTTAAAATAAGCAAATAAATAATAATAACTCTGAAAAAAAAAACTTTAATACAAAATATTATATTTTATAATATTACAAGTGGTGTCTCACATCCTAAAATTAAGAACTTGTAGAATCCGACACAAGGATCCTTGACCGGGGTGGAACCCACAGCTTCCACTTAAGCCTTCATACTCTTTCCATTTGTGTGAAAATTTTCCGACAATATAGAGTTGTAAATTAAATCTTAAACTTAGAAAATCATGTATGCTTCTCTTCAAACATGATAGCTAACAGAAAAGGCCAGAGTACGAAGTCTATTCAAATCCGACTGAATCAGAAAATATAAGGAAGCAGTTGCTGCATTTACTTGCAAGTTAATCTAACTTCGTGAACATGAGAACGTTCTGGTTTGTTAAAGTTAAAAGCAATCACTATGTACCCAATCCAGCAAATACAAGTATCATTTATCCAAATATTGATGGGATAGAAGGAATACTTTAAAGTAGGCAACCTTTCTATTCTCCATAACAAGTTTAGATTTCATTTCTGAAATCTCTTCACGCTTGACTTTAGCAGAATCCAACTGTGATATTAGGTTCTTCCTTGTGTGGTCTCCCTGTTAATTGAAAGATTATTTAAGGACCCATCTTTTTGTCAACTACACTGGATGCACGACTTCTCCACTACCTAGTTTTATTTCTTTTTGAGAGAGTATTTAAATAAATAACTAAAACTTATGGATAAAATAAAGTGATTGGAACAAGAGATCATGACTCAAATATGGTATAAAGTCATGCATCACATAACTTTTCATTATTTAATAGGATGAGGTGTCTTAAAAATCCCTTAAATTAGATCAATTTATACCGTTTAATCTCTCATATTAAATGTAGTGTCATTTAATTCCTTGATTTTCTAAAAAGAGTTAATTAAGGATAAATTATATTATTTTAATAATTTTTTATTTAAAATATTATTATTTCTTATCAAGTAATTAAAACGCGATTAAAATACATGTGAAAGTGTTTAATAAAGATAAAAGTAAAATTTAATATAAAATACTTTAAGAAAAAATAAACTAATAGAATTCAAACAAAAAATTATTTAAATATACATTTTAATTTTTAATAAAACATTAAAATAAAATAGTGAATTAACAAATATTTGTGATTTTTTTTCATATTAATTGTAACTATACTATTATTAAAGACTCGTGTTTTAATCTCGTTTAATCACTTGATAAAAAAATAATAATATTTTAATAGAAAAATTATTAAAATAATATAATTTGTCCTTAATTGGTTCTTTTTTCAAAGTTAAGGGACCAAATGATTTCGTTTTTATTCTGAGAGACTAAACAACACAAAGAACATAATCTAAAGGACTTTTGTAGCATTTTTTTCAATTTAATAATTGCAATTCTATATATCTTAATAGGGACTGGTTTACCATGTTTTCCAGAATTGGGTCATTATCAAAGCTACACTTCCCTGCAGAGACGTTATAGGATAAGAAGAACGGAGTGCAATCATCATACTCAGATTAAATCATTACAAATAAGAGACTTAATTACATCCATTGGTAGCTTCAAACAAGAAAAGCATATAACATCTAACCCCACAAGTTGCACAAACTACCTAAATTTTCTTCACCTTGTATAAAAATCATATTTTATAGACTTCGAGGAGTATTGTCGAAAATTTACACTAATCAAGGAATGTCTTTAAACGTTTATGGCAGAATAAAATTCCCCCAGAGACCTTAATCGCTATTAAAGATATTAATTTGGCAGATAGCTATAAATTTTCTAAACCCTAAACCATCTGAAACTAAAATGTTAACCCTAAGAATAACAATGTAAACACCACATTAGTATCATTATTGAGCGATGTGAGACACTATCTTTTTTACTCTAATATCAGTTAAAGTATATTATATTATATGTACAGTTTTATTCTTAGTTATATTCAGTTTGGGTCAGATTTCTTTACCTCTATAGTGCCTGATTACTGGAGGAATGGTGAAATCGGTGTCCGAGGTGTTTTCGTTATGACCTTCGGGTTGTGAGGTGGTGGATCCCTTTTCAACCATTGGATTAAATTTAAAATTGAAAAAAGCGAATTGGTGGAAAGCGAATCTGATACTGAAGCCAGTTGACATGATTAGTCACCGCACCAATTTTGAGACACATAGGAGCAATTCATAAAACCACCCCATACCAACTACCTCTAATCCAAATGAACAATTATCCCATCATTCCACCCTTTACACACCTCGCCTGGGATTGGGTACAATCCCGCGCGACCATCAGGGCAAGCAAGCAAGAACCCTGAAGTTGCAAGAACGGCATCTTGTGTGACTAGTTCAGCAAGTTTTAGTTCTGAAGGTGATTCCTTAGCACGGGATATAAGAGGTGTGATGCCCATTCCAAAAAAAGACCGTGAGATCACAAATGTGAACCCCCTTCTTGTATAAACAAGAAAAGTGAAGAATTTTATTTGTGATTTGTCTGTCTTCTATCTCACAAAAATGAAATACATGTTATAACTCTCAAGTACGAAATGAGGAGACCAACTGATCCCCCCTTCCCCCAAACTTGGGATGCAAGAATAAGAGGCATGATGCCCATCCCAAGAAAGGAATGTGAGCTCAAAAATCCTCTTTTGGATAAATAAAACAAGTAAAGATTTTTACTTCTGATTTGTCTCTCGCTCTATCTCACAAAAATGAAATACATGCAATAACCTTCAAGTATGGAGTGAGGAGACCAATTGGTCCCCCCTTTGGGATGCGGGAATAAAAGGTGTGATGCACCTCCCCTCTTGGATAAACAAGACAAGTGAAAAAATTTATTTCTGACTTGTCTCTATCTCATATCTCATAAAAATAAAATACATGTGATAACCCAAAATACGGAGTGAGGAAACCAACTAATCCCCTCACTTGGGATGCGAGAATAAGAGACGTGATGTTTGGGCTATGAGTTCACTAACGTGAACCTCCTATTTAAGATAAATGTGATTCACCCTTTGTAGGATAAAAATGACGACTAAAGTCGAATTAACATAGCATAGATTGAAGACAAGGAAGACAAGAAACAAAAATACAACTTATATTATATAAGTTCGTAATACAAATATATTAAACAACAGATTCTTCATCCTTATCAACATCACTTGAGCACTTTTGTGTGTGGAAAAACTTTTCTTCCAATGGTCAACCTCTTGATGGAGGGCAAAGTGTTCCTTCACATCCTCACTAATTTTATGCTACAAAGCAATAACTTCTTGGCGTAGTTCATTCTTTTCAACAACTAGATGCTTCTCCTAACACAGAATTATTTCCCATCCTTCATAAATGTGATGACTCTATAAAAATAGAGTCGTTAGTATACTTTTCTGTTTAATATTTATTTATTTTATTCAATAAATAGTACTTTTTGGGTTGAAAATATTAAAATATGATTTTTTTAGTGAAAAAGGGTGAAAATATATTTTTTAGATTTTTTATGTAGAACTAATCAAAAGATGTCACGAAAGCAAAGGAGCCGACCAATCGTCGCCAGGTGGATGCCACGCAAGCAAAGAGGGCGAATCAGAGTGCGTCGAGTGTACCAGGTGACACATGCCTTACCACGTGTCGACACGACTTTCATTCCAAGTTTTTCCATGCAATCAACGGGTGTGTCGTGCGTCATCACGTGATTCGTTCATTCCTTCCACTAGGGTATCACACAATCCATATCCGCGAATCACAACGCCATGTGGCGCTGACTCAGCATGCGTTTACCACAACCAATCCACCCTGCCACGCGTTGGGCATTGATTCATCCAATGATTTTTCCATTCCATATGTCACATTCCTATTGATCGGTGTTGTTACTTTTCCCTTTTTCATCCCACCCTTTGATCTGAATTTGATCTGACAATCCAGATTCTATCTGAGTCTAATATAATCTCCTAATTGCCCAAATACCCTAATTTAATTGAAATTATCACTTTTTTATCAATTTTTGGTGCCAAGAGAGAAAAATATTAAAAAAATTAAAGGAAATACAATTTTGGTGGAGATTCAAGAGGAGAGTGTTATTATAATTCAGAAAATTGATTGTATTTATTCTTCTATTTTTTTATGAAATTTTATATATTTATTTATGAAAAATGAACTTTATGAACAAAATCATATCAAATTAATTCATTAATCTAGGGAACTTATGAACCCAATTTTCTACATGTGATGATCTAATATTTTACCCTAATTATAATTTCAATTTAATTATATTATTTAATCCAATTTTTAATTATTTGGCTAACGATTAATCCACAAAAGCAATTAAATAGATTTGAAAAAATTATTTAATTATTTACCTTGATTAAATAACATGTTTAAGTAGAGATGTATGATTCTTATGTATATGATTCATAATTGATGAACTTGATAAGTAATATTCAATTTAATTGACATGAGAATATGATTAGGTTAATTACTATATAGTATGTAATTTACTTAAAAGAGAAATACATGTTAGATTAGATTCAATTGACCATGTATTTATTGGTAATTATATTGGATAGATTTTAATTATTCATATGTTTAAAAAATTGAGATTAAATATTCTTAGATATTTTTTTATATATCTTCTTAACTGTCAATTCTGAATTAATTAATTACTACTATTTATTTTTAGTTCTTTTAAATTTGTTTTCTTACAACATAAAAACACAAAAAAAACTGACTTTTACATTTTAGTTTTAAAAATTAGTTTATAATAATATAATTTCCGTAAGAACGATCTTTTCTAAATAGTCTAATAGCCATACCTTCGGTTTCACCTGTTTCATCATCATTTTCATCCTCCACCTGCAAAAAATACTTATTAAAATTATAACATAAATAATTTCACTTCTGGGATTCTTAAAAATCTTAAGAACTGAATAGTTGTGAGAAAGTAAGCAATGAATGTGAAAATTGTTTCATTATAAATAAATGAATAAGAATGAAAATCAAACAAGAATCTCAGCTCAAGTTACAATATAAAGCAGATCTGCAATTATTGAGCCCAAAATCTCTACATCTTTAGGAAAAGCAGAAAGGAAGCGGATTCAGAAGGCTCTTTATGAAAAGCCATTAAGGCCATAACAAGATGCAGGGAGTTGGGAATAAGAATTAGCTGTTGAGCAGTATTCAGCCCTCAAGAAAGATAGATATGGACATTAACATGCACCATCCGCATCAAAAAGAAAAAGAGTGAAAGAAAATCAACTTTACAAGAATAAATATTTCAGCGATGAAAATATACAGCCAATTCTTATTTTTGAGCAATACAAGGAAGCTATGGAAAGTAATATCGAGTATAAGTTTTATAATAGCTATAAAAGCAAACAGGAAGAGGGAAAAATCGAAGAAAAAAGACCAAATAATGATGATGATCTTTATTTGATCTAGAAGCAAGAAAAAAGCAACCCATGTGTAAATTGAACACAAAAAAGTATTCTATTTCTTGTATGTTAAAATGTATGCACAGACTCTGATTTTATAGCACAGACTGATAATAAGAAAAGGAAAATAAAATAAAAACAATATCCCAACTAATCATGAATATTTTTTACAGTTAAACTCTCTTTTGAATATGCAGTTTTAATCTCTAATAATAAGGAATAAATCCCAAAGTTATCATGATTTCAACATTCCCCTCAAATTGGAGCATAAATATTGATTATGTCAACTTATAAACGAAATCATCATTACTTTATCGTGGAATGGTGAAGATATTTTCCTTTTGTTCCTTTGTGGGAACATAGGTCATGTAAATAATTCCGTCTTTAACTTTTTCTTTGATAAAGTGTCTATCCACTTCTACATGTTTTGTTCGGTCATGTTGAATTGGATTGAGAGAAATATTGATAGCAACTTTTTTGTTACAATAAACCTTGAATGGAGCCTCTGTTTTTATCTGCAGTTCTTTTAAGAGTTTCCTCAACTATAATCCTTCACATATCCCTTGAGTTTCCTCAATTTCGACGTTGCTTCTAACTACTACATTTTATATCTTACTTCTACAAGTTACCAGGTTTTCCCGTACAAAATTGCAATATTTAGTATTAGATCTTCTATCTTTCGTTGAACCTGCCTAATCTGTAAAGATTTCTATCTCTCTACCTTCATTTTTCTTGAAGAATAATCTTTTCTTGGAGAGTTTTTAAGATATCTAAGGATTCTGTAAACAACATCTAAATAAATTTCTTTTGATGAATGCATATGTTGACTCAACTCACTGACTACAAATGCAATGTCAGGTCTTGTGTGTGACCAATAAATTAACTTTCCAACCAGTCTCTGATATTTGTCTTTGTCAGCTAGTTTTTTGTTATTCTCAATTTTCTTTCCTATTTCAATTGTAGTATCACTTGGTTTATTTCCAAACATGTCATTTTCAGTCAAGAGATCAAGAACGTATTTTCGTTGAGAAACAGTAATATCATCCTTTGATTTAGCAATTTTCACACCCAAAAAGTAACACGTATCCCAAGTCTCTTACTTCAAACTCAGTGGTTAGAGTTTTTTTAAGTCTCAATTTCGGCTAAATTATCCCCTATTAGGATTATATCACCAACATACACAATCAAAATTATCTTCAACCCCTCTTCAGACTGTCAAAAGAACATAGTGTGATCTAATTAACATTGTTGATACCCTTAACTCTTTTATTACTTTTGCAAATCTATCAAACAATGTTTTGGGTGAATGTTTGAGACCATAGAGGGACTTCTAGAGTTTGCATACCATATTTTTCTCACCCTGCTTACAAAAACCTAAAGGCACTTTTCATAAAGATATCTTCGTTTAACTTACCATTGGGAAATACATTTTTAATGTCAAGTTGTTTAAGAGTTAAGCCTAGATTTATTGCCGACAATAATAAAACCCAAATTGTATTTAATTTTACCATAGGTGCAAACATCTTCATGTAATCGTTTACATAAGTTTGAGTAAATCCTTTAGTGACCAAGCGAGCTTTGTAACGTTTAATTGTCCCATCGACCTTATACTTCATTGTGAAGACCCATTTACACCCAAATGTTTTTTCCCTTGTGATAAGTCGACCACATCCCAAGTTCTATCTTTTTTCTAAAGTTCGCAACTTTCCCGATACTACTTCTCTTCACCCAAGGATCTCCCATGCCTCTTAAATATTCTTTGAAATTTTTATCCTATTAAGGTTAGTGCGTAAAAACTGAATTTGCATTTGGAATTGTATTTGAATCTTGGAGTGAAAATTGATAAACACAATATAAAGATCAATTTTATCTTTTAATAAATAAACCTACATCCGAGTATGATCATTGTAAAGGTTACAAACCATTTTGTATGGGTACGATTCAAAGTACAAAGACTCAATAAATCACTATGAATTATAGTAAATTGTTTAGATGGCTTATATTTTTGTTTTGAGAAAGATGTAGACTGATGCTTCGTAAGTTCACAAATTTCACGTTGTAAGTCAAATAATTGTTTATTTAAATTCATAGAAAGAAATAAACGTTTTAAATGTTGAAAATTAGGATGACCCATTCTAAAGTATCATAACAAAGATTCACTACTCCTAGGAATAGATACAAAGCCATAATTAACAGTTTGACACTATCCACTCACATTGGATTCCTCAAAATAGTAGGATCCTTCACATTCTTTAGCACTATCAATCGCCTTCCCTGATAATAGATCCTGAAAAATACAAGAGAGAAATTTAAAAGAGCAATTGGAATGTTTTGTCAACTGACTAATAGACAATAAATTACATGACAATTGATGACTCTAAAGTAGTCATCAGTATACTTTCTTCTTAATATTTGCTCGTTTTATTCAATAAGTAGTATTTTAGGGATTAAAAATATTAAAATATGAACTTTCAAGTAAGAAAAGGTGACATAATTTTTGAAATTTTTTATGAATTTTTAACGCAAAATCAATCAGAAGCTACCACGTGAACGCTACATAAGCGGAAAGAGCAAATCACCCAACGTCGCGTGTTCCCAATGACACAATGCCATGCCACATGTCAACACGACGTCTATTCCGAGTTGGTCGTGCAGTCAAAGGTCTTGCCATGTGTCGTAAATTAATTCGTCCATTCCTTCCACCGTCGTGCCACGCCATCCGTAACCACACCACATGGAGCTGACTCAGCATATGTTGACCATACCTCTCATGCCACGCATCGCGCCGTGATTCGCCCAGTAAAATCTGCATACCATGTATCGTGCTCCTATTGACTGGCACTGTTAGTTTTTCTTTTTTTATCTAAACCCTTAATCTAAAAACTGATCTAACGATCAAAATTTCACCTGAACTATATTTAACCCCCTAATTGTCCCATAAACCCTAATGAGATGAAGTTAACATAATTTTTATCAGTTTTTGGAGCCAATAAGAGAGAAAAACACAAAAAAAATCAAAAAGAGATACAATTTTTGTAGAGATTCAAGAGGAGATTGGTACTAAAATTCAAGAGATTGATTGTATTTCTTCTTCTTCTTTTTTTATCAATTTTTACTTATTTATAAAAAATACAAGGTTTATAAACAAAAATTGTCTAGTTAATTTATTAATCTAGGAGTCTTATGAACCCAATTTTAAACATGTGATAATATAATATTATACCTCAATTATGATTTCAATTTGATTATATTATTTAATCTGATTTTTATGTTATGAATTGTTGACCAACAATTAATTTATATAAGTAATTAAATAGATTTGAGAAAATTATTTAATTATTTGTCTTGAATAAATAACATGCATAGTTTTTAGATAAAGATGTATGATTCTTATGTATGTGATCCATAATCGATGAACTTAATGAATAGTATGCAATTTAATTGACATGAGAGTGTAATTAGGTTAATTACTATATGATGTATAATTTACTTGAAAGAAGAATACATGCTACGTTAGATTCAATTGATCATGTAATTAATTGATTTTTATATTGGAAGAGATTTTAGTGATTCATATGAAAATTAATAAATTAAATATTCCTAGATATTTTCTCATATATCTTCTTAGCCATCAATTCTGATTATTTATTTTTAGTTATTTTAATTTTGCTTTCTTAAAACATAAAACACAAAAAAAATTGATTTTTATTTTATTTAGTTTTAAAAATTAGTTTCTTATAACACAATCTCCGTGGAAACGATATTTCTTATCGTTATATTACTTATTGTGATATATATACTTGCATATTCATTGTACGCAATTCATGTTCAATCAAGTTTTTGGCATTGTTGTCAGGGACTTATTTTAGTTATTTTTCATAATTTTAATTTATTTATTTAGTTATTTATTTTTAATTTTTATTAATTGCTATTTGAAACACATTTGAGTTTATTACATGAACAGAATTGGTAAGAGAAAAATTTTGCCTTTAAATCCCGAAATTGAACATACTTTGAGATAAATAAGAAAAAAATAAGTTGTCACTAAAGTGGAAGAAATAGCTAATTCATTAAAAACAAACAATAATGAGCTAAATTTGAACAACTAGATACCTTTGATGGATGATAGGGACAAAGCTATAAATGAATATGCATTACCTATGTTGGAAAAGCTGAATCCAAGTATTACAAGGCCAAACATTCTAGCAAATTAGTTTGAACTAAAGCCAGTAATGTTTCAAATGCTACAAACATTTACACAATTAAGCGGATTACCAACAGAGAATCTTCATCTTCATCTCAGATTGTTTATTAAAGTTGGAGATTCTTTCAAATTTAGTGGTGTAATCGAAAAGACATTTAGGCTTTAGATTATTCCCTTGCTCTTTGCGAGATTGTACTTGAGTTTGGTTAAACTCTTGGTCACCTGATTCCATTACAATATGGAATGATTTGACAGAGAAATTCTTGATGAAATACTTCCCACCAACAAAAAGTGTCAAGCTTAGGAATGACATTACCTCCAATCAAGGAGAATCTTTATACGAACCATAGGAAATATTCAAAGAATTGCTAAGAAATTGTCCTCACCATGGTATCCCTTATAGAATCCAAATAGAGACTTTCTACAATAGTCTTAATGCTCAAACAAGAACCATTGTTGATGCATCCGCTAATGGAGTTCTACTAACCAAATCTTACAATCAAGCTTATGATTTACTTAAGAGAATGACTAACAATAATTATCAATGGCCAATGGATAAAATGACAGCCACAAGAAGAGTAGTTGGAATGCATGAGGTAAATGATATCACGACACTTACAACTTAAGTGTCATCTTTGGTTAATCTTTTGAAGGCTCAAAACTCGCCAGTGAGTATAAACCAGGTCCAAGATTCAAAGATGTCGTGTGTGTTTTGTGAGGGAGCTCATTTGTTTGATAATTGTCCAAATAATCTTGAATCAACGTTTTATGTGGATAATGTGAACCGAAACAATAATCCATACTCGAACACATATAACCCAGGATAAAGACAACATGTAACTTTCTCTTGGAATAACAACAATCAGGGTGTTAATCAATTCAACCGTCAGTCATTTCCACCACCTTGTTTCCAACAATCACAAGCTCAAGAGAAGAAACCACCTACTGAGGACAATACAAATGTTTTAATGGAGATGATGAAAGACTTCATCCATTCATTAAATACAAAAGTGTCCACTCAAGAAGATTCAATTTGAAATTTAGAGATTCAAATGAGGCAACTTGTCCAGGCTATAAGCCAAAGGCCTCAAGATAACCTTCAAAGTGACACAATTATAAACCAAAAAAGATAAAGTAATGAGCATTACAACGCCATACCCTTGAGAAGTGGTAAAACTCTAAATGAGGAAGATGAGACTCAAAAGGATGAGGAAGAATTAGTGGATAAAGAAAGCCATAAATTAGTGTATAAAGAAAGTAATGGATAAGAAATAATCCAGCTAAAAAAGAACAAACTCTACAAACCCATTATTGCTTTCCCTTAAAGACTGCAAAAGTAAAAGTTAGATACGCAGTTTTTAAAATTTCTAGATCTCTTCAAGAAGCTGCACATAAATATATCATTTGCAGATGCAATTAAAGAAATGTTGTCTTATGCCAAATTCATGAAGGATATATTGTCCAAGAAAAGGAAGCTTGGAGATCATGAAACAATAACCTTGACTGAAGGTTGAAGTGTCATTCTTGCTAAAAAACTACCCAAAAAATTGAAAGATCTAGATATCTTTGACATCCCTTGCATTATTGGGAACATCCATTTTGACAAGGCACTGTGTAACTTGGGTTCCAATATTAACCTTATGCCATTATCAGAGATTGGGGATTGTTAAAGCCAAACCCACTTCAGTAACATTACTGACGACTTTATGAAAATAGAGTCCTTAGCATACTTTTTTACTTAATATTTACTTTTTTATTTAATAAATAGTATTTTTATGGCTAAAAAATTAAAATATAAAATTTTTAGTGAAAATGGGTGAAAATATATTTTTTGGGATTTTTTATAGAATTTTTATGAATTTTTAATGCAGGATCAATCAAAAGCAAACACGTGGCAGATGAGCTAAATGGGCAAGCCACGTGGATGCCACATAAGCATGGAGAGCGAATCACGTCGCGTCGCGTGTAAGGAGGACGAAACACGCATCATGTGTCAGCACTACGTTCAATCCGAGTTCAGAAATCGGTCAACGTATCATGCCACGTGTCACCACGCCATTGCATCGCGTGTTCCACCCGTGCGCCACACCATCCGTTCCGACGAATCACGTTGCGCCACGTGTTGCTGACTCGACGAGCATTGACTATGACCGGTCTCCCCTGACACACGTCGCTTCCTGATTCACCCAATGAATTTCTGATGCCACGTATTGCGTTGTGTTGGCTGAAACTGTCAGTTTTACTTGTTTTGATCGTAGCCCTTGATCTAAAGTTGATCGAACGGTCCATATCGCACCTGAGCTTTATTTAAGCCCTTAATCACTCCATAAACCCTAATTTGGCCTCCATTAGCATAATTTTGGTCATTTTTTGGAGCTAAAAAGAGAGCAAATATAGAAAAATTCAAGAGAAGACACAATTTTAGTGGAG
This sequence comes from Hippophae tibetana, assembly GCA_037013495.1. Taxonomy (NCBI): domain Eukaryota; kingdom Viridiplantae; phylum Streptophyta; class Magnoliopsida; order Rosales; family Elaeagnaceae; genus Hippophae; species Hippophae tibetana. Next base: position 49,338 of record CM072809.1, on the reverse strand, counting down.
ATTCAAAAGGAAATTAATACTACAATTCAAGAGATTGATTGTATTTCTTTTTCTACTCTTTTCTTTATCAATTTTATGTCTTCCTTTATGAAAAATATAAGTTTTATAAACATAATTAGGTATAGTTAATTTATTAATGTAGGTATCTTATGAACCCAATTTTCACTATATGATGATCTAATATTTTACTCTAATTATAATTATAATTTAATTATATTATTTAATCTGATTTGTATGCTATTAATTGTTTGACCAACAATTTATCTATAGAAGCAATTAAATAGACTTGAGCTAATTATTTAATTGTTTCTCTTAATTAAATAACATGCATAGTTTCTAGGCAGAAATGTAGGATTCTTATGTATGTGATCCATAATTAATAAAATTAATGAGTAGTGTGCAATTTAATTGACATGAGAGTATGATTAAATTAATTACTATATAGTGTGTAGTTTACTTGAGAAAGAAATACATACTAGATTAGATTCAATTGATGAGGTAATTAATTGATAATTATATTTGGGAGATTTTAACGATTCGCATGTTTAGAAAATTTGGGGATTAAATATTCTTAGATATTTTCTCATATATCATTTTAGTTGCTAAGTTTGATTTAATTAATTATTGCTATTTAATTTTAGTTATTTTTATTTTGCTTCATTAAAATATAAAAACCTATAAAAAAATTGATTTTTACTTTTTTTATTTTAAAAATTAGTTTCTAATAAAATAATTTTCGTGGGAACGATATTTACATATCATTATATTACTTGTTGCGATACGTATACTTACGTATATCAACACATGAAGGAAGAAGAGAATGTAAAGGACAAGGATGTACTTTTGCATGCTTTTCCTGTTCTCTACTAGTCAGGACCCAACACTTTCCAGAAAGAAAGGATCAATAGATAAAAAATCAGTATCATACATAAGTAACTTTTGGTATCAAACCTGTTGTTGCTGTAATCTGGCATTGATGTCCACGGTGACCTCTAAGTAGTTAATGCTATAATGATAATATCACTGTTATAATCAATCATCAATGCGGATAGCACATTTCAACCATGCCAATAAGAGAGTTTATTACCTCTTTTCTGTAAGCTTGGCAGATAAGCATATTAATTCTTGTTGAATAAGCTCCGTAGTCTACTTGTTGAATTATGCATCAAGTAAAGAAGCAAGCAGACAAGTATCAAACTCCGGCATTGAAAGGTAAAGCATGAGATGAAAAAATGCATAAGGTCGTGTATATAGAAAGTAATATACCGCAGAAATGTTTTCATATTGGTGTGGTTGAAATGTATCCCATATTTTAATATTGTAAACTAACAGATAACTGATTGCTGCTTTTGAAATAAAATGCAAACAAGTTAGAAAATTAAAAATACAAAAAATTATCCTCAAATCTATTCATCTGTGAACAAGATACGGTAGGCAGGAGGAAGCTTTATCTAGAGCTCCTCAACTATTGGACTCCTCCAAAATTACTTATTAAACTTTTAATGTTTCATAACCAAAACATTTAAATATAGAAGTCCTTTCCACTATGTTTGATGTATTATTCCCCTAAAAAAACCATCCATGACATTACCGAAAATAAATAAATGAACAAATACTGCACCCGTGACTGCAACTTGCAAAAATACATCAATTGGCTAAGGGAGCGTGCGCGGCACACCAAAGTCAAATATGTGCCTAAATACTATAAAATGGAGCGAATGGCTAAGGCAAGCCGCAAAGCAAACACAAATATATACGCTAAAGGGCAACCTGGGTAAGATTTGACGAATCGGACTCCAAAGAAGCAATCCTTCCCTGTTTTTCCAATATCTGATAGCATAGCTGACTCTTTTCCTTCATCATCCGTTCAATATCTTCTTGGAGTTGCATTTTTTCAGATCTTGCTACAACAAATTTCACAATCATGCCCTTTCGGTATCCATAATCGTATTATATAAACAAGGAAAGAGCGCAAAAATGCAGTAATCAAATATGAAACACAAGGAAGAAAAACCAGAAGCAAGATCGGTTTCCAGGGTGTGAATGGTGGTCAAATGCGTCTGCTCTTCCGCTGAGAACTTCGCTACCTGGTCTTCAACGCCTAATAATTGGGAAGATATATCGAAGAATAAGATCAGATTTATGAAGATGTATGTATATTTTACTCGAGCGAATGAAAGAGAGACCATTTACTTGCGAGCGCAAGGTCTCCATGATCTGCAAGTACTCCTCCATGAATCCCGAGTTTGATCTGCAAGCTCACGAAATAAATCTTTTTCCGGAATGCAAAGCATATATAAAAAGATGCAGAACCTTGGACCCTTTGTAAAGGAAGTATAAAATTCGCCTACACCAATCCTAGCGTGGCGGTAATACGGTATAAACAAAAATAAATAACATTCAACATAATACAATTTGTTTCGAAACCGATTTAAATGATTTAAATTCAATATAAATGTTATTTAATTAATTGATGTTTAATATAAATTTTTGAATTAAAATTTTTTAAATAAAAATATATAAGTGATATTATTTTTATGATTATAAATTTTAATAAGTGTTATAAATGTTATTTTTTTATTAAAATATTAAAATTAAAAATAAAAATATGATACATAATAGTTATATGAGCTTGTTATTACATACTAAATAGTGGATACAAACGTGTGATGCATGTGTATTTGATCAATTTTTTTAATTTGTGGATCAAATTAAAAGAATTAAGTATTAATCTATGGATCAAAGAATATATATTTTTCGATCTCAATTGTTCCTTTTTTCTCAAACATATTTAACATTATAAGTATATTTCAACATTTTTCATTAATGTTGTAATCATATTTCAAAAAAATTCAAAATTTTATAATAAAAAATTTAACATTATTAACTTAATTCTATCTAAAATTAATGGGATTTTCTTTTATTTACAAATAAAAATTAAAAAATGAGATTTAAGTTAATTACTAAAAAATTATGAAGGATTAATATTGGTTAACTATAGAAGAAATATAAAAAGAAACAAATAAAGTATGGTGAGATTTGAATTTTAGTTTAACAAATTTAAGCTAGATTTATGAAAAATGTAAGAAAGAATAAATTAGATTTATGAAAATATAAGACAGAAATATAATGTAATTTTTTTCAAATAAATAATTGTAAAAATTAGAATTTTTTAAATAATTTTAAAAAGATTTGGTTTCAGATTGATTTGTGTTGATCTTATACATGAATCATGATCCAATCTAACTTAAGGTGATATGTTTCTATATGGCTTGATCACATGGAACAAATATCTATGGAGTTTCGATTTAGTATATTTTTTTGTCATCCCTATATATGTATATTAGAGTGAGGAAAGAAGAACATAAAGAGAAAGTTGATGGGAAAGAAGAACATAAAGAAAGAAAAGGAAAATGTGAGGATAACATTGTATTCAAAGTTTCATCAAGTAGTTACTTGCTTTTGAAGTATACACAGTTCATAGAAATTGAAAATATATCCCACGTAAGCCTAAATGGATCTTCTTTTTTTCTCTTATATATAGGGTTTTGACCCGATCCATTATATGTTTCTAGGATTTACTTGGATTAAATATTCAAATAGTTGATCTTTGAATACTTTTTTTCTAGATGAAAGCGGTTAAGATTGTATAACTTTTTTCTCTCGATGCATAAAGTCACGATTTTTCTTGCAATCGGAGACTTAGACGAGAATTGTAGCTCTTGACAATGTTGTGAGTAACCCATTACCAACAAACAAGAGAGAGATAAAGGGAATGATTCAATGAATATGTGATTGCTAACTGAACGAAGTTATAATGATGCAATGATGTATTTATAGTAAGCTAGCTAATGTATATGCTTATGTAGCATAAATTCTAGCTAACTATAGTAACTACTTAACATGATAAAGAAATACATGTGTCACACTTTAATAGCCTCCTTTAAATTTGAAAGTTGTCTAGTTACAAATCTAATTAGCTAAAGAGATGAATATATAATTAGCGAAAATATGATAAATTAAAATTTTCACAAACAGTCAAACATGCAATCACATGTAAAAAAAAATAAAATAGCATGCACAGTTTTTAGGTAGAAACAACTTAGGTCATAATAATGACCTAAGAGAAAAAAACCATTGGTCCACCGGATCATTTGACTATGCACCATGAAAATAATGCTCTATCACAAGGCTAGAACTCAAACTGCTTACCAAGATAATGTCCCAAAGTAACCTACTTACAAGACTCTACTTTCTTTCACAGACTTTACAAGCAAGGTGTGCAAATCCAAACCAATGTTTCGATAAACTTGAGTCATGATGAGTGCTCAAAAAGCACTAAAATAACCATGATTTTATGCACATTAATTAATTAAAAATATATATATTTATATGTTTTATCATATATTTATATAAATTTGTCTTTTTCGAAATCACAGGTATTTTTATTGTTTTTCAGGTATTTTAGCTTAAAAACGTAACTTAAAGACTCAAAGAGGAATACTGAAAGCAATACATCACAAATATATTAATAAATAAATAGGGAAATGTCAACAAATATGGAAAAATTTGACAAAATGGGTCAAAAAGGTCAAAAATGTCAAAAAGGAGAAAATCGTGCCACCGCGCGCGCAGCGCCCCACGTCCGCGCCAAGCCGCGCGCGCCCAGTTCCAGATCCGCGTGCGCCCGCGCGCACAGCTCCTGCTCCCGTGTGCGCAGTACCTGCCCTTCCGTGCGCCCAGCTGCCCTCCGCGCGCACCGACGCCCATTTCGCCCCATTTTTGCACGCAACCGCCCCCATGACATCATGCTGATGTCATCAATGACCTCAGCAAATGCACTCCACTTTTTCACATTTTTTTAACATTTTTTCACTCACTTTTTCTCTCCATCCTCACCTATAAATACCCTACTTCCCTTCACTTCTAAACACACCTCAAAATACATTCTTTTCTCTCTTTATTTCTCTCTTTTCTTAGATTTTTAGTTTTTCTTAGTTTTTAGCTTTTCTTAGTTAATTTCTCTTAGTTTTAGAGTTCTTCCCTTTTTGGGAAGAACTAGTTATGTTTTTTGTAATTTATTAGCTTTTTGATTCAATAAATGGGAGTGCAAATTTCGCTTAGAGGTTTTCCAGCAATGGGAATAGCATCGAAGTTCTATAAGGATTTTATTTTCTTTACAGTTATTTTTTATGCTTTATTCTTACATATTATATTTAATTTATCTGTGATTAAATTTAACTCTGCTGGCTGTTTATAATCATGATGTAATAATAACGTTGTTATGCTTGCGAAATATTAAATAGGTGAAAATCTCTAAAATGAATTGATTTTGTTTTTATTCAAGATTTTATATTAAGAATGTTAGAGAGAAATATATTATTTTTCATTACAAACTTAAACCTGAAAATTAGATTTTAAGGTTTAGTTATCCGGTCTGATTTAGAGTAGTGCTCTTTTATTTGTTGGTACAATCGCCCGGTAGTTAGAGTGAAACTCTATTTCAAAAGTTTTTATAAGAATTATTATCTGAAAATGTATTGACAACATGTTTTTAGTAGTGGTTTTAAAACTTGAAAGTTAGTACTCGGATAACTAAATTCTTAGGTTTAATTTGGACACCTTGAATAAAGTTTAAACTGTCTAACCCCACCAAAGTTGGCATTTAAATGGTTCATTTTCAATCTCTTAGAAAAATGAATTAATTTAATTAACCAAATTAGTTATCAACCCCACCCATAGGTGTTAATTGATTTGTTTAGTTAACAAAGAATATCTAACCCCGCCAAATGTGGTATTCATACAAAAAAGGGAGAATCAATAAATATCAATTCATATCTTTAATAACCTAAATAATATGAGCAAGCATAATTAACTTAGTTATTATATCCATAAATACTCCACCATTATAAATAATAAAATTTGCATAAATGTTTATTGAATCTATGTTTATTTTTATGTAAGTAGATTAAAAACACAAAACCCAAAATATTGTGACATGATGTTTAGGATTTAATTTCGTTTTTAAAAGTTTGATTAATAAATTAAAAACCACATACATTCCTTCCTTAGATCGACCTTGGGAGTATACTTATCATTTTCTTCGAAACGATTCGTGCACTTGCGAGAGTTTTATAAATATAAAACCAAAGTATTGACAAGAATCGACAATGCCGGTTTTCGCTCATCAAGTCACACCAATTATCAAACCCGTTCAGTTGGAACTTGAACCATTAGCATAAAAACACAATTACAATATATATCCTAGAATGGATTAAATATTGAAAAATCTTACCTAGATAATTTAATAGAATAACAAATAAATCAAAATCACTAGTAACAATAAAACATACATATTAATCAAAAGTTCAATAAAGATTGTTTTTTAAAGATAAATAATCAAACCAAATAATTATAATATTAGACACTATTATTTGATCCAATAATTCAAAAAACAAAATAAAGAAAAAGTTATATGAACATTTAATCACAATATCATAAAATATTAGACTTATCAATCAATCAATCAAACACAACCATCAATGTTTAACAAATTAAGGCATTACTTTTTTTTTATATTTGAAAGGTTAAAGCCTTAATCTTAAGTTAAAGTTCAATTATAATTATGTATATTAAAAATTTCATAGAGTAGTAAATATTAGGGACAAAATACTAATTAGAATGTTTTCCTCGTGCAAACAATTAAGTTAAAGTTGAAACCCTAATTTTTCGATCGATCTAAGTTGAGCTCGATCAATCGAGCTAAAAAAGCCCATCAATCTAACCGATCTTCAATTGATCTAAGGTATTAAAAAATAAATCCCAAAGATTGGTAGATCGATCTACCCATTTCTCGATCAATCTAGTACTTAATCGATCGAACATTAAATCTCAATCAATCTACTCACCTTGATCAATCATGACATGTCTTAATCAGCCGAGTGACCTATAGGTAAAATGTTCCTATGTATCTAATATGAAATCTAACGTGCATAACAACATATATAAACCTTAGATGTGTTTGTTAGAGCTTGATAGTTTCTTTGGCTTGAAAAGTGTTCTTGAAAGACTCACCTATAAACTAAAATTATAATTAGTGTTTTGTTTATGAATATCATCAATACTCATAAACCTTACAATCTCCCCATTTGGCATATTTGTATGAAAAAACCTCTCTTTCACTATATAATGCTCATAGGAAAATATATTTTACACTATGAAATTCTCCTATAATCTGGTGAAACTATCTTCACTTGAATCTTAGTTTATATATTTATTTGTGTTGGAACTCAACTTTTTTAGTCTTTATAGGCATGTTCTTGGACTTATCATTACTTTTAGATTTTACATTCATCTTACATGAAGATACAACATGCATGGTAGGACGATTATAATTAATCCTAAAATTAAATGTATTGAGTTTCACTTGCATCTTTGAAATAACGACTTCATGCTTTCTAATATAATTATTTGACATAATATTCATAGATGTGTGATAATTGTGAGTCCTATAACTAGAAGCTTGGAAAGAATTATTAATATGGGCAGTAGTTAACAAAAATCTACACTTGGACTTATATGATATTTTCTACCACAATGATAATAGACATGCATAAACTTAATAGTTTTTTTCTATTATAGATGTAATGGTTTTTGGTACATAATAAGTGACAATATAAATAGGATTAAAAGGCCTTACCAAATCAATTCTTGATGATGAAGGTGTAGCATGTGAGAAGGACATGTTTGAAGGTTTTACAAACTCGGTTGATTTTGATGAAGATGGTATAGTGTGTCCATTTACATATCCTAACCCTTTCTAGTTTCTAAAATATTTTCCATAGTCAAGAACTTTGTTTAATCTTTCAACTCCAATAGTTAACATTTTCACAGCTTCATATGATTCTTTAAGCTTTTGCACCAATTTTTTATTATCTGTAGCAAGCTTGTTATTTTCTTATTTCAAACATAAAAGACTTAAACTCAAACCATTAATATGTTCAGACAACTCAATTTTTTTTATTTTTCAAACATAAAGAAATTTACTTCATAGGATTTGAATTTATCATTCAATTTGGTTACTTCTACTAGTAACCTATCTTTTTCTTTCTTACAACCTAATAAATCTATAAATAGTTTCTTAGTGTTATTAGTATTAAATTTTATAAGTAGGAATTTAAAATCACTTTTCTCATTAGCTGAGCCAATGTTAGATTCATTAGAGTGTCCATCAATAGTTGAAGTAAATGCTTGGTAGTTGGTGCCATAATTTTTTGAGTCATTAGAATCGTCATTGTCACTTTCTGAGTTGCTAAAGATAGCATTGAAAGCTCTTATAGTTCTTTTTTTTAGTACATTAAGCTACAATATGACCAAAACTCATACATTCAAAACATTGAGGTCCAATGGGTTTCGATTTCTTATCATTGGAACTCATAGATTTGAGTTCTCTTCTATTTTAATCCCTTAAACATCTTGATTACCAGTTACTCTATAAATTGTTCTAGTTGAAAGTTTTCTTGAGTATTTTGACTAAGAGTATGAATTCTTCATCGCTCTCAACATTCTCACTATCACCATCATCAATAAGGAGGTTTTGGAAATTACACCTTTGTTCTCAACATGTTCCTTAATTTTGATGGTGTCTATATCTTTACTTTTATAAATGACAGTGACCTTTGCATGGAAGCGATCTATTAATGAGTAAAGAATCTTTTGAACTATCCTAAAATCATTAATTTTCTCTTCAAGATCAACAAATGTGTTAGTAATATTGCATTATTTAACATAGAATTCGAAAAAGGCCTCATCTTCTTTCATCTTAAGGTTTTCTAATTGAGTACTAAGCATATAAAGTCTAGTTCATTTAATTTGTGTGGTGCCCTCGTGGGAAACCATTCAAATATCTCAAGTATGCTTAACAATATCAACATTAGAAATATGATATAACTCATCAACAAACATAGCACAAAAAATAGTATTAATACCCTTTTTATTCTAGTTACCAACATATTTATCTTGAGTAGTCTATTCATTTCTAGGTTTAAGTGTGAGAACTTTATCTTTGGTAAACGTAAGTGGTTCTTAACCAATAATATAGTTTCAAACACTCTCATCTATAAAATGTAGAAAGGATTTCATATGAGTCTTTTAGTATGAGTAGTTAGACCCATCAAAGAAGAGAGCATAGGTTGTAAAGGAATCCTCACTCAAATGATCTATAATAAGGTCCTAGGTAATACTAAGTATATGCACTGAATCTTTCTTATGCCAATTGAAAGTTTTTTAGTTACGAATCTAATTAGCTAGAGGGGATGGATAGATAATTAATAAAAATATGGCAAATTAAAGTTTTTACAAATAGTTAGACATGCAATCACATGTAAATAAAATAATGTGAAAAATAAAATAACACTAGGATTTTTAGGTGTAAACAACTATTGTCTCTTTTAGATAACATAAAATCGTACAAATATACACGGTCACAAGTAATAATATGATAAGTAAAATATCGTTCCCACGGAGATTTGTTACTAGTGTTCGTTAATTACTAAAATTATTTTAACCTGAATTTATCCAAATGTTCGATAATTTTATGATGTTTGACTAACTAATTTTTATAATAGTTTGAAAGAAAATTCTAGGATTGTAGTTTCACCAAATTAATCCACTTGAACATTTTATTTTCTCTTCATTTATGTTCTCGTATTTTAAGTTGTTAACCAAGAACTCCTAATTTATCCATATATCTCTTCCGAGCTCCATACAGACACATCTCGCTCAAATAATTCACTATATTCCTATGAGAATTAAATTCAACCAGATTTATTAAGTTTTAAGTTCTCAAATAGATACACATACAATAAAAGTATATCTTATCCCTTATATATATACATTATTTTATCGCGAGCAACACACAAAAATGCCTTTTCCAAGTTTATTTAAGTGTCACAGATCAATTAATTAGTCTTCCGATAATTAAAAATATTAAGCACAAATAAAATAAACAACTTAAAACCGTTCCATAAATCATTCAAAAATAATTAATTCAAGTTTCATCATTTAAGCTACACTACAACCCTAGAACAAATAAATTAGTTCATAGCAAAAATTAAAATTATAACACAACAATAATCAAACATTTCAGAGAAATAAAATTTAAAAGAAAAAAGATTAGGAGAAACTTTTTCACGATTCCTCAATGAAAAATAAATTTCTTCCCTTTCCTTCTTCTTCGTTGTCTTCTTTCTCCCTATTTCCTAAGAAAATACAACACAAAAATGTCAAATAAAAGTTTCTGCGTGTGTAGAAAACACGCAGAAAGAAACTAAAACTTGAACTCAAAAATAGAAAAATGAAAAACTTAAAAACTAAACTCCTCAACTTTTTTCTCGCGTCCAAATATATCCTCTTATATAATATTTTTTTTTATCAAAATACATGTATTGGGGGACAAAAATACATGGGAAGAATTAAAATAAATAACATGCGTGAAAACCGTTGTGCGCTTTTCTGATTTTTTTCTTTAAACGCGTGCTACGTGTCATCAATTTATTGGCTACGATATATAAAGATACACGTGGAAACCTTTCATTCGGTAGGAAGAACGAGCGTATGGAGAATAGCAGGACCGCGTCGCATAAGATCTTATCGCATTGGAAGTGCGCGACAATTGGCTTCAACACGTGGCGACGGAGAAAGAGCTGGTGAGTGGGTGTCGTTTTTGTGTTTTTATTTTACCAAACACATGCCACGTGACGTCATATGATTCATTGGAAGATTGAGGAAACACGTGGCTTCTTTTTATTCGGTGGAATGCGATAACGCACTCTGATGCGATGAACCGCGTCGCATGAGAGTGTAGGCAAGCTGCTCGGTACGCGACAACTTGATTCCACGCGCTTAAATCTGGACCGTTCAACTGATCCAACGGTGAGCGATGCACCTCGGAAGAAACTTCTGTGCAACCGACATATGGGTCCCACCCTGCTTTCCAACCTGCGCAGTAGGTGGGCCCCACTCGGCATCGAGCCATGTGCTTCGGGAATACCAGGTCCACTCTCTTTTGTCGCGTCTGGATTACACGCGCCAGATCTTGACCGTTGATATGGAGATCGAACGGTGTGTGTTGGGCGTTGTGAATGTCGCGAGTGGCTCCTTCTCCTACGCAGGAAATTCAACTTTTATTAATTACATTTTGACCCATAAATTTAATTCAAATTAACTTCCAAATTTTTGATATTTGCAATTTCACCCAATTTTAATTCAAATTAATTGTTAAGCTTTTTATAATTGCAATTAAGTCCATTTTTTTATTAAAATTCATTAATTTTCTTGAAAATATATTTATTAAAAACTAATAATAAATATTAATTTAATTAATTAAAAATTAACTAAAAATGTAAAGAACTAGCAATTATAATTAATAAAATAGACACAAATAACTGTATAAAATATAGTTATCACACCCCTAAACTTAAGATTTTGCTAGCCCTCGAGCAAAAGGCAAGAAATAAAACAAAGATAAATGCATTTAAAATAGCGATTTTCAAAATATTTCTTTCTATTTATTTCAAATAACATAACTCAAAGAAATAAAAGAATTTTATCTAAGCATTGAAATTAATCTAAAAGTATATTACATTTTCACAATAAATTTAGTGTATGTGTGAAGTCTTTTCATATTTTATCACATGCAATCCGGATCAGTTTATGCAAATATGAACACAATTTATTTTTAATGAAATCACATATCTCATAAGTTTATTTTTCATTTCTCTCTCCACTAATGTAGACAAACACAAAACACAAAATCAATAGGACTTTATTAAGCTTGTAATGTATGGCTTAGGAAAAAGTAGGATAAAGGATAATATTTAGCTCAAAATTTTTCCTAAACACAACATTTTAGGATTGAAACGAGATACGATCTATCATCACAATAAATACTTCCCAATTTGGGATTCAACATCACATACAATACTCATTTTTTTTTCTTTTTTTCTCTTTTTTTCAGAATCTTTTCTTTTTCTCTTTTTTTTAACAGTATCCTCTTTTTTTCGATATATCTTAAAATATTTACTAACAATTGTCATATGTTAGTAAGATAAAAAAAATAGATATAAACAATTGTCACATGTTAGTGAGATAAGAAAAATAGATATATCTACACGTATATATATATATATATTTTGTAGGCTTTTGAAACGAGACAAAAATATATATATATAATTTGAAGCTCAAAAGGGGCATACTACGGATAAAGCATGTGAAGATAGATAGAAAGGCTCAAACGATCCAAAGATGGCCTAAATCATTTTCTTAGTAAAATGTTATCTATAATTTCACCTCGAGAGAAAATTAAACAAATTCTAAGAATTGTGACACCACAAATATCAAACGAATTACATATTCACATAAACCTTCTCTAAATTACCATAGCAACTCAAAAATCAAGACTAGTGCTCATACATAATTATTCTGATAAAAATGTAGGATACGTAAAAATTATTCATAACTTAGGCAATATTCAAATTTTTCAAGGAGTTATGCATTATTTAAACCGAAGAAATAAAATAACAAAAATTAGATCACCATTAAACGCAAAATATCTTCTAATGTTTAGATCAACCAAACAAACAAAGGTAGACAAGCAACAATATCAAGCAATATTTCAAATAAGTTTAATCTCTACACCCCACAACTTAATATGCACATTGTCCCCAATGTGTGGAAATTAAAGAACAAAGGAGATGTGTTAAAAGGAACTTCCCTGAATGGTGAGTTGGCTTGTGAGATTGAAATCCAAAAATCGTTGTACCTCTTCCGATTTGCACCTCTTGGTCTTGAACTCTCATAGTGAGTTCCCCTTTTTGAACATCAATCAAAGTCCTACCAGTTGCTAAAAATGGTCTCCCCAGAATAATAGAGATCTCTTTATCTTCCTCCATGTCAAGAATTATGAAATCTGTAGGAAAGATAAATTTGTCTACCTTGACAAGCACATCCTCTATAATGCCTCTTAGGTGTTTCAATGACCTATCTACAAGTTGAATAGTTACAGTGGTCGGTTGTGCTTCTCCTAATCCAAGTCTCTGATAGATGGAAAGTGGCATCAAATTAATGCTTGCACTCAGATCGCACAGAGCTCTACCAAATAATTTCTCGCCAATAGTACAAGGAATGGTGAAACTTCCTAGATCTTTAAGCTTAAGTGGTAGCTTCTTATGAAGGATGGCACTACATTCCTCTGTGAGAGCAAAAATCTCAAAATCACCTAATCTTCTCTTTTTAGACAAGATTTCCTTCATAAATTTCACATAGCTAGGCATTTGCTCCAAGGCATCAGCAAAAGGAATGTTAATATGAAGCTTTTTAAAAACTTCAAGAAATTTGGAGAACTGTTATCAAGCTTTTGCTTATGGAAGTGTTGAGGAAATGGAATTGGTGGATTATACGGCTTGAGACTTTCTAAAACTGGTTTCATCATAGGTTTTGTTGATGCTTCATTTTCTTCAGCTCTTTCTTCTCCACAATCTTGTTTTTCTGGGCTAAAAGCTTCAATATTAGGGGTTGGCAAAGAAATGGGCTTAGGTATTTCTTTGAACTCTTTTCCACTTCTGAGTGTAATTGCCTTACAATGCTCTTTTCCTCCCCTATTAGGATTAGTTTCAGTATCACTCGACAAAGCTCCCTGAGGGCAGTTGTTGACAGCAGTAGTAAGTTGCCCCAATTGAACTTCAAGATTTCTGATGGAAGCTGCTTGATTATGAAGAATAGTCTCATTATTGGCCATGTATCGAGCAAACATATCCTCCAATGATGGATTTTTTTCTTGTGGTGGATCTTGGTTATGAAAGGTCTGAGGATATGTGGGTTTTATAGAAGGTCCCTTATTGTTACTCCAGGATAAATTAGGATGATTCTTCCACCCTGGATTGTAAGTGTTAGCATAGGGATTGTTTTGATTCCTATTATAGTTGGAAACAAAATTGACAAATTCAGAGTTATGAGGACATCTCTCACTGGCATGATTTCCATTGCAAATTTCACATGCAACAAAAGGGCTTTGAATAGAATGGACACCCAAAGTATCCATCTTCTTCACCGGAGCGGATACTTATGCAGTTAAAGCGGTCATAGCATCAATCTCGTGAATTTTAGCCGCTCTCTTAGGCATCATCCTCTCTGATGGCCACTCGTAGCTATTGGAAGCCATTTCCTCTAATAAGTTGTAGGCTTCATCAATTGATTTTCCCATTAGAGCACCACCTACTACAACGTCAATCATGTTTCTAGTTTGATCCATCAAACTATTATAAAATGTTTGAACTTGAAGCCACTTTGGTAAACCGTGGTGAGGACATCTTCGAAGTAGCTCCTTGTACCTCTCCCAAGCTTCATATAATGATTCTGAGTCGAACTGCATAAAAGTGGTGATTTCATTCCTCATCCTTGCAGTCTTTGCCGGTGGAAAATATTTGGCTAAATTTTTTTGAGCCAAATCCTCCCAAGTAGTGATAGAACCACATGGCAATGAATTCAACCAACTCTTTGCCTTATCCCTAAATGAAAAAGGAAAAGGTCTCAACCGAATAGCATCATCAGTGACTCCATTATGCCTAAAGGTGTCACAAATCTCTAAAAATATTGCTATATGAGAGTTTGGATCATCGTGGGGTAAACCACCAAATTGAACCCATGTTTGAATCATATGAATGATTTCAGGCTTAATTTCAAACTTATTGGCTTGAATTAATGGTCTTCTAATGCTTGCATGAATGCCACTAACCATAGGCACTGCATAATCTCTTAAAGATATTGGTTCCTCCACTTCAGGAATTTCCTCATCCATAATTAAATGTTTTGAGGTTTCTTGTTTATTATTTTTTTTAATTTTAAAATAGTTCTCTCAATTTCTAGATCTAATGGAACTATGTCAAGATTTCTTATGCGTCACATACAAAGTCCCAATTTATCCAAAAATCTGAAAAATAAATCTAATAAAGTAAAAAAGAAAATAAAAACATAAATAAACACACAAATCTAAGAAAATAACAATAAGTAATAATATATATATATATATATATTATTTTTTGACCTAAAATCAGATTAATTGGTATTAATATCAACTAAAATTAGTAAAACAAATCCCCGGCAACATCGCCAAAAACTTGTTGTCTCTTTTAGATTACATAAAATCGTGCAAGTATACACAGTCACAAGTAATAATATGATAAGTAAAATATCGTTCCCATTGAGATTTGTTACTAGTGTTCGTTAATTACTAAAATTATTTTAACCTGAGTTTATCCAAATATTCGATAATTTGATGCAGTTTGACTAACTAATTTTTATAAAAGTTTGAAAGAAAATTCTAGTATTGCAGTTTCACCAAATTAATCCACTTGAACATTTTATTTTCTCTTGATTTATGTTCTCGTATTTTAAGTTGTTAACCAAGAACTCCTAATTTATCCATATATCTCTTCCGAGCTCCATACAGACACATCTCGCTAAAATAATTCATTATATTCCTATGAGAATTAAATTCAACCAGATTTATTAAGTTTTAAGTTCTCAAATAGTTACACATACAATAAAAGTATATTCCTATCCCTTATATATATACGTTATTTTATCACCAGCAACACACAAAAATTCCTTTTCTAAGTTTATTTAAGTATCACATATCAATTAATTAGTCTTCCGATAATTAAAAACATTAAGCACAGATAAAATAAACAACTTAAAACCGTTCCATAAATCATTCAAAAATAATTCATTCAAGTTTCATAATTTAAGCTACACTGCAACCCTAAAACAAATAAATTAGTTTATAGTAAAAATTAAAATTACAACACAACAATAATCAAACATTTCAGAGAAATAAAATTTAAAAGAAAAAAGATTAGAAGAAACTCTTTCACGATTCCTCAATGAAAAATAAATTTCTTCCCTTTCCTTTTTCTTCGTTGTCTTCTTTCTCCCTATTTCCTAAGAAAATACAACACAAAAATGTCAAATAAAAGTTTCTAGGTGTGTAGAAAACACGCAGAAAGAAACTAAAACTTGAACTAAAAAATAGAAAAATGAAAAACTTAAAAACTAAACTCCTCAACTTTTTTCTCGCATCCAAATATATCCCCCTATACAATTATTTTTTTTATATCAAAATACATGTATTGGGGGACAAAAATACATGAGAAGAATTAAAATAAATAACACGCGTGAAAACCGTTGTGCACTTTTACGATTTTTTTCTTTAAATGCATGCCATGTGTCATCAATTTATTGGCTGCGAGATATAAAGAGACACGTGGCAATCTTTTATTCGGTGGGAAGAATGAGCGTGTGGAGAACTGCAGGACCACGTCGCACAAGATCTTATCGCGTTGGAAGTGCGTGACAACTGGCTTCAACACATGGCTACGCAGAAAGAGTTGGTAAATGGGTGTCATTTCTATGTTTTTAATTTACCAAACACATGTGACATGTCATCATATGATTCGTTGGAAGATTGAGGAAACACATGTCTGCTTTTTATTTGGTGGAATGCGATAGCGCACTCTGATGCGATAAACCGTGTCACATGAGAGTGTAGGCGAGATGCTCGGTGCGTGACAGCTTAATTCCATGTGCTTAAGTCTGGACCGTTCAACTGATCCAACGGTGAGTGATGCGCCTCTAGAGAAACTTCTTCGTAGCCGACACGTGGGTCCCATCATGCTTTCCAATCTGCGCGGTAGGTGGGCCCCACTCGACGTTGAGCCGCATGCTTCAGGAATACCGAGTCCACTCTCTTTTGTTGCGTCTGGATTGCACGTGCCAGATCTTGACCGTTGATTTGGAGATTGAACGGTGTGTGTTGGGCGTTGTGAATGTCACGAGTGGCTCTTTCTCTTGCGCAGAAAATTCAACTTTTATTAATTGCATTTTGACCCATAAATTTAATTCAAGTTAACTTCTAATCTTTTGATATTTGCAATTTCACTCGATTTTAATTCAAATTAAATTTTAAGCTTTTTATAATTGCAATTAAGTCCATTTTTTTATTAAAATTCATTAATTTTCTTGAAAATATATTTATTAAAAACTAATACTAAATATTAATTTAATTAATTAAAATTAACTAAAAATTTAAAGAACTAGAAATTATAATTAATAAAATAGACGCAAATAACTGTATAAAATACAGTTATCAATAACCCAGACTACAACAATAACCTAGGAGAAAAACCACCCGTCCACCAGACCACCTAACTATCAATTATGAAAATAAGGTTCGATTACAAGGATAGGACTTAAACTACCCACCAAGGTAATGCCTCAAGATAACTTACTTACATGCTTATACTTTCTTTAAAAATATCCACAAGCAAGGTGTTTCAATTTGGACTATTGTTTTGATAATACCGAGTCACACTAGTTATCGAACCCATTCAACTGATACCTAAAATGTTAGCACAAAAATACAAGTGCAATGTGTATCCTAGAGTGGATTAGACAATGAAAAACCCTAACTTGATGATTTAATAAAAAAAAAGATAAATCAAAATCACTAACAATACTAGAACATACAAATTAATCAAAAGTTCAATAAAGATAGCTTCTTTAAAGATAAATAATAAAACCAAATAATTATGATATTACACACACACTTATTTGATCTAATAATTCAAGAACAAAATAATGACAAAGTTATATAAACATTTAATCAAAATATTATAAACTAATTAGGCTTATTAACCAATCAAATATAACTAACAATGTTTGACAGATTAATTAAAGAAAAAAGTACAAAGAAATATGATCTTGTTTTTACAAAACAATTTGAAAGAGAGAGTTTAAGATGAAAAAAGAAATTCTCTTGTGGTTAATTAAAATATAGAGCATTAGGTTCTTTATATAGGAAATATTAAAGCCCTAATGCTAAGTTAAAATCCAATTACAATTTTGTCTACTAAACAATTTATAGAGCAATAAATAATAGGGACAAAATAGTAATTGAAATGTTTTACTCGAGTAAACAATTATGTTAAATTTGAAACACTGACTTCTCGATTGATCTAAGTCGAGCTTGATCAATTTAGTCAAAAAGATCGATTGATCTAAGGTATGAAAAATAAATCCTAAAGATAGGTGGATCGATCTATCCATTTCTTGATTGATCCAGTGCTCGATCGATCGAACATTAAATCTCGATCGATCTACTCACCTCGATCGATCGAGTGACCTTTATGCAAAATGTTCCTATGTGTCTAATATGAAATCTAACGTGCATAAGAATATATATATGATATGTGTTTGTTAGAGCTTGATAGTTTATTTGGCTTGAAAAATGTTCTTGAAAGACTCACCTATAAACTAAAATTACATTTAGATATTTTATTCATGAATATCACCAATACTCATAAACCTTACAAAATCAATGGGAGTGGAAACACTATTAATCTGGAATGCAAATTATGAAACTGAGCTGTACCAAGTGGTTTTATGAGCACATCTATAATTTGATCAGTTGTAGAAACATGCTACAAATCCATACTACTTTAATGACATCATTGTGCATAAAATGATAATCTAATTTGATGTTATTGGCTCTTATATAGAGAATTGGATTATGACATAAGAATTTGGCATTGAGATTGTCACATAGGATGAGTGGTCAATTGTAGTCCTTTCGAGAACCAGGGAATAAGAACCATTGTTGTTTCGAGTTAGAACCTTTTTTATGATACAACAAGGCCAAGAGTAAGTAGCATTTAAACAAACTATTTCCCTAGTAAAATAAGAACCTTTTAAATTCTTTATTGATCACACATCACATATACAGGAACAAAAGCCTTTACGATAAATGTACAAAAGAGAAATCCAAAGGAGGAAGCATGCTCTTAGTTGAACTGATGTAGTTATGTCTTGTGTTAGCCTCATCCCTAGAGAAGCAGTACCATGGACTTTAAATGTATAGAAAAGGATACTTTTAACTCTTACATGGATCTACTGCTATTCTATTAACTCATCAACTAGGATTGAAATGCTTGACTAAGATTATAATCATTGGAGCTTTGTGGTGGCACACACAAGTGCTCAATATTCAAACTTAGTTGAGGATTACGAAACTAATTTTTGTTTAGATAATTTCCAACATATAAGATTTTTACTAAAAACACATAATAGATACTTGTGTTTTTTCTATCATCAGGGCATCCAACTCAATTTGCATCAATAAAGGCTACTAAATCAACTGAAGAACCTGCGGTAAACTGAACACTATAGCCAAGAGTACCGTTAACATATCATAGTTAGTAAAACCATGAATTATCATAATTTATTAACAGTAAAGTAAATCTTAGGGTAAGTGAGCGTAAGGTATTATAAAGCACCAATAATACTACAATACTCATATGTATTTTCAATAGGAGTACCTATACATTTGCTCAATTGTTTGTCTATGACCATGGGAGTGCCTGCATGCATGTTGTCTTAAAAATTGCAATGTTGAACTAGATCATGTGCATATTTTTGTTGGCTCAAGTTCTAACTATATATTAATAGTATACTTTCACACCAACGAAGTAGTTCAACCTACCCAAATCTGCTAGAGAAAAAGTTACATGCAGTTTGTTGACAAGCAATTGAATGTGAGAGGATTTGTTTCTCGTAATAATAATGTCATCAACGTAAATAAGGACTAACAAAATTATAGATGAATCAATGTAAATGAACAAACTAGCATCAAATTTAAGGGAACAAAACCAAACTATAGAAGAAAAGTTCTTAATTTATGAAACCAAGCATATGGTGCTTGTTTCAAGCCATACAAAGCTTTATGCATTTTGCATATTATACCAGACCTTTTTTTTTTATAAATCTTGAGGTTGTTTCATATAGACAATTTCAACAATATCACCATTTAGGAACACATTATCACATCTACCTGACAAAGCTCCCAATTAAATGTCAAAGCAAGTTAGCACAAGATGTATTGTGGTTGACTTGACAACATGACTAAAAGTGTCATAGAAGTCCACACCCTTCTCTTGTAAATAACCCAAGGCTAACACAAGAGATAAAAGTACACTACAAATCAATTTTTTTTGTCTAGAAAACTTGAACCGAGTAATTTAACATGAAATACCAACTTGCATCTTATAACCTTTTGATGTGTAGGTAATAATACCAATTCCCAAGTAGTTAAGTAAAAGATCATATTCTTTTTGCAATGAATTTTTCCACTCAGGGATTTCGATTGTTGTTTTCTTGGATTTATGCACTATTAAAATGTTAACTTGAGTAGTAAACACTTTTGGTTTGCACATGCTAGCTTTGGTTTTAGTAAGTATAGGGTGAATGTTAATAGATGCTAAAGATGGAGGAGAAAGAGGTGAATTAATTTAAGTTGAGATATATGGAACAAAAACAACATATGTATATGGACATAGAAATGTAAAAGAAATGTGTGTAGAGAATGTAAAAGTTGTAAGGAATAATGAAGAAGATGGACAAGAAGGAGAAAGTATAGTAAAGACATTAGGAATTAGAATAGTGGATGAAGGAAAATGGGAACAAAGAGATGATACATATAAAGAGAAAGGTAAAACATGTTCATTAAACACCACATGTCGACTAATATATACTATACCATTGACTTTGTCAAGAAAAAGATAACCATGGTGAGATGTATTATAGCAAATGAAAAAACATTAAATAGAATAAGCTTGTAACTTATTATGTGCATAAGCTCTAAGGCAGGGAAAAGACCAAGTGCCAAAAATGCACAAAAGTTTATAATCAAGTTGCTTATGAAAAAAAGTTCAAAGGGAGATAAGCCATTCAAAATTTGGTTGGAAACCTGTTCATCAAAACATAGAGGTGGCATAAGGCCAAAACGAAAAAGGCATACTTGAATGACACAAAAGAACAAGAAATTTTTCTACATTACGTCGATGTCTGCATTCCACCATACCATTTTTCTCCTAGGTGTATGGACAGGTGAAACGATGGATAAAACCATGCTTATTAAGAATTGATTTAATTTCACCAAATTAAAACATCATTTAGTTTGGATATTTTTAATAGATGTGCCAAATTGAGTAGTGATAAGAGTAAGAAAGTGTTGAGAAATTTGACAAGTTTAATCTTTAGATGTAAGGCTGAACATCCAAGTAAAATGACAACAACCATCAACTATAGAGAGAAAATATCTATCACCATTATAAGAAATCACGGGTGATGTCCACAAATCTAAGAATACAAAATCAAACACAGAGTTGCTTTTTTCTTTCCCAGGAGAAAAATGAAACCTATGTTACTTAGATGTTTGACAGGGAAAACAAAACAAACATTTCTTAAGAGCTTTAGTTGACTGAACTAATCCTTTATTTACAAGAATGTTTATAGAATCAAAAGAAGGATGATCAATATGAGAATCCCATTACTCAACAGAAACAGTAAAGGTTGTAGGAGTGGAAGAGGTAGTTATATTGGGGATTACTCCAGTCAACTTTTATAAATCTCTCTCATTGGTTCCTTGCATTAGAATCTCCTTCATTGAAGTATCATTGACATTAAAAAAATTGATGAAATTCCACATACACATTGTTATCAATGCATAACTTGTGTACATATAAGAGATTATGAGTAGCATGATGAGTGTATAAAATATGATTTAAAGCAAGGAAAAATTTGTGATATATAGGAGAAAATAAATCATTACCAACATAATAAATGGATAGAACATTACCATTACCAAGTATGATTTCTTCATTGCCATTATATATATATAGACGCAGTATGATGACTAGCTTTTATGTCTAGAAGCCAAGAGTTTGTATTGGGTGAATCAAAAGGAGAACAAATATACAAAATCTAAATGACCAGATGCATTAGAAGAATCCACCTTATAAGTTTCGTTCAATATATCAAAAAGAACAAAACACCTAGTATCTTGATGACCAACTTTTTGACAAATTTGACAAAAATGCCTTTCTCCATTTGATTTATTAGGTTGAGAAGAAAAATTGGAAACAAAATATTTGTTATTGGTGTTGGATGCTTCAATCTTTAGTTAATATGGTTGATATTTTTTATGAGATTTGCAAC
Source organism: Hippophae tibetana (assembly GCA_037013495.1). Lineage (NCBI taxonomy): Eukaryota > Viridiplantae > Streptophyta > Magnoliopsida > Rosales > Elaeagnaceae > Hippophae > Hippophae tibetana. The sequence goes on along the minus strand of CM072809.1, from coordinate 27,234 downwards.
TCAGTGTTCATCATGTTTCCATTTCTCCCATTTTAAGAGGAAACTAATGGTGGTGAAGGTAATTGCTTCCTTAGACACTTGAAACACTAAAGTTATTTTTGAAGGCAAACTATGTCACTAATTTATTGGACCAATTGTAAATTTCCACACAACCTTTGATTTGTTAAAAAATATGTATTTCTAACCTAATGGTTGTGTTAAATTTAAGAACTTTTATACATATTGTCAACAAATCTAATAGAAAATAACATGTGACATTCAAATAAGATGATACACTTCATTTTATGTTACCTGTAACAATAGATTAAACATAATTTAGACAAAAGTCCTTAAATGCATCAAAAGTTATTAGATTGAGAAATATTTTTTTAGTAAATCAAAAGTTGAGAGCAAAGTGAGACTATTTTTTTATGCTTATCTAGGTTCGAGGGTAAATTGGTAGTTTTGAATAGCTTACATAGACATCGATTTTTAGTAATTTGATCTTTGTTAGTTTGTCTGATATTTCTTCCTAATAAATGTATGATATTGTTAGTTCTTTTTCCCCAAGAATTTTTAAGAAAGTTGGTTATCAAATAACTTCTAACGTACTATTAAAGTTGATGGTCATATATTCAAATCAAAGTAACCCCAATTATTGAATTGCTAGTATTTGGTAGGCATGGTGTATAAAACCACTTGTGAGAGTGATAAATATATAAAAATATAATTGATCATTTTTTCAATAGTTTTAAGCTTTTAGGAGAGTTGGTTTCATAACTTCTAACATGATATCAAAATCCATTAATCTTAATTCTTGAATTAAAATTGTTGGCTTTATGTTAGGTTTGTATGATGTATAAAATCAACAATTGTGAAGAGAGATAATTGTATAAATATATTATTGATCCTTATTATGCTAATTTAAGTTTTTAAAAGAGTTAATTTTTTAACAATTTTAACTTTTTCCTTTGACATATAATTATATTCTTAAGCTTCTTTTATCATGTCATTCCAATCAAATGGTTTGTTATAAATGAGTTTGATTTTGATAAATATATATTAATATTAATTATCAAGTAATAATTATTATTGTTCTAAATTATTTATTTTATAAAAGAAAAGAAAAGCATAAGACTTTAAATATAAATTTTTAAGTTACTTTAATTATAATTTAAAAAAAATGATATTAACATGTTTTATAAAGTGTGTTTCATAAATAATTTTAAAATAAACAGTTAATTAATTTGTTACTTTAGTGATGAATAAATATATAACAATAGCTATTTTACGAGCAATAGAATTAAAATCCATTGTAAACATGAGTGATTTACTATGATATTAACAACAATTGCATAACTTTATTTAATAAATAAATCAAACATAATAGAATAATATATTAATTTATTTGATTAACATTTTTACTATCTAAAAAGTTAATCATATATGAATGATAGTTAGACACGACTTGATTAAATTTAATAAATATTTTTTACTTAAAAGTAATTTATATTAGTTGACTATTCTTTTTTTAATTGATATGAGATATAATATTATTTGCTCATAAGTGAATTAATTGATCTCATTAAATGATTAATTATAAATTGTATGAATTATCATTTTTAATGTAATAAAAATAATTACATTATATAGAATAATTATTCATAAAAAAATATTTATTATATAGATATTTTGGTATTTATTGGTTTAAAAAATAACAAAAGTAAAAAAAATAAAAATGTATTTATTATATGAACATTTTTGTATTTATTGATATAAAAAATAACAAAAAGTAAAAAAATAGTTTTGGATGTCGACCAAATATTCACATATCAACATGAAAATTATTAGTTCAATAAAAATATGATATGCTAATAAGTGAGTTGATCAAACAAACATTATATGAATAATCACGAACTATATGAGTTATCTCTCATAATGTAATAAAAATAATTATTTATTAAAAATATATTTATTATAAAGACATTTTAGTAATTATTAGTATACAAAATTAACAAAAAGTAAAAAATCATAAAAATATATTTATTATATGAATATTTTCATATTTATTGATGTAAACAATTAACAAAAAGTAAAAAAAAAAAAACTTTTGTCATCTACCAAACATTCACATTTTTTTATATATACTAGTTTTTGGATCCGTGTGAATGCACGAGTTGATGATGCAAATTTGATAAATATATAATAGTATTAATTATTGACTAATAATAATTATTTTTTCAAATTCTTTATTTTATAATACAAAAGAAAAAAGTAAGTTTTAAATATAAAATTTTAAGTTATTTTTATTCTAATTGAAAAATCAATGTTATTAGGTTTTATAAAGTGGTTCGTAGAAATACTTTTAAAAAAAATAGTTAATTAATTTGTTGTTTTAGTTATGAATAAATATATATTTGTAACTATTATATGAGTGGTAAGTGCTTAGAAAATACTAAAATTTCGTGGTTTTATAACACTTAAATGTGAATAAATAGGTTTTAATATGCATGTTTATATAATTATTTATGTAAATATATATATATATTCATAATCACGGGTAATGTTTATTGTGTATTTTTAGCTTCAAGTATATATATTGATCAACACATGAATAATTTGCACCTTTGAAGCTTAAAGGAGCAATGCATATAAGCCTTATATGTAAAACCAACCAATATGTAAAGGGTGTAGAACAATAATTCAAGTAAAGTATTGCGTGCCACAAAGAAGAAATAATGGATCTTGGCACACTCCTCTTTGCATAAATTACTGGACACGTTGTCTGTTCTATGTTATGTTGAAAAAGTAGTGTGTTGTGGTGTGACATGTTCAAGATTGAATTAGGCAAGCCTCTACGTATCTCAGGCCACTGTATGGCAAATGTTGGGCCACGATATGTGTTCTATTATTTCACCCAAAGCCCTTTGATTTCAACTAGCCTATATATATGTTTTATTTGTACTTTATGTCAGCACCTAGAGTAGTTAGTTATGTATTTAAATTTTAGTTTTCTGAATAGCCATCAGAGCTATTCATTGTTTTTATTTTCTTAGTTTAGTTTATACACAATTTAGATTAGATAAAAAGACACCAATAGAGAGATTTTTTAGATCAAGTGATTCAAAAAGGTTGCTAGAATTTAGGAAATATTGTGAAGATCAAGATCACAACTGTGGAATAGGACACGTTTGTCTATCTACATTTGGTATTAAAATTTAATCAATATTCTTATTTTTTTTAATAAATACTATTGTATTACTTGAATTTGTTAAATTAAATTTACTAGTCATTTATTATCTTGAGCATGTTTTGCTGATACTAGTAATAGGAATTTAGTTTTGTTACTATGTTTGTTTAGATTACTTAGATAAGTATTTTTAATTATTATAAGATACAGATTATTTTCTATTCTTAAAATTTTACAAAGTTTATTATTGAGAAATATATTGATGATATATTTTTCTTAATAGATTTAAAGTATTAAAATTAGGTTTCTTAGACCTAATTTATATAGTTTGAGTAAGAGTTTAAATTGGAAAAACAAACTAAAGTGTTGAGTTAGATGATTTGTTAATTTCTTATAAATTAGTCATAATTCAATTAAGGTATTAAGTGGTTTAGTTAATAATGAATCGTGATTGAAGGTATTAAGTGGTTTAGTTAATAATGAATAGTGACTAAACAGAAGGCATTATTTATTTCTAAAAGTGAGAATCAATAATTTAGATTTATAATTCATTAATTTGAATAATTCTATCAAACATAATCAACTAGTTAAATTTTTCATTAATTTTCTATTTATTGTTAAATTCATATCCACTTGTTAAATTCATGTACTTGTAAGCTCTTTATAAATTATCAAAATTTGACGATAAAGTTTTTTTGCATTAAGCTTTTGGTGGTATTGTTCAGGAGAAATAATATTTTAAATTTTTACTATCAGAATTTTTATTTTTTTTTTTGTAAATATTCGTAATTTTTTGTGAATATTTATGGGTTTTTTAAATTAAAAATAAAAAATAGAAAAGTAATATTTTTAAAATTAAAAAAAATCTAAAAAATATTTTAAAATTCAAAAAAATATTTTAGTTTAATTTCACTTTTTATTTTAACTTTTTTCTTTATTAAGTTGACTTTAGTTATTAATTTATTTACTAACTTATTTTTTTAATATTTTCTTTTTAGTATTTTTGTGTAATAACTTTAATTTTTATTACCTTTATTAATTTTTTTAGTTACTAATTTACTAACTAACTTAATTTTTTTCTTTTAGTATTTTTGTGTATTAATTTTAACTTCTTATTTTATTTTATTAAATTACTAACTTAATTTATTTTTGTGAATTACTTTTATTATTTAATTTAATTTTACTTTATTTTTATTTTTGTTTATTATTTATGTGTACTAACTTGAATTTTCGGTATAATATATTTTATTTTCTTTTATTAACTTGTTTGAAGTTGTTTATTTCTTTTATTTGTTATTTTTCAGGTATCTAGTTTGTTTAGTTGTTTATTCTTATTTTCTTTTTGTTTATATTTATGATAGTTCTTAATTTAATGCTAATTTCTTCTCTGCTACATTTTTTATTAGTATATAAATGATAGATTTTACTTGATTGAATTTAATAAGTATATTTTGTTTAAAAATAATTTATATTAACTGACTATTCTTTTTTACTTAATATGAGTTATGATATGATCTCAACATGAAAATTATTATTTCAACAAAAATATGATTTGCTCATAAGTGAATTGATCAAATACTCATTAAATATGTAATCATTAATTGTATGAATTATTATTCTTAATATAATAAAAAATTACATCATACAAAATAAGTATTCACAAAAAAATTATTTATTATATGAATATTTTGATATTTATTAGTGTAAAAAACTAATAAAAAAATCAACTTATTCAATTAGTATTTTTACTATATAAGAAATTAATATGTCATAAATGATAAATATGACTTAATTGAGTTTAATAAGTATTTTTTACTTAAAAATAATTTAGTTGACTATTTGTTTTAATTGATATGAGATATGATATGTTGTCGACATGAAAATTATTAATTCAAAAAAATATGATACGTTAATAAGAGAATTGATTGAATACTCATTAAATGGATATTCATTAATTGTATGAATTATCACCCTTAATGTAATAAAAATAATTGTATTATATAAGATAATTATTCATAAAAATATATTTAATATATAAAATTTTAGTATTTATTAGTATAAAAATACTAACAAATAAAAATATAAAAAATATATTTATTATATTGTTACCTTGCTATTTATGTGGTCAATAAACAAACAATCATTACTTATATGAATTATCATCCTTAATATAATAAAAATAATTATATTATACAAAATAGCTATTAATAAAAATTGTATTTATTATATAGATATTTTAAAATCTATCGATGTAAAAAACTAAAAAAAGCATAAAATATATTTATTATACGAACATTTGATATATATTAGCGTAAACAAAACTAAAATAAATAAAAAATATCACAGTTGGTCATCGACCAAACTTTTTTTCTTTTTATATATAAAGATAAATACTTAAAAATGTTTTAGGGTTTTACTTCAGTAAACGTATATTTTTTTCCCAATACTCAATATTGGTTCTTTACATCATTTTCTTCTAGATGTATTGAGTAAGTAGAATAAGAAGTGTTAATTTGGATAGATATCCATTTAATATGAACCATAAATTCATTTTATCTTATTTTAATTATTTTTTGGATTTAAGATGAAAATAAAACAATACATAATATGATATTTTATTTGTCCAAAATAAACTTAAATATGACAAGTAAAATCTGATAAGTGTTCAAAAAGTATTAAAATTATCATGATTTTATGCATGTTAATTGATTAAAAAGATATATATTTATATGATTTTATCATATATTTATATAAATCAATCTCTTCGGAATCACAAGTATTTTATTATTTTCAAGTATTTTTGCTTAAAAAATTAACTTAAAGACTCAAAGAAAAAACTAGAGGTAATACATCACTAATATATTCATAAAGTAATTGAGTAAAAGTAAAAAAAAAAGATGAAAAAATTGGACAAAATGGGTCAAAAATGAGGAAATCGTGCACGCAGCCACCCAACCGTGCCGGTCAATGCGCGTGCCACGCCAGCACAATGCCCAGTCCATCACACCCCTGCTCCATGCGCACCTCTACTCCATTCCATGTGCGCCGCCGCGCCGCACCTACCAACTGACGTCATCATCACCTACTATGTGTTTCCTCCATTTTTAATCATTTTCCACCCACTTTTTCTTCCTCTCTTCACCTATAAATACCTTCATTCTTTTCATAACAAAACACACCAAAAAACACATCTTCTCTTCTCTTCTCTTTCTTTCTCTCCATTTCTTTGTTTTTAGCTTTTCTTAGTTTTAGAGTTCTTCTCTTTTTTAGAAGAATTAATTATGTTTTTGTAATTTATTTGCTTTTTGATTCAATAAATGAAAATACAAATTCCGTTTGGAGATTTTTCAGCAACAGAGTTAGCATCAAAGTACTGTAAGGATTTTATTTTCTTTGTAGTCATTTTTTTATGTTTTATTCTTATATGTTATATTTAATTTGTTTGTGATTAAATTTAATATTGCTGGCTATTTGTAAACATGATATAATAATAACGTTGTTATGCTTCCAAAATATTAAATAGGTAAAAATCTCTAAAATGAATTGATTTTATTTTTATTCAAGATTTTATATTAAGAATGTTAGAGAGAAATACATTATTTTTCATTACAAACTTAAATCTGAAAATTAGATTTTAAGATTTAGTTATCCGGTATGATTTAGAGTAGTACTCTTTTATTTGTTGGTAAAATCGCCCGGTAGTTAAAGTGAAACTCTATTTCAAAAGTTTTTATAAGAATTATTATATGAAATTGTATTGACAACATGTTTTCAGTAGTAGTTTTAAAAATAGAAAGTTAGTACTCGGATAATTAAATTCTTAGGTTTAATTTGGAGACCTTGAATAAAGTTTAAACTGTCTAACCCCACCAAATGTGGCATTTAAATGATTCATTTTCAATCTCTTAAAAAAGAATTAATTTAATTAACCAAATTAGTTATCAACCCCACCCATAGGTGTTAATTGATTTGTTTAGTTAACAAATAATATCTAACCCCACCAAAGTTGGTATTCATATAAAAAAGAGAGAATCAATAAATATTAATTTATATCTTTAATAACCTAAATAATATGAGCAAGTATAATTAATTAGTTATTATAGCCATAAATACTCCAATATTATAAATTATAAAATTTGCATCAATATTTATTGAATATGTATCTATGTTTATTTTTATGTTATTAGATTAGAAACACAAAACCCAAAATATCGTAACAGGATGTTTATGATTTAATTTCGTTTTTAAAAGTTTGAATAATAAATTAAAAACCATATATATTCATTCCTTAGATCGACCTTGGGAGTATACTTATGATTTTCTACGAAATGATTCGTGTATTTACGAGAGTTTTATACATATAAAATCAAAGTATTGACAGGATTGACGATGTTGGTTTTTGCTCATCAAAATCACAAAACAATAAAAAAGAAGACAATTAGAAAAGTATGCTATTTTTTTGTAATACTTTTGTTATTATTATGATAGTTTGATGGTAAAACAATCTATTTACCCTCTATTTGGGGTTATTATTGCAAATACTCTTGATGCTTTACGTTTCTTTAAAATTATCCCTAAGCTTTATTTAATATAAAAAATGCCCATGAACATTATCAGTGTTATATCTCCATTTAACATTAGGGGCAAAATAGTAATCTCATCCTTATACATATATCACTCCCGTGGGATAAAAAAACAAAAATACCCCCGAGGTTTTCAATATTTTCAGAAATATCCTTAACGTTTAAAAAAAAGCTACAATACCTCTGAGGTTTAAAGTATCTTAAAAAATGCCTTTATTATTTAATAAAGCATTAAAAAGCCATTAAAAATCACATCAATATCTGAAAAATTATTTTCTACCCCTACCTATATAGCTTTTTTAATATTATCGTTGAAAATATTACCGCAAATACCCTTGAGATTTAACTTTTCTTTTAAAATACTCATGCTATAATAGTTAATTTAACTTTATCAAAAATACCCCTACTATACCTTAAACCTTAGTGGTATTGTAGTTTTTTTAAATGTTAAGGTTATTTTTGAAAATATTAAAAACCTTAGGGATATTTTTGATTTTTTCTCCCCTATTTGTTTACATTCTTAATTTTGATCGTATTGAGAATCACTATGGAAAAGAGGTATAGCGTTCTTTGTGAAAAATAAGTTACTAAATATAACTTGAAATGTGTTTTATGTGTAATAGAAAAAAATATACGTACACTAGATTGAGAGGGTTAAAAATAAAACTCTATCCATGAAGTAAATTAAAACATAGAAAATAAAATAAATTTCAAAAATAATCCTTAATTATTTCTTAATAAACTTTTAAAATAAATAACTAACCTTTTATTTTTTACATTTTTAATTTTGATTGTATTGAGAATCACTATGAAAAAGAGATGGAGCATTATTTTTGAAAAATAATTTATTAGAGTATAACTTGAAAATTAATCATGAAAGCTTTGAAATTAGAAAAATAAAACAAGTTTTTGAAACATCCTTCTTTTTTATTTGTTTCAAAATTAGGTTAAAAAGCAGAACTTATTTTCAATCAACATAAAAACTTAAATCCTTGGAATTTTTATATAACACAATTATTTAATTAGTTTTATTTTTAATCCCATAAAAAATATTTATTTCTTGTATTATTAAAAAAATATATACATTTTTAAATATCCTTTAAACTTGTGTCTTTTGCATAAGAGAAAAAATATAAGTACACTACATAAAGAGGGTTAAAAAACACGCAAAAAAAGACGAATTACATTTAGGTAGTTTATGAGACCAAGTTAATCTATTTAAAAAAAAGTCAATTGTTTTTGTTGAAACTTGTAATACCATTCATTCAAGGTACAACAACACTCTTACTTTTTGAATGTAACAATGATAATATTTTATACTAATATTTTTATTTTTTATATCAGGATCAAGCAAGGGAGAATCAAGCCCATGATTTCATATGAGACCAAGTTAATCTATTTAAAAAAAAGTCAATTGTTTTTGTTGAAACTTGTAATACCATTCAAGGTACAACACCCTTACTTTTTGAATGTAACAATGATAATATTTTATACTAATATTTTTATTTTTTATATCAGGATCAAGTAAGGGAGAATCAAGCCCATGATTTCAAAAGTGAATTGCCGGTAAAAAAATTATCATTAAGTCATTACCAGTAAACGTTTTCTTAACTTCTGATAGTTCCTGATAAGTAAACGAATAACAAAGTTTCAACTTCCTAAAACATTGCATAAAAATTATATTGATAGTATGAATAATATAAGGATACAACTCAACAATAAGAAGTTCCAGGAAGAGCTCATCCAACAAAATTTCCTAGGATTATTTGTGTCATGAACACTCAATATCATATGAACACTAACCGCCATACCAACAAAAAGCCTCAACAGCGCTAGCAATGAAAATATCAAACATACTACGAATACTATAATATTCTTGGTCTCCAAGGATATCTGTTTCTCCAGAACCTTTTCAATCTCAGATCTGTATTTATACAACAGCACATATTAGCACCAGGTACATTACAAAACAGACCCATTTAAATTATCAAGTGGCATCAATATATGGAACGACACATTTTTTGTAGCAAGAAGGAAAAAAAAGAAGAAAAAATAAAATAACCACAAACACAATTTGTGACGCATCTCATCAGTAACTAATCAGGTAAAACCGACTCCATGCATAAAGTAGAAAACAAGTTAAAGGTAGAAAGATCAACTATTTTCCAGATTAGCAAGCTAATTGAGGATTGTTAACGAAGAAACATGTATCTGCCTTAGAGTTGTCAATTGGTATAGGACAGCCTAAATGGGTTTGATTTATCTCATGGGATGTGCCCGAAACAGTAACACGTAATTTTCAAATGGGCTGGTACATGATTTTAGTGAGACGGGCCATGCTGTGCTGGCCCATTAGTTGCTCAGATTCTGTCTGCGTGCACCTATGACTGTGAATTAAAGAAGTATATCTAAATGATAAATTGCAAAAGAATAAATCCTCACCGGAGAACAACATTGTCCTCAAGTAAGTCATTCATCTGCATTGAAACATGGGACTTCCAAGTAATAAGATCATCTGCATGCTTAGCCTGAGAATAAATAAAATCACATCATAAACACACAAGATATGATAGATATTGCAATATCATCATTTTAGGTTATTCATAAATGGTAATCAAAATTTGATTAGCAAAATAAACTATAATAAAATAATCAAAATTCAACCAAGGAAGAATTTTAGGTACAATGATTTCCAGACTTTCAAGGAGATTCCTTATGTCTGCTCTTAGCTTCTTTAGAAGAATATCTTGGTCTCCTATGTCTTTGTCAATTTCATTAAAAATATTTCCATATCTGGAAGTCAGTTCCTCCAAGTATAGTTCGAGAACAGATAGATTTAAATCCAATGCACGAACTTTCTGCATGAGAATCTTGAGAACAGTGTCTCCTGGCATCCTTCCAATTTGCTGATGGTGCAGTTCTCCAATGGGATGGGGAAAATCATTTTTGATAAAACCCTGGTTCCCACTAGAGCTTTCCACTGAAATGTGAGGTTCTATTTCTTTAACAATATTTTGATAGAGATCATCACCCTCCTGTGACTTCGGATGTGAAAACTCTGGTCCTTGTTCACTAGCCGTACCATCAGATGTTAAAATAGTACCTTGAACAGATATCAAATCTTCAAGCATTCGCTCAATAGCATCCTCTCCGTAAACTTCAACAACACTTAGTGTACAATAGAATTCTGAACCATAATGATTCAAAAGGTTTAACTTAAGATATCTCACCCATTTGGGCTCCACGAGACTAAACCTCTGAGCTAGCTTCACATTAGCAGCTGTGAAATTCCCAAGTTTGACCCATTGATCTGTAGGATAAATCAAACTTCCAAATAGCTCAAACTCCTTCAAATTAGAAGAGTAATGCTCAAAATTAGCTATTTCAATTGTCTTCACTAAGGTCTCTTCCGAGAGTTCTACAACAACAAATTTCCCTTCGGCAGAACAAGGATTGCGAAGATATTTGTCTTTATCTCTGCCCAAAATATTATAGGCACCCTTGGCTTCTTTGTTGAAAGCTAAGACTTTAGATCCTTTTGGCGCTGAAGCATAATTATATTCTGAGCCTCCAGGCTCAACTCTATGCACTTTACTTCCAGCCTGACCAAACCCAGATTTACTTTTGGTACTGTATGTTCTGCTCTTAAATTCATCAAGACCCAGTGGCATAGCATGGGAGAGGCGGTCATTCTTCAGGCCATCATTTTCAAGTTTTGTACCCAAACTAGAGGTATCTACCAGAGGTTGTGCCACAACAAAGTTATTACCTCCTTTAGTATCGAGTGATTCACTGGAAGTTGCATTTGTAAGCAAACTCTCACAAGAATAGACAGGGGCCATTTCTGTGGTTGGATGTATATTCAAAGAATCTAAACCTTCACTCTGCTCTTGCTTTACTTCATCCCAAGTTGATATGCCAATAGGTTCTACGGTTCCGTCTGATAATCCAATGCAAAAAGAAAATTCCAAAAATCAATCATGAATATGCAACACAATATAACATTATAACATGCATAATTAAATCCTTGCTGGAAGAACGACAGCAAAAAGGAGAAAAACACTGAGAGCATTATAAGCAACATCTTCTCAAAAACAATGGGGAAAAGAAAACTTGGTTACATTTGGTCTTATGTATGAAAGAATTTGTTTTCTTGAACTCAATAAAGAAGAAATGTTCTAAGCATCATTTGGAAACTGTTTATTTGCACTTTCATTACTATTACTTCAGCCCCAAAGCCCAAAACCCTCAGGAGTTATGGGTTAGGAGCACAGTGAAATCATTTTAAAATTCTTTTTCATAAAAGAATTTATTTTTTCTATTTTACAGAGAGAGGGCAGTTAATATTGTCTCATTACATAGTTTAAAGCTAAAAAATCCATAGAGCTTCAAAAACACTTGAGAAAAACAAGGGATGGAAAAAGATCCAACATAATGCAGCTCCACAAACATTTGATTAGTCTTATGCTTTGGATCAAACTAGATCAGATTCAAATTGGATCCAGATTGATTAGCAAAAAAAGTATATTGGGTGTGATCTTTTGTTGATGAATAGGTCAACGCATTGGATTGTGGATATCCAACTATCCGTTGACTCACAAATCAAATTCTAAATCTGGTCCATATTATTTGCAAATCAAAACAAAACAGATCATTTTGGATTTTTTCATAGTGGATTGGATCAAATTGGATCAGCAGTGGATAAGATTGGATCAGATCCATTTCCATCCTAACAATGTTAGAAAAAAATAGCAACACGAAATCAACTTTATCATAATCCATAAGAGAGATAGGAAACTAAAGGAGCTCCTTAAAAGCAAGATATTTTAACATCATGAAAGTTGGTGCTTAGATGTTCTTTTTGCTAAGCAAGCTGGTGCTACGCTTGCTGTTTCATTTCTTTCCTGGAGATTAAAGTTGGGGCAACACAGGACTACAGGCACTACACAATTTTTATAACCGCTCTTTTGTGCATCAAGACAAGCAACACAAGAGAATAGCCAATGGTAGAACAGCATCACAATTATATAAAAAAATGCCATGCTCGTACATATTCTGCATTTATTAATGTCTGAACTAAGTGTCTGGCACTTTGCGGGAACAATGAGCAGGTAGAGATAGGAAAAACATGACAAAGAATGTTAAAAATTAAATTAAAAAGAAATTTCATGTCAAAATGGAATGGAAAGCTTACCTCTATAACCATCTCCACGACTTATCCATAAACTGAATAGGAATATAAAACCCCACAAAACAAAAACCAATGACAAAGACACCTTATATAAGCAATTCCTTCCGCTAATAGCTTTCTCCAAAGCTCTTCTTTGTAGAAGAGCTTTACGTGATCTCTGCATTGCACATCAATCCAGTTCAGTGCTGGAGCCAGCAGCTGCACATGCCGTGAAAGAATAACCCAGACAAGTAAGGCACAGCTTGCTTTCAAACCCCAAAGTAAAAAAGAAAAAAGACCATTAAAAATATATTGTTTCAGTAACTTTAAAAACAGAAGTTAGATCTAAAATGTTATATAATTTGGAGTTTTTTGTAAGAAGAATGCAGCAGTGTATCTCGCGCTTTTATAAAGCTATAAAGTAATACCTAGGAGATATAGCCCAGTAAAATACACATAATACATTCATATCAGCTTGGTTGGTCCAAAAAAAGAATTCAACTTTTTACCCAACGTTACCCGCTAATATAAAAATAGCACGGCAGAGAAGCATGTTACATGTACAAGAGTAGGTCATCATAAAATCGAATAACCCAAAAAATTCAGCTTGACAGCTTAATTGAAAAAGTAAAATAGCAAACATTACATCCACTAAACTGCAAATCGTAGAAGCAAACCAACAATTAAACAAACAATCAAATACTTGAAAAGAAAAATCCAGAGTTAAGGGTCGGATGCAACCCTGGGAATCCAAAGCAGTGTGTTATTCGGATGATTGCTCAAATAAGAACATATTTTGGGGTTTAGCAAATTCCCGAGATCAGCGAAAACAAATAGAAGATTTAGAGACGATATATAAGGAAAAGAAAGCGAGGAAGCGGCGTAGTTTAAGGGAATTGCCCGTGTAGCCTTGACGGTCAGTCATCGCGTTCGTCTTCCTTATTATATTTTTCATATTTCCCTCTGTCGCTTTCTTTCTTTTGCTTTCGCCGGATATTTGCTCTCTAAAATGAGAGTGTTTTTATAACTCTGCTTTTCTTTGTGAATTTTGGTTGGGATTTATGTTGAATCGTCGAGGGGGAAAAACAACTGATGAGGGAGTTGGGTCGAGAAAGACACGTTACGGGATTTGCAAGTATCAAAGAGTTTGGGATGGGAGATGGATATCCTGGAGATCTGAATCACAAAATCTCCATCTCTCTCTCTCCCTCTCCCACTCCCACTTAATTATTCGGTTAATCACGTTTTGTTTATTTCAATCTCTCTTAATTATTGTGATTCATACGAGTTTAAATATAATTAAATTTATAAAAAAATATAAAACTTTAATAGAGCATCCGTACTTATCTCCCCTTATGTTATAAAATACATATCAATAGGAATTCTCCAAACAAGAAAATTAACAATTATAATTACAAATAGGTGGACAAGAAAAAAAAATGCAAATATATTTACGAGATCAAAAAAATTGCAGGTATATCGACATGATACAAAAAGAACAGCGAGTACATAGAAAATGAAATTATATTATCATATTTTTTTTTAACAAAAGTGAAATACAAGTTTATGAAATTTATAAAATGAATTTTTGTAACTTTTTTATAAAGTTTATATATTTGTGCTATCCAATTAAAAGACAGGAGATTAAATTACATTTTTATTGAAAATAACAAAGTTACACTACTTTTTTCCTTTTAAAAAATTTGTAATAGTTGCATTTTACATATGAATATGAATAAATGCAATATTTATATTCTTTAAATTTGTTTAAGTGTACTAATATATATTAAATATATTTATTTTATTATATTTTCATGAATTAAGTACATAATTATAACATTTAATAAGTATAGACACAAATCTTAATTAACCCATCCTATAAAAATAAATAGTTTATTACATCAGTACAAAAAATGATAGAATTAGTATCACATGTAAAAACATATGCAATTTTATGTTAAATTTAATAATTTAATTTTATAAACATAAAATAACAAGAAAATAAATTATTGATGACATTAAACTCTTCTCCATCAAACCTATATTTTTGTATTCCAATCCACCAATCCAATCAATTTTATAACACATTTTATATATGTCTCATAAAAATTTAAAGCCTATTAGAAATACAATACCTTTAAGACCATTGACTTAAACCAATAGAGCTTTCCTCATAATATTTATATGCTCAAATCTCATAAGATCCTTTACTTATGATATGTTCATGGTTTTACCCAGTTTTTGATTCTTTTCGGCTAAAGATGAAAGCATAACTAATAGTAGGGGTTCAGGTGCTACCCTATTTAGTTGAAAGCTTTTAATGACTATGCATAGAAAATAAAAAAGAACTGTCAAATCTAATTTTCTATAGACCTTTGATTAGTTTATCTACAAAACATGTATAATGGACATATAATACAAGCATTTACATACAATATGAACATCTCATCAAACAATATACAGACATATCTTAAATTCAAAACTACACACATATAACAAATAATGTTAAGCCTTGATTAATATAGCCAAATCATTGTCATTATTTGCGGATATTTGTTATAACTCTAAGTTGTTAAGGAAGGCTAGCTAGTTGTCATACTAGCAACCACGTAAAAGGCTTGCAAGCAGTTACAAGGCTTTCATCAATTGATTTATGGTTTAGGGTTTAGGGTTTTAGGGGTTTAGGGTTTAGGGGTTTAGGATTTTAGGGTTTTAGGGTTTAGGGTTTTAGGGGTTTAGGGTTTAGGGTTTAGGGTTTAGGGTTTAGGGTTTAGGGTTTAGGGTTTAGGGTTTAGGGTTTAGGGTTTAGGGTTTAGGGTTTAGGGTTTAGGGTTTAGGGTTTAGGGTTTAGGGTTTAGGGTTTAGGGTTTAGGGTTTAGGGTTTAGGGTTTAGGGTTTAGGGTTTAGGGTTTAGGGTTTAGGGTTTAGGGTTTAGGGTTTAGGGTTTAGGGTTTAGGGTTTAGGGTTTAGGGTTTAGGGTTTAGGGTTTAGGGTTTAGGGTTTAGGGTTTAGGGTTTAGGGTTTAGGGTTTAGGGTTTAGGGTTTAGGGTTTAGGGTTTAGGGTTTAGGGTTTAGGGTTTAGGGTTTAGGGTTTAGGGTTTAGGGTTTAGGGTTTAGGGTTTAGGGTTTAGGGTTTAGGGTTTAGGGTTTAGGGTTTAGGGTTTAGGGTTTAGGGTTTAGGGTTTAGGGTTTAGGGTTTAGGGTTTAGGGTTTAGGGTTTAGGGTTTAGGGTTTAGGGTTTAGGGTTTAGGGTTTAGGGTTTAGGGTTTAGGGTTTAGGGTTTAGGGTTTAGGGTTTAGGGTTTAGGGTTTAGGGTTTAGGGTTTAGGGTTTAGGGTTTAGGGTTTAGGGTTTAGGGTTTAGGGTTTAGGGTTTAGGGTTTAGGGTTTAGGGTTTAGGGTTTAGGGTTTAGGGTTTAGGGTTTAGGGTTTAGGGTTTAGGGTTTAGGGTTTAGGGTTTAGGGTTTAGGGTTTAGGGTTTAGGGTTTAGGGTTTAGGGTTTAGGGTTTAGGGTTTAGGGTTTAGGGTTTAGGGTTTAGGGTTTAGGGTTTAGGGTTTAGGGTTTAGGGTTTAGGGTTTAGGGTTTAGGGTTTAGGGTTTAGGGTTTAGGGTTTAGGGTTTAGGGTTTAGGGTTTAGGGTTTAGGGTTTAGGGTTTAGGGTTTAGGGTTTAGGGTTTAGGGTTTAGGGTTTAGGGTTTAGGGTTTAGGGTTTAGGGTTTAGGGTTTAGGGTTTAGGGTTTAGGGTTTAGGGTTTAGGGTTTAGGGTTTAGGGTTTAGGGTTTAGGGTTTAGGGTTTAGGGTTTAGGGTTTAGGGTTTAGGGTTTAGGGTTTAGGGTTTAGGGTTTAGGGTTTAGGGTTTAGGGTTTAGGGTTTAGGGTTTAGGGTTTAGGGTTTAGGGTTTAGGGTTTAGGGTTTAGGGTTTAGGGTTTAGGGTTTAGGGTTTAGGGTTTAGGGTTTAGGGTTTAGGGTTTAGGGTTTAGGGTTTAGGGTTTAGGGTTTAGGGTTTAGGGTTTAGGGTTTAGGGTTTAGGGTTTAGGGTTTAGGGTTTAGGGTTTAGGGTTTAGGGTTTAGGGTTTAGGGTTTAGGGTTTAGGGTTTAGGGTTTAGGGTTTAGGGTTTAGGGTTTAGGGTTTAGGGTTTAGGGTTTAGGGTTTAGGGTTTAGGGTTTAGGGTTTAGGGTTTAGGGTTTAGGGTTTAGGGTTTAGGGTTTAGGGTTTAGGGTTTAGGGTTTAGGGTTTAGGGTTTAGGGTTTAGGGTTTAGGGTTTAGGGTTTAGGGTTTAGGGTTTAGGGTTTAGGGTTTAGGGTTTAGGGTTTAGGGTTTAGGGTTTAGGGTTTAGGGTTTAGGGTTTAGGGTTTAGGGTTTAGGGTTTAGGGTTTAGGGTTTAGGGTTTAGGGTTTAGGGTTTAGGGTTTAGGGTTTAGGGTTTAGGGTTTAGGGTTTAGGGTTTAGGGTTTAGGGTTTAGGGTTTAGGGTTTAGGGTTTAGGGTTTAGGGTTTAGGGTTTAGGGTTTAGGGTTTAGGGTTTAGGGTTTAGGGTTTAGGGTTTAGGGTTTAGGGTTTAGGGTTTAGGGTTTAGGGTTTAGGGTTTAGGGTTTAGGGTTTAGGGTTTAGGGTTTAGGGTTTAGGGTTTAGGGTTTAGGGTTTAGGGTTTAGGGTTTAGGGTTTAGGGTTTAGGGTTTAGGGTTTAGGGTTTAGGGTTTAGGGTTTAGGGTTTAGGGTTTAGGGTTTAGGGTTTAGGGTTTAGGGTTTAGGGTTTAGGGTTTAGGGTTTAGGGTTTAGGGTTTAGGGTTTAGGGTTTAGGGTTTAGGGTTTAGGGTTTAGGGTTTAGGGTTTAGGGTTTAGGGTTTAGGGTTTAGGGTTTAGGGTTTAGGGTTTAGGGTTTAGGGTTTAGGGTTTAGGGTTTAGGGTTTAGGGTTTAGGGTTTAGGGTTTAGGGTTTAGGGTTTAGGGTTTAGGGTTTAGGGTTTAGGGTTTAGGGTTTAGGGTTTAGGGTTTAGGGTTTAGGGTTTAGGGTTTAGGGTTTAGGGTTTAGGGTTTAGGGTTTAGGGTTTAGGGTTTAGGGTTTAGGGTTTAGGGTTTAGGGTTTAGGGTTTAGGGTTTAGGGTTTAGGGTTTAGGGTTTAGGGTTTAGGGTTTAGGGTTTAGGGTTTAGGGTTTAGGGTTTAGGGTTTAGGGTTTAGGGTTTAGGGTTTAGGGTTTAGGGTTTAGGGTTTAGGGTTTAGGGTTTAGGGTTTAGGGTTTAGGGTTTAGGGTTTAGGGTTTAGGGTTTAGGGTTTAGGGTTTAGGGTTTAGGGTTTAGGGTTTAGGGTTTAGGGTTTAGGGTTTAGGGTTTAGGGTTTAGGGTTTAGGGTTTAGGGTTTAGGGTTTAGGGTTTAGGGTTTAGGGTTTAGGGTTTAGGGTTTAGGGTTTAGGGTTTAGGGTTTAGGGTTTAGGGTTTAGGGTTTAGGGTTTAGGGTTTAGGGTTTAGGGTTTAGGGTTTAGGGTTTAGGGTTTAGGGTTTAGGGTTTAGGGTTTAGGGTTTAGGGTTTAGGGTTTAGGGTTTAGGGTTTAGGGTTTAGGGTTTAGGGTTTAGGGTTTAGGGTTTAGGGTTTAGGGTTTAGGGTTTAGGGTTTAGGGTTTAGGGTTTAGGGTTTAGGGTTTAGGGTTTAGGGTTTAGGGTTTAGGGTTTAGGGTTTAGGGTTTAGGGTTTAGGGTTTAGGGTTTAGGGTTTAGGGTTTAGGGTTTAGGGTTTAGGGTTTAGGGTTTAGGGTTTAGGGTTTAGGGTTTAGGGTTTAGGGTTTAGGGTTTAGGGTTTAGGGTTTAGGGTTTAGGGTTTAGGGTTTAGGGTTTAGGGTTTAGGGTTTAGGGTTTAGGGTTTAGGGTTTAGGGTTTAGGGTTTAGGGTTTAGGGTTTAGGGTTTAGGGTTTAGGGTTTAGGGTTTAGGGTTTAGGGTTTAGGGTTTAGGGTTTAGGGTTTAGGGTTTAGGGTTTAGGGTTTAGGGTTTAGGGTTTAGGGTTTAGGGTTTAGGGTTTAGGGTTTAGGGTTTAGGGTTTAGGGTTTAGGGTTTAGGGTTTAGGGTTTAGGGTTTAGGGTTTAGGGTTTAGGGTTTAGGGTTTAGGGTTTAGGGTTTAGGGTTTAGGGTTTAGGGTTTAGGGTTTAGGGTTTAGGGTTTAGGGTTTAGGGTTTAGGGTTTAGGGTTTAGGGTTTAGGGTTTAGGGTTTAGGGTTTAGGGTTTAGGGTTTAGGGTTTAGGGTTTAGGGTTTAGGGTTTAGGGTTTAGGGTTTAGGGTTTAGGGTTTAGGGTTTAGGGTTTAGGGTTTAGGGTTTAGGGTTTAGGGTTTAGGGTTTAGGGTTTAGGGTTTAGGGTTTAGGGTTTAGGGTTTAGGGTTTAGGGTTTAGGGTTTAGGGTTTAGGGTTTAGGGTTTAGGGTTTAGGGTTTAGGGTTTAGGGTTTAGGGTTTAGGGTTTAGGGTTTAGGGTTTAGGGTTTAGGGTTTAGGGTTTAGGGTTTAGGGTTTAGGGTTTAGGGTTTAGGGTTTAGGGTTTAGGGTTTAGGGTTTAGGGTTTAGGGTTTAGGGTTTAGGGTTTAGGGTTTAGGGTTTAGGGTTTAGGGTTTAGGGTTTAGGGTTTAGGGTTTAGGGTTTAGGGTTTAGGGTTTAGGGTTTAGGGTTTAGGGTTTAGGGTTTAGGGTTTAGGGTTTAGGGTTTAGGGTTTAGGGTTTAGGGTTTAGGGTTTAGGGTTTAGGGTTTAGGGTTTAGGGTTTAGGGTTTAGGGTTTAGGGTTTAGGGTTTAGGGTTTAGGGTTTAGGGTTTAGGGTTTAGGGTTTAGGGTTTAGGGTTTAGGGTTTAGGGTTTAGGGTTTAGGGTTTAGGGTTTAGGGTTTAGGGTTTAGGGTTTAGGGTTTAGGGTTTAGGGTTTAGGGTTTAGGGTTTAGGGTTTAGGGTTTAGGGTTTAGGGTTTAGGGTTTAGGGTTTAGGGTTTAGGGTTTAGGGTTTAGGGTTTAGGGTTTAGGGTTTAGGGTTTAGGGTTTAGGGTTTAGGGTTTAGGGTTTAGGGTTTAGGGTTTAGGGTTTAGGGTTTAGGGTTTAGGGTTTAGGGTTTAGGGTTTAGGGTTTAGGGTTTAGGGTTTAGGGTTTAGGGTTTAGGGTTTAGGGTTTAGGGTTTAGGGTTTAGGGTTTAGGGTTTAGGGTTTAGGGTTTAGGGTTTAGGGTTTAGGGTTTAGGGTTTAGGGTTTAGGGTTTAGGGTTTAGGGTTTAGGGTTTAGGGTTTAGGGTTTAGGGTTTAGGGTTTAGGGTTTAGGGTTTAGGGTTTAGGGTTTAGGGTTTAGGGTTTAGGGTTTAGGGTTTAGGGTTTAGGGTTTAGGGTTTAGGGTTTAGGGTTTAGGGTTTAGGGTTTAGGGTTTAGGGTTTAGGGTTTAGGGTTTAGGGTTTAGGGTTTAGGGTTTAGGGTTTAGGGTTTAGGGTTTAGGGTTTAGGGTTTAGGGTTTAGGGTTTAGGGTTTAGGGTTTAGGGTTTAGGGTTTAGGGTTTAGGGTTTAGGGTTTAGGGTTTAGGGTTTAGGGTTTAGGGTTTAGGGTTTAGGGTTTAGGGTTTAGGGTTTAGGGTTTAGGGTTTAGGGTTTAGGGTTTAGGGTTTAGGGTTTAGGGTTTAGGGTTTAGGGTTTAGGGTTTAGGGTTTAGGGTTTAGGGTTTAGGGTTTAGGGTTTAGGGTTTAGGGTTTAGGGTTTAGGGTTTAGGGTTTAGGGTTTAGGGTTTAGGGTTTAGGGTTTAGGGTTTAGGGTTTAGGGTTTAGGGTTTAGGGTTTAGGGTTTAGGGTTTAGGGTTTAGGGTTTAGGGTTTAGGGTTTAGGGTTTAGGGTTTAGGGTTTAGGGTTTAGGGTTTAGGGTTTAGGGTTTAGGGTTTAGGGTTTAGGGTTTAGGGTTTAGGGTTTAGGGTTTAGGGTTTAGGGTTTAGGGTTTAGGGTTTAGGGTTTAGGGTTTAGGGTTTAGGGTTTAGGGTTTAGGGTTTAGGGTTTAGGGTTTAGGGTTTAGGGTTTAGGGTTTAGGGTTTAGGGTTTAGGGTTTAGGGTTTAGGGTTTAGGGTTTAGGGTTTAGGGTTTAGGGTTTAGGGTTTAGGGTTTAGGGTTTAGGGTTTAGGGTTTAGGGTTTAGGGTTTAGGGTTTAGGGTTTAGGGTTTAGGGTTTAGGGTTTAGGGTTTAGGGTTTAGGGTTTAGGGTTTAGGGTTTAGGGTTTAGGGTTTAGGGTTTAGGGTTTAGGGTTTAGGGTTTAGGGTTTAGGGTTTAGGGTTTAGGGTTTAGGGTTTAGGGTTTAGGGTTTAGGGTTTAGGGTTTAGGGTTTAGGGTTTAGGGTTTAGGGTTTAGGGTTTAGGGTTTAGGGTTTAGGGTTTAGGGTTTAGGGTTTAGGGTTTAGGGTTTAGGGTTTAGGGTTTAGGGTTTAGGGTTTAGGGTTTAGGGTTTAGGGTTTAGGGTTTAGGGTTTAGGGTTTAGGGTTTAGGGTTTAGGGTTTAGGGTTTAGGGTTTAGGGTTTAGGGTTTAGGGTTTAGGGTTTAGGGTTTAGGGTTTAGGGTTTAGGGTTTAGGGTTTAGGGTTTAGGGTTTAGGGTTTAGGGTTTAGGGTTTAGGGTTTAGGGTTTAGGGTTTAGGGTTTAGGGTTTAGGGTTTAGGGTTTAGGGTTTAGGGTTTAGGGTTTAGGGTTTAGGGTTTAGGGTTTAGGGTTTAGGGTTTAGGGTTTAGGGTTTAGGGTTTAGGGTTTAGGGTTTAGGGTTTAGGGTTTAGGGTTTAGGGTTTAGGGTTTAGGGTTTAGGGTTTAGGGTTTAGGGTTTAGGGTTTAGGGTTTAGGGTTTAGGGTTTAGGGTTTAGGGTTTAGGGTTTAGGGTTTAGGGTTTAGGGTTTAGGGTTTAGGGTTTAGGGTTTAGGGTTTAGGGTTTAGGGTTTAGGGTTTAGGGTTTAGGGTTTAGGGTTTAGGGTTTAGGGTTTAGGGTTTAGGGTTTAGGGTTTAGGGTTTAGGGTTTAGGGTTTAGGGTTTAGGGTTTAGGGTTTAGGGTTTAGGGTTTAGGGTTTAGGGTTTAGGGTTTAGGGTTTAGGGTTTAGGGTTTAGGGTTTAGGGTTTAGGGTTTAGGGTTTAGGGTTTAGGGTTTAGGGTTTAGGGTTTAGGGTTTAGGGTTTAGGGTTTAGGGTTTAGGGTTTAGGGTTTAGGGTTTAGGGTTTAGGGTTTAGGGTTTAGGGTTTAGGGTTTAGGGTTTAGGGTTTAGGGTTTAGGGTTTAGGGTTTAGGGTTTAGGGTTTAGGGTTTAGGGTTTAGGGTTTAGGGTTTAGGGTTTAGGGTTTAGGGTTTAGGGTTTAGGGTTTAGGGTTTAGGGTTTAGGGTTTAGGGTTTAGGGTTTAGGGTTTAGGGTTTAGGGTTTAGGGTTTAGGGTTTAGGGTTTAGGGTTTAGGGTTTAGGGTTTAGGGTTTAGGGTTTAGGGTTTAGGGTTTAGGGTTTAGGGTTTAGGGTTTAGGGTTTAGGGTTTAGGGTTTAGGGTTTAGGGTTTAGGGTTTAGGGTTTAGGGTTTAGGGTTTAGGGTTTAGGGTTTAGGGTTTAGGGTTTAGGGTTTAGGGTTTAGGGTTTAGGGTTTAGGGTTTAGGGTTTAGGGTTTAGGGTTTAGGGTTTAGGGTTTAGGGTTTAGGGTTTAGGGTTTAGGGTTTAGGGTTTAGGGTTTAGGGTTTAGGGTTTAGGGTTTAGGGTTTAGGGTTTAGGGTTTAGGGTTTAGGGTTTAGGGTTTAGGGTTTAGGGTTTAGGGTTTAGGGTTTAGGGTTTAGGGTTTAGGGTTTAGGGTTTAGGGTTTAGGGTTTAGGGTTTAGGGTTTAGGGTTTAGGGTTTAGGGTTTAGGGTTTAGGGTTTAGGGTTTAGGGTTTAGGGTTTAGGGTTTAGGGTTTAGGGTTTAGGGTTTAGGGTTTAGGGTTTAGGGTTTAGGGTTTAGGGTTTAGGGTTTAGGGTTTAGGGTTTAGGGTTTAGGGTTTAGGGTTTAGGGTTTAGGGTTTAGGGTTTAGGGTTTAGGGTTTAGGGTTTAGGGTTTAGGGTTTAGGGTTTAGGGTTTAGGGTTTAGGGTTTAGGGTTTAGGGTTTAGGGTTTAGGGTTTAGGGTTTAGGGTTTAGGGTTTAGGGTTTAGGGTTTAGGGTTTAGGGTTTAGGGTTTAGGGTTTAGGGTTTAGGGTTTAGGGTTTAGGGTTTAGGGTTTAGGGTTTAGGGTTTAGGGTTTAGGGTTTAGGGTTTAGGGTTTAGGGTTTAGGGTTTAGGGTTTAGGGTTTAGGGTTTAGGGTTTAGGGTTTAGGGTTTAGGGTTTAGGGTTTAGGGTTTAGGGTTTAGGGTTTAGGGTTTAGGGTTTAGGGTTTAGGGTTTAGGGTTTAGGGTTTAGGGTTTAGGGTTTAGGGTTTAGGGTTTAGGGTTTAGGGTTTAGGGTTTAGGGTTTAGGGTTTATTAGGGTTTAGGGTTTAGGGTTTAGGGTTTAGGGTTTAGGGTTTAGGGTTTAGGGTTTAGGGTTTAGGGTTTAGGGTTTAGGGTTTAGGGTTTAGGGTTTAGGGTTTAGGGTTTAGGGTTTAGGGTTTAGGGTTTAGGGTTTAGGGTTTAGGGTTTAGGGTTTAGGGTTTAGGGTTTAGGGTTTAGGGTTTAGGGTTTAGGGTTTAGGGTTTAGGGTTTAGGGTTTAGGGTTTAGGGTTTAGGGTTTAGGGTTTAGGGTTTAGGGTTTAGGGTTTAGGGTTTAGGGTTTAGGGTTTAGGGTTTAGGGTTTAGGGTTTAGGGTTTAGGGTTTAGGGTTTAGGGTTTAGGGTTTAGGGTTTAGGGTTTAGGGTTTAGGGTTTAGGGTTTAGGGTTTAGGGTTTAGGGTTTAGGGTTTAGGGTTTAGGGTTTAGGGTTTAGGGTTTAGGGTTTAGGGTTTAGGGTTTAGGGTTTAGGGTTTAGGGTTTAGGGTTTAGGGTTTAGGGTTTAGGGTTTAGGGTTTAGGGTTTAGGGTTTAGGGTTTAGGGTTTAGGGTTTAGGGTTTAGGGTTTAGGGTTTAGGGTTTAGGGTTTAGGGTTTAGGGTTTAGGGTTTAGGGTTTAGGGTTTAGGGTTTAGGGTTTAGGGTTTAGGGTTTAGGGTTTAGGGTTTAGGGTTTAGGGTTTAGGGTTTAGGGTTTAGGGTTTAGGGTTTAGGGTTTAGGGTTTAGGGTTTAGGGTTTAGGGTTTAGGGTTTAGGGTTTAGGGTTTAGGGTTTAGGGTTTAGGGTTTAGGGTTTAGGGTTTAGGGTTTAGGGTTTAGGGTTTAGGGTTTAGGGTTTAGGGTTTAGGGTTTAGGGTTTAGGGTTTAGGGTTTAGGGTTTAGGGTTTAGGGTTTAGGGTTTAGGGTTTAGGGTTTAGGGTTTAGGGTTTAGGGTTTAGGGTTTAGGGTTTAGGGTTTAGGGTTTAGGGTTTAGGGTTTAGGGTTTAGGGTTTAGGGTTTAGGGTTTAGGGTTTAGGGTTTAGGGTTTAGGGTTTAGGGTTTAGGGTTTAGGGTTTAGGGTTTAGGGTTTAGGGTTTAGGGTTTAGGGTTTAGGGTTTAGGGTTTAGGGTTTAGGGTTTAGGGTTTAGGGTTTAGGGTTTAGGGTTTAGGGTTTAGGGTTTAGGGTTTAGGGTTTAGGGTTTAGGGTTTAGGGTTTAGGGTTTAGGGTTTAGGGTTTAGGGTTTAGGGTTTAGGGTTTAGGGTTTAGGGTTTAGGGTTTAGGGTTTAGGGTTTAGGGTTTAGGGTTTAGGGTTTAGGGTTTAGGGTTTAGGGTTTAGGGTTTAGGGTTTAGGGTTTAGGGTTTAGGGTTTAGGGTTTAGGGTTTAGGGTTTAGGGTTTAGGGTTTAGGGTTTAGGGTTTAGGGTTTAGGGTTTAGGGTTTAGGGTTTAGGGTTTAGGGTTTAGGGTTTAGGGTTTAGGGTTTAGGGTTTAGGGTTTAGGGTTTAGGGTTTAGGGTTTAGGGTTTAGGGTTTAGGGTTTAGGGTTTAGGGTTTAGGGTTTAGGGTTTAGGGTTTAGGGTTTAGGGTTTAGGGTTTAGGGTTTAGGGTTTAGGGTTTAGGGTTTAGGGTTTAGGGTTTAGGGTTTAGGGTTTAGGGTTTAGGGTTTAGGGTTTAGGGTTTAGGGTTTAGGGTTTAGGGTTTAGGGTTTAGGGTTTAGGGTTTAGGGTTTAGGGTTTAGGGTTTAGGGTTTAGGGTTTAGGGTTTAGGGTTTAGGGTTTAGGGTTTAGGGTTTAGGGTTTAGGGTTTAGGGTTTAGGGTTTAGGGTTTAGGGTTTAGGGTTTAGGGTTTAGGGTTTAGGGTTTAGGGTTTAGGGTTTAGGGTTTAGGGTTTAGGGTTTAGGGTTTAGGGTTTAGGGTTTAGGGTTTAGGGTTTAGGGTTTAGGGTTTAGGGTTTAGGGTTTAGGGTTTAGGGTTTAGGGTTTAGGGTTTAGGGTTTAGGGTTTAGGGTTTAGGGTTTAGGGTTTAGGGTTTAGGGTTTAGGGTTTAGGGTTTAGGGTTTAGGGTTTAGGGTTTAGGGTTTAGGGTTTAGGGTTTAGGGTTTAGGGTTTAGGGTTTAGGGTTTAGGGTTTAGGGTTTAGGGTTTAGGGTTTAGGGTTTAGGGTTTAGGGTTTAGGGTTTAGGGTTTAGGGTTTAGGGTTTAGGGTTTAGGGTTTAGGGTTTAGGGTTTAGGGTTTAGGGTTTAGGGTTTAGGGTTTAGGGTTTAGGGTTTAGGGTTTAGGGTTTAGGGTTTAGGGTTTAGGGTTTAGGGTTTAGGGTTTAGGGTTTAGGGTTTAGGGTTTAGGGTTTAGGGTTTAGGGTTTAGGGTTTAGGGTTTAGGGTTTAGGGTTTAGGGTTTAGGGTTTAGGGTTTAGGGTTTAGGGTTTAGGGTTTAGGGTTTAGGGTTTAGGGTTTAGGGTTTAGGGTTTAGGGTTTAGGGTTTAGGGTTTAGGGTTTAGGGTTTAGGGTTTAGGGTTTAGGGTTTAGGGTTTAGGGTTTAGGGTTTAGGGTTTAGGGTTTAGGGTTTAGGGTTTAGGGTTTAGGGTTTAGGGTTTAGGGTTTAGGGTTTAGGGTTTAGGGTTTAGGGTTTAGGGTTTAGGGTTTAGGGTTTAGGGTTTAGGGTTTAGGGTTTAGGGTTTAGGGTTTAGGGTTTAGGGTTTAGGGTTTAGGGTTTAGGGTTTAGGGTTTAGGGTTTAGGGTTTAGGGTTTAGGGTTTAGGGTTTAGGGTTTAGGGTTTAGGGTTTAGGGTTTAGGGTTTAGGGTTTAGGGTTTAGGGTTTAGGGTTTAGGGTTTAGGGTTTAGGGTTTAGGGTTTAGGGTTTAGGGTTTAGGGTTTAGGGTTTAGGGTTTAGGGTTTAGGGTTTAGGGTTTAGGGTTTAGGGTTTAGGGTTTAGGGTTTAGGGTTTAGGGTTTAGGGTTTAGGGTTTAGGGTTTAGGGTTTAGGGTTTAGGGTTTAGGGTTTAGGGTTTAGGGTTTAGGGTTTAGGGTTTAGGGTTTAGGGTTTAGGGTTTAGGGTTTAGGGTTTAGGGTTTAGGGTTTAGGGTTTAGGGTTTAGGGTTTAGGGTTTAGGGTTTAGGGTTTAGGGTTTAGGGTTTAGGGTTTAGGGTTTAGGGTTTAGGGTTTAGGGTTTAGGGTTTAGGGTTTAGGGTTTAGGGTTTAGGGTTTAGGGTTTAGGGTTTAGGGTTTAGGGTTTAGGGTTTAGGGTTTAGGGTTTAGGGTTTAGGGTTTAGGGTTTAGGGTTTAGGGTTTAGGGTTTAGGGTTTAGGGTTTAGGGTTTAGGGTTTAGGGTTTAGGGTTTAGGGTTTAGGGTTTAGGGTTTAGGGTTTAGGGTTTAGAGGTTTAGGGTTTAGGGTTTAGGGTTTAGGGTTTAGGGTTTAGGGTTTAGGGTTTAGGGTTTAGGGTTTAGGGTTTAGGGTTTAGGGTTTAGGGTTTAGGGTTTAGGGTTTAGGGTTTAGGGTTTAGGGTTTAGGGTTTAGGGTTTAGGGTTTAGGGTTTAGGGTTTAGGGTTTAGGGTTTAGGGTTTAGGGTTTAGGGTTTAGGGTTTAGGGTTTAGGGTTTAGGGTTTAGGGTTTAGGGTTTAGGGTTTAGGGTTTAGGGTTTAGGGTTTAGGGTTTAGGGTTTAGGGTTTAGGGTTTAGGGTTTAGGGTTTAGGGTTTAGGGTTTAGGGTTTAGGGTTTAGGGTTTAGGGTTTAGGGTTTAGGGTTTAGGGTTTAGGGTTTAGGGTTTAGGGTTTAGGGTTTAGGGTTTAGGGTTTAGGGTTTAGGGTTTAGGGTTTAGGGTTTAGGGTTTAGGGTTTAGGGTTTAGGGTTTAGGGTTTAGGGTTTAGGGTTTAGGGTTTAGGGTTTAGGGTTTAGGGTTTAGGGTTTAGGGTTTAGGGTTTAGGGTTT